>OV050030.1:212044324-213294324 GCA_920105625.2 Clusia tigrina
TAAAGTACTCGAGCCTCTTATCAATTTAAGCTATCTCTCATGCTACCCTTGTGTTCCAAATCAAACACTGATAAAACTTCAAATGGCCCTAACTTCTATAGGGTGCGTCCTACACCTATCAAAGTTTGCAACATTCAAATAATTCTTACTTTTTACTGGAGCGTCATAAAATCTTGAAATTTTGTGACAATAAAGTACTCGTGCCTCTTGTCAATTTAAGCTATCGCTCATGGCTATGCTACCCTTGAGTCCCAAATCAAACACTGATAAAGCTTCAAATGGCCCTAACTTCTGTACGGTGAGTCCTATACCTATCAAAGTTTGCAACAATCAAATGCTTGTTACTTTTTACTGGAGCGTCATACAACCTTGAAATTTTGTGACAATAAAGTACTCGTGTCTCTTGTCAATTTAAGCTATCGCTCATAGCTATGCTTCACTTGAGTCCCAAATCAAACACTGATAAAACTTCAAATGGCCCTAACATCTATACGGTGCGTCCTATACCTATTAAAGTTTGCAACAATCAAATGCTTGTAACTTTTTACTGGAGCGTCATAAAGTCTTGAAATTTTGTGACAATAAAGTACTCGAGCCTCTTATCAATTTAAGCTATCGCTCATAGCTATGCTACTCTTGAGTCCCAAATCAAACACCGATAAAACTTCAAATGGCCCTAACTTCTATACGGGGCGTCCTACACCTATCAAAGTTTGCAACAATCAAATGCTTCTAACTTTTTACTGGAGCGTCATAAAGTCATGAAATTTTGTGACAATAAAGTACTCGAGCCTCTTATCAATTTAAGCTATCTCTCATGCTACCCTTGAGTTCCAAATCAAACACTGATAAAACTTCAAATGGCCCTAACTTCTATACGGTGCGTCCTACACCTATCAAAGTTTGCAACATTCAAATAATTCTTACTTTTTACTGGAGCGTCATAAAATCTTGAAATTTTGTGACAATAAAGTACTCGTGGCTCTTGTCAATTTAAGCTATCGCTCATGGCTATGCTTCCCTTGAGTCCCAAATCAAACACTGATAAAGCTTCAAATGGCCCTAACTTCTGTACGGTGAGTCCTATACCTATCAAAGTTTGCAACAATCAAATGCTTGTTACTTTTTACTGGAGCGTCATAAAACCTTGACATTTTGTGACAATAAAGTACTCGTGCCTCTTGTCAATTTAAGCTATCGCTCATAGCTATGCTTCACTTGAGACCCAAATCAAACACTGATAAAACTTCAAATGGCTCTAACATCTAGACGGTGCGTCCTATACCTATCAAAGTTTGCAACATTCAAATGCTTGTAAATTTTTATTGCAACGTCATAAAATCTTGAAATTTTGTGACAATAAAGTACTCGAGCCTCCTGTCAATTTAAGGTATCGCTCATAGCTATGCTACCCTTGAGTCCCAAAATAAAACACTAATAAAACTTCAAATGGCCCTAACTTCTATACGGGGCGTCCTACACCTATCAAAGTTTGCAACAATCAAATGCTTGTAACTTTTTACTGGAGCGTCATAAAGTCATGAAATTTTGTGACAATAAAGTACTCGAGCCTCTTATCAATTTAAGCTATCTCTCATGCTACCCTTGTGTTCCAAATCAAACACTGATAAAACTTCAAATGGCCCTAACTTCTATAGGGTGCGTCCTACACCTATCAAAGTTTGCAACATTCAAATAATTCTTACTTTTTACTGGAGCGTCATAAAATCTTGAAATTTTGTGACAATAAAGTACTCGTGCCTCTTGTTAATTTAAGCTATCGCTCATGGCTATGCTACCCTTGAGTCCCAAATCAAACACTGATAAAGCTTCAAATGGCCCTAACTTCTGTACGGTGAGTCCTATACCTATCAAAGTTTGCAACAATCAAATGCTTGTTACTTTTTACTGGAGCGTCATAAAACCTTGAAATTTTGTGACAATAAAGTACTCGTGCCTCTTGTCAATTTAAGCTATCGCTCATAGCTATGCTTCACTTGAGTCCCAAATCAAACACTGATAAAACTTCAAATGGCCCTAACATCTATACGGTGCGTCCTATACCTATTAAAGTTTGCAACAATCAAATGCTTGTAACTTTTTACTGGAGCGTCATAAAATCTTGAAATTTTGTGACAATAAAGTACTCGATCCTCTTATCAATTTAAGCTATCGCTCATAGCTATGCTACTCTTGAGTCCCAAATCAAACACCGATAAAACTTCAAATGGCCCTAACTTCTATACGGGGCGTCCTACACCTATCAAAGTTTGCAACAATCAAATGCTTGTAACTTTTTACTGGAGCGTCATAAAGTCATGAAATTTTGTGACAATAAAGTACTCGAGCCTCTTATCAATTTAAGCTATCTCTCATGCTACCCTTGAGTTCCAAATCAAACACTGATAAAACTTCAAATGGCCCTAACTTCTATACGGGGCGTCCTACACCTATCAAAGTTTGCAACAATCAAATGCTTCTAACTTTTTACTGGAGCGTCATAAAGTCAAGAAATTTTGTGACAATAAAGTACTCGAGCCTCTTATCAATTTAAGCTATCTCTCATGCTACCCTTGAGTTCCAAATCAAACACTGATAAAACTTCAAATGGCCCTAACTTCTATACGGTGCGTCCTACACCTATCAAAGTTTGCAACATTCAAATAATTCTTACTTTTTACTGGAGCGTCATAAAATCTTGAAATTTTGTGACAATAAAGTACTCGTGGCTCTTGTCAATTTAAGCTATCGCTCATGGCTATGCTACCCTTGAGTCCCAAATCAAACACTGATAAAGCTTCAAATGGCCCTAACTTCTGTACGGTGAGTCCTATACCTATCAAAGTTTGCAACAATCAAATGCTTGTTACTTTTTACTGGAGCGTCATAAAACCTTGACATTTTGTGACAATAAAGTACTCGTGCCTCTTGTCAATTTAAGCTATCGCTCATAGCTATGCTTCACTTGAGACCCAAATCAAACACTGATAAAACTTCAAATGGCCCTAACTTCTATACGGGGCGTCCTACACCTATCAAAGTTTGCAACAATCAAATGCTTGTAACTTTTTACTGGAGCGTCATAAAGTCATGAAATTTTGTGACAATAAAGTACTCGAGCCTCTTATCAATTTAAGCTATCTCTCATGCTACCCTTGTGTTCCAAATCAAACACTGATAAAACTTCAAATGGCCCTAACTTCTATAGGGTGCGTCCTACACCTATCAAAGTTTGCAACATTCAAATAATTCTTACTTTTTACTGGAGCATCATAAAATCTTGAAATTTTGTGACAATAAAGTACTCGTGCCTCTTGTCAATTTAAGCTATCGCTCATGGCTATGCTACCATTGAGTCCCAAATCAAACACTGATAAAGCTTCAAATGGCCCTAACTTCTGTACGGTGAGTCCTATACCTATCAAAGTTTGCAACAATCAAATGCTTGTTACTTTTTACTGGAGCGTCATAAAACCTTGAAATTTTGTGACAATAAAGTACTCGTGCCTCTTGTCAATTTAAGCTATCGCTCATAGCTATGCTTCACTTGAGTCCCAAATCAAACACTGATAAAACTTCAAATGGCCCTAACATCTATACGGTGCGTCCTATACCTATTAAAGTTTGCAACAATCAAATGCTTGTAACTTTTTACTGGAGCGTCATAAAGTCTTGAAATTTTGTGACAATAAAGTACTCGAGCCTCTTATCAATTTAAGCTATCGCTCATAGCTATGCTACTCTTGAGTCCCAAATCAAACACCGATAATACTTCAAATGGCCCTAACTTCTGTACGGTGCGTCCTATACCTATCAAAGTTTGCAACATTCAAATGCTTGTAAATTTTTACTGCAGCGTCATAAAATCTTGAAATATTGTGACAATAAAGTACTCGAGCCTCTTATCAATTTAAGCTATCGCTCATAGCTATGCTACCCTTGAGTCCTAAATCAAACACTGATAAAACTTCAAATGGCCCTAACTTCTGTACGGTGCGTCCAATACCTATCAAAGTTTGCAACATTCAAATGCTTGTAAATTTTTATTGCAGCGTCATAAAATCTTGAAATTTTGTGACAATAAAGTACTCGAGCCTCTTGTCAATTTAAGGTATCGCTCATAGCTATGCTACCCTTGAGTCCCAAAATAAAACACTGATAAAACTTCAAATGGCGCTAACTTCTATACGGGGCGTCCTACACCTATCAAAGTTTGCAACAATCAAATGCTTGTAACTTTTTACTGGAGCGTCATAAAGTCATGAAATTTTGTGACAATAAAGTACTCGAGCCTCTTATCAATTTAAGCTATCTCTCATGCTACCCTTGAGTTCCAAATCAAACACTGATAAAACTTCAAATGGCCCTAACTTCTATACGGTGCGTCCTACACCTATCAAAGTTTGCAACATTCAAATAATTCTTACTTTTTACTGGAGCGTCATAAAATCTTGAAATTTTGTGACAATAAAGTACTCGTGCCTCTTGTCAATTTAAGCTATCGCTCATGGCTATGCTACCCTTGAGTCCCAAATCAAACACTGATAAAGCTTCAAATGGCCGTAACTTCTGTACGGTGAGTCCTATACCTATCAAAGTTTGCAACAATCAAATGCTTGTTACTTTTTACTGGAGCGTCATAAAACCTTGAAATTTTGTGACAATAAAGTACTCGTGCCTCTTGTCAATTTAAGCTATCGCTCATAGCTATGCTTCACTTGAGTCCCAAATCAAACACTGATAAAACTTCAAATGGTCCAATCTTCTATACGGTGCGTCCTACACCTATCAAAGTTTGTGACAATAAAGAACTCGAGCCTCTTATCAATTTAATATATCGCTCATTGCTATGCTACCCTTGACACCAAAATCAAACACTGTTAAAACTTCAAATTTTCCAAACTTCTATACGGTGCGTCCTACACCTATCAAAGTTTGCAACAATCAAATGCTTGCAACTTTTTACTGGAGCGTCATAAAATCGTGAAATTTTGTGACAATAAAGTACCCGAGCCTCTTGTCAATTTATGGTATCACTCATAGCTATGCTACCATTGAGTCCAAAAATAAAACACTGATAAAACTTCAAATGGCCCTAAGTTCTATACGGTGCGTCCTATACCTATCAAAGTTTGCAACAATCAAATGCTTGTTACTTTTTGCTGGAGCGTCATAAAACCTTGAAATTTTGTGACAATAAAGTACTCGAGCCTCTTATCAATTTAAGCTATCGCTCATAGATATGCTACCCTTGAGACCCAGATCAAACACTGATAAAACTTCAAATGGCCCTAACTTCTGTACGGTGAGTCCTATACCTATCAAAGTGTGCAACAATCAAATGCTTGTTACTTTTTACTGGAGCGTCATAAAACCTTGAAAGTTTGTGACAATAAAGTACTCGTGCCTCTTATCAATTTAAGCTATCGCTCATAGCTATGCAACCCTTGAGTCCCAAATCAAACACTGATAAAACTTCAATTGCCCTAACTTCTATACGGTGCGTCATACACCTATCAACGTTCGCAACATTCAAATGCTTGTAACTTTTTACTGGAGCATCATAAAGTCATGAAATTTTGTGACAATAAAGTACTCGTGCCTCTTTTCAATTCAAGCTATCGGTCATAGCTATGCTACCCTTGAGTCCGAAATCAAACACTGACAAAACTTCAAATGGGCCTAACTTCTATACGGTGCGTCATACACCTATCGAAGTTCGCAACATTCAAATGCTTGTAACTTTTTACTGGAGCGTCATAAAATCGTGAAATTTTGTGACAATAAAGTACCCGAGCCTCTTGTCAATTTATGGTATCACTCATAGCTATGCTACCATTGAGTCCAAAAATAAAACACTGATAAGACTTCAAATGGCCCTAAGTTCTATACGGTGCGTCCTATACCTATTAAAGTTTGCAACAATCAAATGCTTGTAACTTTTTACTGATCGTCATAAATTCTTGAAATTTTGTGACAAATAAAGTACTCGTGCCTCTTGTCAATTTAAGCTATCGCTCATAGCTATGCTTCACTTGAGTCCCAAATCAAACACTGATAAAGCTTCAAATGGCCCTAACTTCTGTACGGTGAGTCCTATACCTATCAAAGTTTGCAACAATCAAATGCTTGTTACTTTTTACTGGAGCGTCATAAAACCTTGAAAGTTTGTGACAATAAAGTACTCGTGCCTCTTGTCAATTTAAGCTATCGCTCATAGCTATGCTTCACTTGAGTCCCAAATCAAACACTGATAAAACTTCAAATGGTCCAATCTGCTATACGGTGCGTCCTACACTTATCAAAGTTTGTGACAATAAAGTACTCGAGCCTCTTCTCAATTTAATCTATCGCTCATTGCTATGCTACCCTTGACACCAAAATCAAACACAGTTAAAGCTTCAAATTTTCCAAGCTTCTATACGGTGCGACCTACACCTATCAAAGTTTGCAACAATCAAATGCTTGCAACTTTTTACTGGAGCGTCATAAAATCGTGAAATTTTGTGATAATAAAGTACCCGAGCCTCTTGTCAATTTATGGTATCACTCATAGCTATGCTACCATTGAGTCCAAAAATAAAACACTGATAAAACTTCAAATGGCCCTAAGTTCTATACGGTGCGTCCTATACCTATCAAAGTTTGCAACAATCAAATGCTTGTTACTTTTTGCTGGAGCGTCATAAAACCTTGCAATTTTGTGACAATAAATTACTCGAGCCTCTTATCAATTTAAGCTATCGCTCATAGATATGCTACCCTTGAGACCCAGATCAAACACTGATAAAACTTCAAATGGCCTTAACTTCTATAGGGTGCGTCCTACACCTATCAAAGTTTGCAACATTCTAAGGCTTGCAACTTTCTACTGGAGCGTCATAAATTCTTGAAATTTTGTGACAATAAAGTACTAGTGCCTCTTATCAATTTAAGCAATCGCTCATAGCTATGCAACCCTTGAGTCCCAAATCAAACACTGATAAAACTTCAATTGCCCTAACTTCTATACGGTGCGTCATACACCTATCAACGTTCGCAACATTCAAATGCTTGTAACTTTTTACTGGAGCGTCATAAAATCTTGAAATTTTGTGACAATAAAGTACTCGTGCCTCTTTTCAATTCAAGCTATCGGTCATAGCTATGCTACCCTTGAGTCCGAAATCAAACACTGACAAAACTTCAAATGGGCCTAACTTCTATACGGTGCGTCATACACCTATCGAAGTTCGCAACATTCAAATGCTTGTAACTTTTTACTGGAGCGTCATAAAATCGTGAAATTTTGTGACAATAAAGTACCCGAGCCTCTTGTCAATTTATGGTATCACTCATAGCTATGCTACCATTGAGTCCAAAAATAAAACACTGATAAGACTTCAAATGGCCCTAAGTTCTATACGGTGCGTCCTATACCTATTAAAGTTTGCAACAATCAAATGCTTGTAACTTTTTACTGATCGTCATAAATTCTTGAAATTTTGTGACAAATAAAGTACTCGTGCCTCTTGTCAATTTAAGCTATCGCTCATAGCTATGCTTCACTTGAGTCCCAAATCAAACACTGATAAAGCTTCAAATGGCCCTAACTTCTGTACGGTGAGTCCTATACCTATCAAAGTTTGCAACAATCAAATGCTTGTTACTTTTTACTGGAGCGTCATAAAACCTTGAAAGTTTGTGACAATAAAGTACTCGTGCCTCTTGTCAATTTAAGCTATCGCTCATAGCTATGCTTCACTTGAGTCCCAAATCAAACACTGATAAAACTTCAAATGGTCCAATCTGCTATACGGTGCGTCCTACACTTATCAAAGTTTGTGACAATAAAGTACTCGAGCCTCTTCTCAATTTAATCTATCGCTCATTGCTATGCTACCCTTGACACCAAAATCAAACACAGTTAAAGCTTCAAATTTTCCAAGCTTCTATACGGTGCGACCTACACCTATCAAAGTTTGCAACAATCAAATGCTTGCAACTTTTTACTGGAGCGTCATAAAATCGTGAAATTTTGTGATAATAAAGTACCCGAGCCTCTTGTCAATTTATGGTATCACTCATAGCTATGCTACCATTGAGTCCAAAAATAAAACACTGATAAAACTTCAAATGGCCCTAAGTTCTATACGGTGCGTCCTATACCTATCAAAGTTTGCAACAATCAAATGCTTGTTACTTTTTGCTGGAGCGTCATAAAACCTTGCAATTTTGTGACAATAAAGTACTCGAGCCTCTTATCAATTTAAGCTATCGCTCATAGCTATGCTACCCTTGAGACCCAGATCAAACACTGATAAAACTTCAAATGGCCTTAACTTCTATAGGGTGCGTCCTACACCTATCAAAGTTTGCAACATTCTAAGGCTTGCAACTTTCTACTGGAGCGTCATAAATTCTTGAAATTTTGTGACAATAAAGTACTAGTGCCTCTTATCAATTTAAGCTATCGCTCATAGCTATGCAACCCTTGAGTCCCAAATCAAACACTGATAAAACTTCAATTGCCCTAACTTCTATACGGTGCGTCATACACCTATCAACGTTCGCAACATTCAAATGTTTGTAACTTTTTACTGGAGCGTCATAAAATCTTGAAATTTTGTGACAATAAAGTACTCGTGCCTCTTGTCAATTCAAGCTATCGGTCATAGCTATGCTACCCTTGAGTCCGAAATCAAACACTGACAAAACTTCAAATGGGCCTAACTTCTATACGGTGCGTCATACACCTATCGAAGTTCGCAACATTCAAAAGCTTGTAACTTTTTACTGGAGCGTCATAAAAACTAGAAATTTTGTGACAATAAAGTACTCGAGGCTCTTGTCAATTTAAGTTATCGCTCATAGCTATGCTACCCTTGAGTCAAAAAATAAAACATTGATAAAACTTCAAATGGCCCTAACTTCTATACGGGGCGTCCCACACCTATCAAAGTTTGCAACAATCAAGTGCTTGTAACTTTTTACTGGAGCGTCATAAAATCTTGAAATTTTTCAAATGACCCTAACTTCTATACGGTGCGTCCTACACCAATCAAAATTTGCAACAATCAAATGCTTGTAACTTTTTACTGGAGCGTCATAAAGTCATGAAATTTTGTGACAATAAAGTACTCGAGCCTCTTATCAATTTAAGCTATCGTTTATTGATAGGCTACCCTTGAGTCCCAAATCAAACACTGATAAAACTTCAAATGACCCTAACTTCTTTACGGTGCGTCTTATACCTATCAAAGTTTGCAACAATCAAATGCTTGTAACTTTTACTGGAGCGTCCAAACACCTTGAAATTTTGTGACAATAAAGTACTCGAGCCTCTTATCAATTTAAGCTATCGCTCATAGCTATGCTACCCTTGATTCCCAAATCAAACACTGATAAAACTTCAAATGGCCCTAACTTCTATACGGTGCATCCTACACCTATCAAAGTTTGCAACAATCAAATGCTTGTTACTTTTTACTGGAGCGTCATAAAACCTTGAAAGTTTGTGACAATAAAGTACTCGTGCCTCTTGTCACTTTAAGCTATCGCTCATAGCTATGCTTCACTTGAGTCCCAAACCAAACACTGATAAAACTTCAAATGGCCCTAACAACTATACGGTGCGTCCTATACCTATCAAAGTTTGCAACAATCAAATGCTTGTAACTTTTTACTGGAGCGTCATAAAGTCTTGAAATTTTGTGACAATATAGTACTCGAGCCTCTTATCAATTTAAGCTATCGCTCATAGCTATGCTACCCTTGAGACCCAGATCAAACACTGATAAAACTTCAAATGGCCTTAGCTTCTATAGGGTGCGTCCTACACCTATCAAAGTTTGCAACCATCAAATGCTTCTTACTTTTTACTGGAGCGTCATAAAACCTTGAAATTTTGTGACAATAAATTTCTCGTGCCACTTGTCAATTTAAGCTATCGCTCATAGCTATGCTTCACTTGAGACCCAAATCAAACACTGATAAAACTTCAAATGGTCCAAACTTCTATACGGTGCGTCCTACACCTATCAAAGTCTGCAACAATCAAATGCTTGCAACTTTTTACTGGAGCATCATAAAACCTTGAAATTTGGAGACAATAAAGTACTCGAGCCTGTTATCAATTCAAGCTATCGCTCATAGCTATACTACCCTTGAGTCCCAACTCAAACACTGATAAAATTTCAAATGGCCCTAACTTCTATACGGTGCGTCCTATACCTATCAAAGTTTGCAACAATCAAATGCTTGTAACTTTTTACTGGAGCTTAATAAAATCTTGAAATTTTGTGACAATAAAGTACTCGAGCCTCTTATCAATTTAAGCTATCGTTCATAGCTATGATACCCTGGAGTCCCAAATCAAACACTGTTAAAAATTCAAA
Organism: Clusia tigrina; assembly: GCA_920105625.2. Lineage (NCBI taxonomy): Eukaryota > Metazoa > Arthropoda > Insecta > Diptera > Clusiidae > Clusia > Clusia tigrina. The sequence continues at coordinate 212,054,701 of OV050030.1, forward strand.
TGACCCTAACTTCTAGACGGTGCGTCCTATACCTATCAAAGTTTGCAAAAATCAAATGCTTGTAACTTTTTACTGGAGCTTAATAAAATCTTGAAATTTTGTGACAATAAAGTACTCGATCCTCTTGTCAATTTAAGCTAACGCTCATAGCTATGCTACCCTTGTGTCCCAAATCAAACACTGATAAAACTTCAAATGGCCCTAACTTCTATCCGGTGCGTCCTATACCTATCAAAGTTGGCAACAATCAAATGCTTGTAACATTTTACTGGAGCGTCATAAAACCTTCAAATTTTGTAACAATAAAGTACTCGAGCCTCTTATCAATTTAAGCTATCGCTCATAGCTATGCTACCCTTGAGTCCCAAAGCAAACACTGATAAAACTTCAAATGGCCCTAACATCTATACGGTGCGTCCTACACCTATCAAACTTTGCAACATTCAAATGCTTGTAACTTTTTACTTGAGCGTCATAAAATCTTGAAATTTTGTAACAATAAAGTACTCGAGCCTCTTATCAATTTAATCTATCGCTCATTACTATGCTACCCTTGAGTCCCAAATCAAACACTGATTAAACTTCAAATAGCCCTAACTTCTATACGGTGCGTCCTAAACCTATAAAAATTTGCAACAATCAAATTCTTGCAAGTTTTTACTTGTGCGTCATAAAACCTTCAAATTTTGTGACAATAAAGTACTCGAGCCTCTTAGCAATTTAAGCTATCGCTCATAGCTATGCTACCCTCGAGTCCCAAATCAAACACTGATAAAACTTCAAATGGCCCTAACTTCTATACGGTCCGTCCTACACCAATCAAAGTTTGCAACAATCAAATACTTGAACTTTTTACTGGAGCGTCATAAAACTTTGAAATTTGGAGACAATAAAGTACTCGAGCCTCATATCAATTCAAGCTATCGCTCATAGCTATGCTACCCTTGAGTCCCAAATCAAACACTGATAAAATTTCAAATGGCTCTAACTTCTATACGGTGCGTCCTATTCCTATCAAAGTTTGCAACAATCAAATGCTTGTAACTTTTTACTGGAGCTTAATAAAATCTTGAAATTTTGTGACAATAAAGTACTCGAGCCTCTTATCAATTTAAGCTATCATAGCTATGCTACCCTTGAGTCCCAAACCAAACACTGATAAAACTTCAAATATCCCTAACTTCTATCCGGTGCGTCCTATACCTATCATAGTTTGCAACAATCAAATGCTTGTACCTTTTTACTGGAGCGTCATAAGATCTTGAAATTTTGTGATAATAAAGTACTCGAGCCTCTTATCAATTTAACCTATCATAGCTATGCTACCCTTGAGTCCCAAACCAAATACTGATAAAACTTCAAGTGGCCCTATCTTCTATACGGTGCGTCCCACACCTATCAAAGTTTGCAACAATCAAATGCTTTCAACTTTTTACTGGAGCGTCGTAAAACCTTGACATTTTGTGACAATAAAGTACTCGACCCTCTTATCAATTTAAGCTATCGCTCATAGCTTTGCTACCCTTGAGTGCCAAATCAAATACTGATAAAACTTTAAATGGCCCTAACTTCTATACGGTGCGTCCTATTCCTATCAAAGTTTGCAACAATCAAATGCTTATAACTTTTTACTGGAGCTTAATAAAATCTTGAAATTTTGTGACAATGAAGTACTCGAGCCTCTTGTCAATTTAAGCTATCTCTCATAGCTCTGCTACCCTTGAGTCTCAAATCAAACACTGATAAAATTTCAGATGGCCCTAACTTCTATACGGTGCGTCCCACACCTATAAAAGTTTGCAACAATCAAATTCTTGCAAGTTTTTACTTGTGCGTCATAAAACCTTCAAATTTTGTGACAATAAAGTACTCGAGCCTCTTAGCAATTTAAGCTATCGCTCATAGCTATGCTACCCTCGAGTCCCAAATCAAACACTGATAAAACTTCAAATGGCCCTAACTTCTATACGGTCCGTCCTACACCAATCAAAGTTTGCAACAATCAAATACTTGTAACTTTTTACTGGAGCTTAATAAAATCTTGAAATTTTGTGACAATAAAGTACTCGAGCCTCTTACCAATTTAAGCTATCGTTCATAGCTATGCTACCCTGGAGTCCCAAATCAAACACTGTTAAAAATTCAAATGACCCTAACTTCTAGACGGTGCGTCCTATACCTATCAAAATTTGCAAAAATCAAATGCTTGTAACTTTTTACTGGAGCTTAATAAAATCTTGAAATTTTGTGACAATAAAGTACTCGATCCTCTTGTCAATTTAAGCTAACGCTCATAGCTATGCTACCCTTGAGTCCCAAATCAAACACTGATAAAACTTCAAATGGCCCTAACTTCTATACGGTGCGTCCTACACCTATCAAACTTTGCAACATTCAAATGCTTGTAACTTTTTACTTGAGCGTCATAAAACCTGAAAATTTTGTGACAATAAAGTACTCGTGCCTCTTGTCACTTTAAGCTATCGCTCATAGCTATGCTTCACTTGAGTCCCAAACCAAACACTGATAAAACTTCAAATGGCCCTAACAACAATACGGTGCGTCCTATACCTATCAAAGTTTGCAACAATCAAATGCTTGTAACTTTTTACTGGAGCGTCATAAAGTCTTGAAATTTTGTGACAATAAAGTACTCGAGCCTCTTATCAATTTAAGCTATCGCTCATAGCTATGCTACCCTTGAGACCCAGATCAAACACTGATAAAACTTCAAATGGCCTTAACTTCTATACGGTGCGTCCTACACCTATCAAACTTTGCAACCATCAAATGCTTCTTACTTTTTACTGGAGCGTCATAAAACCTTGAAATTTTGTGACAATAAATTTCTCGTGCCACTTGTCAATTTAAGCTATCGCTCATAGCTATGCTTCACTTGAGACCCAAATCAAACACTGATAAAACTTCAAATGGTCCAAACTTCTATACGGTGCGTCCTACACCTATCAAAGTCTGCAACAATCAAATGCTTGCAACTTTTTACTGGAGCGTCATAAAATCGTGAAATTTTGTGACAATAAAGTACCCGAGCCTCTTGTCAATTTATGGTATCACTCATAGCTATGCTACCATTGAGTCCAAAAATAAAACACTGATAAAACTTCAAATGGCCCTAAGTTCTATACGGTGCGTCCTATACCTATCAAAGTTTGCAACAATCAAAAGCTTGTAACTTTACTGATCGTCATAAAATCTTGAAATTTTGTGACAATAAAATACTCGAGCCTCTTATCAATTTAAGCTATCGCTCCTAGCTATGCTACCCTTGAGTCCCAGATCAAACACTGATAAAACTTCAAATGGCCTTAACTTCTACATGGTGCGTCCTACACCTATCAAAGTTTGCAACAATCAAATGCTTGTAACTTTTTACTGGAGCTTAATAAAATCTAGAAATTTTGTGATTATAAAGTACTCGTGCCTCTTATCAATTTACGCTATCTCTCAAAGCTATGCTACCCTTGAGTCCCAAATCAAAAACTGATAAAACTTCAAATGGCCCTAACTGCTATACGGTGCGTCCTATTCCTATCAAAGTTTGCAACAATCAAATGCTTGTAACTTTTTACTGGAGCTTAATAAAATCTTGAAATTTTGTGACAATAAAGTACTCGAGCCTCTTATCAATTTAAGCTATCGCTCATAGCTATGGTACCCTTGAGTTCCAAATCAAACACTGATAAAACTTTAAATGGCCCTAACTTCTATACGGTGCGTCCTATTCCTATCAAAGTTTGCAACAATCAAATGCTTATAACTTTTTACTGGAGCTTAATAAAATCTTGAAATTTTGTGACAATGAAGTACTCGAGCCTCTTGTCAATTTAAGCTATCTCTCATAGCTCTGCTACCCTTGAGTCTCAAATCAAACACTGATAAAATTTCAGATGGCCCTAACTTCTATACGGTGCGTCCCACACCTATAAAAGTTTGCAACAATCAAATTCTTGCAAGTTTTTACTTGTGCGTCATAAAACCTTCAAATTTTGTGACAATAAAGTACTCGAGCCTCTTAGCAACTTAAGCTATCGCTCATAGCTATGCTACCCTCGAGTCCCAAATCAAACACTGATAAAACTTCAAATGGCCCTAACTTCTATACGGTCCGTCCTACACCAATCAAAGTTTGCAACAATCAAATACTTGTAACTTTTTACTGGAGCATCATAAAACCTTGAAATTTGGAGACAATAAAGTACTCGAGCCTGTTATCAATTCAAGCTATCGCTCATAGCTATACTACCCTTGAGTCCCAAATCAAACACTGATAAAATTTCAAATGGCCCTAACTTCTATACGGTGCGTCCTATACCTATCAAAGTTTGCAACAATCAAATGCTTGTAACTTTTTACTGGAGCTTAATAAAATCTTGAAATTTTGTGACAATAAAGTACTCGAGCCTCTTATCAATTTAAGCTATCGTTCATAGCTATGATACCCTGGAGTCCCAAATCAAACACTGTTAAAAATTCAAATGACCCTAACTTCTAGACGGTGCGTCCTATACCTATCAAAGTTTGCAAAAATCAAATGCTTGTAACTTTTTACTGGAGCTTAATAAAATCTTGAAATTTTGTGACAATAAAGTACTCGATCCTCTTGTCAATTTAAGCTAACGCTCATAGCTATGCTACCCTTGTGTCCCAAATCAAACACTGATAAAACTTCAAATGGCCCTAACTTCTATCCGGTGCGTCCTATACCTATCAAAGTTGGCAACAATCAAATGCTTGTAACATTTTACTGGAGCGTCATAAAACCTTCAAATTTTGTAACAATAAAGTACTCGAGCCTCTTATCAATTTAAGCTATCGCTCATAGCTATGCTACCCTTGAGTCCCAAAGCAAACACTGATAAAACTTCAAATGGCCCTAACTTCTATACGGTGCGTCCTACACCTATCAAACTTTGCAACATTCAAATGCTTGTAACTTTTTACTTGAGCGTCATAAAATCTTGAAATTTTGTAACAATAAAGTACTCGAGCCTCTTATCAATTTAATCTATCGCTCATTACTATGCTACACTTGAGTCCCAAATCAAACACTGATTAAACTTCAAATAGCCCTAACTTTTATACGGTGCGTCCTACACCTATAAAAATTTGCAACAATCAAATTCTTGCAAGTTTTTACTTGTGCGTCATAAAACCTTCAAATTTTGTGACAATAACGTACTCGAGCCTCTTAGCAATTTAAGCTATCGCTCATAGCTATGCTACCCTCGAGTCCCAAATCAAACACTGATAAAACTTCAAATGGCCCTAACTTCTATACGGTCCGTCCTACACCAATCAAAGTTTGCAACAATCAAATACTTGTAACTTTTTACTGGAGCGTCATAAAACTTTGAAATTTGGAGACAATAAAGTACTCGAGCCTCATATCAATTCAAGCTATCGCTCATAGCTATGCTACCCTTGAGTCCCAAATCAAGCACTGATAAAATTTCAAATGGCCCTAACTTCTATACGGTGCGTCCTATTCCTATCAAAGTTTGCAACAATCAAATGCTTGTAACTTTTTACTGGAGCTTAATAAAATCTTGAAATTTTGTGACAATAAAGTACTCGAGCCTCTTATCAATTTAAGCTATCATAGCTATGCTGCCCTTGAGTCCCAAACCAAACACTGATAAAACTTCAAATATCCGTAACTTCTATCCGGAGCGTCCTATTCCTATCATAGTTTGCAACAATCAAATGCTTGTACCTTTTTACTGGAGCGTCATAAGATCTTGAAATTTAGTGATAATAAAGTACTCGAGCCTCTTATCAATTTAACCTATCATAGCTATGCTACCCTTGAGTCCCAAAGCAAACACTGATAAAACTTCAAATGGCCCTAACTTCTATACGGTGCGTCCTACACCTATCAAACTTTGCAGCATTCAAATGCTTGTAACTTTTTACTTGAGCGTCATAAAATCTTGACATTTTGTGACAATAAAGTACTCGACCCTCTTATCAATTTAAGCTATCGCTCATAGCTTTGCTACCCTTGAGTGCCAAATCAAATACTGATAAAACTTTAAATGGCCCTAACTTCTATACAGTGCGTCCTACAACTATCAAAATTTGCAACAGTCAAATGTTTGTAACTTTTTACTGGAGCGTCATAAAACCTTGAAATTTGGTGACAATAAAGTACTCGAGCCTCTTATCAATTTAAGCTATCGCTCATAGCTATGGTACCCTTGAGTTCCAAATCAAACACTGATAAAACTTTAAATTGCCCTAACTTCTATACGGTGCGTCCTATTCCTATCAAAGTTTGCAACAATCAAATGCTTATAACTTTTTACTGGAGCTTAATAAAATCTTGAAATTTTGTGACAATGAAGTACTCGAGCCTCTTGTCAATTTAAGCTATCTCTCATAGCTCTGCTACCCTTGAGTCTCAAATCAAACACTGATAAAATTTCAGATGGCCCTAACTTCTATACGGTGCGTCCCACACCTATAAAAGTTTGCAACAATCAAATTCTTGCAAGTTTTTACTTGTGCGTCATAAAACCTTCAAATTTTGTGACAATAAAGTACTCGAGCCTCTTAGCAATTTAAGCTATCGCTCATAGCTATGCTACCCTCGAGTCCCAAATCAAACACTGATAAAACTTCAAATGGCCCTAACTTCTATACGGTCCGTCCTACACCAATCAAAGTTTGCAACAATCAAATACTTGTAACTTTTTACTGGAGCTTAATAAAATCTTGAAATTTTGTGACAATAAAGTACTCGAGCCTCTTATCAATTTAAGCTATCGTTCATAGCTATGCTACCCTGGAGTCCCAAATCAAACACTGTTAAAAATTCAAATGACCCTAACTTCTAGACGGTGCGTCCTATACCTATCAAAGTTTGCAAAAATCAAATGCTTGTAACTTTTTACTGGAGCTTAATAAAATCTTGAAATTTTGTGACAATAAAGTACTCGCTCCTCTTGTCAATTTAAGCTAACGCTCATAGCTATGCTACCCTTGAGTCCCAAATCAAACACTGATAAAACTTCAAATGGCCCTAACTTCTATACGGTGCGTCCTACACCTATCAAACTTTGCAACATTCAAATGCTTGTAACTTTTTACTTGAGCATCATAAAACCTGAAAATTTTGTGACAATAAAGTACTCGTGCCTCTTGTCACTTTAAGCTATCGCTCATAGCTATGCTTCACTTGAGTCCCAAACCAAACACTGATAAAACTTCAAATGGCCCTAACAACAATACAGTGCGTCCTATACCTATCAAAGTTTGCAACAATCAAATGCTTGTAACTTTTTACTGGAGCGTCATAAAGTCTTGAAATTTTGTGACAATAAAGTACTCGAGCCTCTTATCAATTTAAGCTATCGCTCATAGCTATGCTACCCTTGAGACCCAGATCAAACACTGATAAAACTTCAAATGGCCTTAACTTCTATAGGGTGCGTCCTACACCTATCAAAGTTTGCAACCATCAAATGCTTCTTACTTTTTACTGGAGCGTCATAAAACCTTGAAATTTTGTGACAATAAATTTCTCGTGCCACTTGTCAATTTAAGCTATCGCTCATAGCTATGCTTCACTTGAGACCCAAATCAAACACTGATAAAACTTCAAATGGTCCAAACTTCTATACGGTGCGTCCTACACCTATCAAAGTCTGCAACAATCAAATGCTTGCAACTTTTTACTGGAGCATCATAAAACCTTGAAATTTGGAGACAATAAAGTACTCGAGCCTGTTATCAATTCAAGCTATCGCTCATAGCTATACTACCCTTGAGTCCCAACTCAAACACTGATAAAATTTCAAATGGCCCTAACTTCTATACGGTGCGTCCTATACCTATCAAAGTTTGCAACAATCAAATGCTTGTAACTTTTTACTGGAGCTTAATAAAATCTTGAAATTTTGTGACAATAAAGTACTCGAGCCTCTTATCAATTTAAGCTATCGTTCATAGCTATGATACCCTGGAGTCCCAAATCAAACACTGTTAAAAATTCAAATGACCCTAACTTCTAGACGGTGCGTCCTATACCTATCAAAGTTTGCAAAAATCAAATGCTTGTAACTTTTTACTAAAACTTAATAAAATCTTGAAATTTTGTGACAATAAAGTACTCGATCCTCTTGTCAATTTAAGCTAACGCTCATAGCTATGCTACCCTTGTGTCCCAAATCAAACACTGATAAAACTTCAAATGGCCCTAACTTCTATCCGGTGCGTCCTATACCTATCAAAGTTGGCAACAATCAAATGCTTGTAACATTTTACTGGAGCGTCATAAAACCTTCAAATTTTGTAACAATAAAGTACTCGAGCCTCTTATCAATTTAAGCTATCGCTCATAGCTATGCTACCCTTGAGTCCCAAAGCAAACACTGATAAAACTTCAAATGGCCCTAACATCTATACGGTGCGTCCTACACCTATCAAACTTTGCAACATTCAAATGCTTGTAACTTTTTACTTGAGCGTCATAAAATCTTGAAATTTTGTAACAATAAAGTACTCGAGCCTCTTATCAATTTAATCTATCGCTCATTACTATGCTACCCTTGAGTCCCAAATCAAACACTGATTAAACTTCAAATAGCCCTAACTTCTATACGGTGCGTCCTAAACCTATAAAAATTTGCAACAATCAAATTCTTGCAAGTTTTTACTTGTGCGTCATAAAACCTTCAAATTTTGTGACAATAAAGTACTCGAGCCTCTTAGCAATTTAAGCTATCGCTCATAGCTATGCTACCCTCGAGTCCCAAATCAAACACTGATAAAACTTCAAATGGCCCTAACTTCTATACGGTCCGTCCTACACCAATCAAAGTTTGCAACAATCAAATACTTGAACTTTTTACTGGAGCGTCATAAAACTTTGAAATTTGGAGACAATAAAGTACTCGAGCCTCATATCAATTCAAGCTATCGCTCATAGCTATGCTACCCTTGAGTCCCAAATCAAACACTGATAAAATTTCAAATGGCTCTAACTTCTATACGGTGCGTCCTATTACTATCAAAGTTTGCAACAATCAAATGCTTGTAACTTTTTACTGGAGCTTAATAAAATCTTGAAATTTTGTGACAATAAAGTACTCGAGCCTCTTATCAATTTAAGCTATCATAGCTATGCTACCCTTGAGTCCCAAACCAAACACTGATAAAACTTCAAATATCCCTAACTTCTATCCGGTGCGTCCTATACCTATCATAGTTTGCAACAATCAAATGCTTGTACCTTTTTACTGGAGCGTCATAAGATCTTGAAATTTTGTGATAATAAAGTACTCGAGCCTCTTATCAATTTAACCTATCATAGCTATGCTACCCTTGAGTCCCAAACCAAATACTGATAAAACTTCAAGTGGCCCTATCTTCTATACGGTGCGTCCCACACCTATCAAAGTTTGCAACAATCAAATGCTTTCAACTTTTTACTGGAGCGTCGTAAAACCTTGACATTTTGTGACAATAAAGTACTCGACCCTCTTATCAATTTAAGCTATCGCTCATAGCTTTGCTACCCTTGAGTGCCAAATCAAATACTGATAAAACTTTAAATGGCCCTAATTTCTATGCAGTGCGTCCTACAACTATCAAAATTTGCAACAATCAAATGTTTGTAACTTTTTACTGGAGCGTCATAAAACCTTGAAATTTGGTGACAATAAAGTACTCGAGCCTCTTATCAATTTAAGCTATCGCCCATAGCTATGGTACCCTTGAGTTCCAAATCAAACACTGATAAAACTTTAAATTGCCCTATCTTCTATACGGTGCGTCCTATTCCTATCAAAGTTTGCAACAATCAAATGCTTATAACTTTTTACTGGAGCTTAATAAAATCTTGAAATTTTGTGACAATGAAGTACTCGAGCCTCTTGTCAATTTAAGCTATCTCTCATAGCTCTGCTACCCTTGAGTCTCAAATCAAACACTGATAAAATTTCAGATGGCCCTAACTTCTATACGGTGCGTCCCACACCTATAAAAGTTTGCAACAATCAAATTCTTGCAAGTTTTTACTTGTGCGTCATAAAACCTTCAAATTTTGTGACAATAAAGTACTCGAGCCTCTTAGCAATTTAAGCTATCGCTCATAGCTATGCTACCCTCGAGTCCCAAATCAAACACTGATAAAACTTCAAATGGCCCTAACTTCTATACGGTCCGTCCTACACCAATCAAAGTTTGCAACAATCAAATACTTGTAACTTTTTACTGGAGCTTAATAAAATCTTGAAATTTTGTGACAATAAAGTACTCGAGCCTCTTATCAATTTAAGCTATCGTTCATAGCTATGCTACCCTGGAGTCCCAAATCAAACACTGTTAAAAATTCAAATGACCCTAACTTCTAGACGGTGCGTCCTATACCTATCAAAGTTTGCAAAAATCAAATGCTTGTAACTTTTTACTGGAGCTTAATAAAATCTTGAAATTTTGTGACAATAAAGTACTCGAGCCTCTTATCAATTTAAGCTATCATAGCTATGCTACCCTTGAGTCCCAAACCAAACACTGATAAAACTTCAAATATCCGTAACTTCTATCCGGTGCGTCCTATTCCTATCATAGTTTGCAACAATCAAATGCTTGTACCTTTTTACTGGAGCGTCATAAGATCTTGAAATTTAGTGATAATAAAGTACTCGAGCCTCTTATCAATTTAACCTATCATAGCTATGCTACCCTTGAGTCCCAAAGCAAACACTGATAAAACTTCAAATGGCCCTAACTTCTATACGGTGCGTCCTACACCTATCAAACTTTGCAGCATTCAAATGCTTGTAACTTTTTACTTGAGCGTCATAAAATCTTGAAATTTTGTAACAATAAAGTACTCGAGCCTCTTATCAATTTAATCTATCGCTCATTACTATGCTACCCTTGAGTCCCAAATCAAACACTGATTAAACTTCAAATAGCCCTAACTTCTATACGCTGCGTCCTAAACCTATAAAAATTTGCAACAATCAAATTCTTGCAAGTTTTTACTTGTGCGTCATAAAACCTTCAAATTTTGTGACAATAAAGTACTCGAGCCTCTTAGCAATTTAAGCTATCGCTCATAGCTATGCTACCCTCGAGTCCCAAATCAAACACTGATAAAACTTCAAATGGCCCTAACTTCTATACGGTCCGTCCTACACCAATCAAAGTTTGCAACAATCAAATACTTGAACTTTTTACTGGAGCGTCATAAAACTTTGAAATTTGGAGACAATAAAGTACTCGAGCCTCATATCAATTCAAGCTATCGCTCATAGCTATGCTACCCTTGAGTCCCAAATCAAACACTGATAAAATTTCAAATGGCCCTAACTTCCATACGGTGCGTCCTATTCCTATCAAAGTTTGCAACAATCAAATGCTTGTAACTTTTTACTGGAGCTTAATAAAATCTTGAAATTTTGTGACAATAAAGTACTCGAGCCTCTTATCAATTTAAGCTATCATAGCTATGCTACCCTTGAGTCCCAAACCAAACACTGATAAAACTTCAAATATCCCTAACTTCTATCCGGTGCGTCCTATTCCTATCATAGTTTGCAACAATCAAATGCTTGTACCTTTTTACTGGAGCGTCATAAGATCTTGAAATTTTTTGATAATAAAGTACTCGAGCCTCTTATCAATTTAACCTATCATAGCTATGCTACCCTTGAGTCCCAAACCAAACACTGATAAAACTTCAAGTGGCCCTATCTTCTATACGGTGCGTCCCACACCTATCAAAGTTTGCAACAATCAAATGCTTTCAACTTTTTACTGGAGCGTCGTAAAACCTTGACATTTTGTGACAATAAAGTACTCGACCCTCTTATCAATTTAAGCTATCGCTCATAGCTTTGCTACCCTTGAGTGCCAAATCAAATACTGATAAAACTTTAAATGGCCCTAACTTCTATACAGTGCGTCCTACAACTATCAAAATTTGCAACAGTCAAATGTTTGTAACTTTTTACTGGAGCGTCATAAAACCTTGAAATTTGGTGACAATAAAGTACTCGAGCCTCTTATCAATTTAAGCTATCGCTCATAGCTATGGTACCCTTGAGTTCCAAATCAAACACTGATAAAACTTTAAATTGCCCTAACTTCTATACGGTGCGTCCTATTCCTATCAAAGTTTGCAACAATCAAATGCTTATAACTTTTTACTGGAGCTTAATAAAATCTTGAAATTTTGTGACAATGAAGTACTCGAGCCTCTTGTCAATTTAAGCTATCTCTCATAGCTCTGCTACCCTTGAGTCTCAAATCAAACACTGATAAAATTTCAGATGGCCCTAACTTCTATACGGTGCGTCCCACACCTATAAAAGTTTGCAACAATCAAATTCTTGCAAGTTTTTACTTGTGCGTCATAAAACCTTCAAATTTTGTGACAATAAAGTACTCGAGCCTCTTAGCAATTTAAGCTATCGCTCATAGCTATGCTACCCTCGAGTCCCAAATCAAACACTGATAAAACTTCAAATGGCCCTAACTTCTATACGGTCCGTCCTACACCAATCAAAGTTTGCAACAATCAAATACTTGTAACTTTTTACTGGAGCTTAATAAAATCTTGAAATTTTGTGACAATAAAGTACTCGAGCCTCTTATCAATTTAAGCTATCGTTCATAGCTATGCTACCCTGGAGTCCCAAATCAAACACTGTTAAAAATTCAAATGACCCTAACTTCTAGACGGTGCGTCCTATACCTATCAAAGTTTGCAAAAATCAAATGCTTGTAACTTTTTACTGGAGCGTCATAAAGTCTTGAAATTTTGTGACAATAAAGTACTCGAGCCTCTTATCAATTTAAGCTATCGCTCATAGCTATGCTACCCTTGAGACCCAGATCAAACACTGATAAAACTTCAAATGGCCTTAACTTCTATAGGGTGCGTCCTACACCTATCAAAGTTTGCAACCATCAAATGCTTCTTACTTTTTACTGGAGCGTCATAAAACCTTGAAATTTTGTGACAATAAATTTCTCGTGCCACTTGTCAATTTAAGCTATCGCTCATAGCTATGCTTCACTTGAGACCCAAATCAAACACTGATAAAACTTCAAATGGTCCAAACTTCTATACGGTGCGTCCTACACCTATCAAAGTCTGCAACAATCAAATGCTTGCAACTTTTTACTGGAGCGTCATAAAATCGTGAAATTTTGTGACAATAAAGTACCCGAGCCTCTTGTCAATTTATGGTATCACTCATAGCTATGCTACCATTGAGTCCAAAAATAAAACACTGATAAAACTTCAAATGGCCCTAAGTTCTATACGGTGCGTCCTATACCTATCAAAGTTTGCAACAATCAAAAGCTTGTAACTTTTTACTGATCGTCATAAAATCTTGAAATTTTGTGACAATAAAATACTCGAGCCTCTTATCAATTTAAGCTATCGCTCCTAGCTATGCTACCCTTGAGTCCCAGATCAAACACTGATAAAACTTCAAATGGCCTTAACTTCTACATGGTGCGTCCTACACCTATCAAAGTTTGCAACAATCAAATGCTTGTAACTTTTTACTGGAGCTTAATAAAATCTAGAAATTTTGTGATTATAAAGTACTCGTGCCTCTTATCAATTTACGCTATCTCTCAAAGCTATGCTACCCTTGAGTCCCAAATCAAACACTGATAAAACTTCAAATGGCCCTAACTTCTATACGGTGCGTCCTATTCCTATCAAAGTTTGCAACAATCAAATGCTTGTAACTTTTTACTGGAGCTTAATAAAATCTTGAAATTTTGTGACAATAAAGTACTCGAGCCTCTTATCAATTTAAGCTATCGCTCATAGCTATGGTACCCTTGAGTTCCAAATCAAACACTGATAAAACTTTAAATGGCCCTAACTTCTATACGGTGCGTCCTATTCCTATCAAAGTTTGCAACAATCAAATGCTTATAACTTTTTACTGGAGCTTAATAAAATCTTGAAATTTTGTGACAATGAAGTACTCGAGCCTCTTGTCAATTTAAGCTATCTCTCATAGCTCTGCTACCCTTGAGTCTCAAATCAAACACTGATAAAATTTCAGATGGCCCTAACTTCTATACGGTGCGTCCCACACCTATAAAAGTTTGCAACAATCAAATTCTTGCAAGTTTTTACTTGTGCGTCATAAAACCTTCAAATTTTGTGACAATAAAGTACTCGAGCCTCTTAGCAACTTAAGCTATCGCTCATAGCTATGCTACCCTCGAGTCCCAAATCAAACACTGATAAAACTTCAAATGGCCCTAACTTCTATACGGTCCGTCCTACACCAATCAAAGTTTGCAACAATCAAATACTTGTAACTTTTTACTTGAGCATCATAAAACCTTGAAATTTGGAGACAATAAAGTACTCGAGCCTGTTATCAATTCAAGCTATCGCTCATAGCTATACTACCCTTGAGTCCCAAATCAAACACTGATAAAATTTCAAATGGCCCTAACTTCTATACGGTGCGTCCTATACCTATCAAAGTTTGCAACAATCAAATGCTTGTAACTTTTTACTGGAGCTTAATAAAATCTTGAAATTTTGTGACAATAAAGTACTCGAGCCTCTTATCAATTTAAGCTATCGTTCATAGCTATGATACCCTGGAGTCCCAAATCAAACACTGTTAAAAATTCAAATGACCCTAACTTCTAGACGGTGCGTCCTATACCTATCAAAGTTTGCAAAAATCAAATGCTTGTAACTTTTTACTGGAGCTTAATAAAATCTTGAAATTTTGTGACAATAAAGTACTCGATCCTCTTGTCAATTTAAGCTAACGCTCATAGCTATGCTACCCTTGTGTCCCAAATCAAACACTGATAAAACTTCAAATGGCCCTAACTTCTATCCGGTGCGTCCTATACCTATCAAAGTTGGCAACAATCAAATGCTTGTAACATTTTACTGGAGCGTCATAAAACCTTCAAATTTTGTAACAATAAAGTACTCGAGCCTCTTATCAATTTAAGCTATCGCTCATAGCTATGCTACCCTTGAGTCCCAAAGCAAACACTGATAAAACTTCAAATGGCCCTAACTTCTATACGGTGCGTCCTACACCTATCAAACTTTGCAACATTCAAATGCTTGTAACTTTTTACTTGAGCGTCATAAAATCTTGAAATTTTGTAACAATAAAGTACTCGAGCCTCTTATCAATTTAATCTATCGCTCATTACTATGCTACACTTGAGTCCCAAATCAAACACTGATTAAACTTCAAATAGCCCTAACTTTTATACGGTGCGTCCTACACCTATAAAAATTTGCAACAATCAAATTCTTGCAAGTTTTTACTTGTGCGTCATAAAACCTTCAAATTTTGTGACAATAACGTACTCGAGCCTCTTAGCATTTTAAGCTATCGCTCATAGCTATGCTACCCTCGAGTCCCAAATCAAACACTGATAAAACTTCAAATGGCCCTAACTTCTATACGGTCCGTCCTACACCAATCAAAGTTTGCAACAATCAAATACTTGTAACTTTTTACTGGAGCGTCATAAAACTTTGAAATTTGGAGACAATAAAGTACTCGAGCCTCATATCAATTCAAGCTATCGCTCATAGCTATGCTACCCTTGAGTCCCAAATCAAGCACTGATAAAATTTCAAATGGCCCTAACTTCTATACGGTGCGTCCTATTCCTATCAAAGTTTGCAACAATCAAATGCTTGTAACTTTTTACTGGAGCTTAATAAAATCTTGAAATTTTGTGACAATAAAGTACTCGAGCCTCTTATCAATTTAAGCTATCATAGCTATGCTACCCTTGAGTCCCAAACCAAACACTGATAAAACTTCAAATATCCGTAACTTCTATCCGGTGCGTCCTATTCCTATCATAGTTTGCAACAATCAAATGCTTGTACCTTTTTACTGGAGCGTCATAAGATCTTGAAATTTAGTGATAATAAAGTACTCGAGCCTCTTATCAATTTAACCTATCATAGCTATGCTACCCTTGAGTCCCAAAGCAAACACTGATAAAACTTCAAATGGCCCTAACTTCTATACGGTGCGTCCTACACCTATCAAACTTTGCAGCATTCAAATGCTTGTAACTTTTTACTTGAGCGTCATAAAATCTTGAAGTTTTGTAACAATAAAGTACTCGAGCCTCTTATCAATTTAATCTATCGCTCATTACTATGCTACCCTTGAGTCCCAAATCAAACACTGATTAAACTTCAAATAGCCCTAACTTCTATACGCTGCGTCCTAAACCTATAAAAATTTGCAACAATCAAATTCTTGCAAGTTTTTACTTGTGCGTCATAAAACCTTCAAATTTTGTGACAATAAAGTACTCGAGCCTCTTAGCAATTTAAGCTATCGCTCATAGCTATGCTACCCTCGAGTCCCAAATCAAACACTGATAAAACTTCAAATGGCCCTAACTTCTATACGGTCCGTCCTACACCAATCAAAGTTTGCAACAATCAAATACTTGAACTTTTTACTGGAGCGTCATAAAACTTTGAAATTTGGAGACAATAAAGTACTCGAGCCTCATATCAATTCAAGCTATCGCTCATAGCTATGCTACCCTTGAGTCCCAAATCAAACACTGATAAAATTTCAAATGGCCCTAACTTCCATACGGTGCGTCCTATTCCTATCAAAGTTTGCAACAATCAAATGCTTGTAACTTTTTACTGGAGCTTAATAAAATCTTGAAATTTTGTGACAATAAAGTACTCGAGCCTCTTATCAATTTAAGCTATCATAGCTATGCTACCCTTGAGTCCCAAACCAAACACTGATAAAACTTCAAATATCCCTAACTTCTATCCGGTGCGTCCTATTCCTATCATAGTTTGCAACAATCAAATGCTTGTACCTTTTTACTGGAGCGTCATAAGATCATGAAATTTTTTGATAATAAAGTACTCGAGCCTCTTATCAATTTAACCTATCATAGCTATGCTACCCTTGAGTCCCAAACCAAACACTGATAAAACTTCAAGTGGCCCTATCTTCTATACGGTGCGTCCCACACCTATCAAAGTTTGCAACAATCAAATGCTTTCAACTTTTTACTGGAGCGTCGTAAAACCTTGACATTTTGTGACAATAAAGTACTCGACCCTCTTATCAATTTAAGCTATCGCTCATAGCTTTGCTACCCTTGAGTGCCAAATCAAATACTGATAAAACTTTAAATGGCCCTAACTTCTATACAGTGCGTCCTACAACTATCAAAATTTGCAACAGTCAAATGTTTGTAACTTTTTACTGGAGCGTCATAAAACCTTGAAATTTGGTGACAATAAAGTACTCGAGCCTCTTATCAATTTAAGCTATCGCTCATAGCTATGGTACCCTTGAGTTCCAAATCAAACACTGATAAAACTTTAAATTGCCCTAACTTCTATACGGTGCGTCCTATTCCTATCAAAGTTTGCAACAATCAAATGCTTATAACTTTTTACTGGAGCTTAATAAAATCTTGAAATTTTGTGACAATGAAGTACTCGAGCCTCTTGTCAATTTAAGCTATCTCTCATAGCTCTGCTACCCTTGAGTCTCAAATCAAACACTGATAAAATTTCAGATGGCCCTAACTTCTATACGGTGCATCCCACACCTATAAAAGTTTGCAACAATCAAATTCTTGCAAGTTTTTACTTGTGCGTCATAAAACCTTCAAATTTTGTGACAATAAAGTACTCGAGCCTCTTAGCAATTTAAGCTATCGCTCATAGCTATGCTACCCTCGAGTCCCAAATCAAACACTGATAAAACTTCAAATGGCTCTAACTTCTATACGGTCCGTCCTACACCAATCAAAGTTTGCAACAATCAAATACTTGTAACTTTTTACTGGAGCTTAATAAAATCTTGAAATTTTGTGACAATAAAGTACTCGCGCCTCTTATCAATTTAAGCTATCGTTCATAGCTATGCTACCCTGGAGTCCCAAATCAAACACTGTTAAAAATTCAAATGACCCTAACTTCTAGACGGTGCGTCCTATACCTATCAAAGTTTGCAAAAATCAAATGCTTGTAACTTTTTACTGGAGCTTAATAAAATCTTGAAATTTTGTGACAATAAAGTACTCGCTCCTCTTGTCAATTTAAGCTAACGCTCATAGCTATGCTACCCTTGAGTCCCAAATCAAACACTGATAAAACTTCAAATGGCCCTAACTTCTATACGGTGCGTCCTACACCTATCAAAGTTTGCAACATTCAAATGCTTGTAACTTTTTACTTGAGCATCATAAAACCTGAAAATTTTGTGACAATAAAGTACTCGTGCCTCTTGTCACTTTAAGCTATCGCTCATAGCTATGCTTCACTTGAGTCCCAAACCAAACACTGATAAAACTTCAAATGGCCCTAACAACAATACAGTGCGTCCTATACCTATCAAAGTTTGCAACAATCAAATGCTTGTAACTTTTTACTGGAGCGTCATAAAGTCTTGAAATTTTGTGACAATAAAGTACTCGAGCCTCTTATCAATTTAAGCTATCGCTCATAGCTATGCTACCCTTGAGACCCAGATCAAACACTGATAAAACTTCAAATGGCCTTAACTTCTATAGGGTGCGTCCTACACCTATCAAAGTTTGCAACCATCAAATGCTTCTTACTTTTTACTGGAGCGTCATAAAACCTTGAAATTTTGTGACAATAAATTTCTCGTGCCACTTGTCAATTTAAGCTATCGCTCATAGCTATGCTTCACTTGAGACCCAAATCAAACACTGATAAAACTTCAAATGGTCCAAACTTCTATACGGTGCGTCCTATTCCTATCAAAGTTTGCAACAATCAAATGCTTGTAACTTTTTACTGGAGCTTAATAAAATCTTGAAATTTTGTGATTATAAAGTACTCGTGCCTCTTATCAATTTACGCTATCTCTCAAAGCTATGCTACCCTTGAGTCCCAAATCAAACACTGATAAAACTTCAAATGGCCCTAACTTCTATACGGTGCGTCCTATTCCTATCAAAGTTTGCAACAATCAAATGCTTGTAACTTTTTACTGGAGCTTAATAAAATCTTGAAATTTTGTGCCAATAAAGTACTCGAGCGTCTTATCAATTTAAGCTATCGCTCATAGCTATGGTACCCTTGAGTTCCAAATCAAACACTGATAAAATTTTAAATGGCCCTAACTTCTATACGGTGCGTCCTATTCCTATCAAAGTTTGCAACAATCAAATGCTTATAACTTTTTACTGGAGCTTAATAAAATCTTGAAATTTTGTGACAATGAAGTACTCGAGCCTCTTGTCAATTTAAGCTATCTCTCATAGCTCTGCTACCCTTGAGTCTCAAATCAAACACTGATAAAATTTCAGATGGCCCTAACTTCTATACGGTGCGTCCCACACCTATAAAGTTTGCAACAATCAAATTCTTGCAAGTTTTTACTTGTGCGTCATAAAACCTTCAAATTTTGTGACAATAAAGTACTCGAGCCTCTTAGCAACTTAAGCTATCGCTCATAGCTATGCTACCCTCGAGTCCCAAATCAAACACTGATAAAACTTCAAATGGCCCTAACTTCTATACGGTCCGTCCTACACCAATCAAAGTTTGCAACAATCAAATACTTGTAACTTTTTACTGGAGCATCATAAAACCTTGAAATTTGGAGACAATAAAGTACTCGAGCCTGTTATCAATTCAAGCTATCGCTCATAGCTATACTACCCTTGAGTCCCAAATCAAACACTGATAAAATTTCAAATGGCCCTAACTTCTATACGGTGCGTCCTATACCTATCAAAGTTTGCAACAATCAAATGCTTGTAACTTTTTACTGGAGCTTAATAAAATCTTGAAATTTTGTGACAATAAAGTACTCGAGCCTCTTATCAATTTAAGCTATCGTTCATAGCTATGATACCCTGGAGTCCCAAATCAAACACTGTTAAAAATTCAAATGACCCTAACTTCTAGACGGGGCGTCCTATACCTATCAAAGTTTGCAAAAATCAAATGCTTGTAACTTTTTACTGGAGCTTAATAAAATCTTGAAATTTTGTGACAATAAAGTACTCGATCCTCTTGTCAATTTAAGCTAACGCTCATAGCTCTGCTACCCTTGTGTCCCAAATCAAACACTGATAAAACTTCAAATGGCCCTAACTTCTATCCGGTGCGTCCTATACCTATCAAAGTTGGCAACAATCAAATGCTTGTAACATTTTACTGGAGCGTCATAAAACCTTCAAATTTTGTAACAATAAAGTACTCGAGCCTCTTATCAATTTAAGCTATCGCTCATAGCTATGCTACCCTTTAGTCCCAAAGCAAACACTGATAAAACTTCAAATGGCCCTAACTTCTATACGGTGCGTCCCACACCTATCAAAGTTTGCAACAATCAAATGCTTTCAACTTTTTACTGGAGCGTCGTAAAACCTTGACATTTTGTGACAATAAAGTACTCGACCCTCTTATCAATTTAAGCTATCGCTCATAGCTTTGCTACCCTTGAGTGCCAAATCAAATACTGATAAAACTTTAAATGACCCTAACTTCTATACAGTGCGTCCTACAACTATCAAAGTTTGCAACAATCAAATGTTTGTAACTTTTTACTGGAGCGTCATAAAACCTTGAAATTTGGTGACAATAAAGTACTCGAGCCTCTTATCAATTTAAGCTATCGCTCATAGCTATGGTACCCTTGAGTTCCAAATCAAACACTGATAAAACTTTAAATTGCCCCAACTTCTATACAGTGCGTCCTACACTTATCAAAGTTTGCCACAATCAAATGCTTATAACTTTTTACTGGAGCTTAATAAAATCTTGAAATTTTGTGACAATGAAGTACTAGAGCCTCTTGTCAATTTAAGCTATCTCTCATAGCTCTGCTACCCTTGAGTCTCAAATCAAACACTGATAAAATTTCAGATGGCCCTAACTTCTATACGGCGCGTCCCACACCTATAAAAGTTTGCAACAATCAAATTCTTGCAAGTTTTTACTTGTGCGTCATAAAACCTTCAAATTTTGTGACAATAAAGTACTCGAGCCTCTTAGCAATTTAAGCTATCGCTCATAGCTATGCTACCCTCGAGTCCCAAATCAAACAGTGATAAAACTTCAAATGGCCCTAACTTCTATACGGTCCGTCCTACACCAATCAAAGTTTGCAACAATCAAATACTTGTAACTTTTTACTGGAGCTTAATAAAATCTTGAAATTTTGTGACAATAAAGTACACGAGCCTCTTATCAATTTAAGCTATCGTTCATAGCTATGCTACCCTGGAGTCCCAAATCAAACACTGTTAAAAATTCAAATGACCCTAACTTCTAGACGGTGCGTCCTATACCTATCAAAGTTTGCAAAAATCAAATGCTTGTAACTTTTTACTGGAGCTTAATAAAATCTTGAAATTTTGTGACAATAAAGTACTCGATCCTCTTGTCAATTTAAGCTAACGCTCATAGCTATGCTACCCTTGAGTCCCAAATCAAACACTGATAAAACTTCAAATGGCCCTAACTTCTATCCGGTGCGTCCTATACCTATCAAAGTTGGCAACAATCAAATGCTTGTAACATTTTACTGGAGCGTCATAAAACCTTCAAATTTTGTAACAATAAAGTACTCGAGCCTCTTATCAATTTAAGCTATCGCTCATAGCTATGCTACCCTTGAGTCCCAAAGCAAACACTGATAAAACTTCAAATGGCCCTAACTTCTATACGGTGCGTCCTACACCTATCAAACTTTGCAACATTCAAATGCTTGTAACTTTTTACTCAAGCGTCATAAAATCTTGAAATTTTGTAACAATAAAGTACTCGAGCCTCTTATCAAATCAAGCTATCGCTCATAGCTATGCTACTCTTGAGTCCCAAGTCAAACACTGATAAAATTTCAAATGGCCCTAACTTCTATACGGTGCGATATATACTTATCAAAGTATACAACATTCAAATGCTTGTAACTTTTTACTGGAGCGTCATAAAATCTTGAAATTTTGTGACAATAAAGTACTCGAGCCTCTTATCAATTTAAGTTATAGCTCATAGCTCTGCTACACTTGAGTCGCAAATCAAACACAGCTAAACCTTCAAATGGCCCTAACTTCTATACGGTGCGTCCTATACCTATCAAAGTTTGCAACAATCAAATGCTTGTAACTTTTTACTGGAGCATAATAAAATCTTGAAATTTTGTGACATTAAAGTACTCGAGCCTCTTGTCAATTTAAGCTATCACTCATAGCTATGCTACCCTTGAGTCCCAAATCAAACACTGATAAAACTTCAAATGGCCCCAACTTCTATACAGTGCGTCCTACACTTATCAAAGTTTGCCACAATCAAATGCCTGCAACTTTTTAATGGAGCGTCATAAAACCTAGAAATTTGGTGACAATAAAGTACTCGAGCCTCTTATCAATTTAAGCTATCGCTCATAGCTATGCTACCCTCGAGTCCCAAATCAAACTCTGATAAAACTTCAAATGGCCCTAACTTCTATACGGTGCGTCCTACACCAATCAAAGTTTGCAACAATCAAATGCTTGTAACTTTTTACTGGAGCGTCATAAAACCTTGAAATTTTGTGACAATAAAGTACTCGAGCCTCTTATCAATTCAAGCTATCGCTCGTAGCTATGCTACTCTTGAGTCCCAAATCAAACACTGATAAAATTTCAAATGGCCCTAACTTCTATACGGTGCGTCCTTTACCTATCAAAGTTTGCAACAATCAAATGCTTGTAACTTTTTACTGGAGCTTAATAAAATCTTGAAATTTTGTGACAATGAAGTACTCGAGCCTCTTGTCTATTCAAGCCATCTCTCATAGCTATGCTACCCTCGAGTCCCAAATCAAAAACTGATAAAACGTCAAATGGCCCTAACTTCTATACGGTGCGTCCTACAAATATCAAACTTTGCAACATTCAAATGCTTGTAAGTTTTTACTTGTGCGTCATAAAACCTTGAAATTTTGTGACAATAAAGTACTCGTGCCTCTTTTCAATTAAAGTTGTCGCTCATTGCTATGCTACCCTTGAGTCCCAAACCAAACACTGATAAAACAATGGCCCTAAATTCTGTACTTTGCGTCCTACACTTATCAAAGTTTGCAACAATCAAAGGCTTGTAACTTTTTACTGGAGCTTAATAAAATCTTGAAATTTTGTGACAATAAAGTACTCGAGCCTCTTGCCAATTTAAGCTATCGCTCATAGCTATGCTACCCTTGAGTCCCAAATCAAACACTGATAAAACTTCAAATGGCCCTAACTTCTATACGGTGCGTCCTATACCTATCAAAGTTTGCAAGAATCAAATGCTTGTAACTTTTTACTGGAGCTTAATAAAATCTTGAAATTTTGTGACAATAAAGTACTCGAGCCTCTTGCCAATTTAAGCTATCGCTCATAGCTATGCTACCCTTGAGTCCCAAATCAAACACTGATAAAACTTCAAATGGCCCTAACTTCTATCCGGCGCGTCCTATACCTATCAAAATTGGCAACAATCAAATGCTTGTAACTTTTTACTGGAGCGTCATAAAGCCTTGAAATTTGGTAACAATAAAGTACTCGAGCCTCTTATCAATTTAAGCTATCGCTCATAGCTATGCTACCCTTGAGTCCCAAATCAAACACTGATAAAACTTCAAATGGCCCTAACTTCTATCCGGTGCGTCCTATACCTATCAAAATTGGCAACAATCAAATGCTTGTAACATTTTACTGGAGCGTCATAAAACCTTCAAATTTTGTAACAATAAAGTACTCGACCCTCTTATCAATTTAAGCTATCGCTCATAGCAATACTAACCTTGAATCCCAAAGCAAACACTGATAAAACTTCAAATGGCCCTAACTTCTATACGGTGCGTCCTACACCTATCAAACTTTGCAACATTCAAATGCTTGTAACTTTTTACTTGAGCTTCATAAAATCTTGAAATTTTGTAACAATAAAGTACTCGAGCCTCTTATCAAATCAAGCTATCGCTCATAGCTATGCTACTCTTGAGTCCCAAATCAAACACTGATAAAATTTCAAATGGTCCTAACTTCTATACGGTGCATCCTATACCTATCAAAGTTTGCAACAATCAAATATTTGTAACTTTTTACTGGAGCTTAATAAAATCTTGAAATTTTATGACAATGAAGTACTCGAGCCTCTTATCAATTTAAGCTATCATAGCTATGCTACCCTTGAGTCCCAAAGCAAACACTGATAAAACTTCAAATGGCCCTAACTTCTATACGGTGCGTCCTACACCTATCAAACTTTGCAACATTCAAATGCTTGTAACTTTTTACTTGAGCGTCATAAAATCTTGAAATTTTGTAACAATAAAGTACTCGAGCTTCTTATCAAATCAAGCTATCGCTCATAGCTATGCTACTCTTGAGTCCCAAGTCAAACACTGATAAAATTTCAAATGGCCCTAACTTCTATACGGTGCGTCCTATACCTATCAAAGTTTGCAACAATCAAATACTTGTAACATTTTACTGGAGCGTCATAAAACCTTCAAATTTTGTAACAATAAAGTACTCGAGCCTCTTATCAATTTAAGCTATCGCTCATAGCTATGCTACCGTTGAGTCCCAAAGCAAACACTGATAAAACTTCAAATTGCCCTAACTTCTATACGGTGCGATATATACTTATCAAAGTATACAACATTCAAATGCTTGTAACTTTTTACTGGAGCGTCATAAAATCTTGAAATTTTGTGACAATAAAGTACTCGAGCCTCTAATCAATTTAAGTTATAGCTCATAGCTCTGCTACCCTTGAGTCGCAAATCAAACACAGCTAAACCTTCAAATGGCCCTAACTTCTATACGGTGCGTCCTATACCTATCAAAGTTTGCAACAATCAAATGCTTGTAACTTTTTACTGGAGCATAATAAAATCTTGAAATTTTGTGACATTAAAGTACTCGAGCCTCTTGTCAATTTAAGCTATCACTCATAGCTCTGCTACCCTTGAGTCCCAAATCAAACACTGATAAAACTTCAAATGGCCCTAACTTCTATACGGTGCGTCCTACACTTATCAAAGTTTGCCACAATCAAATGCTTGCAACTTTTTAATGGAGCGTCATAAAACCTAGAAATTTGGTGACAATAAAGTACTCGATCCTCTTATCAATTTAAGCTATCGCTCATAGCTATGCTACCCTCGAGTCCCAAATCAAACTCTGATAAAACTTCAAATGGCCCTAACTTCTATACGGTGCGTCCTACACCAATCAAAGTTTGCAACAATCAAATGCTTGTAACTTTTTACTGGAGCGTCATAAAACCTTGAAATTTTGTGACAATAAAGTACTCGTGCCTCTTTTCAATTAAAGTTGTCGCTCATAGTTATGCTATCCTTGAGTCCCAAATCAAACACTGATAAAACTTCAAATGGCCCTAACTTCTATCCGGTGCGTCCTATACCTCTCAAAGTTGGCAACAATCAAATGCTTGTAACTTTTTACTGGAGCGTCATAAAACCTTGAAATTTTGTAACAATAAAGTACTCGAGCATCTTATCAATTTAAGCTATCGCTCATAGCTATGGTACCCTCGAGTCCCAAATCAAACTCTGATAAAACTTCAAATGGCCCTAACTTCTATACGGTGCGTCCTACACCTATCAAACTTTGCAACATTCAAATGCTTGTAAGTTTTTACTTGTGCGTCATAAAACCTTGAAATTTTGTGACAATAAAGTACTTGAGCCTCTTATCAATTCAAGCTATCGCTCGTAGCTATGCTACTCTTGAGTCCCAAATCAAACACTGATAAAATTTCAAATGGCCCTTACTTCTATACGGTGCGTCCTTTACCTATCAAAGTTTGCAACAATCAAATGCTTGTAACTTTTTACTGGAGCTTAATAAAATCTTGAAATTTTGTGACAATGAAGTACTCGAGCCTCTTGTCAATTCAAGCCATCTCTCATAGCTATGCTACCCTCGAGTCCCAAATCAAACACTGATAAAACGTCAAATGGCCCTAACTTCTATACGGTGCGTCCTACAAATATAAAACTTTGCAACATTCAAATGATTGTAAGTTTTTACTTGTGCGTCATAAAACCTTGAAATTTTGTGACAATAAAGTACTCGAGCCTCTTATCAATTCAAGCTATCGCTCATAGCTATGCTACTCTTGAGTCCCAAATCAAACACTGATAAAACTTCAAATGGCCCCAACTTCTATACAGTGCGTCCTACACTTATCAAAGTTTGCCACAATCAAATGCTTGCAACTTTTTAATGGAGCGTCATAAAACCTAGAAATTTGGTGACAATAAAGTACTCGAGCCTCTTATCAATTTAAGCTATCGCTCATAGCTATGCTACCCTCATAAAATCTGCAACGTCATAAAATCTTGAAATTTTGTGACAATAAAGTACTCGAGCCTTTTGTCAATTTAAGGTATCGCTCATAGCTATGCTACCCTTGAGTCCCAAAATAAAACACTGATAAAACTTCAAATGGCCCTTACTTCTATACGGGGCGTCCTACACCTATCAAAGTTTGCAACAATCAAATGCTTGTGACTTTTTACTGGAGCGACATGAAGCCTTGAAATTTTGTGACAATAAAGTACTCGAGACTCTTATCAATTTAAGCTATCGCTCATAGCTATGCTTCACTTGAGACCCAAATCAAACACTGATAAAACTTCAAATAGCCCTAACTTCTATACGGTGCGTCCTATACCTATCAAAGTTTGCAACATTCAAATGCTTGTAACTTTTTACTGGAGCGTCATAAAATCTTGAAATTTTGTGACAATAAAGTACTCGTGCCTATTATCAATTGAAGCTATCGCTCATAGCTATGCTACCCTTGAGTCCCAAATCAAACACTGATAAAGCTTCAAATTACCCTAACTTCTGTACGGTGCGTCCCATACCTATCAAAGGTTGCAACAATAAAATGTTTGTAACTTTTTACTGGAGCGTCATAAAAACTTGAAATTTTTTGACAATTAAGTACTCGTGCCTCTTGTCAATTTAAGCTATCGCTCACAGCTATTCTTCACTTGAGTCCCAAATCAAACACAGATAAAACTTCAAATGGCCCTAACTTCTATACGGGCATCCTACACCTATTAAAGTTTGCAACAATCAAATGCTTGTAACTTTTTACTGGAGCGTCATAAAGTCTTGAACTTTTGTGACAATAAAATACTAGAGCCTCTTATCAATTTAGCTATCGCTCATAGCTATGCTACCCTTGAGTCCCAAATCAAACACTGATGAAACTTCAAATGGCCGTAATTTCTATACGGTGCGTCCTACACCTATCAAAGTTTGCAACATTCAAATGCTTGTCACTTTTTACTGCAGCGCCATAAAATCTTGAAATTTTGTGACAATAAAGTACTCGAGCCTCTTTTCAATTAAAGTTGTCGCTCATAGTTATGCCATCCTTGAGTCCCAAATCAAACACTGATAAAACTTCAAATGGCCCTAACTTCTATCCGGTGCGTCCTATACCTCTCAAAGTTGGCAACAATCAAATGCTTGTAACTTTTTACTGGAGCGTCATAAAACCTTGAAATTTTGTAACAATAAAGTACTCGAGCATCTTATCAATTTAAGCTATCGCTCATAGCTATGGTACCCTCGAGTCCCAAATCAAACTCTGATAAAACTTCAAATGGCCCTAACTTCTATACGGTCCGTCCTACACCTATCAAACTTTGCAACATTCAAATGCTTGTAAGTTTTTACTTGTGCGTCATAAAACCTTGAAATTTTGTGACAATAAAGTACTCGAGCCTCTTATCAATTCAAGCTATCGCTCGTAGCTATGCTACTCTTGAGTCCCAAATCAAACACTGATAAAATTTCAAATGGCCCTTACTTCTATACGGTGCGTCCTTTACCTATCAAAGTTTGCAACAATCAAATGCTTGTAACTTTTTACTGGAGCTTAATAAAATCTTGAAATTTTGTGACAATGAAGTACTCGAGCCTCTTGTCAATTCAAGCCATCTCTCATAGCTATGCTACCCTCGAGTCCCAAATCAAACACTGATAAAACGTCAAATGGCCCTAACTTCTATACGGTGCGTCCTACAAATATAAAACTTTGCAACATTCAAATGCTTGTAAGTTTTTACTTGTGCGTCATAAAACCTTGAAATTTTGTGACAATAAAGTACTCGAGCCTCTTATCAATTCAAGCTATCGCTCATAGCTATGCTACTCTTGAGTCCCAAATCAAACACTGATAAAACTTCAAATGGCCCCAACTTCTATACAGTGCGTCCTACACTTATCAAAGTTTGCCACAATCAAATGCTTGCAACTTTTTAATGGAGCGTCATAAAACCTAGAAATTTGGTGACAATAAAGTACTCGAGCCTCTTATCAATTTAAGCTATCGCTCATAGCTATGCTACCCTCGAGTCCCAAATCAAACTCTGATAAAACTTCAAATGGCCCTAACTTCTATACGGTGCGTTCTACACCAATCAAAGTTTGCAACAATCAAATGCTTGTACCTTATTACTGGAGCGTCATAAAACCTTAAAATTTTGTGACAATAAAGTACTCGTGCCTCTTTTCAATTAAAGTTGTCGCTCATTGCTATGCTACCCTTGAGTCCCAAACCAAACACTGATAAAACAATGGCCCTAAATTCTGTACTTTGCGTCCTACACTTATCAAAGTTTGCAACAATCAAAGGCTTGTAACTTTTTACTGGAGCTTAATAAAATCTTGAAATTTTGTGACAATAAAGTACTCGAGCCTCTTATCAATTTAAGCTATCGCTCATAAATATGCTACCCTTGAGTCCCAAACCAAACACTGATAAAACAATGGCCCTAAATTCTGTACTTTGCGTCCTACACTTATCAAAGTTTGCAAGAATCAAATGCTTGTAACTTTTTACTGGAGCTTAATAAAATCTTGAAATTTTGTGACAATAAAGTACTCGAGCCTCTTGCCAATTTAAGCTATCGCTCATAGATATGCTACCCTTGAGTCCCAAATCAAACACTGATAAAACTTCAAATTGCCCTAACTTCTATCCGGCGCGTCCTATACCTATCAAAATTGGCAACAATCAAATGCTTGTAACTTTTTACTGGAGCGTCATAAAGCCTTGAAATTTGGTAACAATAAAGTACTCGAGCCTGTTATCAATTTAAGCTATCGCTCATAGCTATGCTACCCTTGAGTCCCAAATCAAACACTGATAAAACTTCAAATGGCCCTAACTTCTATCCGGTGCGTCCTATACCTATCAAAGTTGGCAACAATCAAATGCTTGTAACATTTTACTGGAGCGTCATAAAACCTTCAAATTTTGTAACAATAAAGTACTCGACCCTCTTATCAATTTAAGTATCGTTCATAGCTATGCTACCCTTGAGTCCCAAATAAAAGGCTGATAAAACTTCAAATTACCCTAACTTCTATGCGGTGCGATATATACCTATCAAAGTATACAACATTCAAATGCTTGTAACTTTTTACTGGAGCGTCATAAAATCTTGAAATTTTGTGACATTAAAGTACTCGAGCCTCTTATCAATTTAAGTTATAGCTCATAGCTATGCTACCCTTGAGTCGCAAATCAAACACAGCTAAACCTTCAAATGGCCCTAACTTCTATACGGTGCGTCCTATACCTATCAAAGTTTGCAACAATCAAATGCTTGTAACTTTTTACTGGAGCATAATAAAATCTTGAAATTTTGTGACATTAAAGTACTCGAGCCTCTTGTCAATTTAAGCTATCACTCATAGCTATGCTACCATTGAGTCCCAAATCAAACACTGATAAAACTTCAAATGGCCCCAAGTTCTATACGGTCCGTCCTACACCAATCAAAGTTTGCAACAATCAAATACTTGTAACTTTTTACTGGAGCTTAATAAAATCTTGAAATTTTGTGACAATAAAGTACTCGATCCTCTTGTCAATTTAAGCTAACGCTCATAGCTATGCTACCCTTGAGTCCCAAATCAAACACTGATAAAACTTCAAATGGCCCTAACTTCTATACGGTGCGTCCTACACCTATCAAACTTTGCAACATTCAAATGCTTGTAACTTTTTACTTGAGCGTCATAAAATCTTGAAATTTTGTAACAATAAAGTACTCGAGCCTCTTATCAAATCAAGCTATCGCTCATAGCTATGCTACTCTTGAGTCTCAAATCAAACACTGATAAAATTTCAGATGGCCCTAACTTCTATACGGCGCGTCCCACACCTATAAAATTTGCAACAATCAAATTCTTGCAAGTTTTTACTTGTGCGTCATAAAACCTTCAAATTTTGTGACAATAAAGTACTCGAGCCTCTTAGCAATTTAAGCTATCGCTCATAGCTATGCTACCCTCGAGTCCCAAATCAAACAATGATAAAACTTCAAATGGCCCTAACTTATATACGGTCCGTCCTACACCAATCAAAGTTTGCAACAATCAAATACTTGTAACTTTTTACTGGAGCTTAATAAAATCTTGAAATTTTGTGACAATAAAGTACTCGAGCCTCTTATCAATGTAAGTTATCGTTCATAGCTATGCTACCCTGGAGTCCCAAATCAAGCACTGTTAAAAATTCAAATGACCCTAACTTCTAGACGGTGCGTCCTATACCTATCAAAGTTTGCAACAATCAAATGCTTGTCACTTTTCACTGGAGCGTCATAAAACCTGAAAATTTTGTGACAATAAAGTACTCGTGCCTCTTGTCACTTTAAGCTATCGCTCATAGCTATGCTTCACTTGAGTCCCAAACCAAACACTGATAAAACTTCAAATGGCCCTAACAACTATACGGTGCGTCCTATACCTATCAAAGTTTGCAACAATCAAATGCTTGTAACTTTTTACTGGAGCGTCATAAAGTCTTGAAATTTTGTGACAATAAAGTACTCGAGCCTCTTATCAATTTAAGCTATCGCTCATAGCTATGCTACCCTTGAGACCCAGATCAAACACTGATAAAACTTCAAATGGCCTTAACTTCTATAGGGTGCGTCCTACACCTATCAAAGTTTGCAACCATCAAATGCTTCTTACTTTTTACTGGAGCGTCATAAAACCTTGAAATTTTGTGACAATAAATTTCTCGTGCCACTTGTCAATTTAAGCTATCACTCATAGCTATGCTTCACTTGAGACCCAAATCAAACACTGATAAAACTTCAAATGGTCCAAACTTCTATACGGTGCGTCCTACACCTATCAAAGTCTGCAACAATCAAATGCTTGCAACTTTTTACTGGAGCGTCATAAAATCGTGAAATTTTGTGACAATAAAGTACCCGAGCCTCTTGTCAATTTATGGTATCACTCATAGCTATGCTACCATTGAGTCCAAAAATAAAACACTGATAAAACTTCAAATGGCCCTAAGTTCTATACGGTGCGTCCTATACCTATCAAAGTTTGCAACAATCAAAAGCTTGTAACTTTTTACTGATCGTCATAAAATCTTGAAATTTTGTGACAATAAAATACTCGAGCCTCTTATCAAATTAAGCTATCGCTCCTAGCTATGCTACCCTTGAGTCCCAGATCAAACACTGATAAAACTTCAAATGGCCTTAACTTCTATAGGGTGCGTCCTACACCTATCAAAGTTTGCAACATTCAAATGCTTGCAACTTTCTACTGGAGCGTCATAAAATCTTGAAATTTTGTGACAATAAAGTACTCGTGCCTCTTATCAATTTACGCTATCTCTCAAAGCTATGCTACCCTTGAGTCCCAAATCAAACACTGATAAAACTTCAAATGGCCCTAACTTCTATACGGTGCGTCCTATTCCTATCAAAGTTTGCAACAATCAAATGCTTGTAACTTTTTACTGGAGCTTAATAAAATCTTGAAATTTTGTGACAATAAAGTACTCGAGCCTCTTATCAATTTAAGCTATCGCTCATAGCTATGGTACCCTTGAGTTCCAAATCAAACACTGATAAATCTTTAAATTGCCCTAACTTCTATACGGTGCGTCCTATTCCTATCAAAGTTTGCAACAATCAAATGCTTATAACTTTTTACTGGAGCTTAATAAAATCTTGAAATTTTGTGACAATGAAGTACTCGAGCCTCTTGTCAATTTAAGCTATCTCTCATAGCTCTGCTACCCTTGAGTCTCAAATCAAACACTGATAAAATTTCAGATGGCCCTAACTTCTATACGGTGCGTCCCACACCTATAAAAGTTTGCAACAATCAAATTCTTGCAAGTTTTTACTTGTGCGTCATAAAACCTTCAAATTTTGTGACAATAAAGTACTCGAGCCTCTTAGCAACTTAAGCTATCGCTCATAGCTATGCTACCCTCGAGTCCCAAATCAAACACTGATAAAACTTCAAATGGCCTTAACTTCTATACGGTCCGTCCTACACCAATGAAAATTTGCAACAATCAAATACTTGTAACTTTTTACTGGAGCATCATAAAACCTTGAAATTTGGAGACAATAAAGTACTCGAGCCTGTTATCAATTCAAGCTATCGCTCATAGCTATACTACCCTTGAGTCCCAAATCAAACACTGATAAAATTTCAAATGGCCCTAACTTCTATACGGTGCGTCCTATACCTATCAAAGTTTGCAACAATCAAATGCTTGTAACTTTTTACTGGAGCTTAATAAAATCTTGAAATTTTGTGACAATAAAGTACTCGAGCCTCTTATCAATTTAAGCTATCGTTCATAGCTATGCTACCATTGAGTCCAAAAATCAAACACTGTTAAAAATTCAAATGACCCTAACTTCTAGACGGTGCGTCCTATACCTATCAAAGTTTGCAAAAATCAAATGCTTGTAACTTTTTACTGGAGCTTAATAAAATCTTGAAATTTTGTGACAATAAAGTACTCGATCCTCTTGTCAATTTAAGCTAACGCTCATAGCTATGCTACCCTTGTG
Source organism: Clusia tigrina (assembly GCA_920105625.2). Taxonomy (NCBI): domain Eukaryota; kingdom Metazoa; phylum Arthropoda; class Insecta; order Diptera; family Clusiidae; genus Clusia; species Clusia tigrina. The sequence goes on from OV050030.1 coordinate 212,087,616, forward strand.
TCCCAAATCAAACACTGATAAAACTTCAAATGGCCCTAACTTCTATCCGGTGCGTCCTATACCTATCAAAGTTGGCAACAATCAAATGCTTGTAACATTTTACTGGAGCGTCATAAAACCTTCAAATTTTGTAACAATAAAGTACTCGAGCCTCTTATCAATTTAAGCTATCGCTCATAGCTATGCTACCCTTGAGTCCCAAAGCAAACACTGATTAAACTTCAAATAGCCCTAACGTCTGTACGGTGCGTCCTATACCTATCAAAGTTTGCAACAATCAAATGCTTGTCACTTTTCACTGGAGCGTCATAAAACCTGAAAATTTTGTGACAATAAAGTACTCGTGCCTCTTGTCACCTTAAGCTATCGCTCATAGCTATGCTTCACTTGAGTCCCAAACCAAACACTGATAAAACTTCAAATGGCCCTAACAACTATACGGTGCGTCCTATACCTATCAAAGTTTGCAACAATCAAATGCTTGTAACTTTTTACTGGAGCGTCATAAAGTCTTGAAATTTTGTGACAATAAAGTACTCGAGCCTCTTATCAATTTAAGCTATCGCTCATAGCTATGCTACCCTTGAGACCCAGATCAAACACGGATAAAACTTCAAATGGCCTTAACTTCTATACGGTCCGTCCTACACCAATCAAAGTTTGCAACAATCAAATACTTGTAACTTTTTACTGGAGCTTAATAAAATCTTGAAATTTTGTGACAATAAAGTACTCGAGCCTCTTATCAATTTAAGCTATCGTTCATAGCTATGATACCCTGGAGTCCCAAATCAAACACTGTTAAAAGTTCAAATGACCCTAACTTCTAGACGGTGCGTCCTATACCTATCAAAGTTTGCAAAAATCAAATGCTTGTAACTTTTTACTGGAGCTTAATAAAATCTTGAAATTTTGTGACAATGAAGTACTCGAGCCTCTTGTCAATTCAAGCCATCTCTCATAGCTATGCTACCCTCGAGTCCCAAATCAAACACTGATAAAACGTCAAATGGCCCTAACTTCTATACGGTGCGTCCTACAAATATAAAACTTTGCAACATTCAAATGCTTGTAAGTTTTTACTTGTGCGTCATAAAACCTTGAAATTTTGTGACAATAAAGTACTCGAGCCTCTTATCAATTCAAGCTATCGCTCATAGCTATGCTACTCTTGAGTCCCAAATCAAACACTGATAAAAGTTCAAATGGCCCCAACTTCTATACAGTGCGTCCTACACTTATCAAAGTTTGCCACAATCAAATGCTTGCAACTTTTTAATGGAGCGTCATAAAACCTAGAAATTTGGTGACAATAAAGTACTCGAGCCTCTTATCAATTTAAGCTATCGCTCATAGCTATGCTACCCTCGAGTCCCAAATCAAACTCTGATAAAACTTCAAATGGCCCTAACTTCTATACGGTGCGTTCTACACCAATCAAAGTTTGCAACAATCAAATGCTTGTACCTTATTACTGGAGCGTCATAAAACCTTAAAATTTTGTGACAATAAAGTACTCGTGCCTCTTTTCAATTAAAGTTGTCGCTCATTGCTATGCTACCCTTGAGTCCCAAACCAAACACTGATAAAACAATGGCCCTAAATTCTGTACTTTGCGTCCTACACTTATCAAAGTTTGCAACAATCAAAGGCTTGTAACTTTTTACTGGAGCTTAAAAAAATCTTGAAATTTTGTGACAATAAAGTACTCGAGCCTCTTATCAATTTAAGCTATCGCTCATAAATATGCTACCCTTGAGTCCCAAACCAAACACTGATAAAACAATGGCCCTAAATTCTGTACTTTGCGTCCTACACTTATCAAAGTTTGCAACAATCAAAGGCTTGTAACTTTTTACTGGAGCTTAATAAAATCTTGAAATTTTGTGACAATAAAGTACTCGAGCCTCTTATCAATTTAAGCTATCGCTCATAGATATGCTACCCTTGAGTCCCAAATCAAACACTGATAAAACTTCAAATGGCCCTAACTTCTATACGGTGCGTCCTATACCTATCAAAGTTTGCAAGAATCAAATGCTTGTAACTTTTTACTGGAGCTTAATAAAATCTTGAAATTTTGTGACAATAAAGTACTCGAGCCTCTTATCAATTTAAGCTATCGTTCATAGCTATGCTACCATTGAGTCCAAAAATCAAACACTGTTAAAAATTCAAATGACCCTAACTTCTAGACGGTGCGTCCTATACCTATCAAAGTTTGCAAAAACAAATGCTTGTAACTTTTTACTGGAGCTTAATAAAATCTTGAAATTTTGTGACAATAAAGTACTCGATCCTCTTGTCAATTTAAGCTAACGCTCATAGCTATGCTACCCTTGTGTCCCAAATCAAACACTGATAAAACTTCAAATGGCCCTAACTTCTATCCGGTGCGTCCTATACCTATCAAAGTTGGCAACAATCAAATGCTTGTAACATTTTACTGGAGCGTCATAAAACCTTCAAATTTTGTAACAATAAAGTACTCGAGCCTCTTATCAATTTAAGCTATCGCTCATAGCTATGCTACCCTTGAGACCCAGATCAAACACGGATAAAACTTCAAATGGCCTTAACTTCTATAGGGTGAGTCCTACACCTATCAAAGTTTGCAACCATCAAATGCTTCTTACTTTTTACTGGAGCGTCATAAAACCTTGAAATTTTCTGACAATAAATTTCTCGTGCCACTTGTCAATTTAAGCTATCACTCATAGCTATGCTTCACTTGAGACCCAAATCAAACACTGATAAAACTTCAAATGGTCCAAACTTCTATACGGTGCGTCCTACACCTATCAAAGTCTGCAACAATCAAATGCTTGCAACTTTTTACTGGAGCGTCATAAAATCGTGAAATTTTGTGACAATCAAGTACCCGAGCCTCTTGTCAATTTATGGTATCACTCATAGCTATGCTACCATTGAGTCCAAAAATAAAACACTGATAAAACTTCAAATGGCCCTAAGTTCTATACGGTGCGTCTTATACATATCAAAGTTTGCAACAATCAAAAGCTTGTAACTTTTTACTGATCGTCATAAAATCTTGAAATTTTGTGACAATAAAATACTCGAGCCTCTTATCAATTTAAGCTATCGCTCCTAGCTATGCTACCATTGAGTCCCAGATCAAACACTGATAAAACTTCAAATGGCCTTAACTTCTACATGGTGCGTCCTACACCTATCAAAGTTTGCAACATTCAAATGCTTGCAACTTTCTACTGGAGCGTCATAAAATCTTGAAATTTTGTGACAATAAAGTACTCGTGCCTCTTATCAATTTACGCTATCTCTCAAAGCTATGCTACCCTTGAGTCCCAAATCAAACACTGATAAAACTTCAAATGGCCCTAACTTCTATACGGTGCGTCCTATTCCTATCAAAGTTTGCAACAATCAAATGCTTGTAACTTTTTACTGGAGCTTAATAAAATCTTGAAATTTTGTGACAATAAAGTACTCGAGCCTCTTATCAATTTAAGCTATCGCTCATAGCTATGGTACCCTTGAGTTCCAAATCAAACACTGATAAAACTTTAAATGGCCCTAACTTCTATACGGTGCGTCCTATTCCTATCAAAGTTTGCAACAATCAAATGCTTATAACTTTTTACTGGAGCTTAATAAATTCTTGAAATTTTGTGACAATGAAGTACTCGAGCTTCTTGTCAATTTAAGCTATCTCTCATAGCTCTGCTACCCTTGAGTCTCAAATCAAACACTGATAAAATTTCAGATGGCCCTAACTTCTATACGGTGCGTTCCACACCTATAAAATTTTGCAACAATCAAATTCTTGCAAGTTTTTACTTGTGCGTCATAAAACCTTAAAATTTTGTGACAATAAAGTACTCGAGCCTCTTAGCAACTTAAGCTATCGCTCATAGCTATGCTACCCTCGAGTCCCAAATCAAACACTGATAAAACTTCAAATGGCCCTAACTTCTATACGGTCCGTCCTACACCAATCAAAGTTTGCAACAATCAAATACTTGTAACTTTTTACTGGAGCATCATAAAACCATGAAATTTGGAGACAATAAAGTACTCGAGCCTGTTATCAATTCAAGCTATCGCTCATAGCTATACTACCCTTGAGTCCCAAATCAAACACTGATAAAATTTCAAATGGCCCTAACTTCTATACGGTGCGTCCTATACCTATCAAAGTTTGCAACAATCAAATGCTTGTAACTTTTTACTGGAGCTTAATAAAATCTTGAAATTTTGTGACAATAAAGTACTCGATCCTCTTGTCAATTTCAGCTAACGCTCATAGCTATGCTACCCTTGTGTCCCAAATCAAACACTGATAAAACTTCAAATGGCCCTAACTTCTATCCGGTGCGTCCTATACCTATCAAAGTTGGCAACAATCAAATGCTTGTAACATTTTACTGGAGCGTCATAAAACCTTCAAATTTTGTAACAATAAAGTACTCGAGCCTCTTATCAATTTAAGCTATCGCTCATAGCTATGCTACCCTTGAGTCCCAAAGCAAATACTGATAAAACTTCAAATGGCCCTAACTTCTATACGGTGCGTCCTACACCTATCAAACTTTGCAACATTCAAATGCTTGTAACTTTTTACTTGAGCGTCATAAAATCTTGAAATTTTGTAACAATAAAGTACTCGAGCCTCTTATCAATTTAATCTATCGCTCATTACTATGCTACCCTTGAGTCCCAAATCAAACACTAATTAAACTTCAAATAGCCCTAACTTCTATACGGTGCGTCCTACACCTATAAAAATTTGCAACAATCAAATTCTTGCAAGTTTTTACTTGTGCGTCATAAAACCTTCAAATTTTGTGACAATAAAGTACTCGAGCCTCTTATCAATTTAAGCTATCGCTCATAGCTATGGTACCCTTGAGTTCCAAATCAAACACTGATAAAACTTTAAATGGCCCTAACTTCTATACGGTGCGTCCTATTCCTATCAAAGTTTGCAACAATCAAATGCTTATAACTTTTTACTGGAGCTTAATAAATTCTTGAAATTTTGTGACAATGAAGTACTCGAGCTTCTTGTCAATTTAAGCTATCTCTCATAGCTCTGCTACCCTTGAGTCTCAAATCAAACACTGATAAAATTTCAGATGGCCCTAACTTCTATACGGTGCGTCCCACACCTATAAAAGTTTGCAACAATCAAATTCTTGCAAGTTTTTAATTGTGCGTCATAAAACCTTCAAATTTTGTGACAATAAAGTACTCGAGCCTCTTAGCAACTTAAGCTATCGCTCATAGCTATGCTACCCTCGAGTCCCAAATCAAACACTGATAAAACTTCAAATGGCCCTAACTTCTATACGGTCCGTCCTACACCAATCAAAGTTTGCAACAATCAAATACTTGTAACTTTTTACTGGAGCATCATAAAACCTTGAAATTTGGAGACAATAAAGTACTCGAGCCTCTTATCAATTTAAGCTATCGCTCATAGCTATGCTACCCTTGAGTCCCAAACCAAATACTGGTAAAACTTCAAATGGCCCTAACTTCTATACGGTGCGTCCTATACCTATCAAAGTGTGCAACAATCAAATGCTTGTAGCTTTTTATTGGAACGTAATAAAGTTTTGTAATTTTGTGACAATAAAGTAGTCGAACCTCTTGTCAATTTAAGGTATCGCTCATAGCTCTGCTACCCTTGAGTCGCAAATCAAACACAGCTAAACCTTCAAATGGCCCTAACTTCTATACGGTGCGTCCTATACCTATCAAAGTTTGCAACAATCAAAGGCTTGTAACTTTTTACTGGAGCTTAATAAAATCTTGAAATTTTGTGACAATAAAGTACTCGAGCCTCTTATCAATTTAAGCTATCACTCATAGCTATGCTACCCTTGAGACCCAAATCAAACACTGATAAAACTTCAAATGGCCCTAACTTCTATACGGTGCGTCCTATACCTATCAAAATTGGCAACAATCAAATGCTTGTAACTTTTTACTGGAGCGTCATAAAGCCTTGAAATTTGGTAACAATAAAGTACTCGAGCCTGTTATCAATTTAAGCTATCGCTCATAGCTATGCTACCCTCGAGTCCCAAATCAAACACTGATAAAACTTCAAATGGCCCTAACTTCTATCCGGTGCGTCCTATACCTATCAAAGTTGGCAACAATCAAATGCTTGTAACATTTTACTGGAGCGTCATAAAACCTTCAAATTTTGTAACAATAAAGTACTCGACCCTCTTATCAATTTAAGCTATCGCTCATAGCAATACTACCCTTGAATCCCAAAGCAAACACTGATAAAACTTCAAATGGCCCTAACTTCTATACGGTGCGTCCTACACCTATCAAACTTTGCAACATTCAAATGCTTGTAACTTTTTACTTGAGCGTCATAAAATCTTGAAATTTTGTAACAATAAAGTACTCGAGCCTCTTATCAAATCAAGCTATCGCTCATAGCTATGCTACTCTTGAGTCCCAAATCAAACACTGATAAAATTTCAAATGGTCCTAACTTCTATACGGTGCATCCTATACCTATCAAAGTTTGCAACAATCAAATATTTGTAACTTTTTACTGGAGCTTAATAAAATCTTGAAATTTTATGACAATGAAGTACTCGAGCCTCTTATCAATTTAAGCTATCATAGCTATGCTACCCTTGAGTCCCAAACCAAATACTGATAAAACTTCAAATGGCCCTAACTTCTATACGGTGCGTCCTATACCTATCAAAGTTTGCAACAAGCAAATGCTTATAGCTTTTTATTGGAACGTAATAAAGTCTTGTAATTTTGTGACAATAAAGTAGTCGAGCCTCTTGTCAATTTAAGGTATCGTTCATAGCTATGCTACCCTTGAGTCCCAAATAAAAGGCTGATAAAACTTCAAGTTGCCCTAACTTCTATGCGGTGCGATATATACCTATCAAAGTATACAACATTCAAATGCTTGTAACTTTTTACTGGACCGTCATAAAATCTTGAAATTTTGTGACATTAAAGTACAAGAGCCTCTTATCAATTTAAGTTATAGCTCATAGCTATGCTACCCTTGAGTCGCAAATCAAACACAGCTAAACCTTCAAATGGCCCTAACTTCTATACGGTGCGTCCTATACCTATCAAAGTTTGCAACAATCAAATGCTTGTAACTTTTTACTGGAGCATAATAAAATCTTGAAATTTTGTGACATTAAAGTACTCGAGCCTCTTGTCAATTTAAGGTATCACTCATAGCTATGCTACCCTTGAGTCCCAAATCAAACACTGATAAAACTTCAAATGGCCCCAACTTCTATACAGTGCGTCCTACACTTATCAAAGTTTGCCACAATCAAATGCTTGCAACTTCTTACTGGAGGGTCATAAAACCTAGAAATTTGGTGACAATAAAGTACTCGAGCCTCTTATCAATTTAAGCTATCGCTCATAGCTATGCTACCCTCGAGTCCCAAATCAAACTCTGATAAAACTTCAAATGGCCCTAACTTCTTTACGGTGCGTCCTACACCTATCACACTTTGCAACATTCAAATGCTTGTAACTTTTTACTGGAGCGTCATAAAACCTTGAAATTTTGTGACAATAAAGTACTCGTGCCTCTTTTCAATTAAAGTTGTCGCTCATAGCTATGCTACCCTTGAGTCCCAAATCAAACACTGATAAAACTTCAAATGGTCCTTACTTCTATCCGGTGCGTCCTATACCTCTCAAAGTTGGCAACAATCAAATGCTTGTAACTTTTTACTGGAGCGTCATAAAACCTTGAAATTTTGTAACAATAAAGTACTCGAGCCTCTTATCAATTTAAGCTATCGCTCATAGCTATGCTACCCTCGAGTCCCAAATCAAACACTGATAAAACTTCAAATGGCCCTAACTTCTATACGGTGCGTCCTACACCTATCAAACTTTGCAACATTCAAATGCTTGTAAGTTTTTACTTGTGCGTCATAAAACCTTGAAATTTTGTGACAATAAAGTACTCGAGCCTCTTATCAATTCAAGCTATCGCTCATAGCTATGCTACTCTTGAGTCCCAAATCAAACACTGATAAAACTTCAAATGGCCCTAACTTCTATACGGTGCGTCCTCTACCTATCAAAGTTTGCAAGAATCAAATACTTGTAACTTTTTACTGGAGCTTAATAAAATCTTGAAATTTTGTGACAATAAAGTACTCGAGCCTCTTGCCAATTTAAGCTATCGCTCATAGCTATGCTACCCTTGAGTCCCAAATCAAACACTGATAAAACTTCAAATGGCCCTAACTTCTATCCGGCGCGTCCTATACCTATCAAACTTTGCAACATTCAAATGCTTGTAAGTTTTTACTTGTGCGTCATAAAACCTTGAAATTTTGTGACAATAAAGTACTCGAGACTCTTATCAATTCAAGCTATCGCTCATAGCTATGCTACTCTTGAGTCCCAAATCAAACACTGATAAAACTTCAAATGGCCCTAACTTCTATACGGTGCGTCCCACACCTATAAAAGTTTGCAACAATCAAATTCTTGCAAGTTTTTACTTGTGCGTCATAAAACCTTGGAATTTTGTGGCAATAAAGTACTCGAGCCTCTTTTCAATTAAAGTTGTCGCTCATTGCTATGCTACCCTTGAGTCCCAAACCAAACACTGATAAAACAATGGCCCTAAATTCTGTACTTTGTGTCCTACACTTATCAAAGTTTGCAGCAATCAAAGGCTTGTAACTTTTTACTTGTGCGTCATAAAATCTTGAAATTTTGTGACAATAAAGTACTCGAGCCTCTTATCAATTTAAGTTATCGCTCATAGCTATGCTACCCTCGAGTCCCAAATCAAACACTGATAAAACTTCAAATGGCCCTAACTTCTATACGGTGCGTCTTACACCAATCAAAGTTTGCAACAATCAAATGCTTGTAACTTTTTACTGGAGCGTCATAAAACCTTGAAATTTTGTGACAATAAAGTACTCGAGCCTCTTATCAATTCAAGCTATCGCTCGTAGCTATGCTACTCTTGAGTCCCAAATCAAACACTGATAAAATTTCAAATGGCCCTAACTTCTATACGGTGCGTCCTTTACCTATCAAAGTTTGCAACAATCAAATGCTTGTAAGTTTTTACTTGTGCGTCATAAAATCTTGAAATTTTGTGACAATAAAGTACTCGAGCCTCTTGTCAATTCAAGCCATCTCTCATAGCTATGCTACCCTCGAGTCCCAAATCAAACACTGATAAAACGTCAAATGGCCCTAACTTCTATACGGTGCGTCCTGCAAATATCAAACTTTGCAACATTCAAATGCTTGTAAGTTTTTACTTGTGCGTCATAAAACCTTGAAATTTGGTGACAATAAAGTACTCGAGCCTCTTATCAATTCAAGCTATCGCTCATAGCTATGCTACTCTTGAGTCCCAAATCAAACACTGATAAAACTTCAAATGGCCCCAACTTCATTACAGTGCGTCCTACACTTGTCAAAGTTTGCCACAATCAAATGCTTGCAACTTTTTAATGGAGCGTCATAAAACCTAGAAATTTGGTGACAATAAAGTACTCGAGCCTCTTATCAATTTAAGCTATCGCTCATAGCTATGCTACCCTCGAGTCCCAAATCAAACTCTGATAAAACTTCAAATGGCCCTAACTTCTATACGGTGCGTCCTACACCAATCAAAGTTTGCAACAATCAAATGCTTGTAACTTATTACTGGAGCGTCATAAAACCTTAAAATTTTGTGACAATAAAGTACTCGTGCCTCTTTTCAATTAAAGTTGTCGCTCATTGCTATGCTACCATTGAGTCCCAAACCAAACACTGATAAAACAATGGCCCTAAATTCTGTACTTTGCGTCCTACACTTATCAAAGTTTGCAACAATCAAAGGCTTGTAACTTTTTACTGGAGCTTAATAAAATCTTGAAATTTTGTGACAATAAAGTACTCGAGCCTCTTATCAATTTAAGCTATCGCTCATAAATATGCTACCCTTGAGTCCCAAACCAAACACTGATAAAACAATGGCCCTAAATTCTGTACTTTGCGTCCTACACTTATCAAAGTTTGCAACAATCAAAGGCTTGCAACTTTTTACTGGAGCTTAATAATATCTTGAAATTTTGTGACAATAAAGTACTCGAGCCTCTTATCAATTTAAGCTATCGCTCATAGATATGCTACCCTTGAGTCCCAAATCAAACACTGATAAAACTTCAAATGGCCCTAACTTCTATACGGTGCGTCCTATACCTATCAAAATTGGCAACAATCAAATGCTTGTAACTTTTTACTGGAGCGTCATAAAGCCTTGAAATTTGGTAACAATAAAGTACTCGAGCCTGTTATCAATTTAAGCTATCGCTCATAGCTATGCTACCCTTGAGTCCCAAATCAAACACTGATAAAACTTCAAATGGCCCTAACTTCTATCCGGTGCGTCCTATACCTATCAAAGTTGGCAACAATCAAATGCTTGTAACATTTTACTGGAGCGTCATAAAACCTTCAAATTTTGTAACAATAAAGTACTCGAGCCTCTTATCAAATCAAGCTATCGCTCATAGCTATGCTACTCTTGAGTCCCAAATCAAACACTGATAAAATTTCAAATGGTCCTAACTTCTATACGGTGCGTCCTACACCTATCAAACTTTGCAACATTCAAATGCTTGTAACTTTTTACTTGAGCGTCATAAAATCTTGAAATTTTGTAACAATAAAGTACTCGAGCCTCTTATCAAATCAAGCTATCGCTCATAGCTATGCTACTCTTGAGTCCCAAATCAAACACTGATAAAATTTCAAATGGTCCTAACTTCTATACGGTGCATCCTATACCTATCAAAGTTTGCAACAATCAAATATTTGTAACTTTTTACTGGAGCTTAATAAAATCTTGAAATTTTATGACAATGAAGTACTCGAGCCTCTTATCAATTTAAGCTATTATAGCTATGCTACCCTTGAGTCCCAAACCAAATACTGATAAAACTTCAAATGGCCCTAACTTCTATACGGTGCGTCCTATACCTATCAAAGTTTGCAACAAGCAAATGCTTGTAGCTTTTTATTGGAACGTAATAAAGTCTTGTAATTTTGTGACAATAAAGTAGTCGAGCCTCTTGTCAATTTAAGGTATCGTTCATAGCTATGCTACCCTTGAGTCCCAAATAAACGGCTGATAAAACTTCAAGTTGCCCTAACTTCTATGCGGTGCGATATATACCTATCAAAGTATACAACATTCAAATGCTTGTAACTTTTTACTGGAGCGTCAAAAAATCTTGAAATTTTGTGACATTAAAGTACTCGAGCCTCTTATCAATTTAAGTTATAGCTCATAGCTATGCTACCCTTGAGTCGCAAATCAAACACAGCTAAACCTTCAAATGGCCCTAACTTCTATACGGTGCGTCCTATACCTATCAAACTTTGCAACATTCAAATGCTTGTAACTTTTTACTTGAGCGTCATAAAATCTTGAAATTTTGTAACAATAAAGTACTCGAGCCTCTTATCAAATCAAGCTATCGCTCAAAGCTATGCTACTCTTGAGTCCCAAATCAAACACTGATAAAATTTCAAATGGTCCTAACTTCTATACGGTGCATCCTATACCTATCAAAGTTTGCAACAATCAAATATTTGTAACTTTTTACTGGAGCTTAATAAAATCTTGAAATTTTATGACAATGAAGTACTCGAGCCTCTTATCAATTTAAGCTATCATAGCTATGCTACCCTTGAGTCCCAAACCAAATACTGATAAAACTTCAAATGGCCCTAACTTCTATACGGTGCGTCCTATACCTATCAAAGTTTGCAACAAGCAAATGCTTGTAGCTTTTTATTGGAACGTAATAAAGTCTTGTAATTTTGTGACAATAAAGTAGTCGAGCCTCTTGTCAATTTAAGGTATCGTTCATAGCTATGCTACCCTTGAGTCCCAAATAAATGGCTGATAAAACTTCAAGTTGCCCTAACTTCTATGCGGTGCGATATATACCTATCAAAGTATACAACATTCAAATGCTTGTAACTTTTTACTGGAGCGTCAAAAAATCTTGAAATTTTGTGACATTAAAGTACTCGAGCCTCTTATCAATTTAAGTTATAGCTCATAGCTATGCTACCCTTGAGTCGCAAATCAAACACAGCTAAACCTTCAAATGGCCCTAACTTCTATACGGTGCGTCCTATATCTATCAAAGTTTGCAACAATCAAATGCTTGTAACTTTTTACTGGAGCATAATAAAATCTTGAAATTTTGTGACATTAAAGTACTCGAGCCTCTTGTCAATTTAAGCTATCACTCATAGCTATGCTACCCTTGATTCCCAAATCAAACACTGATAAAACTTCAAATGGGCCCAACTTCTATACAGTGCGTCCTACACTTATCAAAGTTTGCCACAATCAAATGCTTTCAACTTCTTACTGGAGGGTCATAAAACCTAGAAATTTGGTGACAATAAAGTACTCGAGCCTCTTATCAATTTAAGCTATCGCTCATAGCTATGCTACCCTCGAGTCCCAAATCAAACTCTGATAAAACTTCAAATGGCCCTAACTTCTATACGGTGCGTCCTACACCAATCAAAGTTTGCAACAATCAAATGCTTGTAACTTTTTACTGGAGCGTCATAAAAACTTGAAATTTGGTGACAATAAAGTAGTCGAGCCTCTTATCAATTCAAGCTATCGCTCATAGCCATGGTACCCTTGAGTCCCAAATCAAACACAGATAAAATTTCAAATGGCCCTAACTTCTTTACGGTGCGTCCTACACCTATCACACTTTGCAACATTCAAATGCTTGTAACTTTTTACTGGAGCGTCATAAAACCTTGAAATTTTGTGACAATAAAGTACTCGTGCCTCTTTTCAATTAAAGTTGTCGCTCATAGCTATGCTACCCTTGAGTCCCAAATCAAACACTGATAAAACTTCAAATGGTCCTAACTTCTATCCGGTGCGTCCTATACCTCTCAAAGTTTGCAAGAATCAAATGCTTGTAACTTTTTACTGGAGCTTAATAAAATCTTGAAATTTTGTGACAATAAAGTACTCGAGCCTCTTGCCAATTTAAGCTATCGCTCATAGCTATGCTACCCTTGAGTCCCAAATCACACACTGATAAAACTTCAAATGGCCCTAACTTCTATCCGGCTCGTCCTATACCTATCAAACTTTGCAACATTCAAATGCTTGTAAGTTTTTACTTGTGCGTCATAAAACCTTGGAATTTTGTGGCAATAAAGTACTCGAGCCTCTTTTCAATTAAAGTTGTCGCTCATTGCTATGCTACCCTTGAGTCCCAAACCAAACACTGATAAAACAATGGCCCTAAATTCTGTACTTTGTGTCCTACACTTATCAAAGTTTGCAACAATCAAAGGCTTGTAACTTTTTACTTGTGCGTCATAAAATCTTGAAATTTTGTGACAATAAAGTACTCGAGCCTCTTATCAATTTAAGTTATCGCTCATAGCTATGCTACCCTCGAGTCCCAAATCAAAAACTGATAAAACTTCAAATGGCCCTAACTTCTATACGGTGCGTCTTACACCAATCAAAGTTTGCAACAATCAAATGCTTGTAACTTTTTACTGGAGCGTCATAAAACCTTGAAATTTGTTGACAATAAATTACTCGATCCTCTTATCAATTCAAGCTATCGCTCATAGCTATGCTACCCTTTAGTCCCAAATCAAACACTGATATAATTTCAAATGGCCCTAACTTCTATACGGTGCGTCCTATACCTATCAAAGTTTGCAAGAATCAAATGCTTGTAACTTTTTACTGGAGCTTAATAAAATCTTGAAATTTTGTGACATTAAAGTACTCGAGCCTCTTGTCAATTTAAGCTATCGCTCATAGCTATGCTACCCTTGAGTCGCAAATCAAACACAGGTAAACCTTCAAATGGTCCTAATTTCTATACGGTGCGTCTTATACCTATCAAAGTTTGCAACAATCAAATGCTTGTAACTTTTTACTGGAGATTAATAAAATCTTGAAATTTTGTGACAATAAAGTTCTCGAGCCTCTTATCAATTTAAGCTATCGCTCATAGCTATGCTACCCTCGAGTCCCAAATCAAACTCTGATAAAACTTCAAATGGCCCTAACTTCTATACGGTGCGTCTTACACCAATCAAAGTTTGCAACAATCAAATGCTTGTAACTTTTTACTGGAGCGTCATAAAACCTTGAAATTTGGTGACAATAAAGTACTCGATCCTCTTATCAATTCAAGCTATCGCTTATAGCTATGCTACCCTTGAGTCCCAAATCAAACACTGATAAAATTTCAAATGACCCTAAATTCTATACGGTGCGTCCTATACCTATCAAAGTTTGCAAGAATCAAATGCTTGTAACTTTTTACTGGAGTTTAATAAAATCTTGAAATTTTGTGACATTAAAGTACTCGAGCCTCTTGTCAATTTAAGCTATCGCTCATAGCTATTCTACCCTTGAGTCGCAAATCAAAAACAGCTAAACCTTCAAATGGCCCTAACTTCTATACGCTGCCTCCTATACCTATCAAAGTTTGCAACAATCAAATGCTTGTAACTTTTTACTGGAGCTTAATAAAATCTTGAAATTTTGTGACAATAAAGTACTCGAGCCTCTTATCAATTTAAGCTATCGCTCATAGCTATGCTACCCTTGAGTCCCAAATCAAACACTGATAAAACTTCAAATGGCCCTAACTTCTATACGGTGCGTCCTATACCTATCAAAGTTTGCAAGAATCAAATGCTTGTAACTTTTTATTGGAGCTTAATAAAATCTTGAAATTTTGTGACATTAAAGTACTCGAGCCTCTTGTCAATTTAAGCTATCGCTCATAGCTATGCTACCCTTGAGTCGCAAATCAAACACAGCTAAACCTTCAAATGGCCCTAACTTCTATACGGTGCGTCCTATACCTATCAAAGTTTGCAACAATCAAATGCTTGTAACTTTTTACTGGAGCATAATAAAATCAGGAAATTTTGTGACATTAAAGTACTCGGGCCTGTTGCCAATTTAAGCTATCACTCATAGCTATGGTACCCTTGAGTCCCAAATCAAACACTGATAAAACTTCAAATGGCCCCAACTTCTATACAGTGCGTCCTACACTTATCAAAGTTTGCCACAATCAAAAGCTTGCAACTTTTTACTGGAGCGTCATAAAACTTAGAAATTTGGTGACAATAAAGTACTCGATCCTCTTATCAATTTAAGCTATCGCTCATAGCTATGCTACCCTCGAGTCCCAAATCAAACTCTGATAAACCTTCAAATGGCCCTTACTTCTATACGGTGCGTCCCACACCTATAAAAGTTTGCAACAAGCAAATGCTTGTAGCTTTTTATTGGAACGTAATAAAGTCTTGTAATTTTGTGACAATAAAGTAGTCGAGCCTCTTGTCAATTTAAGGTATCGTTCATAGCTATGCTACCCTTGAGTCCCAAATAAAAGGCTGATAAAACTTCAAATTGCCCTAACTTCTATGCGGTGCGATATATACCTATCAAAGTATACAACATTCAAATGCTTGTAACTTTTTACTGGAGCGTCATAAAATCTTGAAATTTTGTGACATTAAAGTACTCGAGCCTCTTATCAATTTAAGTTATAGCTCATAGCTATGCTACCCTTGAGTCGCAAATCAAACACAGCTAAACCTTCAAATGGCCCTTACTTCTATACGGTGCGTCCTATACCTATCAAAGTTTGCAACAATCAAATGCTTGTAACTTTTTACTGGAGCGTCATAAAGCCTTGAAATTTGGTAACAATAAAGTACTCGAGCCTGTTATCAATTTAAGCTATCGCTCATAGCTATGCTACCCTTGAGTCCCAAACCAAACACTGATAAAACTTCAAATGGCCCTAACTTCTAGCCGGTGCGTCCTATACCTATCAAAGTTGGCAACAATCAAATGCTTGTAACATTTTACTGGAGCGTCATAAAACCTTCAAATTTTGTAACAATAAAGTACTCGACCCTCTTATCAATTTAAGCTATCGCTCATAGCAATACTACCCTTGAATCCCAAAGCAAACACTGATAAAACTTCAAATGGCCCTAACTTCTATACGGTGCGTCCTACACCTATCAAACTTTGCAACATTCAAATGCTTGTAACTTTTTACTTGAGCGTCATAAAATCTTGAAATTTTGTAACAATAAAGTACTCGAGCCTCTTATCAAATCAAGCTATCGCTCATAGCTATGCTACTCTTGAGTCCCAAATCAAACACTGATAAAATTTCAAATGGTCCTAACTTCTATACGGTGCATCCTATACCTATCAAAGTTTGCAACCATCAAATATTTGTAACTTTTTACTGGAGCTTAATAAAATCTTGAAATTTTATGACAATGAAGTACTCGAGCCTCTTGTCAATTTAAGCTATCACTCATAGCTATGCTACCCTTGAGTCCCAAATCAAACACTGATAAAACTTCAAATGGCCCCAACTTCTATACAGTGCGTCCTACACTTATCAAAGTTTGCCACAATCAAATGCTTGCAACTTCTTACTGGAGGGTCATAAAACCTAGAAATTTGGTGACAATAAAGTACTCGAGCCTCTTATCAATTTAAGCTATCGCTCATAGCTATGCTACCCTCGAGTCCCAAATCAAACTCTGATAAAACTTCAAATGGCCCTAACTTCTATACGGTGCGTCCTACACCAATCAAAGTTTGCAACAATCAAATGCTTGTAACTTTTTACTGGAGCGTCATAAAAACTTGAAATTTGGTGACAATAAAGTAGTCGAGCCTCTTATCAATTCAAGCTATCGCTCATAGCTATGCTACCCTTGAGTCCCAAATCAAACACAGATAAAATTTCAAATGGCCCTAACTTCTTTACGGTGCGTCCTACACCTATCACACTTTGCAACATTCAAATGCTTGTAACTTTTTACTGGAGCGTCATAAAACCTTGAAATTTTGTGACAATAAAGTACTCGTGCCTCTTTTCAATTAAAGTTGTCGCTCATAGCTATGCTACCCTTGAGTCCCAAATCAAACTCTGATAAAACTTCAAATGGCCCTAACTTCTATACGGTGCGTCCTACACCAATCAAAGTTTGCAACAATCAAATGCTTGTAACTTTTTACTGGAGCGTCATAAAAACTTGAAATTTGGTGACAATAAAGTAGTCGAGCCTCTTATCAATTCAAGCTATCGCTCATAGCTATGCTACCCTTGAGTCCCAAATCAAACACAGATAAAACTTCAAATGGCCCCAACTTCTATACAGTGCGTCCTACACTTATCAAAGTTTGCCACAATCAAATGCTTGCAACTTCTTACTGGAGGGTCATAAAACCTAGAAATTTTGTGACAATAAAGTACTCGAGCCTCTTATCAATTTAAGCTATCGCTCATAGCTATGCTACCCTCGAGTCCCAAATCAAACTCTGATAAAACTTCAAATGGCCCTAACTTCTATTTTGTGACAATAAAGTAGTCGAGCCTCTTGTCAATTTAAGGTATCGTTCATAGCTATGCTACCCTTGAGTCCCAAATAAAAGGCTGATAAAACTTCAAATTGCCCTAACTTCTATGCGGTGCGATATATACCTATCAAAGTATACAACATTCAAATGCTTGTAACTTTTTACTGGAGCGTCATAAAAACTTGAAATTTGGTGACAATAAAGTAGTCGAGCCTCTTATCAATTCAAGCTATCGCTCATAGCTATGCTACCCTTGAGTCCCAAATCAAACACAGATAAAATTTCAAATGGCCCTAACTTCTATACGGTGCGTCCTACACCTATCACACTTTGCAACATTCAAATGCTTGTAACTTTTTACTGGAGCGTCATAAAACCTTGAAATTTTGTGACAATAAAGTACTCGTGCCTCTTTTCAATTAAAGTTGTCGCTCATAGCTATGCTACCCTTGAGTCCCAAATCAAACTCTGATAAATTTTCAAATGGCCCTAACTTCTATACGGTGCGTCCTACACCAATCAAAGTTTGCAACAATCAAATGCTTGTAACTTTTTACTGGAGCGTCATAAAAACTTGAAATTTGGTGACAATAAAGTAGTCGAGCCTCTTATCAATTCAAGCTATCGCTCATAGCTATGCTACCCTTGAGTCCCAAATCAAACACAGATAAAACTTCAAATGGCCCTAACTTCTATACGGTGCGTCCTATACCTATCAAAGTTTGCAAGAATCAAATGCTTGTAACTTTTTACTGGAGCTTAATAAAATCTTGAAATTTTGTGACAATAAAGTACTCGAGCCTCTTGCCAATTTAAGCTATCGCTCATAGCTATGCTACCCTTGAGTCCCAAATCAAACACTGATAAAATTTCAAATGGCCCTAACTTCTATCCGGCGCGTCCTATACCTATCAAACTTTGCAACATTCAAATGCTTGTAAGTTTTTAATTGTGCGTCATAAAACCTTGAAATTTTGTGACAATAAAGTACTCGAGACTCTTATCAATTCAAGCTATCGCTCATAGCTATGCTACTCTTGAGTCCCAAATCAAACACTGATAAAACTTCAAATGGCCCTAACTTCTATACGCTGCGTCCCACACCTATAAAAGTTTGCAACAAGCAAATGCTTGTAGCTTTTTATTGGAACGTAATAAAGTCTTGTAATTTTGTGACAATAAAGTAGTCGAGCCTCTTGTCAATTTAAGGTATCGTTCATAGCTATGCTACCCTTGAGTCCCAAATAAAAGGCTGATAAAACTTCAAATTGCCCTAACTTCTATGCGGTGCGATATATACCTATCAAAGTATACAACATTCAAATGCTTGTAACTTTTTACTGGAGCGTCATAAAATCTTGAAATTTTGTAACAATAAAGTACTCGACCCTCTTATCAATTTAAGCTATCGCTCATAGCAATACTACCCTTGAATCCCAAAGCAAACACTGATAAAACTTCAAATGGCCCTAACTTCTATACGGTGCGTCCTACACCTATCAAACTTTGCAACATTCAAATGCTTGTAACTTTTTACTTGAGCGTCATAAAATCTTGAAATTTTGTAACAATAAAGTACTCGAGCCTCTTATCAAATCAAGCTATTGCTCATAGCTATGCTACTCTTGAGTCCCAAATCAAACACTAATAAAATTTCAAATGGTCCTAACTTCTATACGGTGCATCCTATACCTATCAAAGTTTGCAACAATCAAATATTTGTAACTTTTTACTGGAGCTTAATAAAATCTTGAAATTTTATGACAATGAAGTACTCGAGCCTCTTATCAATTTAAGCTATCATAGCTATGCTACCCTTGAGTCCCAAACCAAATACTGATAAAACTTCAAATGGCCCTAACTTCTATACGGTGCGTCCTATACCTATCAAAGTTTGCAACAAGCAAATGCTTGTAGCTTTTTATTGGAACGTAATAAAGTCTTGTAATTTTGTGACAATAAAGTAGTCGAGCCTCTTGTCAATTTAAGGTATCGTTCATAGCTATGCTACCCTTGAGTCCCAAATAAAAGGCTGATAAAACTTCAAATTGCCCTAACTTCTATGCGGTGCGATATATACCTATCAAAGTATACAACATTCAAATGCTTGTAACTTTTTACTGGAGCGTCATAAAATTTTGAAATTTTGTGACATTAAAGTACTCGTGCCTCTTATCAATTTAAGTTATAGCTCATAGCTATGCTACTCTTGAGTCGCAAATCAAACACAGCTAAACCTTCAAATGGCCCTAACTTCTATACGGTGCGTCCTATACCTATCAAAGTTTGCAACAATCAAATGCTTGTAACTTTTTACTGGAGCGTCATAAAAACTTGAAATTTGGTGACAATAAAGTAGTCGAGCCTCTTATCAATTCAAGCTATCGCTCATAGCTATGCTACCCTTGAGTCCCAAATCAAACACAGATAAAATTTCAAATGGCCCTAACTTCTTTACGGTGCGTCCTACACCTATCACACTTTGCAACATTCAAATGCTTGTAACTTTTTACTGGAGCGTCATAAAACCTTGAAATTTTGTGACAATAAAGTACTCGTGCCTCTTTTCAATTAAAGTTGTCGCTCATAGCTATGCTACCCTTGAGTCCCAAATCAAACTCTGATAAAACTTCAAATGGCCCTAACTTCTATACGGTGCGTCCTATACCTATCAAAGTTTGCAACAATCAAATGCTTGTAACTTTTTACTGGAGCGTCATAAAAACTTGAAATTTGGTGACAATAAAGTAGTCGAGCCTCTTATCAATTCAAGCTATCGCTCATAGCTATGCTACCCTTGAGTCCCAAATCAAACACTGATAAAACTTCAAATGGCCCCAACTTCTATACAGTGCGTCCTACACTTATCAAAGTTTGCCACAATCAAATGCTTGCAACTTCTTACTGGAGGGTCATAAAACCTAGAAATTTGGTGACAATAAAGTACTCGAGCCTCTTATCAATTTAAGCTATCGCTCATAGCTATGCTACCCTCGAGTCCCAAATCAAACTCTGATAAAACTTCAAATGGCCCTAACTTCTATACTGTGCGTCCTACACCAATCAAAGTTTGCAACAATCAAATGCTTGTAACTTTTTACTGGAGCGTCATAAAAACTTGAAATTTGGTGACAATAAAGTAGTCGAGCCTCTTATCAATTCAAGCTATCGCTCATAGCTATGCTACCCTTGAGTCCCAAATCAAACACAGATAAAATTTCAAATGGCCCTAACTTCTTTACGGTGCGTCCTACACCTATCACACTTTGCAACATTCAAATGCTTGTAACTTTTTACTGGAGCGTCATAAAACCTTGAAATTTTGTGACAATAAAGTACTCGTGCCTCTTTTCAATTAAAGTTGTCGCTCATAGCTATGCTACCCTTGAGTCCCAAATCAAACTCTGATAAAACTTCAAATGGCCCTAACTTCTATACGGTGCGTCCTACACCAATCAAAGTTTGCAACAATCAAATGCTTGTAACTTTTTACTGGAGCGTCATAAAAACTTGAAATTTGGTGACAATAAAGTAGTCGAGCCTCTTATCAATTCAAGCTATCGCTCATAGCTATGCTACCCTTGAGTCCCAAATCAAACACAGATAAAACTTCAAATGGCCCCAACTTCTATACAGTGCGTCCTACACTTATCAAAGTTTGCCACAATCAAATGCTTGCAACTTCTTACTGGAGGGTCATAAAACCTAGAAATTTTGTGACAATAAAGTACTCGAGCCTCTTATCAATTTAAGCTATCGCTCATAGCTATGCTACCCTCGAGTCCCAAATCAAACTCTGATAAAACTTCAAATGGCCCTAACTTCTATTTTGTGACAATAAAGTAGTCGAGCCTCTTGTCAATTTAAGGTATCGTTCATAGCTATGCTACCCTTGAGTCCCAAATAAAAGGCTGATAAAACTTCAAATTGCCCTAACTTCTATGCGGTGCGATATATACCTATCAAAGTATACAACATTCAAATGCTTGTAACTTTTTACTGGAGCGTCATAAAAACTTGAAATTTGGTGACAATAAAGTAGTCGAGCCTCTTATCAATTCAAGCTATCGCTCATAGCTATGCTACCCTTGAGTCCCAAATCAAACACAGATAAAATTTCAAATGGCCCTAACTTCTATACGGTGCGTCCTACACCTATCACACTTTGCAACATTCAAATGCTTGTAACTTTTTACTGGAGCGTCATAAAACCTTGAAATTTTGTGACAATAAAGTACTCGTGCCTCTTTTCAATTAAAGTTGTCGCTCATAGCTATGCTACCCTTGAGTCCCAAATCAAACTCTGATAAAACTTCAAATGGCCCTAACTTCTATACGGTGCGTCCTACACCAATCAAAGTTTGCAACAATCAAATGCTTGTAACTTTTTACTGGAGCGTCATAAAAACTTGAAATTTGGTGACAATAAAGTAGTCGAGCCTCTTATCAATTCAAGCTATCGCTCATAGCTATGCTACCCTCGAGTCCCAAATCAAACACTGATAAAACTTCAAATGGCCCTAACTTCTATACGGTGCGTCTTACACCAATCAAAGTTTGCAACAATCAAATGCTTGTAACTTTTTACAGGAGCGTCATAAAACCTTGAAATTTGGTGGCAATAAAGTACTCGATCCTCTTATCAATTCAAGCTATCGCTTATAGCTATGCTTGAGTCCCAAATCAAACACTGATAAAATTTCAAATGACCCTAAATTCTATACGGTGCGTCCTATACCTATCAAAGTTTGCAAGAATCAAATGCTTGTAACTTTTTACTGGAGTTTAATAAAATCTTGAAATTTTGTGACATTAAAGTACTCGAGCCTCTTGTCAATTTAAGCTATCGCTCATAGCTATTCTACCCTTGAGTCGCAAATCAAACACAGCTAAACCTTCAAATGGCCCTAACTTCTATTCGCTGCCTCCTATACCTATCAAAGTTTGCAACAATCAAATGCTTGTAACTTTTTACTGGAGCGTCATAAAAACTTGAAATTTGGTGACAATAAAGTAGTCGAGCCTCTTATCAATTCAAGCTATCGCTCATAGCTATGCTACCCTTGAGTCCCAAATCAAACACTGATAAAATTTCAAATGGCCCTAACTTCTTTACGGTGCGTCCTACACCTATCACACTTTGCAACATTCAAATGCTTGTAACTTTTTACTGGAGCGTCATAAAACCTTGAAATTTTGTGACAATAAAGTACTCGTGCCTCTTTTCAATTAAAGTTGTCGCTCATAGCTATGCTACCCTTGAGTCCCATATCAAACACTGATAAAACTTCAAATGGTTCTAACTTCTATCCGGTGCGTCCTATACCTCTCAAAGTTGGCAACAATCAAATGCTTGTAACTTTTTACTGGAGCGTCATAAAACCTTGAAATTTTGTAACAATAAAGTACTCGAGCCTGTTATCAATTTAAGCTATCGCTCATAGCTATGCTACCCTCGAGTCCCAAATCAAACACTGATAAAACTTCAAATGGCCCTAACTTCTATACGGTGCGTCCTACACCTATCAAACTTGGCAACATTCAAATGCTTGTAAGTTTTTACTTGTGCGTCATAAAACCTTGAAATTTTGTGACAATAAAGTACTCGAGCCTCTTATCAATTCAAGCTATCGCTCATAGCTATGCTACTCTTGAGACCCAAATCAAACACTGATAAAACTTCAAATGGCCCTAACTTCTATACGGCGCGTCCTATACCTATCAAAGATTGCAAGAATCAAATGCTTGTAACTTTTTACTGGAGCTTAATAAAATCTTGAAATTTTGTGACAATAAAGTACTCGAGCCTCTTGCCAATTTAAGCTATCGCTCATAGCTATGCTACCCTTGAGTCGCAAATCAAACACTGATAAAACTTCAAATGGCCCTAACTTCTATCCGGCGCGTCCTATACCTATCAAACTTTGCAACATTCAAATGCTTGTAAGTTTTTACTTGTGCGTCATAAAACTTTGAAATTTTGTGACAATAAAGTACTCGAGACTCTTATCAATTCAAGCTATCGCTCATAGCTATGCTACTCTTGAGTCCCAAATCAAACACTGATAAAACTTCAAATGGCCCTAACTTCTATACGGTGCGTCCCACACCTATAAAAGTTTGCAACAATCAAATTCTTGTAAGTTTTTACTTGTGCGTCATAAAACCTTGGAATTTTGTGGCAATAAGGTACTCGAGCCTCTTTTCAATTAAATTTGTCGCTCATTGCTATGCTACCCTTGAGTCCCAAATCAAACACTGATAAAACTTCAAATGGCCCTAACTTCTATACGGTGCGTCTTACACCAATCAAAGTTTGCAACAATCAAATGCTTGTAACTTTTTACTGGAGCGTCATAAAACCTTGAAATTTGGTGACAATTAAGTACTCGATCCTCTTATCAATTCAAGCTATCGCTCATAGCTATGCTACCCTTGAGTCCCAAATCAAACACTGACATAATTTCAAATGGCCCTAACTTCTATACGGTGCGTCCTATACCTATCAAAGTTTGCAAGAATCAAATGCTTGTAACTTTTTACTGGAGCTTAATAAAATCTTGAAATTTTGTGACATTAAAGTACTCGAGCCTCTTGTCAATTTAAGCTATCGCTCATAGCTATGCTACCCTTGAGTCGCAAATCAAACACAGCTAAACCTTCAATTGGCCCTAACTTCTATACGGTGCGTCTTATACCTATCAAAGTTTGCAACAATCAAATGCTTGTAACTTTTTACTGGAGCTTAATAAAATCTTGAAATTTTGTGACAATAAAGTTCTCGAGCCTCTTATCAATTTAAGCTATCGCTCATAGCTATGCTACCCTCGAGTCCCAAATCAAACTCTGATAAAACTTCAAATGGCCCTAACTTCTATACGGTGCGTCTTACACCAATCAAAGTTTGCAACAATCAAATGCTTGTAACTTTTTACTGGAACGTCATAAAACCTTGAAATTTGGTGACAATAAAGTACTCGATCCCCTTATCAATTCAAGCTATCGCTTATAGCTATGCTACCCTTGAGTCCCAAATCAAACATTGATAAAATTTCAAATGACCCTAAATTCTATACGGTGCGTCCTATACCTATCAAAATTTGCAAGAATCAAATGCTTGTAACTTTTTACTGGAGCTTAATAAAATCTTGAAATTTTGTGACATTAAAGTACTCGAGCCTCTTGTCAATTTAAGCTATCGCTCATAGCTATGCTACCCTTGAGTCGCAAATCAAACACAGGTAAACCTTCAAATGGCCCTAACTTCTATACGGTGCGTCTTATACCTATCAAAGTTTGCAACAATCAAATGCTTGTAACTGTTTACTGGAGCTTAATAAAATCTTGAAATTTTGTGACAATAAAGTTCTCGAGCCTCTTCTCAATTTAAGCTATCGCTCATAGCTATGCTACCCTCGAGTCCCAAATCAAACTCTGATAAAACTTCAAATGGCGCTAACTTCTATACGGTGCGTCTTACACCAATCAAAGTTTGCAACAATCAAATGCTTGTAACTTTTTACTGGAGCGTCATAAAACCTTGAAATTTGGTGACAATAAAGTACTCGATCCTCTTATCAATTCAAGCTATCGCTTATAGCTATGCTACCCTTGAGTCCCAATCAAACACTGATAAAATTTCAAATGACCCTAAATTCTATACGGTGCGTCCTATACCTATCAAAGTTTGCAAGAATCAAATGCTTGTAACTTTTTACTGGAGTTTAATAAAATCTTGAAATTTTGTGACATTAGAGTACTCGAGCCTCTTGTCAATTTAAGCTATCGCTCATAGCTATTGTACCCTTGAGTCGCAAATCAAACACAGCTAAACCTTCAAATGGCCCTAACTTCTATACGCTGCCTCCTATCAAAGTTTGCAACAATCAAATGCTTGTAACTTTTTACTGGAGCTTAATAAAATCTTGAAATTTTGTGACAATAAAGTACTCGAGCCTCTTATCAATTTAAGCTATCGCTTATAGCTATGCTACCCTTGAGTCCCAAATCAAACACTGATAAAACTTCAAATGGCCCTAACTTCTATACGGTGCGTCCTATACCTATCAAAGTTTGCAAGAATCAAATGCTTGTAACTTTTTATTGGAGCTTAATAAAATCTTGAAATTTTGTGACATTAAAGTACTCGAGCCTCTTGTCAATTTAAGCTATCGCTCATAGCTATTCTACCCTTGAGTCGCAAATCAAACACAGCTAAACTTTCAAATGGCCCTAACTTCTATACGCTGCCTCCTATACCTATCAAAGTTTGCAACAATCAAATGCTTGTAACTTTTTACTGGAGCTTAATAAAATCTTGAAATTTTGTGACAATAAAGTACTCGAGCCTCTTATCAATTTGAGCTATCGCTCATAGCTATGCTACCCTTGAGTCCCAAATCAAACACTGATAAAACTTCAAATGGCCCTAACTTCTATACGGTGCGTCCTATACCTATCAAAATTTGCAAGAATCAAATGCTTGTAACTTTTTATTGGAGCTTAATAAAATCTTGAAATTTTGTGACATTAAAGTACTCGAGCCTATTGTCAATTTAAGCTATCGCTCATAGCTATGCTACCCTTGAGTCGCAAATCAAACACAGCTAAACCTTCAAATGGCCCTAACTTCTATACGGTGCGTCCTATACCTATCAAAGTTTGCAACAATCAAATGCTTGTAACTTTTTACTGGAGCATAATAAAATCTTGAAATTTTGTGACATTAAAGTACTCGGGCCTGTTGCCAATTTAAGCTATCACTCATAGCTATGGTACCCTTGAGTCCCAAATCAAACACTGATAAAACTTCAAATGGCCCCAACTTCTATACAGTGCGTCCTACACTTATCAAAGTTTGCCACAATCAAATGCTTGCAACTTTTTACTGGAGGGTCATAAAACTTAGAAATTTGGTGACAATAAAGTACTCGATCCTCTTATCAATTTAAGCTATCGCTCATAGCTATGCTACCCTCGAGTCCCAAATCAAACTCTGATAAAACTTCAAATGGCCCTAACTTCTATACGGTGCGTCCTACACCAATCAAAGTTTGCAACAATCAAATGCTTGTAACTTTTTACTGGAGCGTCATAAAAACTTGAAATTTGGTGACAATAAAGTAGTCGAGCCTCTTATCAATTCAAGCTATCGCTCATAGCTATGCTACCTTTGAGTCCCAAATCAAACACTGATAAAATTTCAAGTGGCCCTAACTTCTTTACGGTGCGTCCTACACCTATCACACTTTGCAACATTCAAATGCTTGTAACTTTTTACTGGAGCGTCATAAAACCTTGAAATTTTGTGACAATAAAGTACTCGTGCCTCTTTTCAATTAAAGTTGTCGCTTATAGCTATGCTACCCTTGAGTCCCATATCAAACACTGATAAAACTTCAAATGGTTCTAACTTCGATCCGGTGCGTCCTATACCTCTCAAAGTTGGCAACAATCAAATGGTTGTAACTTTTTACTGGAGCGTCATAAAACCTTGAAATTTTGTAACAATAAAGTACTCGAGCCTGTTATCAATTTAAGCTATCGCTCATAGCTATGCTACCCTCGAGTCCCAAATCAAACACTGATAAAACTTCAAATGGCCCTAACTTCTATACGGTGCGTCCTACACCTATCAAACTTGGCAACATTCAAATGCTTGTAAGTTTTTACTTGTGCGTCATAAAACCTTGAAATTTTGTGACAATAAAGTACTCGAGCCTCTTATCAATTCAAGCTATCGCTCATAGCTATGCTACTCTTGAGACCCAAATCAAACACTGATAAAACTTCAAATGGCCCTAACTTCTATACGGCGCGTCCTATACCTATCAAAGATTGCAAGAATCAAATGCTTGTAACTTTTTACTGGAGCTTTATAAAATCTTGAAATTTTGTGACAATAAAGTACTCGAGCCTCTTGCCAATTTAAGCTATCGCTCATAGCTATGCTACCCTTGAGTCGCAAATCAAACACTGATAAAACTTCAAATGACCCTAACTTCTATCCGGCGCGTCCTATACCTATCAAACTTTGCAACATTCAAATGCTTGTAAGTTTTTACTTGTGCGTCATAAAACTTTGAAATTTTGTGACAATAAAGTACTCGAGACTCTTATCAATTCAAGCTATCGCTCATAGCTATGCTACTCTTGAGTCCCAAATCAAACACTGATAAAACTTCAAATGGCCCTAACTTCTATACGGTGCGTCCCACACCTATAAAAGTTTGCAACAATCAAATTCTTGTAAGTTTTTACTTGTGCGTCATAAAACCTTGGAATTTTGTGGCAATAAGGTACTCGAGCCTCTTTTCAATTAAATTTGTCGCTCATTGCTATGCTACCCTTGAGTCCCAAATCAAACACTGATAAAACTTCAAATGGCCCTAACTTCTATACGGTGCGTCTTACACCAATCAAAGTTTGCAACAATCAAATGCTTGTAACTTTTTACTGGAGCGTCATAAAACCTTGAAATTTGGTGACAATTAAGTACTCGACCCTCTTATCAATTCAAGCTATCGCTCATAGCTATGCTACCCTTGAGTCCCAAATCAAACACTGATATAATTTCAAATGGCCCTAACTTCTATACGGTGCGTCCTATACCTATCAAAGTTTGCAAGAATCAAATGCTTGTAACTTTTTACTGGAGCTTAATAAAATCTTGAAATTTTGTGACATTAAAGTACTCGAGCCTCTTGTCAATTTAAGCTATCGCTCATAGCTATGCTACCCTTGAGTCGCAAATCAAACTCTGATAAAACTTCAAATGGCCCTAACTTCTATACGGTGCGTCTTACACCAATCAAAGTTTGCAACAATCAAATGCTTGTAACTTTTTACTGGAACGTCATAAAACCTTGAAATTTGGTGACAATAAAGTACTCGATCCTCTTATCAATTCAAGCTATCGCTTATAGCTATGCTACCCTTGAGTCCCAAATCAAACATTGATAAAATTTCAAATGACCCTAACTTCTATACGGTGCGTCCTATACCTATCAAAATTTGCAAGAATCAAATGCTTGTAACTTTTTACTGGAGCTTAATAAAATCTTGAAATTTTGTGACATTAAAGTACTCGAGCCTCTTGTCAATTTAAGCTATCGCTCATAGCTATGCTACCCTTGAGTCGCAAATCAAACACAGCTAAACATTCAAATGGCCCTAACTTCTATACGGTGCGTCTTATACCTATCAAAGTTTGCAACAATCAAATGCTTGTAACTGTTTACTGGAGCTTAATAAAATCTTGAAATTTTGTGACAATAAAGTTCTCGAGCCTCTTCTCAATTTAAGCTATCGCTCATAGCTATGCTACCCTCGAGTCCCAAATCAAACTCTGATAAAACTTCAAATGGCCCTAACTTCTATACGGTGCGTCTTACACCAATCAAAGTTTGCAACAATCAAATGGTTGTAACTTTTTACTGGAGCGTCATAAAACCTTGAAATTTGGTGACAATAAAGTACTCGATCCTCTTATCAATTCAAGCTATCGCTTATAGCTATGCTACCCTTGAGTCCCAAATCAAACACTGATAAAATTTCAAATGACCCTAAATTCTATACGGTGCGTCCTATACCTATCAAAGTTTGCAAGAATCAAATGCTTGTAACTTTTTACTGGAGTTTAATAAAATCTTGAAATTTTGTGACATTAAAGTACTCGAGCCTCTTGTCAATTTAAGCTATCGCTCATAGCTATTCTACCCTTGAGTCGCAAATCAAACACAGCTAAACCTTCAAATGGCCCTAACTTCTATACGCTGCCTCCTATACCTATCAAAGTTTGCAACAATCAAATGCTTGTAACTTTTTACTGGAGCTTAATAAAATCTTGAAATTTTGTGACAATAAAGTTCTCGAGCCTCTTATCAATTTAAGCTATCGCTTATAGCTATGCTACCCTTGAGTCCCAAATCAAACACTGATAAAACTTCAAATGGCCCTAACTTCTATACGGTGCGTCCTATACCTATCAAAGTTTGCAAGAATCAAATGCTTGTAACTTTTTATTGGAGCTTAATAAAATCTTGAAATTTTGTGACATTAAAGTACTCGAGCCTCTTGTCAATTTAAGCTATCGCTCATAGCTATTCTACCCTTGAGTCGCAAATCAAACACAGCTAAACTTTCAAATGGCCCTAACTTCTATACGCTGCCTCCTATACCTATCAAAGTTTGCAACAATCAAATGCTTGTAACTTTTTACTGGAGCTTAATAAAATCTTGAAATTTTGTGACAATAAAGTACTCGAGCCTCTTATCAATTTGAGCTATCGCTCATAGCTATGCTACCCTTGAGTCCCAAATCAAACACTGATAAAACTTCAAATGGCCCTAACTTCTATACGGTGCATCCTATACCTATCAAAATTTGCAAGAATCAAATGCTTGTAACTTTTTATTGGAGCTTAATAAAATCTTGAAATTTTGTGACATTAAAGTACTCGAGCCTCTTGTCAATTTAAGCTATCGCTCATAGCTATGCTACCCTTGAGTCGCAAATCAAACACAGCTAAACCTTCAAATGGCCCTAACTTCTATACGGTGCGTCCTATACCTATCAAAGTTTGCAACAATCAAATGCTTGTAACTTTTTACTGGAGCATAATAAAATCTTGAAATTTTATGACATTAAAGTACTCGGGCCTGTTGCCAATTTAAGCTATCACTCATAGCTATGGTACCCTTGAGTCCCAAATCAAACACTGATAAAACTTCAAATGGCCCCAACTTCTATACAGTGCGTCCTACACTTATCAAAGTTTGCCACAATCAAATGCTTGCAACTTTTTACTGGAGCGTCATAAAACTTAGAAATTTGGTGACAATAAAGTACTCGATCCTCTTATCAATTTAAGCTATCGCTCATAGCTATGCTACCCTCGAGTCCCAAATCAAACTCTGATAAAACTTCAAATGGCCCTAACTTCTATACGGTGCGTCCTACACCAATCAAAGTTTGCAACAATCAAATGCTTGTAACTTTTTACTGGAGCGTCATAAAAACTTGAAATTTGGTGACAATAAAGTAGTCGAGCCTCTTATCAATTCAAGCTATCGCTCATAGCTATGCTACCCTTGAGTCCCAAATCAAACACTGATAAAATTTCAAATGGCCCTAACTTCTTTACGGTGCGTCCTACACCTATCACACTTTGCAACATTCAAATGCTTGTAACTTTTTACTGGAGCGTCATAAAACCTTGAAATTTTGTGACAATAAAGTACTCGTGCCTCTTTTCAATTAAAGTTGTCGCTCATAGCTATGCTACCCATGAGTCCCAAATCAAACACTGATAAAACTTCAAATGGCCCTAACTTCTATACGGTGGGTCCCACACCTATAAAAGTTTGCAACAATCAAATGCTTGTAACTTTTTACTGGAGCGTCATAAAAACTTGAAATTTGGTGACAATAAAGTAGTCGAGCCTCTTATCAATTCAAGCTATCGCTCATAGCTATGCTACCCTTGAGTCCCAAATCAAACACAGATAAAACTTCAAATGGCCCCAACTTCTATACAGTGCGTCCTACACTTATCAAAGTTTGCCACAATCAAATGCTTGCAACTTCTTACTGGAGGGTCATAAAACCTTGAAATTTTGTGACAATAAAGTACTCGTGCCTCTTTTCAATTAAAGTTGTCGCTCATAGCTATGCTACCCTTGAGTCCCAAATCAAACACTGATAAAATTTCAAATGACCCTAAATTCTATACGGTGCGTCCTATACCTATCAAAGTTTGCAAGAATCAAATGCTTGTAACTTTTTACTGGAGTTTAATAAAATCTTGAAATTTTGTGACATTAAAGTACTCGAGCCTCTTGTCAATTTAAGCTATCGCTCATAGCTATTCTACCCTTGAGTCGCAAATCAAACACAGCTAAACCTTCAAATGGCCCTAACTTCTATTCGCTGCCTCCTATACCTATCAAAGTTTGCAACAATCAAATGCTTGTAACTTTTTACTGGAGCGTCATAAAAACTTGAAATTTGGTGACAATAAAGTAGTCGAGCCTCTTATCAATTCAAGCTATCGCTCATAGCTATGCTACCCTTGAGTCGCAAATCAAACACTGATAAAACTTCAAATGGCCCTAACTTCTATCCGGCGAGTCCTATACCTATCAAACTTTGCAACATTCAAATGCTTGTAAGTTTTTACTTGTGCGTCATAAAACTTTGAAATTTTGTGACAATAAAGTACTCGAGACTCTTATCAATTCAAGCTATCGCTCATAGCTATGCTACTCTTGAGTCCCAAATCAAACACTGATAAAACTTCAAATGGTTCTAACTTCTATCCGGTGCGTCCTATACCTCTCAAAGTTGGCAACAATCAAATGCTTGTAACTTTTTACTGGAGCGTCATAAAACCTTGAAATTTTGTAACAATAAAGTACTCGAGCCTGTTATCAATTTAAGCTATCGCTCATAGCTATGCTACCCTCGAGTCCCAAATCAAACACTGATAAAACTTCAAATGGCCCTAACTTCTATACGGTGCGTCCTACACCTATCAAACTTGGCAACATTCAAATGCTTGTAAGTTTTTACTTGTGCGTCATAAAACCTTGAAATTTTGTGACAATAAAGTACTCGAGCCTCTTATCAATTCAAGCTATCGCTCATAGCTATGCTACTCTTGAGACCCAAATCAAACACTGATAAAACTTCAAATGGCCCTAACTTCTATACGGCGCGTCCTATACCTATCAAAGATTGCAAGAATCAAATGCTTGTAACTTTTTACTGGAGCTTAATAAAATCTTGAAATTTTGTGACAATAAAGTACTCGAGCCTCTTGCCAATTTAACCTATCGCTCATAGCTATGCTACCCTTGAGTCGCAAATCAAACACTGATAAAACTTCAAATGGCCCTAACTTCTATCCGGCGCGTCCTATACCTATCAAACTTTGCAACATTCAAATGCTTGTAAGTTTTTACTTGTGCGTCATAAAACTTTGAAATTTTGTGACAATAAAGTACTCGAGACTCTTATCAATTCAAGCTATCGCTCATAGCTATGCTACTCTTGAGTCCCAAATCAAACACTGATAAAACTTCAAATGGCCCTAACTTCTATACGGTGCGTCCCACACCTATAAAAGTTTGCAACAATCAAATTCTTGTAAGTTTTTACTTGTGCGTCATAAAACCTTGGAATTTTGTGGCAATAAGGTACTCGAGCCTCTTTTCAATTAAATTTGTCGCTCATTGCTATGCTACCCTTGAGTCCCAAATCAAACACTGATAAAACTTCAAATGGCCCTAACTTCTATACGGTGCGTCTTACACCAATCAAAGTTTGCAACAATCAAATGC
This sequence comes from Clusia tigrina, assembly GCA_920105625.2. Classification (NCBI taxonomy): domain Eukaryota; kingdom Metazoa; phylum Arthropoda; class Insecta; order Diptera; family Clusiidae; genus Clusia; species Clusia tigrina. The sequence goes on from OV050030.1 coordinate 212,120,419, forward strand.
TTGTAACTTTTTACTGGAGCGTCATAAAACCTTGAAATTTGGTGACAATTAAGTACTCGATCCTCTTATCAATTCAAGCTATCGCTCATAGCTATGCTACCCTTGAGTCCCAAATCAAACACTGATATAATTTCAAATGGCCCTAACTTCTATACGGTGCGTCCTATACCTATCAAAGTTTGCAAGAATCAAATGCTTGTAACTTTTTACTGGAGCTTAATAAAATCTTGAAATTTTGTGACATTAAAGTACTCGAGCCTCTTGTCAATTTAAGCTATCGCTCATAGCTATGCTACCCTTGAGTCGCAAATCAAACACAGCTAAACCTTCAATTGGCCCTAACTTCTATACGGTGCGTCTTATACCTATCAAAGTTTGCAACAATCAAATGCTTGTAACTTTTTACTGGAGCTTAATAAAATCTTGAAATTTTGTGACAATAAAGTTCTCGACCCTCTTATCAATTTAAGCTATCGCTCATAGCTATGCTACCCTCGAGTCCCAAATCAAACTCTGATAAAACTTCAAATGGCCCTAACTTCTATACGGTGCGTCTTACACCAATCAAAGTTTGCAACAATCAAATGCTTGTAACTTTTTACTGGAACGTCATAAAACCTTGAAATTTGGTGACAATAAAGTACTCGATCCTCTTATCAATTCAAGCTATCGCTTATAGCTATGCTACCCTTGAGTCCCAAATCAAACATTGATAAAATTTCAAATGACCCTAAATTCTATACGGTGCGTCCTATACCTATCAAAATTTGCAAGAATCAAATGCTTGTAACTTTTTACTGGAGCTTAATAAAATCTTGAAATTTTGTGACATTAAAGTACTCGAGCCTCTTGTCAATTTAAGCTATCGCTCATAGCTATGCTACCCTTGAGTCGCAAATCAAACACAGGTAAACCTTTAAATGGCCCTAACTTCTATACGGTGCGTCTTATACCTATCAAAGTTTGCAACAATCAAATGCTTGTAACTGTTTACTGGAGCTTAATAAAATCTTGAAATTTTGTGACAATAAAGTTCTCGAGCCTCTTCTCAATTTAAGCTATCGCTCATAGCTATGCTACCCTCGAGTCCCAAATCAAACTCTGATAAAACTTCAAATGGCCCTAACTTCTATACGGTGCGTCTTACACCAATCAAAGTTTGCAACAATCAAATGCTTGTAACTTTTTACTGGAGCGTCATAAAACCTTGAAATTTGGTGACAATAAAGTACTCGATCCTCTTATCAATTCAAGCTATCGCTTATAGCTATGCTACCCTTGAGTCCCAAATCAAACACTGATAAAATTTCAAATGACCCTAAATTCTATACGGTGCGTCCTATACCTATCAAAGTTTGCAAGAATCAAATGCTTGTAACTTTTTACTGGAGTTTAATAAAATCTTGAAATTTTGTGACATTAAAGTACTCGAGCCTCTTGTCAATTTAAGCTATCGCTCATAGCTATTGTACCCTTGAGTCGCAAATCAAACACAGCTAAACCTTCAAATGGCCCTAACTTCTATACGCTGCCTCCTATCAAAGTTTGCAACAATCAAATGCTTGTAACTTTTTACTGGAGCTTAATAAAATCTTAAAATTTTGTGACAATAAAGTACTCGAGCCTCTTATCAATTTAAGCTATCGCTTATAGCTATGCTACCCTTGAGTCCCAAATCAAATACTGATAAAACTTCAAATGGCCCTAACTTCTATACGGTGCGTCCTATACCTATCAAAGTTTGCAAGAATCAAATGCTTGTAACTTTTTATTGGAGCTTAATAAAATCTTGAAATTTTGTGACATTAAAGTACTCGAGCCTCTTGTCAATTTAAGCTATCGCTCATAGCTATGCTACCCTTGAGTCGCAAATCAAACACAGCTAAACCTTCAAATGGCCCTAACTTCTATACGGTGCGTCCTATACCTATCAAAGTTTGCAACAATCAAATGCTTGTAACTTTTTACTGGAGCATAATAAAATCTTGAAATTGTGTGACATTAAAGTACTCGGGCCTGTTGCCAATTTAAGCTATCACTCATAGCTATGGTACCCTTGAGTCCCAAATCAAACACTGATAAAACTTCAAATGGCCCCAACTTCTATACAGTGCGTCCTACACTTATCAAAGTTTGCCACAATCAAATGCTTGCAACTTTTTACTGGAGCGTCATAAAACTTAGAAATTTGGTGACAATAAAGTACTCGATCCTCTTATCAATTTAAGCTATCGCTCATAGCTATGCTACCCTCGAGTCCCAAATCAAACTCTGATAAAACTTCAAATGGCCCTAACTTCTATACGGTGCGTCCTACACCAATCAAAGTTTGCAACAATCAAATGCTTATAACTTTTTACTGGAGCGTCATAAAAACTTGAAATTTGGTGACAATAAAGTAGTCGAGCCTCTTATCAATTCAAGCTATCGCTCATAGCTATGCTACCTTTGAGTCCCAAATCAAACACTGATAAAATTTCAAATGGCCCTAACTTCTTTACGGTGCGCCCCACACCTATCACACTTTGCAACATTCAAATGCTTGTAACTTTTTACTGGAGCGTCATAAAACCTTGAAATTTTGTGACAATAAAGTACTCGTGCCTCTTTTCAATTAAAGTTGTCGCTTATAGCTATGCTACCCTTGAGTCCCATATCAAACACTGATAAAACTTCAAATGGTTCTAACTTCTATCCGGTGCGTCCTATACCTCTCAAAGTTGGCAACAATCAAATGGTTGTAACTTTTTACTGGAGCGTCATAAAACCTTGAAATTTTGTAACAATAAAGTACTCGAGCCTGTTATCAATTTAAGCTATCGCTCATAGCTATGCTACCCTTGAGTCCCAAATCAAACACTGATAAAACTTCAAATGGCCCTAACTTCTATACGGTGCGTCCTACACCTATCAAACTTGGCAACATTCAAATGCTTGTAAGTTTTTACTTGTGCGTCATAAAACCTTGAAATTTTGTGACAATAAAGTACTCGAGCCTCTTATCAATTCAAGCTATCGCTCATAGCTATGCTACTCTTGAGACCCAAATCAAACACTGATAAAACTTCAAATGGCCCTAACTTCTATACGGCGCGTCCTATACCTATCAAAGATTGCAAGAATCAAATGCTTGTAACTTTTTACTGGAGCTTAATAAAATCTTGAAATTTTGTGACAATAAAGTACTCGAGCCTCTTGCCAATTTAAGCTATCGCTCATAGCTATGCTACCCTTGAGTCGCAAATCAAACACTGATAAAACTTCAAATGACCCTAACTTCTATCCGGCGCGTCCTATACCTATCAAACTTTGCAACATTCAAATGCTTGTAAGTTTTTACTTGTGCATCATAAAACTTTGAAATTTTGTGACAATAAAGTACTCGAGACTCTTATCAATTCAAGCTATCGCTCATAGCTATGCTACTCTTGAGTCCCAAATCAAACACTGATAAAACTTCAAATGGCCCTAACTTCTATACGGTGCGTCCCACACCTATAAAAGTTTGCAACAATCAAATTCTTGTAAGTTTTTACTTGTGCGTCATAAAACCTTGGAATTTTGTGGCAATAAGGTACTCGAGCCTCTTTTCAATTAAATTTGTCGCTCATTGCTATGCTACCCTTGAGTCCCAAATCAAACACTGATAAAACTTCAAATGGCCCTAACTTCTATACGGTGCGTCTTACACCAATCAAAGTTTGCAACAATCAAATGCTTGTAACTTTTTACTGGAGCGTCATAAAACCTTGAAATTTGGTGACAATTAAGTACTCGATCCTCTTATCAATTCAAGCTATCGCTCATAGCTATGCTACCCTTGAGTCCCAAATCAAACACTGATATAATTTCAAATGGCCCTAACTTCTATACGGTGCGTCCTATACCAATCAAAGTTTGCAAGAATCAAATGCTTGTAACTTTTTACTGGAGCTTAATAAAATCTTGAAATTTTGTGACATTAAAGTACTCGAGCCTCTTGTCAATTTAAGCTATCGCTCATAGCTATGCTACCCTTGAGTCGCAAATCAAACTCTGATAAAACTTCAAATGGCCCTAACTTCTATACGGTGCGTCTTACACCAATCAAAGTTTGCAACAATCAAATGCTTGTAACTTTTTACTGGAACGTCATAAAACCTTGAAATTTGGTGACAATAAAGTACTCGATCCTCTTATCAATTCAAGCTATCGCTTATAGCTATGCTACCCTTGAGTCCCAAATCAAACATTGATAAAATTTCAAATGACCCTAAATTCTATACGGTGCGTCCTATACCTATCAAAATTTGCAAGAATCAAATGCTTGTAACTTTTTACTGGAGCTTAATAAAATCTTGAAATTTTGTGACATTAAAGTACTCGAGCCTCTTGTCAATTTAAGCTATCGCTCATAGCTATGCTACCCTTGAGTCGCAAATCAAACACAGCTAAACCTTCAAATGGCCCTAACTTCTATACGGTGCGTCTTATACCTATCAAAGTTTGCAACAATCAAATGCTTGTAACTGTTTACTGGAGCTTAATAAAATCTTGAAATTTTGTGACAATAAAGTTCTCGAGCCTCTTCTCAATTTAAGCTATCGCTCATAGCTATGCTACCCTCGAGTCCCAAATCAAACTCTGATAAAATTTCAAATGGACTTAACTTCTATGCGGTGCGTCTTACACCAATCAAAGTTTGCAACAATCAAATGCTTGTAACATTTTACTGGAGCGTCATAAAACCTTGAAATTTGGTGACAATAAAGTACTCGATCCTCTTATCAATTCAAGCTATCGCTTATAGCTATGCTACCCTTGAGTCCCAAATCAAACACTGATAAAATTTCAAATGACCCTAAATTCTATACGGTGCGTCCTATACCTATCAAAGTTTGCAAGAATCAAATGCTTGTAACTTTTTACTGGAGTTTAATAAAATCTTGAAATTTTGTGACATTAAAGTACTCGAGCCTCTTGTCAATTTAAGCTATCGCTCATAGCTATTCTACCCTTGAGTCGCAAATCAAACACAGCTAAACCTTCAAATGGCCCTAACTTCTATACGCTGCCTCCTATACCTATCAAAGTTTGCAACAATCAAATGCTTGTAACTTTTTACTGGAGCTTAATAAAATCTTGAAATTTTGTGACAATAAAGTACTCGAGCCTCTTATCAATTTAAGCTATCGCTTATAGCTATGCTACCCTTGAGTCCCAAATCAAACACTGATAAAACTTCAAATGGCCCTAACTTCTATACGGTGCGTCCTATACCTATCAAAGTTTGCAAGAATCAAATGCTTGTAACTTTTTATTGGAGCTTAATAAAATCTTGAAATTTTGTGACATTAAAGTACTCGAGCCTCTTGTCAATTTAAGCTATCGCTCATAGCTATTCTACCCTTGAGTCGCAAATCAAACACAGCCAAACTTTCAAATGGCCCTAACTTCTATACGGTGCGTCCTATACCTATCAAAGTTTGCAACAATCAAATGCTTGTAACTTTTTACTGGAGCATAATAAAATCTTGAAATTTTGTGACATTAAAGTACTCGGGCCTGTTGCCAATTTAAGCTATCACTCATAGCTATGGTACCCTTGAGTCCCAAATCAAACACTGATAAAACTTCAAATGGCCCCAACTTCTATACAGTGCGTCCTACACTTATCAAAGTTTGCCACAATCAAATGCTTGCAACTTTTTACTGGAGCGTCATAAAACTTAGAAATTTGGTGACAATAAAGTACTCGATCCTCTTATCAATTTAAGCTATCGCTCATAGCTATGCTACCCTCGAGTCCCAAATCAAACTCTGATAAAACTTCAAATGGCCCTAACTTCTATACGGTGCGTCCTACACCAATCAAAGTTTGCAACAATCAAATGCTTGTAACTTTTTACTGGAGCGTCATAAAAACTTGAAATTTGGTGACAATAAAGTAGTCGAGCCTCTTATCAATTCAAGCTATCGCTCATAGCTATGCTACCCTTGAGTCCCAAATCAAACACTGATAAAATTTCAAATGGCCCTAACTTCTTTACGGTGCGTCCTACACCTATCACACTTTGCAACATTCAAATGCTTGTAACTTTTTACTGGAGCGTCATAAAACCTTGAAATTTTGTGACAATAAAGTACTCGTGCCTCTTTTCAATTAAAGTTGTCGCTCATAGCTATGCTACCCATGAGTCCCAAATCAAACACTGATAAAACTTCAAATGGCCCTAACTTCTATACGGTGGGTCCCACACCTATAAAAGTTTGCAACAATCAAATGCTTGTAACTTTTTACTGGAGCGTCATAAAAACTTGAAATTTGGTGACAATAAAGTAGTCGAGCCTCTTATCAATTCAAGCTATCGCTCATAGCTATGCTACCCTTGAGTCCCAAATCAAACACAGATAAAACTTCAAATGGTCCCAACTTCTATACAGTGCGTCCTACACTTATCAAAGTTTGCCACAATCAAATGCTTGCAACTTCTTACTGGAGGGTCATAAAACCTAGAAATTTTGTGATAATAAAGTACTCGAGCCTCTTATCAATTTAAGCTATCGCTCATAGCTATGCTACCCTCGAGTCCCAAATCAAACTCTGATAAAACTTCAAATGGCCCTAACTTCTATTTTGTGACAATAAAGTAGTCGAGCCTCTTGTCAATTTAAGGTATCGTTCATAGCTATGCTACCCTTGAGTCCCAAATAAAAGGCTGATAAAACTTCAAATTGCCCTAACTTCTATGCGGTGCGATATATACCTATCAAAGTATACAACATTCAAATGCTTGTAACTTTTTACTGGAGCGTCATAAAAACTTGAAATTTGGTGACAATAAAGTAGTCGAGCCTCTTATCAATTCAAGCTATCGCTCATAGCTATGCTACCCTTGAGTCCCAAATCAAACACAGATAAAATTTCAAATGGCCCTAACTTCTATACGGTGCGTCCTACACCTATCACACTTTGCAACATTCAAATGCTTGTAACTTTTTACTGGAGCGTCATAAAACCTTGAAATTTTGTGACAATAAAGTACTCGTGCCTCTTTTCAATTAAAGTTGTCGCTCATAGCTATGCTACCCTTGAGTCCCAAATCAAACTCTGATAAAACTTCAAATGGCCCTAACTTCTATACGGTGCGTCCTACACCAATCAAAGTTTGCAACAATCAAATGCTTGTAACTTTTTACTGGAGCGTCATAAAAACTTGAAATTTGGTGACAATAAAGTAGTCGAGCCTCTTATCAATTAAAGTTGTCGCTCATAGCTATGCTACCCTCGAGTCCCAAATCAAACACTGATAAAACTTCAAATGGCCCTAACTTCTATACGGTGCGTCTTACACCAATCAAACTTTGCAACATTCAAATGCTTGTAAGTTTTTAATTGTGCGTCATAAAACCTTGAAATTTTGTGACAATAAAGTACTCGAGACTCTTATCAATTCAAGCTATCGCTCATAGCTATGCTACTCTTGAGTCCCAAATCAAACACTGATAAAACTTCAAATGGCCCTAACTTCTATACGCTGCGTCCCACACCTATAAAAGTTTGCAACAATCAAATTCTTGCAAGTTTTTACTTGTGCGTCATAAAACCTTGGAATTTTGTGGCAATAAAGTACTCGAGCCTCTTTTCAATTAAAGTTGTCGCTCATTGCTATGCTACCCTTGAGTCCCAAACCAAACACTGATAAAACAATGGCCCTAAATTCTGTACTTTGTGTCCTACACTTATCAAAGTTTGCAACAATCAAAGGCTTGTAACTTTTTACTTGTGCGTCATAAAATATTGAAATTTTGTGACAATAAAGTACTCGAGCCTCTTATCAATTTAAGTTATCGCTCATAGCTATGCTACCCTCGAGTCCCAAATCAAACACTGATAAAACTTCAAATGGCCCTAACTTCTATACGGTGCGTCTTACACCAATCAAAGTTTGCAACAATCAAATGCTTGTAACTTTTTACAGGAGCGTCATAAAACCTTGAAATTTGGTGACAATAAAGTACTCGATCCTCTTATCAATTCAAGCTATCGCTTATAGCTATGCTTGAGTCCCAAATCAAACACTGATAAAATTTCAAATGACCCTAAATTCTATACGGTGCGTCCTATACCTATCAAAGTTTGCAAGAATCAAATGCTTGTAACTTTTTACTGGAGTTTAATAAAATCTTGAAATTTTGTGACATTAAAGTACTCGAGCCTCTTGTCAATTTAAGCTATCGCTCATAGCTATTGTACCCTTGAGTCGCAAATCAAACACAGCTAAACCTTCAAATGGCCCTAACTTCTATTCGCTGCCTCCTATACCTATCAAAGTTTGCAACAATCAAATGCTTGTAACTTTTTACTGGAGCGTCATAAAAACTTGAAATTTGGTGACAATAAAGTAGTCGAGCCTCTTATCAATTCAAGTTATCGCTCATAGCTATGCTACCCTTGAGTCCCAAATCAAACACTGATAAAATTTCAAATGGCCCTAACTTCTTTACGGTGCGTCCTACACCTATCACACTTTGCAACATTCAAATGCTTGTAACTTTTTACTGGAGCGTCATAAAACCTTGAAATTTTGTGACAAAAAAGTACTCGTGCCTCTTTTCAATTAAAGTTGTCGCTCATAGCTATGCTACCCTTGAGTCCCATATCAAACACTGATAAAACTTCAAATGGTTCTAACTTCTATCCGGTGCGTCCTATACCTCTCAAAGTTGGCAACAATCAAATGCTTGTAACTTTTTACTGGAGCGTCATAAAACCTTGAAATTTTGTAACAATAAAGTACTCGAGCCTGTTATCAATTTAAGCTATCGCTCATAGCTATGCTACCCTCGAGTCCCAAATCAAACACTGATAAAACTTCAAATGGCCCTAACTTCTATACGGTGCGTCCTACACCTATCAAACTTGGCAACATTCAAATGCTTGTAAGTTTTTACTTGTGCGTCATAAAACCTTGAAATTTTGTGACAATAAAGTACTCGAGCCTCTTATCAATTCAAGCTATCGCTCATAGCTATGCTACTCTTGAGACCCAAATCAAACACTGATAAAACTTCAAATGGCCCTAACTTCTATACGGCGCGTCCTATACCTATCAAAGATTGCAAGAATCAAATGCTTGTAACTTTTTACTGGAGCTTAATAAAACCTTGAAATTTTGTGACAATAAAGTACTCGAGCCTCTTGCCAATTTAAGCTATCGCTCATAGCTATGCTACCCTTGAGTCGCAAATCAAACACTGATAAAACTTCAAATGGCCCTAACTTATATCCGGCGCGTCCTATACCTATCACACTTTGCAACATTCAAATGCTTGTAAGTTTTTACTTGTGCGTCATAAAACTTTGAAATTTTGTGACAATAAAGTACTCGAGACTCTTATCAATTCAAGCTATCGCTCATAGCTATGCTACTCTTGAGTCCCAAATCAAACACTGATAAAACTTCAAATGGCCCTAACTTCTATACGGTGCGTCCCACACCTATAAAAGTTTGCAACAATCAAATTCTTGTAAGTTTTTACTTGTGCGTCATAAAACCTTGGAATTTTGTGGCAATAAGGTACTCGAGCCTCTTTTCAATTAAATTTGTCGCTCATTGCTATGCTACCCTTGAGTCCCAAATCAAACACTGATAAAACTTCAAATGGCCCTAACTTCTATACGGTGCGTCTTACACCAATCAAAGTTTGCAACAATCAAATGCTTGTAACTTTTTACTGGAGCGTCATAAAACCTTGAAATTTGGTGACAATTAAGTACTCGATCCTCTTATCAATTCAAGCTATCGCTCATAGCTATGCTACCCTTGAGTCCCAAATCAAACACTGATATAATTTCAAATGGCCCTAACTTCTATACGGTGCGTCCTATACCTATCAAAGTTTGCAAGAATCAAATGCTTGTAACTTTTTACTGGAGCTTAATAAAATCTTGAAATTTTGTGACATTAAAGTACTCGAGCCTCTTGGCAATTTAAGCTATCGCTCATAGCTATGCTACCCTTGAGTCGCAAATCAAACACAGCTAAACCTTCAATTGGCCCTAACTTCTATACGGTGCGTCTTATACCTATCAAAGTTTGCAACAATCAAATGCTTGTAACTTTTTACTGGAGCTTAATAAAATCTTGAAATTTTGTGACAATAAAGTTCTCGAGCCTCTTATCAATTTAAGCTATCGCTCATAGCTATGCTACCCTCGAGTCCCAAATCAAACTCTGATAAAACTTCAAATGGCCCTAACTTCTATACGGTGCGTCTTACACCAATCAAAGTTTGCAACAATCAAATGCTTGTAACTTTTTACTGGAACGTCATAAAACCTTGAAATTTGGTGACAATAAAGTACTCGATCCTCTTATCAATTCAAGCTATCGCTTATAGCTATGCTACCCTTGAGTCCCAAATCAAACATTGATAAAATTTCAAATGACCCTAAATTCTATACGGTGCGTCCTATACCTATCAAAATTTGCAAGAATCAAATGCTTGTAACTTTTTACTGGAGCTTAATAAAATCTTGAAATTTTGTGACATTAAAGTACTCGAGCCTCTTGTCAATTTAAGCTATCGCTCATAGCTATGCTACCCTTGAGTCGCAAATCAAACACAGGTAAACCTTCAAATGGCCCTAACTTCTATACGGTGCGTCTTATACCTATCAAAGTTTGCAACAATCAAATGCTTGTAACTGTTTACTGGAGCTTAATAAAATCTTGAAATTTTGTGACAATAAAGTTCTCGAGCCTCTTCTCAATTTAAGCTATCGCTCATAGCTATGCTACCCTCGAGTCCCAAATCAAACTCTGATAAAACTTCAAATGGCCCTAACTTCTATACGGTGCGTCTTACACCAATCAAAGTTTGCAACAATCAAATGCTTGTAACTTTTTACTGGAGCGTCATAAAACCTTGAAATTTGGTGACAATAAAGTACTCGATCCTCTTATCAATTCAAGCTATCGCTTATAGCTATGCTACCCTTGAGTCCCAAATCAAACACTGATAAAATTTCAAATGACCCTAAATTCTATACGGTGCGTCCTATACCTATCAAAGTTTGCAAGAATCAAATGCTTGTAACTTTTTACTGGAGTTTAATAAAATCTTGAAATTTTGTGACATTAAAGTACTCGAGCCTCTTGTCAATTTAACCTATCGCTCATAGCTATTGTACCCTTGAGTCGCAAATCAAACACAGCTAAACCTTCAAATGGCCCTAACTTCTATACGCTGCCTCCTATCAAAGTTTGCAACAATCAAATGCTTGTAACTTTTTACTGGAGCTTAATAAAATCTTGAAATTTTGTGACAATAAAGTACTCGAGCCTCTTATCAATTTAAGCTATCGCTTATAGCTATGCTACCCTTGAGTCCCAAATCAAACACTGATAAAACTTCAAATGGCCCTAACTTCTATACGGTGCGTCCTATACCTATCAAAGTTTGCAAGAATCAAATGCTTGTAACTTTTTATTGGAGCTTAATAAAATCTTGAAATTTTGTGACATTAAAGTACTCGAGCCTCTTGTCAATTTAAGCTATCGCTCATAGCTATTCTACCCTTGAGTCGCAAATCAAACACAGCTAAACTTTCAAATGGCCCTAACTTCTATACGCTGCCTCCTATACCTATCAAAGTTTGCAACAATCAAATGCTTGTATCTTTTTACTGGAGCGTCATAAAACCTTGAAATTTTGTGACAATAAAGTACTCGAGCCTCTTATCAATTTGAGCTATCGCTCATAGCTATGCTACCCTTGAGTCCCAAATCAAACACTGATAAAACTTCAAATGGCCCTAACTTCTATACGGTGCGTCCTATACCTATCAAAATTTGCAAGAATCAAATGCTTGTAACTTTTTATTGGAGCTTAATAAAATCTTGAAATTTTGTGACATTAAAGTACTCGAGCCTCTTGTCAATTTAAGCTATCGCTCATAGCTATGCTACCCTTGAGTCGCAAATCAAACACAGCTAAACCTTCAAATGGCCCTAACTTCTATACGGTGCGTCCTATACCTATCAAAGTTTGCAACAATCAAATGCTTGTAACTTTTTACTGGAGCATAATAAAATCTTGAAATTTTGTGACATTAAAGTACTCGGGCCTGTTGCCAATTTAAGCTATCACTCATAGCTATGGTACCCTTGAGTCCCAAATCAAACACTGATAAAACTTCAAATGGCCCCAACTTCTATACAGTGCGTCCTACACTTATCAAAGTTTGCCACAATCAAATGCTTGCAACTTTTTACTGGAGCGTCATAAAACTTAGAAATTTGGTGACAATAAAGTACTCGATCCTCTTATCAATTTAAGCTATCGCTCATAGCTATGCTACCCTCGAGTCCCAAATCAAACTCTGATAAAACTTCAAATGGCCCTAACTTCTATACGGTGCGTCCTACACCAATCAAAGTTTGCAACAATCAAATGCTTGTAACTTTTTACTGGAGCGTCATAAAAACTTGAAATTTGGTGACAATAAAGTAGTCGAGCCTCTTATCAATTCAAGCTATCGCTCATAGCTATGCTACCTTTGAGTCCCAAATCAAACACTGATAAAATTTCAAATGGCCCTAACTTCTTTACGGTGCGTCCTACACCTATCACACTTTGCAACATTCAAATGCTTGTAACTTTTTACTGGAGCGTCATAAAACCTTGAAATTTTGTGACAATAAAGTACTCGTGCCTCTTTTCAATTAAAGTTGTCGCTTATAGCTATGCTACCCTTGAGTCCCATATCAAACACTGATAAAACTTCAAATGGTTCTAACTTCTATCCGGTGCGTCCTATACCTCTCAAAGTTGGCAACAATCAAATGGTTGTAACTTTTTACTGGAGCGTCATAAAACCTTGAAATTTTGTAACAATAAAGTACTCGAGCCTGTTATCAATTTAAGCTATCGCTCATAGCTATGCTACCCTCGAGTCCCAAATCAAACACTGATAAAACTTCAAATGGCCCTAACTTCTATACGGTGCGTCCTACACCTATCAAACTTGGCAACATTCAAATGCTTGTAAGTTTTTACTTGTGCGTCATAAAACCTTGAAATTTTGTGACAATAAAGTACTCGAGCCTCTTATCAATTCAAGCTATCGCTCATAGCTATGCTACTCTTGAGACCCAAATCAAACACTGATAAAACTTCAAATGGCCCTAACTTCTATACGGCGCGTCCTATACCTATCAAAGATTGCAAGAATCAAATGCTTGTAACTTTTTACTGGAGCTTAATAAAATCTTGAAATTTTGTGACAATAAAGTACTCGAGCCTCTTGCCAATTTAAGCTATCGCTCATAGCTATGCTACCCTTGAGTCGCAAATCAAACACTGATAAAACTTCAAATGGCCCTAACTTCTATCCGGCGCGTCCTATACCTATCAAACTTTGCAACATTCAAATGCTTGTAAGTTTTTACTTGTGCGTCATAAAACTTTGAAATTTTGTGACAATAAAGTACTCGGGCCTCTTATCAATTCAAGCTATCGCTCATAGCTATGCTACTCTTGAGTCCCAAATCAAACACTGATAAAACTTCAAATGGCCCTAACTTCTATACGGTGCGCCCCACACCTATAAAAGTTTGCAACAATCAAATTCTTGTAAGTTTTTACTTGTGCGTCATAAAACCTTGGAATTTTGTGGCAATAAGGTACTCGAGCCTCTTTTCAATTAAATTTGTCGCTCATTGCTATGCTACCCTTGAGTCCCAAATCAAACACTGATAAAACTTCAAATGGCCCTAACTTCTATACGGTGCGTCTTACACCAATCAAAGTTTGCAACAATCAAATGCTTGTAACTTTTTACTGGAGCGTCATAAAACCTTGAAATTTGGTGACAATTAAGTACTCGATCCTCTTATCAATTCAAGCTATCGCTCATAGCTATGCTACCCTTGAGTTCCAAATCAAACACTGATATAATTTCAAATGGCCCTAACTTCTATACGGTGCGTCCTATACCTATCAAAGTTTGCAAGAATCAAATGCTTGTAACTTTTTACTGGAGCTTAATAAAATCTTGAAATTTTGTGACATTAAAGTACTCGAGCCTCTTGTCAATTTAAGCTATCGCTCATAGCTATGCTACCCTTGAGTCGCAAATCAAACTCTGATAAAACTTCAAATGGCCCTAACTTCTATACGGTGCGTCTTACACCAATCAAAGTTTGCAACAATCAAATGCTTGTAACTTTTTACTGGAACGCCATAAAACCTTGAAATTTGGTGACAATAAAGTACTCGATCCTCTTATCAATTCAAGCTATCGCTTATAGCTATGCTACCCTTGAGTCCCAAATCAAACATTGATAAAATTTCAAATGACCCTAACTTCTATACGGTGCGTCCTATACCTATCAAAATTTGCAAGAATCAAATGCTTGTAACTTTTTACTGGAGCTTAATAAAATCTTGAAATTTTGTGACATTAAAGTACTCGAGCCTCTTGTCAATTTAAGCTATCGCTCATAGCTATGCTACCCTTGAGTCGCAAATCAAACACAGCTAAACCTTCAAATGGCCCTAACTTCTATACGGTGCGTCTTATACCTATCAAAGTTTGCAACAATCAAATGCTTGTAACTGTTTACTGGAGCTTAATAAAATCTTGAAATTTTGTGACAATAAAGTTCTCGAGCCTCTTCTCAATTTAAGCTATCGCTCATAGCTATGCTACCCTCGAGTCCCAAATCAAACTCTGATAAAACTTCAAATGGCCCTAACTTCTATACGGTGCGTCTTACACCAATCAAAGTTTGCAACAATCAAATGCTTGTAACTTTTTACTGGAGCGTCATAAAACCTTGAAATTTGGTGACAATAAAGTACTCGATCCTCTTATCAATTGAAGCTATCGCTTATAGCTATGCTACCCTTGAGTCCCAAATCAAACACTGATAAAATTTCAAATGACCCTAAATTCTATACGGTGCGTCCTATACCTATCAAAGTTTGCAAGAATCAAATGCTTGTAACTTTTTACTGGAGTTTAATAAAATCTTGAAATTTTGTGACATTAAAGTACTCGAGCCTCTTGTCAATTTAAGCTATCGCTCATAGCTATTCTAACCTTGAGTCGCAAATCAAACACAGCTAAACCTTCAAATGGCCCTAACTTCTATACGCTGCCTCCTATACCTATCAAAGTTTGCAACAATCAAATGCTTGTAACTTTTTACTGGAGCTTAATAAAATCTTGAAATTTTGTGACAATAAAGTACTCGAGCCTCTTATCAATTTAAGCTATCGCTTATAGCTATGCTACCCTTGAGTCCCAAATCAAACACTGATAAAACTTCAAATGGCCCTAACTTCTATACGGTGCGTCCCACACCTATAAAAGTTTGCAACAATCAAATTCTTGTAAGTTTTTACTTGTGCGTCATAAAACCTTGGAATTTTGTGGCAATAAGGTACTCGAGCCTCTTTTCAATTAAATTTGTCGCTCATTGCTATGCTACCCTTGAGTCCCAAATCAAACACTGATAAAACTTCAAATGGCCCTAACTTCTATACGGTGCGTCTTACACCAATCAAAGTTTGCAACAATCAAATGCTTGTAACTTTTTACTGGAGCGTCATAAAACCTTGAAATTTGGTGACAATTAAGTACTCGATCCTCTTATCAATTCAAGCTATCGCTCATAGCTATGCTACCCTTGAGTCCCAAATCAAACACTGATATAATTTCAAATGGCCCTAACTTCTATACGGTGCGTCCTATACCTATCAAAGTTTGCAAGAATCAAATGCTTGTAACTTTTTACTGGAGCTTAATAAAATCTTGAAATTTTGTGACATTAAAGTACTCGAGCCTCTTGTCAATTTAAGCTATCGCTCATAGCTATGCTACCCTTGAGTCGCAAATCAAACACAGGTAAACCTTCAAATGGCCCTAATTTCTATACGGTGCGTCTTATACCTATCAAAGTTTGCAACAATCAAATGCTTGTAACTGTTTACTGGAGCTTAATAAAATCTTGAAATTTTGTGACAATAAAGTTCTCGAGCCTCTTCTCAATTTAAGCTATCGCTCATAGCTATGCTACCCTCGAGTCCCAAATCAAACTCTGATAAAACTTCAAATGGCCCTAACTTCTATACGGTGCGTCTTACACCAATCAAAGTTTGCAACAATCAAATGCTTGTAACTTTTTACTGGAGCGTCATAAAACCTTGAAATTTGGTGACAATAAAGTACTCGATCCTCTTATCAATTCAAGCTATCGCTTATAGCTATGCTACCCTTGAGTCCCAAATCAAACACTGATAAAATTTCAAATGACCCTAAATTCTATACGGTGCGTCCTATACCTATCAAAGTTTGCAAGAATCAAATGCTTGTAACTTTTTACTGGAGTTTAATAAAATCTTGAAATTTTGTGACATTAAAGTACTCGAGCCTCTTGTCAATTTAAGCTATCGCTCATAGCTATTGTACCCTTGAGTCGCAAATCAAACACAGCTAAACCTTCAAATGGCCCTAACTTCTATACGCTGCCTCCTATCAAAGTTTGCAACAATCAAATGCTTGTAACTTTTTACTGGAGCTTAATAAAATCTTGAAATTTTGTGACAATAAAGTACTCGAGCCTCTTATCAATTTAAGCTATCGCTTATAGCTATGCTACCCTTGAGTCCCAAATCAAACACTGATAAAACTTCAAATGGCCCTAACTTCTATACGGTGCGTCCTATACCTATCAAAGTTTGCAAGAATCAAATGCTTGTAACTTTTTATTGGAGCTTAATAAAATCTTGAAATTTTGTGACATTAAAGTACTCGAGCCTCTTGTCAATTTAAGCTATCGCTCATAGCTATTCTACCCTTGAGTCGCAAATCAAACACAGCTAAACTTTCAAATGGCCCTAACTTCTATACGCTGCCTCCTATACCTATCAAAGTTTGCAACAATCAAATGCTTGTAACTTTTTACTGGAGCTTAATAAAATCTTGAAATTTTGTGACAATAAAGTACTCGAGCCTCTTATCAATTTGAGCTATCGCTCATAGCTATGCTACCCTTGAGTCCCAAATCAAACACTGATAAAATTTCAAATGGCCCTAACTTCTATACGGTGCGTCCTATACCTATCAAAATTTGCAAGAATCAAATGCTTGTAACTTTTTATTGGAGCTTAATAAAATCTTGAAATTTTGTGACATTAAAGTACTCGAGCCTCTTGTCAATTTAAGCTATCGCTCATAGCTATGCTTCCCTTGAGTCGCAAATCAAACACAGCTAAACCTTCAAATGGCCCTAACTTCTATACGGTGCGTCCTATACCTATCAAAGTTTGCAACAATCAAATGCTTGTAACTTTTTACTGGAGCATAATAAAATCTTGAAATTTTGTGACATTAAAGTACTCGGGCCTGTTGCCAATTTAAGCTATCACTCATAGCTATGGTACCCTTGAGTCCCAAATCAAACACTGATAAAACTTCAAATGGCCCCAACTTCTATACAGTGCGTCCTACACTTATCAAAGTTTGCCACAATCAAATGCTTGCAACTTTTTACTGGAGCGTCATAAAACTTAGAAATTTGGTGACAATAAAGTACTCGATCCTCTTATCAATTTAAGCTATCGCTCATATCTATGCTACCCTCGAGTCCCAAATCAAACTCTGATAAAACTTCAAATGGCCCTAACTTCTATACGGTGCGTCCTACACCAATCAAAGTTTGCAACAATCAAATGCTTGTAACTTTTTACTGGAGCGTCATAAAAACTTGAAATTTGGTGACAATAAAGTAGTCGAGCCTCTTATCAATTCAAGCTATCGCTCATAGCTATGCTACCTTTGAGTCCCAAATCAAACACTGATAAAATTTCAAATGGCCCTAACTTCTTTACGGTGCGTCCTACACCTATCACACTTTGCAACATTCAAATGCTTGTAACTTTTTACTGGAGCGTCATAAAACCTTCAAATTTTGTGACAATAAAGTACTCGTGCCTCTTTTCAATTAAAGTTTTCGCTTATAGCTATGCTACCCTTGAGTCCCATATCAAACACTGATAAAACTTCAAATGGTTCTAACTTCTATCCGGTGCGTCCTATACCTCTCAAAGATTGCAAGAATCAAATGCTTGTAACTTTTTCCTGGAGCTTAATAAAATCTTGAAATTTTGTGACAATAAAGTACTCGAGCCTCTTGCCAATTTAAGCTATCGCTCATAGCTATGCTACCCTTGAGTCGCAAATCAAACACTGATAAAACTTCAAATGGCCCTAACTTCTATACGCTGCCTCCTATCAAAGTTTGCAACAATCAAATGCTTGTAACTTTTTACTGGAGCTTAATAAAATCTTGAAATTTTGTGACAATAAAGTACTCGAGCCTCTTATCAATTTAAGCTATCGCTTATAGCTATGCTACCCTTGAGTCCCAAATCAAACACTGATAAAACTTCAAATGGCCCTAACTTCTATACGGTGCGTCCTATACCTATCAAAGTTTGCAAGAATCAAATGCTTGTAAGTTTTTATTGGAGCTTAATAAAATCTTGAAATTTTGTGACATTAAAGTACTCGAGCCTCTTGTCAATTTAAGCTATCGCTCATAGCTATTCTACCCTTGAGTCGCAAATCAAACACAGCTAAACTTTCAAATGGCCCTAACTTCTATACGCTGCCTCCTATACCTATCAAAGTTTGCAACAATCAAATGCTTGTAACTTTTTACTGGAGCTTAATAAAATCTTGAAATTTTGTGACAATAAAGTACTCGAGCCTCTTATCAATTTGAGCTATCGCTCATAGCTATGCTACCCTTGAGTCCCAAATCAAACACTGATAAAATTTCAAATGGCCCTAACTTCTATACGGTGCGTCCTATACCTATCAAAATTTGCAAGAATCAAATGCTTGTAACTTTTTATTGGAGCTTAATAAAATCTTGAAATTTTGTGACATTAAAGTACTCGAGCCTCTTGTCAATTTAAGCTATCGCTCATAGCTATGCTACCCTTGAGTCGCAAATCAAACACAGCTAAACCTTCAAATGGCCCTAACTTCTATACGGTGCGTCCTATACCTATCAAAGTTTGCAACAATCAAATGCTTGTAACTTTTTACTGGAGCATAATAAAATCTTGAAATTTTGTGACATTAAAGTACTCGGGCCTGTTGCCAATTTAAGCTATCACTCATAGCTATGGTACCCTTGAGTCCCAAATCAAACACTGATAAAACTTCAAATGGCCCCAACTTCTATACAGTGCGTCCTACACTTATCAAAGTTTGCCACAATCAAATGCTTGCAACTTTTTACTGGAGCGTCATAAAACTTAGAATTTTGGTGACAATAAAGTACTCGATCCTCTTATCAATTTAAGCTATCGCTCATATCTATGCTACCCTCGAGTCCCAAATCAAACTCTGATAAAACTTCAAATGGCCCTAACTTCTATACGGTGCGTCCTACACCAATCAAAGTTTGCAACAATCAAATGCTTGTAACTTTTTACTGGAGCGTCATAAAAACTTGAAATTTGGTGACAATAAAGTAGTCGAGCCTCTTATCAATTCAAGCTATCGCTCATAGCTATGCTACCTTTGAGTCCCAAATCAAACACTGATAAAATTTCAAATGGCCCTAACTTCTTTACGGTGCGTCCTACACCTATCACACTTTGCAACATTCAAATGCTTGTAACTTTTTACTGGAGCGTCATAAAACCTTGAAATTTTGTGACAATAAAGTACTCGTGCCTCTTTTCAATTAAAGTTGTCGCTTATAGCTATGCTACCCTTGAGTCCCATATCAAACACTGATAAAACTTCAAATGGTTCTAACTTCTATCCGGTGCGTCCTATACCTCTCAAAGTTGGCAACAATCAAATGGTTGTAACTTTTTACTGGAGCGTCATAAAACCTTGAAATTTTGTAACAATAAAGTACTCGAGCCTGTTATCAATTTAAGCTATCGCTCATAGCTATGCTACCCTCGAGTCCCAAATCAAACACTGATAAAACTTCAAATGGCCCTAACTTCTATACGGTGCGTCCTACACCTATCAAACTTGGCAACATTCAAATGCTTGTAAGTTTTTACTTGTGCGTCATAAAACCTTGAAATTTTGTGACAATAAAGTACTCGAGCCTCTTATCAATTCAAGCTATCGCTCATAGCTATGCTACTCTTGAGACCCAAATCAAACACTGATAAAACTTCAAATGGCCCTAACTTCTATCCGGCGCGTCCTATACCTATCAAACTTTGCAACATTCAAATGCTTGTAAGTTTTTACTTGTGCGTCATAAAACTTTGAAATTTTGTGACAATAAAGTACTCGAGACTCTTATCAATTCAAGCTATCGCTCATAGCTATGCTACTCTTGAGTCCCAAATCAAACACTGATAAAACTTCAAATGGCCCTAACTTCTATACGGTGCGTCCCACACCTATAAAAGTTTGCAACAATCAAATTCTTGTAAGTTTTTACTTGTGCGTCATAAAACCTTGGAATTTTGTGGCAATAAGGTACTCGAGCCTCTTTTCAATTAAATTTGTCGCTCATTGCTATGCTACCCTTGAGTCCCAAATCAAACACTGATAAAACTTCAAATGGCCCTAACTTCTATACGGTGCGTCTTACACCAATCAAAGTTTGCAACAATCAAATGCTTGTAACTTTTTACTGGAGCGTCATAAAACCTTGAAATTTGGTGACAATTAAGTACTCGATCCTCTTATCAATTCAAGCTATCGCTCATAGCTATGCTACCCTTGAGTCCCAAATCAAACACTGATATAATTTCAAATGGCCCTAACTTCTATACGGTGCGTCCTATACCTATCAAAGTTTGCAAGAATCAAATGCTTGTAACTTTTTACTGGAGCTTAATAAAATCTTGAAATTTTGTGACATTAAAGTACTCGAGCCTCTTGTCAATTTAAGCTATCGCTCATAGCTATGCTACCCTTGAGTCGCAAATCAAACTC
Organism: Clusia tigrina; assembly: GCA_920105625.2. NCBI lineage: Eukaryota > Metazoa > Arthropoda > Insecta > Diptera > Clusiidae > Clusia > Clusia tigrina. The sequence continues at coordinate 212,141,399 of OV050030.1, forward strand.
TGATAAAACTTCAAATGGCCCTAATTTCTATACGGTGCGTCTTACACCAATCAAAGTTTGCAACAATCAAATGCTTGTAACTTTTTACTGGAACGTCATAAAACCTTGAAATTTGGTGACAATAAAGTACTCGATCCTCTTATCAATTCAAGCTATCGCTTATAGCTATGCTACCCTTGAGTCCCAAATCAAACATTGATAAAATTTCAAATGACCCTAAATTCTATACGGTGCGTCCTATACCTATCAAAATTTGCAAGAATCAAATGCTTGTAACTTTTTACTGGAGCTTAATAAAATCTTGAAATTTTGTGACATTAAAGTACTCGAGCCTCTTGTCAATTTAAGCTATCGCTCATAGCTATGCTACCCTTGAGTCGCAAATCAAACACAGCTAAACCTTCAAATGGCCCTAACTTCTATACGGTGCGTCTTATACCTATCAAAGTTTGCAACAATCAAATGCTTGTAACTGTTTACTGGAGCTTAATAAAATCTTGAAATTTTGTGACAATAAAGTTCTCGAGCCTCTTCTCAATTTAAGCTATCGCTCATAGCTATGCTACCCTCGAGTCCCAAATCAAACTCTGATAAAACTTCAAATGGCCCTAACTTCTATACGGTGCGTCTTACACCAATCAAAGTTTGCAACAATCAAATGCTTGTAACTTTTTACTGGAGCGTCATAAAACCTTGAAATTTGGTGACAATAAAGTACTCGATCCTCTTATCAATTCAAGCTATCGCTTATAGCTATGCTACCCTTGAGTCCCAAATCAAACACTGATAAAATTTCAAATGACCCTAAATTCTATACGGTGCGTCCTATACCTATCAAAGTTTGCAAGAATCAAATGCTTGTAACTTTTTACTGGAGTTTAATAAAATCTTGAAATTTTGTGACATTAAAGTACTCGAGCCTCTTGTCAATTTAAGCTATCGCTCATAGCTATTCTACCCTTGAGTCGCAAATCAAACACAGCTAAACCTTCAAATGGCCCTAACTTCTTTACGGTGCGTCCTACACCTATCACACTTTGCAACATTCAAATGCTTGTAACTTTTTACTGGAGCGTCATAAAACCTTGAAATTTTGTGACAATAAAGTACTCGTGCCTCTTTTCAATTAAAGTTGTCGCTCATAGCTATGCTACCCATGAGTCCCAAATCAAACACTGATAAAACTTCAAATGGCCCTAACTTCTATACGGTGGGTCCCACACCTATAAAAGTTTGCAACAATCAAATTCTTGCAAGTTTTTACTTGTGCGTCATAAAACCTTGGAATTTTGTGGCAATAAAGTACTCGAGCCTCTTTTCAATTAAAGTTGTCGCTCATTGCTATGCTACCCTTGAGTCCCAAACCAAACACTGATAAAAAAATGGCCCTAAATTCTGTACTTTGCGTCCTACACTTATCAAAGTTTGCAACAATCAAAGGCTTGTAACTTTTTACTTGTGCGTCATAAAATCTTGAAATTTTGTGACAATAAAGTACTCGAGCCTCTTATCAATTTAAGTTATCGCTCATAGCTATGCTACCCTCGAGTCCCAAATCAAACACTGATAAAACTTCAAATGGCCCTAACTTCTATACGGTGCGTCTTACACCAATCAAAGTTTGCAACAATCAAATGCTTGTAACTTTTTACTGGAGTGTCATAAAACCTTGAAATTTGGTGACAATAAAGTACTCGATCCTCTTATCAATTCAAGCTATCGCTCATAGCTATGCTACCCTTGAGTCCCAAATCAAACACTGATATAATTTCAAATGGCCCTAACTTCTATACGGTGCGTCCTATACCTATCAAAGTTTGCAAGAATCAAATGCTTGCAACTTTTTACTGGAGCTTAATAAAACCTTGAAATTTTGTGACATTAAAGTACTCGAGCCTCTTGTCAATTTAAGCTATCGCTCATAGCTATGCTACCCTTGAGTCGCAAATAAAACACAGTTAAACCTTCAAATGGCCCTAACTTCTATACGGTGCGTCTTATACCTATCAAAGTTTGCAACAATCAAATGCTTGTAACTTTTTACTGGAGCTTAATAAAATCTTGAAATTTTGTGACAATAAAGTTCTCGAGCCTCTTATCAATTTAAGCTATCGCTCATAGCTATGCTACCCTCGAGTCCCAAATAAAACTCTGATAAAACTTCAAATGGCCCTATTTTCTATACGGTGCGTCTTACACCAATCAAAGTTTGCAACAATCAAATGCTTGTAACTTTTTACTGGAGCGTCATAAAACCTTGAAATTTGGTGACAATAAAGTACTCGATCCTCTTATCAATTCAAGCTATCGCTCATAGCTATGCTACCCTTGAGTCCCAAATCAAACACTGATATAATTTCAAATGGCCCTAACTTCTATACGGTGCGTCCTATACCTATCAAAGTTTGCAAGAATCAAATGCTTGCAACTTTTTACTGGAGCTTAATAAAATCTTGAAATTTTGTGACATTAAAGTACTCGAGCCTCTTGTCAATTTAAGCTATCGCTCATAGCTATGCTACCCTTGAGTCGCAAATAAAACACAGTTAAACCTTCAAATGGCCCTAACTTCTATACGGTGCGTCTTATACCTATCAAAGTTTGCAACAATCAAATGCTTGTAACTGTTTACTGGAGCTTAATAAAATCTTGAAATTTTGTGACAATAAAGTTCTCGAGCCTCTTCTCAATTTAAGCTATCGCTCATAGCTATGCTACCCATGAGTCCCAAATCAAACACTGATAAAACTTCAAATGGCCCTAACTTCTATACGGTGGGTCCCACACCTATAAAAGTTTGCAACAATCAAATTCTTGCAAGTTTTTACTTGTGCGTCATAAAACCTTGGAATTTTGTGGCAATAAAGTACTCGAGCCTCTTTTCAATTAAAGTTGTCGCTCATTGCTATGCTACCCTTGAGTCCCAAACCAAACACTGATAAAAAAATGGCCCTAAATTCTGTACTTTGCGTCCTACACTTATCAAAGTTTGCAACAATCAAAGGCTTGTAACTTTTTACTTGTGCGTCATAAAATCTTGAAATTTTGTGACAATAAAGTACTCGAGCCTCTTATCAATTTAAGTTATCGCTCATAGCTATGCTACCCTCGAGTCCCAAATCAAACACTGATAAAACTTCAAATGGCCCTAACTTCTATACGGTGCGTCTTACACCAATCAAAGTTTGCAACAATCAAATGCTTGTAACTTTTTACTGGAGTGTCATAAAACCTTGAAATTTGGTGACAATAAAGTACTCGATCCTCTTATCAATTCAAGCTATCGCTCATAGCTATGCTACCCTTGAGTCCCAAATCAAACACTGATATAATTTCAAATGGCCCTAACTTCTATACGGTGCGTCCTATACCTATCAAAGTTTGCAAGAATCAAATGCTTGCAACTTTTTACTGGAGCTTAATAAAACCTTGAAATTTTGTGACATTAAAGTACTCGAGCCTCTTGTCAATTTAAGCTATCGCTCATAGCTATGCTACCCTTGAGTCGCAAATAAAACACAGTTAAACCTTCAAATGGCCCTAACTTCTATACGGTGCGTCTTATACCTATCAAAGTTTGCAACAATCAAATGCTTGTAACTTTTTACTGGAGCTTAATAAAATCTTGAAATTTTGTGACAATAAAGTTCTCGAGCCTCTTATCAATTTAAGCTATCGCTCATAGCTATGCTACCCTCGAGTCCCAAATAAAACTCTGATAAAACTTCAAATGGCCCTATTTTCTATACGGTGCGTCTTACACCAATCAAAGTTTGCAACAATCAAATGCTTGTAACTTTTTACTGGAGCGTCATAAAACCTTGAAATTTGGTGACAATAAAGTACTCGATCCTCTTATCAATTCAAGCTATCGCTCATAGCTATGCTACCCTTGAGTCCCAAATCAAACACTGATATAATTTCAAATGGCCCTAACTTCTATACGGTGCGTCCTATACCTATCAAAGTTTGCAAGAATCAAATGCTTGCAACTTTTTACTGGAGCTTAATAAAATCTTGAAATTTTGTGACATTAAAGTACTCGAGCCTCTTGTCAATTTAAGGTATCGCTCATAGCTATGCTACCCTTGAGTCGCAAATAAAACACAGTTAAACCTTCAAATGGCCCTAACTTCTATACGGTGCGTCTTATACCTATCAAAGTTTGCAACAATCAAATGCTTGTAACTGTTTACTGGAGCTTAATAAAATCTTGAAATTTTGTGACAATAAAGTTCTCGAGCCTCTTCTCAATTTAAGCTATCGCTCATAGCTATGCTACCCTCGAGTCCCAAATCAAACTCTGATAAAACTTCAAATGGCCCTAACTTCTATACGGTGCGTCTTACACCAATCAAAGTTTGCAACAATCAAATGCTTGTAACTTTTTACTGGAGCGTCATAAAACCTTGAAATTTGGTGACAATAAAGTACTCGATCCTCTTATCAATTCAAGCTATCGCTTATAGCTATGCTACCCTTGAGTCCCAAATCAAACACTGATAAAATTTCAAATGACCCTAAATTCTATACGGTGCGTCCTATACCTATCAAAGTTTGCAAGAATCAAATGCTTGTAACTTTTTACTGGAGTTTAATAAAATCTTGAAATTTTGTGACATTAAAGTACTCGAGCCTCTTGTCAATTTAAGCTATCGCTCATAGCTATTCTACCCTTGAGTCGCAAATCAAACACAGCTAAACCTTCAAATGGCCCTAACTTCTATACGCTGCCTCCTATACCTATCAAAGTTTGCAACAATCAAATGCTTGTAACTTTTTACTGGAGCGTCATAAAATCTTGAAATTTTGTGACAATAAAGTACTCGAGCCTCTTATCAATTTAAGCTATCGCTTATAGCTATGCTACCCTTGAGTCCCAAATCAAACACTGATAAAACTTCAAATGGCCCTAACTTCTATACGGTGCGTCCTATACCTATCAAAGTTTGCAAGAATCAAATGCTTGTAACTTTTTATTGGAGCTTAATAAAATCTTGAAATTTTGTGACATTAAAGTACTCGAGCCTCTTGTCAATTTAAGCTATCGCTCATAGCTATTCTACCCTTGAGTCGCAAATCAAACACAGCTAAACCTTCAAATGGCCCTAACTTCTATACGGTGCGTCCTATACCTATCAAAGTTTGCAACAATCAAATGCTTGTAACTTTTTACTGGAGCATAATAAAATCTTGAAATTTTGTGACATTAAAGTACTCGGGCCTGTTGCCAATTTAAGCTATCACTCATAGCTATGGTACCCTTGAGTCCCAAATCAAACACTGATAAAACTTCAAATGGCCCCAACTTCTATACAGTGCGTCCTACACTTATCAAAGTTTGCCACAATCAAATGCTTGCAACTTTTTACTGGAGCGTCATAAAACTTAGAAATTTGGTGACAATAAAGTACTCGATCCTCTTATCAATTTAAGCTATCGCTCATAGCTATGCTACCCTCGAGTCCCAAATCAAACTCTGATAAAACTTCAAATGGCCCTAACTTCTATACGGTGCGTCCTACACCAATCAAAGTTTGCAACAATCAAATGCTTGTAACTTTTTACTGGAGCGTCATAAAAACTTGAAATTTGGTGACAATAAAGTAGTCGAGCCTCTTATCAATTCAAGCTATCGCTCATAGCTATGCTACCCTTGAGTCCCAAATCAAACACTGATAAAATTTCAAATGGCCCTAACTTCTTTACGGTGCGTCCTACACCTATCACACTTTGCAACATTCAAATGCTTGTAACTTTTTACTGGAGCGTCATAAAACCTTGAAATTTTGTGACAATAAAGTACTCGTGCCTCTTTTCAATTAAAGTTGTCGCTCATAGCTATGCTACCCATGAGTCCCAAATCAAACACTGATAAAACTTCAAATGGCCCTAACTTCTATACGGTGGGTCCCACACCTATAAAAGTTTGCAACAATCAAATTCTTGCAAGTTTTTACTTGTGCGTCATAAAACCTTGGAATTTTGTGGCAATAAAGTACTCGAGCCTCTTTTCAATTAAAGTTGTCGCTCATTGCTATGCTACCCTTGAGTCCCAAACCAAACACTGATAAAAAAATGGCCCTAAATTCTGTACTTTGCGTCCTACAATTATTAAAGTTTGCAACAATCAAAGGCTTGTAACTTTTTACTTGTGCGTCATAAAATCTTGAAATTTTGTGACAATAAAGTACTCGAGCCTCTTATCAATTTAAGTTATCGCTCATAGCTATGCTACCCTCGAATCCCAAATCAAACACTGATAAAACTTCAAATGGCCCTAACTTCTATACGGTGCGTCTTACACCAATCAAAGTTTGCAACAATCAAATGCTTGTAACTTTTTACTGGAGTGTCATAAAACCTTGAAATTTGGTGACAATAAAGTACTCGATCCTCTTATCAATTCAAGCTATCGCTCATAGCTATGCTACCCTTGAGTCCCAAATCAAACACTGATATAATTTCAAATGGCCCTAACTTCTATACGGTGCGTCCTATACCTATCAAAGTTTGCAAGAATCAAATGCTTGCAACTTTTTACTGGAGCTTAATAAAATCTTGAAATTTTGTGACATTAAAGTACTCGAGCCTCTTGTCAATTTAAGCTATCGCTCATAGCTATGCTACCCTTGAGTCGCAAATAAAACACAGTTAAACCTTCAAATGGCCCTAACTTCTATACGGTGCGTCTTATACCTATCAAAGTTTGCAACAATCAAATGCTTGTAACTTTTTACTGGAGCTTAATAAAATCTTGAAATTTTGTGACAATAAAGTTCTCGAGCCTCTTATCAATTTAAGCTATCGCTCATAGCTATGCTACCCTCGAGTCCCAAATCAAACTCTGATAAAACTTCAAATGGCCCTATTTTCTATACGGTGCGTCTTACACCAATCAAAGTTTGCAACAATCAAATGCTTGTAACTTTTTACTGGAGCCTCATAAAACCTTGAAATTTGGTGACAATAAAGTACTCGATCCTCTTATCAATTCATGCTATCGCTTATAGCTATGCTAACCTTGAGTCCCAAATCAAACACTGATAAAATTTCAAATGACCCTAAATTCTATACGGTGCGTCCTATACCTATCAAAGTTTGCAAGAATCAAATGCTTGTAACTTTTTACTGGAGTTTAATAAAATCTTGAAATTTTGTGACATTAAAGTACTCGAGCCTCTTGTCAATTTAAGCTATCGCTCATAGCTATTCTACCCTTGAGTCGCAAATCAAACACCGCTAAACCTTCAAATGGCCCTAACTTCTATACGCTGCCTCCTATACCTATCAAACTTTGCAACAATCAAATGCTTGTAACTTTTTATTGGAGCTTAATAAAATCTTGAAATTTTGTGACATTAAAGTACTCGAGCCTCTTGTCAATTTAAGCTATCGCTCATAGCTATGCTACCCTTGAGTCGCAAATCAAACACAGCTAAACCTTCAAATGGCCCTAACTTCTATACGGTGCGTCCTATACCTATCAAAGTTTGCAACAATCAAATGCTTGTAACTTTTTACTGGAGCATAATAAAATCTTGAAATTTTGTGACATTAAAGTACTCGGGCCTGTTGCCAATTTAAGCTATCACTCATAGCTATGGTACCCTTGAGTCCCAAATCAAACACTGATAAAACTTCAAATGGCCCCAACTTCTATACAGTGCGTCCTACACTTATCAAAGTTTGCCACAATCAAATGCTTGCAACTTTTTACTGGAGCGTCATAAAACTTAGAAATTTGGTGACAATAAAGTACTCGATCCTCTTATCAATTTAAGCTATCGCTCATAGCTATGCTACCCTCGAGTCCCAAATCAAACTCTGATAAAACTTCAAATGGCCCTAACTTCTATACGGTGCGTCCTACACCAATCAAAGTTTGCAACAATCAAATGCTTGTAACTTTTTACTGGAGCGTCATAAAAACTTGAAATTTGGTGACAATAAAGTAGTCGAGCCTCTTATCAATTCAAGCTATCGCTCATAGCTATGCTACCCTTGAGTCCCAAATCAAACACTGATAAAATTTCAAATGGCCCTAACTTCTTTACGGTGCGTCCTACACCTATCACACTTTGCAACATTCAAATGCTTGTAACTTTTTACTGGAGCGTCATAAAACCTTGCAATTTGGTGACATTAAAGTACTCGTGCCTCTTTTCAATTAAAGTTGTCGCTCATAGCTATGCTACCCTCGAGTCCCACATCAAACACTGATAAAACTTCAAATGGCCCTAACTTCTATATGGTGCGTCCTACACCTATCAAACTTTGCAACATTCAAATGCTTGTAAGTTTTTACTTGTGCGTCATAAAACCTTGAAATTTTGTGACAATAAAGTACTCGAGCCTCTTATCAATTCAAGCTATCGCTCATAGCTATGCTACTCTTGAGTCCCAAATCAAACACTGATAAAATTTCAAATGACCCTAACTTCTATACGGTGCGTCCTTTACCTATCAAAGTTTGCAACAATCAAATGCTTGTAACTTTTTACTGGAGCTTAATAAAATCTTGAAATTTTGTGACAATGAAGTACTCGAGCCTCTTGTCAATTCAAGCCATCTCTCATAGCTATGCTACCCTCGAGTCCCAAATCAAACACTGATAACTTATATACGGTGCGTCCTACACCTATCAAACTTTGCAACATTCAAATGCTTGTAAGTTTTTACTTGTGCGTCATAAAACCTTGAAATTTTGTGACAATAAAGTACTCGTTCCTCTTTTCAATTAAAGTTGTCGCTCATTGCTATGCTACCCTTGAGTCCCAAACCAAACACTGATAAAACAATGGCCCTAAATTCTGTACTTTGCAACCTACACTTATCAAAGTTTGCAACAATCAAAGGCTTGTAACTTTTTACTTGTGCGTCATAAAATCTTGAAATTTTGTGACAATAAAGTACTCGAGCCTCTTATCAATTTAAGTTATCGCTCATAGCTATGCTACCCTCGAATCCCAAATCAAACACTGATAAAACTTCAAATGGCCCTAACTTCTATACAGTGCGTCTTACACCAATCAAAGTTTGCAACAATCAAATGCTTGTAACTTTTTACTGGAGTGTCATAAAACCTTGAAATTTGGTGACAATAAAGTACTCGATCCTCTTATCAATTCAAGCTATCGCTCATAGCTATGCTACCCTTGAGTCCCAAATCAAACACTGATATAATTTCAAATGGCCCTAACTTCTATACGGTGCGTCCTATACCTATCAAAGTTTGCAAGAATCAAATGCTTGCAACTTTTTACTGGAGCTTAATAAAATCTTGAAATTTTGTGACATTAAAGTACTCGAGCCTCTTGTCAATTTAAGCTATCGCTCATAGCTATGCTACCCTTGAGTCGCAAATAAAACACAGTTAAACCTTCAAATGGCCCTAACTTCTATACGGTGCGTCTTATACCTATCAAAGTTTGCAACAATCAAATGCTTGTAACTTTTTACTGGAGCTTAATAAAATCTTGAAATTTTGTGACAATAAAGTTCTCGAGCCTCTTATCAATTTAAGCTATCGCTCATAGCTATGCTACCCTCGAGTCCCAAATCAAACTCTGATAAAACTTCAAATGGCCCTATTTTCTATACGGTGCGTCTTACACCAATCAAAGTTTGCAACAATCAAATGCTTGTAACTTTTTACTGGAGCCTCATAAAACCTTGAAATTTGGTGACAATAAAGTACTCGATCCTCTTATCAATTCATGCTATCGCTTATAGCTATGCTAACCTTGAGTCCCAAATCAAACACTGATAAAATTTCAAATGACCCTAAATTCTATACGGTGCGTCCTATACCTATCAAAGTTTGCAAGAATCAAATGCTTGTAACTTTTTACTGGAGTTTAATAAAATCTTGAAATTTTGTGACATTAAAGTACTCGAGCCTCTTGTCAATTTAAGCTATCGCTCATAGCTATTCTACCCTTGAGTCGCAAATCAAACACCGCTAAACCTTCAAATGGCCCTAACTTCTATACGCTGCCTCCTATACCTATCAAAGTTTGCAACAATCAAATGCTTGTAACTTTTTATTGGAGCTTAATAAAATCTTGAAATTTTGTGACATTAAAGTACTCGAGCCTCTTGTCAATTTAAGCTATCGCTCATAGCTATGCTACCCTTGAGTCGCAAATCAAACACAGCTAAACCTTCAAATGGCCCTAACTTCTATACGGTGCGTCCTATACCTATCAAAGTTTGCAACAATCAAATGCTTGTAACTTTTTACTGGAGCATAATAAAATCTTGAAATTTTGTGACATTAAAGTACTCGGGCCTGTTGCCAATTTAAGCTATCACTCATAGCTATGGTACCCTTGAGTCCCAAATCAAACACTGATAAAACTTCAAATGGCCCCAACTTCTATACAGTGCGTCCTACACTTATCAAAGTTTGCCACAATCAAATGCTTGCAACTTTTTACTGGAGCGTCATAAAACTTAGAAATTTGGTGACAATAAAGTACTCGATCCTCTTATCAATTTAAGCTATCGCTCATAGCTATGCTACCCTCGAGTCCCAAATCAAACTCTGATAAAACTTCAAATGGCCCTAACTTCTATACGGTGCGTCCTACACCAATCAAAGTTTGCAACAATCAAATGCTTGTAACTTTTTACTGGAGCGTCATAAAAACTTGAAATTTGGTGACAATAAAGTAGTCGAGCCTCTTATCAATTCAAGCTATCGCTCATAGCTATGCTACCCTTGAGTCCCAAATCAAACACTGATAAAATTTCAAATGGCCCTAACTTCTTTACGGTGCGTCCTACACCTATCACACTTTGCAACATTCAAATGCTTGTAACTTTTTACTGGAGCGTCATAAAACCTTGCAATTTGGTGACATTAAAGTACTCGTGCCTCTTTTCAATTAAAGTTGTCGCTCATAGCTATGCTACCCTCGAGTCCCACATCAAACACTGATAAAACTTCAAATGGCCCTAACTTCTATATGGTGCGTCCTACACCTATCAAACTTTGCAACATTCAAATGCTTGTAAGTTTTTACTTGTGCGTCATAAAACCTTGAAATTTTGTGACAATAAAGTACTCGAGCCTCTTATCAATTCAAGCTATCGCTCATAGCTATGCTACTCTTGAGTCCCAAATCAAACACTGATAAAATTTCAAATGACCCTAACTTCTATACGGTGCGTCCTTTACCTATCAAAGTTTGCAACAATCAAATGCTTGTAACTTTTTACTGGAGCTTAATAAAATCTTGAAATTTTGTGACAATGAAGTACTCGAGCCTCTTGTCAATTCAAGCCATCTCTCATAGCTATGCTACCCTCGAGTCCCAAATCAAACACTGATAACTTATATACGGTGCGTCCTACACCTATCAAACTTTGCAACATTCAAATGCTTGTAAGTTTTTACTTGTGCGTCATAAAACCTTGAAATTTGGTGACAATAAAGTACTCGTTCCTCTTTTCAATTAAAGTTGTCGCTCATTGCTATGCTACCCTTGAGTCCCAAACCAAACACTGATAAAACAATGGCCCTAAATTCTGTACTTTGCAACCTACACTTATCAAAGTTTGCAACAATCAAAGGCTTGTAACTTTTTACTTGTGCGTCATAAAATCTTGAAATTTTGTGACAATAAAGTACTCGAGCCTCTTATCAATTTAAGTTATCGCTCATAGCTATGCTACCCTCGAGTCCCAAATCAAACACTGATAAAACTTCAAATGGCCCTAACTTCTATACGGTGCGTCTTACACCAATCAAAGTTTGCAACAATCAAATGCTTGTAACTTTTTACTGGAGCGTCATAAAACCTTGAAATTTGGTGACAATAAAGTACTCAATCCTCTTATCAATTCAAGCTATCGCTCATAGCTATGCTACCCTTGAGTCCCAAATCAAACACTGATATAATTTCAAATGGCCCTAACTTCTATACGGTTCGTCCTATACCAATCAAAGTTTGCAAGAATCAAATGCTTGTAACTTTTTACTGGAGCTTAATAAAATCTTGAAATTTTGTGACATTAAAGTACTCGAGCCTCTTGTCAATTTAAGCTATCGCTCATAGCTATGCTACATTTGAGTCGCAAAGCAAACACAGCTAAGCCTTCAAATGGCCCTAACTTCTATACGGTGCGTCCTATGCCTATCAAAGTTTGCAACAATCAAATGCTTGTAACTTTTTACTGGAGCATAATAAAATCTTGAAATTTTGTGACATTAAAGTACTCGAGCCTCTTGTCAATTTAAGCTATCGCTCATAGCTATGCTACTCTTGAGTCGCAAATCAAACACAGCTAAACCTTCAAATGGCCCTAACTTCTATACGGTGCGTCTTATACCTATCAAAGTTTGCAACAATCAAATGCTTGTAACTTTTTACTGGAGCTTAATAAAATCTTGAAATTTTGTGACAATAAAGTAATCGAGGCTCTTATCAATTTAAGCTATCGCTCATAGCTATGCTACCCTCGATACTCAAATCAAACTCTGATAAAACTTCAAATGGCCTTAACTTCTATACGGTGCGTCTTACACCAATCAAAGTTTGCAACAATCAAATGCTTGTAACTTTTTACTGGAGCGTCATAAAACTTTGAAATTTGGTGACAATAAAGTACTCGATCCTCTTATCAATTCAAGCTATCGCTCATAGCTATGCTACCCTCGAGTCCCAAATCAAACACTGATAAAATTTCAAATGGCCCTAAATTCTATACGGTGCGTCCTATACCTATCAAAGTTTGCAAGAATCAAATGCTTGTAACTTTTTACTGGAGCTTAATAAAATCTTGAAATTTTGTTACAATAAAGTACTCGAGCCTCTTGTCAATTTAAGCTATCGCTCATAGCTATGCTACCGTTGAGTCGCAAATCAAACACAGCTAAACCTTCAAATGGCCCTAACTTCTATGCGGTGCGTCCTACACCTATCAAACTTTGCAACATTCAAATGCTTGTAAGTTTTTACTTGTGCGGCATAAAACCTTGAAATTTTGTGACAATAAAGTACTCGAGCCTCTTATCAATTCAAGCTATCGCTCATAGCTATGCTACTCTTGAGTCCCAAATCAAACACTGATAAAACTTCAAATGGCCCTAACTTCTATACGGTGCGTCCTATACCTATCAAAGTTTGCAAGAATCAAATGCTTGTAACTTTTTACTGGAGCTTAATAAAATCTTGAAATTTTGTGACAATAAAGTACTCGAGCCTCTTGCCAATTTAAGCTATCGCTCATAGCTATGCTACCCTTGAGTCCCAAATCAAACACTGATAAAACTTCAAATGGCCCTAACTTCTATCCGGCGCGTCCTATACCTATCAAACTTTGCAACATTCAAATGCTTGTAAGTTTTTACTTGTGCGTCATAAAACCTTGAAATTTTGTGACAATAAAGTACTCGAGCCTCTTATCAATTTAAGCTATCGCTCATAGCTTTGCTACCCTCGAGTCCCAAATCAAACACAGATAAAACGTCAAATGGCCCTAACTTCTATACGGGGCGTCCTACACCTATCAAACTTTGCAACATTCAAATGCTTGTAAGTTTTTACTTGTGCGTCATAAAACCTTGAAATTTTGTGACAATAAAGTAGTCGAGCCTCTTATCAATTCAAGCTATCGCTCATAGCTATGCTACTCTTGAGTCCCAAATCAAACACTGATAAAATTTCAAATGGCCCTAACTTCTATACGGTGCGTCCTTTACCTATCAAAGTTTGCAACAATCAAATGCTTGTAACTTTTTACTGGAGCTTAATAAAATCTTGAAATTTTGTGACAATGAAGTACTCGAGCCTCTTGTCAATTCAAGCCATCTCTCATAGCTATGCTACCCTCGAGTCCCAAATCAAACACTGATAAAACGTCAAATGGCCCTAACTTCTATCCGGTGTGTCCTATACCTCTCAAAGTTGGCAACAATCAAATGCTTGTAACTTTCTACTGGAGCGTCATAAAACCTTGAAATTTTGTGACAATAAAGTACTAGTTCCTCTTTTCAATTAAAGTTGTCGCTCATTGCTATGCTACCCTTGAGTCCCAAACCAAACACTGATAAAACAATGGCCCTAAATTCTGTACTTTGTGTCCTACACCTATCAAAGTTTGCAAGAATCAAATGCTTGTAACTTTTTACTGGAGCTTAATAAAATCTTGAAATTTTGTGACAATAAAGTACTCGAGCCTCTTGCCAATTTAAGTTATCGCTCATAGCTATGCTACCCTTGAGTCCCAAATCAAACACTGATAAAATTTCAAATGGCCCTAACTTCTTTACGGTGCGTCCTACACCTATCACACTTTGCAACATTCAAATGCTTGTAACTTTTTACTGGAGCGTCATAAAACCTTGCAATTTGGTGACATTAAAGTACTCGTGCCTCTTTTCAATTAAAGTTGTCGCTCATAGCTATGCTACCCTCGAGTCCCACATCAAACACTGATAAAACTTCAAATGGCCCTAACTTCTATATGGTGCGTCCTACACCTATCAAACTTTGCAACATTCAAATGCTTGTAAGTTTTTACTTGTGCGTCATAAAACCTTGAAATTTTGTGACAATAAAGTACTCGAGCCTCTTATCAATTCAAGCTATCGCTCATAGCTATGCTACTCTTGAGTCCCAAATCAAACACTGATAAAATTTCAAATGACCCTAACTTCTATACGGTGCGTCCTTTACCTATCAAAGTTTGCAACAATCAAATGCTTGTAACTTTTTACTGGAGCTTAATAAAATCTTGAAATTTTGTGACAATGAAGTACTCGAGCCTCTTGTCAATTCAAGCCATCTCTCATAGCTATGCTACCCTCGAGTCCCAAATCAAACACTGATAACTTATATACGGTGCGTCCTACACCTATCAAACTTTGCAACATTCAAATGCTTGTAAGTTTTTACTTGTGCGTCATAAAACCTTGAAATTTGGTGACAATAAAGTACTCGTTCCTCTTTTCAATTAAAGTTGTCGCTCATTGCTATGCTACCCTTGAGTCCCAAACCAAACACTGATAAAACAATGGCCCTAAATTCTGTACTTTGCAACCTACACTTATCAAAGTTTGCAACAATCAAAGGCTTGTAACTTTTTACTTGTGCGTCATAAAATCTTGAAATTTTGTGACAATAAAGTACTCGAGCCTCTTATCAATTTAAGTTATCGCTCATAGCTATGCTACCCTCGAGTCCCAAATGAAACACTGATAAAACTTCAAATGGCCCTAACTTCTATACGGTGCGTCTTACACCAATCAAAGTTTGCAACAATCAAATGCTTGTAACTTTTTACTGGAGCGTCATAAAACCTTGAAATTTGGTGACAATAAAGTACTCAATCCTCTTATCAATTCAAGCTATCGCTCATAGCTATGCTACCCTTGAGTCCCAAATCAAACACTGATATAATTTCAAATGGCCCTAACTTCTATACGGTTCGTCCTATACCAATCAAAGTTTGCAAGAATCAAATGCTTGTAACTTTTTACTGGAGCTTAATAAAATCTTGAAATTTTGTGACATTAAAGTACTCGAGCCTCTTGTCAATTTAAGCTATCGCTCATAGCTATGCTACATTTGAGTCGCAAAGCAAACACAGCTAAGCCTTCAAATGGCCCTAACTTCTATACGGTGCGTCCTATGCCTATCAAAGTTTGCAACAATCAAATGCTTGTAACTTTTTACTGGAGCATAATAAAATCTTGAAATTTTGTGACATTAAAGTACTCGAGCCTCTTGTCAATTTAAGCTATCGCTCATAGCTATGCTACTCTTGAGTCGCAAATCAAACACAGCTAAACCTTCAAATGGCCCTAACTTCTATACGGTGCGTCTTATACCTATCAAAGTTTGCAACAATCAAATGCTTGTAACTTTTTACTGGAGCTTAATAAAATCTTGAAATTTTGTGACAATAAAGTAATCGAGGCTCTTATCAATTTAAGCTATCGCTCATAGCTATGCTACCCTCGATACCCAAATCAAACTCTGATAAAACTTCAAATGGCCTTAACTTCTATACGGTGCGTCTTACACCAATCAAAGTTTGCAACAATCAAATGCTTGTAACTTTTTACTGGAGCGTCATAAAACTTTGAAATTTGGTGACAATAAAGTACTCGATCCTCTTATCAATTCAAGCTATCGCTCATAGCTATGCTACCCTCGAGTCCCAAATCAAACACTGATAAAATTTCAAATGGCCCTAAATTCTATACGGTGCGTCCTATACCTATCAAAGTTTGCAAGAATCAAATGCTTGTAACTTTTTACTGGAGCTTAATAAAATCTTGAAATTTTGTTACAATAAAGTACTCGAGCCTCTTGTCAATTTAAGCTATCGCTCATAGCTATGCTACCGTTGAGTCGCAAATCAAACACAGCTAAACCTTCAAATGGCCCTAACTTCTATACGGTGCGTCCTACACCTATCAAACTTTGCAACATTCAAATGCTTGTAAGTTTTTACTTGTGCGGCATAAAACCTTGAAATTTTGTGACAATAAAGTACTCGAGCCTCTTATCAATTCAAGCTATCGCTCATAGCTATGCTACTCTTGAGTCCCAAATCAAACACTGATAAAACTTCAAATGGCCCTAACTTCTATACGGTGCGTCCTATACCTATCAAAGTTTGCAACAATCAAATGCTTGTAACTTTTTACTGGAGCTTAATAAAATCTTGAAATTTTGTGACAATAAAGTACTCGAGCCTCTTGCCAATTTAAGCTATCGCTCATAGCTATGCTACCCTTGAGTCCCAAATCAAACACTGATAAAACTTCAAATGGCCCTAACTTCTATCCGGCGCGTCCTATACCTATCAAACTTTGCAACATTCAAATGCTTGTAAGTTTTTACTTGTGCGTCATAAAACCTTGAAATTTTGTGACAATAAAGTACTCGAGCCTCTTATCAATTTAAGCTATCGCTCATAGCTATGCTACCCTCGAGTCCCAAATCAAACACAGATAAAACGTCAAATGGCCCTAACTTCTATACGGTGCGTCCTACACCTATCAAACTTTGCAACATTCAAATGCTTGTAAGTTTTTACTTGTGCGTCATAAAACCGTGAAATTTTGTGACAATAAAGTAGTCGAGCCTCTTATCAATTCAAGCTATCGCTCATAGCTATGCTACTCTTGAGTCCCAAATCAAACACTGATAAAATTTCAAATGGCCCTAACTTCTATACGGTGCGTCCTTTACCTATCAAAGTTTGCAACAATCAAATGCTTGTAACTTTTTACTGGAGCTTAATAAAATCTTGAAATTTTGTGACAATGAAGTACTCGAGCCTCTTGTCAATTCAAGCCATCTCTCATAGCTATGCTACCCTCGAGTCCCAAATCAAACACTGATAAAACGTCAAATGGCCCTAACTTCTATCCGGTGTGTCCTATACCTCTCAAAGTTGGCAACAATCAAATGCTTGTAACTTTCTACTGGAGCGTCATAAAACCTTGAAATTTTGTGACAATAAAGTACTAGTTCCTCTTTTCAATTAAAGTTGTCGCTCATTGCTATGCTACCCTTGAGTCCCAAACCAAACACTGATAAAACAATGGCCCTAAATTCTGTACTTTGCGTCCTACACCTATCAAAGTTTGCAAGAATCAAATGCTTGTAACTTTTTACTGGAGCTTAATAAAATCTTGAAATTTTGTGACAATAAAGTACTCGAGCCTCTTGCCAATTTAAGTTATCGCTCATAGCTATGCTACCCTTGAGTCCCAAATCAAACACTGATAAAACTTCAAATGGCCCTAACTTCTATCCGGCGCGTCCTATACCTATCAAACTTTGCAACATTCAAATGCTTGTAAGTTTTTACTTGTGCGTCATAAAACTTTGAAATTTGGTGACAATAAAGTACTCGATCCTCTTATCAATTCAAGCTATCGCTCATAGCTATGCTACCCTCGAGTCCCAAATCAAACACTGATAAAATTTCAAATGGCCCTAAATTCTATACGGTGCGTCCTATACCTATCAAAGTTTGCAAGAATCAAATGCTTGTAACTTTTTACTGGAGCTTAATAAAATCTTGAAATTTTGTTACAATAAAGTACTCGAGCCTCTTGTCAATTTAAGCTATCGCTCATAGCTATGCTACCGTTGAGTCGCAAATCAAACACAGCTAAACCTTCAAATGGCCCTAACTTCTATACGGTGCGTCCTACACCTATCAAACTTTGCAACATTCAAATGCTTGTAAGTTTTTACTTGTGCGGCATAAAACCTTGAAATTTTGTGACAATAAAGTACTCGAGCCTCTTATCAATTCAAGCTATCGCTCATAGCTATGCTACTCTTGAGTCCCAAATCAAACACTGATAAAACTTCAAATGGCCCTAACTTCTATACGGTGCGTCCTATACCTATCAAAGTTTGCAAGAATCAAATGCTTGTAACTTTTTACTGGAGCATAATAAAATCTTGAAATTTTGTGACAATAAAGTACTCGAGCCTCTTGCCAATTTAAGCTATCGCTCATAGCTATGCTACCCTTGAGTCCCAAATCAAACACTGATAAAACTTCAAATGGCCCTAACTTCTATCCGGCGCGTCCTATACCTATCAAACTTTGCAACATTCAAATGCTTGTAAGTTTTTACTTGTGCGTCATAAAACCTTGAAATTTTGTGACAATAAAGTACTCGAGCCTCTTATCAATTTAAGCTATCGCTCATAGCTATGCTACCCTCGAGTCCCAAATCAAACACAGATAAAACGTCAAATGGCCCTAACTTCTATACGGGGCGTCCTACACCTATCAAACTTTGCAACATTCAAATGCTTGTAAGTTTTTACTTGTGCGTCATAAAACCTTGAAATTTTGTGACAATAAAGTAGTCGAGCCTCTTATCAATTCAAGCTATCGCTCATAGCTATGCTACTCTTGAGTCCCAAATCAAACACTGATAAAATTTCAAATGGCCCTAACTTCTATACGGTGCGTCCTTTACCTATCAAAGTTTGCAACAATCAAATGCTTGTAACTTTTTACTGGAGCTTAATAAAATCTTGAAATTTTGTGACAATGAAGTACTCGAGCCTCTTGTCAATTCAAGCCATCTCTCATAGCTATGCTACCCTCGAGTCCCAAATCAAACACTGATAAAACGTCAAATGGCCCTAACTTCTATCCGGTGTGTCCTATACCTCTCAAAGTTGGCAACAATCAAATGCTTGTAACTTTCTACTGGAGCGTCATAAAACCTTGAAATTTTGTGACAATAAAGTACTAGTTCCTCTTTTCAATTAAAGTTGTCGCTCATTGCTATGCTACCCTTGAGTCCCAAACCAAACACTGATAAAACAATGGCCCTAAATTCTGTACTTTGCGTCCTACACTTATCAAAGTTTGCAACAATCAAAGGCTTGTAACTTTTTACTTGTGCGTCATAAAATCTTGAAATTTTGTGACAATAAAGTACTCGAACCTCTTATCAATTTAAGTTATCGCTCATAGCTATGCTACCCTCGAGTCCCAAATCAAACACTGATAAAACTTCAAATGGCCCTAACTTCTATACGGTGCGTCTTACACCAATCAAAGTTTGCAACAATCAAATGCTTGTAACTTTTTACTGGAGCGTCATAAAACCTTGAAATTTGGTGACAATAAAGTACTCGATCCTCTTATCAATTCAAGCTATCGCTCATAGCTATACTACCCTCGAGTCCCAAATCAAACACTGATAAAATTTCAAATGGCCCTAAATTCTATACGGTGCGTCCTATACCTATCAAAGTTTGCAAGAATCAAATGCTTGTAACTTTTTACTGGAGCTTAATAAAATCTTGAAATTTTGTTACATTAAAGTACTCGAGCCTCTTGTCAATTTAAGCTATCGCTCATAGCTATGCTACCCTTGAGTCGCAAATCAAACACAGCTAAACCTTCAAATGGCCCTAACTTCTATACGGTGCGTCCTACACCTATCAAACTTTGCAACATTCAAATGCTTGTAAGTTTTTACTTGTGCGGCATAAAACCTTGAAATTTTGTGACAATAAAGTACTCGAGCCTCTTATCAATTCAAGCTATCGCTCATAGCTATGCTACGCTTGAGTCCCAAATCAAACACTGATAAAACTGCAAATGGCCCTAACTTCTATACGGTGCGTCCTATACCTATCAAAGTTTGCAAGAATCAAATGCTTGTAACTTTTTACTGGAGCTTAATAAAATCTTGAAATTTTGTGACAATAAAGTACTCGAGCCTCTTGCCAATTTAAGTTATCGCTCATAGCTATGCTACCCTTGAGTCCCAAATCAAACACTGATAAAACTTCAAATGGCCCTAACTTCTATCCGGCGCGTCCTATACCTATCAAACTTTGCAACATTCAAATGCTTGTAAGTTTTTACTTGTGCGTCATAAAACCTTGAAATTTGGTGACAATAAAGTACTCAATCCTCTTATCAATTCAAGCTATCGCTCATAGCTATGCTACCCTTGAGTCCCAAATCAAACACTGATATAATTTCAAATGGCCCTAACTTCTATACGGTTCGTCCTATACCAATCAAAGTTTGCAAGAATCAAATGCTTGTAACTTTTTACTGGAGCTTAATAAAATCTTGAAATTTTGTGACATTAAAGTACTCGAGCCTCTTGTCAATTTAAGCTATCGCTCATAGCTATGCTACATTTGAGTCGCAAAGCAAACACAGCTAAGCCTTCAAATGGCCCTAACTTCTATACGGTGCGTCCTATGCCTATCAAAGTTTGCAATAATCAAATGCTTGTAACTTTTTACTGGAGCATAATAAAATCTTGAAATTTTGTGACATTAAAGTACTCGAGCCTCTTGTCAATTTAAGCTATCGCTCATAGCTATGCTACCCTTGAGTCGCAAATCAAACACAGCTAAATCTTCAAATGGCCCTAACTTCTATACGGTGCGTCTTATACCTATCAAAGTTTGCAACAATCAAATGCTTGTAACTTTTTACTGGAGCTTAATAAAATCTTGAAATTTTGTGACAATAAAGTAATCGAGGCTCTTATCAATTTAAGCTATCGCTCATAGCTATGCTACCCTCGAGTCCCAAATCAAACTCTGATAAAACTTCAAATGGCCTTAACTTCTATACGGTGCGTCTTACACCAATCAAAGTTTGCAACAATCAAATGCTTGTAACTTTTTACTGGAGCGTCATAAAACTTTGAAATTTGGTGACAATAAAGTACTCGATCCTCTTATCAATTCAAGCTATCGCTCATAGCTATGCTACCCTCGAGTCCCAAATCAAACACTGATAAAATTTCAAATGGCCCTAAATTCTATACGGTGCGTCCTATACCTATCAAAGTTTGCAAGAATCAAATGCTTGTAACTTTTTACTGGAGCTTAATAAAATCTTGAAATTTTGTTACAATAAAGTACTCGAGCCTCTTGTCAATTTAAGCTATCGCTCATAGCTATGCTACCGTTGAGTCGCAAATCAAACACAGCTAAACCTTCAAATGGCCCTAACTTCTATACGGTGCGTCCTACACCTATCAAACTTTGCAACATTCAAATGCTTGTAAGTTTTTACTTGTGCGGCATAAAACCTTGAAATTTTGTGACAATAAAGTACTCGAGCCTCTTATCAATTCAAGCTATCGCTCATAGCTATGCTACTCTTGAGTCCCAAATCAAACACTGATAAAACTTCAAATGGCCCTAACTTCTATACGGTGCGTCCTATACCTATCAAAGTTTGCAAGAATCAAATGCTTGTAACTTTTTACTGGAGCTTAATAAAATCTTGAAATTTTGTGAAAATAAAGTACTCGAGCCTCTTGCCAATTTAAGCTATCGCTCATAGCTATGCTACCCTTGAGTCCCAAATCAAACACTGATAAAACTTCAAATGGCCCTAACTTCTATCCGGCGCGTCCTATACCTATCCAAGTTTGCAACACTCAAATGCTTGCAACTTTTTACTGAACCGTCATAAAACCTTGAAATTTTGTGACAATAAAGTACTCGAGCCTCTTATCAATTTAAGCTATCGCTCATAGCTATGCTACCCTCGAGTCCCAAATCAAACACAGATAAAACGTCAAATGGCCCTAACTTCTATACGGGGCGTCCTACACCTATCAAACTTTGCAACATTCAAATGCTTGTAAGTTTTTACTTGTGCGTCATAAAACCTTGAAATTTTGTGACAATAAAGTAGTCGAGCCTCTTATCAATTCAAGCTATCGCTCATAGCTATGCTACTCTTGAGTCCCAAATCAAACACTGATAAAATTTCAAATGGCCCTAACTTCTATACGGTGCGTCCTTTACCTATCAAAGTTTGCAACAATCAAATGCTTGTAACTTTTTACTGGAGCTTAATAAAATCTTGAAATTTTGTGACAATGAAGTACTCGAGCCTCTTGTCAATTCAAGCCATCTCTCACAGCTATGCTACCCTCGAGTCCCAAATCAAACACTGATAAAACGTCAAATGGCCCTAACTTCTATCCGGTGTGTCCTATACCTCTCAAAGTTGGCAACAATCAAATGCTTGTAACTTTCTACTGGAGCGTCATAAAACCTTGAAATTTTGTGACAATAAAGTACTAGTTCCTCTTTTCAATTAAAGTTGTCGCTCATTGCTATGCTACCCTTGAGTCCCAAACCAAACACTGATAAAACAATGGCCCTAAATTCTGTACTTTGCGTCCTACACTTATCAAAGTTTGCAACAATCAAAGGCTTGTAACTTTTTACTTGTGCGTCATAAAATCTTGAAATTTTGTGACAATAAAGTACTCGAACCTCTTATCAATTTAAGTTATCGCTCATAGCTATGCTACCCTCGAGTCCCAAATCAAACACTGATAAAACTTCAAATGGCCCTAACTTCTATACGGTGCGTCTTACACCAATCAAAGTTTGCAACAATCAAATGCTTGTAACTTTTTACTGGAGCGTCATAAAACCTTGAAATTTGGTGACAATAAAGTACTCGATCCTCTTATCAATTCAAGCTATCGCTCATAGCTATGCTACCCTCGAGTCCCAAATCAAACACTGATAAAATTTCAAATGGCCCTAAATTCTATACGGTGCGTCCTATACCTATCAAAGTTTGCAAGAATCAAATGCTTGTAACTTTTTACTGGAGCTTAATAAAATCTTGAAATTTTGTTACATTAAAGTACTCGAGCCTCTTGTCAATTTAAGCTATCGCTCATAGCTATGCTACCCTTGAGTCGCAAATCAAACACAGCTAAACCTTCAAATGGCCCTAACTTCTATACGGTGCGTCCTACACCTATCAAACTTTGCAACATTCAAATGCTTGTAAGTTTTTACTTGTGCGGCATAAAACCTTGAAATTTTGTGACAATAAAGTACTCGAGCCTCTTATCAATTCAAGCTATCGCTCATAGCTATGCTACTCTTGAGTCCCAAATCAAACACTGATAAAACTTCAAATGGCCCTAAATTCTATACGGTGCGTCCTATACCTATCAAAGTTTGCAAGAATCAAATGCTTGTAACTTTTTACTGGAGCTTAATAAAATCTTGAAATTTTGTGACAATAAAGTACTCGAGGCTCTTGCCAATTTAAGTTATCGCTCATAGCTATGCTACCCTTGAGTCCCAAATCAAACATTGATAAAACTTCAAATGGCCCTAACTTCTATCCGGCGCGTCCTATACTTATCAAACTTTGCAACATTCAAATGCTTGTAAGTTTTTACTTGTGCGTCATAAAACCTTGACATTTTGTGACAATAAAGTACTCGAGCCTCTTATCAATTTAAGCTATCGCTCATAGCTATGCTACCCTCGAGTCCCAAATCAAACACAGATAAAACGTCAAATGGCCCTAACTTCTATACGGTGCGTCCTACACCTATCAAACTTTGCAACATTCAAATGCTTGTAAGTTTTTACTTGTGCGTCATAAAACCGTGAAATTTTGTGACAATAAAGTAGTCGAGCCTCTTATCAATTCAAGCTATCGCTCATAGCTATGCTACTCTTGAGTCCCAAATCAAACACTGATAAAATTTCAAATGGCCCTAACTTCTATACGGTGCGTCCTTTACCTATCATAGTTTGCAACAATCAAATGCTTGTAACTTTTTACTGGAGCGTAATAAAATCTGGAAATTTTGTGACAATAAAGTACTCGAGCCTCTTGTCAATTCAAGCCATCTCTCATAGCTATGCTACCCTCGAGTCCCAAATCAAACACTGATAAAACGTCAAATGGCCCTAACTTCTATCCGGTGTGTCCTATACCTCTCAAAGTTGGCAACAATCAAATGCTTGTAACTTTCTACTGGAGCGTCATAAAACCTTGAAATTTTGTGACAATAAAGTACTAGTTCCTCTTTTCAATTAAAGTTGTCGCTCATTGCTATGCTACCCTTGAGTCCCAAACCAAACACTGATAAAACAATGGCCCTAAATTCTGTACTTTGCGTCCTACACTTATCAAAGTTTGCAACAATCAAAGGCTTGTAACTTTTTACTTGTGCGTCATAAAATCTTGAAATTTTGTGACAATAAAGTACTCGAACCTCTTATCAATTTAAGTTATCGCTCATAGCTATGCTACCCTCGAGTCCCAAATCAAACACTGATAAAACTTCAAATGGCCCTAACTTCTATACGGTGCGTCTTACACCAATCAAAGTTTGCAACAATCAAATGCTTGTAACTTTTTACTGGAGCGTCATAAAACCTTGAAATTTGGTGACAATAAAGTACGCGATCCTCTTATCAATTCAAGCTATCGCTCATAGCTATGCTACCCTTGAGTCCCAAATCAAACACTGATAAAATTTCAAATGGCCCTAACTTCTATACGGTGCGTCCTATACCTATCAAAGTTTGCAAGAATTAAATGCTTGTAACTTTTTACTGGAGCTTAATAAAATCTTGAAATTTTGTGACATTAAAGTACTCGAGCCTCTTGTCAATTTAAGCTATCGCTCATAGCTATGCTACCCTTGAGTCGCAAATCAAACACAGCTAAACCTTCAAATGGCCCTAACTTCTATACGGTACGTCCTATACCTATCAAAGTTTGCAACAATCAAATGCTTGTAACTTTTTACTGGAGCATAATAAAATCTTGAAATTTTGTGACATTAAAGTACTCGAGCCTCTTGTCAATTTAAGCTATCGATCATAGCTATGCTACCCTTGAGTCGCAAATCAAACACAGCTAAACCTTCAAATGGCCCTAACTTCTATACGGTGCGTCTTATACCTATCAAAGTTTGCAACAATCAAATGCTTGTAACTTTTTACTGGAGCTTAATAAAATCTTGAAATTTTGTGACAATAAAGTACTCGAGCCTCTTATCAATTTAAGCTATCGCTCATAGCTATGCTACCCTCGAGTCCCAAATCAAACACTGATAAAACTTCAAATGGCCCTAACTACTATACGGTGCGTTTTAGACCAATCAAAGTTTGCAACAATCAAATGCTTGTAACTTTTTACTGGAGCGTCATAAAACCTTGAAATTTGGTGACAATAAAGTACTCGATCCTCTTATCAATTCAAGCTATCGCTCATAGCTATGCTACCCTTGAGTCCCAAATCAAACACTGATAAATATTCAAATGGCCCTAAATTCTATACGGTGCGTCCTATACCTATCAAAGTTTGCAAGAATCAAATGCTTGTAACTTTTTACTGGAGCTTAATAAAATCTTGAAATTTTGTGACATTAAAGTACTCGAGCCTCTTGCCAATTTAAGCTATCGCTCATAGCTATGCTACCCTTGAGTCGCAAATCAAACACAGCTAAACCTTCAAATGGCCCTAACTTCTATACGGTGCGTCCTATACCTATCAAAGTTTGCAACAATCAAATGCTTGTAACTTTTTACTGGAGCATAATAAAATCTTGAAATTTTGTGACATTAAAGTACTCTTGCCTGTTGCCAATTTAAGCTATCACTCATAGCTATGCTACTCTTGAGTCCCAAATCAATCACTGATAAAATTTCAAATGGCCCTAACTTCTATACGGTGCGTCCTTTATCTATCAAAGTTTGCAACAATCAAATGCTTGTAACTTTTTACTGGAGCTTACTAAAATCTTGAAATTTTGTGACAATGAAGTACTCAAGCCTCTTGTCAATTCAAGCCATCTCTCATAGCTATGCTACCCTCGAGTCCAAAATCATACACTGATAAAACGACAAATGGCCCTAACTTCTATACGGTGCGTCCTACACCTATCAAACTTTGCAACATTCAAATGCTTGTAAGTTTTTACTTGTGCGTCATAAAACCTTGAAATTTTGTGACAATAAAGTACTCGTGCCTCTTTTCAATTAAAGTTGTCGCTCATTGCTATGCTACCCTTGAGTCCCAAACCAAACACTGATAAAACAATGGCCCTAAATTCTGTACTTTGCGTCCTACACTTATCAAAGTTTGCAACAATCAAAGGCTTGTAACTTTTTACTTGTGCGTCATAAAATCTTGAAATTTTGTGACAATAAAGTACTCGAGCCACTTATCAATTTAAGATATCGCTCATAGCTATGCTACCCTCGAGTCCCAAATCAAACATTGATAAAGCTTCAAATGGCCCTGACTTCTATACGGTGCGTCCTACACCAATAAACGTTTGCAACAATCAAATGCTTGTAATTTTTTACTGGAGCGTCATAAAAACTTGAAATTTGGTGACAATAAAGTAGTCAAACCTCTTATCAATTCAAGCTATCGCTCATAGCTATGCTACCCTTGAGTCCCAAATCAAACACTGATAAAATTTCAAATGGCCCTAACTTCTTTACGGTGCGTCCTACACCTATCACACTTTGCAACATTCAAATGCTTGTAACTCTTTACTGGAGCGTCATAAAACCTTGAAATTTTGTGACAATAAAGCACTCGTGCCTCTTTTCAATTAAAGTTGTCGCTCATAGCTATGCTATCCTTGAGTCCCAAATCAAACACTGATAAAACTTCAAATGGCCCTAACTTCTATCCGGTGCGTCCTATACCTCTAAAAGTTTGCAACAATCAAATTCTTGCAAGTTTTTACTTGTGCGTCATAAAACCTTGGAATTTTGTGGCAATAAAGTACTCGAGCCTCATATCAATTTAAGCTATCGCTCATAGCTATGCTACCCTCGAGTCCCAAATCAAACACTGATAAAACGTCAAATGGCCCTAACTTCTATACGGTGCGTCCTACACCTATCAAACTTTGCAACATTCAAATGCTTGTAAGTTTTTACTTGTGCGTCATAAAACCTTGAAATTTTGTGACAATAAAGTACTCGAGCCTCTTATCAATTCAAGCTATTGCTCATAGCTATGCTACTCTTGAGTCCCAAATCAAACACTGATAAAATTTCAAATGGCCCTAACTTCTATACGGTGCGTCCTTTATCTATCAAAGTTTGCAACAAACAAATGCTTGTAACTTTTTACTGGAGCTTACTAAAATCTTGAAATTTTGTGACAATGAAGTACTCGAGCCTCTTGTCAATTCAAGCCATCTCTCATAGCTATGCTACCCTCGAGTCCCAAATCATACACTGATAAAACGACAAATGGCCCTAACTTCTATACGGTGCGTCCTACTCCTATCAAACTTTGCAACATTCAAATGCTTGTGACTTATTACTGGAGCGTCATAAAACCTTGAAATTTTGTGACAATAAAGTACTCGTGCCTCTTTTCAATTAAAGTTGTCGCTCATTGCTATGCTACCCTTGAGTCCCACACCAAACACTGATAAAACAATGGCCCTAAATTCTGTACTTTGTGTCCTACACTTATCAAAGTTTGCAACAATCAAAGGCTTGTAACTTTTTATTTGTGCGTCATAAAATCTTGAAATTTTGTGACAATAAAGTTCTCGAGCCTCTTATCAATTTAAGTTATCGCTCATAGCTATGCTACCGTCGAGTCCCAAATCAAACATTGATAAAGCTTCAATTGATAAGAGGATCGAGTACTTTATTGTCACCAAATTTCAAGGTTTTATGACGCTCCAGTAAAAAGTTACAAGCATTTGATTGTTGCAAACTTTGATTGGTGTAAGACGCACCGTATAGAAGTTCCCTAACTTCTATACGGTGCGTCTTACACCAATCAAAGTTTGCAACAATCAAATGTTTGTAACTTTTTACTGGAGCGTCATAAAACCTTGAAATTTTGTGACAATAAAGTTCTCGAGCCTCTTATCAATTTAAGTTATCGCTCATAGCTATGCTACCCTCGAGTCCCAAATCAAACATTGATAAAGCTTCAATTGATAAGAGGATCGAGTACTTTATTGTCACCAAATTTCAAGGTTTTATGACGCTCCAGTAAAAAGTTACAAACATTTGATTGTTGCAAACTTTGATTGGTGTAAGACGCACCGTATAGAAGTTAGGGAACTTCTATACGGTGCGTCTTACACCAATCAAAGTTTGCAACAATCAAATGCTTGTAACTTTTTACTGGAGCGTCATAAAACCTTGAAATTTGGTGACAATAAAGTACTCGATCCTCTTATCAATTGAAGCTATCGCTCATAGCTATGCTACCCTTGAGTCCCAAATCAAACACGGATATAATTTCAAATGGCCCTAACTTCTATACGGTGCGTCCTATACCTATCAAAGTTTGCAAGAATCAAATGCTTGTAACTTTTTACTGGAGCTTAATAAAATCTTGAAATTTTGTGACATTAAAGTACTCGAGCCTCTTGTCAATTTAAGCTATCGCTCATAGCTATGCTACCCTTGAGTCGCAAATCAACCACAGCTAAACCTTCAAATGGCCCTAACTTCTATACGGTGCGTCCTATACCTATCAAAGTTTGCAACAATCAAATGCTTGTAACTTTTTACTTAAGCATAATAAAATCTTGAAATTTTATGACATTAAAGTACTCGAGCCTCTTGTCAATTTAAGCTATCGCTCATAGCTATGCTACCCTTGAGTCGCAAATCAAACACAGCTAAACCTTCAAATGGCCCTAACTTCTATACAGTGCGTCTTATACCTATCAAAGTTTGCAACAATCAAATGCTTGTAACTTTTTACTGGAGCGTCATAAAACCTAGAAATTTGGTGACAATAAAGTACTCGAGCCTCTTATCAATTTAAGCTATCGCTCATAGCTATGCTACCCTCGAGTCCCAAATCAAACTCTGATAAAACTTCAAATGGCCCTGACTTATATACGGTGCGTCCTACACCAATAAACGTTTGCAACAATCAAATGCTTGTAATTTTTTACTGGAGCGTCATAAAAACTTGAAATTTGGTGACAATAAAGTAGTCAAACCTCTTATCAATTCAAGCTATCGCTCATAGCTATGCTACCCTTGAGTCCCAAATCAAACACTGATAAAATTTCAAATGGCCCTAACTTCTTTACGGTGCGTCCTACACCTATCACACTTTGCAACATTCAAATGCTTGTAACTCTTTACTGGAGCGTCATAAAACCTTGAAATTTTGTGACAATAAAGCACTCGTGCCTCTTTTCAATTAAAGTTGTCGCTCATAGCTATGCTATCCTTGAGTCCCAAATCAAACACTGATAAAACTTCAAATGGCCCTAACTTCTATCCGGTGCGTCCTATACCTCTAAAAGTTTGCAACAATCAAATTCTTGCAAGTTTTTACTTGTGCGTCATAAAACCTTGGAATTTTGTGGCAATAAAGTACTCGAGCCTCATATCAATTTAAGCTATCGCTCATAGCTATGCTACCCTCGAGTCCCAAATCAAACACTGATAAAACGTCAAATGGCCCTAACTTCTCTACGGTGCGTCCTACACCTATCAAACTTTGCAACATTCAAATGCTTGTAAGTTTTTACTTGTGCGTCATAAAACCTTGAAATTTTGTGACAATAAAGTACTCGAGCCTCTTATCAATTCAAGCTATTGCTCATAGCTATGCTACTCTTGAGTCCCAAATCAAACACTGATAAAATTTCAAATGGCCCTAACTTCTATACGGTGCGTCCTTTATCTATCAAAGTTTGCAACAAACAAATGCTTGTAACTTTTTATTGGAGCTTACTAAAATCTTGAAATTTTGTGACAATGAAGTACTCGAGCCTCTTGTCAATTCAAGCCATCTCTCATAGCTATGCTACCCTCGAGTCCCAAATCATACACTGATAAAACGACAAATGGCCCTAACTTCTATACGGTGCGTCCAACTCCTATTAAACTTTGCAACATTCAAATGCTTGTGACTTATTACTGGAGCGTCATAAAACCTTGAAATTTTGTGACAATAAAGTACTCGTGCCTCTTTTCAATTAAAGTTGTCGCTCATTGCTATGCTACCCTTGAGTCCCACACCAAACACTGATAAAACAATGGCCCTAAATTCTGTACTTTGTGTCCTACACTTATCAAAGTTTGCAACAATCAAAGGCTTGTAACTTTTTACTTGTGCGTCATAAAATCTTGAAATTTTGTGACAATAAAGTTCTCGAGCCTCTTATCAATTTAAGTTATCGCTCATAGCTATGCTACCCTCGAGTCCCAAATCAAACATTGATAAAGCTTCAATTGATAAGAGGATCGAGTACTTTATTGTCACCAAATTTCAAGGTTTTATGACGCTCCAGTAAAAAGTTACAAGCATTTGATTGTTGCAAACTTTGATTGGTGTAAGACGCACCGTATAGAAGTTCCCTAACTTCTATACGGTGCGTCTTACACCAATCAAAGTTTGCAACAATCAAATGTTTGTAACTTTTTACTGGAGCGTCATAAAACCTTGAAATTTTGTGACAATAAAGTTCTCGAGCCTCTTATCAATTTAAGTTATCGCTCATAGCTATGCTACCCTCGAGTCCCAAATCAAACATTGATAAAGCTTCAATTGATAAGAGGATCGAGTACTTTATTGTCACCAAATTTCAAGGTTTTATGACGCTCCAGTAAAAAGTTACAAACATTTGATTGTTGCAAACTTTGATTGGTGTAAGACGCACCGTATAGAAGTTAGGGAACTTCTATACGGTGCGTCTTACACCAATCAAAGTTTGCAACAATCAAATGCTTGTAACTTTTTACTGGAGCGTCATAAAACCTTGAAATTTGGTGACAATAAAGTACTCGATCCTCTTATCAATTGAAGCTATCGCTCATAGCTATGCTACCCTTGAGTCCCAAATCAAACACGGATATAATTTCAAATGGCCCTAACTTCTATACGGTGCGTCCTATACCTATCAAAGTTTGCAAGAATCAAATGCTTGTAACTTTTTACTGGAGCTTAATAAAATCTTGAAATTTTGTGACATTAAAGTACTCGAGCCTCTTGTCAATTTAA
The DNA here is from genome assembly GCA_920105625.2 of Clusia tigrina. Taxonomy (NCBI): domain Eukaryota; kingdom Metazoa; phylum Arthropoda; class Insecta; order Diptera; family Clusiidae; genus Clusia; species Clusia tigrina. The sequence continues at coordinate 212,172,692 of OV050030.1, forward strand.
GCTATCGCTCATAGCTATGCTACCCTTGAGTCGCAAATCAACCACAGCTAAACCTTCAAATGGCCCTAACTTCTATACGGTGCGTCCTATACCTATCAAAGTTTGCAACAATCAAATGCTTGTAACTTTTTACTTAAGCATAATAAAATCTTGAAATTTTATGACATTAAAGTACTCGAGCCTCTTGTCAATTTAAGCTATCGCTCATAGCTATGCTACCCTTGAGTCGCAAATCAAACACAGCTAAACCTTCAAATGGCCCTAACTTCTATACAGTGCGTCTTATACCTATCAAAGTCTGCAACAATCAAATGCTTGTAACTTTTTACTGGAGCGTCATAAAACCTAGAAATTTGGTGACAATAAAGTACTCGAGCCTCTTATCAATTTAAGCTATCGCTCATAGCTATGCTACCCTCGAGTCCCAAATCAAACTCTGATAAAACTTCAAATGGCCCTGACTTATATACGGTGCGTCCTACACCAATAAACGTTTGCAACAATCAAATGCTTGTAATTTTTTACTGGAGCGTCACAAATACTTGAAATTTGGTGACAATAAAGTAGTCAAACCTCTTATCAATTCAAGCTATCGCTCATAGCTATGCTACCCTTGAGTCCCAAATCAAACACTGATAAAATTTCAAATGGCCCTAACTTCTTTACGGTGCGTCCTACACCTATCACACTTTGCAACATTCAAATGCTTGTAACTCTTTACTGGCGCGTCATAAAACCTTGAAATTTTGTGACAATAAAGCACTCGTGCCTCTTTTCAATTAAAGTTGTCGCTCATAGCTATGCTATCCTTGAGTCCCAAATCAAACACTGATAAAACTTCAAATGGCCCTAACTTCTATCCGGTGCGTCCTATACCTCTAAAAGTTTGCAACAATCAAATTCTTGCAAGTTTTTACTTGTGCGTCATAAAACCTTGGAATTTTGTGGCAATAAAGTACTCGAGCCTCATATCAATTTAAGCTATCGCTCATAGCTATGCTACCCTCGAGTCCCAAATCAAACACTGATAAAACGTCAAATGGCCCTAACTTCTATACGGTGCGTCCTACACCTATCAAACTTTGCAACATTCAAATGCTTGTAAGTTTTTACTTGTGCGTCATAAAACCTTGAAATTTTGTGACAATAAAGTACTCGAGCCTCTTATCAATTCAAGCTATTGCTCATAGCTATGCTACTCTTGAGTCCCAAATCAAACACTGATAAAATTTCAAATGGCCCTAACTTCTATACGGTGCGTCCTTTATCTATCAAAGTTTGCAACAAACAAATGCTTGTAACTTTTTACTGGAGCTTACTAAAATCTTGAAATTTTGTGACAATGAAGTACTCGAGCCTCTTGTCAATAGAAGCCATCTCTCATAGCTATGCTACCCTCGAGTCCCATATCATACACTGATAAAACGACAAATGGCCCTAACTTCTATACGGTGCGTCCTACTCCTATCAAACTTTGCAACATTCAAATGCTTGTAACTTATTACTGGAGCGTCATAAAACCTTGAAATTTTGTGACAATAAAGTACTCGTGCCTCTTTTCAATTAAAGTTGTCGCTCATTGCTATGCTACCCTTGAGTCCCACACCAAACACTGATAAAAGAATGGCCCTAAATTCTGTACTTTGTGTCCTACACTTATCAAAGTTTGCAACAATCAAAGGCTTGTAACTTTTTACTTGTGCGTCATAAAATCTTGAAATTTTGTGACAATAAAGTTCTCGAGCCTCTTATCAATTTAAGTTATCGCTCATAGCTATGCTACCCTCGAGTCCCAAATCAAACACTGATAAAACTTCAAATGGCCCTAACTTCTATACGGTGCGTCCTACACCAATCAAAGTTTGCAACAATCAAATGCTTGTAACTTTTTACTGGACCGTCATAAAACCTTGAAATTTGGTGACAATAAAGTACTCGATCCTCTTATCAATTCAAGCTATCGCTCATAGCTATGCTACCCTTGACACCCAAATCAAACACTGATAAAATTTCAAATGGCTCTAACTTCTATACGGTGCGTCCTATACCTATCAAAGTTTGCAACAATCAAATGCTTGTAACTTTTACTGGAGCTTAATAAAATCTTGAAATTTTGTGACAATAAAGTACTCGAGCCTCTTATCAATTTAAGCTATCGCTCATAGCTATGCTACCCTTGAGTCCCAAATCAAACACTGATAAAATTTCAAATGGCCCTAACTTCTATACGGTGCGTCCTATACCTATCAAAGTTTGCAAGAATCAAATGCTTGTAACTTTTTACTGGAGCTTAATAAAATCTGGAAATTTTGTGATATTAAAGTACTCGAGCCTCTTGTCAATTTAAGCTATCGCTCATAGCTATGCTACCCTTGAGTCGCAAATCAGACACAGCTAAACCTTCAAATGGCCCTAACTTCTATACCGTGCGTCCTATACCTATCAAAGTTTGCAACAATCAAATGCTTGTAACTTTTTACTGGAGCATAATAAAATCTTGAAATTTTGTGACATTAAAGTACTCGCGCCTCTTGTCAATTTAAGCTATCACTCATAGCTATGCTACCCTTGAGTCCCAAATCAAACACTGATAACACTTCAAATGGCCCTAATTTCTATACGGTGCGTCCTATACCAATAAAAGTTTGCAAGAATCAAATGCTTGTAACATTTTACTGGAGCTTAATAAAATCTTGAAATTTTGTGACATTAAAGTACTCGAGCCTCTTGTCAATTTAAGCTATCGCTCATAGCTATGCCACCCTTGAGTTCCAAATCAAACGCTGATAAAACTTCAAATGGCCCTAACTTCTATCCGGTGCGTCCTATACCTGTCAAAGTTGGCAACAATCAAATGCTTGTAACTTTTTACTGGAGCGTCATAAAACCTTGAAATTTTGTAACAATAAAGTACTCGAGCCTCTTGTCAATTTAAGCCATCACTCATAGCTATGCTACCCTTGAGTCCCAAATCAAACACTGATAAAATTTCAAATGGCCCTAACTTCTTTACGGTGCGTCCTACACCTATCACACTTTGCAACATTCAAATGCTTGTAACTCTTTACTGGAGCGTCATAAAACCTTGAAATTTTGTGACAATAAAGCACTCGTGCCTCTTTTCAATTAAAGTTGTCGCTCATAGCTATGCTATCCTTGAGTCCCAAATCAAACACTGATAAAACTTCAAATGGCCCTAACTTCTATCCGGTGCGTCCTATACCTGTCAAAGTTGGCAACAATCAAATGCTTGTAACTTTTTACTGGAGCGTCATAAAACCTTGAAATTTTGTGACAATAAAGTACTCGAGCATCTTATCAATTTAAGCTATCGCTCATAGCTATGCTACCCTTGAGTCCCAAATCAAACACTGATAAAACTTCAAATGGCCCCAACTTCTATACAGTGCGTCCTACACTTATCAAAGTTTGCCACAATCAAATGCTTGCAACTTTTTACTGGAGCGTCATAAAATCTTGAAATTTTGTGACAATAAAGTACTAGAACCTCTTATCAATTTAAGCTATCGCTCATAGCTATGCTACCCTTGAGTCCCAAATCAAACACTGGTAAAACTTCAAATGGCCCTAATTTCTATACGGTGCGTCCTATACCTATAAAAGTTTGCAAGAATCAAATGTTTGTAACATTTTACTGGAGCTTAATAAAATCTTGAAATTTTGTGACATTAAAGTACTCGAGCCTCTTGTCAATTTAAGCTATCGCTCATAGCTCTGTCACCCTTGAGTCCCAAATCAAACGCTGATAAAACTTCAAATGGCCCTAACTTCTATCCGGTGCGTCCTATACCTGTCAAAGTTGGCAACAATCAAATGCTTGTAACTTTTTACTGGAGCGTCATAAAACCTTGAAATTTTGTAACAATAAAGTACTCGAGCCTCTTGTCAATTTAAGCCATCGCTCATAGCTATGCTACCCTTGAGTCCCAAATCAAACACTGATAAAACTTCAAATGGCCATTAACTTCTATACGGTGCGTCCCGCACCTATAAAAGTTTGCAACAATCAAATTCTATCAAGTTTTTACTTGAGCATCAGAAAACCTTGAAATTTTGTGGCAATAAAGTATTCGGGCCTCTTATCAATTTAAGCTATCGCTCATAGCTATGCTACCCTCGAGTCCCAAATCAAACACTGATAAAACGTCAAATGGCCCTAACTTCTATACGGTGCGTCCTACACCTATCACACTTTGCAACATTCAAATGCTTGTAACTTTTTACTGGAGCGTCATAAAACCTTGAAATTTTGTGACAATAAAGTACTCGTGCGTCTTTTCAATTAAAGTTGTCACTCATAGCTATGCTACCCTTGAGTCCCAAATCAAACACTGATAAAACTTCAAATGGCCCTAACTTCTATCCGGTGCGTCCTATACCTCTCAAAGTTGGCAACAATCAAATGCTTGTAACTTTTTACTGGAGCGTCATAAAACCTTGAAATTTTGTAACAATAAAGTACTCGAGCCTCTTATCAATTTAAGCTATCGCTCATAGCTATGCTACCCTCGAGTCCCAAATCAAACACTGATAAAACGTCAAATGGCCCTAACTTCTATATGGTGCGTCCAAACCTATCAAACTTTGCAACATTCAAATGCTTGTAAGTTTTTACTTGTGCGTCATAAAACCTTGGAATTTTGTGACAATAAAGTACTCGAGCCTCTTATCAATTCCAGCTATCGCTCATAGCTATGCTACTCTTGAGTCCCAAATCAAACACTGATAAAATTTCAAATGGCCCTAACTTCTATACGGTGCGTCCTTTATCTATCAAAGTTTGCAACAATCAAATGCTTGTAACTTTTTACTGGAGCTTACTAAAATCTTGAAATTTTGTGACAATGAAGTACTCGAGCCTCTTGTCAATTCAAGCCATCTCTCATAGCTATGCTACCCTCGAGTCCCAAATCATACACTGATAAAACGACAAATGGCCCTAACTTCTATACGGTGCGTCCTACACCTATCAAACTTTGCAACATTCAAATGCTTGTAAGTTTTTACTTGTGCGTCATAAAACCTTGAAATTTTGTGACAATAAAGTACTCGAGCCTCTTATCAATTCAAGCTATCGCTCATAGCTATGCTACTCTTGAGACCCAAATCCAACAACTGATAAACCTTCAAATGGCCCTAACTTCTATACGGTGCGTCCCACACCTATAAAGTTTGCAACAATCAAATTCTTGCAAGTTTTTACTTGTGCGTCATAAAACCTTGGAATTTTTTGGCAATAAAGTACTCGAGCCTCATATCAATTTAAGCTATCGCTCATAGCTATGCTACCCTCGAGTCCCAAATCAAACACTGATAAAACGTCAAATGGCCCTAACTTCTATACGGTGCGTCCTACTCCTATCAAACTTTGCAACATTCAAATGCTTGTAACTTATTACTGGAGCGTCATAAAACCTTGAAATTTTGTGACAATAAAGTACTCGTGCCTCTTTTCAATTAAAGTTGTCGCTCATTGCTATGCTACCCTTGAGTCCCAAACCAAACACTGATAAAACAATGGCCCTAAATTCTGTACTTTGTGTCCTACACTTATCAAAGTTTGCAACAATCAAATTCTTGCAAGTTTTTACTTGTGCGTCATAAAATCTTGAAATTTTGTGACAATAAAGTTGTCGAGCCTCTTATCAATTTAAGTTATCGCTCATAGCTATGCTACCCTCGAGTCCCAAAACAAACACTGATAAAACTTCAAATGGCCCTAACTTCTATACGGTGCGTCCTACACCAATCAAAGTTTGCAACAATCAAATGCTTGTAACTTTTTACTGGAGCGTCATAAAACCTTGAAATTTGGTGACAATAAAGTACTTTATCCTCTTATCAATTCAAGCTATCGCTCATAGCTATGCTACCCTTGAGACCCAAATCAAACACTGATAAAATTTCAAATGGCCCTAACTTCTATACGGTGCGTCCTATACCTATCAAAGTTTGCAACAATCAAGTGCTTGTAACTTTTACTGGAGCTTAATAAAATCTTGAAATTTTGTGACAATAAAGTACTCGAGCATCTTATCAATTTAAGCTAGCGCTCATAGCTATGCTACCCTTGAGTCCCAAATCAAACACTGATAAAACTTCAAATGGCCCTAACTTCTATACGGTGCGTCCTATACCTATCAAAGTTTGCAAGAATCAAATGCTTGTAACTTTTTACTGGAGCTTAATAAAATCTTGAAATTTTGTGATATTAAAGTACTCGAGCCTCTTGTCAATTTAAGCTATCGCTCATAGCTATGCTACCCTTGAGTCGCAAATCAGACACATCTAAACCTTCAAATGGCCCTAACTTCTATACGGTGCGTCCTATACCTATCAAAGTTTGCAACAATCAAATGCTTGTAACTTTTTACTGGAGCATAATAAAATCTTGAAATTTTGTGACATTAAAGTACTCGAGCGTCTTGTCAATTTAAGCTATCACTCATAGCTATGCTACCCTTGAGTCCCAAATCAAACACTGATAAAACTTCAAATGGCCCCAACTTTTATACAGTGCGTCCTACACTTATCAAAGTTTGCCACAATCAAATGCTTGCAACTTTTTACTGGAGCGTCATAAAATTTTGAAATTTTGTGACAATAAAGTACTAGAGCCTCTTATCAATTTAAGCTATCGCTCATAGCTATGCTACCCTTGAGTCCCAAATCAAACACTGCTAAAACTTCAAATGGCCCTAATTTCTATACGGTGCGTCCTATACCTATAAAAGTTTGCAAGAATCAAATGTTTGTAACATTTTACTGGAGCTTAATAAAATCTTGAAATTTTGTGACATTAAAGTACTCGAGCCTCTTGTCAATTTAAGCTATCGCTCATAGCTCTGTCACCCTTGAGTCCCAAATCAAACGCTGATAAAACTTCAAATGGCCCTAACTTCTATGCGGTGCGTCCTATACCTATCAAAGTTGGCAACAATCAAATGCTTGTAACTTTTTACTGGAGCGTCATAAAACCTTGAAATTTTGTAACAATAAAGTACTCGAGCCTCTTGTCAATTTAAGCCATCGCTCATAGCTATGCTACCCTTGAGTCCCAAATCAAACACTGATAAAACTTCAAATGGCCATTAACTTCTATACGGTGCGTCCCGCACCTATAAAAGTTTGCAACAATCAAATTCTATCAAGTTTTTACTTGAGCATCAGAAAACCTTGAAATTTTGTGGCAATAAAGTATTCGGGCCTCTTATCAATTTAAGCTATCGCTCATAGCTATGCTACCCTCGAGTCCCAAATCAAACACTGATAAAACGTCAAATGGCCCTAACTTCTATACGGTGCGTCCTAAACCTATCACACTTTGCAACATTCAAATGCTTGTAACTTTTTACTGGAGCGTCATAAAACCTTGAAATTTTGTGACAATAAAGTACTCGTGCGTCTTTTCAATTAAAGTTGTCACTCATAGCTATGCTACCCTTGAGTCCCAAATCAAACACTGATAAAACTTCAAATGGCCCTAACTTCTATCCGGTGCGTCCTATACCTCTCAAAGTTGGCAACAATCAAATGCTTGTAACTTTTTACTGGAGCGTCATAAAACCTTGAAATTTTGTAACAATAAAGTACTAGAGCCTCTTATCAATTTAAGTTATCGTTCATAGCTATGCTACCCTCGAGTCCCAAATCAAACACTGATAAAACGTCAAATGGCCCTAACTTCTATACGGTGCGTCCTACACCTATCAAACTTTGCAACATTCAAATGCTTGTAAGTTTTTACTTGTGCGTCATAAAACCTTGAAATTTTGTGACAATAAAGTACTCGAGCCTCTTATCAATTCAAGCTATCGCTCATAGCTATGCTACTCTTTAGTCCCAAATCAAACACTGATAAAATTTGAAATGGCCCTAACTTCTATACGGTGCGTTCTTTATCTATCAAAGTTTGCAAGAATCAAATGCTTGTAACTTTTTACTGGAGCTTACTAAAATCTTGAAATTTTGTGACAATAAAGTACTCGAGCCTCTTATCAATTCAAGCTATTGCTCATAGCTATGCTACTCTTGAGTCCCAAATCCAACACTGATAAAACTTCAAATGGCCCTAACTTCTATACGGTGCGTCCCACACCTATAAAAGTTTGCAACAATCAAATTCTTGCAAGTTTTTACTTGTGCGTCATAAAACCTTGGAATTTTTTGGCAATAAAGTACTCGAGCCTCATATCAATTTAAGCTATCGCTCATAGCTATGCTACCCTCGAGTCCCAAATCAAACACTGATAAAACGTCAAATGGCCCTAACTTCTATACGGTGCGTCCTTTATCTATCAAAGTTTGCAACAATCAAATGCTTGTAACTTTTTACTGGAGCTTACTAAAATCTTGAAATTTTGTGACAATGAAGTACTCGAGCCTCTTGTCAATTCAAGCCATCTCTCATAGCTATGCTACCCTCGAGTCCCAAATCATACACTGATAAAACGACAAATGGCCCTAACTTCTATACGGTGCGTCCTACACCTATCAAACTTTGCAACATTCAAATGCTTGTAAGTTTTTACTTGTGCGTCATAAAACCTTGAAATTTTGTGACAATAAAGTACTCGAGCCTCTTATCAATTCAAGCTATCGCTCATAGCTATGCTACTCTTGAGACCCAAATCCAACAACTGATAAACCTTCAAATGGCCCTAACTTCTATACGGTGCGTCCCACACCTATAAAGTTTGCAACAATCAAATTCTTGCAAGTTTTTACTTGTGCGTCATAAAACCTTGGAATTTTTTGGCAATAAAGTACTCGAGCCTCATATCAATTTAAGCTATCGCTCATAGCTATGCTACCCTCGAGTCCCAAATCAAACACTGATAAAACGTCAAATGGCCCTAACTTCTATACGGTGCGTCCTACTCCTATCAAACTTTGCAACATTCAAATGCTTGTAACTTATTACTGGAGCGTCATAAAACCTTGAAATTTTGTGACAATAAAGTACTCGTGCCTCTTTTCAATTAAAGTTGTCGCTCATTGCTATGCTACCCTTGAGTCCCAAACCAAACACTGATAAAACAATGGCCCTAAATTCTGTACTTTGTGTCCTACACTTATCAAAGTTTGCAACAATCAAATTCTTGCAAGTTTTTACTTGTGCGTCATAAAATCTTGAAATTTTGTGACAATAAAGTTGTCGAGCCTCTTATCAATTTAAGTTATCGCTCATAGCTATGCTACCCTCGAGTCCCAAAACAAACACTGATAAAACTTCAAATGGCCCTAACTTCTATACGGTGCGTCCTACACCAATCAAAGTTTGCAACAATCAAATGCTTGTAACTTTTTACTGGAGCGTCATAAAACCTTGAAATTTGGTGACAATAAAGTACTTTATCCTCTTATCAATTCAAGCTATCGCTCATAGCTATGCTACCCTTGAGACCCAAATCAAACACTGATAAAATTTCAAATGGCCCTAACTTCTATACGGTGCGTCCTATACCTATCAAAGTTTGCAACAATCAAGTGCTTGTAACTTTTACTGGAGCTTAATAAAATCTTGAAATTTTGTGACAATAAAGTACTCGAGCATCTTATCAATTTAAGCTAGCGCTCATAGCTATGCTACCCTTGAGTCCCAAATCAAACACTGATAAAACTTCAAATGGCCCTAACTTCTATACGGTGCGTCCTATACCTATCAAAGTTTGCAAGAATCAAATGCTTGTAACTTTTTACTGGAGCTTAATAAAATCTTGAAATTTTGTGATATTAAAGTACTCGAGCCTCTTGTCAATTTAAGCTATCGCTCATAGCTATGCTACCCTTGAGTCGCAAATCAGACACATCTAAACCTTCAAATGGCCCTAACTTCTATACGGTGCGTCCTATACCTATCAAAGTTTGCAACAATCAAATGCTTGTAACTTTTTACTGGAGCATAATAAAATCTTGAAATTTTGTGACATTAAAGTACTCGAGCGTCTTGTCAATTTAAGCTATCACTCATAGCTATGCTACCCTTGAGTCCCAAATCAAACACTGATAAAACTTCAAATGGCCCCAACTTCTATACAGTGCGTCCTACACTTATCAAAGTTTGCCACAATCAAATGCTTGCAACTTTTTACTGGAGCGTCATAAAACTTTGAAATTTTGTGACAATAAAGTACTCGAGCCTCTTATCAATTTAAGTTATCGCTCATAGCTATGCTACCCTTGAGTCCCAAACCAAACACTGCTAAAACTTCAAATGGCCCTAATTTCTATAAGGTGCGTCCTATACCTATAAAAGTTTGCAAGAATCAAATGTTTGTAACATTTTACTGGAGCTTAATAAAATCTTGAAATTTTGTGACATTAAAGTACTCGAGCCTCTTGTCAATTTAAGCTATCGCTCATAGCTCTGTCACCCTTGAGTCCCAAATCAAACGCTGATAAAACTTCAAATGGCCCTAACTTCTATCCGGTGCGTCCTACACCTATCAAAGTTGGCAACAATCAAATGCTTGTAACTTTTTACTGGAGCGTCATAAAACCTTGAAATTTTGTAACAATAAAGTACTCGAGCCTCTTGTCAATTTAAGCCATCGCTCATAGCTATGCTACCCTTGAGTCCCAAATCAAACACTGATAAAACTTCAAATGGCCATTAACTTCTATACGGTGCGTCCCGCACCTATAAAAGTTTGCAACAATCAAATTCTATCAAGTTTTTACTTGAGCATCAGAAAACCTTGAAATTTTGTGGCAATAAAGTATTCGGGCCTCTTATCAATTTAAGCTATCGCTCATAGCTATGCTACCCTCGAGTCCCAAATCAAACACTGATAAAACGTCAAATGGCCCTAACTTCTATACGGTGCGTCCTAAACCTATCACACTTTGCAACATTCAAATGCTTGTAACTTTTTACTGGAGCGTCATAAAACCTTGAAATTTTGTGACAATAAAGTACTCGTGCGTCTTTTCAATTAAAGTTGTCACTCATAGCTATGCTACCCTTGAGTCCCAAATCAAACACTGATAAAACTTCAAATGGCCCTAACTTCTATCCGGTGCGTCCTATACCTCTCAAAGTTGGCAACAATCAAATGCTTGTAACTTTTTACTGGAGCGTCATAAAACCTTGAAATTTTGTAACAATAAAGTACTCGAGCCTCTTATCAATTTAAGCTATCGCTCATAGCTATGCTACCCTCGAGTCCCAAATCAAACACTGATAAAACGTCAAATGGCCCTAACTTCTATACGGTGCGTCCTACACCTATCAAACTTTGCAACATTCAAATGCTTGTAAGTTTTTACTTGTGCGTCATAAAACCTTGAAATTTTGTGACAATAAAGTACTCGAGCCTCTTATCAATTCAAGCTATCGCTCATAGCTATGCTACTCTTTAGTCCCAAATCAAACACTGATAAAATTTGAAATGGCCCTAACTTCTATACGGTGCGTTCTTTATCTATCAAAGTTTGCAAGAATCAAATGCTTGTAACTTTTTACTGGAGCTTACTAAAATCTTGAAATTTTGTGACAATAAAGTACTCGAGCCTCTTATCAATTCAAGCTATTGCTCATAGCTATGCTACTCTTGAGTCCCAAATCCAACACTGATAAAACTTCAAATGGCCCTAACTTCTATACGGTGCGTCCCACACCTATAAAAGTTTGCAACAATCAAATTCTTGCAAGTTTTTACTTGTGCGTCATAAAACCTTGGAATTTTGTGGCAATAAAGTACTCGAGCCTCATATCAATTTAAGCTATCGCTCATAGCTATGCAACCCTCGAGTCCCAAATCAAACACTGATAAAACGTCAAATGGCCCTAACTTCTATGCGGTGCGTCCTACTCCTATCAAAGTTTGCAACGATCAAATGCTTGTAACTTGTTACTAGAGCGTCATAAAACCTTGAAATTTTGTGACAATAAACTACTCGTGCCTCTTTTCAATTAAAGTTTTCGCTCATTGCTATGCTACCCTTGAGTCCCAAACCAAACACTGATAAAACAATGGCCCTAAGTTCTGTACTTTGTGTCCTACACTTATCAAAGTTTGCAACAATCAAAGGCTTGTAACTTTTTACTTGTGCGTCATAAAATCTTGAAATTTTGTGACAATAAAGTTCTCGAGCCTCTTATCAATTTAAGTTATCGCTCATAGCTATGCTACCCTCGAGTCCCAAAACAAACACTGATAAAACTTCAAATGGTCCTAACTTCTATACGGTGCGTCCTACACCAATCAAAGTTTGCAACAATCAAATGCTTGTAACTTTTTACTGGAGCGTCATAAAACCTTGAAATTTGGTGACAATAAAGTACTCGATCCTCTTATCAATTCAAGCTATCGCTCATAGCTATGCTACCCTTGAGACCCAAATCAAACACTGATAAAATTTCAAATGGCCCTAACTTCTATACGGTGCGTCCTATACCTATCAAAGTTTGCAACAATCAAATGCTTGTAACTTTTACTGGAGCTTAATAAAATCTTGAAATTTTGTGACAATAAAGTACTCGAGACTCTTATCAATTTAAGCTATCGCTCATAGCTATGCTACCCTTGAGTCCCAAATCAAACACTGATAAAACTTCAAATGGCCCTAACTTCTATACGGTGCGTCCTATACCTATCAAAGTTTGCAAGAATCAAATGCTTGTAACTTTTTACTGGAGCTTAATAAAATCTTGAAATTTTGTGACATTAAAGTACTCGAGCCTCTTGTCAATTTAAGCTTTCACTCATAGCTATGCTACCCTTGAGTCCCAAATCAAACACTGATAAAACTTCAAATGGCCCCAACTTCTATACAGTGCGTCCTACACTTATCAAAGTTTGCCACAATCAAATGCTTGCAACTTTTTATAAAATCTTGAAATTTTATGACAATAAAGTTCTCGAGCCTCTTATCAATTTAAGCTATCGCTCATAGCTATGCTACCCTTGAGTCCCAAATCAACCACTGATAAAATTTCAAATGGCCCTAACTTCTATACGGTGCATCCTATAACTATCAAAGTTTGCAACCATCAAATGCTTGTAACTTTTTACTGGAGCGTCATAACACCTTGAAAGTTTGTGACAATAAAGTACTCGAGCCTCTTACCAATTTAAGCTATCGCTCATAGCTATGCTATCCTTGAGTCCCAAATCAAACACTGATAAAACAATGGCCGTAAATTCTGTACTTTGCGTCCTACACTTATCAAAGTTTGCAACAATCAAATGCTTGTAACTTTTTACTGGAGCGTCATAAAATCTTGAAATTCTGTGACAATAAAGTAATCGAGCCTCTTATCAATTTAAGCTATCGCTCATAGCTATGCTACCCTTGACTCCGAAATGAAACACTGATAAAATTTCAAATGGCCCTAACATCTTTACGGTGCGTCCTACACCTATCAAACTTTGCAAGATTCAAATGCTTGTAACTTTTTACTGGAGCGTCATAAAATCTTGAAATTCTGTGACAATTAAGTACTCGAGCCTCTTATTAATTTAAGCTATCGCTCATAGATATGCTACCCTTGAGTTCCAAATCAAACATTGATAAACCTTCAATTGGCCCTAGCTTCTATACAGTGCGTCCTACACCTATCAAAGTTTGCAACAATTAAATGCTTACAACTTTTTACTGGAGCGTCATAAAATCTTGAAATTTGGTGACAATAAAGAACTCGAGCCTCTAATCAATTTAAGGTATCACTCATAGCTATGCTACCCTTGATTCCCAAATCAAACACTGATAAAATTTCAAATGGCCCTAACTTCTATACGGTGCGTCCTACACCTATCAAACTTTGCAACATTCAAATGCTTGTAACTTTTTACTGGAGCGTCATAAAATCTTGAAATTTTGTGACAATAAAGAACTCGAGCCTCTCGTCAATTTAAGCTATCGCTCATAGCTATGCTACCTTTGAGTCCCAAATCAAACACTGATAAAAATTCAAATGGCCCTAACTTCTATACGGTGCGTCCTACACTTATCAAACTTTTCAACATTCAAATGCTTGTAACTTCTTACTGGAGAATCATAAAATCTTCAAATTTTGTGACAATAAAGTACTCGTGCCTCTTTTCAATTAAAGTTGTCGCTCATTGCTATGCTACCCTTGAGTCCCAAACCAAACACTGATAAAACAATGGCCCTAAATTCTGTACTTTGTGTCCTACACTTATCAAAGTTTGCAACAATCAAATTCTTGCAAGTTTTTACTTGTGCGTCATAAAATCTTGAAATTTTGTGACAATAAAGTTGTCGAGCCTCTTATCAATTTAAGTTATCGCTCATAGCTATGCTACCCTCGAGTCCCAAAACAAACACTGATAAAACTTCAAATGGCCCTAACTTCTATACGGTGCGTCCTACACCAATCAAAGTTTGCAACAATCAAATGCTTGTAACTTTTTACTGGAGCGTCATAAAACCTTGAAATTTGGTGACAATAAAGTACTTTATCCTCTTATCAATTCAAGCTATCGCTCATAGCTATGCTACCCTTGAGACCCAAATCAAACACTGATAAAATTTCAAATGGCCCTAACTTCTATACGGTGCGTCCTATACCTATCAAAGTTTGCAACAATCAAGTGCTTGTAACTTTTACTGGAGCTTAATAAAATATTGATATTTTGTGACAATATAGTACTCGAGCATCTTATCAATTTAAGCTAGCGCTCATAGCTATGCTACCCTTGAGTCCCAAATCAAACACTGATAAAACTTCAAATGGCCCTAACTTCTATACGGTGCGTCCTATACCTATCAAAGTTTGCAAGAATCAAATGCTTGTAACTTTTTACTGGAGCTTAATAAAATCTTGAAATTTTGTGATATTAAAGTACTCGAGCCTCTTGTCAATTTAAGCTATCGCTCATAGCTATGCTACCCTTGAGTCGCAAATCAGACACATCTAAACCTTCAAATGGCCCTAACTTCTATACGGTGCGTCCTATACCTATCAAAGTTTGCAACAATCAAATGCTTGTAACTTTTTACTGGAGCATAATAAAATCTTGAAATTTTGTGACATTAAAGTACTCGAGCGTCTTGTCAATTTAAGCTATCACTCATAGCTATGCTACCCTTGAGTCCCAAATCAAACACTGATAAAACTTCAAATGGCCCCAACTTCTATACAGTGCGTCCTACACTTATCAAAGTTTGCCACAATCAAATGCTTGCAACTTTTTACTGGAGCGTCATAAAACTTTGAAATTTTGTGACAATAAAGTACTCGAGCCTCTTATCAATTTAAGTTATCGCTCATAGCTATGCTACCCTTGAGTCCCAAATCAAACACTGCTAAAACTTCAAATGGCCCTAATTTCTATACGGTGCGTCCTATACCTATAAAAGTTTGCAAGAATCAAATGTTTGTAACATTTTACTGGAGCTTAATAAAATCTTGAAATTTTGTGACATTAAAGTACTCGAGCCTCTTGTCAATTTAAGCTATCGCTCATAGCTCTGTCACCCTTGAGTCCCAAATCAAACGCTGATAAAACTTCAAATGGCCCTAACTTCTATCCGGTGCGTCCTATACCTGTCAAAGTTGGCAACAATCAAATGCTTGTAACTTTTTACTGGAGCGTCATAAAGCCTGCAAATTTTGTAACAATAAAGTACTCGAGCCTCTTGTCAATTTAAGCCATCGCTCATAGCTATGCTACCCTTGAGTCCCAAATCAAACACTGATAAAACTTCAAATGGCCATTAACTTCTATACGGTGCGTCCCGCACCTATAAAAGTTTGCAACAATCAAATTCTATCAAGTTTTTACTTGAGCATCAGAAAACCTTGAAATTTTGTGGCAATAAAGTATTCGGGCCTCTTATCAATTTAAGCTATCGCTCATAGCTATGCTACCCTCGAGTCCCAAATCAAACACTGATAAAACGTCAAATGGCCCTAACTTCTATACGGTGCGTCCTAAACCTATCACACTTTGCAACATTCAAATGCTTGTAACTTTTTACTGGAGCGTCATAAAACCTTGAAATTTTGTGACAATAAAGTACTCGTGCGTCTTTTCAATTAAAGTTGTCACTCATAGCTATGCTACCCTTGAGTCCCAAATCAAACACTGATAAAACTTCAAATGGCCCTAACTTCTATCCGGTGCGTCCTATACCTCTCAAAGTTGGCAACAATCAAATGCTTGTAACTTTTTACTGGAGCGTCATAAAACCTTGAAATTTTGTGACAATAAAGTACTCGAGCCTCTTATCAATTTAAGCTATCGCTCATAGCTATGCTACCCTCGAGTCCCAAATCAAACACTGATAAAACGTCAAATGGCCCTAACTTCTATACGGTGCGTCCTACACCTATCAAACTTTGCAACATTCAAATGCTTGTAAGTTTTTACTTGTGCGTCATAAAACCTTGAAATTTTGTGACAATAAAGTACTCGAGCCTCTTATCAATTCAAGCTATCGCTCATAGCTATGCTACTCTTTAGTCCCAAATCAAACACTGATAAAATTTGAAATGGCCCTAACTTCTATACGGTGCGTTCTTTATCTATCAAAGTTTGCAAGAATCAAATGCTTGTAACTTTTTACTGGAGCTTACTAAAATCTTGAAATTTTGTGACAATAAAGTACTCGAGCCTCTTATCAATTCAAGCTATTGCTCATAGCTATGCTACTCTTGAGTCCCAAATCCAACACTGATAAAACTTCAAATGGCCCTAACTTCTATACGGTGCGTCCCACACCTATAAAAGTTTGCAACAATCAAATTCTTGCAAGTTTTTACTTGTGCGTCATAAAACCTTGGAATTTTGTGGCAATAAAGTACTCGAGCCTCATATCAATTTAAGCTATCGCTCATAGCTATGCAACCCTCGAGTCCCAAATCAAACACTGATAAAACGTCAAATGGCCCTAACTTCTATACGGTGCGTCCTACTCCTATCAAAGTTTGCAACATTCAAATGCTTGTAACTTTTTACTGGAGCGTCTTAAAATCTTGAAATTTTGTGACAATAAAGTACTCGTGCCTCTTGTCAATTAAAGTTGTCGCTCATTGCTATGCTACCCTTGAGTCCCAAACCAAACACTGATAAAACAATGGCCCTAAGTTCTGTACTTTGTGTCCTACACTTATCAAAGTTTGCAACAATCAAAGGCTTGTAACTTTTTACTTGTGCGTCATAAAATCTTGAAATTTTGTGACAATAAAGTTCTCGAGCCTCTTATCAATTTAAGTTATCGCTCATAGCTATGCTACCCTCGAGTCCCAAAACAAACACTGATAAAACTTCAAATGGTCCTAACTTCTATACGGTGCGTCCTACACCAATCAAAGTTTGCAACAATCAAATGCTTGTAACTTTTTACTGGAGCGTCATAAAACCTTGAAATTTGGTGACAATAAAGTACTCGATCCTCTTATCAATTCAAGCTATCGCTCATAGCTATGCTTCCCTTGAGACCCAAATCAAACACTGATAAAATTTCAAATGGCCCTAACTTCTATACGGTGCGTGCAATACCTATCAAAGTTTGCAACATTCAAATGCTTGTAACTTTTACTGGAGCTTAATAAAATCTTGAAATTTTGTGACAATAAAGTACTCGAGACTCTTATCAATTTAAGCTATCGCTCATAGCTATGCTACCCTTGAGTCCCAAATCAAACACTGATAAAACTTCAAATGGCCCTAACTTCTATACGGTGCGTCCTATACCTATCAAAGTTTGCAACAATCAAATGCTTGTAACTTTTTACTGGAGCTTAATAAAATCTTGAAATTTTGTGACATTAAAGTACTCGAGCCTCTTGTCAATTTAAGCTTTCACTCATAGCTATGCTACCCTTGAGTCCCAAATCAAACACTGATAAAACTTCAAATGGCCCCAACTTCTATACAGTGCGTCCTACACTTATCAAAGTTTGCCACAATCAAATGCTTGCAACTTTTTATAAAATCTTGAAATTTTATGACAATAAAGTTCTCGAGCCTCTTATCAATTTAAGCTATCGCTCATAGCTATGCTACCCTTGAGTCCCAAATCAACCACTGATAAAATTTCAAATGGCCCTAACTTCTATACGGTGCATCCTATAACTATCAAAGTTTGCAACCATCAAATGCTTGTAACTTTTTACTGGAGCGTCATAACACCTTGAAAGTTTGTGACAATAAAGTACTCGAGCCTCTTACCAATTTAAGCTATCGCTCATAGCTATGCTATCCTTGAGTCCCAAATCAAACACTGATAAAACAATGGCCGTAAATTCTGTACTTTGCGTCCTACACTTATCAAAGTTTGCAACAATCAAATGCTTGTAACTTTTTACTGGAGCGTCATAAAATCTTGAAATTCTGTGACAATAAAGTAATCGAGCCTCTTATCAATTTAAGCTATCGCTCATAGCTATGCTACCCTTGACTCCGAAATGAAACACTGATAAAATTTCAAATGGCCCTAACATCTTTACGGTGCGTCCTACACCTATCAAACTTTGCAAGATTCAAATGCTTGTAACTTTTTACTGGAGCGTCATAAAATCTTGAAATTCTGTGACAATTAAGTACTCGAGCCTCTTATTAATTTAAGCTATCGCTCATAGATATGCTACCCTTGAGTTCCAAATCAAACATTGATAAACCTTCAATTGGCCCTAGCTTCTATACAGTGCGTCCTACACCTATCAAAGTTTGCAACAATTAAATGCTTACAACTTTTTACTGGAGCGTCATAAAATCTTGAAATTTGGTGACAATAAAGAACTCGAGCCTCTAATCAATTTAAGGTATCACTCATAGCTATGCTACCCTTGATTCCCAAATCAAACACTGATAAAATTTCAAATGGCCCTAACTTCTATACGGTGCGTCCTACACCTATCAAACTTTGCAACATTCAAATGCTTGTAACTTTTTACTGGAGCGTCATAAAATCTTGAAATTTTGTGACAATAAAGAACTCGAGCCTCTCGTCAATTTAAGCTATCGCTCATAGCTATGCTACCTTTGAGTCCCAAATCAAACACTGATAAAAATTCAAATGGCCCTAACTTCTATACGGTGCGTCCTACACTTATCAAACTTTTCAACATTCAAATGCTTGTAACTTCTTACTGGAGAATCATAAAATCTTCAAATTTTGTGACAATAAAGTACTAGAGCCTCTTGTAAATGTAAGCTATCGCTCATAGCTATGCTACCCTTGAGTCCCAAATCAACCACTGGTAAAATTTCAAATGGCCCTAACTTCTATACGGTGCGTCCTATACCTATCAAAGTTTGCAACCATCAAATGCTTGTAACTTTTTACTGGAGAGTCATAACACCTTGAAATTTTGTGACAATAAAGTACTCGAGCATCTTACCAATTTAATCTATTGCTCATAGCTATGCTATCCTTGAGTCCCAAATCAAACACTGATAAAACAATGGCCCTAAATTCTGTACTTTGCGTCCTACACTTATCAAAGTTTGCAACAATCAAATGCTTGTAACTTTTTACTGGAGCGTCATAAAATCTTGAAATTCTGTGACAATAAAGTACTCGAGCCTCTTATCAATTTAAGCTATCGCTCATAGCTATGCTACCCTTGAGTTCCAAATCAAACATTGATAAACCTTCAATTGGCCCTAACTTCTATACAGTGCGTCCTACACCTATCAAAGTTTGCAACAATTAAATGCTTGCAACTTTTTACTGGAGCGTCATAAAATCTTGAAATTTTGTGACAAGAAAGTACTCGAGCATCTTACCAATTTAATCTATTGCTCATAGCTATGCTATCCTTGAGTCCCAAATCAAACACTGATAAAACAATGGCCCTAAATTCTGTACTTTGCGTCCTACACTTATCAAAGTTTGCAACAATCAAATGCTTGTAACTTTTTACTTGTGCGTCATAAAATCTTGAAATTTTGTGACAATAAAGTTCTCGGGCCTCTTATCAATTTAAGTTATCGCTCATAGCTATGCTACCCTCGAGTCCCAAAACAAACACTGATAAAACTTCAAATGGTCCTAACTTCTATACGGTGCGTCCTACACCAATCAAAGTTTGCAACAATCAAATGCTTGTAACTTTTTACTGGAGCGTCATAAAATCTTGAAATTTGGTGACAATAAAGAACTCGAGCCTCTAATCAATTTAAGGTATCGCTCATAGCTATGCTACCCTTGATTCCCAAATCAAACACTGATAAAATTTCAAATGGCCCTAACTTCTATACGGTGCGTCCTACACCTATCAAACTTTGCAACATTCAAATGCTTGTAACTTTTTACTGGAGCGTCATAAAATCTTGAAATTTTGTGACAATAAAGAACTCGAGCCTCTCGTCAATTTAAGCTATCGCTCATAGCTATGCTACCTTTGAGTCCCAAATCAAACACTGATAAAAATTCAAATGGCCCTAACTTCTATACGGTGCGTCCTACACTTATCAAACTTTTCAACATTCAAATGCTTGTAACTTCTTACTGGAGAGTCATAAAATCTTCAAATTTTGTGACAATAAAGTACTCGAGCCTCTTGTAAATGTAAGCTATCGCTCATAGCTATGCTACCCTTGAGTCCCAAATCAACCACTGGTAAAATTTCAAATGGCCCTAACTTCTATACGGTGCGTCCTATACCTATCAAAGTTTGCAACCATCAAATGCTTGTAACTTTTTACTGGAGCGTCATAACACCTTGAAATTTTGTGACAATAAAGTACTCGAGCATCTTACCAATTTAAGCTATTGCTCATAGCTATGCTATCCTTGAGTCCCAAATCAAACACTGATAAAACAATGGCCCTAAATTCTGTACTTTGCGTCCTACACTTATCAAAGTTTGCAACAATCAAATGCTTGTAACTTTTTACTGGAGCGTCATAAAATCTTGAAATTCTGTGACAATAAAGTACTCGAGCCTCTTATCAATTTAAGCTATCGCTCATAGCTATGCTACCCTTGAGTTCCAAATCAAACATTGATAAACCTTCAATTGGCCCTAACTTCTATACAGTGCGTCCTACACCTATCAAAGTTTGCAACAATTAAATGCTTGCAACTTTTTACTGGAGCGTCATAAAATCTTGAAATTTTGTGACAATAAAGTACTCGAGCATCTTACCAATTTAAGCTATTGCTCATAGCTATGCTATCCTTGAGTCCCAAATCAAACACTGATAAAACAATGGCCCTAAATTCTGTACTTTGCGTCCTACACTTATCAAAGTTTGCAACAATCAAATGCTTGTAACTTTTTACTGGAGCGTCATAAAATCTTGAAATTTGGTGACAATAAAGAACTCGAGCCTCTAATCAATTTAAGTTATCGCTCATAGCTATGCTACCCTTGAGTCCCAAATCAAACACTGATAAAATTTCAAATGGCCCTAACTTCTATACGGTGCGCCCTACACCTATCAAACTTTGCAACATTCAAATGCTTGTAACTTTTTACTGGAGCGTCATAAAATCTTGAAATTTTGTGACAATAAAGAACTCGAGCCTCTCGTCAATTTAAGCTATCGCTCATAGCTATGCTACCTTTGAGTCCCAAATCAAACACTGATAAAAATTCAAATGGCCCTAACTTCTATACGGTGCGTCCTACACCTATCAAACTTTTCAACATTCAAATGCTTGTAACTTTTTACTATAGAGTCAGAAAATCTTCAAATTTTGTGACAATAAAGTACTCGAGCCTCTTGTAAATGTGAGCTATCGCTCATAGCTATGCTTCCCTTGAGTCCCAAATCAACCACTGATAAAATTTCAAATGGCCCTAACTTCTATACGGTGCGTCCTATACCTATCAAAGTTTGCAACCATCAAATGCTTGTAACTTTTTACTGGAGCGTCATAACACCTTGAAATTTTGTGACAATAAAGTACTCGAGCCTCTTACCAATTTAAGCTATCGCTCATAGCTATGCTACCCTTGAGTCCCAAATCAAACACTGATAAAACTTCAAATGGCCCTAACTTCTATACAATGCGTCCTATACCAATCAAAGTTTGCAACCATCAAATGCTTGTAACTTTTTACTGGAGCGTCATAACACCTTGAAATTTTGTGACAATAAAGTACTCGAGCCTCTTACCAATTTAAGCTATCGCTCATAGCTATGCTACCCTTGACTCCGAAATCAACACTGATAAAATTTCAAATGGCCCTAACATCTTTACGGTGCGTCCTACACTTATCAAACTTTGCAACATTCAAATGCTTGTAACTTTTTACTGGAGCGTCATAACACCTTGAAATTTTGTGACAATAAAGTACTCGAGCCTCTTATCAATTTAAGCTATCGCTCATAGCTATGCTACCCTTGAGTCCCAAATAAAACACTGATAAAACTTCAAATGGCCCTAACTTCTATACAATGCGTCCTATACCTATCAAAGTTTGCAACCATCTAATGCTTGTAACTTTTTACTGGAGCGTCATAACACCTTGAAATTTTGTGACAATAAAGTACTCGAGCCTCTTACCAATTTAAGCTATCGCTCATAGCTATGCTACCTTTGAGTCCCAAATCAAACACTGATAAAAATTCAAATGGCCCTAACTTCTATACGGTGCGTCCTACACTTATCAAACTTTTCAACATTCAAATGCTTGTAACTTCTTACTGGAGAGTCATAAAATCTTCAAATTTTGTGACAATAAAGTACTCGGGCCTCTTGTAAATGTAAGCTATCGCTCATAGCTATGCTTCCCTTGAGTCCCAAATCAACCACTGGTAAAATTTCAAATGGCCCTGACTTCTATACGGTGCGTCCTATACCTATCAAAGTTTGCAACCATCAAATGCTTGTAACTTTTTACTGGAGCGTCATAACACCTTGAAATTTTGTGACAATAAAGTACTCGAGCCTCTTACCAATTTAGGCTATCGCTCATAGCTATGCTACCCTTGAGTCCCAAATCAAACACTGATAAAACTTCAAATGGCCCTAACTTCTATACAATGCGTCCTACACTTATCAAAGTTTGCGACAATCAAATGGTTGCAATTTTTACAGGAGCGTCATAAAACCTAGAAATTTGGTGACAGTAAAGTAATCGAGCCTCTTATCAATTTAAGCTATCGCTCATAGCTATGCTACCCTTGACTCCGAAATCAACACTGATAAAATTTCAAATGGCCCTAACATCTTTACGGTGCGCCCTACACTTATCAAACTTTGCAACATTCAAATGCTTGTAACTTTTTACTGGAGCGTCATAACACCTTGAAATTTTGTGACAATAAAGTACTCGAGCCTCTTACCAATTTAAGCTATCTCTCATAGCTATGCTATCCTTGAGTCCCAAATCAACCACTGATAAAACAATGGCCCTATATTCTGTAATTTGCGTCCTACACTTATCAAATTTTGCAACAATCAAATGCTTGTAACTTTTTACTGGAGCGTCATAAAATCTTGAAATTATGTGACAATAAAGTACTCGAGCCTCTTATCAATTTAAGCTATCGCTCATAGCTATGCTACCCTTGAGTTCCAAATCAAACATTGATAAACCTTCAATTGGCCCTAACTTCTATACAGTGCGTCCTACACCTATCAAAGTTTGCAACAATTAAATGCTTGCAACTTTTTACTGGAGCGTCATAAAACCTAAAAATTTGGTGACAATAAAGTACTCGTGCCTCTTTTCAATTAAAGTTGTCGCTCATTGCTATACTACCCTTGAGTCCCAAACCAAACACTGATAAAACAATGGCCCTAAATTCTGTACTTTGTGTCCTACACTTATCAAAGTTTGCAACAATCAAAGGCTTGTAACTTTTTACTTGTGCGTCATAAAATCTTGAAATTTTGTGACAATAAAGTTCTCGAGTCTCTTATCAATTTAAGTTATCGCTCATAGCTATGCTACCCTCGAGTCCCAAAACAAACACTGATAAAACTTCAAATGGCCCTAACTTCTATACGGTGCGTCCTACACCAATCAAAATTTGCAACAATCAAATGCTTGTAACTTTTTACTGGAGCGTCATAAAACCTTGAAATTTGGTGACAATAAAGTACTCGATCCTCTTATCAATTCAAGCTATCGCTCATAGCCATGCTACCCTTGAGACCCAAATCAAACACTGATAAAATTTCAAATGGCCCTAACTTCTATACGGTGTGTCCTATACCTATCAAAGTTTGCAACAATCAAATGCTTGTAACTTTTTACTGGAGCGTCATAACACCTTGAAATTTTGTGACAATAAAGTACTCGAGCCTCTTACCAATTTAAGCTATCGCTCATAGCTATGCTATCCTTGAGTCCCAAATCAACCATTGATAAAACAATGGCCTTATATTCTGTATTTTGCGTCCTACACTTATCAAAGTTTGCAACAATCAAATGCTTTGAACTTTTTACTGGAGCGTCATAAAATCTTGAAATTATGTGACAATAAAGTACTCGAGCCTCTTATAAATTTAAGCTATCGCTCATAGCTATGCTACCCTTGAGTTCCAAATCAAACATTGATAAACCTTCAATTGGCCCTAACTTCTATACAATGCGTCCTATACCTATCAAAGTTTGCAACCATCTAATGCTTGTAACTTTTTACTGGAGCGTCATAACACCTTGAAATTTTGTGACAATAAAGTACTCGAGCCTCTTACCAATTTAAGCTATCGCTCATAGCTATGCTACCTTTGAGTCCCAAATCAAACACTGATAAAAATTCAAATGGCCCTAACTTCTATACGGTGCGTCCTACACTTATCAAACTTTTCAACATTCAAATGCTTGTAACTTCTTACTGGAGAGTCATAAAATCTTCAAATTTTGTGACAATAAAGTACTCGAGCCTCTTGTAAATGTTAGCTATCGCTCATAGCTATGCTTCCCTTGAGTCCCAAATCAACCACTGGTAAAATTTCAAATGGCCCTAACTTCTATACGGTGCGTCCTATACCTATCAAAGTTTGCAACCATCAAATGCTTGTAACTTTTTACTGGAGCGTCATAACACCTTGAAATTTTGTGACAATAAAGTACTCGAGCCTCTTACCAATTTAAGCTATCGCTCATAGCTATGCTACCCTTGAGTCCCAAATCAAACACTGATAAAACTTCAAATGGCCCTAACTTCTATACAATGCGTCCTACACTTATCAAAGTTTGCGACAATCAAATGGTTGCAACTTTTTACTGGAGCGTCATAAAACCTAGAAATTTGGTGACAGTAAAGTAATCGAGCCTCTTATCAATTTAAGCTATCGCTCATAGCTATGCTACCCTTGACTCCGAAATCAACACTGATAAAATTTCAAATGGCCCTAACATCTTTACGGTGCGCCCTACACTTATCAAACTTTGCAACATTCAAATGCTTGTAACTTTTTACTGGAGCGTCATAACACCTTGAAATTTTGTGACAATAAAGTACTCGAGCCTCTTACCAATTTAAGCTATCTCTCATAGCTATGCTATCCTTGAGTCCCAAATCAACCACTGATAAAACAATGGCCCTATATTCTGTAATTTGCGTCCTACACTTATCAAAGTTTGCAACAATCAAATGCTTGTAACTTTTTACTGGAGCGTCATAAAATCTTGAAATTATGTGACAATAAAGTACTCGAGCCTCTTATCAATTTAAGCTATCGCTCATAGCTATGCTACCCTTGAGTTCCAAATCAAACATTGATAAACCTTCAATTGGCCCTAACTTCTATACAGTGCGTCCTACACCTATCAAAGTTTGCAACAATTAAATGCTTGCAACTTTTTACTGGAGCGTCATAAAACCTAAAAATTTGGTGACAATAAAGTACTCGTGCCTCTTTTCAATTAAAGTTGTCGCTCATTGCTATGCTACCCTTGAGTCCCAAACCAAACACTGATAAAACAATGGCCCTAAATTCTGTACTTTGTGTCCTACACTTATCAAAGTTTGCAACAATCAAAGGCTTGTAACTTTTTACTTGTGCGTCATAAAATCTTGAAATTTTGTGACAATAAAGTTCTCGAGTCTCTTATCAATTTAAGTTATCGCTCATAGCTATGCTACCCTCGAGTCCCAAAACAAACACTGATAAAACTTCAAATGGCCCTAACTTCTATACGGTGCGTCCTATACCAATCAAAATTTGCAACAATCAAATGCTTGTAACTTTTTACTGGAGCGTCATAAAACCTTGAAATTTGGTGACAATAAAGTACTCGATCCTCTTATCAATTCAAGCTATCGCTCATAGCCATGCTACCCTTGAGACCCAAATCAAACACTGATAAAATTTCAAATGGCCCTAACTTCTATACGGTGTGTCCTATACCTATCAAAGTTTGCAACAATCAAATGCTTGTAACTTTTTACTGGAGCGTCATAACACCTTGAAATTTTGTGACAATAAAGTACTCGAGCCTCTTACCAATTTAAGCTATCGCTCATAGCTATGCTATCCTTGAGTCCCAAATCAACCATTGATAAAACAATGGCCTTATATTCTGTATTTTGCGTCCTACACTTATCAAAGTTTGCAACAATCAAATGCTTTGAACTTTTTACTGGAGCGTCATAAAATCTTGAAATTATGTGACAATAAAGTACTCGAGCCTCTTATAAATTTAAGCTATCGCTCATAGCTATGCTACCCTTGAGTTCCAAATCAAACATTGATAAACCTTCAATTGGCCCTAACTTCTATACAATGCGTCCTATACCTATCAAAGTTTGCAACCATCTAATGCTTGTAACTTTTTACTGGAGCGTCATAACACCTTGAAATTTTGTGACAATAAAGTACTCGAGCCTCTTACCAATTTAAGCTATCGCTCATAGCTATGCTACCTTTGAGTCCCAAATCAAACACTGATAAAAATTCAAATGGCCCTAACTTCTATACGGTGCGTCCTACACTTATCAAACTTTTCAACATTCAAATGCTAACTTCTTACTGGAGAGTCATAAAATCTTCAAAATGAAGTACTCGAGCCTCTTGTAAATGTAAGCTATCGCTCATAGCTATGCTTCCCTTGAGTCCCAAATCAACCACTGGTAAAATTTCAAATGGCCCTAACTTCTATACGGTGCGTCCTATACCTATCAAAGTTTGCAACCATCAAATGCTTGTAACTTTTTACTGGAGCGTCATAACACCTTGAAATTTTGTGACAATAAAGTACTCGAGCCTCTTACCAATTTAAGCTATCGCTCATAGCTATGCTACCCTTGAGTCCCAAATCAAACACTGATAAAACTTCAAATGGCCCTAACTTCTATACAATGCGTCCTACACTTATCAAAGTTTGCGACAATCAAATGGTTGCAACTTTTTACTGGAGCGTCATAAAACCTAGAAATTTGGTGACAGTAAAGTAATCGAGCCTCTTATCAATTTAAGCTATCGCTCATAGCTATGCTACCCTTGACTCCGAAGTCAACACTGATAAAATTTCAAATGGCCCTAACATCTTTACGGTGCGCCCTACACTTATCAAACTTTGCAACATTCAAATGCTTGTAACTTTTTACTGGAGCGTCATAACACCTTGAAATTTTGTGACAATAAAGTACTCGAGCCTCTTACCAATTTAAGCTATCGCTCATAGCTATGCTATCCTTGAGTCCCAAATCAACCATTGATAAAACAATGGCCCTATATTCTGTACTTTGCGTCCTACACTTATCAAAGTTTGCAACAATCAACTGCTTGTAACTTTTTACTGGAGCGTCATAAAATCTTGAAATTATGTGACAATAAAGTACTCGAGCCTCTTATCAATTTAAGCTATCGCTCATAGCTATGCTACCCTTGAGTTCCAAATCAAACATTGATAAACCTTCAATTGGCCCTAACTTCTATACAGTGCGTCCTACACCTATCAAAGTTTGCAACAATTAAATGCTTGCAACTTTTTACTGGAGCGTCATAAAACCTAAAAATTTTTTTGACAATAAAGTACTCGTGCCTCTTTTCAATTAAAGTTGTCGCTCATTGCTATGCTACCCTTGAGTCCCAAACCAAACACTGATAAAACAATGGCCCTAAATTCTGTACTTTGTGTCCTACACTTATCAAAGTTTGCAACAATCAAAGGCTTGTAACTTTTTACTTGTGCGTCATAAAATCTTGAAATTTTGTGACAATAAAGTTCTCGAGTCTCTTATCAATTTAAGTTATCGCTCATAGCTATGCTACCCTCGAGTCCCAAAACAAACACTGATAAAACTTCAAATGGCCCTAACTTCTATACGGTGCGTCCTACACCAATCAAAATTTGCAACAATCAAATGCTTGTAACTTTTTACTGGAGCGTCATAAAACCTTGAAATTTGGTGACAATAAAGTACTCGATCCTCTTATCAATTCAAGCTATCGCTCATAGCTATGCTACCCTTGAGACCCAAATCAAACACTGATAAAATTTCAAATGGCCCTAACTTCTATACGGTGTGTCCTATACCTATCAAAGTTTGCAACAATCAAATGCTTGTAACTTTTTACTGGAGCGTCATAACACCTTGAAATTTTGTGACAATAAAGTACTCGAGCCTCTTACCAATTTAAGCTATCGCTCATAGCTATGCTATCCTTGAGTCCCAAATCAACCATTGATAAAACAATGACCTTATATTCTGTATTTTGCGTCCTACACTTATCAAAGTTTGCAACAATCAAATGCTTGTAACTTTTTACTGGAGCGTCATAAAATCTTGAAATTATGTGACAATAAAGTACTCGAGCCTCTTATAAACTTAAGCTATCGCTCATAGCTATGCTACCCTTGAGTTCCAAATCAAACATTGATAAACCTTCAATTGGCCCTAACTTCTATACAGTGCGTCCTACACCTATCAAAGTTTGCAACAATTAAATGCTTGCAACTTTTTACTGGAGAGTCATAAAATCTAAAAATTTGGTGACAATAAAGTACTCGTGCCTCTTTTCAATTAAAGTTGTCCTCATTGCTATGCTACCCTTGAGTCCCAAACCAAACACTGATAAAACAATGGCCCTAAATTCTGTACTTTGTGTCCTACACTTATCAATGTTTGCAACAATCAAAGGCTTGTAACTTTTTACTTGTGCGTCATAAAATCTTGAAATTTTGTGACAATAAAGTTCTCGAGCCTCTTATCAATTTAAGTTATCGCTCATAGCTATGCTACCCTCGAGTCCCAAAACAAACACTGATAAAACTTCAAATGGCCCTAACGTCTATACGGTGCGTCCTATACCTATCAAAGTTTGCAAGAATCAAATGCTTGTAACTTTTTACTGGAGCTTAATAAAATCTTGAAATTTTGTGATATTAAAGTACTCGAGCCTCTTGTCAATTTAAGCTATCGCTCATAGCTATGCTACCCTTGAATCGCAAATCAGACACAGCTAAACCTTCAAATGGCCCTAACTTCTATACGGTGCGTCCTATACCTATCAAAGTTTGCAACAATCAAATGCTTGTAACTTTTTACTGGAGCATAATAAAATCTTGAAATTTTGTGACATTAAAGTACTCGAGCCTCTTGTCAATTTAAGGTTTCACTCATAGCTATGCTACCCTTGAGTCCCAAATCAAACACTGATAAAACTTCAAATGGCCCCAACTTCTATACAGTGCATCCTATACTTATCAAAGATTGCCACAATCAAATGCTTGCAACTTTTTACTGGAGCGTCATAAAATCTTGAAATTTAGTGACAATAAAGTACTCGAGCCTCTTTTCAATTTAAGCTATCGCTCATAGCTATGCTACCCTTGAATCCCAAATCAAACACTGATAAAACTTCAAATGGCCCTAATTTCTATACGGTGCGTCCTATACCTATAAAAGTTTGCAAGAATCAAATCCTTGTAACATTTTACTGGAGCTTAATAAAGTCTTGAAATTTTGTGACATTAAAGTACTCGATCCTCTTATCAATTCAAGCTATCGCTCATAGCTATGCTACCCTTGAGTCCCAAATCAAACGCTGATAAAACTTCAAATGGCCCTAACTTCTATCCGGTGCGTCCTATACCTATCAAAGTTGGCAACAATCAAATGCTTGTAACTTTTTACTGGAGCGTCATAAGACCTTGAAATTTTGTAACAATAAAGTACTCTAGCCTCTTGTCAATTTAAGCCATCGCTCATAGCTATGTTACCCTTGAGTCCCAAATCAAACACTGATAAAACTTCAAATGACCATTAACTTCTATACGGTGCGTCCCACACCTATAAAAGTTTGCAACAATCAAATTCTTGCAAGTTTTTACTTGTGCATCATAAAACATTGAAATTCTGTGGCAATAAAGTATTCGTGCCTCTTATCAATTTAAGCTATCGCTCATAGCTATGCTATCCTTGAGTCCCAAATCAAACACTGATAAAATTTCAAATGGCCCTAACTTCTATACGGTGCGTCCTAAACCTATCCAAGCTTGCAACAATAAAATGCTTGTAACTTTTTACTGGAGCGTCATAAAAT
Organism: Clusia tigrina; assembly: GCA_920105625.2. Lineage (NCBI taxonomy): Eukaryota > Metazoa > Arthropoda > Insecta > Diptera > Clusiidae > Clusia > Clusia tigrina. The sequence continues at coordinate 212,203,091 of OV050030.1, forward strand.
CTTGAAATTTTGTAACAATAAAGAACTCGAGCCTCTCGTCAATTTAAGCTATCGCTCATAGCTATGCTACCTTTGAGTCCCAAATCAAACACTGATAAAAATTCAAATGGCCCTAACTTCTATACGATGTGTCCTACATCTATCAAACTTTTCAACATTCAAATGCTTGTAACTTCTTACTGGAGAGTCATAAGTTCTTCAAATTTTGTGACAATAAAGAACTCGAGCCTCTTGTAAATGTAAGCTATCGCTCATAGCTATTCTACACTTGAGTCCCAAATCAACCACTGATAAAATTTCAAATGGCCCTAACTTCTATACGGTGCGTCCTATACCTATCAAAGTTTGCAACCATCAAATGCTTGTAACTTTTTACTGGAGCGTCATAACACCTTGAAATTTTGTGACAATAAAGTACTCGAGCCTCTTACCAATTTAAGCTATCGCTCATAGCTATGCCACCATTGAGTCCCAAATCAAACACTGATAAAACTTCAAATGGCCCTAACTTCTATACAATGCGTCCTACACTTATCAAAGTTTGCAACAATCAAATGGTTGCAACTTTTTACTGGAGCGTCATAAAACCTAGAAATTTGGTGACAGTAAAGTAATCGAGCCTCTTATCAATTTAAGCTATCGCTCATAGCTATGCTACCCTTGACTCCGAATTCAAACACTGATAAAATTTCAAATGGCCCTAACATCTTTACGGTGCGTCCTACACCTATCAAACTTTGCAACATTCAAATGCTTGTAACTTTTTACTGCAGCGTCATAAAATCTTGAAATTCTGTGACAATAAAGTACTCGAGCCTCTTATCAATTTAAGCTATCGCTCATAGCTATGCTACCCTTGAGTTCCAAATCAAACATTGATAAACCTTCAATTGGCCCTAACTTCTATACAGTGCGTCCTACACCTATCAAAGTTTGCAACAATTAAATGCTTGCAACTTTTAACTGGAGCGTCATAAAATCTTGAAATTTGGTGACAATAAAGAACTCGAGCCTCTAATCAATTTAAGTTATCGCTCATAGCTATGCTACCATTGAGTCCCAAAGCAAACACTGATAAAATTTCAAATGGCCCTAACTTCTATACGGTGCGTCCTACACCTATCAAATTTTGCAACATTCTAATGCTTGTAACTTTTTACTGGAGCGTCATAAAATCTTGAAATTTTGTGACAATAAAGAACTCGAGCCTCTCGTCAATTTAAGCTATCGCTCATAGCTATGCTACCCTTGAGTCGCAAATCAGACACAGCTAAACCTTCAAATGGCCCTAACTTCTATATGGTGCGTCCTATACCTATCAAAGTTTGCAACAATCAAATGCTTGTAACTTTTTACTGGAGCATAATAAAATCTTGAAATTTTGTGACATTAAAGTACTCGAGCCTCTTGTCAATTTAAGCTTTCACTCATAGCTATGCTACCCTTGAGTCCCAAATCAAACACTGATAAAACTTCAAATGGCCCCAACTTCTATACAGTGCGTCCTACACTTATCAAAGATTGCCACAATCAAATGCTTGCAACTTTTTACTGGAGCGTCATAAAATCTTGAAATTTTGTGACAATAAAGTACTCGAGCCTCTTATCAATTTAAGCTATCGCTCATAGCTATGCTACCCTTGAGTCCCAAATCAAACACTGATAAAACTTCAAATGGCCCTAATTTCTATACGGTGCGTCCTATACCTATAAAAGTTTGCAAGAATCAAATGCTTGTAACATTTTACTGGAGCTTAATAAAGTCTTGAAATTTTGTGACATTAAAGTACTCGATCCTCTTATCAATTCAAGCTATCGCTCATAGCTATGCTACCCTTGAGTCCCAAATCAAACGCTGATAAAACTTCAAATGACCCTAACTTCTATCCGGTGCGTCCTATACCTATCAAAGTTGGCAACAATCAAATGCTTGTAACTTTTTACTGGAGCGTCATAAGACCTTGAAATTTTGTAACAATAAAGTACTCTAGCCTCTTGTCAATTTAAGCCATCGCTCATAGCTATGCTACCCTTGAGACCCAAATCAAACACTGATAAAACTTCAAATGGCCCTAACTTCTATACGGTGCGTCCTATACCTATCAAAGTTTGCAAGAATCAAATGCTTGTAACTTTTTACTGGAGCTTAATAAAATCTTGAAATTTTGTGATATTAAAGTACTCGAGCCTCTTGTCAATTTAAGCTATCGCTCATAGCTATGCTACCCTTGAGTCGCAAATCAGACACAGCTAAACCTTCAAATGGCCCTAACTTCTATACGGTGCGTCCTATACCTATCAAAGTTTGCAACAATCAAATGCTTGTAACTTTTTACTGGAGCATAATAAAATCTTGAAATTTTGTGACATTAAAGTACTCGAGCCTCTTGTCAATTTAAGGTTTCACTCATAGCTATGCTACCTTTGAGTCCCAAATCAAACACTGATAAAACTTCAAATGGCCCCAAACTTCTATACAGTGCGTCCTATACTTATCAAAGATTGCCACAATCAAATGCTTGCAACTTTTTACTGGAGCGTCATAAAATCTTGAAATTTAGTGACAATAAAGTACTCGAGCCTCTTATCAATTTAAGCTATCGCTCATAGCTATGCTACCCTTGAATCCCAAATCAAACACTGATAAAACTTCAAATGGCCCTAATTTCTATACGGTGCGTCCTATACCTATAAAAGTTTGCAAGAATCAAATCCTTGTAACATTTTACTGGAGCTTAATAAAGTCTTGAAATTTTGTGACATTAAAGTACTCGATCCTCTTATCAATTCAAGCTATCGCTCATAGCTATGCTACCCTTGAGTCCCAAATCAAACGCTGATAAAACTTCAAATGGCCCTAACTTCTATCCGGTGCGTCCTATACCTATCAAAGTTGGCAACAATCAAATGCTTGTAACTTTTTACTGGAGCGTCATAAGACCTTGAAATTTTGTAACAATAAAGTACTCTAGCCTCTTGTCAATTTAAGCCATCGCTCATAGCTATGTTACCCTTGAGTCCCAAATCAAACACTGATAAAACTTCAAATGGCCATTAACTTCTATACGGTGCGTCCCACACCTATAAAAGTTTGCAACAATCAAATTCTTGCAAGTTTTTACTTGTGCATCATAAAATATTGAAATTCTGTGGCAATAAAGTATTCGGGCCTCTTATCAATTTAAGTTATCGCTCATAGCTATGCTATCCTTGAGTCCCAAATCAAACACTGATAAAATTTCAAATGGCCCTAACTTCTATACGGTGCGTCCTAAACCTATCCAAGTTTGCAACAATAAAATGCTTGTAACTTTTTACTGGAGCGTCATAAAATCTTGAAATTTTGTAACAATAAAGAACTCGAGCCTCTCGTCAATTTAAGCTATCGCTCATAGCTATGCTACCTTTGAGTCCCAAATCAAACACTGATAAAAATTCAAATGGCCCTAACTTCTATACGATGTGTCCTACATCTATCAAACTTTTCAACATTCAAATGCTTGTAACTTCTTACTGGAGAGTCATAAGTTCTTCAAATTTTGTGACAATAAAGAACTCGAGCCTCTTGTAAATGTAAGCTATCGCTCATAGCTATTCTACACTTGAGTCCCAAATCAACCACTGATAAAATTTCAAATGGCCCTAACTTCTATACGGTGCGTCCTATACCTATCAAAGTTTGCAACCATCAAATGCTTGTAACTTTTTACTGGAGCGTCATAACACCTTGAAATTTTGTGACAATAAAGTACTCGAGCCTCTTACCAATTTAAGCTATCGCTCATAGCTATGCCACCCTTGAGTCCCAAATCAAACACTGATAAAACTTCAAATGGCCCTAACTTCTATACAATGCGTCCTACACTTATCAAAGTTTGCAACAATCAAATGGTTGCAACTTTTTTCTGGAGCGTCATAAAACCTAGAAATTTGGTGACAGTAAAGTAATCGAGCCTCTTATCAATTTAAGCTATCGCTCATAGCTATGCTACCCTTGACTCCGAATTCAAACACTGATAAAATTTCAAATGGCCCTAACATCTTTACGGTGCGTCCTACACCTATCAAACTTTGCAACATTCAAATGCTTGTAACTTTTTACTGCAGCGTCATAAAACCTTGAAATTCTGTGACAATAAAGTACTCGAGCCTCTTATCAATTTAAGCTATCGCTCATAGCTATGCTACCCTTGAGTTCCAAATCAAACATTGATAAACCTTCAATTGGCCCTAACTTCTATACAGTGCGTCCTACACCTATCAAAGTTTGCAACAATTAAATGCTTGCAACTTTTAACTGGAGCGTCATAAAATCTTGAAATTTGGTGACAATAAAGAACTCGAGCCTCTAATCAATTTAAGTTATCGCTCATAGCTATGCTACCATTGAGTCCCAAAGCAAACACTGATAAAATTTCAAATGGCCCTAACTTCTATACGGTGCGTCCTACACCTATCAAATTTTGCAACATTCTAATGCTTGTAACTTTTTACTGGAGCGTCATAAAATCTTGAAATTTTGTGACAATAAAGAACTCGAGCCTCTCGTCAATTTAAGCTATCGCTCATAGCTATGCTACCTTTGAGTCCCAAATCAAACACTGATAAAAATTCAAATGACCCTAACTTCTATACGGTGCGTCCTACACCTATCAAACTTTTCAACATTCAAATGCTTGTAACTTCTTACTGGAGAGTCATAAAATCTTCAAATTTTGTGACAATAAAGTACTCGAGCCTCTTGTAAATGTAAGCTATCGCTCATAGCTATGCTACCCTTGAGTCCCAAATCAACCACTGATAAAATTCAAATGGCCCTAACTTCTATACGGTGCGTCCTATACCTATCAAAGTTTGCAACCATCAAATGCTTGTAACTTTTTACTGGAGCGTCATAACACCTTGAAATTTTGTGACAATAAAGTACTCGAGCCTCTTACCAATTTAAACTATCGCTCATAGCTATGCTATCCTTGAGTCCCAAATCAAACACTGATAAAATAATGGCCCTAAATTCTGTACTTTGCGTCCTACACTTATCAAAGTTTGCAACAATCAAATGCTTGTAGCTTTTTATTGGAGAGTCATAAAATCTTGAAATTCTGTGACATCAAATTACTCGAGCCTCTTATCAATTTCAGCTATCACTCATAGCTATGCTACCCTTGAGTCCCAAATCAAACACTGATAAAACTTCAAATGGCCCTAACTTCTATACAATGCGTCCTACACTTATCAAAGTTTGCAACAATCAAATGGTTGCAACTTTTTACTGGAGCGTCATAAAACCTAGAAATTTGGTGACAGTAAAGTAATCGAGCCTCTTATCAATTTAAGCTATCGCTCAGAGCTATGCTACCCTTGACTCCGAAATCAAACACTGATAAAATTTCAAATGGCCCTAACATCTTTACGGTGCGTCCTACACATATCAAACTTTGCAACATTCAAATGCTTGTAACTTTTTACTGGAGCGTCATAACACTTTGAAATTTTGTGACAATAAAGTACTCGAGCCTCTTATCAATTTAAGCTATCGCTCATAGCTATGCTACCTTTGAATCCCAAATCAAACACTGATAAAAATTCAAATGGTCCTAACTTCTATACGGTGCGTCCTACACCTATCAAACTTTGCAACATTCAAATGCTTGCAACTTTTTACTGGAGCGTCATAAAATCTTGAAATTTGTGACAATAAAGTACTCGAGCCTCTTATAAATATAAGCTATCGCTCATAGCTATGCTACCCTTGAGTCCCAAATCAACCACTGATAAAATTTCAAATGGCCCTAACCTCTATACAGTGCGTCCTACTCCTATCAAAGTGTGCAACAATTAAATGCTTGCAACTTTTTACTGGAGCATCATAAAACCTAGAAATTTGGTGACAGTAAAGTAATCGAGCCTCTTATCAATTTAACCTATCGCTCATAGCTATGCTACCCTTGACTCCGAAATCAAACACTGATAAAATTTCAAATGGACCTAACATCTTTACGGTGCGTCCTACACCTATCAAACTTTGCAACATTCAAATGCATGTATCTTTTTACTGGAGCGTCATAAAATCTTGAAATTCTGTGACAATAAAGTACTCGAGCCTCTTATCAATTTAAGATATCGCTCATAGCTATGCTACCCTTGAGTTGCAAATCAAACATTGATAAACCTTCAATTGGCCCTAACTTCTATACAGTGCGTCCTACACCTATCAAAGTTTGCAACAATTAAATGCTTGCAACTTTTTACTGGAGCGTCATAAAATCTTGAAATTTGGTGACAATAAAGAACTCGAGCCTCTAATCAATTTAAGTTATCGCTCATAGCTATGCTACCCTTGAGTCCCAAATCAAACACTGATAAAATTTCAAATGGCCCTAACTTCTATGCGGTGCGTCCTACACCTATCAAACTTTGCAACATTCAAATGCTTGTAACTTTTTACTGGAGCGTCATAAAATCTTGAAATTTTGTGACAATAAAGAACTCGAGCCTCTCGTCAATTTAAGCTATCGCTCATAGCTATGCTACCTTTGAGTCCCAAATCAAACACTGATAAAAATTCAAATGGCCCTAACTTCTATACGGTGCGTCCTACACCTATCAAACTTTTCAACATTCAAATGCTTGTAACTTCTTACTGGAGAGTCATAAAATCTTCAAATTTTGTGACAATAAAGTACTCGAGCCTCTTGTAAATGTAAGCTATCGCTCATAGCTATGCTACCCATGAGTCCCAAATCAACCACTGATAAAATTTCAAATGGCCCTAACTTCTATACGGTGCGTCCTATACCTATCAAAGTTTGCAACCATCAAATGCTTGTAACTTTTTACTGGAGCGTCATAACACCTTGAAATTTTGTGACAATAAAGTACTCGAGCCTCTTACCAATTTAAGCTATCGCTCATAGCTATGGTATCCTTGAGTCCCAAATCAAACACTGATAAAACAATGGCCCTAAATTCTGTACTTTGCGTCCTACACTGATCAAAGTTTGCAACCATCAAATGCTTGTAACTTTTTACTGGAGCGTCATAAAATCTTGAAATTTTGTGACATCAAATTACTCGAGCCTCTTATCAATTTCAGCTAACACTCATAGCTATGCTACCCTTGAGTCCCAAATCAAACACTGATAAAATTTCAAATGGCCCTAACTTCTATACAATGCGTCCTACACTTATCAAAATTTGCAACAATCAAATGGTTGCAACTTTTTACTGGAGCGTCATAAAACCTAGAAATTTGGTGACAGTAAAGTAATCGAGCCTCTTATCAATTTAAGCTATCGCTCATAGCTATGCTACCCTTGACTCCGAAATCAAACACTGATAAAATTTTAAATGGCTCTAACATCTTTACGGTGCGTCCTACACCTATCAAACTTTGCAACATTCAAATGCTTGTAACTTTTTACTGGAGCGTCATAAAATCTTGAAATTCTGTGACAATAAAGTACTCGAGCCTCTTATAAATTTAAGCTATCGCTCATAGCTATGCTACCCTTGAGTTCCAAATCAAACATTGATAAACCTTCAATTGGCCCTAACTTCTATACAGTGCGTCCTACACCTATCAAACTTTGCAACATTCATTGCTTTTTATTGGAGCGTCATAAAATCTTGATATTTTGTGACATTAAATTACTCGAGCCTCTTATCAATTTCAGCTATCACTCATAGCTATGCTACCCTTGAGTCCCAAATCAAACACTGATAAAACTTCAAATGGCCCTAACTTCTATACAATGCGTCCTACACTTATCAAAGTTTGCAACAATCAAATGGTTGCAACTTTTTACTGGAGCGTCATAAAACCTAGAAATTTGGTGTCAGTGAAGTAATCGAGCCTCTTATCAATTTAAGCTATCGCTCATAGCTATGCTACCCTACTAATCAATTTAAGTTATCGCTCATAGCTATGCTACCCTTGAGTCCAAAATCAAACACTGATAAAATTTCAAATGGCCCTAACTTTTATACGGTGCGTCCTATACCTATCAAAGTTTGCAACCATCAAATGCTTGTAACTTTTTACTGGAGCGTCATAACACCTTGAAATTTTGTGACAATAAAGTACTCGAGCCTCTTACCAATTTAAGCTATCGCTCATAGCTATGGTATCCTTGAGTCCCAAATCAAACACTGATAAAACAATGGCCCTAAATTCTGTACTTTGCGTCCTACACTTATCAAAGTTTGCAACAATCAAATGCTTGTAACTTTTTACTGGAGCGTCATAAAATCTTGAAATTTTGTGACATCAAATTACTCGAGCCTCTTATCAATTTCAGCTAACACTCATAGCTATGCTACCCTTGAGTCCCAAATCAAACACTGATAAAATTTCAAATGCCCCTAACTTCTATACAATGCGTCCTACACTTATCAAAGTTTGCAACAATCAAATGGTTGCAACTTTTTACTGGAGCGTCATAAAACCTAGAAATTTGGTGACAGTAAAATAATCGAGCCTCTTATCAATTTAAGCTATCGCTCATAGCTATGCTACCCTTGACTCCGAAATCAAACACTGATAAAATTTCAAATGGCCCTAACATCTTTACGGTGCGTCCTACACCTATCAAACTTTGCAACATTCAAATGCTTGTAACTTTTTACTGGAGCGTCATAAAATCTTGAAATTCTGTGACAATAAAGTACTCGAGCCTCTTACCAATTTAAGCTATCGCTCATAGCTATGCTATCCTTGAGTCCCAAATCAAACACTGATAAAACAATGGCCCTAAATTCTGTACTTTGCGTCCTACACTTATCAAAGTTTGCAACAATCAAATGCTTGTAACTTTTTACTGGAGCGTCATAAAATCTTGAAATACTTTGACAATAAAGTACTCGAGCCTCTTATCAATTTAAGCTATCGCTCGTAGCTATGCTACCCTTGAGTTCCAAATCAAACATTGATAAACCTTCAATTGGCCCTAACTTCTATACAGTGCGTCCTACACCTATCAAAGTTTGCAACAATTAAATGCTTGCAACTTTTTACTGGAGCGTCATAAAATCTTGAAATTTGGTGACAATAAAGAACTCGAGCCTCTAATCAATTTAAGTTATCGCTCATAGCTATGCTACCCTTGAGTCCCAAATCAAACACTGATAAAATTTCAAATGGCCCTAACTTCTATACGGTGCGTCCTACACCTATCAAACTTTGCAACATTCAAATGCATGTAACTTTTTACTGGAGCGTCATAAAATCTTGAAATTTTGTGACAATAAAGTACTCGAGCCTCTCGTCAATTTACGCTATCGCTCATAGCTATGCTACCTTTGAGTCCCAAATCAAACACTGATAAAAATTCAAATGGCGCTAACTTCTATACGGTGCGTCCTATACCTATCAAAGTTTGCAACAATCAAATGCTTGTAGCTTTTTATTGGAGCGTCATAAAATCTTGAAATTTTGTGACATTAAATTACTCGAGCCTCTTATCAATTTAAGCTATCACTCATAGCTATACTACCCTTGAGTCCCAAATCAAACACTGCTAAAACTTCAAATGGCCCTAACTTCTATACAACGCGTCCTACACTTATCAAAGTTTGCAACAATCAAATGGTTGCAACTTTTTACTGGAGCGTCATAAAACCTAGAAATTTGGTGACAGTAAAGTAATCGAGCCTTTTATCAATTTAAGCTATCGCTTATAGCTATGCTACCCTTGACTCCGAAATAAAACACTGATAAAATTTCAAATGGCCCTAACATCTTTACGGTGCGTCCTACACCTAGCAAACTTTGCAACATTCAAATGCTTGTAACTTTTTACTGGAGCGTCATAAAATCTTGAAATTCTGTGACAATAAAGTACTCGAGCCTCTTATAAATTTAAGCTACCGCTCATAGCTATGCTACCCTTGAGTTCCAAATCAAACATTGATAAGCCTTCAATTGGCCCTAACTTCTATACAGTGCGTCCTACACCTATCAAACTTTGCAACATTCATTGCTTTTTATTGCAGCGTCATAAAATCTTGAAATTTTGTGACATTAAATTATTCGAGCCTCTTATCAATTTCAGCTATCACTCATAGCTATGCTACCCTTGAGTCCCAAATCAAACACTGATAAAACTTCAAATGGCCCTAACTTCTATACAATGCGTCCTACACTTATCAAAGTTTGCAACAATCAAATGGTTGCAACTTTTTACTGGAGCGTCATAAAACCTAGAAATTTGGTGTCAGTAAAGTAATCGAGCCTCTTATCAATTTAAGCTATCGCTCATAGCTATGCTACCCTACTAATCAATTTAAGTTATCGCTCATAGCTATGCTACCCTTGACTCCGAAATCAAACACTGATAAAATTTCAAATGGCCCTAACATCTTTACGGTGCGTCCTACACCTATCAAACTTTGCAACATTCAAATGCTTGTAACTTTTTACTGGAGCGTCATAAAATCTTGAAATTCTGTGACAATAAAGTACTCGAGCCTCTTACCAATTTAAGCTATCGCTCATAGCTATGCTATCCTTGAGTCCCAAATCAAACACTGATAAAACAATGGCCCTAAATTCTGTACTTTGCGTCCTACACTTATCAAAGTTTGCAACAATCAAATGCTTGTAACTTTTTACTGGAGCGTCATAAAATCTTGAAATACTTTGACAATAAAGTACTCGAGCCTCTTATCAATTTAAGCTATCGCTCGTAGCTATGCTACCCTTGAGTTCCAAATCAAACATTGATAAACCTTCAATTGGCCCTAACTTCTATACAGTGCGTCCTACACCTATCAAAGTTTGCAACAATTAAATGCTTGCAACTTTTTACTGGAGCGTCATAAAATCTTGAAATTTGGTGACAATAAAGAACTCGAGCCTCTAATCAATTTAAGTTATCGCTCATAGCTATGCTACCCTTGAGTCCCAAATCAAACACTGATAAAATTTCAAATGGCCCTAACTTCTATACGGTGCGTCCTACACCTATCAAACTTTGCAACATTCAAATGCATGTAACTTTTTACTGGAGCGTCATAAAATCTTGAAATTTTGTGACAATAAAGTACTCGAGCCTCTCGTCAATTTACGCTATCGCTCATAGCTATGCTACCTTTGAGTCCCAAATCAAACACTGATAAAAATTCAAATGGCGCTAACTTCTATACGGTGCGTCCTATACCTATCAAAGTTTGCTACAATCAAATGCTTGTAGCTTTTTATTGGAGCGTCATAAAATCTTGAAATTTTGTGACATTAAATTACTCGAGCCTCTTATCAATTTCAGCTATCACTCATAGCTATGCTACCCTTGAGTCCCAAATCAAACACTGATAAAACTTCAAATGGCCCTAACTTCTATACAACGCGTCCTACACTTATCAAAGTTTGCAACAATCAAATGGTTGCAACTTTTTACTGGAGCGTCATAAAACCTAGAAATTTGGTGACAGTAAAGTAATCGAGCCTTTTATCAATTTAAGCTATCGCTTATAGCTATGCTACCCTTGACTCCGAAATAAAACACTGATAAAATTTCAAATGGCCCTAACATCTTTACGGTGCGTCCTACACCTAGCAAACTTTGCAACATTCAAATGCTTGTAACTTTTTACTGGAGCGTCATAAAATCTTGAAATTCTGTGACAATAAAGTACTCGAGCCTCTTATAAATTTAAGCTACCGCTCATAGCTATGCTACCCTTGAGTTCCAAATCAAACATTGATAAGCCTTCAATTGGCCCTAACTTCTATACAGTGCGTCCTACACCTATCAAACTTTGCAACATTCATTGCTTTTTATTGCAGCGTCATAAAATCTTGAAATTTTGTGACATTAAATTATTCGAGCCTCTTATCAATTTCAGCTATCACTCATAGCTATGCTACCCTTGAGTCCCAAATCAAACACTGATAAAACTTCAAATGGCCCTAACTTCTATACAATGCGTCCTACACTTATCAAAGTTTGCAACAATCAAATGGTTGCAACTTTTTACTGGAGCGTCATAAAACCTAGAAATTTGGTGTCAGTAAAGTAATCGAGCCTCTTATCAATTTAAGCTATCGCTCATAGCTATGCTACCCTACTAATCAATTTAAGTTATCGCTCATAGCTATGCTACCCTTGAGTCCAAAATCAAACACTGATAAAATTTCAAATGGCCCTAACTTCTATACGGTGAGTCCTACACCTATCAAACTTTGCAACATTCAAATGCTTGTAACTTTTTACTGGAGCGTCATAAAATCTTGAAATTTTGTGACAATAAAGTACTCGAGCCTCTTGTAAATATAAGCTATCGCTCATAGCTATGCTATCCTTGAGTCCCAAATCAAACACTGATAAAACAATGGCCCTAAATTCTGTACTTTGCGTCCTACACTTATCAAAGTTTGCAACAATCAAATGCTTGTAACTTTTTACTGGAGCGTCATAAAATCTTGAAATTCGGTGACAATAAAGTACTCAAGCCTCTTATCAATTTAAGCTATCGCTCATAGCTATGCTACCCTGAGGTTCCAAATCAAACATTGATAAACCTTCAATTGGCCCTAACTTCTATACAGTGCGTCCTACACCTATCAAACTTTGCAAAATTCAAATGCTTGCAACTTTTTACTGGAGCGTCATAAAATCTTGAAATTTGGTGACAATAAAGAACTCGAGCCTCTAATCAATTTAAGTTATCGCTCATAGCTATGCTACCCTTGAGTCCCAAATCAAACACTGATAAAATTTCAAATGGCCCTAACTTCTATACGGTGCGTCCTACACCTATCAAACTTTGCAACATTCAAATGCATGTAACTTTTTACTGGAGCGTCATAAAATCTTGAAATTTTGTGACAATAAAGTACTCGAGCCTCTCGTCAATTTACGCTATCGCTCATAGCTATGCTACCTTTGAGTCCCAAATCAAACACTGATAAAAATTCAAATGGCGCTAACTTCTATACGGTGCGTCCTATACCTATCAAAGTTTGCAACAATCAAATGCTTGTAGCTTTTTATTGGAGCGTCATAAAATCTTGAAATTTTGTGACATTAAATTACTCGAGCCTCTTATCAATTTAAGCTATCACTCATAGCTATGCTACCCTTGAGTCCCAAATCAAACACTGATAAAACTTCAAATGGCCCTAACTTCTATACAACGCGTCCTACACTTATCAAAGTTTGCAACAATCAAATGGTTGCAACTTTTTACTGGAGCGTCATAAAACCTAGAAATTTGGTGACAGTAAAGTAATCGAGCCTTTTATCAATTTAAGCTATCGCTTATAGCTATGCTACCCTTGACTCCGAAATAAAACACTGATAAAATTTCAAATGGCCCTAACATCTTTACGGTGCGTCCTACACCTAGGAAACTTTGCAACATTCAAATGCTTGTAACTTTTTACTGGAGCGTCATAAAATCTTGAAATTCTGTGACAATAAAGTACTCGAGCCTCTTATAAATTTAAGCTATCGCTCATAGTTATGCTACCCTTGAGTTCCAAATCAAACATTGATAAACCTTCAATTGGCCCTAACTTCTATACAGTGCGTCCTACACCTATCAATCTTTGCAACATTCATTGCTTTTTATTGGAGCGTCATAAAATCTTGAAATTTTGTGACATTAAATTACTCGAGCCTCTTATCAATTTCAGCTATCACTCATAGCTATGCTACCCTTGAGTCCCAAATCAAACACTGATAAAACTTCAAATGGCCCTAACTTCTATACAATGCGTCCTACACTTATCAAAGTTTGCAACAATCAAATGGTTGCAACTTTTTACTGGAGCGTCATAAAACCTAGAAATTTGGTGTCAGTAAAGTAATCGAGCCTCTTATCAATTTGAGCTATCGCTCATAGCTATGCTACCCTACTAATCAATTTAAGTTATCGCTCATAGCTATGCTACCCTTGAGTCCAAAATCAAACACTGATAAAATTTCAAATGGCCCTAACTTCTATACGGTGCGTCCTACACCTATCAAACTTTGCAACATTCAAATGCTTGTAACTTTTTACTGGAGCGTCATAAAATCTTGAAATTTTGTGACAATAAAGTACTCGAGCCTCTTGTAAATGTAAGCTATCGCTCATAGCTATGCTACCCTTGAGTCCCAAATCAACCACTGATAAAATTTCAAATGGCCCTAACTTCTATACGGTGCGTCCTACACCTATCAAACTTTGCAACATTCAAATGCTTGTAACTTTTTACTGGAGCGTCATAAAATCTTGAAATTTTGTGACAATAAAGTACTCGAGCCTCTTGTAAATGTAAGCTATCGCTCATAGCTATGCTACCCTTGAGTCCCAAATCAACGACTGATAAAATTTCAAATGGCCCTAACTTCTATAAGGTGCGTCCTATACCTATCAAAGTTTGCAACCATCAAATGCTTGTAACTTTTTACTGGAGCGTCATAACACCTTGAAATTTTGTGACAATAAAGTACTTGAGCCTCTTACCAATTGAAGCTATCGCTCATAGCTATGCTATCCTTGAGTCCCAAATCAAACACTGATAAAACAATGGCCCTAAATTCTGTACTTTGCGTCCTACACTTATCAAAGTTTGCAACAATCAAATGCTTGTAACTTTTTACTGGAGCGTCATAAAATCTTGAAATTCGGTGACAATAAAGTACTTGAGCCTATTATCAATTTAAGCTATCGCTCATAGCTATGCTACCCTGAGGTTCCAAATCAAACATTGATAAACCTTCAATTGGCCTTAACTTCTATACAGTGCGTCCTACACCTATCAAACTTTGCAACATTCAAATGCTTGCAACTTTTTACTGGAGCGTCATAAAATCTTGAAATTTGGTGACAATAAAGATCTCGAGCCTCTCATCAATTTAAGTTATCGCTTATAGCTATGCTACCCTTGAGTCCCAAATCAAACACTGATAAAATTCAAATGGCCCTAACTTCTATACGGTGCGTCCTACACCTATTAAACTTAATAAAGAACTCGAGCCTCTTACCAATTTAAGCTATCGCTCATAGCTATGCTATCCTTGAGTCCCAAATCAAACACTGATAAAACAATGGCCTTAAATTCTGTACTTTGCGTCCTACACTTATCAAAGTTTGCAACAATCAAATGCTTGTAACTTTTTACTGGAGCGTCATAAAATCTTGAAATTCGGTGACAATAAAGTACTTGAGCCTCTTATCAATTTAAGCTATCGCTCATAGCTATGCTACCCTGAGGTTCCAAATCAAACATTGATAAACCTTCAATTGGCCCTAACTTCTATACAGTGCGTCCTACACCTATCAAACTTTGCAACATTCAAATGCTTGCAACTTTTTACTGGAGCGTCATAAAATCTTGAAATTTGGTGACAATAAAGATCTCGAGCCTCTCATCAATTTAAGTTATCGCTCATAGCTGTGCTACCCTTGAGTCCCAAATCAAACACTGATAAAATTCAAATGGCCCTAACTTCTATGCGGTGCGTCCTACACCTATTAAACTTTGCAACATTCAAATGCTTGTAACTTTTTACTGGAGCGTCATAAAATCTTGAAATTCTGTGACAATAAAGTACTCGAGCCTCTTACCAATTTAAGCTATCGCTCATAGCTATGCTATCCTTGAGTCCCAAATCAAATACTGATAAAACAATGGCCCTAACTTCTATACAACGCGTCCTACACTTATCAAAGTTTGCAACAATCAAATGCTTGTAACTTTTTACTGGAGCGTCATAAAATCTTGAAATTCTGTGACAATAAAGAACTCGAGCCTCTTACCAATTTAAGCTATCGCTCATAGCTATGCTATCCTTGAGTCCCAAATCAAACACTGATAAAACAATGGCCCTAAATTCTGTACTTTGCGTCCTACACTTATCAAAGTTTGCAACAATTAAATGCTTGCAACTTTTTACTGGAGCGTCATAACACCTTGAAATTTTGTGACAATAAAGAACTCGAGCCTCTTACCAATTTAAGCTATCGCTCATAGCTATGCTATCCTTGAGTTCCAAATCAAACACTGCTAAAATTTCAAATGGCCCTAACTTCTATACGGTGCGTCCTACACCTATCAAACTTTCCAACATTCAAATGCTTGTAACTTTTTACTGGAGCGTCAAAAAATCTTGAAATTTGGTGACAATAAAGAACTCGAACCTCTTGTCAATTTAAGGTATCGCTCATAGCTATGCCACCCTTGAGTCCCAAATCAAACACTGATTAAACTTCAAATGGCCCTAACTTCTATACGGTGCGATATACACCTATCAAAGTATGCAACATTCAAATGCTTGTAACTTTTTACTGGAGCGTCATAACATATTGAAATTTTGTTCCAATAAAGTACTCGAGCCTCTCGTCAATTTACGCTATCGCTCATAGCTATGCTACCTTTGAGTCCCAAATCAAACACTGATAAAAATTCAAATGGCGCTAACTTCTATACGGTGCGTCCTATACCTATCAATGTTTGCAACAATCAAATGCTTGTAGCTTTTTATTGGAGCGTCATAAAATCTTGAAATTTTGTGACATTAAATTACTCGAGCCTCTTATCAATTTCAGCTATCACTCATAGCTATGCTACCCTTGAGTCCTAAATCAAACACTGATAAAACAATGGCCCTAAATTCTGTACTTTGCGTCCTACACTTATCAAAGTTTGCAACAATCAAATGCTTGTAACTTTTTACTGGAGCGTCATAAAATCTTGAAATTCTGTGACAATAAAGTACTCGAGCCTCTTACCAATTTAAGCTATCGCTCAAAGCTATGCTATCCTTGAGTCCCAAATCAAACACTGATAAAACAATGGCCCTAAATTCTGTACTTTGCGTCCTACACTTATCAAAGTTTGCAACAATGAAATGCTTGTAACTTTTTACTGGAGCGTCATAAAATCTTGAAATTCTGTGACAATAAAGTACTCGAGCCTCTTATCAATTTAAGCTATCGCTCATAGCTACGCTACCCTTGAGTTCCAAATCAAACATTGATAAACCTTCAATGGCCCTAACTTCTATACAGTGCGTCCTACACCTATCAAAGTGTGCAACAATTAAATGCTTGCAACTTTTTACTGGAGCGTCATAAAATCTTGAAATTTGGTGACAATAAAGAACTCGAGCCTCTAATCAATTTAAGTTATTGCTCATAGCTATGCTACCCTTGAGTCCCAAATCAAACACTGATAAAATTTCAATTGGCCCTAACTTCTATACAGTGCCTCCTACACCTATCAAAGTTTGCAACAATTAAATGCTTGCAACTTTTTACTGGAGCGTCATAACACCTTGAAATTTTGTGCCAATAAAGTACTCGAGCCTCTTACCAATTTAAGCTATCACTCATAGCTATGCTACCCTTGAGTCCCAAATCAAACACGTATAAAACTTCAAATGGCCCTAACTTCTATACAATGCGTCCTACACTTATCAAAGTTTGCAACAATCAAATGGTTTCAACTTTTTTCTGGAGCGTCATAAAACCTAGAAATTTGGTGACAGTAAACTAATCGAGCCTCTTATCAATTTAAGCTATCGCTCATAGCTATGCTACCCTTGAGTTCCAAATCAAACATTGATAAACCTTCAATTGGCCCTAACTTCTATACAGTGCGTCCTACACATATCAAAGTTTGCAACAATTAAATGCTTGCAACTTTTTACTGGAGCGTCATAAAACCTAGAAATTTGGTGACAGTAAAGTAATCGAGCCTATTATCAATTTAAGCTATCGCTCATAGCTATGCTACCTTTGAGTCCCAAATCAAACACTGATAAAAATTCAAATGGCCCTAACTTCTATACGGTGCGTCCTACACCTATCAAACTTTTCAACATTCAAATGCTTGTAACTTCTTACTGGAGAGTCATAAAATCTTCAAATTTTGTGACAATAAAGTACTCGAACCTCTTGTAAATGTAAGCTATCGCTCATAGCTATGCTACCCTTGAGTCCCAAATCAACCACTGATAAAATTCAAATGGCCCTAACTTCTATACGGTGCGTCCTATACCTATCAAAGTTTGCAACCATCAAATGCTTGTAACTTTTTACTGGAGCGTAATAACACCTTGAAATTTTGTGACAATAAAGTACTCGAGCCTCTTACCAATTTAAACTATCGCTCATAGCTATGCTATCCTTGAGTCCCAAATCAAACACTGATAAAACAATGGACCTAAATTCTGTACTTTGCGTCCTACACTTATCAAAGTTTGCAACAATCAAATGCTTGTAGCTTTTTATTGGAGCGTCATAAAATCTTGAAATTCTGTGACATCAAATTACTCGAGCCTCTTATCAATTTCAGCCATCACTCATAGCTATGCCACCCTTGAGTCCCAAATCAAACACTGATAAAACTTCAAATGGCCCTAACTTCTATACAATGCGTCCTACACTTATCAAAGTTTGCAACAATCAAATGGTTGCAACTTTTTACTGGAGCGTCATAAAACCTACAAATTTGGTGACAGTAAAGTAATCGAGCCTCTTATCAATTTAAGCTATCGCTCATAGCTATGCTACCCTTGACTCCGAAATCAAACACTGATAAAATTTCAAATGGCCCTAACATCTTTACGGTGCGTCCTACACATATCAAACTTTGCAACATTCAAATGCTTGTAACTTTTTACTGGAGCGTCATAACACTTTGAAATTTTGTGACAATAAAGTACTCGAGCCTCTTATCAATTTAAGCTATCGCTCATAGCTATGCTACCTTTGAATCCCAAATCAAACACTGATAAAAATTCAAATGGTCCTAACTTCTATACGGTGCGTCCTACACCTATCAAACTTTGCAACATTCAAATGCTTGCAACTTTTTTCTGGAGCGTCATAAAATCTTGAAATTTGTGACAATAAAGTACTCGAGCCTCTTATAAATGTAAGCTATCGCTCATAGCTATGCTACCCTTGAGTCCCAAATCAACCACTGATAAAATTTCAAATGGCCCTAACTTCTATACGGTGCGTCCTATACCTATCAAAATTTGCAACCATCAAATGCTTGTAACTTTTTACTGGAGCGTGATAACACCTTGAAATTCGGTGACAATAAAGTACTCGAGCCTCTAATCAATTTAAGTTATCGCTCATAGCTATGCTACCCTTGAGTCCCAAATCAAACACTGATAAAATTTCAAATGGCCCTAACTTCTTTACGGTGCGTCCTACACCTATCAAACTTTGCAACATTCAAATGCTTGTAACTTTGGAGCGTCATAAAATCTTGAAATTTTGTGACAATAAAGAACTCGAGCCTCTCGTCAATTTAAGCTATCGCTCATAGCTATGCTACCTTTGAGTCCCAAATCAAACACTGATAAAAATTCAAATGGCCCTAACTTCTATACGGTGCGTCCTACACCTATCAAACTTTTCAACATACAAATGCTTGTAACTTCTTACTGGAGAGTCATAAAATCTTCAAATTTTGTGACAATAAAGTACTCGAGCCTCTTGTAAATGTAAGTTATCGCTCATAGCTATGCTACCCATGAGTCCCAAATCAACCACTGATAAAATTTCAAATGGCCCTAACTTCTATACGTCCTATACCTATCAAAGTTTGCAACCATCAAATGCTTGTAACTTTTTACTGGAGCGTCATAACACCTTGAAATTTTGTGACAATAAAGTACACGAGCCACTTACCAATTTAAGCTATCGCTCATAGCTATGGTAGCCTTGAGTCCCAAATCAAACACTGATAAAACAATGGCCCTAAATTCTGTACTTTGCGTCCTACACTTATCAAAGTTTGCAACAATCAAATGCTTGTAACTTTTTACTGGAGCGTCATAAAATCTTGAAATTTTGTGACATCAAATTACTCGAGCCTCTTATCAATTTCAGCTAACACTCATAGCTATGCTACCCTTGAGTCCCAAATCAAACACTGATAAAATTTCAAATGGCCCTAACTTCTATACAATGCGTCCTACACTTATCAAAGTTTGCAACAATCAAATGGTTGCAACTTTTTACTGGAGCGTCATAAAACCTAGAAATTTGGTGACAGTAAAGTAATCGAGCCTCTTATCAATTTAAGCTATCGCACATAGCTATGCCACCCTTGACTCCGAAATCAAACACTGATAAAATTTCAAATGGCCCTAACATCTTTACGGTGCGTCCTACACCTATCAAACTATGCAACATTCAAATGCTTGTAACTTTTTACTGGAGCGTCATAAAATCTTGAAAATCTGTGACAATAAAGTACTCAAGCCTCTTATCAATTAAGCTATCGCTCATAGCTATGCTACCCTTGAGTTCCAAATCAAACATTGATAAACCTTCAATTGGCCCTAACTTCTATACAGTGCGTCCTACAACTATCAAACTTTGCAACATTCAAATGCTTGCAACTTTTTACTGGAGCGTCATAAAATCTTGAAATTTGGTGACAATAAAGAACTCGAGCCTCTAATCAATTTAAGTTATCGCTCATAGCTATGCTACCCTTGTCCTACACCTATCAAATTTTGCAACATTCAAATGCTTGTAACTTTTTACTGGAGCGTCATAAAATCTTGAAATTCTGTGACAATAAAGTACTCGAGCCTCTTACCAATTTAAGCTATCGCTCATAGCTATGCTATCCTTGAGTCCCAAATCAAACACTGATAAAACAATGGCCCTAAATTCTGTACTTTGCGTCCTACACTTATCAAAGTTTGCAACAATCAAATGCTTGTAACTTTTTACTGGAGCGTCATTAAATCTTGAAATTCTGTGACAATAAAGTACTCGAGCCTCTTATCAATTTATGCTATCGCTCGTAGCTATGCTACCATTGAGTTCCAAATCAAACATTGATAAACCTTCAATTGGCCCTAACTTCTATACAGTGCGTCCTACACCTATCAAAGTTTGCAACAATTAAATGCTTGCAACTTTTTACTGGAGCGTCATAAAATCTTGAAATTTGGTGACAATAAAGAACTCGAGCCTCTAATCAATTTAAGTTATCGCTCATAGCTATGCTACCCTTGAGTCCCAAATCAAACACTGATAAAATTTCAAATGGCCCTAACTTATATACGGTGCGTCCTACACCTATCAAACTTTGCAACATTCAAATGCATGTAACTTTTTACTGGAGCGTCATAAAATCTTGAAATTTTGTGACAATAAAGTACTCGAGCCTCTCGTCAATTTACGCTATCGCTCATAGCTATGCTACGTTTGAGTCCCAAATCAAACACTGATAAAAATTCAAATGGCGCTAACTTCTATACGGTGCGTCCTATACCTATCAAAGTTTGCAACAATCAAATGCTTGTAGCTTTTTATTGGAGCGTCATAAAATCTTGAAATTTTGTGACATTAAATTACTCGAGCCTCTTATCAATTTCAGCTATCACTCATAGCTATGCTACCCTTGAGTCCCAAATCAAACACTGATAAAACTTCAAATGGCCCTAACTTCTATACAACGCGTCCTACACTTATCAAAGTTTGCAACAATCAAATGGTTGCAACTTTTTACTGGAGCGTCATAAAACCTAGAAATTTGGTGACAGTAAAGTAATCGAGCCTTTTATCAATTTAAGCTATCGCTTATAGCTATGCTACCCTTGACTCCGAAATAAAAAACTGATAAAATCTCAAATGGGCCTAACATCTTTACGGTGCGTCCTACACCTAGCAAACTTTGCAACCATCAAATGCTTGTAACTTTTTACTGGAGCGTCATAACACCTTGAAATTTTGTGACAATAAAGTACTCGAGCCTCTTACCAATTGAAGCTATCGCTCATAGCTATGCTATCCTTGAGTCCCAAATCAAACACTGATAAAACAATGGCCCTAAATTCTGTACTTTGCGTCCTACACTTATCAAAGTTTGCAACAATCAAATGCTTGTAACTTTTTACTGGAGCGTCATAAAATCTTGAAATTCTGTGACAATAAAGTACTCGAGCCTCTTATCAATTTAAGCTATCGCTCATAGCTATGCTACCCTGAGGTTCCAAATCAAACATTGATAAACCTTCAATTGGCCCTAACTTCTATACAGTGCGTCCTACACCTATCAAACTTTGCAACATTCAAATGCTTGCAACTTTTTACTGGAGCGTCATAAAATCTTGAAATTTGGTGACAATAAAGAACTCGAGCCTCTCATCAATTTAAGTTATCGCTCATAGCTATGCTACCCTTGAGTCCCAAATCAAACACTGATAAAATTCAAATGGCCCTAACTTCTATACTGTGCGTCCTACACCTATTAAACTTTGCAACATTCAAATGCTTGTAACTTTTTACTGGAGCGTCATAAAATCTTGAAAATCTGTGACAATAAAGTACTCAAGCCTCTTATCAATTAAGCTATCGCTCATAGCTATGCTACCCTTGAGTTCCAAATCAAACATTGATAAACCTTCAATTGGCCCTAACTTCTATACAGTGCGTCCTACAACTATCAAACTTTGCAACATTCAAATGCTTGCAACTTTTTACTGGAGCGTCATAAAATCTTGAAATTTGGTGACAATAAAGAACTCGAGCCTCTAATCAATTTAAGTTATCGCTCATAGCTATGCTACCCTTGTCCTACACCTAAAGTTTGCAACATTCAAATGCTTGTAACTTTTTACTGGAGCGTCATAAAATCTTGAAATTCTGTGACAATAAAGTACTCGAGCCTCTTACCAATTTAAGCTATCGCTCATAGCTATGCTATCCTTGAGTCCCAAATCAAACACTGATAAAACAATGGCCCTAAATTCTGTACTTTGCGTCCTACACTTATCAAAGTTTGCAACAATCAAATGCTTGTAACTTTTTACTGGAGCGTCATTAAATCTTGAAATTCTGTGACAATAAAGTACTCGAGCCTCTTATCAATTTATGCTATCGCTCGTAGCTATGCTACCATTGAGTTCCAAATCAAACATTGATAAACCTTCAATTGGCCCTAACTTCTATACAGTGCGTCCTACACCTATCAAAGTTTGCAACAATTAAATGCTTGCAACTTTTTACTGGAGCGTCATAAAATCTTGAAATTTGGTGACAATAAAGAACTCGAGCCTCTAATCAATTTAAGTTATCGCTCATAGCTACGCTACCCTTGAGTCCCAAATAAAACACTGATAAATATTCAGATGGCCCTAACTTATATACGGTGCGTCCTACACCTATCAAAGTTTGCAACATTCAAATGCTTGTAACTTTTTACTGGAGCGTCATAAAATCTTGAAATTTTGTGACAATAAAGTACTCGAGCCTCTCGTCAATTTACGCTATCGCTCATAGCTATGCTACGTTTGAGTCCCAAATCAAACACTGATAAAAATTCAAATGGCGCTAACTTCTATACGGTGCGTCCTATACCTATCAAAGTTTGCAACAATCAAATGCTTGTAGCTTTTTATTGGAGCGTCATAAAACCTTGAAATTTTGTGACATTAAATTACTCGAGCCTCTTATCAATTTAAGCTATCACTCATAGCTATACTACCCTTGAGTCCCAAATCAAACACTGATAAAACTTCAAATGGCCCTAACTTCTATACAACGCGTCCTACACTTATCAAAGTTTGCAACAATCAAATGGTTGCAACTTTTTACTGGAGCGTCATAAAACCTAGAAATTTGGTGACAGTAAAGTAATCGAGCCTTTTATCAATTTAAGCTATCGCTTATAGCTATGCTACCCTTGACTCCGAAATAAAAAACTGATAAAATCTCAAATGGGCCTAACATCTTTACGGTGCGTCCTACACCTAGCAAACTTTGCAACCATCAAATGCTTGTAACTTTTTACTGGAGCGTCATAACACCTTGAAATTTTGTGACAATAAAGTACTCGAGCCTCTTACCAATTGAAGCTATCGCTCATAGCTATGCTATCCTTGAGTCCCAAATCAAACACTGATAAAACAATGGCCCTAAATTCTGTACTTTGCGTCCTACACTTATCAAAGTTTGCAACAATCAAATGCTTGTAACTTTTTACTGGAGCGTCATAAAATCTTGAAATTCTGTGACAATAAAGTACTCGAGCCTCTTATCAATTTAAGCTATCGCTCATAGCTATGCTACCCTGAGGTTCCAAATCAAACATTGATAAACCTTCAATTGGCCCTAACTTCTATACAGTGCGTCCTACACCTATCAAACTTTGCAACATTCAAATGCTTGCAACTTTTTACTGGAGCGTCATAAAATCTTGAAATTTGGTGACAATAAAGAACTCGAGCCTCTCATCAATTTAAGTTATCGCTCATAGCTATGCTACCCTTGAGTCCCAAATCAAACACTGATAAAATTCAAATGGCCCTAACTTCTATACTGTGCGTCCTACACCTATTAAACTTTGCAACATTCAAATGCTTGTAACTTTTTACTGGAGCGTCATAAAATCTTGAAATTCTGTGACAATAAAGTACTCGAGCCTCTTACCAATTTAAGCTATCGCTCATAGCTATGCTATCCTTGAGTCCCAAATCAAATACTGATAAAACAATGGCTCTAAATTCTGTACTTTGCGTCCTACACTTATCAAAGTTTGCAACAATCAAATGCTTGTAACTTTTTACTGGAGCGTCATAAAATCTTGAAATTCTGTGACAATAAAGAACTCGAGCCTCTTAACAATTTAAGCTATCGCTCATAGCTATGCTATCCTTGAGTCCCAAATCAAACACTGATAAAACAATGGCCCTAAATTCTGTACTTTGCGTCCTACACTTATCAAAGTTTGCAACAATTAAATGCTTGCAACTTTTCACTGGAGCGTCATAGCACCTTGAAATTTTGTGACAATAAAGAACTCGAGCCTCTTACCAATTTAAGCTATCGCTCATAGCTATGCTATCCTTGAGTTCCAAATCAAACACTGCTAAAATTTCAAATGGCCCTACCTTCTATACGGTGCGTCCTACACTTATCAAACTTTCCAACATTCAAATGCTTGTAACTTTTTACTGGAGCGTCAAAAATTCTTGAAATTTGGTGACAATAAAGAACTCGAACCTCTTGTCAATTTAAGGTATCGCTCATAGCTATGCTACCTTTGAGTCCCAAATCAAACACTGATTAAACTTCAAATGGCCTTAACTTCTATACGGTGCGATATACACCTATCAAAGTATGCAACATTCAAATGCTTGTAACTTTTTACTGGAGCGTCATAACATCTTGAAATTTTGTTCCAATAAAGTACTCGAGCCTCTCGTCAATTTACGCTATCGCTCATAGCTATGCTACCTTTGAGTCCCAAATCAAACACTGATAAAAATTCAAATGGCGCTAACTTTTATACGGTGCGTCCTATACCTATCAATGTTTGCAACAATCAAATGCTTGTAGCTTTTTATTGGAGCGTCATAAAATCTTGAAATTTTGTGACATTAAATTACTCGAGCCTCTTATCAATTTCAGCTATCACTCATAGCTATGCTACCCTTGAGTCCTAATCAAACACTGATAAAACAATGGCCCTAAATTCTGTACTTTGCGTCCTACACTTATCAAAGTTTGCAACAATCAAATGCTTGTAACTTTTTACTGGAGCGTCATAAAATCTTGAAATTCTGTGACAATAAAATACTCGAGCCTCTTACCAATTTAAGCTATCGCTCATAGCTATGCTATCCTTGAGTCCCAAATCAAACACTGATAAAACAATGGCCCTAAATTCTGTACTTTGCGTCCTACACTTATCAAAGTTTGCAACAATCAAATGCTTGTAACTTTTTACTGGAGCGTCATAAAATCTTGAAATTCTGTGACAATAAAGTACTCGAGCCTCTTATCAATTTAAGCTATCGCTCATAGCTATGCTACCCTTGAGTTCCAAATCAAACATTGATAAACCTTCAATTGGCCCTAACTTCTATACAGTGCGTCCTACACCTATCAAAGTGTGCAACAATTAAATGCTTGCAAGTTTTTACTGGAGCGTCATAAAATCTTGAAATTTGGTGACAATAAAGAACTCGAGCCTCTTGTAAATGTAAGCTATCGCTCATAGCTATGCTACCCTTGAGTCCCAAATCAAACACTGATAAAAATTCAAATGGCGCTAACTTTTATACGGTGCGTCCTATACCTATCAATGTTTGCAACAATCAAATGCTTGTAGCTTTTTATTGGAGCGTCATAATATCTTGAAATTTTGTGACATTAAATTACTCGAGCCTCTTATCAATTTCAGCTATCACTCATAGCTATGCTACCCTTGAGTCCTAATCAAACACTGATAAAACAATGGCCCTAAATTCTGTACTTTGCGTCCTACACTTATCAAAGTTTGCAACAATCAAATGCTTGTAACTTTTTACTGGAGCGTCATAAAATCTTGAAATTCTGTGACAATAAAATACTCGAGCCTCTTACCAATTTAAGCTATCGCTCATAGCTATGCTATCCTTGAGTCCCAAATCAAACACTGATAAAACAATGGCCCTAAATTCTGTACTTTGCGTCCTACACTTATCAAAGTTTGCAACAATCAAATGCTTGTAACTTTTTACTGGAGCGTCATAAAATCTTGAAATTCTGTGACAATAAAGTACTCGAGCCTCTTATCAATTTAAGCTATCGCTCATAGCTATGCTACCCTTGAGTTCCAAATCAAACATTGATAAACCTTCAATTGGCCCTAACTTCTATACAGTGCGTCCTACACCTATCAAAGTGTGCAACAATTAAATGCTTGCAAGTTTTTACTGGAGCGTCATAAAATCTTGAAATTTGGTGACAATAAAGAACTCGAGCCTCTTGTAAATGTAAGCTATCGCTCATAGCTACGCTACCCTTGAGTCCCAAATCAACCACTGATAAAATTTCAAATGGCCCTTACTTCTATACGGTGCGTCCTATACCTATCAATGTTTGCAACCATCAAATGCTTGTAACTTTTTACTGGAGCGTCATAACACCTTGAAATTTTGTGACAATAAAGTACTCGAGCCTCTTACCAATTTAAGCTATCGCTCATATCTATGCTATCCTTGAGTCCCAAATCAAACACTGATAAAACAATGGCCCTAAATTCTGTACTTTGCGTCCTACACTTATCAAAGTTTGCAACAATCAAATGCTTGTAACTTTTTACTGGAGCGTCATAAAATCTTGAAATTCTGTGACAATAAAGTACTCGAGCCTCTTATCAATTTAAGCTATCGCTCATAGCTATGCTACCCTTGAGTCCCAAATCAAACACTTATTAAACTTCAAATGGCCCTAACTTCTATACGGTGCGATATACACCTATCAAAGTATGCAACATTCAAATGCTTGTAACTTTTTACTGGAGCGTCATAAAATCTTGAAATTTTGTGACAATAAAGTACTCGAGCCTCTCGTCAATTTACGCTATCGCTCATAGCTATGCTACCTTTGAGTCCCAAATCAAACACTGATAAAAATTCAAATGGCGCTAACTTCTATACGGTGCGTCCTATACCTATCAAAGTTTGCAACAATCAAATGCTTGTAGCTTTTTATTGGAGCGTCATAAAATGTTGAAATTTTGTGACATTAAATTACTCGAGCCTTTTATCAATTTCAGCTATCACTCATAGCTATGCTACCCTTGAGTCCCAAATCAAACACGTATAAAACTTCAAATGGCCCTAACTTCTACACAGTGCGTCCTACACCTATCAAAGTTTGCAACAATTAAATGCTTGCAACTTTTTACTGGAGCGTCATAAAATCTTGAAATTTGGTGACAATAAAGAACTCGAGCCTCTAATCAATTTAAGTTATCGCTCATAGCTATGCTACCCTTGAGTCCCAAATCAAACACTGATAAAATTTCAAATGGCCCTAACTTCTATACGGTGCGTCCTACACCTATCAAACTTTGTAACATTCAAATGCTTGTAACTTTTTACTGGAGCGTCATAAAATCTTGAAATTTTGTGACAATAAAGAACTCGAGCCTCTCGTCAATTTAAGCTATCGCTCATAGCTATGCTACCTTTGAGTCCCAAATCAAACACTGATAAAAATTCAAATGGCCCTAACTTCTATACGGTGCGTCCTACACCTATCAAACTTTTCAACATTCAAATGCTTGTAACTTCTTACTGGAGAGTCATAAAATCTTCAAATTTTGTGACAATAAAGTACTCGAACCTCTTGTAATTGTAAGCTATCGCTCATAGCTATGCTACCCTTGAGTCCCAAATCAACCACTGATAAAATTTCAAATGGCCCTAACTTCTATACGGTGCGTCCTATACCTATCAAAGTTTGCAACCATCAAATGCTTGTAACTTTTTACTGGAGCGTCATAACACCTTGAAATTTTGTGACAATAAAGTACTCGAGCCTCTTACCAATTTAAGTTATCGCTCATAGCTATGCTATCCTTGAGTCCCAAATCAAACACTGGTAAAAAAGTATCCCTAAATTCTGTACTTTGCGTCCTACACTTATCAATGTTTGCAACAATCAAATGCTTGTAACTTTTTACTGGAGCGTCATGAAATCTTGAAATTCTGTGACAATAGAGTACTCGAGCCTCTTATCAATTTAAGCTATCGCTCATAGCTATGCTACCCTTGAGTTCCAAATCAAACATTGATAAACCTTCAATTGGCCCTAACTTCTATACAGTGCGTCCTACACATATCAAAGTTTGCAACAATTAAATGCTTGCAACTTTTTACTGGAGCGTCATAAAACCTAGAAATTTGGTGACAGTAAAGTAATCGAGCCTCTTATCAATTTAAGCTATCGCTCATAGCTATGCTACCCTTGACTCCGAAATCAAACACTGATAAAATTTCAAATGGCCCTAACATCTTTAAGGTGCGTCCTACACCTATCAAACTTTGCAACATTCAAATGCTTGTAACTTTTTACTGGAGCGTCATAAAATCTTGAAATTCTGTGACAATAAAGTACTCGAGCCTCTTATCAATTTAAGCTATCGCTCATAGCTATGCTACCCTTGAGTTCCAAATCAAACATTGATAAACCTTCAATTGGCCCAAACTTCTATTCAGTGCTTGCTACACCTATCAAAGTTTGCAACAATTAAATGCTTGCAACTTTTTACTGGAGCGTCATAAAATCTTGAAATTTGGTGACAATAAAGAACTCGAGCCTCTAATCAATTTAAGTTATCGCTCATCGCTATGCTACCCTTGAGTCCCAAGTCAAACACTGATAAAATTTCAAATGGAGCTAACTTCTATACGGTGCGTCCTACACCTATCAAACTTTGTAACATTCAAATGCTTGTATCTTTTTACTGGAGCGTCATAAAATCTTGAAATTTTGTGACAATAAAGAACTCGAGCCTCTCGTCAATTTAAGCTATCGCTCATAGCTATGCTACATTTGAGTCCCAAATCAAACACTGATAAAAATTCAAATGGCCCTTACTTCTATACGGTGCGTCCTACACCTATCAAACTTTTCAACATTCAAATGCTTGTAACTTCTTACTGGAGAGTCATAAAATCTTCAAATTTTGTGACAATAAAGTACTCGAACCTCTTGTAAATGTAAGCTATCGCTCATAGCTATGCTACCCTTGAGTCCCAAATCAACCACTGATAAAATTTCAAATGGCCCTAACTTCTATACGGTGCGTCCTATACCTATCAAAGTTTGCAACCATCAAATGCTTGTAACTTTTTACTGGAGCGTCATAACACCTTGAAATTTTGTGACAATAAAGTACTCGAGCCTCTTACCAATTTAAGCTATCGCTCATAGCTATGCTATCCTTGAGTCCCAAATCAAACATTGATAAACCTTCAATTGGCCCTAACTTCTATACAGTGCGTCCTACACCTATCAAAGTTTGCAACAATTAAATGCTTGCAACTTTTTACTGGAGCGTCATAAAATCTTGAAATTTGGTGACAATAAAGAACTCGAGCCTCTAATCAATTTAAGTTATCGCTCATAGCTATGCTACCCTTGAGTCCCAAATCAAACACTGATAAAATTTCAAATGGCCCTAACTTCTATACGGTGCGTCCTACACCTATCAAACTTTTCAACATTCAAATGCTTGTAACTTCTTACTGGAGAGTCATAAAAGCTTCAAATTTTGTGACAATAAAGTACTCGAACCTCTTGTAAATGTAAGCTATCGCTCATAGCTATGCTACCCTTGAGTCCCAAATCAACCACTGATAAAATTTCAAATGGCCCTAACTTCTATACGGTGCGTCCTATACCTATCAAAGTTTGCAACCATCAAATGCTTGTAACTTTTTACTGGAGCGTCATAACACCTTGAAATTTTGTGACAATAAAGTACTCGAGCCTCTTACCAATTTAAGCTATCGCTCATAGCTATGCTATCCTTGAGTCCCAAATCAAACACTGGTAAAACTATGGCCCTAAATTCTGTACTTTGCGTCCTACACTTATCAATGTTTGCAACAATCAAATGCTTCTAACTTTTTACTGGAGCGTCATGAAATCTTGAAATTCTGTGACAATAGAGTACTCGAGCCTCTTATCAATTTAAGCTATCGCTCATAGCTATGCTACCCTTGAGTTCCAAATCAAACATTGATAAACCTTCAATTGGCCCTAACTTCTATACAGTGCGTCCTACACATATCAAAGTTTGCAACAATTAAATGCTTGCAACTTTTTACTGGAGCGTCATAAAACCTAGAAATTTGGTGACAGTAAAGTAATCGAGCCTCTTATCAATTTAAGCTATCGCTCATAGCTATGCTACCCTTGACTCCGAAATCAAACACTGATAAAATTTCAAATGGCCCTAACATCTTTAAGGTGCGTCCTACACCTATCAAACTTTGCAACATTCAAATGCTTGTAACTTTTTACTGGAGCGTCATAAAATCTTGAAATTCTGTGACAATAAAGTACTCGAGCCTCTTATCAATTTAAGCTATCGCTCATAGCTATGCTACCCTTGAGTTCCAAATCAAACATTGATAAACCTTCAATTGGCCCAAACTTCTATTCAGTGCTTGCTACACCTATCAAAGTTTGCAACAATTAAATGCTTGCAACTTTTTACTGGAGCGTCATAAAATCTTGAAATTTGGTGACAATAAAGAACTCGAGCCTCTAATCAATTTAAGTTATCGCTCATCGCTATGCTACCCTTGAGTCCCAAGTCAAACACTGATAAAATTTCAAATGGAGCTAACTTCTATACGGTGCGTCCTACACCTATCAAACTTTGTAACATTCAAATGCTTGTAACTTTTTACTGGAGCGTCATAAAATCTTGAAATTTTGTGACAATAAAGAACTCGAGCCTCTCGTCAATTTAAGCTATCGCTCATAGCTATGCTACCTTTGAGTCCCAAATCAAACACTGATAAAAATTCAAATGGCCCTAACTTCTATACGGTGCGTCCTACACCTATCAAACTTTTCAACATACAAATGCTTGTAACTTCTTACTGGAGAGTCATAAAATCTTCAAATTTTGTGACAATAAAGTACTCGAACCTCTTGTAAATGTAAGCTATCGCTCATAGCTATGCTACCCTTGAGTCCCAAATCAACCACTGATAAAATTTCAAATGGCCCTAACTTCTATACGGTGCGTCCTATACCTATCAAAGTTTGCAACCATCAAATGCTTGTAACTTTTTACTGGAGCGTCATAACACCTTGAAATTTTGTGACAATAAAGTACTCGAGCCTCTTACCAATTTAAGCTATCGCTCATAGCTATGCTATCCTTGAGTCCCAAATCAAACATTGATAAACCTTCAATTGGCCCTAACTTCTATACAGTGCGTCCTACACCTATCAAAGTTTGCAACAATTAAATGCTTGCAACTTTTTACTGGAGCGTCATAAAATCTTGAAATTTGGTGACAATTAAGAACTCGAGCCTCTAATCAATTTAAGTTATCGCTCATAGCTATGCTACCCTTGAGTCCCAAATCAAACACTGATAAAATTTCAAATGGCCCTAACTTCTATACGGTGCGTCCTACACCTATCAAACTTTTCAACATTCAAATGCTTGTAACTTCTTACTGGAGAGTCATAAAATCTTCAAATTTTGTGACAATAAAGTACTCGAACCTCTTGTAAATGTAAGCTATCGCTCATAGCTATGCTACCCTTGAGTCCCAAATCAACCACTGATAAAATTTCAAATGGCCCTAACTTCTATACGGTGCGTCCTATACCTATCAAAGTTTGCAACCATCAAATGCTTGTAACTTTTTACTGGAGCGTCATAACACCTTGAAATTTTGTGACAATAAAGTACTCGAGCCTCTTACCAATTTAAGCTATCGCTCATAGCTATGCTATCCTTGAGTCCCAAATCAAACACTGGTAAAACAATGGCCCTAAATTCTGTACTTTGCGTCCTACACTTATCAATGTTTGCAACAATCAAATGCTTCTAACTTTTTACTGGAGCGTCATGAAATCTTGAAATTCTGTGACAATAGAGTACTCGAGCCTCTTATCAATTTAAGCTATCGCTCATAGCTATGCTACCCTTGAGTTCCAAATCAAACATTGATAAACCTTCAATTGGCCCTAACTTCTATACAGTGCGTCCTACACATATCAAAGTTTGCAACAATTAAATGCTTGCAACTTTTTACTGGAGCGTCATAAAACCTAGAAATTTGGTGACAGGAAAGTAATCGAGCCTCTTATCAATTTAAGCTATCGCTCATAGCTATGCTACCCTAGACTCCGAAATCAAACACTGATAAAATTTCAAATGGCCCTAACATCTTTACGGTGCGTCCTACACCTATCAAACTTTGCAACATTCAAATGCTTGTAACTTTTGACTGGAGCGTCATAAAACCTTGAAATTTTGTGACAATAAAGTACTCGAGCCTCTTACCAATTTACGCTATCGCTCATAGCTATGCTATCCTTGAGTCCCAAATCAAACATTGATAAACCTTCAATTGGCCCTAACTTCTATACAGTGCGTCCTACACCTATCAAACTTTGTAACATTCAAATGCTTGTAACTTTTTACTGGAGCGTCATAAAATCTTGAAATTTTGTGACAATAAAGAACTCGAGCCTCTCGTCAATTTAAGCTATCGCTCATAGCTATGCTACCTTTGAGTCCCAAATCAAACACTGATAAAAATTCAAATGGCCCTAACTTCTATACGGTGCGTCCTACACCTATCAAACTTTTCAACATTCAAATGCTTGTAACTTCTTACTGGAGAGTCATAAAATCTTCAAATTTTGTGACAATAAAGTACTCGAACCTCTTGTAAATGTAAGCTATCGCTCATAGCTATGCTACCCTTGAGTCCCAAATCAACCACTGATAAAATTTCAAATGGCCCTAACTTCTATACGGTGCGTCCTATACCTATCAAAGTTTGCAACCATCAAATGCTTGTAACTTTTTACTGGAGCGTCATAACACCTTGAAATTTTGTGACAATAAAGTACTCGAGCCTCTTACCAATTTAAGCTATCGCTCATACCTATGCTATCCTTGAGTCCCAAATCAAACATTGATAAACCTTCAATTGGCCCTAACTTCTATACAGTGCGTCCTACACCTATCAAAGTTTGCAACAATTAAATGCTTGCAACTTTTTAGTGGAGCGTCATAAAATCTTGAAATTTGGTGACAATAAAGAACTCGAGCCTCTAATCAATTTAAGTTATCGCTCATAGCTATGCTACCCTTGAGTCCCAAATCAAACACTGATAAAATTTCAAATGGCCCTAACTTCTATACGGTGCGTCCTACACCTATCAAACTTTGTAACATTCAAATGCTTGTAACTTTTTACTGGAGCGTCATAAAATCTTCAAATTTTGTGACAATAAAGTACTCGAGGCTCTTACCAATTTAAGCTATCGCTCATAGCTATGCTATCCTTGAGTCCCAAATCAAACACTGGTAAAACAATGGCCCTAAATTCTGTACTTTGCGTCCTACACTTATCAATGTTTGCAACAATCAAATGCTTGTAACTTTTTACTGGAGCGTCATGAAATCTTGAAATTCTGTGACAATACAGTACTCGAGCCTCTTATCAATTTAAGCTATCGCTCATAGCTATGCTACCCTTGAGTTCCAAATCAAACATTGATAAACCTTCAATTGGCCCATACTTCTATTCAGTGCTTCCTACACCTATCAAAGTTTGCAACAATTAAATGATTGCAACTTTTTACTGGAGCGTCATAAAATCTTTAAATTTGGTGACAATAAAGAACTCGAGCCTCTTATCAATTTAAGCTATCGCTCATAGCTATGCTACCCTTGACTCCGAAATCAAACACTGATAAAATTTCAAATGGCCCTAACATCTTTAAGGTGCGTCCTACACCTATCAAACTTTGCAACATTCAAATGCTTGTAACTTTTTACTGGAGCGTCATAAAATCTTGAAATTCTGTGACAATAAAGTACTCGAGCCTCTTATCAATTTAAGCTATCGCTCATAGCTATGCTACCCTTGAGTTCCAAATCAAACATTGATAAACCTTCAATTGGCCCAAACTTCTATTCAGTGCTTGCTACACCTATCAAAGTTTGCAACAATTAAATGCTTGCAACTTTTTACTGGAGCGTCATAAAATCTTGAAATTTGGTGACAATAAAGAACTCGAGCCTCTAATCAATTTAAGTTATCGCTCATCGCTATGCTACCCTTGAGTCCCAAGTCAAACACTGATAAAATTTCAAATGGAGCTAACTTCTATACGGTGCGTCCTACACCTATCAAACTTTGTAACATTCAAATGCTTGTAACTTTTTACTGGAGCGTCATAAAATCTTGAAATTTTGTGACAATAAAGAACTCGAGCCTCTCGTCAATTTAAGCTATCGCTCATAGCTATGCTACCTTTGAGTCCCAAATCAAACACTGATAAAAATTCAAATGGCCCTAACTTCTATACGGTGCGTCCTACACCTATCAAACTTTTCAACATACAAATGCTTGTAACTTCTTACTGGAGAGTCATAAAATCTTCAAATTTTGTGACAATAAAGTACTCGAACCTCTTGTAAATGTAAGCTATCGCTCATAGCTATGCTACCCTTGAGTCCCAAATCAACCACTGATAAAATTTCAAATGGCCCTAACTTCTATACGGTGCGTCCTATACCTATCAAAGTTTGCAACCATCAAATGCTTGTAACTTTTTACTGGAGCGTCATAACACCTTGAAATTTTGTGACAATAAAGTACTCGAGCCTCTTACCAATTTAAGCTATCGCTCATAGCTATGCTATCCTTGAGTCCCAAATCAAACATTGATAAACCTTCAATTGGCCCTAACTTCTATACAGTGCGTCCTACACCTATCAAAGTTTGCAACAATTAAATGCTTGCAACTTTTTACTGGAGCGTCATAAAATCTTGAAATTTGGTGACAATTAAGAACTCGAGCCTCTAATCAATTTAAGTTATCGCTCATAGCTATGCTACCCTTGAGTCCCAAATCAAACACTGATAAAATTTCAAATGGCCCTAACTTCTATACGGTGCGTCCTACACCTATCAAACTTTTCAACATTCAAATGCTTGTAACTTCTTACTGGAGAGTCATAAAATCTTCAAATTTTGTGACAATAAAGTACTCGAACCTCTTGTAAATGTAAGCTATCGCTCATAGCTATGCTACCCTTGAGTCCCAAATCAACCACTGATAAAATTTCAAATGGCCCTAACTTCTATACGGTGCGTCCTATACCTATCAAAGTTTGCAACCATCAAATGCTTGTAACTTTTTACTGGAGCGTCATAACACCTTGAAATTTTGTGACAATAAAGTACTCGAGCCTCTTACCAATTTAAGCTATCGCTCATAGCTATGCTATCCTTGAGTCCCAAATCAAACACTGGTAAAACAATGGCCCTAAATTCTGTACTTTGCGTCCTACACTTATCAATGTTTGCAACAATCAAATGCTTCTAACTTTTTACTGGAGCGTCATGAAATCTTGAAATTCTGTGACAATAGAGTACTCGAGCCTCTTATCAATTTAAGCTATCGCTCATAGCTATGCTACCCTTGAGTTCCAAATCAAACATTGATAAACCTTCAATTGGCCCTAACTTCTATACAGTGCGTCCTACACATATCAAAGTTTGCAACAATTAAATGCTTGCAACTTTTTACTGGAGCGTCATAAAACCTAGAAATTTGGTGACAGGAAAGTAATCGAGCCTCTTATCAATTTAAGCTATCGCTCATAGCTATGCTACCCTAGACTCCGAAATCAAACACTGATAAAATTTCAAATGGCCCTAACATCTTTACGGTGCGTCCTACACCTATCAAACTTTGCAACATTCAAATGCTTGTAACTTTTGACTGGAGCGTCATAAAACCTTGAAATTTTGTGACAATAAAGTACTCGAGCCTCTTACCAATTTACGCTATCGCTCATAGCTATGCTATCCTTGAGTCCCAAATCAAACATTGATAAACCTTCAATTGGCCCTAACTTCTATACAGTGCGTCCTACACCTATCAAACTTTGTAACATTCAAATGCTTGTAACTTTTTACTGGAGCGTCATAAAATCTTGAAATTTTGTGACAATAAAGAACTCGAGCCTCTCGTCAATTTAAGCTATCGCTCATAGCTATGCTACCTTTGAGTCCCAAATCAAACACTGATAAAAATTCAAATGGCCCTAACTTCTATACGGTGCGTCCTACACCTATCAAACTTTTCAACATTCAAATGCTTGTAACTTCTTACTGGAGAGTCATAAAATCTTCAAATTTTGTGACAATAAAGTACTCGAACCTCTTGTAAATGTAAGCTATCGCTCATAGCTATGCTACCCTTGAGTCCCAAATCAACCACTGATAAAATTTCAAATGGCCCTAACTTCTATACGGTGCGTCCTATACCTATCAAAGTTTGCAACCATCAAATGCTTGTAACTTTTTACTGGAGCGTCATAACACCTTGAAATTTTGTGACAATAAAGTACTCGAGCCTCTTACCAATTTAAGCTATCGCTCATACCTATGCTATCCTTGAGTCCCAAATCAAACATTGATAAACCTTCAATTGGCCCTAACTTCTATACAGTGCGTCCTACACCTATCAAAGTTTGCAACAATTAAATGCTTGCAACTTTTTAGTGGAGCGTCATAAAATCTTGAAATTTGGTGACAATAAAGAACTCGAGCCTCTAATCAATTTAAGTTATCGCTCATAGCTATGCTACCCTTGAGTCCCAAATCAAACACTGATAAAATTTCAAATGGCCCTAACTTCTATACGGTGCGTCCTACACCTATCAAACTTTGTAACATTCAAATGCTTGTAACTTTTTACTGGAGCGTCATAAAATCTTCAAATTTTGTGACAATAAAGTACTCGAGGCTCTTACCAATTTAAGCTATCGCTCATAGCTATGCTATCCTTGAGTCCCAAATCAAACACTGGTAAAACAATGGCCCTAAATTCTGTACTTTGCGTCCTACACTTATCAATGTTTGCAACAATCAAATGCTTGTAACTTTTTACTGGAGCGTCATGAAATCTTGAAATTCTGTGACAATACAGTACTCGAGCCTCTTATCAATTTAAGCTATCGCTCATAGCTATGCTACCCTTGAGTTCCAAATCAAACATTGATAAACCTTCAATTGGCCCATACTTCTATTCAGTGCTTCCTACACCTATCAAAGTTTGCAACAATTAAATGATTGCAACTTTTTACTGGAGCGTCATAAAATCTTGAAATTTGGTGACAATAAAGAACTCGAGCCTCTAATCAATTTAAGTTATCGCTCATAGCTATGCTACTTTTGAGTCCCAAATCAAACACTGATAAAAATTCAAATGGCCCTAACTTCTATACGGTGCGTCCTACACCTATCAAACTTTTCAACATTCAAATGCTTGTAACTTTTTACTGCAGCGTCATAAAATCTTGCAATTTTGTGACAATAAAGTACTCGAGCCTCTTGTAAATGTAAGCTATCGCTCATAGCTATGCTACCCTTGAGTCCCAAATCAACCACTGATAAAATTTCAAATGGCCCTTACTTCTATACGGTGCGTCCTATACCTATCAATGTTTGCAACCATCAAATGCTTGTAACTTTTTACTGGAGCGTCATAACACCTTGAAATTTTGTGACAATAAAGTACTCGAGCCTCTTACCAATTTAAGCTATCGCTCATATCTATGCTATCCTTCAGTCCCAAATCAAACACTGATAAAACAATGGCCCTAAATTCTGTACTTTGCGTCCTACACTTATCAAAGTTTGCAACAATCAAATGCTTGTAAGTTTTTACTGGAGCGTCATAAAATCTTGAAATTCTGTGACAATAAAGTACTCGAGCCTCTTATCAATTTAAGCTATCGCTCATAGCTATGCTACCCTTGAGTTCCAAATCAATCATTGATAAACCTTCAATTGGCCCTAACTTCTATACAGTGCATCCTACACCTATCAAAGTTTGCAACAATTAAATGCTTGCAACTTTTTACTGGAGCGTCATAACACCTTGAAATTTTGTGACAATAAAGTACTCGAGCCTCTTACCAATTTAAGCTATCGCTCATAGCTATACTATCCTTGAGTCCCAAATCAAACACTGATAAAATTTCAAATGGCCCTAACTTCTATACGGTGCGTCCTACACCTATCAAACTTTGCAACATTCAAATGCTTGTAACTTTTTACTGGAGCGTCATAAAATCTTGAAATTTGGTGACAATAAAGAACTCGAGCCTCTTGTCAATTTAAGGTATCGCTCATAGCTATGCTACCCTTGAGTCCCAAATCAAACACTGATTAAACTTCAAATGGCCCTAACTTCTGCGATATACACCTATCAAAGTATGCAACATTCAAATGCTTGTAACTTTTTACTGGAGCGTCATAAAATCTTGAAATTTTGTGACAATAAAGTACTCGAGCCTCTCGTCAATTTACGCTATCGCTCATAGCTATGCTACCTTTGAGTCCCAAATCAAACACTGATAAAAATTCAAATGGCGCTAACTTCTATACGGTGCGTCCTATACCTATCAAAGTTTGCAACAATCAAATGCTTGTAGCTTTTTATTGGAGCGTCATAAAATGTTGAAATTTTGTGACATTAAATTACTCGAGCCTCTTATCAATTTCAGCTATCACTCATAGCTATGCTACCCTTGAGTCCCAAATCAAACACTGATAAAATTTCAAATGGCCCTAACTTCTATACGGTGCGTCCTACACCTATCAAACTTTGTAACATTCAAATGCTTGTAACTTTTTACTGGAGCGTCATAAAATCTTGAAATTTTGTGACAGTAAAGAACTCGAGCCTCT
The DNA here is from genome assembly GCA_920105625.2 of Clusia tigrina. NCBI lineage: Eukaryota > Metazoa > Arthropoda > Insecta > Diptera > Clusiidae > Clusia > Clusia tigrina. The sequence goes on from OV050030.1 coordinate 212,242,318, forward strand.
CGTCAATTTAAGCTATCGCTCATAGCTAAGCTACCTTTGAGTCCCAAATCAAACACTGATAAAAATTCAAATGGCCCTAACTTCTATACGGTGCGTCCTGCACCTATCAAACTTTTCAACATTCAAATGCTTGTAACTTCTTAATGGAGAGTCATAAAATCTTCAAATTTTGTGACAATAAAGTACTCGAACCTCTTGTAAATGTAAGCTATCGCTCATAGCTATGCTACCCTTGAGTCCCAAATCAACCACTGATAAAATTTCAAATGGCCCTAACTTCTATACGGTGCGTCCTATACCTATCAAAGTTTGCAACCATCAAATGCTTGTAACTGTTTACTGGGGCGTCATAACACCTTGAAATTTTGTGACAATAAAGTACTCGAGCCTCTTACCAATTTAAGTTATCGCTCATAGCTATGCTATCCTTGAGTCCCAAATCAAACACTGGTAAAAAAATATCCCCAAATTCTGTACTTTGCGTCCTACACTTATCAATGTTTGCAACAATCAAATGCTTGTAACTTTTTACTGGAGCGTCATGAAATCTTGAAATTCTGTGACAATAGAGTACTCGAGCCTCTTATCAATTTAATCTATCGCTCATAGCTATGCTACCCTTGAGTTCCAAATCAAACATTGATAAACCTTCAATTGGTCCTAGCTTCTATACAGTGCGTCCTACACATATCAAAGTTTGCAACAATTAAATGCTTGCAACTTTTTACTGGAGCGTCATAAAACCTAGAAATTTGGTGACAGTAAAGTAATCGAGCCTCTTATCAATTTAAGCTATCGCTCATAGCTATGCTACCCTTGACTCCGAAATCAAACACTGATAAAATTTCAAATGGCCCTAACATCTCTACGGTGCGTCCTACACCTATCAAACTTTGCAACATTCAAATGCTTGTAACTTTTTACTGGAGCGTCATAAAATCTTGAAATTCTGTGACAATAAAGTACTCGAGCCTCTTATCAATTTAAGCTATCGCTCATAGCTATGCTACCCTTGAGTTTCAAATCAAACATTGATAAACCTTCAATTGGCCCAAACTTCTATTCAGTGCTTCCTACACCTATCAAAGTTTGCAACAATTAAATGCTTGCAACTTTTTACTGGAGCGTCATAAAATCTTGAAATTTGGTGACAATAAAGAACTCGAGCCTCTAATCAATTTAAGTTATCGCTCATAGCTATGCTACCCTTGAGTCCCAAATCAAACACTGATAAAATTTCAAATGGAGCTAACTTCTATACGGTGCGTCCTACACCTATCAAACTTTGTAACATTCAAATGCTTGTAACTTTTTACTGGAGCGTCATAAAATCTTGAAATTTTGTGACAATAAAGAACTCGAGCCTCTCGTCAATTTGAGCTATCGCTCATAGCTATGCTACCCTTGAGTCCCAAATCAAACACTGATAAAAATTCAAATGGCCCTAAGTTCTATACGGTGCGTCCTACACCTATCAAACTTTGCAACATTCAAATGCTTGTAACTTTTTACTGGAGCGTCATAAAATCTTGAAATTTTGTGACAATAAAGAACTCGAGCCTCTCGTCAATTTAAGCTATCGCTCATAGCTATGCTACCTTTGAGTCCCAAATCAAACATTGATAAACCTTCAATTGGCCCTAACTTCTATACAGTGCGTCCTACACCTATCAAAATTTGCAACAATTAAATGCTTGCAACTTTTTACTGGAGCGTCATAAAATCTTGAAATTTGGTGACAATAAAGAACTCGAGCCTCTAATCAATTTAAGTTATCGCTCATAGCTATGCTACCCTTGAGTCCCAAATCAAACACTGATCAAATTTCAAATGGCCCTAACTTCTATACGGTGCGTCCTACACCTATCAAACTTTTCAACATTCAAATGCTTGTAACTTCTTACTGGAGAGTCATAAAATCTTCAAATTTTGTGACAATAAAGTACGCGAACCTCTTGTAAATGTAAGCTATCGCTCATAGCTATGCTACCCTTGAGTCCCAAATCAACCACTGATAAAATTTCAAAAGGCCCTAACTTCTATACGGTGCGTCCTATACCTATCAAAGTTTGCAACCATCAAATGCTTGTAACTTTTTACTGGAGCGTCATAACACCTTGAAATTTTGTGACAATAAAGTACTCGAGCCTCTTACCAATTTAAGCTATCGCTCATAGCTATGCTATCCTTGAGTCCCAAATCAAACACTGGTAAAACAATGGCCCTAAATTCTGTACTTTGCGTCCTACACTTATCAATGTTTGCAACAATCAAATGCTTCTAACTTTTTACTGGAGCGTCATGAAATCTTGAAATTCTGTGACAATAGAGTACTCGAGCCTCTTATCAATTTAAGCTATCGCTCATAGCTATGCTACCCTTGAGTTCCAAATCAAACATTGATAAACCTTCAATTGGCCCTAACTTCTATACAGTGCGTCCTACACATATTAAAGTTTGCAACAATTAAATGCTTGCAACTTTTTACTGGAGCGTCATAAAACCTAGAAATTTGGTGACAGTAAAGTAATCGAGCCTCTTATCAATTTAAGCTATCGCTCATAGCTATGCTACCCTTGACTCCGAAATCAAACACTGATAAAATTTCAAATGGCCCTAACATCTTTACGGTGCGTCCTACACCTATCAAACTTTGCAACATTCAAATGCTTGTAACTTTTTACTGGAGCGTCATAAAACCTTGAAATTCTGTGGCAATAAAGTACTCGAGCCTCTTATCAATTTAAGCTATCGCTCATAGCTATGCTACCCTTGAGTTCCAAATCAAACATTGATAAACCTTCAATTGGCCCAAACTTCTATTCAGTGCTTCCTACACCTATCAAAGTTTGCAACAATTAAATGCTTGCAACTTTTTACTGGAGCGTCATAAAATCTTGAAATTTGGTGACAATAAAGAACTCGAGCCTATAATCAATTTAAGTTATCGCTCATAGCTATGCTACCCTTGAGTCCCAAATCAAACACTGATAAAATTTCAAATGGCCCTAACTTCTATACGGTGCGTCCTACACCTATCAAACTTTGTAACATTCAAATGCTTGTAACTTTTTACTGGAGCGTCATAAAATCTTGAAATTTTGTGACAATAAAGAACTCGAGCCTCTCGTCAATTTAAGCTATCGCTCATAGCTATGCTACCTTTGAGTCCCAAATCAAACACTGATAAAAATTCAAATGGCCCTAACTTCTATACGGTGCGTCCTACACCTATCAAACTTTTCAACATTCCAATGCTTGTAACTTCTTACTGGAGAGTCATAAAATCTTCAAATTTTGTGACAATAAAGTACTCGAACCTCTTGTAAATGTAAGCTATCGCTCATAGCTATGCTACCCTTGAGTCCCAAATCAACCACTGATAAAATTTCAAATGGCCCTAATTTCTATACGGTGCGTCCCACAGCTATCAAGGTTTGCAACCATCAAATGCTTGTAACTTTTTACTGGAGCGTCATAACACCTTGAAATTTTGTGACAATAAAGTACTCGAGCCTCTTTCCAATTTAAGCTATCGCTCATAGCTATGCTATCCTTGAGTCCGAAATCAAACACTGGTAAAACAATGGCCCTAAATTCTGTACTTTGCGTCCTACACTTATCAATGTTTGCAACAATCAAATGCTTGTAACTTTTTACTGGAGCGTCATGAAATCTTGAAATTCTGTGACAATAGAGTACTCGAGCCTCTTATCAATTTAAGCTCATAGCTATGCTACCCTTGAGTTCCAAATCAAACATTCATAAACCTTCAATTGGCCCTAACTTCTATACAGTGCGTCCTACACATATCAAAGTTTGCAACAATTAAATGCTTGCAACTTTTTACTGGAGCGTCATAAAACCTAGAAATTTGGTGACAGTAAAGTAATCGAGCCTCTTATCAATTTAAGCTATCGCTCATAGCTATGCTACCCTTGACTCCGAAATCAAACACTGATAAAATTTCAAATGGCCCTAACATCTTTACGGTGCGTCCTACACCTATCAAACTTTGCAACATTCAAATGCTTGTAACTTTTTACTGGAGTGTCAAAAAATCTTGAAATTCTGTGACAATAAAGTACTCGAGCCTCTTATCAATTTAAGCTATCGCTCATAGCTATGCTACCCTTGAGTTCTAAATCAAACATTGATAAACCTTCAATTGGCCCTAACTTCTATTCAGTGCTTCCTACACCTATCAAAGTTTGCAACAATTAAATGCTTGCAACTTTTTCCTGGAGCGTCATAAAATCTTGAAATGTGGTGACAATAAAGAACTCGAGCCTCTAATCAATTTAAGTTATCGCTCATAGCTATGCTACCCTTGAGTCCCAAATCAAACACTGATAAAATTTCAAATGGCCCTAACTTCTATACGGTGCGTCCTACACCTATCAAACTTTGCAACATTCAAATGCTTGTAACTCTTTACTGGAGCGTCATAAAATCTTGAAATTTTGTGACAATAAAGAACTCGAGCCTCTCGTCAATTTAAGCTCTCGCTCATAGCTATGCTACCTTTGCGTCCCAAATCAAACATTGATAAACCTTCAATTGGCCCTAACTTCTATACAGTGCGTCCTACACCTATCAAAGTTTGCAACAATTAAATGCTTGCAACTTTTTACTGGAGCGTCATAAAATCTTGAAATTTGGTGACAATAAAGAACTCGAGCCTCTAATCAATTTAAGTTATCGCTCATAGCTATGCTACCCTTGAGTCCCAAATCAAACACTGATAAAATTTCAAATGGCCCTAACTTCTATACGGTGCGTCCTACACCTATCAAACTTTCTAACATTCAAATGCTTGTAACTTTTTACTGGAGCGTCATAAAATCTTGAAATTTTGTGACAATAAAGAACTCGAGCCTCTCGTCAATTTAAGCTATCGCTCATAGCTATGCTACCTTTGAGTCCCAAATCAAACACGGATAAAAATTCAAATGGCCCTAACTTCTATACGGTGCGTCCTACACCTATCAAACTTTTCAACATTCAAATGCTTGTAACTTCTTACTGGAGAGTCATAAAATCTTCAAATTTTGTGACAATAAAGTACTCGAACCTCTTGTAAATGTAAGCTATCGCTCATAGCTATGCTACCCTTGAGTCCCAAATCAACCACTGATAAAATTTCAAATGGCCCTAACTTCTATACGGTGCGTCCTATACCTATCAAAGTTTGCAACCATCAAATGCTTGTAACTTTTTACTGGAGCGTCATAACACCTTGAAATTTTGTGACAATAAAGTACTCGAGCCTCTTACCAATTTAAGCTATCGCTCATAGCTATGCTATCCTTGAGTCCCAAATCAAACACTGGTAAAACAATGGCCCTAAATTCTGTACTTTGCGTCCTACACTTATCAATGTTTGCAACAAGCAAATGCTTCTAACTTTTTACTGGAGCGTCATAAAACCTTGCAATTCTGTGACAATAAAGTACTCGAGCCTCTTATCAATTTAAGCTATCGCTCATAGCTATGCTACCCTTGAGTTCCAAATCAAACATTGATAAACCTTCAATTGGCCCTAACTTCTATTCAGTGCTTCCTACACCTATCAAAGTTTGCAACAATTAAATGCTTGCAACTTTTTACTGGAGCGTAATAAAATCTTGAAATGTGGTGACAATAAAGAACTCGAACCTCTAATCAATTTAAGTTATCGCTCATAGCTATGCTACCCTTGAGTCCCAAATCAAACACTGATAAAATTTCAAATGGCCCTAACTTCTATACGGTGCGTCCTACACCTATCAAACTTTGCAACATTCAAATGCTTGTAACTTTTTACTGGAGCGTCATAAAATCTTGAAATTTTGTGACAATAAAGAACTCGAGCCTCTCGTCAATTTAAGCTATCGCTCATAGCTATGCTACCTTTGAGTCCCAAATCAAACACTGATAAAAATTCAAATGGCCCTAACTTCTATACGGTGCGTCCTACACCTATCAAACTTTTCAACATTCAAATGCTTGTACCTTCTTACTGGAGAGTCATAAAATCTTCAAATTTTGTGACAATAAACTACTCGAGCCTCTTGTAAATGTAAGCTATCGCTCATAGCTATGCTACCCTTGAGTCCCAAATCAACCACTGATAAAATTTCAAATGGCCCTAACTTCTATACGGTGCGTCCTATACCTATCAAAGTTTGCAACCATCAAATGCTTGTAACTTTTTACTGGAGCGTCATAACACCTTGAAATTTTGTGACAATAAAGTACTCGAGCCTCTTACCAATTTAAGCTATCGCTCATAGCTATGCTATCCTTGAGTCCCAAATCAAACACTGATAAAACAATGGCCCTAAATTCTGTACTTTGCGTCCTACACTTATCAAAGTTTGCAACAATCAAATGCTTGCAACTTTTTACTGGAGCGTCATAAAACCTAGAAATTTGGTGACAGTAAAGTAATCGAGCCTCTTATCAATTTAAGCTATCGCTCATAGCTATGCTACCCTTGACTCCGAAATCAAACACTGATAAAATTTCAAATGGCTCTAACATCTTTACGGTGCGTCCTACACCTATCAAACTTTGCAACATTCAAATGTTTGTAACTTTTTACTGGAGCGTCATAAAATCTTGAAATACTGTGACAATAAAGTACTCGAGCCTCTTATCAATTTAAGTTATCGCTCATAGCTATGCTACCCTTGAGTTCCAAATCAAACATTGATAAACCTTCACTTGGCCCTAACTTCTATACAGTGCGTCCCACACCTATCAAAGTTTGCAACAATTAAATGCTTGCAACTTTTTACTGGAGCGTCATAAAATCTTGAAATTTGGTGACAATAAAGAACTCGAGCCTCTATGATAATCAATTTAAATTATCGCTCATAGCTATGCTACCCTTGAGTCCCAAATCAAACACTGATAAAATTTCAAATGGCCCTAACTTCTATACGGTGCGTCCTACACCTATCAAACTTTGCAACATTCAAATGCTTGTAACTTTTTACTGGAGCGTCATAAAAACTTGAAATTTTTTGACAATAAAGAACTCGAGCCTCTCGTCAATTTAAGCTATCGCTCATAGCTATGCTACCTTTGAGTCACAAATCAAACTCTGATAAAAATTCAAATGGCCCTAACTTCTATACGGTGCGTCCTACACCTATCAAACTTTTCAACATACAAATGCTTGTAACTTCTTACGGGAGAGTCATAAAATCTTCAAATTTTGTGACAATAAAGTACTCGAGCCTCTTGTAAATGTAAGCTATCGCTCGTAGCTATGCTACCCTTGAGTCCCAAATCAACCACTGATAAAATTTCAAATGGCCCTAACTTCTATACGGTGCGTCCTATACCTATCAAAGTATGCAACCATCAAATGCTTGTAACTTTTTACTGGAGCGTCATAAAATTTTGAAATTTTGTGACAATAAAGTACTCGAGCCTCTTATCCATTTAAGCTATCGCTCATAGCTATGCTACCCTTGAGTCCCAAATCAAACACTGAAAAAACTTCAAATGGCCCTAACTTCTATACAATGCGTCCTACACTTATCAAAGTTTGCAACAATCAAATGGTTGCAACTTTTTACTGGAGCGTCATAAAACCTAGAAATTTGGTGACAGTAAAGTAATCGAGCCTCTTATCAATTTAAGCTATCGCTCATAGCTATGCTACCCTTGACTCTGAAATCAAACACTGATAAAATTTCAAATGGCCCTAACATCTTTACGGTGCGTCCTACACCTATCAAACTTTGCAACATTCAAATGCTTGTAACTTTTACTGGAACGTCATAAAATCTTGAAATTTTGTGACAATAAAGTACTCGAGCCTCTTGTAAATGTAAGCTATCGCTCATAGCTATGCTACCCTTGAGTCCCAAATCAACCACTGATAAAATTTCAAATGGCCCTAACTTCTATACGGTGCGTCCTACACCTATCAAACTTTGCAACATTCAAATGCTTGTAACTTTTTACTGGAGCGTCATAAAATCTTGAAATTTTGTGACACTAAAGAACTCGAGCCTCTCGTCAATTTAAGCTATCGCTCATAGCTATGCTACCTTTGAGTCCCAAATCAAACACCGATAGAAATTCAAATGGCCCTAACTTCTATACGGTGGGTCCTACACCTATCAAACTTTTCAACATTCAAATGCTTGTAACTTCTTACTGGAGAGTCATAAAATCTTCAAATTTTGTGACAATAAAGTACTCGAGCCTCTTCTAAATGTAAGCTATCGCTCATAGCTATGCTACCCTTGAGTCCCAAATCAACCGCTGATAAAATTTCAAATGGCCCTAACTTCTATACGGTGCGTCCTATACCTATCAAAGTTTGCAACCATCAAATGCTTGTAACTTTTTACTGGAGCGTCATAACACCTTGAAATTTTGTGACAATAAAGTACTCGAGCCTCTTACCAATTTAAGCTATCGCTCATAGCTATGCTATCCTTGAGTCCCAAATCAAACACTGATAAAACAATGGCCCTAAATTCTGTACTTTGCGTCCTACACTTATCAAAGTTTGCAACAATCAAATGCTTGTAACTTTTTACTGGAGCGTCATAAAATCTTGAAATTCTGTGACAATAAAGTACTCGAGCCTCTTATCAATTTAAGCTATCGCTCATAGCTATGATACCCTTGAGTTCCAAATCAAACATTGATAAACCTTTAATTGGCCTTTACTTCTATACAGTGCGTCCTACAAGTATCAAAGTTTGCAACAATTAAATGCTTGCAACTTTTTACTGGAGCGTCATAAAACCTAGAAATTTGGTGACAGTAAAGTAATCGAGCCTCTTATCAATTTAAGCTATCGCTCATAGCTATGCTACCCTTGACTCCGAAATCAAACACTGATAAAATTTCAAATGGCCCTAACATCTTTACGGTGCGTCCTACACCTATCAAACTCTGCAACATTCAAATGCTTGTAACTTTTTACTGGAGCGTCATAAAATCTTGAAATTCTGTGACAATAAAGTACTCGAGCCTCTTATCAATTTAAGCTATCGCTCATAGCTATGCTACCCTTGAGTTCCAAATCAAACATTGATAAACCTTCAATTGGCCATAACTTCTATACAGTGCGTCCTACACCTATCAAAGTTTGCAACAATTAAATGCTTGCAACTTTTTACTGGAGCGTCATAAAACCTTGAAATTTGGTGACAATAAACAACTCGAGCCTCTAATCAATTTAAGCTATCGCTCATAGCTATGCTACCCTTGAGTCCCAAATCAAACACTGATACAATTTCAAATGGCCCTAACTTCTATACGGTGCATCCTACACCTATCAAACTTTGCAACATTCAAATGCTTGTAACTTTTTACTGGAACGTCATAAAATCTTGAAATTTTGTGACAATAAAGAACTCGAGCCTCTCGTCAATTTAAGCTATCGCTACCTTTGAGTCCCAAATCAAACACTGATAAAAATTCAAATGGCCCTAACTTCTATACGGTGCGTCCTACACCTATCAAACTTTTCAACATTCAAATGCTTGTAACTACTTACTGGAGAGTCATAAAATCTTCAAATTTTGTGACAATAAAGTACTCGAGCCTCTTGTAAATGTAAGCTATCGCTCATAGCTATTGTACCCTTTAGTCCCAAATCAACCACTGATAAAATTTCAAATGGCCCTAACTTCTATACGGTGCGTCCTATACCTATCAAAGTTTGCAACCATCAAATGCTTGTAACTTTTTACTGGAGCGTCATAAAATCTTGAAATTTTGTGACAATAAAATACTCGAGCCTCTTATCAATTTAAGCTATCGCTCATAGCTATGCTATCCTTGAGTCCCAAATCAAACACTGATAAAACAATGGCCCTAAATTCTGTACTTTGCGTCCTACACTTATCAAAGTTTGCAACAATCAAATGCTTGTAACTTTTTACTGGAGCGTCATAAAATCTTGAAATTCTGTGACAATAAAGTACTCGAGCCTCTTATCAATTTAAGCTATCGCTCATAGCTATGATACCCTTGAGTTCCAAATCAAACATTGATAAACCTTTAATTGGCCTTTACTTCTATACAGTGCGTCCTACAAGTATCAAAGTTTGCAACAATTAAATGCTTGCAACTTTTTACTGGAGCGTCATAAAACCTAGAAATTTGGTGACAGTAAAGTAATCGAGCCTCTTATCAATTTAAGCTATCGCTCATAGCTATGCTACCCTTGACTCCGAAATCAAACACTGATAAAATTTCAAATGGCTCTAACATCTTTACGGTGCGTCCTACACCTATCAAACTTTGCAACATTCAAATGTTTGTAACTTTTTACTGGAGCGTCATAAAATCTTGAAATACTGTGACAATAAAGTACTCGAGCCTCTTATCAATTTAAGTTATCGCTCATAGCTATGCTACCCTTGAGTTCCAAATCAAACATTGATAAACCTTCAATTGGCCCTAACTTCTATACAGTGCGTCCCACACCTATCAAAGTTTGCAACAATTAAATGCTTGCAACTTTTTACTGGAGCGTCATAAAATCTTGAAATTTGGTGACAATAAAGAACTCGAGCCTCTATGATAATCAATTTAAATTATCGCTCATAGCTATGCTACCCTTGAGTCCCAAATCAAACACTGATAAAATTTCAAATGGCCCTAACTTCTATACGGTGCGTCCTACACCTATCAAACTTTGCAACATTCAAATGCTTGTAACTTTTTACTGGAGCGTCATAAAAACTTGAAATTTTTTGACAATAAAGAACTCGAGCCTCTCGTCAATTTAAGCTATCGCTCATAGCTATGCTACCTTTGAGTCACAAATCAAACTCTGATAAAAATTCAAATGGCCCTAACTTCTATACGGTGCGTCCTACACCTATCAAACTTTTCAACATACAAATGCTTGTAACTTCTTACGGGAGAGTCATAAAATCTTCAAATTTTGTGACAATAAAGTACTCGAGCCTCTTGTAAATGTAAGCTATCGCTCGTAGCTATGCTACCCTTGAGTCCCAAATCAACCACTGATAAAATTTCAAATGGCCCTAACTTCTATACGGTGCGTCCTATACCTATCAAAGTATGCAACCATCAAATGCTTGTAACTTTTTACTGGAGCGTCATAAAATTTTGAAATTTTGTGACAATAAAGTACTCGAGCCTCTTATCCATTTAAGCTATCGCTCATAGCTATGCTACCCTTGAGTCCCAAATCAAACACTGAAAAAACTTCAAATGGCCCTAACTTCTATACAATGCGTCCTACACTTATCAAAGTTTGCAACAATCAAATGGTTGCAACTTTTTACTGGAGCGTCATAAAACCTAGAAATTTGGTGACAGTAAAGTAATCGAGCCTCTTATCAATTTAAGCTATCGCTCATAGCTATGCTACCCTTGACTCTGAAATCAAACACTGATAAAATTTCAAATGGCCCTAACATCTTTACGGTGCGTCCTACACCTATCAAACTTTGCAACATTCAAATGCTTGTAACTTTTACTGGAACGTCATAAAATCTTGAAATTTTGTGACAATAAAGTACTCGAGCCTCTTGTAAATGTAAGCTATCGCTCATAGCTATGCTACCCTTGAGTCCCAAATCAACCACTGATAAAATTTCAAATGGCCCTAACTTCTATACGGTGCGTCCTACACCTATCAAACTTTGCAACATTCAAATGCTTGTAACTTTTTACTGGAGCGTCATAAAATCTTGAAATTTTGTGACACTAAAGAACTCGAGCCTCTCGTCAATTTAAGCTATCGCTCATAGCTATGCTACCTTTGAGTCCCAAATCAAACACCGATAGAAATTCAAATGGCCCTAACTTCTATACGGTGGGTCCTACACCTATCAAACTTTTCAACATTCAAATGCTTGTAACTTCTTACTGGAGAGTCATAAAATCTTCAAATTTTGTGACAATAAAGTACTCGAGCCTCTTCTAAATGTAAGCTATCGCTCATAGCTATGCTACCCTTGAGTCCCAAATCAACCGCTGATAAAATTTCAAATGGCCCTAACTTCTATACGGTGCGTCCTATACCTATCAAAGTTTGCAACCATCAAATGCTTGTAACTTTTTACTGGAGCGTCATAACATCTTGAAATTTTGTGACAATAAAGTACTCGAGCCTCTTGTCAATTTAAGCTATCGCTCATAGCTATGCTATCCTTGAGTCCCAAATCAAACACTGATAAAACAATGGCCCTAAATTCTGTACTTTGCGTCCTACACTTATCAAAGTTTGCAACAATCAAATGCTTGTAACTTTTTACTGGAGCGTCATAAAATCTTGAAATTCTGTGACAATAAAGTACTCGAGCCTCTTATCAATTTAAGCTATCGCTCATAGCTATGATACCCTTGAGTTCCAAATCAAACATTGATAAACCTTTAATTGGCCTTTACTTCTATACAGTGCGTCCTACAAGTATCAAAGTTTGCAACAATTAAATGCTTGCAACTTTTTACTGGAGCGTCATAAAACCTAGAAATTTGGTGACAGTAAAGTAATCGAGCCTCTTATCAATTTAAGCTATCGCTCATAGCTATGCTACCCTTGACTCCGAAATCAAACACTGATAAAATTTCAAATGGCCCTAACATCTTTACGGTGCGTCCTACACCTATCAAACTCTGCAACATTCAAATGCTTGTAACTTTTTACTGGAGCGTCATAAAATCTTGAAATTCTGTGACAATAAAGTACTCGAGCCTCTTATCAATTTAAGCTATCGCTCATAGCTATGCTACCCTTGAGTTCCAAATCAAACATTGATAAACCTTCAATTGGCCATAACTTCTATACAGTGCGTCCTACACCTATCAAAGTTTGCAACAATTAAATGCTTGCAACTTTTTACTGGAGCGTCATAAAACCTTGAAATTTGGTGACAATAAACAACTCGAGCCTCTAATCAATTTAAGCTATCGCTCATAGCTATGCTACCCTTGAGTCCCAAATCAAACACTGATACAATTTCAAATGGCCCTAACTTCTATACGGTGCATCCTACACCTATCAAACTTTGCAACATTCAAATGCTTGTAACTTTTTACTGGAACGTCATAAAATCTTGAAATTTTGTGACAATAAAGAACTCGAGCCTCTCGTCAATTTAAGCTATCGCTACCTTTGAGTCCCAAATCAAACACTGATAAAAATTCAAATGGCCCTAACTTCTATACGGTGCGTCCTACACCTATCAAACTTTTCAACATTCAAATGCTTGTAACTACTTACTGGAGAGTCATAAAATCTTCAAATTTTGTGACAATAAAGTACTCGAGCCTCTTGTAAATGTAAGCTATCGCTCATAGCTATTGTACCCTTTAGTCCCAAATCAACCACTGATAAAATTTCAAATGGCCCTAACTTCTATACGGTGCGTCCTATACCTATCAAAGTTTGCAACCATCAAATGCTTGTAACTTTTTACTGGAGCGTCATAAAATCTTGAAATTTTGTGACAATAAAATACTCGAGCCTCTTATCAATTTAAGCTATCGCTCATAGCTATGCTACCCTTGAGTCCCAAATCAAACACTGATAAAACTTCAAATGGCCCTAACTTCTATACAATGCGTCCTACACTTATCAAAGTTTGCAACAATCAAATGGTTGTAACTTTTTACTGGAGCGTCATAAAACCTAGAAATTTGGTGACAGTAAAGTAATCGAGCCTCTTATCAATTTAAGCTATCGCTCATAGCTATGCTACCCTTGACTCCGAAATCAAACACTGATAAAATTTCAAATGGCCCTAACATCTTTACGGTGCGTGCTACACCTATCAAACTTTGCAACATTCAAATGCTTGTAACTTTTTACTGGAGCGTCATAAAATCTTGAAATTCTGTGACAATAAAGTACTCGAGCCTCTTATCAATTTAAGCTATCCCTCATAGCTATGCTACCCTTGAGTCCCAAATCAATTATTGATAAACCTTCAATTGGCCCTAACTTCTATACAGTGCGTCCTACACCTATCAAAGTTTGCAACAATTAAATGCTTGCAACTTTTTACTGGAGCGTCATAAAATCTTGAAATTTGGTGACAATAAAGAACTCGAGCCTCTAATCAATTTAAGTTATCGCTCATAGCTATGCTACCCTTGAGTCCCAAATCAACCACTGATAACATTTCAAATGGCCCTAACTTCTATACGGTGCGTCCTATACCTATCAAAGTTTGCAACCATCAAATGCTTGTAACTTTTTACTGGAGCGTCATAAAATCTTGAAATTCTGCTATGCTATCCTTGAGTCCCAAATCAAACACTGATAAAATTTCAAATGGCCCTAACTTCCATACGGTGCGTCCTACACCTATCAAACTTTGCAACATTCAAATGCTTGTAACTTTTTACTGGAGCGTCATAAAATCTTGAAATTTGGTGACAATAAAGAACTCGATCCTCTTGTCAATTTAAGGTATCGCTCATAGCTATGCTACCCTTGAGTCCCAAATCAAACACTGATTAGACTTCAAATGGCCCTAACTTCTATACGGTGCGATATACTCCTATCAAAGTATGCAACATTCAAATGCTTGTAACTTTTTACTGGAGCGTCATAAAATCTTGAAATTTTGTGACAATAAAGTGCTCGAGCCTCTCGTCAATTTACGCTATCGCTCATAGCTATGCTACCTTTGAGTCCCAAATCAAACACTGATAAAACTTCAAATGGCCCTAACTTCTATACAATGCGTCCTACTCTTATCAAAGTTTGCAACAATCAAATGGTTGCAACTTTTTACTGGAGCGTCATAAAACCTAGAAATTTGGTGACAGTAAAGTAATCGAGCCTCTTATCAATTTAAGCTATCGCTCATAGCTATGAGTCCCAAATCAACCACTGATAAAATTTCAAATGGCCCTAACTTCTATACGGTGCGTCCTATACCTATCAAGGTTTGCAACCATCAAATGCTTGTAACTTTTTACTGGAGCGTCATAACACCTTGAAATTTTGTGACAATAAAGTACTCGAGCCTCTTACCAATTTAAGCTATCGCTCATAGCTATGCTATCCTTGAGTCCCAAATCAAACACTGATAAAACAATGGCCCTAAATTCTGTACTTTGCGTCCTACACTTATCAAAGTTTGCAACAATCAAATGCTTGTAACTTTTTACTGGAGCGTCATAAAATCTTGAAATTCTGTGACAATAAAGTACTCGAGCCTCTTATCAATTTAAGCTATCGCTCATAGCAATGCGACCCTTGAGTTCCAAATCAAACATTGATAAACCTTCAATTGGCCCTAACTTCTATACAGTGCGTCCTACACCTATCAAAGTTTCCAACAATTAAATTCTTGCAACTTTTTACTGGAGCGTCAAAAAATCTTGAAATTTGGTGACAATAAAGAACTCGAGCCTCTAATCAATTTAAGTTATCGCTCATAGCTATGCTGCCCTTGAGTCCCAAATCAAACACTGATAAAATTTCAAATGGCCCTAACTTCTATACGGTGCGTCCTACACCTATCAAACTTTGCAACATTCAAATGCTTGTAACTTTTTACTGGAGCGTCATAAAATCTGGAAATTTTGTGACAATAAAAAACTCGAGCCTCTCGTCAATTTACGCTATCGCTCATAGCTATGCTACCCTTGAGTCCCAAATCAAACACTGATAAAATTTCAAATGGCCCTAACTTCTATACGGTGCGTCCAAACATATCAAACTTTGCAAGATTCAAATGCTTGTAACTTCTTACTGGAGCGTCATAAAATCTTGAAATTCTGTGACAATAAAGTACTCGAGCCTCTTATCAATTTAAGCTATCGCTCATAGCTATGCTACCCTTGAGTTCCAAATCAAACATTGATAAACCTTCAATTGGCCATAACTTCTATACAGTGCGTCCTACACCTATCAAAGTTTGCAACAATTAAATGCTTGCAACTTTTTACTGGAGCGTCATAAAACCTTGAAATTTGGTGACAATAAACAACTCGAGCCTCTAATCAATTTAAGCTATCGCTCATAGCTATGCTACCCTTGAGTCCCAAATCAAACACTGATAAAATTTCAAATGGCCCTAACATCTTTACGGTGCGTCCTACACCTATCAAACTCTGCAACATTCAAATGCTTGTAACTTTTTACTGGAGCGTCATAAAATCTTGAAATTCTGTGAAAATAAAGTACTCGAGCCTCTTATCAATTTAAGCTATCGCTCATAGCTATGCTACCCTTGAGTTCCAAATCAAACATTGATAAACCTTCAATTGGCCATAACTTCTATACAGTGCGTCCTACACCTATCAAAGTTTGCAACAATTAAATGCTTGCAACTTTTTACTGGAGCGTCATAAAACCTTGAAATTTGGTGACAATAAACAACTCGAGCCTCTAATCAATTTAAGCTATCGCTCATAGCTATGCTACCCTTGAGTCCCAAATCAAACACTGATACAATTTCAAATGGCCCTAACTACTATACGGTGCGTCCTACACCTATCAAACTTTGCAACATTCAAATGCTTGTAACTTTTTACTGGAGCGTCATAAAATCTTGAAATTTTGTGACAATAAAGAACTCGAGCCTCTCGTCAATTTAAGCTATCGCTACCTTTGAGTCCCAAATCAAACACTGATAAAAATTCAAATGGCCCTAACTTCTATACGGTGCGTCCTACACCTATCAAACTTTTCAACATTCAAATGCTTGTAACTACTTACTGGAGAGTCATAAAATCTTCAAGTTTTGTGACAATAAAGTACTCGAGCCTCTTGTAAATGTAAGCTATCGCTCATAGCTATGCTACGCTTGAGTCCCAAATCAACCACTGTTAAAATTTCAAATGGCCCTAACTTCTATACGGTGCGTCCTATACCTATCAAAGTTTGCAACCATCAAATGCTTGTAACTTTTTACTGGAGCGTCATAAAATCTTGAAATTTTGTGACAATAAAATACTCGAGCCTCTTATCAATTTAAGCTATCGCTCATAGATATGATACCCTTGAGTTCCAAATCAAACATTGATAAACCTTTAATTGGCCTTTACTTCTATACAGTGCGTCCTACAAGTATCAAAGTTTGCAACAATTAAATGCTTGCAACTTTTTACTGGAGCGTCATAAAACCTAGAAATTTGGTGACAGTAAAGTAATCGAGCCTCTTATCAATTTAAGCTATCGCTCATAGCTATGCTACCCTTGACTCCGAAATCAAACACTGATAAAATTTCAAATGGCCCTAACATCTTTATGGTGCGTCCTACACCTATCAAACTCTGCAACATTCAAATGCTTGTAACTTTTTACTGGAGCGTCATAAAATCTTGAAATTCTGTGACAATAAAGTACTCGAGCCTCTTATCAATTTAAGCTATCGCTCATAGCTATGCTACCCTTGAGTTCCAAATCAAACATTGATAAACCTTCAATTGGCCATAACTTCTATACAGTGCGTCCTACACCTATCAAAGTTTGCAACAATTAAATGCTTGCAACTTTTTACTGGAGCGTCATAAAACCTTGAAATTTGGTGACAATAAACAACTCGAGCCTCTAATCAATTTAAGCTATCGCTCATAGCTATGCTACCCTTGAGTCCCAAATCAAACACTGATACAATTTCAAATGGCCCTAACTTCTATACGGTGCGTCCTACACCTATTAAACTTTGCAACATTCAAATGCTTGTAACTTTTTACTGGAGCGTCATAAAATCTTGAAATTTTGTGACAATAAAAAACTCGAGCCTCTCGTCAATTTAAGCTATCGCTACCTTTGAGTCCCAAATCAAACACTGATAAAAATTCAAATGGCCCTAACTTCTATACGGTGCGTCCTACACCTATCAAACTTTTCAACATTCAAATGCTTGTAACTACTTACTGGAGAGTCATAAAATCTTCAAATTTTGTGACAATAAAGTACTCGAGCCTCTTGTAAATGTAAGCTATCGCTCATAGCTATGCTACCCTTGAGTCCCAAATCAACCACTGATAAAATTTCAAATGGCCCTAACTTCTATACGGTGCGTCCTATACCTATCAAAGTTTGCAACCATCAAATGCTTGTAACTTTTTACTGGAGCGTCATAAAATCTTGAAATTTTGTGACAATAAAATACTCGAGCCTCTTATCAATTTAAGCTATCGCTCATAGATATGATACCCTTGAGTTCCAAATCAAACATTGATAAACCTTTAATTGGCCTTTACTTCTATACAGTGCGTCCTACAAGTATCAAAGTTTGCAATAATTAAATGCTTGCAACTTTTTACTGGAGCGTCATAAAACCTAGAAATTTGGTGACAGTAAAGTAATCGAGCCTCTTATCAATTTAAGCTATCGCTCATAGCTATGCTACCCTTGACTCCGAAATCAAACACTGATAAAATTTCAAATGGCCCTAACATCTTAATGGTGCGTCCTACACCTATCAAACTCTGCAACATTGAAATGCTTGTAACTTTTTACTGGAGCGTCATAAAATCTTGAAATTCTGTGACAACAAAGTACTCGAGCCTCTTATCAATTTAAGCTATCGCTCATAGCTATGCTACCCTTGAGTTCCAAATCAAACATTGATAAACCTTCAATTGGCCATAACTTCTATACAGTGCGTCCTACACCTATTAAAGTTTGCAACAATTAAATGCTTGCAACTTTTTACTGGAGCGTCATAAAACCTTGAAATTTGGTGACAATAAACAACTCGAGCCTCTAATCAATTTAAGCTATCGCTCATAGCTATGCTACCCTTGAGTCCCAAATCAAACACTGATACAGTTTCAAATGGCCCTAACTTCTATACGGTGCGTCCTACACCTATCAAACTTTGCAACATTCAAATGCTTGTAACTTTTTACTGGAGCGTCATAAAATCTTGAAATTTTGTGACAATAAAAAACTCGAGCCTCTCGTCAATTTAAGCTATCGCTACCTTTGAGTCCCAAATCAAACACTGATAAAAATTCAAATGGCCCTAACTTCTATACGGTGCGTCCTACACCTATCAAACTTTTCAACATTCAAATGCTTGTAACTACTTACTGGAGAGTCATAAAATCTTCAAATTTTGTGACAATAAAGTACTCGAGCCTCTTGTAAATGTAAGCTATCGCTCATAGCTATGCTACCCTTGAGTCCCAAATCAACCACTGATAAAATTTCAAATGGCCCTAACTTCTATACGGTGCGTCCTATACCTATCAAAGTTTGCAACCATCAAATGCTTGTAACTTTTTACTGGAGCGTCATAAAATCTTGAAATTTTGTGACAATAAAATACTCGAGCCTCTTATCAATTTAAGCTATCGCTCATAGATATGATACCCTTGAGTTCCAAATCAAACATTGATAAACCTTTAATTGGCCTTTACTTCTATACAGTGCGTCCTACAAGTATCAAAGTTTGCAACAATTAAATGCTTGCAACTTTTTACTGGAGCGTCATAAAACCTAGAAATTTGGTGACAGTAAAGTAATCGAGCCTCTTATCAATTTCAGCTATCGCTCATAGCTATGCTACCCTTGACTCCGAAATCAAACACTGATAAAATTTCAAATGGCCCTAACATCTTAATGGTGCGTCCTACACCTATCAAACTCTGCAACATTGAAATGCTTGTAACTTTTTACTGGAGCGTCATAAAATCTTGAAATTCTGTGACAACAAAGTACTCGAGCCTCTTATCAATTTAAGCTATCGCTCATAGCTATGCTACCCTTGAGTTCCAAATCAAACATTGATAAACCTTCAATTGGCCATAACTTCTATACAGTGCGTCCTACACCTATTAAAGTTTGCAACAATTAAATGCTTGCAACTTTTTACTGGAGCGTCATAAAACCTTGAAATTTGGTGACAATAAACAACTCGAGCCTCTAATCAATTTAAGCTATCGCTCATAGCTATGCTACCCTTGAGTCCCAAATCAAACACTGATACAGTTTCAAATGGCCCTAACTTCTATACGGTGCGTCCTACACCTATCAAACTTTGCAACATTCAAATGCTTGTAACTTTTTACTGGAGCGTCATAAAATCTTGAAATTTTGTGACAATAAAAAACTCGAGCCTCTCGTCAATTTAAGCTATCGCTACCTTTGAGTCCCAAATCAAACACTGATAAAAATTCAAATGGCCCTAACTTCTATACGGTGCGTCCTACACCTATCAAACTTTTCAACATTCAAATGCTTGTAACTACTTACTGGAGAGTCATAAAATCTTCAAATTTTGTGACAATAAAGTACTCGAGCCTCTTGTAAATGTAAGCTATCGCTCATAGCTATGCTAACCTTGAGTCCCAAATCAACCACTGATAAAATTTCAAATGGCCCTAACTTCTATACAATGCGTCCTACACTTATCAAAGTTTGCAACAATCAAATGGTTGTAACTTTTTACTGGAGCGTCATAAAACCTAGAAATTTGGTGACAGTAAAGTAATCGAGCCTCTTATCAATTTAAGCTATCGCTCATAGCTATGCTACCCTTGACTCCGAAATCAAACACTGATAAAATTTCAAATGGCCCTAACATCTTTACGGTGCGTCCTACACCTATCAAACTTTGCAACATTCAAATGCTTGTAACTTTTTACTGGAGCGTCATAAAATCTTGAAATTCTGTGACAATAAAGTACTCGAGCCTCTTATCAATTTAAGCTATCCCTCATAGCTATGCTACCCTTGAGTCCCAAATCAATTATTGATAAACCTTCAATTGGCCCTAACTTCTATACATTGCGTCCTACACCTATCAAAGTTTGCAACAATTAAATGCTTGCAACTTTTTACTGGAGCGTCATAAAATCTTGAAATTTGGTGACAATAAAGAACTCGAGCCTCTAATCAATTTAAGTTATCGCTCATAGCTATGCTACCCTTGAGTCCCAAATCAACCACTGACAACATTTCAAATGGCCCTAACTTCTATACGGTGCGTCCTATACCTATCAAAGTTTGCAACCATCAAATGCTTGTAACTTTTTACTGGAGCGTCATAAAATCTTGAAATTTTGTGACAATAAAGAACTCGAGCCTCTCGTCAATTTAAGCTATCGCTACCTTTGAGTCCCAAATCAAACACTGATAAAAATTCAAATGGCCCTAACTTCTATACGGTGCGTCCTACACCTATCAAACTTTTCAACATTCAAATGCTTGTAACTACTTACTGGAGAGTCATAAAATCTTCAAGTTTTGTGACAATAAAGTACTCGAGCCTCTTGTAAATGTAAGCTATCGCTCATAGCTATGCTACGCTTGAGTCCCAAATCAACCACTGATAAAATTTCAAATGGCCCTAACTTCTATACGGTGCGTCCTATACCTATCAAAGTTTGCAGCCATCAAATGCTTGTAACTTTTTACTGGAGCGTCATAAAATCTTGAAATTTTGTGACAATAAAATACTCGAGCCTCTTATCAATTTAAGCTATCGCTCATAGATATGATACCCTTGAGTTCCAAATCAAATATTGATAAACCTTTAATTGGCCTTTACTTCTATACAGTGCGTCCTACAAGTATCAAAGTTTGCAACAATTAAATGCTTGCAACTTTTTACTGGAGCGTCATAAAACCTAGAAATTTGGTGACAGTAAAGAAATCGAGCCTCTTATCAATTTAAGCTATCGCTCATAGCTATGCTACCCTTGACTCCGAAATCAAACACTGATAAAATTTCAAATGGCCCTAACATCTTTACGGTGCGTCCTACACCTATCAAACTTTGCAACATTCAAATGCTTGTAACTTTTTACTGGAGCGTCATAAAATCTTGAAATTCTGTGACAATAAAGTACTCGAGCCTCTTATCAATTTAAGCTATCCCTCATAGCTATGCTACCCTTGAGTCCCAAATCAATTATTGATAAACCTTCAATTGGCCCTAACTTCTATATAGTGCGTCCTACACCTATCAAAGTTTGCAACAATTAAATGCTTGCAACTTTTTACTGGAGCGTCATAAAATCTTGAAATTTGGTGACAATAAAGAACTCGAGCCTCTAATCAATTTAAGTTATCGCTCATAGCTATGCTACCCTTGAGTTCCAAATCAACCACTGATAACATTTCAAATGGCCCTAACTTCTATACGGTGCGTCCTATACCTATCAAAGTTTGCAACCATCAAATGCTTGTAGCTTTTTACTGGAGCGTCATAAAATCTTGAAATTTTGTGACAATAAAGAACTCGAGCCTCTCGTCAATTTAAGCTATCGCTACCTTTGAGTACCAAATCAAACACTGATAAAAATTCAAATGGCCCTAACTTCTATACGGTGCGTCCTACACCTATCAAACTTTTCAACATTCAAATGCTTGTAACTACTTACTGGAGAGTCATAAAATCTTCAAGTTTTGTGACAATAAAGTACTCGAGCCTCTTGTAAATGTAAGCTATCGCTCATAGCTATGCTACGCTTGAGTCCCAAATCAACCACTGATAAAATTTCAAATGGCCCTAACTTCTATACGGTGCGTCCTATACCTATCAAAGTTTGCAACCATCAAATGCTTGTAACTTTTTACTGGAGCGTCATAAAATCTTGAAATTTTGTGACAATAAAATACTCGAGCCTCTTATCAATTTAAGCTATCGCTCATAGATATGATACCCTTGAGTTCCAAATCAAACATTGATAAACCTTTAATTGGAATTTACTTCTATACAGTGCGTCCTACAAGTATCAAAGTTTGCAACAATTAAATGCTTGCAACTTTTTACTGGAGCGTCATAAAACCTAGAAATTTGGTGACAGTAAAGTAATCGAGCCTCTTATCAATTTAAGCTATCGCTCATAGCTATGCTACCCTTGACTCCGAAATCAAACACTGATAAAATTTCAAATGGCCCTAACATCTTTACGGTGCGTCCTACACCTATCAAACTCTGCAACATTCAAATGCTTGTAACTTTTTACTGGAGCGTCATAAAATCTTGAAATTCTGTGACAATAAAGTACTCGAGCCTCTTATCAATTTAAGCTATCGCTCATAGCTATGCTACCCTTGAGTTCCAAATCAAACATTGATAAACCTTCAATTGGCCATAACTTCTATACAGTGCGTCCTACACCTATCAAAGTTTGCAACAATTAAATGCTTGCAACTTTTTACTGGAGCGTCATAAAACCTTGAAATTTGGTAACAATAAACAACTCGAGCCTCTAATCAATTTAAGCTATCGTTCATAGCTATGCTACCCTTGAGTCCCAAATCAAACACTGATATAATTTCAAATGGCCCTAACTTCTATACGGTGCGTCCTACACCTATCAAACTTTGCAACATTCAAATGCTTGTAACTTTTTACTGGAGCGTCATAAAATCTTGAAATTTTGTGACAATAAAGAACTCGAGCCTCTCGTCAATTTAAGCTATCGCTACCTTTGAGTCCCAAATCAAACACTGATAAAAATTCAAATGGCCCTAACTTCTATACGGTGCGTCCTACACCTATCAAACTCTGCAACATTCAAATGCTTGTAACTTTTTACTGGAGCGTCATAAAATCTTGAAATTCTGTGACAATAAAGTACTCGAGCCTCTTATCAATTTAAGCTATCCCTCATAGCTATGCTACCCTTGAGTCCCAAATCAATTATTGATAAACCTTCAATTGGCCCTAACTTCTATACAGTGCGTCCTACACCTATCAAAGTTTGCAACAATTAAATGCTTGCAACTTTTTACTGGAGCGTCATAAAATCTTGAAATTTGGTGACAATAAAGAACTCGAGCCTCTAATCAATTTAAGTTATCGCTCATAGCTATGCTACCCTTGAGTCCCAAATCAACCACTGATAACATTTCAAATGGCCCTAACTTCTATACGGTGCGTCCTATACCTATCAAAGTTTGCAACTATCAAATGCTTGTAACTTTTTACTGGAGCGTCATAAAATCTTGAAATTCTGCTATGCTATCCTTGAGTCCCAAATCAAACACTGATAAAATTTCAAATGGCCCTAACTTCCATACGGTGCGTCCTACACCTATCAAACTTTGCAACATTCAAATGCTTGTAACTTTTTACTGGAGCGTCATAAAATCTTGAAATTTGGTGGCAATAAAGAACTCGAGCCTCTTGTCAATTTAAAGTATCGCTCATAGCTATGCTACCCTTGAGTCCCAAATCAAACACTGATTAGACTTCAAATGGCCCTAACTTCTATACGGTGCGATATACTCCTATCAAAGTATGCAACATTCAAATGCTTGTAACTTTTTACTGGAGCGACATAAAATCTTGAAATTTTGTGACAATAAAGTGCTCGAGCCTCTCGTCAATTTACGCTATCGCTCATAGCTATGCTACCTTTGAGTCCCAAATCAAACACTGATAAAAATTCAAATGGCGCTAACTTCTATACGGTGCGTCCTATACCTATAAAAGTTTGCAACAATCAAAAGCTTGTAGCTTTTTATTGGAGCGTCATAAAATCTTGAAATTTTGTGACATTAAATTACTCGAGCCTCTTATCAATTTCAGCTATCACTCATAGCTATGCTACCCTTGAGTCCCAAATCAAACACTGATAAAACTTCAAATGGCCCTAACTTCTATACAATGCGTCCTACACTTATCAAAGTTTGCAACAATCAAATGGTTGCAACTTTTTACTGGAGCGTCATAAAACCTAGAAATTTGGTGACAGTAAAGTAATCGAGCCTCTTATTAATTTAAGCTATCGCTCATAGCTGTGCTACCCTTGATTCCGAAATCAAACACTGATAAAATTTCAAATGGCCCTAACATCTTTACGGTGCGTCCTACACCTATCAAACTTTGCAACATTCAAATGCTTGTAATTTTTTACTGGAGCGTCATAAAATCTTGAAATTCTGTGACAATAAAGTACTCGAGCCTCTTGTAAATGTAAGCTATCGCTCATAGTTATGCTACCCTTGAGTCCCAAATCAACCACTGATAAAATTTCAAATGGCCCTAACTTCTATACGGTGCGTCCTATACCTATCAAAGTTTGCAACCATCAAATGCTTGTAACTTTTTACTGGAGCGTCATAACACCTTGAAATTTTGTGACAATAAAGTACTCGAGCCTCTTACCAATTTAAGCTATCGCTCATAGCTATGCTATCCTTGAGTCCCAAATCAAACACTGATAAAACAATGGCCCTAAATTCTGTACTTTGCGTCCTACACTTATCAAAGTTTGCAACAATCAAATGCTTGTAACTTTTTACTGGAGCGTCATAAAATCTTGAAATTCTGTGACAATAAAGTACTCGAGCCTCTTATCAATTTAAGCTATCGCTCATAGCAATGCGACCCTTGAGTTCCAAATCAAACATTGATAAACCTTCAATTGGCCCTAACTTCTATACAGTGCGTCCTACACCTATCAAAGTTTCCAACAATTAAATTCTTGCAACTTTTTACTGGAGCGTCATAAAATCTTGAAATTTGGTGACAATAAAGAACTCGAGCCTCTAATCAATTTAAGTTATCGCTCATAGCTATGCTGCCCTTGAGTCCCAAATCAAACACTGATAAAATTTCAAATGGCCCTAACTTCTATACGGTGCGTCCTACGCCTATCAAACTTTGCAACATTCAAATGCTTGTAACTTTTTACTGGAGCGTCATAAAATCTGGAAATTTGGTGACAATAAAGAACTCGAGCCTCTCATCAATTTACGCTATCGCTCATAGCTATGCTACCTTTGAGTCCCAAATCAAACACTGATAAAAATTCAAATGGCGCTAACTTCTATACCGTGCGTCCTATAGCTATCAAAGTTTGCAACAATCAAATGCTTGTAACTTTTTACTGGAGCTTAATAAAATCTTGAAATTTTGTGACATTAAATTACTCGAGCCTCTTATCAATTTCAGCTATCACTCATAGCTATGCTACCCTTGAGTCCCAAATCAAACACTGATAAAACTTCAAATGGCCCTAAATTCTATACAATGCGTCCTACACTTATCAAAGTTTGCAACAATCAAATGGTTGCAACTTTTTACTGGAGCGTCATAAAACCTAGAAATTTGGTGACAGTAAAGTAATCGAGCCTCTTATCAATTTAAGCTATCGCTCATAGCTATGCTACCTTGACTCCGAAATCAAACACTGATAATATTTCAAATGGCCCTAACATCTTTACGGTGCGTCCTACAACTATCAAACTTTGCAACATTCAAATGCTTGTAACTTTTTACTGGAGCGTCATAAAATCTTGAAATTCTGTGACAATAAAGTACTCGAGCCTCTTATCAATTTAAGCTATTGCTCATAGATATGCTAGCCTTGAGTTCCAAATCAAACATTGATAAACCTTCAATTGGCCCTAACTTCTATACAGTGCGTCCTACACCTATCAAGGTTTTCAACAATTAAATGCTTGCAACTTTTTACTGGAGCGTCATAAAATCTTGAAATTTGGTGACAATAAAGAACTCGAGCCTCTAATCAATTTAAGTTATCGCTCATAGCTATGCTACCCTTGAGTCCCAAATCAAACACTGATAAAATTTCAAATGGCCCTAACTTCTATACGGTGCGTCCAAACCTATCAAACTTTGCAACATTCAAATGCTTGTAACTTTTTACTGGAGCGTCATAAAATCTTGAAATTCTGTGACAATAAAGTACTCGAGCCTCTTATCAATTTAAGCTATTGCTCATAGCTATGCTACCCTTGAGTTCCAAATCAAATATTGATAAACCTTCAATTGGCCCTAACTTATATACAGTGCGTCCTACACCTCTCAAAGTTTGCAACAATTAAATGCTTGCAACTTTTTACTGGAGCGTCATAAAATCTTGAAATTTGGTGACAATAAAGAACTCGAGCCTCTAATCAATTTAAGTTATCGCTCATAGCTATGCTACCCTTGAGTCCCAAATCAAACACTGATAAAATTTCAAATGGCCCTAACTTCTATACGGTGCGTCCTACACCTATCAAACTTTGCAACAATCAAATGGCTGCAAATTTTTTCTGGAGCGTCATAAAACCTAGAAATTTGGTGACAGTAAAGTAATCGAGCCTCTTATCAATTAAAGCTATCGCTCATATCTATGCTACCCTTGACTCCGAAATCAAACACTGATAAAATTTCAAATGGCCCTAACATCTTTACGGTGCGTCCTACACCTATCAAACTTTGCAACATTCAAATGCTTGTAACTTTTTACTGGAGCGTCATAAAATCTTGAAATTCTGTGACAATAAAGTACTCGAGCCTCTTATCAATTTAAGCTATCGCTCATAGCTATGCTACCCTTGAGTTCCAAATCAAACATTGATAAACCTTCAATTGGCCCTAACTTCTATACAGTGCGTCCTACACCTATCAAAGTTTTCAACATTCAAATGCTTGTAACTTCTTACTGGAGAGTCATAAAATCTTCAAATTTTGTGACAATAAAGTACTCGAGCCTCTTGTAAATGTAAGCTATCGCTCATAGCTATGATACCCTTGAGTCCCAAATGAACCACTGATAAAATTTCAAATGGCCCTAACTTCTATACGGTGCGTCCTATACCTATCAAAGTTTGCAACCATCAAATGCTTGTAACTTTTTACTGGAGCGTCATAATACCTTGAAATTTTGTGACAATAAAGTACTCGAGCCTCTTACCAATTTAAGCTATCGCTCATAGCTATGCTATCCTTGAGTCCCAAATCAAACACTGATAAAACAATGGCCCTAAATTCTGTACTTTGTGTCCTACACTTATCAAAGTTTGCAACAATCAAATGCTTGTAACTTTTTACTGGAGCGTCATAAAATCTTGAAATTCTGCGACAATAAAGTACTCGAGCCTCTTATCAATTTAAGCTATCGCTCATAGCTATGCTACCCTTGAGTTCCAAATCAAACATTGATAAACCTTCAATTGGCCCTAACATCTATACAGTGCGTCCTACACCTATCAAAGTTTGCAACAATTAAATGCTTGCAACTTTTTACTGGAGCGTCATAAAACCTAGAAATTTGGTGACAGTAAAGTAATCGAGCCTCTTATCAATATAAGCTATCGCTCATAGCAATGCTACCCTTGACTCCGAAATCAAACACTGATAAAATTTCAAATGGCCCTAACATCTTTACGGTGCGTCCTACACCTATCAAACTTTGCAACATTCAAATGCTTTTAACTTTTTACTGGAGCTTAATAAAATCTTGAAATTTTGTGACAATAAAGTACTCGAGCCTCTTATCAATTTAAACTATCGCTCATAGCTATGCTACCCTTGAGTCCGAAATCAAACACTGATAAAACTTCAAATGGCACTAACTTCTATACGGTGCGTCCTATACCAATCAAAGTTTGCACCAATCAAATGCTTGTAGCTTTTTATTGGAGCGTAATAAAGTCTTGTAATTTTGGGACAATAAAGTAGTCAAGCCTCTTGTCAATTTAAGGTATCGCTCATAGCTATGCTACCCTTGACTCCGAAATCAAACACTGATAAAATTTCAAATGGCCCTAACATCTTTACGGTGCGTCCTACACCTATCAAACTTTGCAACATTGAAACGCTTTTAACTTTTTACTGGAGCTTAATAAAATCTTGAAATTTTGTGACAATAAAGTACTCGAGCCTCTTATCAATTTAAACTATCGCTCATAGCTATGCTACCCTTGAGTCCCAAATCAAACACTGATAAAACTTCAAATGGCCCTAACTTCTATACAATGCGTCCTACACTTATCAAAGTTTGCAACAATCAAATGGTTGCAACTTTTTACTGGAGCGTCATAAAACCTAGAAATTTGGTGACAGTAAAGTAATCGAGCTTCTTATCAATTTAAGCTATCGCTCATAGCTATGCTACCTTGACTCCGAAATCAAACACTGATAAAATTTCAAATGGCCCTAACATCTTTACGGTGCGTCGTACACCTATCAAACTTTGCAACATTCAAATGCTTGTAACTTTTTACTGGAGCGTCATAAAATCTTGAAATTCTGTGACAATAAAGTACTCGAGCCTCTTATCAATTTAAGTTATCGCTCATAGATATGCTAGCCTTGAGTTCCAAATCAAACATTGATAAACCTTCAATTGGCCCTGACTTCTATACAGTGCGTCCTACACCTATCAAAGTTTGCAACAATTAAATGCTTGCAACTTTTTACTGGAGCGTCATAAAATCTTGAAATTTGGTGACAATAAAGAACTCGAGCCTCTAATCAATTTAAGTTATCGCTCATAGCTATGCTACCCTTGAGTCCCAAATCAAACACTGATAAAATTTCAAATGGCCCTAACTTCTATACGGTGCTTCCAAACCTATCAAACTTTGCAACATTCAAATGCTTGTAACTTTTTACTGGAGCGTCATAAAATCTTGAAATTCTGTGACAATAAAGTACTCGAGCCTCTTATCAATTTAAGCTATTGCTCATAGCTATGCTACCCTTGAGTTCCAAATCGAATATTGATAAACCTTCAATTGGCCCTAACTTCTATACAGTGCGCCCTACACCTCTCAAAGTTTGCAACAATTAAATGCTTGCAACTTTTTACTGGAGTGTAATAAAATCTTGAAATTTGGTGACAATAAAGAACTCGAGCCTCTAATCAATTTAAGTTATCGCTCATAGCTATGCTACCCTTGAGTCCCAAATCAAACACTGATAAAATTTCAAATGGCCCTAACTTCTATACGGTGCGTCCTACACCTATCAAACTTTGCAACATTCAAATGCTTGTAACTTTTTACTGGAGCGTCATAAAATCTTGAAATTTTGTGACAATAAAGAACTCGAGCCTCTCGTCAATTTAAGCTATCGCTCATAGCTATGCTACCTTTGAGTCCCAAATCAAACACTGATAAAAATTCAAATGGCCCTAACTTCTATACGGTGCGTCCTACAACTATCAAACTTTTCAACATTCAAATGCTTGTAACTTCTTACTGGAGAGTCATAAAATCATAAAATTTTGTGACAATAAAGTTCTCGAGCCTCTTGTAAATGTAAGCTATCGCTCATAGCTATGCTACCCTTGAGTCCCAAATCAACCACTGATAAAATTTCAAATGGCTCTAACTTCTATACGGTGCGTCCTATACCTATCAAAGTTTGCAACCATCAAATGCTTGTAACTTTTTACTGGAGCGTCATAACACCTTGAAATTTTGTGACAATAAAGTACTCGAGCCTCATACCAATTTAAGCTATCGCTCATAGCTATGCTATCCTTGAGTCCCAAATCAAACACTGATAAAACTTCAAATGGCCCTAACTTCTATACAATGCGTCCTATACTTATCAAAGTTTGCAACAATCAAATGGCTGCAAATTTTTTCTGGAGCGTCATAAAACCTAGAAATTTGGTGACAGTAAAGTAATCGAGCCTCTTATCAATTAAAGCTATCGCTCATATCTATGCTACCCTTGACTCCGAAATCAAACACTGATAAAATTTCAAATGGCCCTAACATCTTTACGGTGCGTCCTACACCTATCAAACTTTGCAACATTCAAATGCTTGTAACTTTTTACTGGAGCGTCATAAAATCTTGAAATTCTGTGACAATAAAGTACTCGAGCCTCTTATCAATTTAAGCTATCGCTCATAGCTATGCTACCCTTGAGTTCCAAATCAAACATTGATAAACCTTCAATTGGCCCTAACTTCTATTCAGTGCGTCCTACACCTATCAAAGTTTTCAACATTCAAATGCTTGTAACTTCTTACTGGAGAGTCATAAAATCTTCAAATTTTGTGACAATAAAGTACTCGAGCCTCTTGTAAATGTAAGCTATCGCTCATAGCTATGCTACCCTTGAGTCCCAAATGAACCACTGATAAAATTTCAAATGGCCCTAACTTCTATACGGTGCGTCCTATACCTATCAAAGTTTGCAACCATCAAATGCTTGTAACTTTTTACTGGAGCGTCATAATACCTTGAAATTTTGTGACAATAAAGTACTCGAGCCTCTTACCAATTTAAGCTATCGCTCATAGCTATGCTATCCTTGAGTCCCAAATCGAACACTGATAAAACAATGGCCCTAAATTCTGTACTTTGTGTCCTACACTTATCAAAGTTTGCAACAATCAAATGCTTGTAACTTTTTACTGGAGCGTCATAAAATCTTCAAATTTTGTGACAATAAAGTACTCGAGCCTCTTGTAAATGTAAGCTATCGCTCATAGCTATGCTACCCTTGAGTCCCAAATGAACCACTGATAAAATTTCAAATGGCCCTAACTTCTATACGGTGCGTCCTATACCTATCAAAGTTTGCAACCATCAAATGCTTGTAACTTTTTACTGGAGCGTCATAATACCTTGAAATTCTGCGACAATAAAGTACTCGAGCCTCTTATCAATTTAAGCTATCGCTCATAGCTATGCTACCCTTGAGTTCCAAATCAAACATTGATAAACCTTCAATTGGCCCTAACTTCTATACAGTGCGTCCTACACCTATCAAAGTTTGCAACAATTAAATGCTTGCAACTTTTTACTGGAGCGTCATAAAACCTAGAAATTTGGTGACAGTAAAGTAATCGAGCCTCTTATCAATATAAGCTATCGCTCATAGCAATGCTACCCTTGACTCCGAAATCAAACACTGATAAAATTTCAAATGGCCCTAACATTTTTACGGTGCGTCCTACACCTATCAAACTTTGCAACATTCAAATGCTTTTAACTTTTTACTGGAGCTTAATAAAATCTTGAAATTTTGTGACAATAAAGTACTCGAGCCTCTTATCAATTTAAACTATCGCTCATAGCTATGCTACCCTTGAGTCCGAAATCAAACACTGATAAAACTTCAAATGGCACTAACTTCTATACGGTGCGTCCTATACCAATCAAAGTTTGCACCAATCAAATGCTTGTAGCTTTTTATTGGAGCGTAATAAAGTCTTGTAATTTTGGGACAATAAAGTAGTCAAGCCTCTTGTCAATTTAAGGTATCGCTCATAGCTATGCTACCCTTGACTCCGAAATCAAACACTGATAAAATTTCAAATGGCCCTAACATCTTTACGGTGCG
This sequence comes from Clusia tigrina, assembly GCA_920105625.2. Taxonomy (NCBI): domain Eukaryota; kingdom Metazoa; phylum Arthropoda; class Insecta; order Diptera; family Clusiidae; genus Clusia; species Clusia tigrina. The sequence continues at coordinate 212,274,291 of OV050030.1, forward strand.
TCCTACACCTATCAAACTTTGCAACATTCAAATGCTTTTAACTTTTTACTGGAGCATAATAAAATCTTGAAATTTTGTGACAATAAAGTACTCGTGCCTCTTTTCAATTAAAGTTGTCGCTCATTGCTATGCTACCCTTGAGTCCCAAACCAAACACTGATAAGACAATGGCCCTAAATTCTGCACTTTGCGTCCTACACCTATCAAACTTTGCAACATTCAAATGCTTGTAACTTTTTACTGGAGCGTCATAAAATCTTGCAATTTGGTGGCAAGAAAGAACTCGAGCCTCTTATCAATTTAAGCTATCGCTCATAGCTATGCTACCCTTGAGACCCAAATCAAACACTGATAAAATTTCAAATGGCCCTAACTTCTATACGGTGCGTCCTGCACCTATCAAAGGTTGCAACAATAAAATGCTTGTAACTTTTTACTGGAGCGTCATAAAACCTTGAAATTTGGTGACAATAAAGTACTCGAGCCTCTTATCAATTTGAGATATCGCTCATAGCTATGCTACCCTTGAGTCCCAAATCAAACACTGATAAAAATTCAAATGGCCCTAACTTCTATACGGTGCGTCCTACACCTATCAAACTTTTCAACATTCAAATGCTTGTAACTTCTTACTGGAGAGTCATAAAATTTTCAAATTTTGTGACAATAAAGTACTCGAGCCTCTTGTAAATGTAAGCTATCGCTCATAGCTATGCTACCCTTGAGTCCCAAATCAACCACTGCTAAAACTTCAAATGGCCCTAACTTCTATAAGGTGCGTCCTATACCTATCAAAGTTTGCAACCATCAAATGCTTGTAACTTTTTACTGGAGCGTCATAACACCTTGAAATTTTGTGACAATAAAGTACTCGAGCCTCTTATCAATTTAAGCTATCGCTCATAGCTATGCTACCCTTGAGTCCCAAATCAAACACTGATAAAACTTCAAATGGCCATTAACTTCTATACGGTGCGTCCCGCACCTATAAAAGTTTGCAACAATCAAATTTTTGCAAGTTTTTACTTGTGCATCATAAAACCTTGAAATTTTGTGGCAATAAAGTACTCGGGCCTCTTATCAATTTAAGCTATCGCTCATAGCTATGCTACCCTCGAGTCCAAATCAAACACTGATAAATCTTCAAATGGCCCTAACTTCTATACGGTGCGTCCTTCTCCAATCAAAGTTTGCAACAATCAAATGCTTGTAACTTTTTACTGGAGCGTCATAAAACCTTGAAATTTGGTGACAATAAAGTACTCGAGCCTCTTATCAATTCAAGATATCGCTCATAGCTATGCTACCCTTGAGTCCCAAATCGAACACTGATAAAATTTCAAATGGCCCTAACTTCTATACGGCGCGTCCTATACCTATCAAAGTTTGCAACAATTAAATGCTTTTAAATTTTTACTGGAGCTTAATAAAATCTTGAATTTTTGTGACAATAAATTACTCGAGCCTCTTATCAATTTAAACTATCGCTCATAGCTATGCTACCCTTGAGTCCCAAATCAAACACTGATAAAACTTCAAATGGCCCTAACTTCTATACGGTGCGTCCTATACCTATCAAAGTTTGCAACAATCAAATGCTTGTAGCTTTTTATTGGAGCGTAATAAAGTCTTGTAATTTTGGGACAATAAAGTAGTCGAGCCTCTGGTCAATTTAAGGTATCGCTCATAGCTATGCTACCCTTGAGTCCCAAATCAAAGACTGATAAAACTTCAAATGGCCCTAACTTCTATACGGTGAGATATACACCTATCAAAGTATGCAACATTCAAATGCTCGTAACTTTTTACTGGAGCGTCATAAAATCTTGAAATTTTGTGACATTAAATTACTCGAGCCTCTTATCAATTTAAGCTATAGCTCATAGCTATGCTACCCTTGAGTCGCAAATCAAACACTGCTAAAACTTCAAATGGCCCTAACTTCTATACAATGCGTCCTACACTTATCAAAGTTTGCAACAATCAAATGCTTGCAACTTTTTACTGGAGCGTCATAAAACCTATAAATTTTGTGACAGTAAAGTACTCGAGCCTCTTATCAATTTAAGCTATCGCTCATAGCTATGCTACCCTTGACTCCCAAATCAAACACTGATAAAACTTCAAATGGTCCTAACTTCTATACGGTGCGTCCTACACCTATCAAAGTTTGCAACATTCAAATGCTGGTAACTTTTTACTGGAGCGTCATCAAACCTTGAAATTTTGTGACAATAAAGTACTCGTGCCTCTTTTCAATTAAAGTTGTCGCTCATTGCTATGCTACCCTTGAGTCCCAAACCAAACACTGATAAAACAATGGCCCTAAATTCTGTACTTTGCGTCCTACACTTATCAAAGTTTGCAACAATCAAATGCTTGTAACTTTTTACTGGAGCTTCATAAAATCTTGAAATTCTGTGACAATAAAGTACTTGAGCCTCTTATCAATTTAAGCTATCGCTCATAGCTATGCTACCCTTGATTTCCAAATCAAACATTGATAAAACTTCAATTGGCCCTAACTTCTATACAGTGCGTCCTACACCTATCAAAGTTTGCAACAATTAAATGCTTGTAACTTTTTACTGGAGCGTCATAAAACCTTGAAATTTGGTGACAATAAAGTACTCGAGCCTCTTATCAATTCAAGCTATCGCTCATAGCTATGCTACCCTTGAGTCCCAAATCAAACACTGATAAAACTTCAAATGGCCCTAACTTCTATACGGTGCGTCCTACTCCAATCAAAGTTTGCAACAATCAAATGCTTGTAACTTTTTGCTGGAGCGTCATAAAACCTTGAAATTTGGTGACAATAAAGTACTCGAGCCTCTTATCAATTCAAGCTATCGCTCATAGCTATGCTACCCTTGAGTCCCAAATCAAATACTGATAAAACTTCAAATGGCCCTAACTTCTGTACGGTGCGTCCTATACCTATCAAAGTTTGCAACAATCAAATGCTTGTAGCTGTTTATTGGAGCGTAATAAAGTCTTGTAATTTTGTGACAATAAAGTAGTCGAGCCTCCTGTCCATTTAAGGTATCGCTCATAGCTATGCTACCCTTGAGTCCCAAATCAAAGACTGATAAAACTTCAAATGGCGCTAACTTCTATACGGTGGGATATATACCTATCAAAGTATGCAACATTCAAATGCGTGTAACTTTTTACTGGAGCGTCATAAAATCTTGAAATTTTGTGACATTAAAGTACTCGAGCCTCTTATCAATTTAAGCTATAGCTCATAGCTATGCTACCCTTGAGTCGCAAATCAAACACTGCTAAACCTTCACATGGTCCTAACTTCTATACGGTACGTCCTATACCTATCAAAGTTTGCAACAATCGCTCATAGCTATGCTACCTTTGAGTCCCAAATCAAACACTGATAAAAATTCAAATGGCTCTAACTTCTATACGGTGCGTCCTACACTATAAAACTTTTCAACATTCAAATGCTTGTACCTTCTTACTGGAGAGTCAAAAAATCTTCAAATTTTGTGACAATAAACTACTCGAGCCTCTTGTAAATGTAAGCTATCGCTCATAGCTATGCTACCCTTGAGTCCCAAATCAACCACTGCTAAAACTTCAAATGGCCCTAACTTCTATACAATGCGTCCTACACTTATCAAAGTTTGCAACAATCAAATGCTTGCAACTTTTTACTGGAGCGTCATAAAACCTAGAAATTTGGTGACAGTAAAGTACTCGAGCCTCTTATCAATTTAAGATATCGCTCATAGCTATGCTAACCTTGAGTCCCAAATCAAACACTGATAAAGCTTCAAATGGCCCTAACTTCTGTACGGTGCGTCCTATACCTATCAAAGTTTGCAACAATCAAATGCTTGTAACTTTTTACTGGAGCGTCATATCACCTTGAAATTTGGTGACAATTAAGTACTCGAGCCTCTCGTCAATTTAAGCTCTCGCTCATAGCTATGCTACCCTTGAGTTGCAAATCAAACACTGATAAAACTTCAAATGGCCCTAACTTCTATAGAGTGCGTCCAACACCTATCAAAGTTTGCAACAATCAAATGCTTGCAACTTTTTTCTGGAGAGCTCCAAAAACCGTGCAATTTCGTGACAATAAAGTACTCGAGCCTCTTATCAATTTAAGATATCGCTCATAGCTATGCTACCCTTGAGTCCCAAATCAAACACTGATAAAACTTCAAATGACCCTAACTTCTACACGGTGCGTGCGTTACCTGTCAAACTTTGCAACATTCAAATGCTTGTAACTATTTACTGGAGTGTCATAAAATCTTGAAATTTTGTGACAATAAAGTACTCGAGCCTCTCGTCAATTTAAGCCATCGCTCATAGGTATGCTACCTTTGAGTCCCAAATCAAACACTGATAAAAATTCATATGGCCCTAACTGCTATACGGTGCGTCCTATAGCTATCAAAGTTTGCAACAATCAAATGCTTGTAACTTTTTACTGGAGCGTCATAAAATCTTGAAATTTTGTGACAATAAAGTACTCGAGCCTCTTATCAATTTAAACTATCATAGCTATGCTACCCTTGCGTCCCAAACCAGACACTGATAAAACTTTAAATGGCCCTAACTTCTATACAGTGTGTCCTATAACTATCAAAGTTTTCAACAATCAAATGCTTGTAGCTTTTTATTGGAGCGTAATAAGGTCTTGTAATTTTGTGACAATAAAGTAGTCGAGCCTCTTGTCAATTTAAGGTATCGCTCATAGCTATTCTCCCCTTGAGTCGCATATCAAAGAGTGATGAAATTTCAAATGGCCCTAACTTCTATACGGTGCGTCCTATACCTATCAAAGTTTGCAACAATCAAATGCTTGTAGCTGTTTATTGGAGCGTAATAAAGTCTTGTAATTTTGTGACAATAAAGTAGTCGAGCCTCTTGTCAATTTAAGGTATCGCTCATAGCTATGCTACCCTTGAGTCCCAAATCAAAGACTGATAACACTTCAAATGGCCCTAACTTCTATACGGTGCGATATATACCTATCAAAGTATGCAACATTCAAATGCGTGTAACTTTTTACTGGAGCGTCATAAAATCTTGAAATTTTGTGACATTAAAGTATTCGAGCCTCTTATCAATTTAAGCTATAGCTCATAGCTATGCTACCCTTGAGTCGCAAATCAAACACTGCTAAACCTTCACATGGTCCTAACTTCTATACGGTGCGTCCTATACCTATCAAAGTTTGCAACAATCGCTCATAGCTATGCTACCTTTGAGTCCCAAATGAAACACTGATAAAAATTCAAATGACCCTAACTTCTATACGGTGCGTCCTACACTATTAAACTTTTCAACATTCAAATGCTTGTACCTTTTTACTGGAGAGTCAAAAAATCTTCAAATTTTGTGACAATAAACTACTCGAGCCTCTTGTAAATGTAAGCTATCGCTCATAGCTATGCTACCCTTGAGTCCCAAATCAACCACTGCTAAAACTTCAAATGGCCCTAACTTCTATACAATGCGGCCTACACTTATCAAAGTTTGCAACAATCAAATGCTTGCAACTTTTTACTGGAGCGTCATAAAACCTAGAAATTTGGTGACAGTAAAGTACTCGAGCCTCTTATCAATTTAAGATATCGCTCATAGCTATGCTACCCTTGAGTCCCAAATCAAACACTGATAAAGCTTCAAATGGCCCTAACTTCTGTACGGTGCGTCCCACACCTATAAAAGTTTGCAACAATCAAATTCTTGTAACTTTTACTGGAGCGTCCAAAACCTTGAAATTTTGTGACAATAAAGTACTCGTGTGTCTTATCAATTTAAGTTATCGCTCATAGCTATGCTACCTTTGAGTCCCAAATCAAACACTGATAAAAATTCAAATGGCCCTAACTTATATACGGTGCGTCCTACACCTATCAAACTTGTCAACATTCAACGGCTTGTAACTTCTTACTGGATAGTCATAAAATCTTCAAGTTTTGTGACAATAAAGTACTCGAGCCTCTTGTAAATGTAAGCTATCGCTCATAGCTATGCTACCCTTGAGTGCCAAATCAAACACTGATAAAGCTTTAAATGGAAAAAACTTCTATACAGTGCGTCCTACAACTATCAAAGTTTGCAACAATCAAATGTTTGTAACTTTTTACTGGAGCGTCATAAAACCTTGAAATTTGGTGACAATAAAGTACTAGGGCCTCTTATCAATTTAAGCTATGGCTCATAACTATGCTAAACTTGACTCCAAAATAAAACACTGAAAAAACTTCAAATGGCCCTAACATCTATACGGTGCGTCCTATACCTATAAAAGTTTGCAACAACCAAATGCTTGTAACTTTTTACTGGAGCTTAATAAAATCTTGAAATTTTGTGACAATGAAGTACTCGAACCTCTTGTAAATGTGAGCTATCGCTCATAGCTATGCTACCCTTGAGTCCCAAATCAACCACTGCTAAAACTTCAAATGGCCCTAACTTCTATACAGTGCGTCCTACACTTATCAAAGTTTGCAACAATCAAATGTTTGCAACTTTTTACTGGAGCGTCATAAAACCTAGAAATTTGGTGACAATAAAGTACTCGAGCCTCTTATCAATTTAAGCTATCGCTCATAGCTATGCTACCCTTGACTCCCAAATCAAACACTGATAAAATTTCAAATGGCCCTAACTTCTTTACGGTGCGTCCTACACCTATCAAACTTTGCAACATTCAAAGGCTTGTAACTTTTTACTGGAGCGTCACAAAAACTTGAAGTTTTGTGACAATAAGGTACTCGTGCCTCTTTTCAATTAAAGTTGTCGCTCATTGCTATGCTACCCTTGAGTCCCAAACCAAACATTGATAAAACAATGGCCCTAAATTCTGTACTTTGCGTCCTACACTTATCAAAGTTTGCAACAATCAAATGCTTGTAACTTTTTACTGGAGCGTGATAAAATCTTGAAATTTTGTGACAATAAAGTACTCGAGCCTCTTATCAATGTAAACTATCGCTCATAGCTATGCTACCCTTGAGTTCCAAATCAAATACTGATAAAATTTCAAATGGCCCTAACTTCTATACTGTGCGTCCTACACCTATCAAACTTTGCAACATTCAAATGCTTGTAACTTTTTACTGGAATGTCATAAAATCTTGAAATTTTGTGACAATAAAGTACTCGAGCCTCTCGTCAATTTAAGCTATCGTTCATAGCTATTCTACCTTTGAGTCCCAAATCAAACACTGATAAAAATTCAAATGGCCCTAACTTATATACGGTGCGTCCTACACCTATCAAACTTTTCAACATTCAAATGCTTGTACCTTCTTACTGGAGAGTCAAAAAATCTTCAAATTTTGTGACAATAAAGTACTCGAGCCTCTTGTAAATGTAAGCTATCGCTCATAGCTATGCTACCCTTGAGTCCCAAATCAAACACTGATAAAGCTTTAAATGGCCAAAACTTCTATACAGTGCGTCCTACAACTATCAAAGTTTGCAACAATCAAATGTTTGTAACTTTTTACTGGAGCGTCATAAAACCTTGAAATTTGGTGACAATAAAGTACTCGAACCTCTCGTCAATTTAAGCTATCGCTCATAGCTATTCTATCTTTGAGTCCCAAATCAAACACTGATAAAAATTCAAATGGCCCTAACTTATATACGGTGCGTCCTACACCTATCAAACTTTTCAACATTCAAATGCTTGTAACTTCTTACTGGATAGTCATAAAATCTTCAAGTTTTGTGACAATAAAGTACTCGAGCCTCTTGTAAATGTAAGCTATCGCTCATAGCTATGCTACCCTTGAGTGCCAAATCAAACACTGATAAAGCTTTAAATGGAAAAACTTCTATACAGTGCGTCCTACAACTATCAAAGTTTGCAACAATCAAATGTTTGTAACTTTTTACTGGAGCGTCATAAAACCTTGAAATTTGGTGACAATAAAGTACTCGGGCCTCTTATCAATTTAAGCTATGGCTCATAACTATGCTAAATTTGACTCCAAAATAAAACACTGATAAAACTTCAAATGGCCCTAACATCTATACGGTGCGTCCTATACCTATAAAAGTTTGCAACAACCAAATGCTTGTAACTTTTTACTGGAGCTTAATAAAATCTTGAAATTTTGTGACAATGAAGTACTCTAACCTCTTGTAAATGTAAGCTATCGCTCATAGCTATGCTACCCTTGAGTCCCAAATCAACCACTGCTAAAACTTCAAATGGCCCTAACTTCTATACAGTGCGTCCTACACTTATCAAAGTTTGCAACAATCAAATCTTTGCAACTTTTTACTGGAGCGTCATAAAACCTAGAAATTTGGTGACAATAAAGTACTCGAGCCTCTTATCAATTTAAGCTATCGCTCATAGCTATGCTACCCTTGACTCCCAAATCAAACACTGATAAAATTTCAAATGGCCCTAACTTCTTTACGGTGCGTCCTACACCTATCAAACTTTGCAACATTCAAAGGCTTGTAACTTTTTACTGGAGCGTCACAAAAACTTGAAGTTTTGTGACAATAAGGTACTCGTGCCTCTTTTCAATTAAAGTTGTCGCTCATTGCTATGCTACCCTTGAGTCCCAAACCAAACATTGATAAAACAATGGCCCTAAATTCTGTACTTTGCGTCCTACACTTATCAAAGTTTGCAACAATCAAATGCTTGTAACTTTTTACTGGAGCGTGATAAAATCTTGAAATTTTGTGACAATAAAGTACTCGAGCCTCTTATCAATTTAAGCTATCGCTCATAGCTATGCTACCCTTGAGTTCCAAATCAAACATTGATAAAACTTCAAATGGCCCTAACTTCTATAGAGTGCGTCCTACACCTTTCAAAGTTTGCAACAATTAAATGCTTGCAACTTTTTACTGGAGCGTCATAAAACCTTGAAATTTGGTGACAATAAACAACTCGAGCCTCTAATCAATTTAAGCTATCGCTCATAGCTATGCTACCCTTGAGTCCCAAATCAAATACTGATAAAATTTCAAATGGCCCTAACTTATATACGGTGCGTCCTACACCTATCAAACTTTTCAACATTCAAATGTTTGTAACTTCTTACTGGATAGTCATAAAATCTTCAAATTTTGTGACAATAAAGTACTCGAGCCTCTTGTAAATGTAAGCTATCGCTCATAGCTATGCTACCCTTGAGTGCCAAATCAAACACTGATAAAGCTTTAAATGGCCAAAACTTCTATACAGTGCGTCCTACAACTATCAAAGTTTGCCACAATCAAATGTTTGTAACTTTTTACTGGAGCGTCATAAAACCTTGAAATTTGGTGACAATAAAGTACTCGGGCCTCTTATCAATTTAAGCTATGGCTCATAACTATGCTAAACTTGACTCCAAAATAAAACACTGATAAAACTTCAAATGGCCCTAACATCTATACGGTGCGTCCTATACCTATAAAAGTTTGCAACAATCAAATGCTTGTAACTTTTTACTGGAGCTTAATAAAATCTTGAAATTTTGTGACAATGAAGTACTCGAACCTCTTGTCAATTTAAGCTATCTCTCATAGCTCTGCTACCCTTGAGTCCCAAATCAAACACTGATAAAACTTCAGATGGCCCTAACTTCTATACGGTGCGTCAAACACCTATAAAAGTTTGCAACAATCAGATTCTTGCAAGTTTTTACTTGTGCGTCATAAAAACTTGAAATTTTGTGGCAATAAAGTACTCGAGCCTCTTAGCAATTTAAGCTATCGCTCACAGCTATGCCACCCTCGAGTCCCAAATCAAACACTGATAAAACTTCAAATGGCCCTAACGTCCTACACCAATCAAAGTTTGCAACAATCAAATGCTTGTAACTTTTTACTGGAGCTTAATAAAATCTTGACATTTTGTGACAATAAAGTACTCGAGCCTCTCGTCAATTTAAGCTCTCGCTCATAGCTATGCTACCCTTGAGTGCCAAATCAAACACTGATAAAACTTCAAATGGCCTTAACTTCTATACAGTGCGTCCTACACCTATCAAACTTTGCAACATTCAAAGGCTTGTAACTTTTTACTGGAGCGTCATAAAACCTTGAAGTTTTGTGACAATAAGGTACTCGTGCCTCTTTTCAATTAAAGTTGTCGCTCATTGCTATGCTACCCTTGAGTCCCAAACCAAACATTGATAAAACAATGGCCCTAAATTCTGTACTTTGCGTCCTACACTTATCAAAGTTTGCAACAATCAAATGCTTGTAACTTTTTACTGGAGCGTGATAAAATCTTGAAATTTTGTTACAATAAAGTACTCGAGCCTCTTATCAATTTAAGCTATCGCTCATAGCTATGCTACCCTCGAGTCCCAAATCAAACACTGATAAAACTTCAAATTGCGCTAACTTCTATACGGTGCGTCCCACACCTATCAAAGTTTGCCACAATCAAATGCTTGTAACTTTTTACTGGAGCGTCATAAAACCTTGAAATTTGGTGACAATAAAGTACTCGAGCCTCTTATCAATTCAAGCTATCGCTCATAGCCATGCTACCCTTGAGTCCCAAATCAAACACTGATAAAATTTCAAATGGCCCTAACTTCTATACGGTGCGTCCTATGCCTATCAAAGTTTGCAACAATCAAATGCTTGTAACTTTTTACTGGAGCTTAATAAAATCTTGACAGTTTGAGACAATAAAGTACTCGAGCCTCTCGTCAATTTAAGCTCTCGCTTATAGCTATGCTACCCTTGAGTGCCAAATCAAACACTGATAAAACTTCAAATGGCCTTAACTTCTATACAGTGCGTCCTACACCTATCAAACTTTGCAACATTCAAAGGCTTGTAACTTTTTACTGGAGCGTCATAAAACCTTGAAGTTTTGTGACAATAAGGTACTCGTGCCACTTTTCAATTAAAGTTGTCGCTCATTGCTATGCTACCCTTGAGTCCCAAACCAAACATTGATAAAACAATGGCCCTAAATTCTGTACTTTGCGTCCTACACTTATCAAAGTTTGCAACAATCAAATGCTTGTAACTTTTTACTGGAGCGTGATAAAATCTTGAAATTTTGTTACAATAAAGTACTCGAGCCTCTTGTCAATTTAAGCTATCGCTCATAGCTATGCTACCCTTGAGTTCCAAATCAAATATAATATATATGATAAAACTTCAAATGGCCCTAACTTCTATACAGTGCGTCCTACACCTATCAAAGTTTGCAACAATTAAATGCTTGCAACTTTTTACTGGAGCGTCATAAAACAACTCGAGCCTCTAATCAATTTAAGATATCGCTCATAGCTATGCTACCCTTGAGTCCCAAATCAAATACTGATAAAATTTCAAATGGCTGTAACTTCTATACTGTGCGTCCTACATCTATCAAACTTTGCAACATTCAAATGCTTGTAACTTTTTACTGGGATGTCATAAAATCTTGAAATTTTGTGACAATAAAGTACTCGAGCCTCTCGTCAATTTAAGCTATCGCTCATAGCTATTCTACCTTTGAGTCCCAAATCAAACACTGATAAAAATTCAAATGGCCCTAACTTCTATACGGTGCGTCCTACACCTATCAAACTTTTCAACATTCAAATGCTTGTAACTTCTTACTGGATAGTCATAAAATCTTCAAATTTTGTGACAATAAAGTTCTCGAGCCTCTTGTAAATGTAAGCTATCGCTCATAGCTATGCTACCCTTGAGTGCCAAATCAAACACTGATAAAGCTTTAAATGGCCAAAACTTCTATACAGTGCGTCCTACAACTATCAAAGTTTGCAACAATCAAATGTTTGTAACTTTTTACTGGAGCGTCATAAAACCTTGAAATTTGGTGACAATAAAGTACTCGAACCTCTCGTCAATTTCAGATATCGCTCATAGCTATGCTACCATTGAGTCCCAAATCAAACACTGATAAAACTTCAAATGACCCTAACTTCTATACATTGCGTCCTACACTTATCAAAGTTTGCAACAATCAAATGCTTGCAACTTTTTACTGGAGCGTCATAAAACCTTGAAATTTGGTGACAATAAAGTACTCGAGCCTCTTATCAACTTAAACTATCGCTATGCTACCCTTGACTCCCAAATCAAACGCTCATAAAATTTCAAATGGCCCTAACTTCTTTACGGTGCGTCCTACACCTATCAAACTTTGCAACATTCAAAGGATTGTAACTTTTTACTGGAGCATCATAAAACCTTGAAGTTTTGTGACAATAAGGAACTCGTGCCTCTTTTCAATTAAAGTTGTCGCTCATTGCTATGCTACCCTTGACTCCCAAACCAAACACTGATAAAACAATGGCCCTAAATTCTGTACTTTGCGTCCTACACTTATCAAAGTTTGCAACAATCAAATGCTTGTAACTTTTTACTGGAGCGTGATAAAATCTTGAAATTTTGTGACAATAAAGTACTCGAGCCTCTTATCAATTTAAGCTATCGCTCATAGCTATGCTACCCTTGAGTTCCAAATCAAACACAGATAAAAATTCAAACGGCCCTAACTTCTCTACGGTGCGTCCTACACCTATCAAACTTTTCAATATTCAAATGCTTGTAACTGCTTTCTGGATAGTCATAAAATCTTCAAATTTTGTGACAATAAAGTACTCGAGCCTCTTGTAAATGTAAGCTATCGCTCATAGCTATGCTACCCTTGAGTGCCAAATCAAACACTGATAAAGCTTTAAATGGCCCAAACTTCTATACAGTGCGTCCTACAACTATCAAAGTTCGCAACAATCAAATGTTTGTAACTTTTTACTGGAGCGTCATAAAACCTTGAACTTTGGTGACAATAAAGTACTCGAGCCTCTTATCAATTAAAGCTATCGCTCATAGCCATGCTACCCTCGAGTCCCAAATCAAACACTGATAAAACTTCAAATGGCCCTAACGTCCTACACCAATCAAAATTTGCAACAATCAAATGCTTGTAACTTTTTACTGGAGCTTCAAATGGCCCTAACTTCTAAACGGTGCGTCCCACACCTATAAAAGTTTGCAAGAATTAAATTCTTGCAGGTTTTTACTTGTGCGTCATAAAACCTTGAAATTTTGTGACAATAAAGTACTCGAGCCTCTTATGAATTTAAGCTATCGCTCATAGCTATGCTACCCTCGAGTCTCAAATCAAACACTGATAAAACTTCAAATTGCCCTAACTTATATACGGTGCGTCCTACACCAATCAAAGTTTGCAACAATCAAATGCTTGTGAATTTTTAACGGAGCGTCCTAAAACCTTGAAATTTGGTGACAATAAAGTACTCGAGCCTCTTATTAATTCAAGCTATCGCTCATAGCCATGCTACCCTTGAGTCCCAAATCAAACACTGATAAAATTTCAAATGGCCCTAACTTCTATACGGTGCGTCTTATATCTATCAAAGTTTGCAACAATCAAACGCTTGTAACTTTTTACTGGAGCTTAATAAAATCTTGACATTTTGTGACAATAAAGTACTCGAGCCTCTTGTCAATTTAAGCTCTCGCCCATAGCTATGCTACCCTTGAGTGCCAAATCGAACACTGATAAAACTTCAAATGGCCTTAACTTCTATACAGTGCGTCCTACACCTATCAAAGTTTGCAACAATCAAATGCTTGCAACTTTTTTCTGGAGCGACATAAAACCTTGAAATTTCGTGACAATAAAGTACTTGAGCCTATTATCAATTTCAAATATCGCTCATAGCTATGCTACCATTGAGTCCCAAATCAAACACTGATAAAACTTCAAATGACCCTAAGTTCTATACGGTGCGTGCTACACATATCAAACTTTGCAACATTCAAATGCTTGTAACTTTTTACTGGAGCTTAATAAAATCTTGAAATTTTGTGACAATAAAGTACTCGAGCCACTCGTCAATTTAAGCTACCGGCCATAGCTATGCTACCTTTGAGTCCCAAATCAAACACTGATAAAAATTCAAATGGCCCTAACTTCTATACGGTGCGTCCCACACCTATCAAAGTTTGCAACAATCAAATGTTTGTAACTTTTTACTGGAGCGTCATAAAACCTTGAAATTTGGAGGCAATAAAGTACTCGAGCCTCTTATCAATTTAATCTATCGCTCATAGCTATGGTACCCGTGAGTCCCAAATCAAACACTGATAAAGCCTTAAATGGCCCTAGCTTCTTTACGGTGCGTCCTATACCTATCAAAGTTTGCAACAATCAAATGCTTGTAACTTTTTACTGGAGCTTAATAAAATCTTGACATTGTGTGACAATAAAGTACTCGAGCCTCTTATCAATTTAAGCTATCGCTCATAGCTATGCTACCCTTGAGTCCCAAATCAAACTCTGATAAAACTTCAAATGGCCCTAACTTCTATACGGTGCGTCCTATACCTATCAAAGTTTGCAAGAATCAAATGCTTGTAACTTTTTACTGGAGCTTAATAAAATCTTAAAATTTGGTGACAATAAAGTACTCGAGCCTCTTGTCAATTTATGCTATCGATCATAGCTATGCTACCCTTGAGTCCCAAATCAAACATTGATTAAACTGCAAATGGCCCTAACATCTATCCGGTGCGTCCTATACCTATCAAAGTTGGCAACAATCAAATGCTTGTAACATTTTACTGGAGCGTCATAAAACCTTGAAATTTTGTAACAATAAAGTACTCGAGCCTCTTATCAATTTAAGCTATCGCTCATAGCTATGCTGCCTTTGAGTCCCAAATCTAACACTGTTAAAACTTCAAATGGCCCTAACTTCTATACGGTGCGTCCTACACCTATCAAACTTTGCAACATTCAAATGCTTGTAACTTTTTACTGGAGCGTCATAAAATCTTGAAATTTTGTGACAATAAAGTACTCGAGCCTCTTATCAATTCAAGCTATCGCTCATAGCTATGCTACTCTTGAATCCCAAATCAAACACTGATAAAATTTCAAATGGCCCTAACTTCTATACGGTGCATCCTATACCTATCAAAGTTTGCAACAATCAAATGTTTGTAACTTTTTACTGGAGCTTAATAAAATCTTGAAATTTTGTGACAATGAAGTTCTCGAGCCTCTTGTCAATTTAAGCTATCTCTCATAGCTATGCTACCCTTGAGTCCCAAATCAAATACTGATAAAACTTCAAATGGCCCTAACTTCTATACGGTGCGTCCCACACCTATAAAAGTTTGCAACAATCAAATTCTTGCAAGTTTTTACTTGTGCGTCATAAAATCTTGAAATTTTGTGATAAAAAAGTACTCGAGCCTGTTATCAACTTAAGCTATCGCTCATAGCAATGCTACCCTCGAGTCCCAAATCAAACACTGATAAAAAACTTCAAATGGCCCTACCTTCTATACGGTGCGTCCTACACCAATCAAAGTTTGCAACAATCAAATGCTTGTAAATTTTTACTGGAGCGTCATAAAACCTTGAAATTTGGTGACAATAAAGTACTCGAGCCTCTTATCAATTCAAGCAATCGCTCATAGCTATGCTACCCTTGAGTCGCAAATCAAACACTGATAAAATTTCAAATGGCTCTAACTTCTATACGGTGCGTCCTATACCTATCAAAGTTTGCAACAATCAAATGCTTGCAACTTTTTACTGGAGCGTCGTAAAACCTTGACATTTTGTGACAATAAAGTACTCCAGCCTCTTATAAATTTAAGTAACCGCTCATAGCTATGCTACCCTTGAGTGCCAAACCAAACACTGATAAAAGTTTAAATGGCCCTAACTTCTATACACTGCGTCCTACAACTATCAAAGTTTGCAACAATCAAATTCTTGTAACTTGTTACTGGAGCGTCATAAAACCTTGAAATTTGGTGACAATAAAGTACTCGAGCCTCTTATCAATTCAAGCTATCGCGCATAGCTATGCTACCCTTGAGTTCCAAATCAACCAATGCTAAAACTTCAAATGGCCCTAACTTCTATATGGTGCGTCCTATACCTATCAAAGTTTGCAACAATCAAATGCTTGTAACTTTTTACTGGAGCTTAATAAAATCTTGAAATTTTGTGACAATAAAGTACTCGAGCCTCTTGTCAATTTAAGCTATCGCTCATAGCTATGCTACCCTTGAGTCCCAAATCAAATACTGATAAAACTTCAAATGGCCCTAACTTCTTACGGTGCGTCCCACACCTATAAAGGTTTGCAACAATCAAATTCTTGCATGTTTTTACCTGTGCGTCATAAAGCTTTGAAATTTTGTGACAATAAAGTACTCGAGCCTCTTATCAATTTAAGCTATCACTCATAGCTAAGCTACCGTTGAGTCCCAAATCAAACATTGATAAAACTTCAAATGGCCCTAACTTATATCCGGTGCGTCCTATACCTGTCAAATTTGGTAACAATCAAATGCTTGTAACTTTTTACTGGAGCGTCATAAAACCTTGAAATTTTGTGACAGTAAAGTACTCGAGCCTCTTATCAATTTAATCTATCATAGCTATGCTACCCTTGAGTCCCAAATCAAACACTGATAACACTTCAAATGGCCCTAATTTCTATACGGTGCGTCCTACACCTATCAAACTTTGCAACATTCAAATGCTTGTAACTTTTTACTGGAGCGTTATAAAATCTTGAAATTTTGTGACAATAAAGTACTCGAGCCTCTTGTCAATTTAAGCTATCGCTCTTAGCTATGCTACCCTTGAGTCCCAAATCAAACACTAATAAAACTTCAAATGGCCCTAACTTCTATCCGGTGCGTCCTATACCTAACAAATTTGGTAACAATCAAATTCTTGCAAGTTTTTACTTGTGCGTCATAAAACCTTGAAATTTTGTGACAATAAAGTACTCGAGCGAGCCTCTTATCAATTTAAGCTATCGCTCATAACTATGCTACCCTCGAGTCCCAAATCAAACACTGATAAAACTTCAAATGGCCCTATCTTCTATACGGTGCGTCCCACACCTATCAAAGTTTGCAACAATCAAATGCTTGCAACTTTTTACTGGAGCGTCGTAAAACCGTGACATTTTGTGACAATAAAGTACTCCAGCCTCTTATCAATTTAAGCTATCGCTCATAGCTAAGCTACCGTCGAGTCCCAAATCAAACATTGATAAAACTTCAAATGGCCCTAACTTATATCCGGTGCGTCCTATACCTGTCAAATTTGGTAACAATCAAATGCTTGTAACTTTTTACTGGAGAGTCATAAAACCTAGAAATTTTGTGACAATAAAGTACTCGAGCCTCTTATCAATTTAAGCTATCATAGCTATGCTACCCTTGAGTCCCAAACCAAACACTGATAACACTTCAAATGGCCCTAATTTCTATACGGTGCGTCCTACACCTATCAAACTTTGCAACATTCAAATGCTTGTAACTTTTTACTGGAGCGTCATAAAATCTTGAAATTTTGTGACAATAAAGTAATCGAGCCTCTTATCAATTTAAGCTATCATAGCTATGCTACCCTTGAGTCCCAACCAAACACTGATAAAACTTCAAATGGCCCTATCTTCTATACGGTGCGTCCCACACCTATCAAAGTTTGCAACAATCAAATGCTTGCAACTTTTTACTGGAGCGTCTTAAAACCTTGACATTTTGTGACAATAAAGTACTCGAGCCTCTTATCAATTTAAGCAATCGCTCATAGCTATGCTACCCTTGAGTGCTAAACCAAACACTGATAAAACTTTAAATGGCCCTAACTTCTATACACTGCATCTTATACCTGTCAAAGTTTGCAACAATCAAATGCTTGTAAGTTTTTACTGGAGCTTAATAAAATCTTGAAATTTTGTGACAATGAAAAACTCGAGCCTCTTGTCAATTTAAGCTATCTCTCATAGCTATGCTACCCTTGACTCCCAAATCAAATACTGATAAAACTTCAAATGGCCCTAACTTCTATACGGTGCGTCCCACACCTATAAAAGTTTGCACCAATCAAATTCTTGCAAGTTTTTACTTGTGCGTCATAAAACCTTGAAATTTTGTGACAATAAAGTACTCGAGCCTCTTATCAATTTAGCTATCGCTCATAACTATGCTATCCTTGAGTCGCAAATCAAACACTGATAAAATTTCAAATGGCCCTAACTTCTATACGGTGCGTCCCACACCTATAAAAGTTTGCACCAATCAATTTCTTGCAAGTTTTTACTTGTGCGTCATAAAACCTTGAAATTTTGTGACAATAAAGTACTCGAGCCTCTTATCAATTTAAGGTATCGCTCATAGCTATGCTACCCTCGAGTCCCAAATCAAACACTGATAAAACTTCAAATGGCCCTAACTTCTATACGGTGCGTCCTACACCAATCAAAGTTTGCAACAATCAAATGCTTGTAACTTTTTACTGGAGCGTCATAAAACCTTGAAATTTGGTGACAATAAAGTACTCGAGCCTCTTATCAATTCAAGCTATCGCGCATAGCTATGCTACCCTTGAGTCCCAAATCAAACACTGATAAAATTTCAAATGGCCCTAACTTCTATACGGTGCGTCCTATACCTATCAAAGTTTGCAACAATCAAATGCTTGTAACTTTTTACTGGAGCTTAATAAAATCTTGAAATTTTGTGACAATAAAGTACTCGAGCCTCTTATCAATTTAAACTATCGCTCATAGCTATGCTACCCTTGAGTCCCAAATCAAACAGTGATAACACTTCAAATGGCCCTAACTTCTATACGGTGCGTCCTATACCTATCAAAGTTTGCAAGAATCAAATGCTTGTAACTTTTTACTGGAGCTTATTATAATCTTGAAATTTTGTGACGATAAAGTACTCGAGCCTCTTGTCAATTTAAGCTATCGCTCATAGCTATGCTACCCTTGAGTCCCAAATCAAACACTAATAAAACTTCAAATGGCCCTAACGTCTATCCGGTGCGTCCTATAGCTAACAAATTTGGTAACAATCAAATGCTTCTAACTTTTTACTGGAGCCTCATAAAACCTTGAAATTTTGTGACAATAAAGTACTCGAGCCTCTTATCAATTTAAGCTATCATAGCTATGCTACCCTTGAGTCCCAAACCAAACACTGATAAAACTTCAAATGGCCCTATCTTCTATACGGTGCGGTCCACACCTATCAAAGTTTGCAACAATCAAATGCTTGCAACTTTTTACTGGAGCGTCGTAAAACCTTGACATTTAGTGGCAATAAAGTACTCGAGCCTCTTATCAATTTAAGCTATCGCTCATAGCTATGCTACCCTTGAGTGCCTAATCAAACATTGATAAAACTTTAAATGGCCCTAACTTCTATACAGTGCGTCCTACAACTATCAAAGTTTGCAAAAATCAAATGTTTGCAACTTTTTACTGGAGCGTCATAAAATCTGGAAATTTTGTGACAATAAAGTACCCGAGCCTCTTATCAATTCAAGCCATCGCTCATAGCTATGCTACTCTTGAGCCCCAAATCAAACACTGATTAAATTTCAAATGGCCCTAACTTCTATACGGTGCGTCCTATACCTATAAAAGTTTGCAACAATCAAATGCTTGTAACTTTTTACTGGAGCTTAATATAATCTTGAAATTTTGTGACAATAAAGTACTCGAGCCTCTTGTCAATTTAAGCTATCGCTCATAGCTATGCTACCCTTGAGTCCCAAATCAAACACTAATAAAACTTCAAATGGCCCTAACTTCTATCCGGTGCGTCCTATACCTAACAAATTTGGTAACAATCAAATGCTTGTAATTTTTACTGGAGCGTCATAAAACCTTGAAATTTTGTGACAATAAAGTACTCGTGCCTCTTATCAATTTAAGCTATCATAGCTATGCTATCCTTGAGTCCCAAACCAAACACTGATAACACTTCAAATGTCCCTAATTTCTATACGGTGCGTCCTATACCTATCAAAGTTTGCAACAATCAAATACTTGTAACTTTTTACTGGAGCTTAATAAAATCTTGAAATTTTGTGACAATGAATTACTCGAGCCTCTTGTCAATGTAAGGTATCTCTCATAGCTATGCTACCCTTGAGTCCGAAATCAAATACTGATAAAACTTCAAATGGCCCTAACTTCTATACGGTGCGTCCCACACCTATAAAAGTCTGCAACAATCAAATTCTTGCAAGTTTTTACTTGTGCGTCATAAAACCTTGAAATTTTGTGACAATAAAGTACTCGAGCGAGCCTCTTATCAATTTAAGCTATCGCTCATAACTATGCTACCCTCGAGTCCCAAATCAAACACTGATAAAACTTCAAATGGCCCTATCTTCTATACGGTGCGTCCCACACCTATCAAAGTTTGCAACAATCAAATGCTTGCAACTTTTTACTGGAGCGTCGTAAAACCGTGACATTTTGTGACAATAAAGTACTCCAGCCTCTTATCAATTTAAGCTATCGCTCATAGCTAAGCTACCGTCGAGTCCCAAATCAAACATTGATAAAACTTCAAATGGCCCTAACTTATATCCGGTGCGTCCTATACCTGTCAAATTTGGTAACAATCAAATGCTTGTAACTTTTTACTGGAGAGTCATAAAACCTAGAAATTTTGTGACAATAAAGTACTCGAGCCTCTTATCAATTTAAGCTATCATAGCTATGCTACCCTTGAGTCCCAAACCAAACACTGATAACACTTCAAATGGCCCTAATTTCTATACGGTGCGTCCTACACCTATCAAACTTTGCAACATTCAAATGCTTGTAACTTTTTACTGGAGCGTCATAAAATCTTGAAATTTTGTGACAATAAAGTAATCGAGCCTCTTATCAATTTAAGCTATCATAGCTATGCTACCCTTGAGTCCCAACCAAACACTGATAAAACTTCAAATGGCCCTATCTTCTATACGGTGCGTCCCACACCTATCAAAGTTTGCAACAATCAAATGCTTGCAACTTTTTACTGGAGCGTCGTAAAACCTTGACATTTTGTGACAATAAAGTACTCGAGCCTCTTATCAATTTAAGCAATCGCTCATAGCTATGCTACCCTTGAGTGCTAAACCAAACACTGATAAAACTTTAAATGGCCCTAACTTCTATACACTGCATCTTATACCTGTCAAAGTTTGCAACAATCAAATGCTTGTAAGTTTTTACTGGAGCTTAATAAAATCTTGAAATTTTGTGACAATGAAAAACTCGAGCCTCTTGTCAATTTAAGCTATCTCTCATAGCTATGCTACCCTTGACTCCCAAATCAAATACTGATAAAACTTCAAATGGCCCTAACTTCTATACGGTGCGTCCCACACCTATAAAAGTTTGCACCAATCAAATTCTTGCAAGTTTTTACTTGTGCGTCATAAAACCTTGAAATTTTGTGACAATAAAGTACTCGAGCCTCTTATCAATTTAGCTATCGCTCATAACTATGCTATCCTTGAGTCGCAAATCAAACACTGATAAAATTTCAAATGGCCCTAACTTCTATACGGTGCGTCCCACACCTATAAAAGTTTGCACCAATCAAATTCTTGCAAGTTTTTACTTGTGCGTCATAAAACCTTGAAATTTTGTGACAATAAAGTACTCGAGCCTCTTATCAATTCAAGCTATCGCGCATAGCTATGCTACCCTTGAGTCCCAAATCAAACACAGATAAAATTTCAAATGGCCCTAACTTCTATACGGTGCGTCCTATACCTATCAAAGTTTGCAACAATCAAATGCTTGTAACTTTTTACTGGAGCTTAATAAAATCTTGAAATTTTGTGACAATAAAGTACTCGAGCCTCTTATCAATTTAAACTATCGCTCATAGCTATGCTACCCTTGAGTCCCAAATCAAACAGTGATAAAACTTCAAATGGCCCTAACTTCTATACGGTGCGTCCTATACCTATCAAAGTTTGCAAGAATCAAATGCTTGTAACTTTTTACTGGAGCTTATTATAATCTTGAAATTTTGTGACGATAAAGTACTCGAGCCTCTTGTCAATTTAAGCTATCGCTCATAGCTATGCTACCCTTGAGTCCCAAATCAAACACTAATAAAACTTCAAATGGCCCTAACTTCTATCCGGTGCGTCCTATAGCTAACAAATTTGGTAACAATCAAATGCTTCTAACTTTTTACTGGAGCCTCATAAAACCTTGAAATTTTGTGACAATAAAGTACTCGAGCCTCTTATCAATTTAAGCTATCATAGCTATGCTACCCTTGAGTCCCAAACCAAACACTGATAAAACTTCAAATGGCCCTATCTTCTATACGGTGCGGTCCACACCTATCAAAGTTTGCAACAATCAAATGCTTGCAACTTTTTACTGGAGCGTCGTAAAACCTTGACATTTAGTGGCAATAAAGTACTCGAGCCTCTTATCAATTTAAGCTATCGCTCATAGCTATGCTACCCTTGAGTGCCAAATCAAACATTGATAAAACTTTAAATGGCCCTAACTTCTATACAGTGCGTCCTACAACTATCAAAGTTTGCAAAAATCAAATGTTTGCAACTTTTTACTGGAGCGTCATAAACTCTGGAAATTTTGTGACAATAAAGTACCCGAGCCTCTTATCAATTCAAGCCATCGCTCATAGCTATGCTACTCTTGAGCCCCAAATCAAACACTGATTAAATTTCAAATGGCCCTAACTTCTATACGGTGCGTCCTATACCTATCAAAGTTTGCAACAATCAAATTCTTCTAACTTTTTACTGGAGGTTAATAAAATCTTGAACTTTTGTGACAATAAAGTACTCGAGCCTCTTATCAATTTAAGCTATCGCTCATAGCTATACTACCCTTGAGTCCCAAATCAAACACTGATAAAACTTCAAATGGCCCTAACTTCTATACGGTGCGTCCTAAACCTATCAAAGTTTGCAAGAATCAAATGCTTGTAACTTTTTACTGGAGCTTAATATAATCTTGAAATTTTGTGACAATAAAGTACTCGAGCCTCTTGTCAATTTAAGCTATCGCTCATAGCTATGCTACCCTTGAGTCCCAAATCAAACACTAATAAAACTTCAAATGGCCCTAACTTCTATCCGGTGCGTCCTATACCTAACAAATTTGGTAACAATCAAATGCTTGTAATTTTTACTGGAGCGTCATAAAACCTTGAAATTTTGTGACAATAAAGTACTCGTGCCTCTTATCAATTTAAGCCATCATAGCTATGCTATCCTTGAGTCCCAAACCAAACACTGATAACACTTCAAATGTCCCTAATTTCTATACGGTGCGTTTTATACCTATCAAAGTTTGCAACAATCAAATACTTGTAACTTTTTACTGGAGCTTAATAAAATCTTGAAATTTTGTGACAATGAATTACTCGAGCCTCTTGTCAATGTAAGGTATCTCTCATAGCTATGCTACCCTTGAGTCCGAAATCAAATACTGATAAAACTTCAAATGGCCCTAACTTCTATACGGTGCGTCCCACACCTATAAAAGTCTGCAACAATCAAATTCTTGCAAGTTTTTACTTGTGCGTCATAAAACCTTGAAATTTTGTGACAATAAAGTACTCGAGCCTCTTATCAATTTAAGCTATCGCTCATAGCTATGCTACCCTCGAGTCCCAAATCAAACACTGATAAAACTTCAAATGGCCCTATCTTCTATAATGTGCGTCCCACACCTATCAAAGTTTGCAACAATCAAATGTTTGCAAATTTTAATTGGAGCGTCATAAAATCTTGAAATTTTGTGACAATAAGGTACTCGAGCCTCTTATCATTTCAAGCCATCGCTCATAGCTATGCTACTCTTGAGTCCCAAATCAAACACTGATAAAATTTCAAATGGCCCTAACTTCTATACGGTGCATCCTATACCTGTCAAAGTTTGCAACAATCAAATGCTTGTAACTTTTTACTGGAGCTTAATAAAATCTTGAAATTTTGTGACAATGAATTACTCGAGCCTCTTGTCAATTTAAGCTATCTCTCATAGCTATGCTACCCTTGAGTCCCAAATCAAATACTGATAAAACTTCAAATGGCCCTAACTTTTATACGGTGCGTCCCACACCTATAAAAGTTTGCAACAATCAAATTCTTGCAAGTTTTTACTTGTGCGTCATAAAACCTTGAAATTTTGTGACAATAAAGTACTCGAGCGAGCCTCTTATCAATTTAAGCTATCGCTCATAACTATGCTACCCTCGAGTCCCAAATCAAACACTGATAAAACTTCAAATGGCCCTATCTTCTATACGGTGCGTCCCACACCTATCAAAGTTTGCAACAATCAAATGCTTGCAACTTTTTACTGGAGCGTCGTAAAACCTTGACATTTTGTGACAATAAAGTACTCCAGCCTCTTATCAATTTAAGCTATCGCTCATAGCTAAGCTACCGTCGAGTCCCAAATCAAACATTGATAAAACTTCAAATGGCCCTAACTTATATCCGGTGCGTCCTATACCTGTCAAATTTGGTAACAATAAAATGCTTGTAACTTTTTACTGGAGCGTCATAAAACCTTGAAATTTTGTGATAATAAAGTACTCGAGCCTCTTATCAATTTAAGCTATCATAGCTATGCTACCCTTGAGTCCCAAACCAAACACTGATAACACTTCAAATGGCCCTAATTTCTATACGGTGCGTCCTACACCTATCAAACTTTGCAACATTCAAATGCTTGTAACTTTTTACTGGAGCTTAATAAAATCTAGAAATTTTGTGACAATGAATTACTCGAGCCTCTTGTCAATTTAAGCTATCTCTCATAGCTATGCTACCCTTGACTCCCAAATCAAATACTGATAAAACTTCAAATGGGCCTAACTTCTATACGGTGCGTCCCACACCTATAAAAGTTTGCACCAATCAAATTCTTGCAAGTTTTTACTTGTGCGTCATAAAACCTTGAAATTTTGTGACAATAAAGTACTCGAGCCTCTTATCAATTTATGCTATCGCTCATAACTATGCTATCCTTGAGTCGCAAATCAAACACTGATAAAATTTCAGATGGCCCTAACTTCTATACGGTGCGTCCCACACCTATAAAAGTTTGCACCAATCAAATTCTTGCAAGTTTTTACTTGTGCGTCATAAAACCTTGAAATTTTGTGACAATAAAGTACTCGAGCCTCTTATCAATTTAAGGTATCGCTCATAGCTATGCTACCCTCGAGTCCCAAATCAAACACTGATAAAACTTCAAATGGCCCTAACTTCTATACGGTGCGTCCTACACCAATCAAAGTTTGCAACAATCAAATGCTTGTAACTTTTTACTGGAGCGTCATAAAACCTTGAAATTTGGTGACAATAAAGTACTCGAGCCTCTTATCAATTCAAGCTATCGCGCATAGCTATGCTACCCTTGAGTCTCAAATCAAACACTGATAAAATTTCAAATGGCCCTAACTTCTATACGGTGCGTCCTATACCTATCAAAGTTTGCAACAATCAAATGCTTGTAACTTTTTACTGGAGCTTAATAAAATCTTGAAATTTTGTGACAATAAAGTACTCGAGCCTCTTATCAATTTAAACTATCGCTCATAGCTATGCTACCCTTGAGTCCCAAATCAAACATTGATAAAACTTTAAATGGCCCTAACTTCTATACAGTGCGTCCTACAACTATCAAAGTTTGCAAAAATCAAATGTTTGCAACTTTTTACTGGAGCGTCATAAAATCTGGAAATTTTGTGACAATAAAGTACCCGAGCCTCTTATCAATTCAAGCCATCGCTCATAGCTATGCTACTCTTGAGCCCCAAATCAAACACTGATTAAATTTCAAATGGCCCTAACTTCTATACGGTGCGTCCTATACCTATCAAAGTTTGCAAGAATCAAATGCTTGTAACTTTTTACTGGAGCTTAATATAATCTTGAAATTTTGTGACGATAAAGTACTCGAGCCTCTTGTCAATTTAAGCTATCGCTCATAGCTATGCTACCCTTGAGTCCCAAATCAAACACTAATAAAACTTCAAATGGCCCTAACTTCTATCCGGTGCGTCCTATAGCTAACAAATTTGGTAACAATCAAATGCTTCTAACTTTTTACTGGAGCCTCATAAAACCTTGAAATTTTGTGACAATAAAGTACTCGAGCCTCTTATCAATTTAAGCTATCATAGCTATGCTACCCTTGAGTCCCAAACCAAACACTGATAAAACTTCAAATGGCCCTATCTTCTATACGGTGCGTCCCACACCTATCAAAGTTTGCAACAATCAAATGCTTGCAACTTTTTACTGGAGCGTCGTAAAACCTTGACATTTTGTGGCAATAAAGTACTCGAGCCTCTTATCAATTTAAGCTATCATAGCTATGCTACCCTTGAGTCTCAAATTAAATACTGAGAAAACTTCAAATGGCCCTAACTTCTATACGATGCGTCCCACACCTATAAAAGTTTGCAACAATCAAATTCTTCTAACTTTTTACTGGAGGTTAATAAAATCTTGAAATTTTGTGACAATAAAGTACTCGAGCCTCTTATCAATTTAAGCTATCGCTCATAGCTATGCTACCCTTGAGTCCCAAATCAAACACTGATAAAACTTCAAATGGCCCTAACTTCTATACGGTGCGTCCTAAACCTATCAAAGTTTGCAAGAATCAAATGCTTGTAACTTTTTACTGGAGCTTAATATACTCTTGAAATTTTGTGACAATAAAGTACTCGAGCCTCTTGTCAATTTAAGCTATCGCTCATAGCTATGCTACCCTTGAGTCCCAAATCAAACACTAATAAAACTTCAAATGGCCCTAACTTCTATCCGGTGCGTCCTATACCTAACAAGTTTGGTAACAATCAAATGCTTGTAACTTTTTACTGGAGCGTCATAAAACCTTGAAATTTTGTGACAATAAAGTACTCGTGCCTCTTATCAATTTAAGCTATCATAGCTATGCTACCCTTG
This sequence comes from Clusia tigrina, assembly GCA_920105625.2. NCBI lineage: Eukaryota > Metazoa > Arthropoda > Insecta > Diptera > Clusiidae > Clusia > Clusia tigrina. The sequence goes on from OV050030.1 coordinate 212,301,061, forward strand.
AGTCCCAAACCAAACACTGATAACACTTCAAATGGCCCTAATTTCTATACGGTGCGTCCTACACCTATCAAACTTTGCAACATTCAAATGCTTGTAACTTTTTGCTGGAGCGTCATAAAATCTTGAAATTTTGTGACAATAAAGTACTCGAGCCTCTTATCAATTTAAGCTATCATAGCTATGCTACCCTTGAGTCCCAACCAAACACTGATAAAACTTCAAATGGCCCTATCTTCTATACGGTGCGTCCTATACCTATCAAAGTTTGCAACAATCAAATGCTTGTAACTTTTTACTGGAGCTTAATAAAATCTTGAAATTTTGTGACAATGAATTACTCGAGCTTCTTGTCAATGTAAGGTATCTCTCATAGCTATGCTACCCTTGAGTCCGAAATGAAATACTGATAAAACTTCAAATGGCCCTAACTTTTATACGGTGCGTCCCACACCTATAAAAGTCTGCAACAATCAAATTCTTGGAAGTTTTTACTTGTGCGTCATAAAACCTTGAAATTTTGTGACAATAAAGTACTCGAGCCTCTTATCAATTTAAGGTATCGCTCATAGCTATGCTACCCTCGAGTCCCAAATCAAACACTGATAAAACTTCAAATGGCCCTATCTTCTATACTGTGCGTCCCACACCTATCAAAGCTTGCAACAATCAAATGCTTGCAACTTTTTACTGGAGCGTCGTAAATCCTTGACATTTTGTGACAATAAAGTACTCGAGCCTCTTATCAATTTAAGCAATCGCTCATAGCTATGCTACCCTTGAGTGCCAAACCAAACACTGATAAAGCTTTAAATGGCCCTAACTTCTATACAGTGCGTCCTACAACTATCAAAGTTTGCAACAATCAAATGTTTGCAAATTTTAATTGGAGCGTCATAAAATCTTGAAATTTTGTGACAATAAGGTACTCGAGCCTCTTATCAATTCAAGCCATCGCTCATAGCTATGGTACTCTTGAGTCCCAAATCAAACACTGATAAAATTTCAAATGGCCCTAACTTCTATACGGTGCATCCTATACCTGTCAAAGTTTGCAACAATCAAATGCTTGTAACTTTTTACTGGAGCTTAATAAAATCTTGAAATTTTGTGACAATGAATTACTCGAGCCTCTTGTCAATTTAAGCTATCTCTCATAGCTATGCTACCCTTGAGTCCCAAATCAAATACTGATAAAACTGCAAATGGCCCTAACTTCTATACGGCGCGTCCCACACCTATAAAAGTTTGCAAGAATCAAATTCTTGCAAGTTTTTACTTGTGCGTCATAAAACCTTGAAATTTTGTGACAATAAAGTACTCGAGCGAGCCTCTTATCAATTTAAGCTATCGCTCATAACTATGCTACCCTCGAGTCCCAAATCAAACACTGATAAAACTTCAAATGGCCCTATCTTCTATACGGTGCGTCCCACACCTATCAAAGTTTGCAACAATCAAATGTTTGCAACTTTTTACTGGAGCGTCGTAAAACCTTGACATTTTGTGACAATAAAGTACTCGAGCCTCTTATCAATTTAAGCAACCGCTCATAGCTATGCTACCCTTGAGTGCCAAACCAAACACTGATAAAACTTTAAATGGCCCTAACTTCTATACACTGCGTCCTACAACTATCAAAGTTTGCAACAATCAAATGTTTGCAAATTTTAATTGGAGCGTCATAAAATCTTGAAATTTTGTGACAATCAGGTACTCGAGCCTCTTATCAATTCAAGCCATCGCTCATAGCTATGCTACTCTTGAGTCCCAAATCAAACACTAATAAAATTTCAAATGGCTCTAACTTCTATACGGTGCATCCTATACCTGTCAAAGTTTGCAACAATCAAATGCTTGTAACTTTTTACTGGAGCTTAATAAAATCTTGAAATTTTGTGACAATGAATTACTCGAGCCTCTTGTCAATTTAAGCTATCTCTCATAGCTATGCTACCCTTGAGTCCCAAATCAAATACTGATAAAACTTCAAATGGCCCTAACTTCTATACGGTGCGTCCCACACCTATAAAAGTTTGCAACAATCAAATTCTTGCAAGTTTTTACTTGTGCGTCATAAAACCTTGAAATTTTGTGAAAAAAAAGTACTCGAGCCTCTTATCAAATTAAGGTATCGCTCATAACTATGCTACCCTCGAGTCCCAAATCAAACACTGATAAAACTTCAAATGGCCCTAACTTCTATACGGTGCGTCCTACACCTATCAAACTTGAAATTTTGTGACAATAAAGTACTCGAGCCTCTTGTCAATTTAAGCTATCTCTCATAGCTATGCTACCCTTGAGTCCCAAATCAAATACTGATAAAACTGCAAATGGCCCTAACTTCTATACGGCGCGTCCCACACCTATAAAAGTTTGCAAGAATCAAATTCTTGCAAGTTTTTACTTGTGCGTCATAAAACCTTGAAATTTTGTGACAATAAAGTACTCGAGCGAGCCTCTTATCAATTTAAGCTATCGCTCATAACTATGCTACCCTCGAGTCCCAAATCAAACACTGATAAAACTTCAAATGGCCCTATCTTCTATACGGTGCGTCCCACACCTATCAAAGTTTGCAACAATCAAATGTTTGCAACTTTTTACTGGAGCGTCGTAAAACCTTGACATTTTGTGACAATAAAGTACTCGAGCCTCTTATCAATTTAAGCAACCGCTCATAGCTATGCTACCCTTGAGTGCCAAACCAAACACTGATAAAACTTTAAATGGCCCTAACTTCTATACACTGCGTCCTACAACTATCAAAGTTTGCAACAATCAAATGTTTGCAAATTTTAATTGGAGCGTCATAAAATCTTGAAATTTTGTGACAATCAGGTACTCGAGCCTCTTATCAATTCAAGCCATCGCTCATAGCTATGCTACTCTTGAGTCCCAAATCAAACACTAATAAAATTTCAAATGGCCCTAACTTCTATACGGTGCATCCTATACCTGTCAAAGTTTGCAACAATCAAATGCTTGTAACTTTTTACTGGAGCTTAATAAAATCTTGAAATTTTGTGACAATGAATTACTCGAGCCTCTTGTCAATTTAAGCTATCTCTCATAGCTATGCTACCCTTGAGTCCCAAATCAAATACTGATAAAACTTCAAATGGCCCTAACTTCTATACGGTGCGTCCCACACCTATAAAAGTTTGCAACAATCAAATTCTTGCAAGTTTTTACTTGTGCGTCATAAAACCTTGAAATTTTGTGAAAAAAAAGTACTCGAGCCTCTTATCAAATTAAGGTATCGCTCATAACTATGCTACCCTCGAGTCCCAAATCAAACACTGATAAAACTTCAAATGGCCCTAACTTCTATACGGTGCGTTCTACACCTATCAAACTTGAAATTTTGTGACAATAAAGTACTCGAGCCTCTTATCAATTTAAGCTATCGCTCATAGCTATGCTACCCTTGAGTCCCAAATCAAACACTGATAAAACTTCAAATGGCCCTAACTTCTATACAGTGCGGCCTACAACTATCAAAATTTGCAAAAACCAAATGTTTGCAACTTTTTTCTGGAGCGTCATAAAATCTTTAAATTTTGTGACAATAAAGTACCCGAGCCTCTTATCAATTGAAGCCATCGCTCATAGCTATGCTACTCTTGAGTCCCAAATCAAACACTGATTAAATTTCAAATGGCCCTAACTTCTATACGGTGCGTCCTACACCTATCAAAGTTTGCAACAATCAAATTCTTGCAAGTTTTTACTTGTGCGTCATAAAACCTTGAAATTTTGTGACAATAAATTACTCGAGCCTCTTATCAATTTAAGCTATCGCTCATAGCTATGCTACCCTCGAGTCCCAAATCAAACACTCACAACACTTCAAATGGCCCTAATTTCTATACAGTGCGTCCTACACCTATCAAACTTTGCAACATTCAAATGCTTGTAACTTTTTACTGGAGCGTCATAAAATCTTGAAATTTTGTGACAATAAAGTACTCGAGCCTCTTATCAATTTAAGCTATCATAGCTATGCTACCCTTGAGTCCCAACCAAATACTGATTAAACTTCAAATGGCCCTATCTTCTATACGGTGCGTCCCATACCTATCAAAGTTTGCAATAATCAAATGCTTCTAACTTTTTACTGGAGCGTCATAAAGCCTTGACATTTTGTGACAATAAAGTACTGGAGCCTCTTATCAATTCAAGCTATCGCTCATAGCTATGCTACCCTTGAGTCCCAAATCAAACACTGATAAAATTTCAAATGGCCCTAACTTTTATACGGTGCGTCCTATACCTATCAAAGTTTGCAACAATCAAATGCTTGTAACTTTTTACTGGAGCTTAATAAAATCTTGAAATTTTGTGACAATAAAGAACTCGAGCCTCTTATCAATTCAAGCCATCGCTCATAGCTATGCTACTCTTGAGTCCCAAATCAAACACTGATAAAACTTCAAATGGCCCTAACTTCTATACAGTGCGTCCTACAACTAGCAAAGTTTGCAACAATCAAATGTTTGTAACTTTTTACTGGAGCGTCATAAAATCTTGAAATTTGGTGACAATAAAGTACTCGAGCCTCTTATCAATTTAAGCTATCATAGCTATGCTACCCTTGAGTCCCAAACCAAACACTGATAACACTTCAAATGGCCCTAATTTCTATATGGTGCGTCCTACACGTATCAGACTTTGCAACATTCAAATGCTTGTAACTTTTTACTGGAGCGTCATAAAATCTTGAAATTTTGTGACAATAAAGTACTCGCGCCTCTTATCAATTTAAGCTATCATAGCTATGCTACCCTTGAGTCCCAAACCAAACACTGATAAAACTTCAAATGGCCCTATCTTCTATACGGTGCGTCCCACACCTATCAAAGTTTGCAACAATCAAATGCTTGTAACTTTTTACTGGAGCTTAATAAAATCTTGAAATTTTGTGACAATGAATTACTCGAGCCTCTTGTCAATTTAAGCTATCTCTCATAGCTATGCTACCCTTGAGTCCCAAATCAAACAATGATAAAGCTTTAAATGGCCCTAACTTCTATACAGTGCGTCCTACAACTATCAAAGTTTGCAACAATCAAATGTTTGCAAATTTTAATTGGAGCGTCATAAAATCTTGAAATTTTGTGACAATAAGGTACTCGAGCCTCTTATCAATTCAAGCCATCGCTCATAGCTATGGTACTCTTGAGTCCCAAATCAAACACTGATAAAATTTCAAATGGCCCTAACTTCTATACGGTGCATCCTATACCTGTCAAAGTTTGCAACAATCAAATGCTTGTAACTTTTTACTGGAGCTTAATAAAATCTTGAAATTTTGTGACAATGAATTACTCGAGCCTCTTGTCAATTTAAGCTATCTCTCATAGCTATGCTACCCTTGAGTCCCAAATCAAATACTGATAAAACTGCAAATGGCCCTAACTTCTATACGGCGCGTCCCACACCTATAAAAGTTTGCAAGAATCAAATTCTTGCAAGTTTTTACTTGTGCGTCATAAAACCTTGAAATTTTGTGACAATAAAGTACTCGAGCGAGCCTCTTATCAATTTAAGCTATCGCTCATAACTATGCTACCCTCGAGTCCCAAATCAAACACTGATAAAACTTCAAATGGCCCTATCTTCTATACGGTGCGTCCCACACCTATCAAAGTTTGCAACAATCAAATGTTTGCAACTTTTTACTGGAGCGTCGTAAAACCTTGACATTTTGTGACAATAAAGTACTCGAGCCTCTTATCAATTTAAGCAACCGCTCATAGCTATGCTACCCTTGAGTGCCAAACCAAACACTGATAAAACTTTAAATGGCCCTAACTTCTATACACTGCGTCCTACAACTATCAAAGTTTGCAACAATCAAATGTTTGCAAATTTTAATTGGAGCGTCATAAAATCTTGAAATTTTGTGACAATCAGGTACTCGAGCCTCTTATCAATTCAAGCCATCGCTCATAGCTATGCTACTCTTGAGTCCCAAATCAAACACTAATAAAATTTCAAATGGCCCTAACTTCTATACGGTGCATCCTATACCTGTCAAAGTTTGCAACAATCAAATGCTTGTAACTTTTTACTGGAGCTTAATAAAATCTTGAAATTTTGTGACAATGAATTACTCGAGCCTCTTGTCAATTTAAGCTATCTCTCATAGCTATGCTACCCTTGAGTCCCAAATCAAATACTGATAAAACTTCAAATGGCCCTAACTTCTATACGGTGCGTCCCACACCTATAAAAGTTTGCAACAATCAAATTCTTGCAAGTTTTTACTTGTGCGTCATAAAACCTTGAAATTTTGTGAAAAAAAAGTACTCGAGCCTCTTATCAAATTAAGGTATCGCTCATAACTATGCTACCCTCGAGTCCCAAATCAAACACTGATAAAACTTCAAATGGCCCTAACTTCTATACGGTGCGTCCTACACCTATCAAACTTGAAATTTTGTGACAATAAAGTACTCGAGCCTCTTATCAATTTAAGCTATCGCTCATAGCTATGCTACCCTTGAGTCCCAAATCAAACACTGATAAAACTTCAAATGGCCCTAACTTCTATACAGTGCGTCCTACAACTATCAAAATTTGCAAAAACCAAATGTTTGCAACTTTTTTCTGGAGCGTCATAAAATCTTTAAATTTTGTGACAATAAAGTACCCGAGCCTCTTATCAATTGAAGCCATCGCTCATAGCTATGCTACTCTTGAGTCCCAAATCAAACACTGATTAAATTTCAAATGGCCCTAACTTCTATACGGTGCGTCCTACACCTATCAAAGTTTGCAACAATCAAATTCTTGCAAGTTTTTACTTGTGCGTCATAAAACCTTGAAATTTTGTGACAATAAATTACTCGAGCCTCTTATCAATTTAAGCTATCGCTCATAGCTATGCTACCCTCGAGTCCCAAATCAAACACTCACAACACTTCAAATGGCCCTAATTTCTATACAGTGCGTCCTACACCTATCAAACTTTGCAACATTCAAATGCTTGTAACTTTTTACTGGAGCGTCATAAAATCTTGAAATTTTGTGACAATAAAGTACTCGAGCCTCTTATCAATTTAAGCTATCATAGCTATGCTACCCTTGAGTCCCAACCAAATACTGATTAAACTTCAAATGGCCCTATCTTCTATACGGTGCGTCCCATACCTATCAAAGTTTGCAATAATCAAATGCTTGTAACTTTTTACTGGAGCGTCATAAAGCCTTGACATTTTGTGACAATAAAGTACTGGAGCCTCTTATCAATTCATCGCTCATAGCTATGCTACCCTTGAGTCCCAAATCAAACACTGATAAAATTTCAAATGGCCCTAACTTTTATACGGTGCGTCCTATACCTATCAAAGTTTGCAACAATCAAATGCTTGTAACTTTTTACTGGAGCTTAATAAAATCTTGAAATTTTGTGACAATAAAGAACTCGAGCCTCTTATCAATTCAAGCCATCGCTCATAGCTATGCTACTCTTGAGTCCCAAATCAAACACTGATAAAACTTCAAATGGCCCTAACTTCTATACAGTGCGTCCTACAACTATCAAAGTTTGCAACAATCAAATGTTTGTAACTTTTTACTGGAGCGTCATAAAATCTTGAAATTTGGTGACAATAAAGTACTCGAGCCTCTTATCAATTTAAGCTATCATAGCTATGCTACCCTTGAGTCCCAAACCAAACACTGATAACACTTCAAATGGCCCTAATTTCTATATGGTGCGTCCTACACGTATCAGACTTTGCAACATTCAAATGCTTGTAACTTTTTACTGGAGCGTCATAAAATCTTGAAATTTTGTGACAATAAAGTACTCGCGCCTCTTATCAATTTAAGCTATCATAGCTATGCTACCCTTGAGTCCCAAACCAAACACTGATAAAACTTCAAATGGCCCTATCTTCTATACGGTGCGTCCCACACCTATCAAAGTTTGCAACAATCAAATGCTTGCAACTTTTTACTGGAGCGTCGTAAAACCTTGACATTTTGTGGCAATAAAGTACTCGAGCCTCTTATCAATTTAAGCTATCGCTCATAGCTATGCTACCCTTGAGTGCCAAATCAAACACTGATAAAGCTTTAAATGGCCCTAACTTCTATACAGTGCGTCCTACAACTATCAAAATTTGCAAAAATCAAATGTTTGCAACTTTTTACTGGAGCGTCATAAAATCTTGAAATTTTGTGACAATAAAATACCCGAGCCTCTTATCAATTCAAGCCATCGCTCATAGCTATGCTACTCTTGAATCCCAAATCAAACACTGATTAAATTGCAAATGGCCCTAACTTCTATACGGTGCGTCCTATACCTATCAAAGTTTGCAACAATCAAATGCTTGTAACTTTTTACTGGAGCTTAATAAAGTCTTGAAATTTTGTGACAATGAAGTACTCGAGCCTCTTGTCAATTTAAGCTATCTCTCATAGCTATGCTACCCTTGAGTCCCAAATCAAATACTGATAAAACTTCAAATGGCCCAAACTTCTATACGGTGCGTCCTAAACCTATCAAAGTTTGCCAGAATCAAATGCTTGTAACTTTTTACTGGAGCTTAATATAATCTTGAAATTTTGTGACAATAAAGTACTCGAGCCTCTTGTCAATTTAAGCTATCGCTCATAGCTATGCTACCCTTGAGTCCCAAATCAACCACTGATAAAACTTCAAATGGCCCTAACTTCTATACGGTGCGTCCTAAACCTATCAAATTTGGTAACAATCAAATGCTTGTAACTTTTTACTGGAGCATCATAAAACCTTGAAATTTTGTGACAATAAAGTACTCGTGCCTCTTATCAATTTAAGCTATCATAGCTATGCTACCCTCATGTCCCAAATCAAATACTTCAAATGGCCCTAATTTCTATACGGTGCGTCCTACACCTATCAAACTTTGCAACATTCAAATGCTTGTAACTTTTTACTGGAGCGTCATAAAATCTTGAAATTTTGTGACAATAAAGTACTCGAGCCTCTTATCAATTTAAGCTATCATAGCTATGCTACCCTTGAGTCCCAACCAAACACTGATAAAACCTCAAATGGCCCTATCTTCTATACGGTGCCTCCTATTCCTATCAAAGTTTGCAACAATCAAATGCTTGTAACTTTTTACTGGAGCTTAATAAAATCTTGAAATTTTGTGACAATGAATTACTCGAGCCTTTTGTCAATTTAAGGTATCTCTCATAGCTATGCTACCCTTGAGTCCGAAATCAAATACTGATAAAACTTCAAATGGCCCTAACTTGTATACGGTGTGTCCCACACCTATAAAAGTCTGCAACAAGCAAATTCTTGCAAGTTTTTACTTGTGCGTCATAAAACCTTGAAATTTTCTGACAATAAAGTACTCGAGCCTCTTATCAATTTAAGCTATCGCTCATAGCTATGCTACATTTGAGTGCCAAATCAAACACTGATAAAACTTTAAATGGCCCTAACTTCTATACAGTGCGTCCCACACCTATAAAAGTTTGCAACAATCAAATTCTTCTAAGTTTTTACTGGAGCTTAATAAAACCTTGAAATTTTGTGACAATAAAGTACTCGAGCCTCTTATCAATTTAAGTTATCGCTCATAGCTATGCTACCCTTGAGTCCCAAATCAAACACTGATAAAACTTCAAATGGCCCTAACTTCTATACGGTGCGTCCTAAACCTATCAAAGTTTGCAAGAATCAAATGCTTGTAACTTTTTACTGGAGCTTAATATAATTTTGAAATTTTGTGACAATAAAGTACTCGAGCCTCTTGTCAATTTAAGCTATCGCTCATAGCTAGGCTACCCAAGAGTCCCAAATCAAACACTAATAAAACTTTAAATGGCCCTAACTTCTATCCGGTGCGTCCTATACCTATCAAATTTGGTAACAATCAAATGCTTGTAACTTTTTACTGGAGCGTCATAAAACCTTGAAATTTTGTGACAATAGAGTACTCGTGCCTCTTATCAATTTAAGCTATCATAGCTATGCTACCCTTGAGTCCCAAACCAAACACTGATAACACTTCAAATGGCCTAATTTCTATATGGTGCGTCCTACACCTATCAAACTTTGCAACATTCAAATGCTTGTAACTTTTTACTGGAGCGTCATAAAATCTTGAAATTTTGTGACAATAAAGTACTCGAGCCTGTTATCAATTTAAGCTATCATAGCTTTGCTACCCTTGAGTCCCAACCAAACACTGATAAAACTTCAAATGGCCCTATCTTCTATACGGTGCGTCCTATACCTATCAAAGTTTGCAACAATCAAATGGTTGTAACTTTTTACTGGAGCTTAATAAAATCTTGAAATTTTGGGACAATAAAGTACTCGAGCCTCTTATCAATTTAGGATATCGCTCATAGCTATGCTACCCTTGAGTCCCAAATCAAACACTGATAAAACTTCAAATGGCCGTAACTTCTATCCGGTGCGTCCTATACCTAACAAATTTGGTAACAATCAAATGCTTCTAACTTTTTACTGGAGCCTCATAAAACCTTGAAATTTTGTGAAAATAAAGTACTCGAGCCTCTTATCAATTTAAGCTATCATAGCTATGCTACCCTTGAGTCCCAAACCAAACACTGATAACACTTCAAATGGCCCTAATTTCTATATGGTGCGTCCTACACGTATCAAACTTTGCAACATTCAAATGCTTGTAACTTTTTACTGGAGCGTCATAAAATCTTGAAATTTTGTGAAAATAAAGTACTCGCGCCTCTTATCAATTTAAGCTATCATAGCTATGCTACCCTTGAGTCCCAAACCAAACACTGATAAAACTTCAAATGGCCCTATCTTCTATACGGTGCGTCCCACACCTATCAAAGTTTGCAACAATCAAATGCTTGCAACTTTTTACTGGAGCGTCATAAAACCTTGACATTTTGTGGCAATAAAGTACTCGAGCCTCTTATCAATTTAAGCTATCGCTCATAGCTATGCTAGCCTTGAGTGCCAAATCAAACACTGATAAAACTTTAAATGGCCCTAACTTCTATACAGTGCGTCCTACAACTATAAAAATTTGCAAAAATCAAATGTTTGCAACTTTTTACTGGAGCGTCATAAAATCTTGAAATTTTGTGACAATAAAATACCCGAGCCTCTTATCAATTCAAGCCATCGCTCATAGCTATGCTACTCTTGAGTCCCAAATCAAACACTGATTAAATTGCAAATGGCCCTAACTTCTATACGGTGCGTCCTATACCTATCAAAAATGCAACAATCAAATGCTTGTAACTTTTTACTGGAGCTTAATAAAGTCTTGAAATTTTGTGACAATAAAGTACTCGAGCCTCTTAGCAATTTAAGCTATCGCTCATAGCTATGCTACCCTTGAGTCCCAAATCAAACAGTGATAAAACTTCAAATGGCCCTAACTTCTATACGGTGCGTCCTAAACCTATCAAAGTTTGCCAGAATCAAATGCTTGTAACTTTTTACTGGAGCTTAATATAATCTTGAAATTTTGTGACAATAAAGTACTCGAGCCTCTTGTCAATTTAAGCTATCGCTCATAGCTATGCTACCCTTGAGTCAAAAATCAAACACTAATAAAACTTCAAATGGCCCTAACTTCTATCCGGTGCGTCCTATACCTATCAAATTTGGTAACAATCAAATGCTTGTAACTTTTTACTGGAGCGTCATAAAACCTTCAAATTTTGTGACAATAAAGTACTCGTGCCTCTTATCAATTTAAGCTATCATAGCTATGCTACCCTTGAGTCCCAAACCAAACACTTCAAATGGCCCTAATTTCTATACGGTGCGTCCTACACCTATCAAACTTTGCAACATTCAAATGCTTGTAACTTTTTACTGGAGCGTCATAAAATCTTGAAATTTTGTGACAATAAAGTACTCGAGCCTCTTATCAATTTAAGCTATCATAGCTATGCTACCCTTGAGTCCCAACCAAACACTGATAAAACTTCAAATGGCCCTATCTTCTATACGGTGCCTCCTATTCCTATCAAAGTTTGCAACAATCAAATGCTTGTAACATTTTACTGGAGCTTAATAAAATCTTGAAATTTTGTGACAATGAATTACTCGAGCCTCTTGTCAATTTAAGGTATCTCTCATAGCTATGCTACCCTTGAGTCCGAAATCAAATACTGATAAAACTTCAAATGGCCCTAACTTCTATACGGTGCGTCCCACACATATAAAAGTCTGCAACAATCAAATTCTTGCAAATTTTTACTTGTGCGTCATAAAACCTTGAAATTTTGTGACAATAAAGTACTCGAGCCTTTTATCAATTTAAGCTATCGCTCATAGCTATGCTACATTTGAGTGCCAAATCAAACACTGATAAAACTTTAAATGGCCCTAACTTCTATACAGTGCGTCCCACACCTATAAAAGTTTGCAACAATCAAATTCTTCTAACTTTTTACTGGAGCTTAATAAAATCTTGAAATTTTGTGACAATAAAGTACTCGAGCCTCTTATCAATTTAAGTTATCGCTCATAGCTATGCTACCCTTTAGTCCCAAATCAAACACTGTTAAAACTTCAAATGGCCCTAACTTCTATACGGTGCGCCCTAAACCTATCAAAGTTTGCAAGAATCAAATGCTTGTAACTTTTTACTGGAGCTTAATATAATTTTGAAATTTTGTGACAATAAAGTACTCGAGCCTCTTGTCAATTTAAGCTATCGCTCATAGCTAGGCTACCCAAGAGTCCCAAATCAAACACTAATAAAACTTAAAATGGCCCTAACTTCTATCCGGTGCGTCCTATACCTATCAAATTTGGTAACAATCAAATGCTTGTAACTTTTTACTGGAGCGTCATAAAACCTTGAAATTTTGTGACAATAAAGTACTCGTGCCTCTTATCAATTTAAGCTGTCATAGCAATGCTACCCTTGAGTCCCAAACCAAACACTGATAACACTTCAAATGGCCCTAATTTCTATACGGTGCGTCCTACACCTATAAACTTTGCAACATTCAAATGCTTGTAACTTTTTACTGGAGCGTCATAAAATCTTGAAATTTTGTGACAATAAAGTACTCGAGCCTCTTATCAATTTAAGCTATCATAGCTATGCTACCCTTGAGTCCCAACCAAACACTGATAAAACTTCAAATGGCCCTATCTTCTATACGGTGCGTCCTATACCTATCAAAGTTTGCAACAATCAAATGCTTGTAACTTTTTACTGGAGCTTAATAAAATCTTGAAATTTTGTGACAATGAATTACTCGAGCCTCTTGTCAATTTAAGGTATCTCTCATAGCTATACTACCCTTGAGTCCGAAATCAAATACTGATAAAACTTCAAATGGCCCTAACTTCTATACGGTGTGTCCCACACCTATAAAAGTCTGCAACAATCAAATTCTTGCAAGTTTTTACTTGTGCGTCATAAAACCTTGAAATTTTGTGACAATAAAGTACTCGAGCCTCTTATCAATTTAAACTGTCGCTCATAGCTATGCTACCCTCGAGTCCCAAATCAAACACTGATAAAACTTCAAATGGCCCTAGCTTCTATACGGTGCGTTCTACACCAATCAAAGTTTGCAACAATCAAATGCTTGTAACTTTTTACTGGAGCGTCATAAAACCTTGAAATTTGGTGACAATAAAGTACTCGAGCCTCTTATCAATTCAAGCTATCGCTCATAGCTATGCTACCCTTGAGTCCCAAATCAAACACTGATAAAATTCCAAATGGCCCTACCTTCTATACGGTGCGTCCTATACCTATCAAAGTTTGCAACAATCAAATGGTTGTAACTTTTTACTGGAGCTTAATAAAATCTTGAAATTTTGTGACAATAAAGTACTCGAGCCTCTTATCAATTTAGGCTATCGCTCATAGCTATGCTACCCTTGAGTCCCAAATCAAACACTGATAAAACTTCAAATGGCCCTAACTTCTATACGGTGGGTCCTATACCTATCAAAGTTTGCAAGAATCAAATGCTTGTAACTTTTTACTGGAGCTTAATATAATCTTGAAAGTTTGTGACAATAAAGTACTCGAGCCTCTTGTCAATTTAAGCTATCGCTCATAGCTATGCTACCCTTGAGTCCCAAATCAAACACTAATAAAACTTCAAATGGCCCTAACTTCTATCCGGTGCGTCCTATACCTAACAAATTTGGTAACAATCAAATGCTTCTAACTTTTTACTGGAGCCTCATAAAACCTTGAAATTTTGTGACAATAAAGTACTCGAGCCTCTTATCAATTTAAGCTATCATAGCTATGCTACCGTTGAGTCCCAAACCAAACACTGATAACACTTCAAATGGCCCTAATTTCTATACGGTGCGTCCAACACCTATGAAACTTTGCAACATTCAAATGATTGTAAATTTTTACTGGAGCGTCATAAAATCTTGAAATTTTGTGACAATAAAGTACTCGAGCCTCTTATCAATTTAAGCTATCGCTCATAGCTATGCTACCCTTGAGTCCCAAATCAAACACTGATAAAACTTCAAATGGCCCTAACTTCTATACGGTGCGTCCTATACCTATCAAAGTTTGCAAGAATCAAATGCTTGTAACTTTTTACTGGAGCTTAATATAATCTTGAAATTTTGTGACAATAAAGTACTCGAGCCTCTTGTCAATTTAAGCTATCGCTCATAGCTATGCTACCCTTGAGTCCCAAATAAAACACGGATAAAACTTCAAATGGCCCTAACTTCTATACAGTGCGTCCTACAACTATCAAAGTTTGCAACAATCAAATGTTTGTAACTTTTTACTGGAGCGTCATAAAACCTTGAAATTTGGTGACAATAAAGTACTCGAGCCTCTTATCAATTTAAGCTATAGCTCATAGCTATGGTACCCTTGAGTCCCAAATCAAATCACTAATAAAACTTCAAATTGCCCTAACTTCTATACGGTGCGTCCTATACCTATCAAATTTGGTAACAATCAAATGCTTGTAACTTTTTACTGGAGCGTCATAAAACCTTGAAATTTTGTGACAATAAAGTACTCGAGCCTCTTATCAATTTAAGCTATCATAGCTATGCTACCCTTGAGTCCCAAACCAAACACTGATAACACTTCAAATGGCCCTAATTTCTATACGGTGCGTCCTATATCTATAAAAGTTTGCATCAATCAAATGCTTGTAACTTTTTACTGGAGCTTAATAAAATCTTGAAATTTTGTGACAATGAAGTACTCGAGCCTCTTGTCAATTTAAGCTATCTCTCATAGCTCTGCTACCCTTGAGTCCCAAATCAAACACTGATAAAACTTCAGATGGCCCTAACTTCTATACGGTGCGTCCTACACGTATCAAACTTTGCAACATTCAAATGCTTGTAACTTTTTACTGGAGAGTCGTAAGACCTTGTCATTTTGTGGCAATAAAGTACTCGAGCCTCTTATCAATTTAAGCTATCGCTCAAAGCTATGCTACCCTTGAGTGCCAAATCAAACACTGATAAAACTTTAAATGGCCCTAACTTCTATACAGTGCGTCCTACAACTATCAAAGTTTGCAAAAATCAAATATTTGCAACTTTTCACTGGAGCGTCATAAAATCTTGAAATTTTGTGACAATAAAGTACCCGAGCCTCTTATCAATTCAAGCCATCGCTCATAGCTATGGTACCCTTGTGTCCCAAATCAAACACTGATAAAACTTTAAATGGCCCTAATTTCTATACGGTGCGTCCTATATCTATAAAAGTTTGCATCAATCAAATGCTTGTAACTTTTTACTGGAGCTTAATAAAATCTTGAAATTTTGTGACAATGAAGTACTCGAGCCTCTTGTCAATTTAAGCTATCTCTCATAGCTCTGCTACCCTTGAGTCCCAAATCAAACACTGATAAAACTTCAGATGGCCCTAACTTCTATACGGTGCGTCCGACACCTATAAAAGTTTGCAACAATCAAATTCTTGCAAGTTTTTACTTGTGCGTCATAAAACCTTGAAATTTTGTGTCAATAAGGTACTCGAGCCTCTTAGCAATTTCAGCTATCGCTCATAGGTATGCTACCCTCGAGTCCCAAATCAAACACCGATAAAACTTCAAATGGCCCTGACGTCCTAGACCAATCAAAGTTTGCAACAATCAAATGCTTGTAACTTTTTACTGGAGCTTCAAATGGCCCTAACTTCTAAACGGTGCGACCCACACCTATAAAAGTTTGCAACAATCAAATTCTTGCAAGTTTTTACTTGTGCGTCATAAAACCTTGAAATTTTGTGACAATAAAGTACTCGAGCCTCTTATCAATTTAAGCTATCGCTCATAGCTGTGCTACCCTCGCGTCCCAAATCAAACACTGATAAAACTTCAAATTGTCCTAACTTCTATACGGTGCGTCCTACACCAATCAAATTTTGCAACAATCAAATGCTTGTAACTTTTTACTGGAGCTTAATATAATCTTGAAATTTTGTGACAATAAAGTACTCGAGCCTCTTGTCAATTTAAGCTATCGCTCATAGCTATGCTACCCTTGAGTCCCAAATCAAACACTAATAAAACTGCAAATGGCACTAACTTCTATCCGGTGCCTCCTATACCTATAAAATTTGGTAACAATCAAATGCTTCTAACTTTTTACTGGAGCGTCATAAAACCTTGAAATTTTGTGACAATAACGTACTCGAGCCTCTTATCAATTTAAGCTATCATTGCTATGCTACCCTTGAGTCCCAAACCAAACACTGATAACACTTCAAATGTTCATAGTTTCTATACGGTGCGTCCTACACGTATCAAACTTTGCAACATTCAAATGTTTGTAAATTTTTACTGGAGCGTCTTAAAATCTTGAAATTTTGTGACAATAAAGTACCCGAGCCTCTTATCAATTTAAGCTATCATAGCTATGCTACCCTTGAGTCCCAAACCAAACACTGATGAAACTTCAATTGGCCCTATCTTCTATTCGGTGCGTCCCACACCTATCAAAGTTTGCAACAATTAAATTCTTGCGTCGTAAAACCTTGACATTTTTTGACAATAAAGTACTCGAGCCTCTTATCAATTTAAGCTATCGCTCATAGCTATGCTACCCTTGAGTGCCAAATCAAACACTGACAAAACTTTAAATGACCCTAACCTCTATACAGAGCGTCCTTACACTATCAAAGTTTGCAACAATCAAATGTTTGTAACTTTTTACTGGAGCGTCATAAAACCTTGAAATTTGGTGACAATAAAGTACTCGAGCCTCTTATCAATTTAAGCTTTAGCTCATAGCTATGGTACCCTTGAGTCCCAAATCAAATCACTGATAAAACTTCAAATTGCCCTAACTTCTATACGGTGCGTCCTACACCTATCAAAGTTTGCAACATTCAAATGCTTGTAACTTTTTACTGGAGCGTCATAAAATCTTAAAATTTTGTGTCAATAAAGAACCCGAGCCTCTCGTAAATTTAAGCTATCATAGCTATGCTACCCTTGAGTCCCAAACCAAACACTGATAACACTTCAAATGGCCCTAATTTCTATACGGTGCGTCCTATATCTATAAAAGTTTGCATCAATCAAATGCTTGTAACTTTTTACTGGAGCTTAATAAAATCTTGAAATTTTGTGACAATGAAGTACTCGAGCCTCTTGTCAATTTAAGCTATCTCTCATAGCTCTGCTACCCTTGAGTCCCAAATCAAACACTGATAAAACTTCAGATGGCCCTAACTTCTATACGGTGCGTCCTACACGTATCAAACTTTGCAACATTCAAATGCTTGTAACTTTTTACTGGAGCGTCGTAAGACCTTGTCATTTTGTGGCAATAAAGTACTCGAGCCTCTTATCAATTTAAGCTATCGCTCAAAGCTATGCTACCCTTGAGTGCCAAATCAAACACTGATAAAACTTTAAATGGCCCTAACTTCTATACAGTGCGTCCTACAACTATCAAAGTTTGCAAAAATCAAATATTTGCAACTTTTCACTGGAGCGTCATAAAATCTTGAAATTTTGTGACAATAAAGTACCCGAGACTCTTATCAATTCAAGCCATCGCTCATAGCTATGGTACCCTTGTGTCCCAAATCAAACACTGATAAAACTTTAAATGGCCCTAATTTCTATACGGTGCGTCCTATATCTATAAAAGTTTGCATCAATCAAATGCTTGTAACTTTTTACTGGAGCTTAATAAAATCTTGAAATTTTGTGACAATGAAGTACTCGAGCCTCTTGTCAATTTAAGCTATCTCTCATAGCTCTGCTACCCTTGAGTCCCAAATCAAACACTGATAAAACTTCAGATGGCCCTACCTTCTATACGGTGCGTCCTATACCTATCAAAGTTTGCAACAATCAAATGGTTGTAACTTTTTACTGGAGCTTAATAAAATCTTGAAATTTTGTGACAATAAATTACTCGAGCCTCTTATCAATTTAGGCTATCGCTCATAGCTATGCTACCCTTGAGTCCCAAATCAAACACTAATAAAACTTCAAATGGCCCTAACTTCTATCCGGTGCGTCCTATACCTAACAAATTTGGTAACAATCAAATGCTTCTAACTTTTTACTGGAGCCTCATAAAACCTTGAAATTTTGTGACAATAAAGTACTCGAGCCTCTTATCAATTTAAGCTATCATAGCTATGCTACCGTTGAGTCCCAAACCAAACACTGATAACACTTCAAATGGCCCTAATTTCTATACGGTGCGTCCAACACCTATGAAACTTTGCAACATTCAAATGATTGTAAATTTTTACTGGAGCGTCATAAAATCTTGAAATTTTGTGACAATAAAGTACTCGAGCCTCTTATCAATTTAAGCTATCGCTCATAGCTATGCTACCCTTGAGTCCCAAATCAAACACTGATAAAACTTCAAATGGCCCTAACTTCTATACGGTGCGTCCTATACCTATCAAAGTTTGCAAGAATCAAATGCTTGTAACTTTTTACTGGAGCTTAATATAATCTTGAAATTTTGTGACAATAAAGTACTCGAGCCTCTTGTCAATTTAAGCTATCGCTCATAGCTATGCTACCCTTGAGTCCCAAATAAAACACGGATAAAACTTCAAATGGCCCTAACTTCTATACAGTGCGTCCTACAACTATCAAAGTTTGCAACAATCAAATGTTTGTAACTTTTTACTGGAGCGTCATAAAACCTTGAAATTTGGTGACAATAAAGTACTCGAGCCTCTTATCAATTTAAGCTATAGCTCATAGCTATGGTACCCTTGAGTCCCAAATCAAATCACTAATAAAACTTCAAATTGCCCTAACTTCTATACGGTGCGTCCTATACCTATCAAATTTGGTAACAATCAAATGCTTGTAACTTTTTACTGGAGCGTCATAAAACCTTGAAATTTTGTGACAATAAAGTACTCGAGCCTCTTATCAATTTAAGCTATCATAGCTATGCTACCCTTGAGTCCCAAACCAAACACTGATAACACTTCAAATGGCCCTAATTTCTATACGGTGCGTCCTATATCTATAAAAGTTTGCATCAATCAAATGCTTGTAACTTTTTACTGGAGCTTAATAAAATCTTGAAATTTTGTGACAATGAAGTACTCGAGCCTCTTGTCAATTTAAGCTATCTCTCATAGCTCTGCTACCCTTGAGTCCCAAATCAAACACTGATAAAACTTCAGATGGCCCTAACTTCTATACGGTGCGTCCTACACGTATCAAACTTTGCAACATTCAAATGCTTGTAACTTTTTACTGGAGAGTCGTAAGACCTTGTCATTTTGTGGCAATAAAGTACTCGAGCCTCTTATCAATTTAAGCTATCGCTCAAAGCTATGCTACCCTTGAGTGCCAAATCAAACACTGATAAAACTTTAAATGGCCCTAACTTCTATACAGTGCGTCCTACAACTATCAAAGTTTGCAAAAATCAAATATTTGCAACTTTTCACTGGAGCGTCATAAAATCTTGAAATTTTGTGACAATAAAGTACCCGAGCCTCTTATCAATTCAAGCCATCGCTCATAGCTATGGTACCCTTGTGTCCCAAATCAAACACTGATAAAACTTTAAATGGCCCTAATTTCTATACGGTGCGTCCTATATCTATAAAAGTTTGCATCAATCAAATGCTTGTAACTTTTTACTGGAGCTTAATAAAATCTTGAAATTTTGTGACAATGAAGTACTCGAGCCTCTTGTCAATTTAAGCTATCTCTCATAGCTCTGCTACCCTTGAGTCCCAAATCAAACACTGATAAAACTTCAGATGGCCCTAACTTCTATACGGTGCGTCCGACACCTATAAAAGTTTGCAACAATCAAATTCTTGCAAGTTTTTACTTGTGCGTCATAAAACCTTGAAATTTTGTGTCAATAAGGTACTCGAGCCTCTTAGCAATTTCAGCTATCGCTCATAGGTATGCTACCCTCGAGTCCCAAATCAAACACCGATAAAACTTCAAATGGCCCTGACGTCCTAGACCAATCAAAGTTTGCAACAATCAAATGCTTGTAACTTTTTACTGGAGCTTCAAATGGCCCTAACTTCTAAACGGTGCGACCCACACCTATAAAAGTTTGCAACAATCAAATTCTTGCAAGTTTTTACTTGTGCGTCATAAAACCTTGAAATTTTGTGACAATAAAGTACTCGAGCCTCTTATCAATTTAAGCTATCGCTCATAGCTGTGCTACCCTCGCGTCCCAAATCAAACACTGATAAAACTTCAAATTGTCCTAACTTCTATACGGTGCGTCCTACACCAATCAAATTTTGCAACAATCAAATGCTTGTAACTTTTTACTGGAGCTTAATATAATCTTGAAATTTTGTGACAATAAAGTACTCGAGCCTCTTGTCAATTTAAGCTATCGCTCATAGCTATGCTACCCTTGAGTCCCAAATCAAACACTAATAAAACTGCAAATGGCACTAACTTCTATCCGGTGCCTCCTATACCTATAAAATTTGGTAACAATCAAATGCTTCTAACTTTTTACTGGAGCGTCATAAAACCTTGAAATTTTGTGACAATAACGTACTCGAGCCTCTTATCAATTTAAGCTATCATTGCTATGCTACCCTTGAGTCCCAAACCAAACACTGATAACACTTCAAATGTTCATAGTTTCTATACGGTGCGTCCTACACGTATCAAACTTTGCAACATTCAAATGTTTGTAAATTTTTACTGGAGCGTCTTAAAATCTTGAAATTTTGTGACAATAAAGTACCCGAGCCTCTTATCAATTTAAGCTATCATAGCTATGCTACCCTTGAGTCCCAAACCAAACACTGATGAAACTTCAATTGGCCCTATCTTCTATTCGGTGCGTCCCACACCTATCAAAGTTTGCAACAATTAAATTCTTGCGTCGTAAAACCTTGACATTTTTTGACAATAAAGTACTCGAGCCTCTTATCAATTTAAGCTATCGCTCATAGCTATGCTACCCTTGAGTGCCAAATCAAACACTGACAAAACTTTAAATGACCCTAACCTCTATACAGAGCGTCCTTACACTATCAAAGTTTGCAACAATCAAATGTTTGTAACTTTTTACTGGAGCGTCATAAAACCTTGAAATTTGGTGACAATAAAGTACTCGAGCCTCTTATCAATTTAAGCTTTAGCTCATAGCTATGGTACCCTTGAGTCCCAAATCAAATCACTGATAAAACTTCAAATTGCCCTAACTTCTATACGGTGCGTCCTACACCTATCAAAGTTTGCAACATTCAAATGCTTGTAACTTTTTACTGGAGCGTCATAAAATCTTAAAATTTTGTGTCAATAAAGAACCCGAGCCTCTCGTAAATTTAAGCTATCATAGCTATGCTACCCTTGAGTCCCAAACCAAACACTGATAAAATTTTAAATTGCCCTAATTTCTATACGGTGCGTCCTATACCTATAAAAGTTTGCATCAATCAAATGCTTGTAACTTTTTACTGGAGCTTAATAAAATCTTGAAATTTTGTGCCAATGAAGTACTCGAGCCTCTTGTCAATTTAAGCTATCTCTCATAGCTCTGCTTCCCTTGAGTCCCAAACCAAACACTGATAAAACTTCAAATGGCCCTAACTTCTATACGGTGCGTCCCACACCAATAAAAGTTTGCAACAATCAAATTCTTCTAACTTTTTACTGGAGCTTAATAAAACCTTGAAATTTTGTGACAATAAAGTACTCGAGCCTCTTATCAATTTAAGCTATCGCTCATAGCTATGCTACCCTTGAGTCCAAAATCAAACACTGATAACACTTCAAATGGCCCTAACTTCTATACGGTGCGTCCTAAACCTATCAAAATTTGCAAGAATCAAATGCTTGTAACTTTTTACTGGAGCTTAATATAATCTTGAAATTTTGTGACAATAAAGTACTCGAGCCTCTTATCAATTTAAGCTATCATAGCTATGCTACCCTTGAGTCCCAAACCAAACACTGATAACACTTCAAATGTTCATAGTTTCTATACGGTGCGTTCTACACCAATCAAAGTTTGCAACAATCAAATGCTTGTAACTTTTTACTGGAGCGTCATAAAACCTTGAAATTTGGTGACAATAAAGTACTCGAGCCTCTTATCAATTCAAGCTATCGCTCATAGCTATGCTACCCTTGAGTCCCAAATCAAACACTGATAAAATTCCAAATGGCCCTACCTTCTATACGGTGCGTCCTATACCTATCAAAGTTTGCAACAATCAAATGGTTGTAACTTTTTACTGGAGCTTAATAAAATCTTGAAATTTTGTGACAATAAAGTACTCGAGCCTCTTATCAATTTAGGCTATCGCTCATAGCTATGCTACCCTTGAGTCCCAAATCAAACACTGATAAAACTTCAAATGGCCCTAACTTCTATACGGTGGGTCCTATACCTATCAAAGTTTGCAAGAATCAAATGCTTGTAACTTTTTACTGGAGCTTAATATAATCTTGAAAGTTTGTGACAATAAAGTACTCGAGCCTCTTGTCAATTTAAGCTATCGCTCATAGCTATGCTACCCTTGAGTCCCAAATCAAACACTAATAAAACTTCAAATGGCCCTAACTTCTATCCGGTGCGTCCTATACCTAACAAATTTGGTAACAATCAAATGCTTCTAACTTTTTACTGGAGCCTCATAAAACCTTGAAATTTTGTGACAATAAAGTACTCGAGCCTCTTATCAATTTAAGCTATCATAGCTATGCTACCGTTGAGTCCCAAACCAAACACTGATAACACTTCAAATGGCCCTAATTTCTATACGGTGCGTCCAACACCTATGAAACTTTGCAACATTCAAATGATTGTAAATTTTTACTGGAGCGTCATAAAATCTTGAAATTTTGTGACAATAAAGTACTCGAGCCTCTTATCAATTTAAGCTATCGCTCATAGCTATGCTACCCTTGAGTCCCAAATCAAACACTGATAAAACTTCAAATGGCCCTAACTTCTATACGGTGCGTCCTATACCTATCAAAGTTTGCAAGAATCAAATGCTTGTAACTTTTTACTGGAGCTTAATATAATCTTGAAATTTTGTGACAATAAAGTACTCGAGCCTCTTGTCAATTTAAGCTATCGCTCATAGCTATGCTACCCTTGAGTCCCAAATAAAACACGGATAAAACTTCAAATGGCCCTAACTTCTATACAGTGCGTCCTACAACTATCAAAGTTTGCAACAATCAAATGTTTGTAGCTTTTTACTGGAGCGTCATAAAACCTTGAAATTTGGTGACAATAAAGTACTCGAGCCTCTTATCAATTTAAGCTATAGCTCATAGCTATGGTACCCTTGAGTCCCAAATCAAATCACTAATAAAACTTCAAATTACCCTAACTTCTATACGGTGCGTCCTATACCTACCAAATTTGGTAACAATCAAATGCTTGTAACTTTTTACTGGAGCGTCATAAAACCTTGAAATTTTGTGACAATAAAGTACTCGAGCCTCTTATCAATTTAAGCTATCATAGCTATGCTACCCTTGAGTCCCAAACCAAACACTGATAACACTTCAAATGGCCCTAATTTCTATACGGTGCGTCCTATATCTATAAAAGTTTGCATCAATCAAATGCTTGTAACTTTTTACTGGAGCTTAATAAAATCTTGAAATTTTGTGACAATGAAGTACTCGAGCCTCTTGTCAATTTAAACTATCTCTCATAGCTCTGCTACCCTTGAGTCCCAAATCAAACACTGATAAAACTTCAGATGGCCCTAACTTCTATACGGTGCGTCCTACACGTATCAAACTTTGCAACATTCAAATGCTTGTAACTTTTTACTGGAGCGTCGTAAGACCTTGTCATTTTGTGGCAATAAAGTACTCGAGCCTCTTATCAATTTAAGCTATCGCTCAAAGCTATGCTACCCTTGAGTGCCAAATCAAACACTGATAAAACTTTAAATGGCCCTAACTTCTATACAGTGCGTCCTACAACTATCAAAGTTTGCAAAAATCAAATATTTGCAACTTTTCACTGGAGCGTCATAAAATCTTGAAATTTTGTGACAATAAAGTACCCGAGCCTCTTATCAATTTAAGCTATCGCTCATAGCTATGGTACCCTTGTGTCCCAAATCAAACACTGATAAAACTTTAAATGGCCCTAATTTCTATACGGTGCGTCCTATATCTATAAAAGTTTGCATCAATCAAATGCTTGTAACTTTTTACTGGAGCTTAATAAAATCTTGAAATTTTGTGACAATGAAGTACTCGAGCCTCTTGTCAATTTAAGCTATCTCTCATAGCTCTGCTACCCTTGAGTCCCAAATCAAACACTGATAAAACTTCAGATGGCCCTAACTTCTATACGGTGCGTCCGACACCTATAAAAGTTTGCAACAATCAAATTCTTGCAAGTTTTTACTTGTGCGTCATAAAACGTTGAAATTTTGTGTCAATAAGGTACTCGAGCCTCTTAGCAATTTAAGCTATCGCTCATAGGTATGCTACCCTCTAGTCCCAAATCAAACACCGATAAAACTTCAAATGGCCCTGACGTCCTAGACCAATCAAAGTTTGCAACAATCAAATGCTTGTAACTTTTTACTGGAGCTTCAAATGGCCCTAACTTCTAAACGGTGCGACCCACACCTATAAAAGTTTGCAACAATCAAATTCTTGCAAGTTTTTACTTGTGCGTCATAAAACCTTGAAATTTTGTGACAATAAAGTACTCGAGCCTCTTATCAATTTAAGCTATCGCTCATAGCTGTGCTACCCTCGCGTCCCAAATCAAACACAGATAAAACTTCAAATGGTCCTAACTTCTATACGGTGCGTCATACACCAATCAAAGTTTGTAACAATCAAATGATTGTAACTTTTTACTGGAGCGTCATAAAACCTTGAAATTTGGTGACAATAAGTACTCGAGCCTTTTATCAATTTAAGCTATCGCTCATAGCTATGGTACCCTTGTGTCCCAAATCAAACACTGATAAAACTTTAAATTGCCCTAATTTCTATACGGTGCGTCCTATACCTATAAAAGTTTGCATCAATCAAATGCTTGTAACTTTTTACTGGAGCTTAATAAAATCTTGAAATTTTGTGCCAATGAAGTACTCGAGCCTCTTGTCAATTTAAGCTATCTCTCATAGCTCTGCTTCCCTTGAGTCCCAAACCAAACACTGATAAAACTTCAAATGGCCCTAACTTCTATACGGTGCGTCCCACACCAATAAAAGTTTGCAACAATCAAATTCTTCTAACTTTTTACTGGAGCTTAATAAAACCTTGAAATTTTGTGACAATAAAGTACTCGAGCCTCTTATCAATTTAAGCTATCGCTCATAGCTATGCTACCCTTGAGTCCAAAATCAAACACTGATAACACTTCAAATGGCCCTAACTTCTATACGGTGCGTCCTAAACCTATCAAAATTTGCAAGAATCAAATGCTTGTAACTTTTTACTGGAGCTTAATATAATCTTGAAATTTTGTGACAATAAAGTACTCGAGCCTCTTATCAATTTAGGCTATCGCTCATAGCTATGCTACCCTTGAGACCCAAATCAAACACTGATAAAACTTCAAATGGCCCTAACTTCTATACGGTGGGTCCTATACCTATCAAAGTTTGCAAGAATCAAATGCTTGTAACTTTTTACTGGAGCTTAATATAATCTTGAAAGTTTGTGACAATAAAGTACTCGAGCCTCTTGTCAATTTAAGCTATCGCTCATAGCTATGCTACCCTTGAGTCCCAAATCAAACACTAATAAAACTTCAAATGGCCCTAACTTCTATCCGGTGCGTCCTATACCTAACAAATTTGGTAACAATCAAATGCTTCTAACTTTTTACTGGAGCCTCATAAAACCTTGAAATTTTGTGACAATAAAGTACTCGAGCCTCTTATCAATTTAAGCTATCATAGCTATGCTACCGTTGAGTCCCAAACCAAACACTGATAACACTTCAAATGGCCCTAATTTCTATACGGTGCGTCCAACACCTATGAAACTTTGCAACATTCAAATGATTGTAAATTTTTACTGGAGCGTCATAAAATCTTGAAATTTTGTGACAATAAAGTACTCGAGCCTCTTATCAATTTAAGCTATCGCTCATAGCTATGCTACCCTTGAGTCCCAAATCAAACACTGATAAAACTTCAAATGGCCCTAACTTCTATACGGTGCGTCCTATACCTATCAAAGTTTGCAAGAATCAAATGCTTGTAACTTTTTACTGGAGCTTAATATAATCTTG
Organism: Clusia tigrina; assembly: GCA_920105625.2. Classification (NCBI taxonomy): domain Eukaryota; kingdom Metazoa; phylum Arthropoda; class Insecta; order Diptera; family Clusiidae; genus Clusia; species Clusia tigrina. The sequence goes on from OV050030.1 coordinate 212,327,738, forward strand.
AAATTTTGTGACAATAAAGTACTCGAGCCTCTTGTCAATTTAAGCTATCGCTCATAGCTATGCTACCCTTGAGTCCCAAATAAAACACGGATAAAACTTCAAATGGCCCTAACTTCTATACGGTGCGTCCTACAACTATCAAAGTTTGCAACAATCAAATGTTTGTAACTTTTTACTGGAGCGTCATAAAACCTTGAAATTTGGTGACAATAAAGTACTCGAGCCTCTTATCAATTTAAGCTATAGCTCATAGCTATGGTACCCTTGAGTCCCAAATCAAATCACTAATAAAACTTCAAATTGCCCTAACTTCTATACGGTGCGTCCTATACCTATCAAATTTGGTAACAATCAAATGCTTGTAACTTTTTACTGGAGCGTCATAAAACCTTGAAATTTTGTGACAATAAAGTACTCGAGCCTCTTATCAATTTAAGCTATCATAGCTATGCTACCCTTGAGTCCCAAACCAAACACTGATAACACTTCAAATGGCCCTAATTTCTATACGGTGCGTCCTATATCTATAAAAGTTTGCATCAATCAAATGCTTGTAACTTTTTACTGGAGCTTAATAAAATCTTGAAATTTTGTGACAATGAAGTACTCGAGCCTCTTGTCAATTTAAGCTATCTCTCATAGCTCTGCTACCCTTGAGTCCCAAATCAAACACTGATAAAACTTCAGATGGCCCTAACTTCTATACGGTGCGTCCTACACGTATCAAACTTTGCAACATTCAAATGCTTGTAACTTTTTACTGGAGCGTCGTAAGACCTTGTCATTTTGTGGCAATAAAGTACTCGAGCCTCTTATCAATTTAAGCTATCGCTCAAAGCTATGCTACCCTTGAGTGCCAAATCAAACACTGATAAAACTTTAAATGGCCCTAACTTCTATACAGTGCGTCCTACAACTATCAAAGTTTGCAAAAATCAAATATTTGCAACTTTTCACTGGAGCGTCATAAAATCTTGAAATTTTGTGACAATAAAGTACCCGAGCCTCTTATCAATTCAAGCCATCGCTCATAGCTATGGTACCCTTGTGTCCCAAATCAAACACTGATAAAACTTTAAATGGCCCTAATTTCTATACGGTGCGTCCTATATCTATAAAAGTTTGCATCAATCAAATGCTTGTAACTTTTTACTGGAGCTTAATAAAATCTTGAAATTTTGTGACAATGAAGTACTCGAGCCTCTTGTCAATTTAAGCTATCTCTCATAGCTCTGCTACCCTTGAGTCCCAAATCAAACACTGATAAAACTTCAGATGGCCCTAACTTCTATACGGTGCGTCCGACACCTATAAAAGTTTGCAACAATCAAATTCTTGCAAGTTTTTACTTGTGCGTCATAAAACCTTGAAATTTTGTGTCAATAAGGTACTCGAGCCTCTTAGCAATTTCAGCTATCGCTCATAGGTATGCTACCCTCGAGTCCCAAATCAAACACCGATAAAACTTCAAATGGCCCTGACGTCCTAGACCAATCAAAGTTTGCAACAATCAAATGCTTGTAACTTTTTACTGGAGCTTCAAATGGCCCTAACTTCTAAACGGTGCGACCCACACCTATAAAAGTTTGCAACAATCAAATTCTTGCAAGTTTTTACTTGTGCGTCATAAAACCTTGAAATTTTGTGACAATAAAGTACTCGAGCCTCTTATCAATTTAAGCTATCGCTCATAGCTGTGCTACCCTCGCGTCCCAAATCAAACACTGATAAAACTTCAAATTGTCCTAACTTCTATACGGTGCGTCCTACACCAATCAAATTTTGCAACAATCAAATGCTTGTAACTTTTTACTGGAGCTTAATATAATCTTGAAATTTTGTGACAATAAAGTACTCGAGCCTCTTGTCAATTTAAGCTATCGCTCATAGCTATGCTACCCTTGAGTCCCAGATCAAACACTAATAAAACTGCAAATGGCACTAACTTCTATCCGGTGCCTCCTATACCTATAAAATTTGGTAACAATCAAATGCTTCTAACTTTTTACTGGAGCGTCATAAAACCTTGAAATTTTGTGACAATAACGTACTCGAGCCTCTTATCAATTTAAGCTATCATTGCTATGCTACCCTTGAGTCCCAAACCAAACACTGATAACACTTCAAATGTTCATAGTTTCTATACGGTGCGTCCTACACGTATCAAACTTTGCAACATTCAAATGTTTGTAAATTTTTACTGGAGCGTCTTAAAATCTTGAAATTTTGTGACAATAAAGTACCCGAGCCTCTTATCAATTTAAGCTATCATAGCTATGCTACCCTTGAGTCCCAAACCAAACACTGATGAAACTTCAATTGGCCCTATCTTCTATTCGGTGCGTCCCACACCTATCAAAGTTTGCAACAATTAAATTCTTGCGTCGTAAAACCTTGACATTTTTTGACAATAAAGTACTCGAGCCTCTTATCAATTTAAGCTATCGCTCATAGCTATGCTACCCTTGAGTGCCAAATCAAACACTGACAAAACTTTAAATGACCCTAACCTCTATACAGTGCGTCCTTACACTATCAAAGTTTGCAACAATCAAATGTTTGTAACTTTTTACTGGAGCGTCATAAAACCTTGAAATTTGGTGACAATAAAGTACTCGAGCCTCTTATCAATTTAAGCTTTAGCTCATAGCTATGGTACCCTTGAGTCCCAAATCAAATCACTGATAAAACTTCAAATTGCCCTAACTTCTATACGGTGCGTCCTACACCTATCAAAGTTTGCAACATTCAAATGCTTGTAACTTTTTACTGGAGCGTCATAAAATCTTAAAATTTTGTGTCAATAAAGAACCCGAGCCTCTCGTAAATTTAAGCTATCATAGCTATGCTACCCTTGAGTCCCAAACCAAACACTGATAAAAATGGCGCTATCTTCTATACGGTGCGTCCCACACCTATCAAAGTTTGCAACAATCAAATGCTTGCAACTTTTTACTGGAGCGTCATAAAATCTTGAAATTTTGTGACAATAAAGTACCCGAGCCTCTTATCAATTCAAGCCATCGCTCATAGCTATGGTACCCTTGTGTCCCAAATCAAACACTGATAAAACTTTAAATGGCCCTAATTTCTATACGGTGCGTCCTATATCTATAAAAGTTTGCATCAATCAAATGCTTGTAACTTTTTACTGGAGCTTAATAAAATCTTGAAATTTTGTGACAATGAAGTACTCGAGCCTCTTGTCAATTTAAGCTATCTCTCATAGCTCTGCTACCCTTGAGTCCCAAATCAAACACTGATAAAACTTCAGATGGCCCTAACTTCTATACGGTGCGTCCGACACCTATAAAAGTTTGCAACAATCAAATTCTTGCAAGTTTTTACTTGTGCGTCATAAAACGTTGAAATTTTGTGTCAATAAGGTACTCGAGCCTCTTAGCAATTTAAGCTATCGCTCATAGGTATGCTACCCTCTAGTCCCAAATCAAACACCGATAAAACTTCAAATGGCCCTGACGTCCTAGACCAATCAAAGTTTGCAACAATCAAATGCTTGTAACTTTTTACTGGAGCTTCAAATGGCCCTAACTTCTAAACGGTGCGACCCACACCTATAAAAGTTTGCAACAATCAAATTCTTGCAAGTTTTTACTTGTGCGTCATAAAACCTTGAAATTTTGTGACAATAAAGTACTCGAGCCTCTTATCAATTTAAGCTATCGCTCATAGCTGTGCTACCCTCGCGTCCCAAATCAAACACAGATAAAACTTCAAATGGTCCTAACTTCTATACGGTGCGTCATACACCAATCAAAGTTTGTAACAATCAAATGCTTGTAACTTTTTACTGGAGCGTCATAAAACCTTGAAATTTGGTGACAATAAGTACTCGAGCCTTTTATCAATTTAAGCTATCGCTCATAGCTATGGTACCCTTGTGTCCCAAATCAAACACTGATAAAACTTTAAATTGCCCTAATTTCTATACGGTGCGTCCTATACCTATAAAAGTTTGCATCAATCAAATGCTTGTAACTTTTTACTGGAGCTTAATAAAATCTTGAAATTTTGTGCCAATGAAGTACTCGAGCCTCTTGTCAATTTAAGCTATCTCTCATAGCTCTGCTTCCCTTGAATCCCAAACCAAACACTGATAAAACTTCAAATGGCCCTAACTTCTATACGGTGCGTCCCACACCAATAAAAGTTTGCAACAATCAAATTCTTCTAACTTTTTACTGGAGCTTAATAAAACCTTGAAATTTTGTGACAATAAAGTACTCGAGCCTCTTATCAATTTAAGCTATCGCTCATAGCTATGCTACCCTTGAGTCCAAAATCAAACACTGATAACACTTCAAATGGCCCTAACTTCTATACGGTGCGTCCTAAACCTATCAAAATTTGCAAGAATCAAATGCTTGTAACTTTTTACTGGAGCTTAATATAATCTTGAAATTTTGTGACAATAAAGTACTCGAGCCTCTTATCAATTTAAGCTATCATAGCTATGCTACCCTTGAGTCCCAAACCAAACACTGATAACACTTCAAATGTTCATAGTTTCTATACGGTGCGTCCTACACGTATCAAACTTTGCAATATTCAAATGTTTGTAAATTTTTACTGGAGCGTCTTAAAATCTTGAAATTTTGTGACAATAAAGTACCCGAGCCTCTTATCAATTTAAGCTATCATAGCTATGCTACCCTTGAGTCCCAAACCAAACACTGATAAAACTTCAATTGTCCCTATCTTCTATACGGTGCGTCCCACACCTATCAAAGTTTGCAACAATTAAATTCTTGCGTCGTAAAACCTTGACATTTTTTGACAATAAAGTACTCGAGCCTCTTTTCAATTTAAGCTATCGCTCATAGCTATGCTACCCTTGAGTGCCAAATCAAACACTGACAAAAGTTTAAATGGCCCTAACCTCTATACAGTGCGTCCTACCACTATCAAAGTTTGCAACAATCAAATGTTTGTAACTTTTTACTGGAGCGTCATAAAACCTTGAAATTTGGTGACAATAAAGTACTCGAGCCTCTTATCAATTTAAGCTATAGCTCATAGCTATGGTACCCTTGAGTCCCAAATCAAATCACTGATAAAACTTCAAATTGCCCTAACTTCTATACGGTGCGTCCTACACCTATCAAAGTTTGCAACATTCAAATGCTTGTACCTTTCTACTGGAGCGTCATAAAATCTTAAAATTTTGTGTCAATAAAGAACCCGAGCCTCTCGTAAATTTAAGCTATCGTGGCTATGCTACCCTTGAGTCCCAAACCAAACACTGATAAAAATGGCGCTATCTTCTATACGGTGCGTCCCACACCTATCAAAGTTTGCAACAATCAAATGCTTGCAACTTTTTACTGGAGCGTCGTAAGACCTTGACATTTTGTGACAAAAAGTACTCGAGCCTCTTATCAATTTAAGCTATCGCTCATAGCTGTGCTACCCTTGAGTGCCAAATCAAACACTTATAAAACTTTAAATTTCCCAAACTTCTTTCTATACAGTGCGTCCTACAACTATCAAAGTTTGCAACAATCAAATGCTTGTAAATTTTTACTGGAGCGTCTTAAAATCTTGAAATTTTGTGACAATAAAGTACCCGAGCCTCTTATCAATTTAAGCTATCATAGCTATGCTACCCTTGAGTCCCAAACCAAACACTGATAAAACTTCAATTGGCCCTATCTTCTATACGGTGCGTCCCACACCTATCAAAGTTTGCAACAATTAAATTCTTGCGTCGTAAAACCTTGACATTTTTTGACAATAAAGTACTCGAGCCTCTTATCAATTTAAGCTATCGCTCATAGCTATGCTACTCTTGAGTGCTAAATCAAACACTGACAAAACTTTAAATGACCCTAACCTCTATACAGTGCGTCCTACCACTATCAAAGTTTGCAACAATCAAATGTTTGTAACTTTTTACTGGAGCGTCATAAAACCTTGAAATTTGGTGACAATAAAGTACTCGAGCCTCTTATCAATTTAAGCTTTAGCTCATAGCTATGGTACCCTTGAGTCCCAAATCAAATCACTGATAAAACTTCAAATTGCCCTAACTTCTATACGGTGCGTCCTACACCTATCAATGTTTGCAACATTCAAATGCTTGTAACTTTTTACTGGAGCGTCATAAAATCTTAAAATTTTGTGTCAATAAAGAACCCGAGCCTCTTATCAATTTAAGCTATCATAGCTATGCTACCCTTGAGTCCCAAACCAAACACTGATAAAACTTCAATTGTCCCTATCTTCTATACGGTGCGTCCCACACCTATCAAAGTTTGCAACAATTAAATTCTTGCGTCGTAAAACCTTGACATTTTTTGACAATAAAGTACTCGAGCCTCTTATCAATTTAAGCTATCGCTCATAGCTATGCTACCCTTGAGTGCCAAATCAAACACTGACAAAAGTTTAAATGGCCCTAACCTCTATACAGTGCGTCCTACCACTATCAAAGTTTGCAACAATCAAATGTTTGTAACTTTTTACTGGAGCGTCATAAAACCTTGAAATTTGGTGACAATAAAGTACTCGAGCCTCTTATCAATTTAAGCTATAGCTCATAGCTATGGTACCCTTGAGTCCCAAATCAAATCACTGATAAAACTTCAAATTGCCCTAACTTCTATACGGTGCGTCCTACACCTATCAAAGTTTGCAACATTCAAATGCTTGTAACTTTCTACTGGAGCGGCATAAAATCTTAAAATTTTGTGTCAATAAAGATCCCGAGCCTCTCGTAAATTTAAGCTATCATGGCTATGCTACCCTTGAGTCCCAAACCAAACACTGATAAAAATGGCGCTATCTTCTATACGGTGCGTCCCACACCTATCAAAGTTTGCAACAATCAAATGCTTGCAACTTTTTACTGGAGCGTCGAAAGACCTTGACATTTTGTGACAAAAAGAACTCGAGCCTCTTATCAATTTAAGCTATCGCTCATAGCTGTGCTACCCTTGAGTGCCAAATCAAACACTTATAAAACTTTAAATTTCCCAAACTTCTTTCTATACAGTGCGTCCTACAACTATCAAAGTTTGCAACAATCAAATGCTTGTAACTTTTTACCGGAGCGTCATAAAACCTTGAAATTTGGTGACAATAAGGTACTCGAGCCTCTTAGCAATTTAAGCTATCGCTCATAGGTATGCTACCCTCGAGTCCCAAATCAAACACTGATAAAACTTCAAATGGCCCTGACGTCCTACACCAATCAAAGTTTGCAACAATCAAATGCTTGTAACTTTTTACTGGAGCTTCAAATGGCCCTAACTTCTAAACGGTGCGACCCACACCTATAAAAGTTTGCAACAATCAAATTCTTCTAACTTTTTACTGGAGCGTCATAAAATCTTAAAATTTTGTGTCAATAAAGAACCCGAGCCTCTCGTCAATTTAAGCTATCATAGCTATGCTACCCTTGAGTCCCAAACCAAACACTGATAAAAATGGCGCTATCTTCTATACGGTGCGTCACACACCTATCAAAGTTTGCAACAATCAAATGCTTGCAACTTTTTACTGGAGCGTCGTAAGACCTTGACATTTTGTGACAAAAAGTACTCGAGCCTCTTATCAATTTAAGCTATCGCTCATAGCTATGCTACCCTTGAGTGCCAAATCAAACACTGATAAAACTTTAAATTTCCCAAACTTCTATACAGTGCGTCCTACAACTATCAAAGTTTGCAACAATCAAATGTTTGTAACTTTTTACTGGAGCGTCATAAAACCTTGAAATTTTGTGTCAATAAAGTACTCGAGCCTCTTGTCAATTTAAGCTGTCGCTCATAGCTATGGTACCCTTGTGTCCCAAATCAAACACTGATAAAACTTTAAATGGTCCTAATTTCTATACGGTGCGTCCTATACCTATAAAAGTTTGCATCAATCAAATGCTTGTAACTTTTTACTGGAGCTTAATAAAATCTTGAAATTTTTTTACAATGAAGTACTCGAGCCTCTTGTCAATTTAAGCTATCTCTCATAGCTCTGCTACCCTTGAGTCCCAAACCAAACACTGATAAAACTTCAAATGGCCCTAACTTCTATACGGTGCGTCCCACACCTATAAAAGTTTGCAACAATCAAATTTTTCTAACTTTTTACTGGAGCTTAATAAAATCTTGAAATTTTGTGACAATAAAGTACTCGAGCCTCTTATCAATTTAAGCTATCGCTCATAGCTATGCTACCCTTGAGTCCCAAATCAAACACTGATAAAACTTCAAATGGCCCTAACTTCTATACGGTGCGTCCTAAACCTATCAAAGTTTGCAAGAATCAAATGCTTGTAACTTTTTACTGGAGCTTAATAAAATCTTGAAATTTTGGGACACTGAAGTACTCGAGCCTCTTGTCAATTTAAGCTATCGCTCATAGCTATGCTAACTTTGAGTCCCAAATCAAACACTGATAAAACTTCAAATGGCCCTAACTTCTATCCGGTGCGTCCTATACCTATCAAAGTTGGCAACAATCAAATGCTTGTAACATTTTACTGGAGCGTCATAAAACCTTGAAATTTTGTGACAATAATGTACTCGAGCCTCTTATCAATTTAAGCTATCGCTCATAGCTATGCTACCATTGAGTCCCAAATCAAACACTGATAAAACTTCAAATGGCCCTAACTTCTATACGGTGCGTCCTATACCTATCAAAGTTTGCAAGAATCAAATGCTTGTAACTTTTTACTGGAGGTTAATATAATCTTGAAATTTTGTGACAATAAAGTACTCGAGCCTCTTGTCAATTGAAGCTATCGCTCATAGCTATGCTACTCTTGAGCCCCAAATCAAACACTGATAAAATTTCAAATGGCCCTAACTTCTATACGGTGCGTCCTATACCTATCAAAGTTTGCAACAATCAAAGGCTTGTAACTTTTTACTGGAGCTTAATAAAATCTTGAAATTTTGTGATAATGAAGTACTCGAGCATCTTGTCAATTTCAGCTATCTCTCATAGCTATGCTACCCTTGAGTCCCAAATCAAATACTGATGAAACTTCAAATGGCCCTAACTTCTATACTGTGCGTCCCATACTTATAAAAGTTTGCAACAATCAAATTCTTGCAAGTTTTTACTTGTGCGTCATAAAACCTTTAAATTTTGTGACAATAAAGTACTCGAGCCTCTTATCAATTTAAGTTATCGCTCATAGCTATGCTACCCTCGAGTCCCAAATCAAACACTGATAAAACTTCAAATGGCCCTAACTTCTATACGGTGCGTCTACACCAATCAAAGTTTGCAACAATCAAATGCTTCTAACTTTTTACTGGAGCGTCATAAAACCTTGAAATTTGGTGACAATAAAGTACTCGAGCCTCTTATCAATTCAAGCTATCGCTCATAGCTATGCTACCCTTGAGTCCCAAACCAAACACTGATAACACTTCAAATGGCCCTAATTTCTATACGGTGCGTCCTACACCTATCAAACTTTGCAACATCCAAATGCTTGTAACTTTTTACTGGAACGTCATAAAATTTTGAAATTTTGTAACAATAAAGTACTCGAGCCTCTTATCAATTTAAGCTATTATAGCTATGCTACCCTTGGTCCCAAACCAAACACTGATAAAACTTCAAATGGCCCTATCTTCTATACGGTGCGTCCCACACCTATCAAAGTTTGCAACAATCAAATGTTTGTAACTTTTTACTGGAGCGTCATAAAACCTTGAAATTTGGTGACAATAAGGTACTCGAGCCTCTTAGCAATTTAAGCTATCGCTCATAGGTATGCTACCCTCGAGTCCCAAATCAAACACTGATAAAACTTCAAATGGCCCTGACGTCCTACACCAATCAAAGTTTGCAACAATCAAATGCTTGTAACTTTTTACTGGAGCTTCAAATGGCCCTAACTTCTAAACGGTGCGACCCACACCTATAAAAGTTTGCAACAATCAAATTCTTCTAACTTTTTACTGGAGCGTCATAAAATCTTAAAATTTTGTGTCAATAAACAACCCGAGCCTCTCGTCAATTTAAGCTATCATAGCTATGCTACCCTTGAGTCCCAAACCAAACACTGATAAAAATGGCGCTATCTTCTATACGGTGCGTCCCACACCTATCAAAGTTTGCAACAATCAAATGCTTGCAACTTTTTACTGGAGCGTCGTAAGACCTTGACATTTTGTGACAAAAAGTACTCGAGCCTCTTATCAATTTAAGCTATCGCTCATAGCTATGCTACCCTTGAGTGCCAAATCAAACACTTATAAAACTTTAAATTTCCCAAACTTCTATACAGTGCGTCCTACAACTATCAAAGTTTGCAACAATCAAATGTTTGTAACTTTTTACTGGAGCGTCATAAAACCTTGAAATTTGGTGACAATAAGGTACTCGAGCCTCTTAGCAATTTAAGCTATCGTTCATAGGTATGCTACCCTCGAGTCCCAAATCAAACACTGATAAAACTTCAAATGGCCCTGACGTCCTACACCAATCAAAGTTTGCAACAATCAAATGCTTGTAACTTTTTACTGGAGCTTCAAATGGCCCTAACTTCTAAACGGTGCGACCCACACCTATAAAAGTTTGCAACAATCAAATTCTTCTAACTTTTTACTGGAGCGTCATAAATTCTTAAAATTTTGTGTCAATAAAGAACCCGAGCCTCTCGTCAATTTAAGCTATCATAGCTATGCTACCCTTGAGTCCCAAACCAAACACTGATAAAAATGGCGCTATCTTCTATACGGTGCGTCCCACACCTATCAAAGTTTGCAACAATCAAATGCTTGCAACTTTTTACTGGAGCGTCGTAAGACCTTGACATTTTGTGACAAAAAGTACTCGAGCCTCTTATCAATTTAAGCTATCGCTCATAGCTATGCTACCCTTGAGTGCCAAATCAAACACTGATAAAACTTTAAATTTCCCAAACTTCTATACAGTGCGTCCTACAACTATCAAAGTTTGCAACAATCAAATGTTTGTAACTTTTTACTGGAGCGTCATAAAACTTTGAAATTTTGTGTCAATAAAGTACTCGAGCCTCTTGTCAATTTAAGCTATCGCTCATAGCTATGGTACCCTTGTGTCCCAAATCAAACACTGATAAAACTTTAAATGGTCCTAATTTCTATACGGTGCGTCCCACACCTATCAAAGTTTGCAACAATTAAATTCTTGCGTCGTAAAACCTTGACATTTTTTGACAATAAAGTACTCGAGCCTCTTATCAATTTAAGCTATCGCTCATAGCTATGCTACCCTTGAGTGCCAAATCAAACACTGACAAAACTTTAAATGGCCCTAACCTCTATACAGTGCGGCCTACCACTATCAAAGTTTGCAACAATCAAATGTTTGTAACTTTTTACTGGAGCGTCATAAAACCTTGAAATTTGGTGACAATAAAGTACTCGAGCCTCTTATCAATTTAAGCTATAGCTCATAGCTATGGTACCCTTGAGTCCCAAATCAAATCACTGATAAAACTTCAAATTGCCCTAACTTCTATACGGTGCGTCCTACACCTATCAAAGTTTGCAACATTCAAATGCTTGTAACTTTCTACTGGAGCGTCATAAAATCTTAAAATTTTGTGTCAATAAAGAACCCGAGCCTCTCGTAAATTTAAGCTATCATAGCTATGCTACCCTTGAGTCCCAAACCAAACACTGATAAAAATGGCGCTATCTTCTATACGGTGCGTCCCACACCTATCAAAGTTTGCAACAATCAATTGCTTGCAACTTTTTACTGGAGCGTCGTAAGACCTTGACATTTTGTGACAAAAAGTACTCGAGCCTCTAATCAATTTAAGCTATCGCTCATAGCTGTGCTACCCTTGAGTGCCAAATCAAACACTTATAAAACTTTAAATTTCCCAAACTTCTATACAGTGCGTCCTACAACTATCAAAGTTTGCAACAATCAAATGTTTGTAACTTTTTACTGGAGCGTCATAAAACCTTGAAATTTGGTGACAATGAGGTACTCGAGCCTCTTAGCAATTTAAGCTATCGCTCATAGGTATGCTACCCTCGAGTCCCAAATCAAACACTGATAAAACTTCCAATGGCCCTGACGTCCTACACCAATCAAAGTTTGCAACAATCAAATGCTTGTAACTTTTTACTGGAGCTTCAAATGGCCCTAAGTTCTAAACGGTGCGACACACACCTATAAAAGTTTGCAACAATCAAATTCTTCTAACTTTTTACTGGAGCGTCATAAAATCTTAAAATTTTGTGTCAATAAAGAACCCGAGCCTCTCGTCAATTTAAGCTATCATAGCTATGCTACCCTTGAGTCCCAAACCAAACACTGATAAAAATGGCGCTATCTTCTATACGGTGCGTCCCACACCTATCAAAGTTTGCAACAATCAAATGCTTGCAACTTTTTACTGGAGCGTCGTAAGACCTTGACATTTTGTGACAAAAAGTACTCGAGCCTCTTATCAATTTAAGCTATCGCTCATAGCTATGCTACCCTTGAGTGCCAAATCAAACACTGATTAAACTTTAAATTTCCCAAACTTCTATACAGTGCGTCCTACAACTATCAAAGTTTGCAACAATCAAATGTTTGTAACTTTTTACTGGAGCGTCATAAAACCTTGAAATTTTGTGTCAATAAAGTACTCGAGCCTCTTGTCAATTTAAGCTATCGCTCATAGCTATGGTACCCTTGTGTCCCAAATCAAACACTGATAAAACTTTAAATGGTCCTAATTTCTATACGGTGCGTCCCACACCTATCAAAGTTTGCAACAATTAAATTCTTGCGTCGTAAAACCTTGACATTTTTTGACAATAAAGTACTCGAGCCTCTTATCAATTTAAGCTATCGCTCATAGCTATGCTACCCTTGAGTGCCAAATCAAACACTGACAAAACTTTAAATGGCCCTAACCTCTATACAGTGCGGCCTACCACTATCAAAGTTTGCAACAATCAAATGTTTGTAACTTTTTACTGGAGCGTCATAAAACCTTGAAATTTGGTGACAATAAAGTACTCGAGCCTCTTATCAATTTAAGCTATAGCTCATAGCTATGCTACCCTTGAGTCCCAAACCAAACACTGATAAAAATGGCGCTATCTTCTATACGGTGCGTCCCACACCTATCAAAGTTTGCAACAATCAATTGCTTGCAACTTTTTACTGGAGCGTCGTAAGACCTTGACATTTTGTGACAAAAAGTACTCGAGCCTCTTATCAATTTAAGCTATCGCTCATAGCTGTGCTACCCTTGAGTGCCAAATCAAACACTTATAAAACTTTAAATTTCCCAAACTTCTATACAGTGCGTCCTACAACTATCAAAGTTTGCAACAATCAAATGTTTGTAACTTTTTACTGGAGCGTCATAAAACCTTGAAATTTGGTGACAATAAGGTACTCGAGCCTCTTAGCAATTTAAGCTATCGCTCATAGGTATGCTACCCTCGAGTCCCAAATCAAACACTGATAAAACTTCCAATGGCCCTGACGTCCTACACCAATCAAAGTTTGCAACAATCAAATGCTTGTAACTTTTTACTGGAGCTTCAAATGGCCCTAACTTCTAAACGGTGCGACCCAGATCTATAAAAGTTTGCAACAATCAAATTCTTCTAACTTTTTACTGGAGCGTCATAAAATCTTAAAATTTTGTGTCAATAAAGAACCCGAGCCTCTCGTCAATTTAAGCTATCATAGCTATGCTACCCTTGAGTCCCAAACCAAACACTGATAAAAATGGCGCTATCTTCTATACGGTGCGTCCCACACCTATCAAAGTTTGCAACAATGAAATGCTTGCAACTTTTTACTGGAGCGTCGTAAGACCTTGACATTTTGTGACAAAAAGTACTCGAGCCTCTTATCAATTTAAGCTATCGCTCATAGCTATGCTACCCTTGAGTGCCAAATCAATCACTGATAAAACTTTAAATTTCCCAAACTTCTATACAGTGCGTCCTACAACTATCAAAGTTTGCAACAATCAAATGTTTGTAACTTTTTACTGGAGCGTCATAAAACCTTGAAATTTTGTGTCAATAAAGTACTCGAGCCTCTTGTCAATTTAAGGTATCGCTCATAGCTATGGTACCCTTGTGTCCCAAATCAAACACTGATAAAACTTTAAATGGTCCTAATTTCTATACGGTGCGTCCCACACCTATCAAAGTTTGCAACAATTAAATTCTTGCGTCGTAAAACCTTGACATTTTTTGACAATAAAGTACTCGAGCCTCTTATCAATTTAAGCTATCGCTCATAGCTATGCTACCCTTGAGTGCCAAATCAAACACTGACAAAACTTTAAATGGCCCTAACCTCTATACAGTGCGGCCTACCACTATCAAAGTTTGCAACAATCAAATGTTTGTAACTTTTTACTGGAGCGTCATAAAACCTTGAAATCTGGTGACAATAAAGTACTCGAGCCTCTTATCAATTTAAGCTATAGCTCATAGCTATGGTACCCTTGAGTCCCAAACCAAACACTGATAAAAATGGCGCTATCTTCTATACGGTGCGTCCCACACCTATCAAAGTTTGCAACAATCAATTGCTTGCAACTTTTTACTGGAGCGTCGTAAGACCTTGACATTTTGTGACAAAAAGTACTCGAGCCTCTTATCAATTTAAGCTATCGCTCATAGCTGTGCTACCCTTGAGTGCCAAATCAAACACTTATAAAACTTTAAATTTCCCAAACTTCTATACAGTGCGTCCTACAACTATCAAAGTTTGCAACAATCAAATGTTTGTAACTTTTTACTGGAGCGTCATAAAACCTTGAAATTTGGTGACAATAAGGTACTCGAGCCTCTTAGCAATTTAAGCTATCGCTCATAGGTATGCTATCCTCGAGTCCCAAATCAAACACTGATAAAACTTCAAATGGCCCTGACTTCCTACACCAATCAAAGTTTGCAACAATCAAATGCTTGTAACTTTTTACTGGAGCTTCAAATGGCCCTAACTTCTAAACGGTGCGACCCACACCTATAAAAGTTTGCAACAATCAAATTCTTCTAACTTTTTACTGGAGCGTCATAAAATCTTAAAATTTTGTGTCAATAAAGAACCCGAGCCTCTCGTCAATTTAAGCTATCATAGCTATGCTACCCTTGAGTCCCAAACCAAACACTGATAAAAATGGCGCTATCTTCTATACGGTGCGTCCCACACCTATCAAAGGTTGCAACAATCAAATGCTTGCAAGTTTTTTCTGGAGCGTCGTAAGACCTTGACATTTTGTGACAAAAAGTACTCGAGCCTCTTATCAATTTAAGCTATCGCTCATAGCTATGCTACCCTTGAGTGCCAAATCAAACACTGATAAAACTTTAAATTTCCCAAACTTCTATACGGTGCGTCCCACACCTATAAAAGTTTGCAACAATCAAATTCTTCTAACTTTTTACTGGAGCTTAATAAAATCTTGAAATTTTGTGACAATAAAGTACTCGAGCCTCTTATCAATTTAAGCTATCGCTCATAGCTATGCTACCCTTGAGTCCCAAATCAAACACTGATAAAACTTCAAATGGCCCTAACTTCTATACGGTGCGTCCTAAACCTATCAAAGTTTGCAAGAATCAAATGCTTGTAACTTTTTACTGGAGCTTAATAAAATCTTGAAATTTTGGGACACTGAAGTACTCGAGCCTCTTGTCAATTTAAGCTATCTCTCAATGCTATGCTACCCTTGAGTCCCAAATCAAATACTGATAAAACTTCAAATAGCCCTAACTTCTATACGGAGCGTCCCACACCTATAAAAGTTTGCAACAATCAAATTCTTCTAAGTTTTTACTGGAGCTTAATAAAATCTTGAAATTTTGTGACAATAATGTACTCGAGCCTCTTATCAATTTAAGCTATCATAGATATGATACCCTTGACTCCCAAACCAAACACTGATAACACTTCAAATGTTCCTAACTTCTATACGGTGCATCCTATACCTATCAAACTTTGCAACATTCAAATGTTTGTAAATTTTTACGGGAGCGTCATAAAATCGTGAAATTTTGTGACAATAAAGTACCCGAGCCTCTTATCAATTTAAGCTATCATAGCTATGCTACCCTTGAGTCCCAAACCAAACACTGATAAAATTTCAAATGGCCCTATCTTTTATACGGTGCGTCCCACACCTATCAAAGTTTGCAACAATTAAATGCTTGCAACTTTTTACTGGAGCGTCGTAAAACCTTGACATTTTTTGACAATAAAGTACTCGAGCCTCTTATTAATTTAAGTTATCGCTCATAGCTATGCTACCCTTGAGTGCCAAATCAAACACTGACAAAACTTTAAATGGCCCTAACTTCTATACAGTGCGTCCTACAACTATCAAAGTTTGCAACAATCAAATGTTTGTAACTTTTTACTGGAGCGTCATAAAGCCTTGAAATTTGGTGACAATAAAGTACTCGAGCCTCTTAGTAATTTAAGCTATCGCTCATAGCTACGCTAACCTCGAGTCCCAAATCAAACACTGATAAAACTTCAAATGGTCCTAACTTCTATACGGTGCGTCCTACACCAATCAAAGTTTGCAACAATCAAATGCTTGTAACTTTTTACTGGAGCGTCATAAAATGTTGAAATTTGGTGACAATAAAAGTACTCGAGCCTCTTATCAATTCTAGCTATCGCTCATAGCTATGCTACCCTTGAGTCCCAAATCAAACACTGATGAAATTTCAAATGGCCCTAACTTCTATACGGTGCGTCCTATACCTATCAAAGTTTGCAACAATCAAATGCCTGTAACTTTTTACTGGAGCTTAATAAAATCTTGACATTTTGTGACAATGAAGTACTCGAGCCTCTTATCAATTCAAGCTATCGCTCATAGCTATGCTACTCTTGAGTCCCAAATCAAATACTGATAATACTTCAAATGGCCCTAACTTCTATACGGTGCGGCCCATACTTATAAAAGTTTTCAACAATCAAATTCTTGCAAGTTTTTACTTGTGCGTCATAAAACCTTGAAATTTTGTGACAATAAAGTACTCGAGCCTCTTATCAATTTAAGCTATCGCTCATAGCTATGCTACCCTCGAGTCCCAAATCAAACACTGATAAAACTTCAAATGGCCCTAACTTCTATACGGTGCGTCCTACACCAATCAAAGTTTGCAACAATCAATTGCTTGTAACTTTTTACTGGAGCGTCATAAAACCTTGAAATTTTGTGACAATAAATTACTCGAGCCTCTTATCAATTTAAGCTATCGCAAATAGCTATGGTACCTTTGTGTCCCAAATCAAACACTGATAAAACTTTAAATGGCCCTAATTTCTATACGGTGCGTCCTATACCTATAAAAGTTTGCTTCAATCAAATGCTTGTAACTTTTTACTGGAGCTTAATAAAATCTTGAAATTATGTGACAATGAAGTACTCGAGCCTCTTGTCAATTTAAGATATCTCTCATAGCTCTGCTACCCTTGAGTCCCAAATCAAACATTGATAAAACTTCAGATGGCCGTAACTTCTATACTGTGCGTCCCACACCTATAAAAGTTTGCAACAATAAAATTTTTGCAAGTTTTTACTTGTGCGTCATAAAACCTTGAAATTTTGTGACAATAAGGTACTCGAGCCTCTTAGCAATTTAAGCTATCGCTCATAGCTATGCTACCCTCGAGTCCCAAATCAAACAGTGTTAAAACTTCAAATGGCACTAACGTCCTACACCAATCAAAGTTTGCAACAATCAAATGCTTGTAACTTTTTACTGGAACTTCAAATGGCCCTAACTTCTAAACGGTGCGTCCCACACCTATAAAAGTTTGCAACAAGCAAATTCTTGCAAGTTTTTACTTGTGCGTCATAAAACCTTGAAATTTTGTGACAATAAAGTACTCGAGCCTCTTATCAATTTAAGCTATCGCTCATAGCTATGATACCCTCGAGTCCCAAATCAAACACTGATAAAACTTCAAATGGTCCTAACTTCTATACGGTGCGTCCTACACCAATCAAACTTTGCAACAATGAAATGCTTGTAACTTTTTACTGGAGCGTCATAAAACCTTGAAATTTGGTGACAATAAAGTACTCGAGCCTCTTATCAATTCTAGCTATCGCTCATAGCTATGCTACCCTTGAGTCCCAAGTCAAACACTGATGAAATTTCAAATGGCCCTAACTTCTATACGGTGCGACCTACACCTATCAAAGTTTGCAACAATCAAATGCCTGTAACTTTTTACTGGAGCTTAATAAAATCTTGACATTTTGTGACAATGAAGTACTCGAGCCTCTTATCAATTCAAGCTATCGCTCATAGCTATGCTACTCTTGAGTCCCAAATCAAATACTGATAATACTTCAAATGGCCCTAACTTCTATACGGTGCGGCCCATACTTATAAAAGTTTTCAACAATCAAATTCTTGCAAGTTTTTACTTGTGCGTCATAAAATCTTGAAATTTTGTGACAATAAAGTACTCGAGCCTCTTATCAATTTAAGCTATCGCTCATAGCTATGCTACCCTCGAGTCCCAAATCAAACACTGATAAAACTTCAAATGGCCCTAACTTCTATACGGTGCGTCCTACACCAATCAAAGTTTGCAACAATCAATTGCTTGTAACTTTTTACTGGAGCGTCATAAAACCTTGAAATTTTGTGACAATAAATTACTCGAGCCTCTTATCAATTTAAGCTATCGCTCATAGCTACGCTACCCTTGAGTCCCAAACCAAACACTGATAAAACTTCAAATGGCGCTATCTTCTATACGGTGCGTCCCACACCTATCAAAGTTTGCAACAATCAAATGCTTGCAACTTTTTACTAGAGCGTCGTAAAACCTTGACATTTTGTGACAATCAAGTACTCGAGCCTCTTATCAATTTAAGCTATCGCTCGTAGCTATGCTACCTTTGACTCCAAAATCAAACACTGATAAAACTTCAAATGGCCCTAACTTCTATACGGTGCGTCCTACACCTATCAAACTTTGCAACATTCAAATGCTTGTAAATTTTTAATGGAGCGTCCAAAAACCTTGCAGTTTTGTGACAATAAAGTACTCGTGCCTCTTATCAATTTAAGCTATCGCTCATAGCTATCCTACCCTTGAGTGCCAAATCAAACACTGATAAAACTTTAAATTTCCCAAACTTATATACAGTGCGTCCTACAACTATCCAAGTTTGCAACAATCAAATGTTTGTAACTTTTTACTGGAGCGTCATAAAACCTTGAAATTTGGTGACAATAAAGTACTCGAGCCTTTTATCAATTTAAGCTATCGCAAATAGCTATGGTACCTTTGTGTCCCAAATCAAACACTGATAAAACTTTAAATGGCCCTAATTTCTATACGGTGCGTCCTATACCTATAAAAGTTTGCTTCAATCAAATGCTTGTAACTTTTTACTGGAGCTTAATAAAATCTTGAAATTATGTGACAATGAAGTACTCGAGCCTCTTGTCAATTTAAGATATCTCTCATAGCTCTGCTACCCTTGAGTCCCAAATCAAACATTGATAAACCTTCAGATGGCCCTAACTTCTATACTGTGCGTCCCACACCTATAAAAGTTTGCAACAATAAAATTTTTGCAAGTTTTTACTTGTGCGTCATAGAACCTTGAAATTTTGTGACAATAAGGTACTCGAGCCTCTTAGCAATTTAAGCTATCGCTCATAGCTATGCTACCCTCGAGTCCCAAATCAAACAGTGTTAAAACTTCAAATGGCACTAACGTCCTACACCAATCAAAGTTTGCAACAATCAAATGCTTGTAACTTTTTACTGGAGCTTCAAATGGCCCTAACTTCTAAACGGTGCGTCCCACACCTATAAAAGTTTGCAACAAGCAAATTCTTGCAAGTTTTTACTTGTGCGTCATAAAACCTTGAAATTTTGTGACAATAAAGTACTCGAGCCTCTTCTCAATTTAAGCTATCGCTCATAGCTATGATACCCACGAGTCCCAAATCAAACACTGATAAAACTTCAAATGGTCCTAACTTCTATACGGTGCGTCCTACACCAATCAAACTTTGCAACAATGAAATGCTTGTAACTTTTTACTGGAGCGTCATAAAACCTTGAAATTTGGTGACAATAAAGTACTCGAGCCTCTTATCAATTCTAGCTATCGCTCATAGCTATGCTACCCTTGAGTCCCAAATCAAACACTGATGAAATTTCAAATGGCCCTAACTTCTATACGGTGCGTCCTACAGCTATCAAAGTTTGCAACATTCAAATGCTTGTAACTTTCTACTGGAGCGTCATAAAATCTTAAAATTTTGTGTCAATAAAGAACCCGAGCCTCTCGTAAATTTAAGCTATCATAGCTATGCTACCCTTGAGTCCCAAACCAAACACTGATAAAAATGGCGCTATCTTCTATACGGTGCGTCCTAAACCTATCAAAGTTTGCAAGAATCAAATGCTTGTAACTTTTTACTGGAGCTTAATAAAATCTTGAAATTTTGGGACACTGAAGTACTCGAGCCTCTTGTCAATTTAAGCTATCTCTCAATGCTATGCTACCCTTGAGTCCCAAATCAAATACTGATAAAACTTCAAATGGCCCTAACTTCTATACGGAGCGTCCCACACCTATAAAAGTTTGCAACAATCAAATTCTTCTAAGTTTTTACTGGAGCTTAATAAAATCTTGAAATTTTGTGACAATAATATACTCGAGCCTCTTATCAATTTAAGCTATCGCTCATAGCTATGCTACCATTGAGTCCCAAATCAAACACTGATAAAACTTCAAATGGCCCTAACTTCTATACGGTGCGTCCTAAACCTATCAAAGTTTGTAAGAATCAAATGCTTCTAACTTTTTACTGGAGCGTCATAAAACCTTGAAATTTTGTGACAATAAAGTACTCGAGCCTCTTATCAATTTAAGCTATCATAGATATGATACCCTTGAGTCCCAAACCAAATACTGATAACACTTCAAATGTTCCTAACTTCTATACGGTGCATCCTATACCTATCAAACTTTGCAACATTCAAATGTTTGTAAATTTTTACTGGAGCGTCATAAAATCGTGAAATTTTGTGACAATAAAGTACCCGAGCCTCTTATCAATTTCAGCTATCATAGCTATGCTACCCTTGAGTCCCAAACCAAACACTGATAAAATTTCAAATGGCCCTATCTTTTATACGGTGCGTCCCACACCTATCAAAGTTTGCAACAATTAAATGCTTGCAACTTTTTACTGGAGCGTCGTAAAACCTTGACATTTTTTGACAATAAAGTACTCGAGCCTCTTATCAATTTAAGTTATCGCTCATAGCTATGCTACCCTTGAGTGCCAAATCAAACACTGACAAAACTTTAAATGGCCCTAACTTCTATACAGTGCGTCCTACAACTATCAAAGTTTGCAACAATCAAATGTTTGTAACTTTTTACTGGAGCGTCATAAAGCCTTGAAATTTGGTGACAATAAAGTACTGGAGCCTCTTAGTAATTTAAGCTATCGCTCATAGCTACGCTACCCTCGAGTCCCAAGTCAAACACTGATAAAACTTCAAATGGTCCTAACTTCTATACGGTGCGTCCTACACCAATCAAAGTTTGCAACAATCAAATGCTTGTAACTTTTTACTGGAGCGTCATAAAACGTTGAAAATTGGTGACAATAAAAGTACTCGAGCCTCTTATCAATTCTAGCTATCGCTCATAGCTATGCTACCCTTGAGTCCCAAATCAAACACTGATGAAATTTCAAATGGCCCTAACTTCTATACGGTGCGTCCTATACCCATCAAAGTTTGCAACAATCAAATGCCTGTAACTTTTTACTGGAGCTTATTAAAATCTTGACATTTTGTGACAATGAAGTACTCGAGCCTCTTATCAATTCAAGCTATCGCTCATAGCTATGCTACTCTTGAGTCCCAAATCAAATACTGATAATACTTCAAATGGCCCTAACTTCTATACGGTGCGGCCCATACTTATAAAAGTTTTCAACAATCAAATTCTTGCAAGTTTTTACTTGTGCGTCATAAAACCTTGAAATTTTGTGACAATAAAGTACTCGAGCCTCTTATCAATTTAAGCTATCGCTCATAGCTATGCTACCCTCGAGTCCCAAATCAAACACTGATAAAACTTCAAATGGCCCTAACTTCTATACGGTGCGTCCTACACCAATCAAAGTTTGCAACAATCAATTGCTTGTAACCTTTTACTGGAGCGTCATAAAACCTTGAAATTTTGTGACAATAAATTACTCGAGCCTCTTATCAATTTAAGCTATCGCTCATAGCTACGCTACCCTTGAGTCCCAAACCAAACACTGATAAAACTTCAAATGGCGCTATCTTCTATACGGTGCGTCCCACACCTATCAAAGTTTGCAACAATCAAATGCTTGCAACTTTTTACTAGAGCGTCGTAAAACCTTGACATTTTGTGACAATAAAGTACTCGAGCCTCTTATCAATTTAAGCTATCGCTCGTAGCTATGCTACCTTTGACTCCAAAATCAAACACTGATAAAACTTCAAATGGCCCTAACTTCTATACGGTGCGTCCTACACCTATCAAACTTTGCAACATTCAAATGCTTGTAAATTTTTAATGGAGCGTCCAAAAACCTTGTAGTTTTGTGACAATAAAGTACTCGTGCCTCTTATCAATTTAAGCTATCGCTCATAGCTATCCTACCCTTGAGTGCCAAATCAAACACTGATAAAACTTTAAATTTCCCAAACTTCTATACAGTGCGTCCTACAACTATCCAAGTTTGCAACAATCAAATGTTTGTAACTTTTTACTGGAGCGTCATAAAACCTTGAAATTTGGTGACAATAAAGTACTCGAGCCTTTTATCAATTTAAGCTATCGCAAATAGCTATGGTACCTTTGTGTCCCAAATCAAACACTGATAAAACTTTAAATGGCCCTAATTTCTATACGGTGCGTCCTATACCTATAAAAGTTTGCTTCAATCAAATGCTTGTAACTTTTAACTGGAGCTTAATAAAATCTTGAAATTATGTGACAATGAAGTACTCGAGCCTCTTGTCAATTTAAGATATCTCTCATAGCTCTGCTACCCTTGAGTCCCAAATCAAACATTGATAAAACTTCAGATGGCCCTAACTTCTATACTGTGCGTCCCACACCTATAAAAGTTTGCAACAATAAAATGTTTGCAAGTTTTTACTTGTGCGTCATAAAACTTTGAAATTTTGTGACAATAAAGTACTCGAGCCTCTTATCAATTTAAGCTATCGCTCATAGCTATGATACCCTCGAGTCCCAAATCAAACACTGATAAAACTTCAAATGGTCCTAACTTCTATACGGTGCGTCCTACACCAATCAAACTTTGCAACAATGAAATGCTTGTAACTTTTTACTGGAGCGTCATAAAACCTTGAAATTTGGTGACAATAAAGTACTCGAGCCTCTTATCAATTCTAGCTATCGCTCATAGCTATGCTACCCTTGTGTCCCAAATCAAACACGAATGAAATTTCAAATGGCCCTAACTTCTATACGGTGCGTCCTAAACCTATCAAAGTTTGTAAGAATCAAATGCTTCTAACTTTTTACTGGAGCGTCATAAAACCTTGAAATTTTGTGACAATAAAGTACTCGAGCCTCTTATCAATTCTAGCTATCGCTCATAGCTATGCTACCCTTGAGTCCCAAATCAAACACTGATGAAATTTCAAATGGCCCTAACTTCTATACGGTGCGTCCTAAACCTATCAAAGTTTGCAACATTCAAATGCTTGTAACTTTCTACTGGAGCGTCATAAAATCTTAAAATTTTGTGTCAATAAAGAACCCGAGCCTCTCGTAAATTTAAGCTATCATAGCTATGCTACCCTTGAGTCCCAAACCAAACACTGATAAAAATGGCGCTATCTTCTATACGGTGCGTCCTAAACCTATCAAAGTTTGCAAGAATCAAATGCTTGTAACTTTTTACTGGAGCTTAATAAAATCTTGAAATTTTGGGACACTGAAGTACTCGAGCCTCTTGTCAATTTAAGCTATCTCTCAATGCTATGCTACCCTTGAGTCCCAAATCAAATACTGACCCTAACTTCTATACGGAGCGTCCCACACCTATAAAAGTTTGCAACAATCAAATTCTTCTAAGTTTTTACTGGAGCTTAATAAAATCTTGAAATTTTGTGACAATAATGTACTCGAGCCTCTTATCAATTTAAGCTATCGCTCATAGCTATGCTACCATTGAGTCCCAAATCAAACACTGATAAAACTTCAAATGGCCCTAACTTCTATACGGTGCGTCCTAAACCTATCAAAGTTTGTAAGAATCAAATGCTTCTAACTTTTTACTGGAGCGTCAGAAAACCTTGAAATTTTGTGACAATAAAGTACTCGAGCCTCTTATCAATTTAAGCTATCATAGATATGATACCCTTGAGTCCCAAACCAAATACTGATAACACTTCAAATGTTCCTAACTTCTATACGGTGCATCCTATACCTATCAAACTTTGCAACATTCAAATGTTTGTAACTTTTTACTGGAGCGTCATAAAACCTTGAAATTTTGTGACAATAAAGTACTCGAGCCTCTTATCAATTCTAGCTATCGCTCATAGCTATGCTACCCTTGAGTCCCAAATCAAACACTGATAAAATTTCAAATGGCCCTATCTTTTATACGGTGCGTCCCACACCTATCAAAGTTTGCAACAATTAAATGCTTGCAACTTTTTACTGGAGCGTCGTAAAACCTTGACATTTTTTGACAATAAAGTACTCGAGCCTCTTATCAATATAAGTTATCGCTCATAGCTATGCTACCCTTGAGTGCCAAATCAAACACTTACAAAACTTTAAATGGCCCTATTTTCTATACAGTACGTCCTACAACTATCAAAGTTTGCAACAATCAAATGTTTGTAACTTTTTACTGGAGCGTCATAAAGCCTTGAAATTTGGTGACAATAAAGTACTCGAGCCTCTTAGTAATTTAAGCTATCGCTCATAGCTACGTTACCCTCGAGTCCCAAATCAAACACTGATAAAACTTCAAATGGTCCTAACTTCTATACGGTGCGTCCTACACCAATCAAAGTTTGCAACAATCAAATGCTTGTAACTTTTTACTGGAGCGTCATAAAACCTTGAAATTTGGTGACAATAAAAGTACTCGAGCCTTTTATCAATTCTAGCTATCGCTCATAGCTATGCTACCCTTGAGTCCCAAATCAAACACTGATGAAATTTCAAATGGCCCTAACTTCTAGACGGTGCGTCCTATACCTATCAAAGTTTGCAACAATCAAATGCCTGTAACTTTTTACTGGAGCTTAATAAAATCTTGACATTTTGTGACAATGAAGTACTCGAGCCTCTTATCAATTCAAGCTATCGCTCATAGCTATGCTACTCTTGAGTCCCAAATCAAATACTGATAATACTTCAAATGGCCCTAACTTCTATACGGTGCGGCCCATACTTATAAAAGTTTGCAACAATCAAATTCTTGCAAGTTTTTACTTGTGCGTCATAAAACCTTGAAATTTTGTGACAATAAAGTACTCGAGCCTCTTATCAATTTAAGCTATCGCTCATAGCTATGCTACCCTCGAGTCCCAAATCAAACACTGATAAAACTTCAAATGGCCCTAACTTCTATACGGTGCGTCCTACACCAATCAAAGTTTGCAACAATCAATTGCTTGTAACTTTTTACTGGAGCGTCATAAAACCTTGAAATTTTGTGACAATAAAGTACTCGAGCCTCTTATCAATTTAAGCTATCGCTCATAGCTACGCTACCCTTGAGTCCCAAACCAAACACTGATAAAACTTCAAATAGCGCTATCTTCTATACGGTGCGTCCCACACCTATCAAAGTTTGCAACAATCAAATGCTTGCAACTTTTTACTAGAGCGTCGTAAAACCTTGACATTTTGTGACAATAAAGTACTCGAGCCTCTTATCAATTTAAGCTATCGCTCGTAGCTATGCTACCTTTGACTCCAAAATCAAACACTGATAATACTTCAAATGGCCCTAACTTCTATACGGTGCGTCCTATACCTATCAAACTTTGCAACATTCAAATGTTTGTAAATTTTTACTGGAGCGTCATAAAATCGTGAAATTTTGTGACAATAAAGTACCCGAGCCTCTTATCAATTTAAGCTATCATAGCTATGCTACCCTTGAGTCCCAAACCAAACACTGATAAAATTTCAAATGGCTCTATCTTTTATACGGTGCGTCCCACACCTATCAAAGTTTGCAACAATTAAATGCTTGCAACTTTTTACTGGAGCGTCGTAAAACCTTGACATTTTTTGACAATAAAGTACTCGAGCCTCTTATCAATATAAGTTATCGCTCATAGCTATGCTACCCTTGAGTGCCAAATCAAACACTGACAAAACTTTAAATGGCCCTAACTTCTATACAGTACGTCCTACAACTATCAAAGTTTGCAACAATCAAATGTTTGTAACTTTTTACTGGAGCGTCATAAAGCCTTGAAATTTGGTGACAATAAAGTACTCGAGCCTCTTAGTAATTTAAGCTATCGCTCATAGCTACGCTACCTTCGAGTCCCAAATCAAACACTGATAAAACTTCAAATGGTCCTAACTTCTATACGGTGCGTCCTACACCAATCAAAGTTTGCAACAATCAAATGCTTGTAACTTTTTACTGGAGCGTCATAAAACCTTGAAATTTGGTGACAATAAAAGTACTCGAGCCTTTTATCAATTCTAGCTATCGCTCATAGCTATGCTACCCTTGAGTCCCAAATCAAACACTGATGAAATTTCAAATGGCCCTAACTTCTATACGGTGCGTCCTATACCTATCAAAGTTTGCAACAATCAAATGCCTGTAACTTTTTACTGGAGCTTAATAAAATCTTGACATTTTGTGACAATGAAGTACTCGAGCCTCTTATCAATTCAAGCTATCGCTCATAGCTATGCTACTCTTGAGTCCCAAATCAAATACTGATAATACTTCAAATGGCCCTAACTTCTATACGGTGCGGCCCATACTTATAAAAGTTTGCAACAATCAAATTCTTGCAAGTTTTTACTTGTGCGTCATAAAACCTTGAAATTTTGTGACAATAAAGTACTCGAGCCTCTTATCAATTTAAGCTATCGCTCATAGCTATGCTACCCTCGAGTCCCAAATCAAACACTGATAAAACTTCAAATGGCCCTAACTTCTATACGGTGCGTCCTACACCAATCAAAGTTTGCAACAATCAATTGCTTGTAACTTTTTACTGGAGCGTCATAAAACCTTGAAATTTTGTGACAATAAAGTACTCGAGCCTCTTATCAATTTAAGCTATCGCTCATAGCTACGCTACCTTTGACTCCAAAATCAAACACTGATAAAACTTCAAATGGCCCTAACTTCTATACGGTGCGTCCTACAC
This sequence comes from Clusia tigrina, assembly GCA_920105625.2. Classification (NCBI taxonomy): domain Eukaryota; kingdom Metazoa; phylum Arthropoda; class Insecta; order Diptera; family Clusiidae; genus Clusia; species Clusia tigrina. The sequence goes on from OV050030.1 coordinate 212,355,134, forward strand.
CTATCAAACTTTGCAACATTCAAATGCTTGTAAATTTTTAATGGAGCGTCCAAAAACCTTGCAGTTTTGTGACAATAAAGTACTCGTGCCTCTTATCAATTTAAGCTATCGCTCATAGCTATGCTACCCTTGAGTGCCAAATCAAACACTGATAAAACTTTAAATTTCCCAAACTTCTATACAGTGCGTCCTACAACTATCAAAGTTTGCAACAATCAAATGTTTGTAACTTTTTACTGGAGCGTCATAAAACCTTGAAATTTGGTGACAATAAAGTACTCGAGCCTTTTATCAATTTAAGCTATCGCAAATAGCTATGGTACCTTTGTGTCCCAAATCAAACACTGATAAAACTTTAAATGGCCCTAATTTCTATACGGTGCGTCCTATACCTATAAAAGTTTGCTTCAATCAAATGCTTGTAACTTTTTACTGGAGCTTAATAAAATCTTGAAATTTTGTGACAATGAAGTACTCGAGCCTCTTGTCAATTTAAGATATCTCTCATAGCTCTGCTACCCTTGAGTCCCAAATCAAACATTGATAAAACTTCAGATGGCCCTAACTTCTATACTGTGCGTCCCACACCTATAAAAGTTTGCAACAATAAAATTTTTGCAAGTTTTTACTTGTGCGTCATAAAACCTTGAAATTTTGTGACAATAAGGTACTCGAGCCTCTTAGCAATTTAAGCTATCGCTCATAGCTATGCTACCCTCGAGTCCCAAATCAAACACTGTTAAAACTTCAAATGGCACTAACGTCCTACACCAATCAAAGTTTGCAACAATCAAATGCTTGTAACTTTTTACTGGAGCTTCAAATGGCCCTAACTTCTAAACGGTGCGTCCCACACCTATCAAAGTTTGTAAGAATCAAATGCTTCTAACTTTTTACTGGAGCGTCAGAAAACCTTGAAATTTTGTGACAATAAAGTACTCGAGCCTCTTATCAATTTAATCTCTCATAGATATGATACCCTTGAGTCCCAAACCAAATACTGATAACACTTCAAATGTTCCTAACTTCTATACGGTGCATCCTATACCTATCAAACTTTGCAACATTCAAATGTTTGTAAATTTTTACTGGAGCGTCATAAAATCGTGAAATTTTGTGACAATAAAGTACCCGAGCCTCTTATCAATTTAAGCTATCATAGCTATGCTACCCTTGAGTCCCAAACCAAACACTGATAAAATTTCAAATGGCCCTATCTTTTATACGGTGCGTCCCACACCTATCAAAGTTTGCAACAATTAAATGCTTGCAACTTTTTACTGGAGCGTCGTAAAACCTTGACATTTTTTGACAATAAAGTACTCGAGCCTCTTATCAATATAAGTTATCGCTCATAGCTATGCTACCCTTGAGTGCCAAATCAAACACTGACAAAACTTTAAATGGCCCTAACTTCTATACAGTACGTCCTACAACTATCAAAGTTTGCAACAATCAAATGTTTGTAACTTTTTACTGGAGCGTCATAAAGCCTTGAAATTTGGTGACAATAAAGTACTCGAGCCTTTTAGTAATTTAAGCTATCGCTCATAGCTACGCTACCCTCGAGTCCCAAATCAAACACTGATAAAACTTCAAATGGTCCTAACTTCTATACGGTGCGTCCTACACCAATCAAAGTTTGCAACAATCAAATGCTTGTAACTTTTTACTGGAGCGTCATAAAACCTTGAAATTTGGTGACAATAAAAGTACTCGAGCCTCTTATCAATTCTAGCTATCGCTCATAGCTATGCTACCCTTGAGTCCCAAATCAAACACTGATGAAATTTCAAATGGCCCTAACTTCTATACGGTGCGTCCTATACCTATCAAAGTTTGCAACAATCAAATGCCTGTAACTTTTTACTGGAGCTTAATAAAAAATTGACATTTTGTGACAATGAAGTACTCGAGCCTCTTATCAATTCAAGCTATCGCTCATAGCTATGCTACTCTTGAGTCCCAAATCAAATACTGATAATACTTCAAATGGCCCTAACTTCTATACGGTGCGGCCCATACTTATAAAAGTTTGCAACAATCAAATTCTTGCAAGTTTTTACTTGTGCGTCATAAAACCTTGAAATTTTGTGACAATAAAGTACTCGAGCCTCTTATCAATTTAAGCTATCGCTCATAGCTATGCTACCCTCGAGTCCCAAATCAAACACTGATAAAACTTCAAATGGCCCTAACTTCTATACGGTGCGTCCTACACCAATCAAAGTTTGCAACAATCAATTGCTTGTAACTTTTTACTGGAGCGTCATAAAACCTTGAAATTTTGTGACAATAAAGTACTCGAGCCTCTTATCAATTTAAGCTATCGCTCATAGCTACGCTACCCTTGAGTCCCAAACCAAACACTGATAAAACTTCAAATGGCGTTATCTTCTATACGGTGCGTCCCACACCTATCAAAGTTTGCAACAATCAAATGCTTGCAACTTTTTACTAGAGCGTCGTAAAACCTTGACATTTTGTGACAATAAAGTACTCGAGCCTCTTATCAATTTAAGCTATCGCTCGTAGCTATGCTACCTTTGACTCCAAAATCAAACACTGATAAAACTTCAAATGGCCCTAACTTCTATACGGTGCGTCCTACACCTATCAAACTTTGCAACATTCAAATGCTTGTAAATTTTTAATGGAGCGTCCAAAAACCTTGCAGTTTTGTGACAATAAAGTACTCGTGCCTCTTATCAATTTAAGCTATCGCTCATAGCTATGCTACCCTTGAGTGCCAAATCAAACACTGATAAAACTTTAAATTTCCCAAACTTCTATACAGTGCGTCCTACAACTATCAAAGTTTGCAACAATCAAATGCTTGTAACTTTTTACTGGAGCTTAATAAAATCTTGAAATTTTGTGACAATGAAGTACTCGAGCCTCTTGTCAATTTAAGACATCTCTCATAGCTCTGCTACCCTTGAGTCCCAAATCAAACATTGATAAAACTTCAGATGGCCCTAACTTCTATACTGTGCGTCCCACACCTATAAAAGTTTGCAACAATAAAATTTTTGCAAGTTTTTACTTGTGCGTCATAAAACCTTGAAATTTTGTGACAATAAGGTACTCGAGCCTCTTAGCAATTTAAGCTATCGCTCATAGCTATGCTACCTTCGAGTCCCAAATCAAACACTGTTAAAACTTCAAATGGCACTAACGTCCTACACCAATCAAAGTTTGCAACAATGAAATGCTTGTAACTTTTTACTGGAGCGTCATAAAACCTTGAAATTTGGTGACAATAAAGTACTCGAGCCTCTTATCAATTCTAGCTATCGCTCATAGCTATGCTACCCTTGAGTCCCAAATCAAACACTGATGAAATTTCAAATGGCCCTAACTTCTATACGGTGCGTCCTATACCTATCAAAGTTTGCAAAAATCAAATGCCTGTAACTTTTTACTGGAGCTTAATAAAATCTTGACATTTTGTGACAATAAAGTACTCGAGCCTCTTATCAATTTAAGCTATCGCTCATAGCTATGCTACCCTTGAGTCCCAAATCAAACACTGATAAAACTTCAAATGGCCCTAACTTTTATACGGTGCGTCCTATACCTATCAAAGTTTGCAAGAATCAAATGCTTGTAACTTTTTACTGGAGCTTAATAAAATCTTGAAATTTTGTGACAATAAAGTACTCGAGCCTCTTGTCAATTTAAGCTATCGCTCATAGCTATGCTAACTTTGAGTCCCAAATCAAACACTGATAAAACTTCAAATGGCCCTAACTTCTATCCGGTGCGTCCTATACCTATCAAAGTTGGCAACAATCAAATGCTTGTAACATTTTACTGGAGCGTCATAAAACCTTGAAATTTTGTAACAATAAAGTACTCGATCCTCTTATCAATTTAAGCTATCGCTCATAGCTATGCTACCCTTGAGTCGCAAATCAAACACAGCTAAACCTTCAAATGGCCCTAACTTCTATACGGTGCGTCCTATACCTATCAAAGTTTGCAAGAATCAAATGCTTGTAACTTTTTACTGGAGGTTAATATAATCTTGAAATTTTGTGACAATAAAGTACTCGAGCCTCTTGTCAATTGAAGCTATCGCTCATAGCTATGCTACTCTTGAGCCCCAAATCAAACACTGATAAAATTTCAAATGGCCCTAACTTCTATACGGTGCGTCCTATACCTATCAAAGTTTGCAACAATCAAAGGCTTGTAACTTTTTACTGGAGCTTAATAAAATCTTGAAATTTTGTGACAATGAAGTACTCGAGCATCTTGTCAATTTCAGCTATCTCTCATAGCTATGCTACCCTTGAGTCCCAAATCAAATACTGATGAAACTTCAAATGGCCCTAACTTCTATACTGTGCGTCCCATACTTATAAAAGTTTGCAACAATCAAATTCTTGCAAGTTTTTACTTGTGCGTCATAAAACCTTTAAATTTTGTGACAATAAAGTATTCGAGCCTCTTATCAACTTAAGCTATCGCTCATAGCTATGCTACCCTCGAGTCCCAAATCAAACACTGATAAAACTTCAAATGGCCCTAACTTCTATACGGTGCGTCTACACCAATCAAAGTTTGCAACAATCAAATGCTTCTAACTTTTTACTGGAGCGTCATAAAACCTTGAAATTTGGTGACAATAAAGTACTCGAGCCTCTTATCAATTCAAGCTATCGCTCATAGCTATGCTACCCTTGAGTCCCAAACCAAACACTGATAACACTTCAAATGGCCCTAATTTCTATACGGTGCGTCCTACACCTATCAAACTTTGCAACATCCAAATGCTTGTAACTTTTTACTGGAACGTCATAAAACCTTGAAATTTTGTGACAATAAAGTACTCGAGCCTCTTATCAATTTAAGCTATTATAGCTATGCTACCCTTGAGTCCCAAACCAAACACTGATAAAACTTCAAATGGCCCTATCTTCTAAACGGTGCGTCCCACACCTATCAAAGTTTGCAACAATCAAATGCTTGCAACTTTTTACTGGAGCGTCGTAAAACCTTGACATTTTGTGACAATAAAGTACTCGAGCCTCTTATCAATTTAAGCTATCGCTCATAGCTATGCTACCCTTGAGTGCCAAATCAAACTCTGATAAAACTTTAAATGGCCCTAACTTCTATACAGTGCGTCCTACAACTATCAAAGTTTGCAACAATTAAATGTTTGCAACTCTTTACTGGAGCGTCGAAAAATCTTGAAATTTTGTGACAATAAAGTACTCGAGCCTCTTATCAATTCAAGCCATCGCTCAGAGCTATGCTACTTTTGAGCCTTAAATCAAACACGGATAAAACTTCAAATGGCCTTAACTTCTATACGGTGCGTCTTATACTTATCAAAGTTTGCAACAATCAAATGCTTCTAACTTTTTACTGGAGCGTCATAAAACCTTGAAATTTTGTGACAATAAAGTACTCGAGTCTCTTATCAATTTAAGCTATCGCTCATAGCTATCCTACCCTTGAGTCCCAAATCAAACACTGATAAAACTTCCAATGGCCCTAAGTTCTATACGGTGCGTCCTACACTTATCAAACTTTGGTAACAATCAAATGCTTCTAACTTTTTACTGGAGCGTCATAAAACCTTGATATTTTGTGACAATAAAGTACTCGAGCCTCTTATCAATTTAAGCTATCATAGCTGTTGTGTATTACACTTATTTATTTAGAGCCCGAAGGAAAAACGCAATGGTTCAATTAAATGGTCATTACACGACTGCTCCTTTATTCTTTATCTTATTCTAGTTTTACATCTTTCGTTGAGTTCGCGTTAGGCTTGCCAGATTGTGGTGCAAATGGAAATACCCAACACGCCTCCCCTTTAGCTGTTTACAATTCATGACAAAGATGTCTGATTTATTATTCTAATAATGTTAACAAATTTAAACCGTGAGCTCAATATGATAAAATTTAATTAAATTTAAATTCAATACGTAAGTTCAATACCAAAACTTATTTAAATTCAAGTAAATTCAACTTCATAAAATTACAACTTCAATTTACGGATATTTATAATACTTATGAATATTATGAATATACAATATCTAATCAATAACAAATTATTATGAAAAGAAAGATTAAATTCATACATATAAAAGAATATTTCAAATTTTAATGTTTTACTGCTCTACCACGGTCTCTGGGTCTTAGTTGTCTCTTAGGTGTCTCTACACCCTTTGCCTCTTAATCAGTACCTTTACGTAGACCAGTAGCTGCCTGCTCATTGTCACCAACAGACATTGTGTTTTGACAATCATTCTCATTAGTAGCTCTCACCTCTGGGTTTTCAGTTTGGACTTTATCATTAATTTTATCATTATCAATATTATTGTTATTGTTGTTGAGACTACACCCTACACCCCTTATCTGATCTAAATGCCTTTTTATTTCTCTATTGTTGTTGTTAAATATGCATAAATAAGTTTGAGTACCGATTCTTTTTTTGATAGTAGCTGGAGACCAACTTGGTTTGTTCGGATTAGTATAGTTACGGATGAGTACTCTTTGGCCTTCACTAAATTCGGTATTACGCTTGCCTTTATGAGAGTTTACACTCTTATCGTTACTTTCTAAAATTTTTCCTTTTATCAACGGCGGTTTCAAATTGCAGAAGCGGGTTTTCAAGTTTCTCCCGAAAAATAATTTTGCCGGCGACTCACCTGTAACACAATGCGGTGTATTGCGATAATCTATTAAAAATCTGTTGACAATTATATCAAGGCCTATTTCTTTCTGTTGTTTTATGCTAGCCGTTACAGATTTCTTAACGGTCTTAACAAAATTTTCCGCTTGTCCGTTCGTTGACGGATGACCGGGAGCAGTCAGAATATGCTTTACTTTATTATTAAGCAAAAAGTTTTTGAAGTCTTCAGATGTGAACTGACGTCCATTGTCGCTAACGACGACATCCACTAGACCATATCTAGAAAAGAGGCTTCTAAAAGCCTTGATCACAAACGATGACGTGGTTTCTTTAGTTAAAATAACTTCAACCCATTTAGAAAATGAATCAATGACAACTAATAAATATTGACCCAAAATAGGTCCTGCAAAGTCGACGTGAATACGACTCCACACTGAATTCGCAGGTGACCAAGGAATTAAAAAACTTTTCTCAGGACTAACTTGCAGTTCTTGACAAAATTTGCAGCTCTTAATTAACTCTTCAATCTGCTAACCCATTCCGGTCCACCAAATATAACTTCTGGCTAGTGCCTTTGTCTTTACAATGCCAAGATGCGAAGAATGTAAATTTTCTAAGATACGCGCACGCAATTTCTGAGGTATTACTGTGCGATGTCCCCATAAAATGCATCCGTACTCAACTGAAAGCTCACTCGACTTTTCACGAAATGCTGTATATTCATCGCCTTTTAAATTATGCAAATCCGATCTACCAATTACATCAGCCACCTTAGACAGAACCGGGTCTCGTCTCGTTTCTTTGGCTATATCTTTAAAATCCAGATTTGAAAAATTTTCTTTTTCCACTAAATTCACATAATTGCTTTCAAACAAACTTTCTGAAGCAACCTGTTGTGGCATCCTGGACAAACTATCAGCATCATTTAATGTACCTTTAACGTACTGGGGGTGGGGAGATGTTCTCAGCGAGGGAGGGGGAAGTTTTAGTGGGTGCAATTCTCACATACCAAATCTGTGACGACAGTTTTGATGATGCGGCAGGCATTTTTACCCTCTCTACCCAAAAAAAAAAAAAAAAAACGTACTGAACCGAATAGTTAAAGCCTGATAAAATTAGTGACCAACGTTGCATACGTGCCGAAGCTATTATCGGTAAAAACTTGTGTTCGCCAAAAATGGTTAAGAGCGGTTTGTGATCCGTTCGTAACACGAACTGGTGCCCAAGTAAATACTGTTTGAGCTTGGTTACTGAGAAAATTATTACCAATGCTTCTTTCTCTAAAGTGCTGTAATCGATTTCTGCTTTAGTTAAAGCTCTCGGGACAAAAGCTATGGGTTTCATTTTTTTATCTTGACAAATATGTGATAAAACACCCGCCACGGCTGAATTGCAAGCATCAGTTGTCAACACAATAGTTAACTCTGGATTGAAATGCACTAAAACTTGTTCCGACGACATATCTTTCTTTAAAATTTCATATGCATCTTGACAGTGGTTTGACCACTGAAATTTCACATCCTTCTTTAATAAATTATAAAGTGGAGCCATCTTCTGTGCAAAATTGTTAGTAAACTTTGAATAATAATTTAACATACCAATGAAAGCTCTTAACTCTGATATGTCTTTAGGAATAGGGGCGTTAATGACTGAAGATGTTCGATCTTCATTTTTAATCAGCCCATTAGCGTCTATTGTAAATCCTAAGTAGGATGTTTCTTTTTGGAAGAATTTGCACCTGCTCACATTCAATTTGAGACCAGCAGCTTGTAACTTGCTTAAAACTAATTTTAAGTTCTTGACGTGTTCATGAAGGATTTACCTGTTATCGTGATGTCGTCTTGGTATATGACTACGCCCGGAATTTCCCAAAAATGCCTTTCAATGGTATTTTGGAAGATAGCAGCTGCGGTTTTCACCCCGAAAGGCAATCTCTTCATTTTAAGAGTACCAATATGTGTGCTTAAAGTGCATAACATTTGTGACTTCTCATCTAAAAGCAATTGATTATAGGCATTTTCCAAGTCTAACTTCGAGAATAAGTAACCTCCTTGCAAGGAAGCGAAAATCTCATCTATCCTTGGGAGTGGATACTTGATGTCAACCAAATGTTTATTTATGGTCACTTTAAAATCGCCGCACAGACGTAAATCGCCGTTTGGTTTCAAAATCGGCACAAGTGGCGTACCCCACTCTGAGTTGTCCACTTGTTCCAACACATCATCATCAATTAACTGTTTCAACTGTTTTTCTACTTTTGCTTTCCATGCAATCGGTAGCGGACGCGGTTTAAAAAAAATTGGCTTCGCATTTTCATTGATTAATAAAGCCACTTTAGCACATTTGTAAGCTCCTAGTTTATTGTCAAAAACTTCATAATTTTGATTCTTTATTTCCTCTGCCATTACTTCCAAATTATTTCTTTCATTAACCGCATTGACTTGAACTAATTCAAATTTAAACTCTCGCAAAAACGTTCTACCAAGGAAAGGCGGTGTATTTGTATCCGTGACAACAATAACAATTTTCTTTTTAACACCTTGATACACTACGTCCGAAACGTACTCACCCAAAATTTTAATTTGTTCTCCACTATAACTCATGTATTTGTGTTGGCAGTGTGTAAGAGACTTCTTAATTCCGTGCTTCTTTAAAAATGTATTTGGTAACAAAGTGCAGGGCGCTCCGGTATCGCAAACTGCTTCAAAACTGACTCCATCTATTGTTACCGGCAGAGAGTAAAGATTCACCGAATTGACACTCAAGACACTAAAAATAGAAAATCAAACTCGTTATTATCACCAGAAGAATTAAAATCTGAACTTGATACATAACCTATCTTCTTTCGGCCCTTATCTCTGCATATGGATGCTAAATGGCCTGTTCTACTACACGCATGACACTTGCTTTCCTTAAACTTGCATTGCCTTGAATCGTGATTGCGCAAACCGCAATGAGAACATGCTCCGCTCTGCTTCTCTCGATCACCTCCACCGCTGGTTGCGTTCATACCACCTCTCACGCTGCCTCTGCCACTGCCTCTGCCGCTGCCATTGTTGTCGTTGCCGGTTTTACCTCTTGACTTTTGTTGCCCTTGGTTGTTATTTCTCCAGGCCTTTCTTACAAATTGAACTTCTTCTTTTTCAGTCCCGTTACCTCCATTTAGCTTGGTCTCCATGATTAGCGCTTTTTTATATGCACTTTCTAATGTTAACCTCTCATCTTCTTCGCATATTTTCTCAAATATTTTTGTTGATAGCCCCATTACAAATTGGTTTAATAAGAACGCTTGAATTTCATTACCAAACTTGCAACCCATTGCTAATTTTCTGAGCCGTGCATACCAACTTGAAATGGTTTCTTTTTCAAGCTTTGTGGCTTGGTGAAAAATTTTCCTCTCTCGAAAAATTATAGTTTGTGGAGTAAACTGCGTTTGCAAAATTTCGCATATCTCTTTGTACGTTTTATTAACAGGTGACGCCGGGCTACACAAACAATGTAAAACACTGTATGCCTCCGAACCAATAGATTTTAATAAAGTAGCCTTCTTCTTATTTTCGTCGCTACAATTGATTTCGGCAAAATGTATCTCCAGCCTCTCCTTCCACATGACCCAATCGTCCACATTTGGAGAAAACTCCGGTACCGCTTGGGCTTGTGATAACGTAAATGCCACTGGATCTGTCATTTTTCACCTTCACCTTTTTATGTGTTGTTGTGTGAATGGTTTTTTTTTTATTAGTTTTGTATTGGGCACTGTTCGCATATATAAAATATACGTAACTTCTTAATTTGTTCGTATCATTTATATGTTATATGTTCATATGTTGAAAATGTTCAGTTATCATAAATATAAATACATTTATTTTTTTTTATATCCTCGCCGCCATTATGTTGTGTATTTATTTATTTAGAGCCCGAAGGAAAAACGCAATGGTTCAATTAAATGGTCATTACACGACTGCTCCTTTATTCTTTATTTTATTCTAGTTTTACATCTTTCGTTGAGTTCGCGTTAGGCTTGCCAGATTGTGGTGCAAATGGAAATACCCAACAATAGCTATGCTACCCTTGAGTCCCAAACCAAACACTGATAACACTTCAAATGGCCCTAATTTCTATACGGTGCGTCCTACACCTATCAAACTTTGCAACATTCAAATGCTTGTAACTTTTTACTGGAACGTCATAAAATCTTGAAATTTTGTAACAATAAAGTACTCGAGCCTCTTATCAATTTAAGCCATTATAGCTATGCTACACTTGAGTCCCAAACCAAACACTGATAAAACTTCAAATGGCCCTACCTTCTATACGGTGCGTGCCACACCTATCAAAGTTTGCAACAATCAAATGCTTGTAACTTTTTACTGGAGCGTCGTAAAACCTTGACATTTTGTGACAATAAAGTACTCGAGCCTCTTATCAATTTAAGCTATAGCTCATAGCTATGCTACCCTTGAGTCCCAAATCAAACACTGACAAATCTTTTAATGGCCCTAACTTCTATACAGTGCATCCTACAACTATCAAAGTTTGCAACAATGAAATGTTTGTAACTTTTTACTGGAGCGTCATAAAACGTTGAAATTTGGTGACAATAAAGTACTCGAGCCTCTTATCAATTGAAGCTATCGCTCACAGCTATGGTACCCTTGAGTCCCAAATGAAATCACTGATAAAACTTCAAATGGCCCTTACTTCTATATGGTGCGTCCTACACCTATCAAACTTTGCAACATTCAAATGCTTGTAACTTTTTACTGGAGCTCAATAAAATCTTGAAATTTTGTGACAATAAAGTACTCGAGCCTTTTCTCAATTTAAGCTATCGCTCATAGCTATGCTACCCTTGAATCCCAAAACAAACACTGATAAAACTTCAAATGGCCCTAACTTCTATCCGGTGCGTCCTATACCTATCAAACTTTGCAAGATTCAAATGCTTGTCACTTTTTACTGGAGCGTCATAAAATCATGAAATTTGTGACAATAAAGTACTCGATCCTCTTATCAATTTAAGCAATTATAGCTATGCTACCCTTGAGTCCCAAAGCAAACACTGATAAAACTTCAAATAGCCCTATCTTCTAAACGGTGCGTCCCACACCTATCAAAGTTTGCAACAATCAAATGCTTGCAACTTTTTACTGGAGCGTCGTAAAACCTTGACATTTTGTGACAATAAAGTACTCGAGCCTCTTATAAATTTAAGCTATCGCTCATAGCTATGCTACCCTTGAGTCGCAAATCAAACACAGCTAAACCTGCAAATGGCCCTAACTTCTATACGGTGCGTCCTATACCTATCAAAGTTTGCAAGAATCAAATGCTTGTAACTTTTTACTGGAGGTTAATATAATCTTGAAATTTTGTGACAATAAAGTACTCGAGCCTCTTGTCAATTGAAGCTATCGCTCATAGCTATGCTACTCTTGAGCCCCAAATCAAACACTGATAAAATTTCAAATGGCCCTAACTTCTATACGGTGCGTCCTATACCTATCAAAGTTTGCAACAATCAAAGGCTTGTAACTTTTTACTGGGGCTTAATAAAATCTTGAAATTTTGTGACAATGAAGTACTCGAGCATCTTGTTAATTTCAGCTATCTCTCATAGCTATGCTACCCTTGAGTCCCAAATCAAATACTGATGAAACTTCAAATGGCCCTAACTTCTATAATGTGCGTCCCATACTTATCAAAGTTTGCAACAATCAAATTCTTGCAAGTTTTTACTTGTGCGTCATAAAACCTTTATATTTTGTGACAATAAAGTACTCGAGCCTCTTATCAATTTAAGCTATCGCTCATAGCTATGCTATCCTCGAGTCCCAAATCAAACACTGATAAAACTTCAAATGGCCCTAACTTCTATACGGTGCGTCTACACCAATCAAAGTTTGCAACAATCAAATGCTTCTAACTTTTTACTGGAGCGTCATAAAACCTTGAAATTTGGTGACAATAAAGTACTCGAGCCTCTTATCAGTTCAAGCTATCGCTCATAGCTATGCTACCCTTGAGTCCCAAACCAAACACTGATAAAACTTCAAATGGCCCTAACTTCTATCCGGTGCGTCCTATACCTATCAAAGTTGGCAACAATCAAATGCTTGTAACATTTTACTGGAGCGTCATAAAACCTTGAAATTTTGTAACAATAAAGTACTCGATCCTCTTATCAATTTAAGCTATCGCTCATAGCTATGCTACCATTGAGTCGCAAATCAAACACAGCTAAACCTTCAAATGGCCCTAACTTCTATACGGTGCGTCCTATACCTATCAAAGTTTGCAAGAATCAAATGCTTGTAACTTTTTACTGGAGGTTAATATAATCTTGAAATTTTGTGACAATAAAGTACTCGAGCCTCTTGTCAATTGAAGCTATCGCTCATAGCTATGCTACTCTTGAGCCCCAAATCAAACACTGATAAAATTTCAAATGGCCCTAACTTCTATACGGTGCGTCCTATACCTATCAAAGTTTGCAACAATCAAAGGCTTGTAACTTTTTACTGGAGCTTAATAAAATCTTGAAATTTTGTGACAATGAAGTACTCGAGCATCTTGTCAATTTCAGCTATCTCTCATAGCTATGCTACCCTTGAGTCCCAAATCAAATACTGATGAAACTTCAAATGGCCCTAACTTCTATACTGTGCGTTCCATTCTTATAAAAGTTTGCAACAATCAAATTCTTGCAAGTTTTTACTTGTGCGTCATAAAACCTTTAAATTTTGTGACAATAAAGTATTCGAGCCTCTTATCAATTTAAGCTATCGCTCATAGCTATGCTACACTCGAGTCCCAAATCAAACACTGATAAAACTTCAAATGGCCCTAACTTCTATACGGTGCGTCTACACCAATCAAAGTTTGCAACAATCAAATGCTTCTAACTTTTTACTGGAGCGTCATAAAACCTTGAAATTTGGTGACAATAAAGTACTCGAGCCTCTTATCAATTTAAGCTATTATAGCTATGCTACCCTTGAGTCCCAAACCAAACACTGATAAAACTTCAAATGGCCCTATCTTCTAAACGGTGCGTCCCACACCTATCAAAGTTTGCAACAATCAAATGCTTGCAACTTTTTACTGGAGCGTCGTAAAACCTTGACATTTTGTGACAATAAAGTACTCGAGCCTCTTATCAATTTAAGCTATCGCTCATAGCTATGCTACCCTTGAGTGCCAAATCAAACTCTGATAAAACTTTAAATGGCCCTAACTTCTATACAGTGCGTCCTACAACTATCAAAGTTTGCAACAATTAAATGTTTGCAACTCTTTACTGGAGCGTCGAAAAATCTTGAAATTTTGTGACAATAAAGTACTCGAGCCTCTTATCAATTCAAGCCATCGCTCAGAGCTATGCTACTTTTGAGCCCTAAATCAAACACGGATAAAACTTCAAATGGCCTTAACTTCTATACGGTGCGTCCTATACTTATCAAAGTTTGCAACAATCAAATGCTTCTAACTTTTTACTGGAGCGTCATAAAACCTTGAAATTTTGTGACAATAAAGTACTCGAGTCTCTTATCAATTTAAGCTATCGCTCATAGCTATCCTACCCTTGAGTCCCAAATCAAACACTGATAAAACTTCCAATGGCCCTAAGTTCTATACGGTGCGTCCTATACCTATCAAAGTTTGCAAGAATCAAATGCTTGTAACTTTTTACTGGAGCTTAATATAATCTTGAAATTTTGTGACAATAAAGTACTCGAGCCTTTTGTAAATTTAAGCTATCGCTCATAGCTATGCTACCCTTGAGTCCCAAATCAAACACTGATAAAACTTCAAATGGCCCTAACTTCTATCCGGTGCGTCCTATATCTATCAAATTTGGTAACAATCAAATGCTTCTAACTTTTTACTGGAGCGTCATAAAACCTTGATATTTTGTGACAATAAAGTACTCGAGCCACTTATCAATTTAAGCTATCATAGCTGTTGTGTATTACACTTATTTATTTAGAGCCCGAAGGAACAACGCAATGGTTCAATTAAATGGTCATTACACGACTGCTCCTTTATTCTTTATCTTATTCTAGTTTTACATCTTTCGTTGAGTTCGCGTTAGGCTTGCCAGATTGTGGTGCAAATGCAAATACCCAACACGCCTCCCCTTTAGCTGTTTACAATTCATGACAAAGATGTCTGATTTATTATTCTAATAATGTTAACAAATTTAAACCGTGAGCTCAATATGATAAAATTTAATTAAATTTAAATTCAATACGTAAGTTCAATACCAAAACTTATTTAAATTCAAGTAAATTCAACTTCATAAAATTACAACTTCAATTTACGGATATTTATAATACTTATGAATATTATGAATATACAATATCTAATCAATAACAAATTATTATGAAAAGAAAGATTAAATTCATAGAGAGTTTACACTCTTATCGTTACTTTCTAAAATTTTTCCTTTTGTCAACGGCGGTTTCAAATTGCAGAAGCGGGTTTTCAAGTTTCTCCCGAAAAATAATTTTGCCGGCGACTCACCTGTAACACAATGCGGTGTATTGCGATAATCTATTAAAAATCTGTTGACAATTATATCAAGGCCTATTTCTTTCTGTTGTTTTATGCTAGCCGTTACAGATTTCTTAACGGTCTTAACAAAATTTTCCGCTTGTCCGTTCGTTGACGGATGACCGGGAGCAGTCAGAATATGCTTTACTTTATTATTAAGCAAAAAGTTTTTGAAGTCTTCAGATGTGAACTGACGTCCATTGTCGCTAACGACGACATCCACTAGACCATATCTAGAAAAGAGGCTTCTAAAAGCCTTGATCACAAACGATGACGTGGTTTCTTTAGTTAAAATAACTTCAACCCATTTAGAAAATGAATCAATGACAACTAATAAATATTGACCCAAAATAGGTCCTGCAAAGTCGACGTGAATACGACTCCAAACTGAATTCGCAGGTGACCAAGGAATTAAAAAACTTTTCTCAGGACTAACTTGCAGTTCTTGACAACATTTGCAGCTCTTAATTAACTCTTCAATCTGCTAATCCATTCCGGTCCACCAAATATAACTTCTGGCTAGTGCCTTTGTCTTTACAATGCCAAGATGCGAAGAATGTAAATTTTCTAAGATACGCGCACGCAATTTCTGAGGTATTACTGTGCGATGTCCCCATAAAATGCATCCGTACTCAACTGAAAGCTCACTCGACTTTTCACGAAATGCTGTATATTCATCGTCTTTTAAATTATGCAAATCCGATCTACCAATTACATCAGCCACCTTAGACAGAACCGGGTCTCGTCTCGTTTCTTTGGTTATATCTTTAAAATCCAGATTTGAAAAATTTTCTTTTTTCACTAAATTCACATAATTGCTTTCAAACAAACTTTCTGAAGCAACCTGTTGTGGCATCCTGGACAAACTATCAGCATCATTTAATGTACCTTTAACGTACTGGGAGTGGGGAGATGTTCTCAGCGAGGGAGGGGGAAGTTTTAGTGGGTGCAGCGGTTTGTGATCCGTTCGTAACACGAACTGGTGCCCAAGTAAATACTGTTTGAGCTTGGTTACTGAGAAAATTATTGCCAATGCTTCTTTCTCTAAAGTGCTGTAATTGATATCTGCTTTAGTTAAAGCTCTCGGGACAAAAGCTATGGGTTTCATTGTTTTATCTTGACAAATATGTGATAAAACACCCGCCACGGCTGAATTGCAAGCATCAGTTGTCAACACAATAGTTAACTCTGGATTGAAATGCACTAAAACTTGTTCCGACGACATATCTTTCTTTAAAATTTCATATGCATCTTGACAGTGCTTTGACCACTGAAATTTCACATCCTTCTTTAATAAATTATAAAGTGGAGCCATCTTCTGTGCAAAATTGTTAGTAAACTTTGAATAATAATTTAACATACCAATGAAAGCTCTTAACTCTGATATGTCTTTAGGAATAGGGGCGTTAATGACTGAACAATGTTCGATCTTAATTTTTAATCAGCCCATTAGCGTCTATTGTAAATCCTAAGTAGGATGTTTCTTTTTGGAAGAATTTGCACTTGCTCACATTCAATTTGAGACCAGCAGCTTGTAACTTGCTTAAAACTATTTTTAAGTTCTTGACGTGTTCATGAAGGATTTACCTGTTATCGTGATGTCGTCTTGGTATATGACTACGCCCGGAATTTCCCAAAAATGCCTTTCAATGGTTTTTTGGAAGATAGCAGCTGCGGTTTTCACCCCGAAAGGCAATCTCTTCATTTTAAGAGTACCAATATGTGTGCTTAAAGTGCATAACATTTGTGACTTCTCATCTAAAAGCAATTGATTATAGGCATTTTCCAAGTCTAACTTCGAGAATAAGTAACCTCCTTGCAAGGAAGCGAAAATCTCATCTATCCTTGGGAGTGGATACTTGAAGTCAACCAAATGTTTATTTATGGTCACTTTAAAATCGCCGCACAGACGTA
Organism: Clusia tigrina; assembly: GCA_920105625.2. Classification (NCBI taxonomy): domain Eukaryota; kingdom Metazoa; phylum Arthropoda; class Insecta; order Diptera; family Clusiidae; genus Clusia; species Clusia tigrina. Next base: position 212,372,256 of record OV050030.1, read on the forward strand.
AATCGCCGTTTGGTTTCAAAATCGGCACAAGTGGCGTACCCCACTCTGAGTTGTCCACTTGTTCCAACACATCATCATCAATTAACTGTTTCAACTGTTTTTCTACTTTTGCTTTCCATGCAATCGGTAGCGGACGCGGTTTAAAAAAAATTGGCTTCGCATTTTCATTGATTAATAAAGCCACTTTAGCACATTTGTAAGCTCCTAGTTTATTGTCAAAAACTTCATAATTTTGATTCTTTATTTCCTCTGCCATTACTTCCAAATTATTTCTTTCATTAACCGCATTGACTTGAACTAATTCAAATTTAAACTCTCGCAAAAACGTTCTACCAAGGAAAGGCGGTGTATTTGTATCCGTGACAACAATAACAATTTTCTTTTTAACACCTTGATACACTACGTCCGAAACGTACTCACCCAAAATTTTAATTTGTTCTCCACTATAATTCATGTATTTGTGTTGGCAGTGTGTAAGAGACTTCTTAATTCCGTGCTTCTTTAAAAATGTATTTGGTAACAAAGTGCAGGGCGCTCCGGTATCGCAAACTGCTTCAAAACTGACTCCATCTATTGTTACCGGCAGAGAGTAAAGATTCACCGAATTGACACTCAAGACACTAAAAATAGAAAATCAAACTCGTTATTATCACCAGAAGAATTAAAATCTGAACTTGATACATAACCTATCTTCTTTCGGCCCTTATCTCTGCATATGGATGCTAAATGGCCTGTTCTACTACACGCATGACACTTGCTTTCCTTAAACTTGCATTGCCTTGAATCGTGATTGCGCAAACCGCAATGAGAACATGCTCCGCTCTGCTTCTCTCGATCACCTCCACCGCTGGTTGCGTTCATACCACCTCTCACGCTGCCTCTGCCACTGCCTCTGCCGCTGCCATTGTTGTCGTTGCCGGTTTTACCTCTTGACTTTTGTTGCCCTTGGTTGTTATTTCTCCAGGCCTTTCTTACAAATTGAACTTCTTCTTTTTCAGTCCCGTTACCTCCATTTAGCTTGGTCTCCATGATTAGCGCTTTTTTATATGCACTTTCTAATGTTAACCTCTCATCTTCTTCGCATATTTTCTCAAATATTTTTGTTGATAGCCCCATTACAAATTGGTTTAACAAGAACGCTTGAATTTCATCACCAAACTTGCAACCCATTGCTAATTTTCTGAGCCGTGCATACCAACTTGAAATGGTTTCTTTTTCAAGCTTTGTGGCTTGGTGAAAAATTTTCCTCTCTCGAAAAATTATAGTTTGTGGAGTAAACTGCGTTTGCAAAATTTTGCATATCTCTTTGTACGTTTTATTAACAGGTGACGCCGGGCTACACAAACAATGTAAAACACTGTATGCCTCCGAACCAATAGATTTTAATAAAGTAGCCTTCTTCTTATTTTCGTCGCTACAATTGATTTCGGCAAAATGTATCTCCAGCCTCTCCTTCCACATGACCCAATCGTCCACATTTGGAGAAAACTCCGGTACCGCTTGGGCTTGTGATAACGTAAATGCCACTTTATCTGTCATTTTTCACCTTCAACTTTTTGTGTGTTGTTGTGTGAATGGTTTTTTTTATTAGTTTTGTATTGGGCACTGTTCGCATATATAAAATATACGTAACTTCTTAATTTGTTCGTATCATTTATATGTTATATGTTCATATGTTGAAAATGTTCAGTTATCATAAATATAAATACAATTATTTTTTTTTTATATCCTCGCCGCCATTATGTTGTGTATTTATTTATTTAGAGCCCGAAGGAAAAACGCAATGGTTCAATTAAATGGTCATTACACGACTGCTCCTTTATTCTTTATCTTATTCTAGTTTTACATCTTTCGTTGAGTTCGCGTTAAGCTTGCCAGATTGTGGTGCAAATGGAAATACCCAACAATAGCTATGCTACCCTTGAGTCCCAAACCAAACACTGATAACACTTCAAATGGCCCTAATTTCTATACGGTGCGTCCTACACCTATCAAACTTTGCAACATTCAAATGCTTGTAACTTTTTACTGGAAGGTCATAAAATCTTGAAATTTTGTAACAATAAAGTACTCGAGCCTCTTATCAATTTAAGCTATTATAGCTATGCTACACTTGAGTCCCAAACCAAACACTGATAAAACTTCAAATGGCCCTATCTTCTATACGGTGCGTGCCACACCTATCAAAGTTTGCAACAATCAAATGCTTGTAACTTTTTACTGGAGCGTCGTAAAACCTTGACATTTTGTGACAATAAAGTACTCGAGCCTCTTATCAATTTAAATTATAGCTCATAGCTATGCTACCCTTGAGTCCCAAATCAAACACTGACAAATCTTTTAATGGCCCTAACTTCTATACAGTGCATCCTACAACTATCAAAGTTTGCAACAATGAAATGTTTGTAACTTTTTACTGGAGCGTCATAAAACGTTGAAATTTGGTGACAATAAAGTACTCGAGCCTCTTATCAATTTAAGCTATCGCTCACAGCTATGGTACCCTTGAGTCCCAAATGAAATCACTGATAAAACTTCAAATGGCCCTAACTTCTATATGGTGCGTCCTACACCTATCAAACTTTGCAACATTCAAATGCTTGTAATTTTTTACTGGAGCGTCATAAAATCTTTAAATTTTGTGACAATAAAGTACTCGAGCCTCTTGTCTATTTAAGCTATCGCTCACAGCTATGCTACCCTTGAGTGCCAAATCAAACACTGATAAAACTTTAAATGGCCCTACCTTCTATATAGTGCGTCCTACAACTATCAAAGTTTGCAACAATTTAATGTTTGCAACTCTTTACTGGAGCGTCATAAAATCTTGAAATTTTGTGACAATAAAGTACTCGAGCCTCTTATCAATTCAAGCCATCGCTCATAGCTATGCTACTCTTGAGCCCCAAATCAAACACTGATAAAATTTCAAATGGCCCTTACTTCTATACGGTGCGTCCTATACCTATCAAAGTTTGCAACAATGAAATGCTTGTAACTTTTTACTGGAGCTTAATAAAATCTTGAAATTTTGTGACAATGAAGTACTCGAGGCTCTTGTCAATTTAAGTTATCGCTCATAGCTATGCTACCCTCGAGTCCCAAATCAAACACTGATAAAACTTCAAATGGCCCTAACTTCTATACGGTGCGTCCTACACCAATCAAAGTTTGCAACAATCAAACGCTTGTAACTTTTTACTGGAGCGTCATAAAACCTTGAAATTTGGTGACAATAAAGTACTCGAGCCTCTTATCAATTCAAGCCATCGCTCATAGCTATGCTACCCTTGAGTCCCAAATCAAATACTGATAAAATTTCAAATGGCCATAACTTCTATACCTATCAAAGTTTGCAACAATCAAATGCTTGTAACTTTTTACTGGAGCTCAATAAAATCTTGAAATTTTGTGACAATAAAGTACTCGAGCCTTTTCTCAATTTAAGCTATCGCTCATAGCTATGCTACCCTTGAATCCCAAAACAAACACTTATAAAACTTCAAATGGCCCTAACTTCTATCCGGTGCGTCCTATACCTATCAAACTTTGCAAGATTCAAATGCTTGTAACTTTTTACTGGAGCGTCATAAAATCATGAAATTTGTGACAATAAAGTACTCGAGCCTCTTATCAATTTAAGCTATTATAGCTATGCTACCCTTGAGTCCCAAACCAAACACTGATAAAACTTCAAATAGCCCTATCTTCTATACGGTGCGTCCCACACCTATCAAAGTTTGCAACTATCAAATGCTTGCAACTTTTTACTGGAGCGTCGTAAAACCTTGACATTTTGTGACAATAAAGTACTCGAGCCTCTTATCAATTTAAGCTATAGCTCATAGCTATGCTACCCTTGAGTGCCAAATCAAACACTGACAAATCTCTTAATGGCCCTAACTTCTATACAGTGCGTCCTACAACTATCAAAGTTTGCAACAATCAAATGTTTGTAACTTTTTACTGGAGCGTCATAAAACGTTGAAATTTGGTGACAATAAAGTACTCGAGCCTCTTATCAATTTAAGCTATCGCTCACAGCTATGGTACCCTTGAGTCCCAAATCAAATCAGTGATAAAACTTCAAATAGCCCTAACTTCTATACGGTGCGTCCCACACCTATAAAAGTTTGCAACGATCAAATTCTTGCAAGTTTTTACTTGTGCGTCATAAAACCTTGAAATTTTGTGACAATAAAGTACTCGAGCCTCTTATCAATTCAAGCTATCGCTCATAGCTATGCTACCCTTGAGTCCCAAATCAAATACTGATAAAATTTCAAATGGCCCTAACTTCTATACGGTGCGTCCTACACCAATCGAAGTTTGCAATAATCAAATGATTGCAACTTTTTACTGGAGCGTCATAAAACCTTGAAATTTTGGGTCAATAAAGTACTCGAGCCTCTTATCAATTCAAGCTATCGCTCATAGCTATGCTACCCTTGAGTCCCAAACCAAACACTGATAAAAATTCAAATGGCCCTATATTCTATACGCTGCGTCCCACACCTATCAAAGTTTGCAACAATCAAATGCTTGCAACTTTTTACTGGAGCGTCGTAAAACCTTGACATTTTGGAACAATAAAGTACTCGAGATTCTTATCAATTTAAGCTATCGCTCATAGCTATGCTACCCTTGAGTCCCAAATCAAACACTGATAAATTTCAAATGGCCCTAACTTCTATACCGTGCGTCCTATACCTATCAAAGTTTGCAACAATCAAATGCATGTAACTTTTTACTGGAGCTTAATAAAGTCTTGAAATTTTGTGACAATAAAGTACTCGAGCCTTTTATCAATTTAAGCAATCTCTCATAGCTATGCTGCCCTTGAGTCCCAAATCAAACACTGATAAAACTTCAAATGGCCCTAATTTCCATCCGGTGCGTCCTATACCTATCAAAGTTGGCAACAATCAAATGCTTGTAACTTTTTACTGGAACGTCATAAAACCTTGAAATTTTGTAACAATAAAGTACTCGAGCCTCTTATCAATTTAAGCAATCGCTCATAGCTATGCTACCCTTGAGAACCAAAGCAAACACTGATAAAAATTCAAATGGCCCTAACTGCTATACGGTGCATCCTATACATATCAAAGTTTGCAAGAATCAAATGCTTGTGACTTTTTACTGGAGCTTAATAAAATCTTGAAATTTTGTGACAATAAAGTACTCGAGCCTGTTGTCAATTTAAGCAATCGCTCATAGCTACGCTACCCTTGAGAACCAAATCAAACACTGATAAAACTTCAAATGGCCCTAACTTCTATACGGTGCGTCCTACACCTATCAAAGTTTGCAAGAATCAAATGCTTGTAACTTTTTACTGGAGCGTCATAAAACCTTGAAATTTTGTAACAATAAAGTACTCGCGCCTCTTTTCAATTTAAGCTACCGCTCATAGCTATGCTACCCTTGAGTCCCAAATCAAACACTGATAAAACTTCAAATGGCCCTAACTTCTATACGGTGCGTTTTACACCTATCAAACTTTGCCACATTCAAATGCTTGTAACTTTTTACTTTAGCGTCATAAAATCTGTACATTTTGTGACAATAAAGTACTCGAGCCTCTCGTCAATTTAAGCTATCGCTCATACCTATGCTACCCTTGAGTTCCAAATCAAGCACTGCTAAAACTTCAAATGGCCCTAACTTCTATACAGTGCGTCCTACACCTATCAAAGTTTGCAACAATCAAATGCTTGCAACTTTTTTCTGGAGCGTTTTAAAACCTTGAAATTTTGTGACAATAAAGTACTCGAGACTCTTATCAATTTAAGCTATCGCGCATAGCTATGCTACCCTTGAGTCCCAAATCAAAGACTGATACAATTTCAAATGGCCCTAACTTCTATACGGTGCGTGCTACCCCTATCAAATTTTGCAACATTCAAATGCTTGTAACTTTTTACTGGAGCGTCATAAAATCTTGAAATTTTGTGACAATAAAGTACTCGAGCCTCTCGTCAATTTACGCTATCGCTCATAGCTGTGCTACCCTTGAGTCCCAAATCAACCACTGCTAAAACTTCAAATGGCCCTATCTTCTATACGGTGCGTCCCACACCTATCAAAGTTTGCAACAATCAAATGTTTGCAACTTTTTACTGGAGCGTCGTAAAACCTTGAAATTTTGTAACAATAAAGTACTCGAGCCTCTTATCAATTTAAGCTATCGCTCATAGGTATGCTACCCTTGAGTCCCAAATCGAACACTGATAAAACTTCAAATGGCCCTAACTTCAATACGGTGCGTCCTACACCTATCAATCTTTGCCACATTCAAATGCTTGTAACTTTTTACTGGAGCGTCATAAAATTTGTAAATTTTGTGACAATAAAGTACTCGAGCCTCTCATCAATTTAAGTTATCGCTCATACCTATGCTACCCTTGAGTTCCAAATCAAGCCCTGCTAAAACTTCAAATGGCCCTAACTTCTATACAGTGCGTCATACACCTATCAAAGTTTGCAACAATCAAATGCTTGCAACTTTTTTCTGGAGCGTTTTAAAACCTTGAAATTTTGTGACAATAAAGTACTCGAGCCTCATATCAATTTAAGCTATCGCTCATAGCTATGCTACCCTTGAGTCCCAAATCAAACACTGATAAAACTTCAAATGGCCCTAACTTCTATACGGTGCGTCTTACACCTATCAAACTTTGCCACATACAAATGCTTGTAACTTTTTACTGGAGTGTCATAAAATCTGTACCTTTTGTGACAATAAAGTACTCGAGCCTCTCGTCAATTTAAGCTATCGCTCATACCTATGCTACCCTTGAGTTCCAAATCAAGCACTGCTAAAACTTTAAATGGCTCTAACTTCTATACAGTGCGTTCTACACCTATCAAAGTTTGCAACAATCAAATGCTTGCAACTTTTTTCTGGAGCGTTTTAAAACCTTGAAATTTTGTGACAATAAAGTACTCGAGCCTCTTATCAATTTAAGCTATCGCGCATAGCTATGCTACCCTTGAGTCCCAAATCAAACACTGATACAATTTCAAATGGCCCTAACTTCTATACGGTGCGTGCTACCCCTATCAAATTTTGCAACATTCAAATGCTTGTAACTTTTTACTGGAGCGTCATAAAATCTTGAAATTTTGTGACAATAAAGTACTCGAGCCGCTTGTCAATTTAAGCTATCACTTATAGCTATGCTACCCTTGAGTCCTAAATCAAACACTGATAAAACTTCAAATGGCCCTAACTTCTATTCGGTGCGTCCTACACTTATCAATCTTTTCAACATTCAAATGCTTGTAACTTCTTACTGGTTAGTCATAAAATCTTGAAATTTTGTGACAATAAAGTACTCGAGCCTCTTGTAAATTTAAGCTATCGCTCATAGCTGTGCTACCCTTGAGTCCCAAATCAACCACTGCTAAAACTTCAAATGGCCCCAACTTATATACGGTGCATCCTATACCTATCAAAGTTTGCAACAATCAAATTCTGCAAGTTTTTACTTGTGCGTCATAAAACCTGTAAATTTTGTGACAATAAAGTACTCGAACCTCTTATCAATTTAAGCTATCGCTCATAGCTATGCCACCCTCAAGTCCCAAATCAAACACTGATAAAACTTCAAATGGCCCTAACTTCTATCCGGTGCGTCCTATACCTATCAAAGTTGGGAACAATCAAATGCTTGTAACTTTTTTCTGGAGCGTTTTAAAACCTTGAAATTTTGTGGCAATAAAGTACTCGAGACTCTTATCAATTTAAGCTATCGCGCATCGCTATGTTACCTTTGAGTCTCAAATCAAACACTGATAAAAATTCAAATGGCGCTAACTTCTATACGGTGCGTCCTATAACTATCAAAGTTTGCAACAATCAAATGTTTGTAACTTTTTACTGGACCGTCATAAAATCTTGAAATTTTGGGGCAATAAAGTACTCGAGTCGCTTGTCAATTTAAGGTATCACTTATAGCTATGCTACCCTTGAGTCCTAAATCAAACACTGATAAAACTTCAAATGGCCCTAATTTCTATTCGGTGCGTCCTACACCTATCAATCTTTTCAACATTCAAATGCTTGTAACTTCTTACTGGTTAGTCATAAAATCTTGAAATTTGTGACAATAAAGTACTCGAGCCTCTTGTAAATTGAAGCTATCGCTCATAGCTGTGCTACCCTTGAGTCCCAAATCAACCACTGCTAAAACTTCAAATGGCCCTAACTTATATACGGTGCATCCTATACCTATCAAAGTTTGCAACAATCAAATCCTTGTAACTTTTTACTGGAGCGTCATAAAATCTTGAAATTTGGTGACAATAAATAACTCGAGCCTCTTATCAATTCAAGCTATCGCTCATAGCTATGCTACACTTGAGTCCCACATCAAACACTGATAAAAATTCAAATGGCGCAAACTTCTATACGGTGCGTCCTATAGCTATCAAAGTTTGCAACAATCAAATGCTTGTAACTTTTTACTGGAGCGTCATAAAATCTTGAAATTTTGGGACAATAAAGTACTCGAGCCGCTTGTCAATTTAAGCTATCACTTATAGCAATGCTACCCTTGAGTCCGAAATCAAACACTGATAAAACTTCAAATGGCCCTAACTTCTATACGGTGCGTCCTACACCTATCAATCTTTTCAACATTCAAAAGCTTGTAGCTTCTTACTGGTTAGTCATAAAATCTTGAAATTTTGTGACAATAAAGTACTCGAGCCTCTTGTATATTTAAGCTATCGATCATAGCTGTGCTACCCTTGACTCCCAAATCAACCACTGCTAAAACTTCAAATTGCCCTAATTTATATACGGTGCATCCTATACCTATCAAAGTTTGCAACAATCAAATGCTTGTAACTTTTTACTGGAGCGTCATAAAATCTTGAAATTTGGTGACAATAAAGTACTCGAGCCTCTTATCAAGTCAAGCTATCGCTCATAGCTATGCTACCCTTGAGTCGCAAATCAAACACTGATAAAACTTCAAATGGCCCTAACTTCTATGCGGTGCGTCCTACACCTATCAATCTTTTCAACATTCAAATGCTTGTAACTTCTTACTGGTTAGTCATAAAATCTTGAAATTTTGTGACATTAAAGTACTCGAGCCTCTTATCAATTTAAGCTATCGCTCATAGCTATGCTACCGTTGGGAACCAAATCAAACACTGATAAAACTTCGAATGGCCCTAACTTCTATACGGTGCGTCTTATACCTATCAAAGTTTGAAACAATCAAATGCTTGCAAGTTTTTACTGGAGCGTCATAAAACCTTGAAATTTTGTGGCAATAAAGTACTCGAGCCTCTTAACAGTTTAAGCTATCGCTCAATAGCTATGCTACCCTGGAGTCCCAAATCAAACACTGATAAAACTTCAAATGCCCCTAACTTCTATCCGGTGCGTCCTATACCTATCAAAGTTTTCAACAATCAAATGCTTGTAACTTTTTACTTGTGCGTCATAAAATCTGTAAATTTTGAGACAATAAAGTACTCGAACCTCTTATCAATTTAAGCTATCGCTCATAGCTATGCTACCCTCAAGTCCCAAATCAAACACTGATAAAACTTCAAATGGCCTTAACTTCTATACGGTGCATCCTACACCAATCAAAGTTTGCAACAATCAAATGCTTGTAACTTTTTACTGGAGCGTCATAAAACCTTGAAATTTGGTGACAATAAAATACTCGAGCCTCTTATCAATTCAAGCTATCGCTCATAGCTATGCTACCCTTGAGTCCCAAATGAAACACTGATAAAATTTCAAATGGCCCTAACTTCTATACGGTGCGTGCTACCCCTATCAAAGTTTGCAACAATCAAATGCTTGCAACTTTTTTCTGGAGCGTTATAAAACCTTGAAATTTCGTGACAATAAAGTACTCGAGACTCTTATCAATTTAAGCTATCGCGCATAGCTATGCTACCCTTGAGTCCCAAATCAAACACTGATACAATTTAAAATGGCCCTAACTTCTATACGGTGCGTGCTACCCCTATCAAATTTTGCAACATTCAAATGCTTGTAACTTTTTACTGGAGCGTCATAAAATCTTGAAATTTTGTGACAATAAAGTACTCGAGCCTCTCTTCAATTTACGCTATCGCTCATACCTATGCTACCGTTGAGTTCCAAATCAAGCACTGCTAAAACTTCAAATGGCTCTAACTTCTATACAGTGCGTCCTACACCTATCAAAGTTTGCAACAATCAAATGCTTGCAACTTTTTTCTGGAGCGTTATAAAACCTTGAAATTTCGTGACAATAAAGTACTCGAGACTCTTATCAATTTAAGCTATCGCGCATAGCTATGCTCCCCTTGAGTCCCAAATCAAACACTGATACAATTTCAAATGGCCCTAACTTCTATACGGTGCGTGCTACCCCTATCAGATTTTGCAACATTCAAATGCTTGTAACTTTTTACTGGAGCGTCATAAAATCTTGAAATTTTGTGACAATAAAGTACTCGAGCCTCTCGTAAATTTACGCTATCGCTCATATCTATGCTACCTTTGAGTCCCAAATCAAACACTGATAAAAATTCAAATGTCTCTAACTTCTATACGGTGCGTCCTATAGCTATCAAAGTTTGCAACAATCAAATTCTTGTAAGTTTTTACTGGAGCGTCATAAAATCTTGAAATTTTGGGACAATAAAGTACTCGAGCCGCTTGTCAATTTAAGCTATCACTTATAACTATGCTACCCCTAAGTCCCAAATCAAACACTGATAAAACTTCAAATGGCCCAAACTTCTATACGGTGCGTCCCACACCTATAAAAGTTTGCAACAATCAAATTCTGCAAGTTTTTACTTGAGCATCATAAAACCTTGAAATTTGGTGACAATAAAGTACTCGAGACTCTTATCAATTTAAGCTATCGCGCATAGCTATGCTACCCTTGAGTCCCAAATCAAACACTGATACAATTTCAAATGGCGCTAACTTCTATACGGTGCGTGCTTCCCCTATCAAATTTTGCAAAATTCAAATGCTTGTAGCTTTCTCCTGGAGCGTTATAAAACCTTGAAATTTTGTGACAATAAAGTACTCGAGCCTCTTATCAATTTAAGCTATCATAGCTATGCTACCCTTGAGTCCCAAACCAAACACTGATAAAACTTCAAATGGCCCTATCTTCTATACGGTGCGTCCTACACCAATCAAAGTTTGCAACAATCAAATGCTTGTAACTTTTTACTGGAGCGTCATAAAACCTTGAAATTTTGGGACAATAAAGTACTCGAGCCGCTTGTCAATTTAAGCTATCACTTATAGCTGTGCTATCCTTGAGTCCCAAATCAAACACTGATAAAACTTCAAATGGGCCTAACTTCTATACGGTGCGTCCTACACCTATCAATCTTTTCAACAATCAAATGCTTGTAACTTTTTACCGGAGCGTCATAAAACCTTGAAATTTTGTGACAATAAAGTACTCGAGCCGCTTGTCAATTTAAGCTATCACTTATAGGTATGCTACCCTTGAGTTCCAAATCAAACACTGATAAAACTTCAAATGGCCCTAACTTCTATACGGTGCGTCCTACACCTATCAAACTTTGCAACATTCAAATGCTTGTAACTTTCTCCTGGAGCGTTATAAAACCTTGAAATTTTGTGACAATAAAGTACTCGAGCCTCTTATCAATTTTAGCTATCATAGCTATGCTACCCTTGAGTCCCAAACCAAACACTGATAAAACTTCAAATGGCCCTATCTTCTATACGGTGCGTCCCACACATATCAAAGTTTGCAACAATCAGATGCTTGAGTCCCAAATCAAACACTGATAAAATTTCAAATCGCCCTAAATTCTATACGGTGCGTCCCACACCTATAAAAGTTTGCAACAATCAAAGCCTGCAAGTTTTTGCTTTTGCGTCATAAAACCTTGAAATTTTGTGACAATAAAGAACTCGAACCTCTTATCAATTTAAGCTATCGCTCATAGCTATGCTACCCTCGAGTCCCACATCAAACACTGATAAAACTTCAAATGGCCTTAACTTCTATACGGTGCGTCCTACACCAATCAAAGTTTGCAACAATCAAATGCTTGTAACTTTTTACTGGAGCGTCATAAAACCTTGAAATTTTGTGACAATGAAGTACTCGAACCTCTTATCAATTTAAGCTATCGCTCATAGCTATCCTACCCTCGAGTCCCACATCAAACACTGATAAAATTTCAAATGGCCCTAACTTCTATACGGTGCGTCCTATACCTATCAAAGTTTTCAACAATCAAATGCTTGTAACTTTTTACGGGAGCTTAATAAAATTTTGAAATTTTGTGACAATAAAGTACTCGAGCCCCTTATCAATTTAAGCTATCGCTCATAGCTATGCTTGAGTCCCAAATCAACACTGATAAAATTTCAAATGGCCCTAACTTCTATAGGGTGCGTCCTATACCTATCAAAGTTTGCAACAACCAAATGCTTGTAACTTTTTACTGGAGCTTAATAAAATCTTGAAATTTTGTGACAATGAAGTACTCGAGCCTCTTGTCAATTTAAGATATCTCTCATAGCTATGCTACCCTTGAGTCCCAAATAAAACACTGAAAAAATATCAAATGGCGCTAACTTCTATTCGGTGCGTCCCACACCTATAAAAGTTTGCAACAATCAAATTCTGCAAGTTTTTACTTGTGCGTCATAAAACCTTGAAATTTTGTGACAATAAAGTACTCGACCCTCTTATCAATTTAAGCCATCGCTCATAGCTATGTTACCCTTGACTCCCAAATCAAACACTGATAAATTTCAAATGGCCCAAACTTCTATACGGTGCGTCATATACCTATCAAAGTTTGCAACAATCAAATGCTTGTAACTTTTTACTGGCGCTTAATAAAATCTTGAAATTTTGTGACAACAAAGTACTACAGCCTCTTATCAATTTAAGCAATCACTCATAGCTATGTTACCCTTGACTCCCAAATCAAACACTGATAAATTTCAAATGGCCCAAACTTCTATACGGTGCGTCATATACCTATCAAAGTTTGCAACAATCAATTGCTTGTAACTTTTTACTGGCGCTTAATAAAATCTTGAAATTTTGTGACAATAAAGTACTCGAGCGTCTTGTCAATTTAAGTTATCGCTCATAGCTATGCTACCCTTGAGTCCCAAATCAAACACTGATAAAACTTCAAATGGCCCTAACTTCTATCCGGTGCGTCCTATATCTATCAAAGTTGGCAATAATCAAATGCTTGTAACTTTTTACTGGAGCGTCATAAAACCTTGAAATTTTGTAACAATAAAGTACTCAAGCCTTTTATATATTTAAGCTATCGCTCATAGGTATGCTACCCTTGAGTCCCAAATCAAACACTGATAAAACTTCAAATGGCCCTAACTTCTATACGGTGCGTCCTACACCTATCAAACTTTGCAACATTCAAATGCTTGTAACTTTTTACTGGAGCGTCATAAAATTTTGAAATTTTGTGACAATAAAGTACTCGAGCCTCTCGTCAATTTAAGCTATCGCTCATAGCTATGCTACCCTTGAGTTCCAAATCAAGCACTGATAAAATTTCAAATGGCCCTAACTTCTATACGGTGCGTGCTACCCCTATAAAACTTTGGAACATTCAAATGCTTTTAACTTTTTACTGGAGCGTCATAAAATCTTGAAATTTTGTGACAATAAAGTACTCGAGTCTCTCGTCAATTTAAGCTATCCCTCATAGCTATGCTACCGTTAAGTCACAAATCAAACACTGATAAAACTTCAAATGGCCCTAACTTCTATACAGTGCGTCCTACACCTATCAAACTTTGCAACATTCAAATGCTTGTAACTTTTTACTGGAGCTTAATAAAATCTTGAAATTTTGTGACAATAAAGTACTCGAGCCACTTTTCAATTTAAGCTATCGCTCATAGCTATGCTACCGTTGAGTCCCAAATCAAACACTGATAAAAATTCAAATGGCGCTTACTTATGGTGCGTCCAATAGCTATCAAAGTTTGCAACAATCAAATGCTTGTAACTTTTTACTGGAGCGTCATAAAATCTTGAAATTTTGTGACAATAAAGTACTCAAGCCGCTTGTCAATTTAAGCTATCATTATAGCTATGCTACCCTTGAGTCCCAAATCAAACACTCATAAAACTTCAAATGGCCCTAACTTCTATACGGTGCGTCCTACACCTATCAAACTTTGCAACATTCAAATGCTTGTAACTTTTTACTGGAACGTAATAAAATCTTGAAATTTTGTGACAATAAAGTACTCGAGCCGCTTGTCAATTTAAGCTATCACTTATAGCTATGCTACCCTTGAGCCCCAAATCAAACACTGATAAAACTTCAAATGGCCCTAACTTCTATACGGTGCGTCCTACACCTATCAATCTTTTCAACATTCAAATGCTTGTAACTTCTTACTGGTTAGTCATAAAATCTTGAAATTTTGTGACAATAAAGTACTCGAGCCTCTTGTAAATTTACGCTATCGCTCATAGCTGTGCTACCCTTGAGTCCAAAATAAAACACTGATAAAACTTCAAATGGCCCTAACTTCTATACGGTGCATCCCACACCTATCAGAGTATGCAACAATCAAATGCTTGCAACTTTTTACTGGATCGTCGTAAAACCTTGAAATTTTGTGACAATAAAGTACTCGAGCCTCTTATCAATTTAAGCTATCGCTCATAGCTATGCTGCCCTTGAGTCCCAAATCAAACACTGATAAAACTTCAAATGGCCCTAACTTCTATACGGTGCGTCCTACACCTATCAAAGTTTGCAACAATCAAATGCTTGTAACTTTTTACTGGAGCAAATCAAACACTGATAAAGCTTCAAATGGCCCTAACTTCTTTAAGGTGCATCCTACATCTATCAAAGTTTGCAGCAATCAAATGCTTGTAACTTTTTACTGGAGCGTCATAAAACTTTGAAATTTGTTGACAATAACGTACTCGATCCTCTTATCAATTCAAGCTGTCGCTCATAGCTATGCTACGCTTGAGTCCCAAATCAAACACTGATAAAACTTCAAATGGCCCTAACTTCTATACGGTGCGCCCTACACCTATCAAAGTTTGCAACAATCAAATGCTTGTAACTTTTTACTGGAGCGTCATAAAACCTTGAAATTTGGTGACAATAAAGTACTCGAGCCTCTTGTAAATTTAAGCTATCGCTCATAGCTATGCTACCTATTATGTCCTCTGGTCCCTCATTAAATTATTAACAACTGGTTTTTGGTCTTTACTATTGAGTATATTTATTCAGAGAGAAATAGATGAGTACAGTTCAGTGGTTTTCATAAAACGCAATGCAATGCATTATAGTAATTTCTAAGTTTACACTCGAGAGTAAATATTAGTTATTTTAGTTTATGCGAAATACATTACATTTTCCCTTTTTTTATAAAACTTGTCTTATCTACTAAAAATAAATATATTTCATTTTTAAATCAATTTACAATAAAAATTAATAACTCATGAATATATTTTAATATTTAAAATTATTGTATTATAATACATCACTATTTTTAATTTAATATTATTTATTTTGAATGTTACTAGGGTTAACAATTTTGCGTTTAGATCTTCTTAAAGGTATAGATTCCTGTAATACTTTATTATATCGTTTCTTTTTCTTTTGAGGCTGATCAATAGTTTCAGTTTCCGTGTTTGTTCTAGGTTCTTCATTTGTAATCAATGGGTGATACTTATCTTCCAATGTAGAATGTCTAATCTGATTTTTTTGAACAAATCTCACTGAATTATAAACATTTTTGCTCTTTTTTAAAAATTGGCTCTTGTAAAATTTTAGTTTTACATTTTTCATTATAATGTTTAGGATATGCTAAAGTGTTGTTATTATTATTTTTCTTAAATGTTGCAGTTTTCTTAGATAAAGAATTCAGCAATGTTATAGGTTGATATGAAAATATTATATTATTAGGGGTTTTATTGGTTGTTGTACATGGTGTATTATTGTAGCATATTAAAATTTTATTTAATTTTACTTGAATAGGTAAATATTTCAACTTTTCATCTGATAAATATTTTTTTAAACAATTTTTAATTGTTTGAACTCCACGTTCAGCCAAACCATTGCTTTGGGGATGATAAGCTGATGATTTTGTTAATTTTATATTTAATTTTCGTGCAAACTGTTCAAAGTGGATTGATGAAAATGGTGGCCCATTATCGGTAACTATTTCGATAGGATTGCCAAATATTCTAAAAATTGATAGTAAACTGTTTTCCAAATTTATTGCATCTGTCTTTGGCAAGTACTTAACAATAATATATTTGCTGAATGAATCTATGTAAATATAATAAGTTTTGGAATCAAAATGAAAAAAATCTATGTGTACCCTTTGAAAAGGTTTCTCACACAATGGCCACTTAGTTTTCACGTGTTCTCTTGGAACTTTTTGTGTAGTTTGGCAACTAAAGCATTTTGAAACAAATTCTTCTATATTCTGATCAATTTTCGGCCACCAAACTGAACTACGTGCTATCATTTTTGATCTTACAATTCCGTCATGATTCTCATGCAAAAGATTAAGTACCCTATTACGATATTTTTCCGGAATAACTAATCTATCTCTGTAATACAAACAATTATTATCAGTGGAAAGACTTTTACGCACGTTATACCATTTTTTCAAATTTAGTGGTACCTGAATAGGCCATTTGTTTTTGGTGTATTTCATTATCTCAGTTAACTCAGAATCATTCGCCGTACTCTCTATTACTATGCTCATACTAATAGGCAATTCCGTTGCCTCAGCTAAATTGTTTATTGTTTCAATTCTTGTTTCTCCTTCGATTGGCAAACGTGACATTGCGTCTGCTGGAGCGTTTAATTTTGCAGACCTGTATTTAAAATCATATTCATAAATTGAGTCCATCTCTGCAATCTTGATGCTGTTATGTTAGAAGTATCACGGTTGGGATTAAAAATCTCTTTTAAAGCTTCATTGTCACTGCATAATGTAAAGCGGTCTCCATAGACATATTTATGGAATTTCTTCAATGCAAATATTACAGCGAGAGCTTCTCTGTGGATTTGAGAATAGTTTCGCTCTGAGGGTTATAAGGTGCTAGAGGCAAAAATAACAGGTTTTTCAATACCATTTACCACGTGAGCCAAAACTGCCCCTACCCCGTATGGGCTGGCATCACAAGTTATTACAATAGGTTTGTTTGGGTCATATAATTCAAGAATATTGTTTTCTAATATTAATTTTTTTAATTTTTCAAAACATTTATTAATTGCTTCAGTCCATACAAACTTTGCATTTTTTTGTAACAAACTGTATAAATTCTTCAGTTTTGAAGATAAATTTGATATGAAGCTACTACAATAATTTAGTAGCCCCAAATAAGACTGAAGTTCTGTTAAATTTCTTGGAGTTGGAGCTTTTTCAATACTCTCAACTTTCTCTCTATTTGGTTTCAAACCAAATTGTGAAATAGTGTGTCCTAAATAATTTATTTCTTTTTTGAAAAAAAAAAACATTTATCAATATTAATTTTTATATTGAAACAATTCAGCTTTTTCAATACTTGAAAAAGAATACGTTTACAGTCATCCGGCGTCGAATCAAATACTCTTTAATAAGAATATGCGACAACTGACTCTTCAGTACTAAATTATGTTGCTGGCAGATGGCGATCAACATTTTGGTCAAAAAAAAATGTTGCAGGGCAATTTGGTGTAGTGGAACGAATTTCTGTTCTTGTTGTTATCAGTCTTTCGTTGTTCTTTGATGCGGAAGGTTGTGCCAAACATTATATTTGGTTGTGCGTCCTTCCGTATAAAATAAAGAACACGAGAAGAATGGAAGAATGCGAATATGTAAAAATGCACTTGTGAGCGCGGTGTGGGGATTTCTAAAGCATACACAATAAACACACAATAGTTAACTTCTTGTTTGGTATTGTCAATGTGTGTATGCTTTTGATAAACCAATCTATATGAAAAATGTACACATTTATTCTGCACGAATGTAGGTCAAACGATCGCACATGGTGTGGAGTCATACATATGTATATATTTTTATATATTAAGAATTTATTATTATTTTGAAGTTTGACAATTTGCGCGAAATTGGCACATTTCATATAAAAAACACACTATCTTATGAAATCAATACTTTCTCAATTTTATAGGTACATGAATATGTGTGATTAAAAAATTTAGAATTTATTTGATTTCATATATTACTGATTTTTAAGAAAATGGAAATATTGGGACTTATATTTATTTGTTGTGATTTTGTAGGTTTTGTTGTATTATAATAATAATAATAACAAATAAATAAAGTATTATTTCTATTGAGTATGTTCGCCACTCATACCAGGCGAACAGAAAACGAAAGCAGTAGGGATTTCCAATATTCAATTGCAAGTTGAAATTATTCATCAATTGCAAATTAGGCCACTTTAACCAGAGGTCCCCAACTCACAAAATTGCAGCCCGCTTAAAGAAAGCTAAGGTTTCGCACTTCTAGCTAAGCTTCAAGCTTGGAAAGCGCTGCATATTGCTTCGTAGCCACACCACAAGAAATGTTGTATTCCTTTTCATTGTTGCTTAAAAATATCAGATCTGAAGAAAAGTGAATCCCCTCGCATTAATTCTGAGCAGGCACTTACATACATTTATACATATATAGTTCTAGTAGGTAGCGACTAGTGAAGGGACGATTTGTCCACATTACATAACAATTTAATAATTTTAATTTTCAATTCGTGATGTGAAGTGTGGTGCTGTTTTCGCTTTCTGTTCGCCTGGTATGAGTGGCCGACATAATCAATAGAAGGAAGATATTATTTTGTGGTATGAATGAATGAGGAGATTTTTTTATATGAATGAGGAGATTTTTTAAAACTATATAAAAATTCCAAAATTCTATATATGTAAAATTTTTACAAATATAAATGTATTTATTTATATGTATGTGAATGTTTCAAAAATAAATTTTTATTAAATTTTCCAAATTTTTGTAAAAGTAAGAAAAAATTAAATAATAAGCATTTTTAATTCAGGATATATAATTAATATACCATAATATAAATCCAAGCGAATAAGTGTGTACGTATGCAATTTATATACATATGTGTGTACGTATAAAATTGGGCTTTAATTGTTAATACCATATGATAACAATATAAAGCACAACGAATGATAAGAAAACGATGAAGATAATAATAATCAAAATAAAGAAGGAATTAAAATCCACTAAAAAGCTAATTCCCACAAGACACATTTTAAAAAGCGTTTTCCAGAAATGTTGTTTGCCATATTTGACAGCAACATTTCAAGATTTTGTACTAACTGGAAGGTTGTCGCATATTCTCTATATATCGTATTTGGTCGAACTACCAATTAAAATATCATCCAAATAGCATGAAGTTCCGGGAATTCCTAACAGAACCTGATCCATAACTGACTGGAAAATAGAAGGTGCGCTCGCCACTCCGAATGGCAAGCGAGTATATTAGAATAAACCTTTATGTGTATTTATTGTCACATACTGTTTTGAGGTTTCGGAAATTTTTAATTGCTGATATGCTCCTGATAAATCAATCACACAAAAAATTTTACAATTTGCCAAATTTGTAAAAATGTTGTCTATTCTCGGTAAGGGGTAGTGTTGGGTTTCGATGAACCGATTTATTGTGACCTTGCAATCTATACAGATTCTAATTCTTCTTCCTGGTTTAGAAACAATTACAATTGGTGATGCATAACTACTAAAATTAACTGGGACTAAAATTCCCTCGTTATACGAGCGATTTAACTCATCTTCCACTTGATCTCTTAGTTTAAATGGAACATCATAAGCTTTTCTAAAAATGGGTTTAGCATCCGGTTTTAGAATTATCTCAGCTGTATGTATAATGCTCAATGCATTGGTTTGGATCAGAAAATTTTTGAAAATTTGACTTTATTTCATCTAACACTTTAAAGTTTTCTAATGAATTAATTGTGCTAATGTTATTTACATCAAAAATTTTTTTCTAGGCTGGGTACAAAGTTGTTAACCAGTTTCTTCCCAGAAGTGGTTTAAAATCTCTTTCAGTGTCAATTATAACCAAATTTAGTTTATGATCTCCAATACCTGACATTTTACTCACATTGATAAGAATTTGACCTATGCATTTTAATGGGTTACCGGAAACAGATGTTAATTTTGTTTGTATTGGTTCTAGTTTGCAATTTTCAAATAAATTTAAGTACTTAACTTTAGACATAATAGTCATACAAGCCCCTGTGTCCACCTCCATTTCAATTAACTTGCCACCGACCATCAGCTCCACATTCTTTGCTCCACACACCGATTCCCCATTCACTTTACATACGGTTTCATCACATGTTACATTGGTTATATTAGCTTCTTCGACCATTTCGTTAATGAGCTTCACATGACGATTTTCAGTTGGACCATTCTTTTTGAGTGACATTGTGACGAAATGTGTCCTTTTTTGTTGCAATGGAAACATACCCATGATTTACAGAAACATTGGTCCGAGTTATGTCCCCTTTTACCACATCGTGTGCATGCTTTTTGTGAAGAATAATATTTTTTCTGTTGTCCAGAGTTGCGATTACGTGACTTGCTGCGACTCTCTTGTATCGAACACCTGTTATGAAATTCTTTTTTGCACATCTCACGTGTTTCATCCTCAGCCATTTCCCAACTTAAAGCCAATTCACACGCTTTTTTGAAACTCAAACTGGATTCTTTTAGAAATTTGGACCTTACTTGATTGTCTCGAACTCCACAAACGAATTTTTCACGTAGTGCACGATCAAGAAAATTACCAAAATTGCACTTTTCTGCAAACGCTTTTAATTCTATGATAAATTCTCTTATTGATTTTTCACCTTGCTGGGTATTATAAAATTTAAAAGATTCTGCAATTTCGTTTACAGAAGGTGCAAAATACGCTTTTAGGGCGTCCAGCAGATCTTTGTACTTCTTCGAGCTTGGATCATCAGGTGAAAACAATTTCCTTAACACGGAGTATGCATTGGCACCAAAATATGTTATGAAGAAGGCAATTTTTTTTTCTTCTGCCACATCATTAACAATAAAAAATTGCTGGAGTCTCATCTCGTACTCAGCAAAATCATTTCCCATTATATAAGGATCCATGTGACCAACCATCTTTGTAACTTTTTGTACTGGCTGTTCTAAATGTTCACTATTTTCAGTTTTTATGGTTTGAGAATCTGTCATTTATTTTTACTTTTTACTTTTACTTTTGTTGTTTGATTTTTTTTTTTTTGTTTCTTTTACTATTACACGTCTTCCAGTTTTCCTCGTCGCCAAATTTATTATGTCCTCTGGTCCATCATTAAATTATTAACAACTGGTTTTTGGTCTTTACTATTGAGTATATTTATTCAGAGAGAAATAGATGAGTACAGTTCAGTGGTTTTCATAAAACTAAACTAGCGAGCAATCGATACTCAAGAATGTCATCATCAACGCAATGCATTATAGTAATTTATGAGTTTACACTAGAGAGTAAATATTAGTTATTTTAGTTTATGCGAAATACATTACACTACCCTTAGTCCCAAATCAACCACTGCTAAAACTTCAAATGGCCCTAACTTCTATACGGTGCGTCCTATACCTATCAAAGTTTGCAACAATCAAATGCTTGTAACTTTTTACTGGAGCATAATAAAATCTTGAAATTTTGTGACAATAAAGTACTCGAGCCTCTTGTCAATTTAAGCTATCGCTCATAGCTATGCTACCCTTGAGCCCCAATTCAAACACTGATAAAATTTCAAATGGCCCTAACTTCTATACGGTGCGTGCTACCCCTATCAAACTTACCAACATTCAAATACTTGTAAGTTTTTACTGGAGCGTCATAAAATCTTGAAATTTTGTGACAATAAAGTACTCGAGACTCTTATCAATTTATGCTATCGCTCATAGCTATGCTACCTTTGAGTCCCAAATCAAACACTGATAAAAATTCAAATGGCGCAAAGTTCTATACGGTACATCCCACACCTATCAGAGTTTGCAACAATCAAATGCTTGCAACTTTTTACTGGAGCGTCGTAAAACCTTGAAATTTTTTTGACAATAAAGTACTCGAGCCTCTTATCAATTTAAGCTATCGTTCATAGCTATGCTGCCCTTGAGTCCCAAATCAAACACTGATAAAACTTCAAATGGCCCTAACTTCTATACGGTGCGTCCATACCTATCAAAGTTTGCAACAATCAAATGCTTGTAACTTTTTACTGGAGCAAATCAAACACTGATAAAGCTTCAAATGGCCTTAACTTCTATAAGGTGCATCCTACATCTATCAAAATTTGCAACAATCAAATGCTTGTAACTTTTTACTGGAGCGTCATAAAACCTTGAAATTTGGTGACCATAACGTACTCGATCCTCTTATCAATTCAAGCTGTCGCTCATATCTATGCTACCCTGGAGTCCCAAATCAAACACTGATAAAACTTTAAATGGCCCTAACTTCTATACGGTGCGTCCTACACCTATCAAAGTTTGCAACAATCAAATGCTTGTAACTTTTTACTGGAGCGTCATAAAACCTTGAAATTTGGTGACAATAAATTACTCGAGCCTCTTATCAATTTAAGCTATCGCTCATAGCTATGCTATCGTTGAGTCCCAAATCAAACACGTATACAACTTCAAATGGCCCTAACTTCTATACGGTGCGATATATACCTATCAAAGTTTGCTACAATCAAATGCTTGTAACTTTTTACTGGAGCGTCATAAAACCTTGAAATTTTGTGACAATAAGGTACTCGAGCCTCTTATCAATTTAAGCTATCGCTCATAGCTATGCTACCCTTGAGTCCCAAATCAAACACTGATAAAACTTCAAATGGCCCTTACGGTGCGTCCTACACCTATCAAAGTTTGCAACAATCAAATGCTTGCAAGCTTTTACTGTAGCGTCATAAAACCTTGAAATTTTGTGAAAATGAAGTACTGAAGCCTCTTATCAATTTAAGCTATCGCTCATAGCTATGCGACCCTTAAGTCCCAAATCAAACACTGATAAAATTTCGAATGGCCCTAACTTCTATACGGTGCGTCCTACACCTATAAAAGTTTGCAACAATCAATTGCTTGCAAGCTTTCACTGGAGCTTAATAAAATCTTGAAATTTTGTGACAAAAAAGTACTCGAGCCTCTTATCAATTTAAGCTATCGCTAATAGCTATGCTACCCTTGAGTCCCAAATCAAACACTGATAAAACTTCAAATGGCCCTAACTTCTATACGGTGCGTCCTATACCTATCAAAGTTTCCAACAATCAAATGCTTGTAACTTTTTACTGGAGCTTAATAAAAGCTTGAAATTGTAACTTTTTACTGGAGCGTCATAAAACCTTGAAATTTTGTGACAATAAAGTACTCGAGCCGCTTGTCAATTTAAGCTATCACTTATAGCTATGCTACCCTTGAGTCCCAAATCAAACACTGATAAAACTTCAAATGGCCCTAACTTCTATACGGTGCGTCCTACACCTATAAATCTTTTCAACATTCAAATGCTTGTAACTTCTTACTAGTTAGTCATAAAATCTTGAAATTTTGTGACAATAAAGTACTCGAGCCTCTTGTAAACTTAAGCTATCGCTCATCGCTGTGCTACCCTTGAGTCCCAAATCAACCACTGCTAAAACTTCAAATGGCCCTAACTTCTATACGGTGTATCCCACACCTGTAAAAGTTTGCAACAATCAAAGTCTGCAAGTTTTTACTTGTGCGTCATAACACCTTGAAAATTTGTGACAATAAAGTACTCGAACCTCTTATCAATTTAAGCTATCGCTCATAGCTATGCTACCCTTGAGAAACAAATCAAACACTGATAAAATTTCAAATATCCCTAACTTCTATACGGTGCGTCCTATACCTATCAAATTTTGCAACAATCAAATGCTTGTAACTTTTTACTGGAGCGTCATAAAATCTTGAAATTTTGTGACAATAAAGAACTCGAGCCTCTTATCAATTTAAGCTATCATAGCTATGCTACCACTGAGTCCCAAATCAAACACTGATTAAACTTCGAATGGTCCTAACTTCTATACGGTGCGTCCTATTTCTATCAAACTTTGCAAGAATCAAATGCTTGCAACTTTTTACTGGAGCTTAATAAAATCTTGAAATTTTGTGACAATAAAGTACTCGAGCCTCTTGTCAATTTAAGCTACCGCTCATAGCTATGCTACCCTTGAGTCCCAAATCAAACACTGATAAAACTACAAATGGCCCTAACTGCTATCCGGTGCGTCCTATACCTATCAAAGTTTGCAACAATCAAATGCTTGTAACTTTTTACTAGAGCGTCATAAACCTTGAAATTTGGTGACAATAAAGTACTCGAGCCTCTTATGAATTCAAGCTATCGCTCATAGCTATGCTACCCTTGAGTCCCAAATCAAACACTGATAAAATTTCAAATGGCCATAACTTCTATACGGTGCATCCTATACCTATCAAATTTTGCAACAATCAAATGCTTGTAACTTTTTACTGGAGCTTAATAAAAGCTTGAAATTGTTACTTTTTACTGCAGCGTCATAAAATCTTGAAATTTTGTGACAATAAAGTACTCGAACCGCTTGTCAATTTAAGCTATGCTACCCTTGAGTCCCAAATCAAACACTGATAAAACTTCAAATGGCCCTAACTTCTATACGGTGCGTCCTACACCTATCAATCTTTTCAACATTCAAATGCTTGTAACTTTTTACTGGAGCGTCATAAAATCTTGAAATTTTGTGACAATAAATTACTCGAGCCTCTTATCAATTTAAGCTATCGCTCATAGCTATGCTACCGTTGAGTCCCAAATCAAACACGTATAAAACTTCAAATGACCCTAACTTCTATACGGTGCGATATATACCTATCAAAGTATGCAACATTCAAATGCTTGTAACTTTTTACTGGAGCGTCATAAAATCTTGAAATTTTGTGACATTAAAGTACTCGAGCCTCTTATCAATTTAAGCTATCGCTCATAGCTATGCTACCCTTGAGAAACAAATCAAACACTGATAAAATTTCAAATGGCCCTAACTTCTATACGGTGCGTCCTATACTATCAAATTTTGCAACAATCAAATGCTTGTAACTTTTTACTGGAGCGTCATAAAATCTTTAAATTTTGTGACAATAAAGAACTCGAGCCTCTTATCAATTTAAGCTATCATAGCTATGCTACCACTGAGTCCCAAATCACACACTGATTAAACTTCGAATGGCCCTAACTTCTATACGGTGCGTGCTATTTCTATCAAAGTTTGCAAGAATCAAATGCTTGTAACTTTTTACTGGAGCTTAATAACATCTTGAAATTTTGTGACAATAAAGTACTCGAGCCTCTTGTCAATTTAAGCTATCGCTCATAGCTATGCTTCCCTTGATTCCCAAATCAAACACTGATAAAACTTCAAATGGCCCTAACTGCTATCCGGTGCATCTTATACCTATCAAAGTTTGCAACAATCAAATGCTTGTAACTTTTTACTGGAGCGTCATAAAACCTTGAAATTTGGTGACAATAAAGTAAACGAGCCTCTTTTGAATTCAAGCTATCGCTCATAGCTATGCTACCCTTGAGTCCCAAATCAAACACTGATAAAATATCAAATGGCCCTAACTTCTATACGGTGCGTCCTATACCTATCAAATTTTGCAACAATCAAATGCTTGTAACTTTTTACTGGAGCGTCATAAAATTTTGAAATTTTGTGTCAATAAAGTACTCGAGCCTCTTATCAATTCAAGCTATCGCTCATAGCTATGCTACCCTTGAGTCCCAAACCAAACACTGATAAAAATTCAAATGGCCCTATATTCTATAAGGTGCGTCCCACACATATCAATATTTGCAACAATCAAATGCTTGCAATTTTTTACTGGGGCGTCGCAAAACCTTGACATTTTGGAACAATAAAGTACTCGAGATTCTTATCAATTTAAGCTATCGCTCATAGCTATGCTACCCTTGAGTCCCAAATCAAACACTGATAAAATTTCAAATGGCCCTAACTTCTCTACGGTGCGTGCTACCCTTATCAAACTTTGCAACATTCAAATGCTTGTAACTTTTTACTGGAGCGTCATAAAATCTTGAAATTTTGTGACAATAAAGTACTCGAGCCTCTCGTCAATTTAACCTATCGTTTATACCTATGCTACCTTTGAGACCCAAATCAAACATTGATAAAAATTCACATGGCGCAAACTTCTATACGGTGCGTCCTATAGCTATCAAAGTTTGCAACAATCAAATGCTAGTAACTTTTTACTGGAGCGTCATAAAATCTTGAAATTTTGTGACAATAAAGAACTCGGCCCGCTTGTCAATTTAAGCTATCACTTATAGCTATGCTACCCTTGAGTCCCAAATCAATCACTGATAAAATTTCAAATGGCCCTAACTTCTATACGTTGCGTCCTACACCTATCAAAGTTTGCAACAATGAAATGCTTGTAACTTTTTACTGGAGCTTAATAAAATCTTGAAATTTTCTGACAATAAAGTACTCGAGCCTCTTGTCAATTTAAGCTATCACTCATAGCTCTGCTACCCTTGAGTCCCAAATCAAACTAGAATTAAACTTCAAATAGCCCTAACTTCTATACGGTGCGTCCTACACCTATCAAACTTTTCAACATTCAAATGCTTGTAACTTTTTACTGGAGCGTCATAAAATCTTGAAATTTTGTGACAATAAAGAACTCGAGCCTCTTATCAATTTAAGCTATCATAGCTATGCTACCACTGAGTCCCAACTCAAACACTGATAGAACTTCAAATAGCCCTAACTTCTATACGGTGCGTCCTACAACTATCAAACTTTTCAACATTCAAATGCTTGTAACTTTTTACTGGAGCGTCATAAAATCTTGAAATTTTGTGACAATAAATTACACGAGCCTCTTATCAATTTAAGCTATCGCTCATAGCTATGCTACCGTTGAGTCCCAAATCAAACACGTATAAAACTTCAAATGACCCTAACTTCTATACGGTGCGATATATACCTATCAAAGTATGCAACATTCAAATGCTTGTAACTTTTTACTGGAGCGTCATAAAATCTTGAAATTTTGTGACATTAAAGTACTCGAGCCTCTTATCAATTTAAGCTATCGCTCATAGCTATGCTACCCTTGAGAAACAAATCAAACACTGATAAAATTTCAAATGGCCCTAACTTCTATACGGTGCGTCCTATACCAATCAAATGCTTGTAACTTTTTACTGGAGCGTCATAAAATCTTTAAATTTTGTGACAATAAAGAATTCGAGCCTCTTATCAATTTAAGCTATCATAGCTATGCTACCACTGAGTCCCAAATCACACACTGATTAAACTTCGAATGGCCCTAACTTCTCTACGGTGCGTCCTATTTCTATCAAAGTTTGCCAGAATCAAATGCTTGTAAGTTTTTACTGGAGCTTAATAACATCTTGAAATTTTGTGACAATAAAGTACTCGAGCCTCTTGTCAATTTAAGCTATCGCTCATAGCTATGCTACCCTTGATTCCCAAATCAAACACTGATAAAACTTCAAATGGCCCTAACTGCTATCCGGTGCGTCCTATACCTATCAAAGTTTGCAACAATCAAATGCTTGTAACTTTTTACTGGAGCGTCATAAAATTTTGAAATTTTGTGTCAATAAAGTACTCGAGCCTCTTATCAATTCAAGCTATCGCTCATAGCTATGCTATCCTTGAGTCCCAAACCAAACACTGATAAAAATTCAAATGGCCCTATATTCTATAAGGTGCGTCCCACACATATCAATATTTGCAACAATCAAATGCTTGCAATTTTTTACTGGAGCGTCGTAAAACCTTCACATTTTGGAACAATAAAGTACTCGAGATTCTTATCAATTTAAGCTATCGCTCATAGCTATGCTACCCTTGAGTCCCAAATCAAACACTGATAAAATTTCAAATGGCCCTAACTTCTCTACGGTGCGTGCTACCCCTATCAAACTTTGCAACATTCAAATGCTTGTAACTTTTTACTGGAGCGTCATAAAATCTTGAAATTTTGTGACAACAAAGTACTCGAGCCTCTCGTCAATTTAACCTGTCGTTTATATCTAAGCTACCTTTGAGACCCAAATCAAACACTGATAAAAATTCACATGGCGCAAACTTCTATACGGTGCGTCCTATAGCTATCAAAGTTTGCAACAATCAAATGCTTGTAACTTTTTACTGGAGCGTCATAAAATCTTGAAATTTTGTGACAATAAAGAACTCGGCCCGCTTGCCAATTTAAGCTATCACTTATAGCTATGCTACCCTTGAGTCCCAAATCAATCACTGATAAAACTTCAAATGGCCCTAACTTCTATACGTTGCGTCCTACACCTATCAAAGTTTGCAACAAAGAAATGCTTGTAACTTTTTACTGGAGCTTAATAAAATCTTGAAATTTTGTGACAATAAAGTACTCGAGCCTCTTGTCAATTTAAGCTATCACTCAAAGCTATGCTACCCTTGAGTCCCAAATCAAACTAGAATTAAACTTCAAATAGCCCTAACTTCTATACGGTGCGTCCTACACCTATCAAACTTTTCAACATTCAAATGCTTGTAACTTTTTACTGGAGCGTCATAAAATCTTGAAATTTTGTGACAATAAAGAACTCGAGCCTCTTATCAATTTAAGCTATCATAGCTATGCTACCACTGAGTCCCAACTCAAACACTGATAGAACTTCAAATAGCCCTAACTTCTATACGGTGCGTCCTACAACTATCAAACTTTTCAACATTCAAATGCTTGTAACTTTTTACTGGAGCGTCATAAAATCTTGAAATTTTGTGACAATAAATTACACGAGCCTCTTATCAATTTAAGCTATCGCTCATAGCTATGCTACCGTTGAGTCCCAAATCAAACACGTATAAAACTTCAAATGACCCTAACTTCTATACGGTGCGATATATACCTATCAAAGTATGCAACATTCAAATGCTTGTAACTTTTTACTGGAGCGTCATAAAATCTTGAAATTTTGTGACATTAAAGTACTCGAGCCTCTTATCAATTTAAGCTATCGCTCATAGCTATGCTACCCTTGAGAAACAAATCAAACACTGATAAAATTTCAAATGGCCCTAACTTCTATACGGTGCGTCCTATACCAATCAAATGCTTGTAACTTTTTACTGGAGCGTCATAAAATCTTTAAATTTTGTGACAATAAAGAATTCGAGCCTCTTATCAATTTAAGCTATCATAGCTATGCTACCACTGAGTCCCAAATCACACACTGATTAAACTTCGAATGGCCCTAACTTCTCTACGGTGCGTCCTATTTCTATCAAAGTTTGCCAGAATCAAATGCTTGTAAGTTTTTACTGGAGCTTAATAACATCTTGAAATTTTGTGACAATAAAGTACTCGAGCCTCTTGTCAATTTAAGCTATCGCTCATAGCTATGCTACCCTTGATTCCCAAATCAAACACTGATAAAACTTCAAATGGCCCTAACTGCTATCCGGTGCGTCCTATACCTATCAAAGTTTGCAACAATCAAATGCTTGTAACTTTTTACTGGAGCGTCATAAAATTTTGAAATTTTGTGTCAATAAAGTACTCGAGCCTCTTATCAATTCAAGCTATCGCTCATAGCTATGCTATCCTTGAGTCCCAAACCAAACACTGATAAAAATTCAAATGGCCCTATATTCTATAAGGTGCGTCCCACACATATCAATATTTGCAACAATCAAATGCTTGCAATTTTTTACTGGAGCGTCGTAAAACCTTCACATTTTGGAACAATAAAGTACTCGAGATTCTTATCAATTTAAGCTATCGCTCATAGCTATGCTACCCTTGAGTCCCAAATCAAACACTGATAAAATTTCAAATGGCCCTAACTTCTCTACGGTGCGTCCTACACCTATCAAAGTTTGCAACAATGAAATGCTTGTAACTTTTTACTGGAGCTTAATAAAATCTTGAAATTTTGTGACAATAAAGTACTCGAGCCTCTTGTCAATTTAAGCTATCACTCAAAGCTATGCTACCCTTGAGTCCCAAATCAAACTAGAATTAAACTTCAAATAGCCCTAACTTCTATACGGTGCGTCCTACACCTATCAAACTTTTCAACATTCAAATGCTTGTAACTTTTTACTGGAGCGTCATAAAATCTTGAAATTTTGTGACAATAAAGAACTCGAGCCTCTTATCAATTTAAGCTATCATAGCTATGCTACCACTGAGTCCCAACTCAAACACTGATAGAACTTCAAATAGCCCTAACTTCTATACGGTGCGTCCTACCCCTATCAAACTTTGCAACATTCAAATGCTTGTAACTTTTTACTGGAGCGTCATAAAATCTTGAAATTTTGTGACAACAAAGTACTCGAGCCTCTCGTCAATTTAACCTGTCGTTTATATCTAAGCTACCTTTGAGACCCAAATCAAACACTGATAAAAATTCACATGGCGCAAACTTCTATACGGTGCGTCCTATAGCTATCAAAGTTTGCAACAATCAAATGCTTGTAACTTTTTACTGGAGCGTCAGAAAATCTTGAAATTTTGTGACAATAAAGAACTCGGCCCGCTTGCCAATTTAAGCTATCACTTATAGCTATGCTACCCTTGAGTCCCAAATCAATCACTGATAAAACTTCAAATGGCCCTAACTTCTATACGTTGCGTCCTACACCTATCAAAGTTTGCATCAATGAAATGCTTGTAACTTTTTACTGGAGCTTAATAAAATCTTGAAATTTTGTGACAATAAAGTACTCGAGCCTCTTGTCAATTTAAGCTATCACTCAAAGCTATGCTACCCTTGAGTCCCAAATCAAACTAGAATTAAACTTCAAATAGCCCTAACTTCTATACGGTGCGTCCTACACCTATCAAACTTTTCAACATTCAAATGCTTGTAACTTTTTACTGGAGCGTCATAAAATCTTGAAATTTTGTGACAATAAAGAACTCGAGCCTCTTATCAATTTAAGCTATCATAGCTATGCTACCACTGAGTCCCAACTCAAACACTGATAGAACTTCAAATAGCCCTAACTTCTATACGGTGCGTCCTACAACTATCAAATTTTTCAACATTCAAATGCTTGTAACTTTTTACTGGAGCGTCATAAAATCTTGAAATTTTGTGACAATAAATTACACGAGCCTCTTATCAATTTAAGCTATCGCTCATAGCTATGCTACCGTTGAGTCCCAAATCAAACACGTATAAAACTTCAAATGACCCTAACTTCTATACAGTGCGATATATACCTATCAAAGTATGCAACATTCAAATGCTTGTAACTTTTTACTGGAGCGTCATAAAATCTTGAAATTTTGTGACATTAAAGTACTCGAGCCTCTTATCAATTTAAGCTATCGTTCATAGCTAGGCTACCCTTGAGAAACAAATCAAACACTGATAAAATTTCAAATGGCCCTAACTTCTATACGGTGCGTCCTATACCAATCAAATACTTGTAACTTTTTACTGGAGCGTCATAAAATCTTTAAATTTTGTGACAATAAAGAATTCGAGCCTCTTATCAATTTAAGCTATCATAGCTATGCTACCACTGAGTCCCAAATCACACACTGATTAAACTTCGAATGGCCCTAACTTCTCTACGGTGCGTCCTATTTCTATCAAAGTTTGCCAGAATCAAATGCTTGTAAGTTTTTACTGGAGCTTAATAACATCTTGAAATTTTGTGACAATAAATTACTCGAGCCTCTTGTCAATTTAAGCTATCGCTCATAGCTATGCTACCCTTGATTCCCAAATCAAACACTGATAAAACTTCAAATGGCCCTAACTGCTATCCGGTGCGTCCTATACCTATCAAAGTTTGCAACAATCAAATGTTTGTAACTTTTTACTGGAGCGTCATAAAACCTTGAAATTTGGTGACAATAAAGTAAACGAGCCTCTTATGAATTCAAGCTATCGCTCATAGCTATGCTACCCTTGAGTCCCAAATCAAACACTGATAAAATATCAAATGGCCCTAACTTCTATACGGTGCGTCCTATACCTATCAAATTTTGCAACAATCAAATGCTTGTAACTTTTTACTGGAGCGTCATAAAATTTTGAAATTTTGTGTCAATAAAGTACTCGAGCCTCTTATCAATTCAAGCTATCGCTCATAGCTATGCTATCCTTGAGTCCCAAACCAAACACTGATAAAAATTCAAATGGCCCTATATTCTATAAGGTGCGTCCCACACATATCAATATTTGCAACAATCAAATGCTTGCAATTTTTTACTGGAGCGTCGTAAAACCTTCACATTTTGGAACAATAAAGTACTCGAGATTCTTATCAATTTAAGCTATCGCTCATAGCTATGCTACCCTTGAGTCCCAAATCAAACACTGATAAAATTTCAAATGGCCCTAACTTCTCTACGGTGCGTGCTACCCCTATCAAACTTTGCAACATTCAAATGCTTGTAACTTTTTACTGGAGCGTCATAAAACCTTGAAATTTTGTGACAACAAAGTACTCGAGCCTCTCGTCAATTTAACCTGTCGTTTATATCTAAGCTACCTTTGAGACCCAAATCAAACACTGATAAAAATTCACATGGCGCAAACTTCTATACGGTGCGTCCTATAGCTATCAAAGTTTGCAACAATCAAATGCTTGTAACTTTTTACTGGAGCGTCAGAAAAACTTGAAATTTTGTGACAATAAAGAACTCGGCCCGCTTGCCAATTTAAGCTATCACTTATAGCTATGCTACCCTTGAGTCCCAAATCAATCACTGATAAAACTTCAAATGGCCCTAACTTCTATACGTTGCGTCCTACACCTATCAAAGTTTGCAACAATGAAATGCTTGTAACTTTTTACTGGAGATTAATAAAATCTTGAAATTTTGTGACAATAAAGTACTCGAGCCTCTTGTCAATTTAAGCTATCACTCATAGCTATGCTACCCTTGAGTCCCAAATCAAACTAGAATTAAACTTCAAATAGCCCTAACTTCTATACGGTGCGTCCTACACCTATCAAACTTTTCAACATTCAAATGCTTGTAACTTTTTACTGGAGCGTCATAAAATCTTGAAATTTTGTGACAATAAAGAACTCGAGCCTCTTATCAATTTAAGCTATCATAGCTATGCTACCACTGAGTCCCAACTCAAACACTGATAGAACTTCAAATAGCCCTAACTTCTATACGGTGCGTCCTACAACTATCAAACTTTTCAACATTCAAATGCTTGTAACTTTTTACTGGAGCGTCATAAAATCTTGAAATTTTGTGACAATAAATTACACGAGCCTCTTATCAATTTAAGCTATCGCTCATAGCTATGCTACCGTTGAGTCCCAAATCAAACACGTATAAAACTTCAAATGACCCTAACTTCTATACAGTGCGATATATACCTATCAAAGTATGCAACATTCAAATGCTTGTAACTTTTTACTGGAGCGTCATAAAATCTTGAAATTTTGTGACATTAAAGTACTCGAGCCTCTTATCAATTTAAGCTATCGTTCATAGCTATGCTACCCTTGAGAAACAAATCAAACACTGATAAAATTTCAAATGGCCCTAACTTCTATACGGTGCGTCCTATACCTATCAAATTTTGCAACAATCAAATGCTTGTAACTTTTTACTGGAGCGTCATAAAATCTTTAAATTTTGTGACAATAAAGAACTCGAGCCTCTTATCAATTTAAGCTATCATAGCTATGCTACCACTGAGTCCCATATCACACACTGATTAAACTTCGAATGGCCCTAACTTCTCTACGGTGCGTCCTATTTCTATCAAAGTTTGCAAGAATCAAATGCTTGTAAGTTTTTACTGGAGCTTAATAACATCTTGAAATTTTGTGACAATAAAGTACTCGAGCCTCTTGTCAATTTAAGCTATCGCTCATAGCTATGCTACCCTTGATTCCCAAATCAAACACTGATAAAACTTCAAATGGCCCTAACTGCTATCCGGTGCGTCCTATACCTATCAAAGTTTGCAACAATCAAATGCTTGTAACTTTTTACTGGAGCGTCATAAAATCTTGAAATTTTGTGACAATAAAGTACTCGAGCCTCTCGTCAATTTAACCTGTCGTTTATATCTAAGCTACCTTTGAGACCCAAATCAAACACTGATAAAAATTCACATGGCGCAAACTTTTATACGGTGCGACCTATAGCTATCAAAGTTTGCAACAATCAAATGCTAGTAACTTTTTACTGGAGCGTCATAAAATCTTGAAATTTTGTGACAATAAAGAACTCGAGCCTCTTATCAATTTAAGCTATCATAGCTATGCTACCACTGAGTCCCAAATCACACACTGATTAAACTTCGAATGGCCCTAACTTCTCTACGGTGCGTCCTATTTCTATCAAAGTTTGCAAGAATCAAATGCTTGTAAGTTTTTACTGGAGCTTAATAACATCTTGAAATTTTGTGACAATAAAGTACTCGAGCCTCTTGTCAATTTAAGCTATCGCTCATAGCTATGCTACCCTTGATTCCTAAATCAAACACTGATAAAACTTCAAATGGCCCTAACTGCTATCCGGTGCGTCCTATACCTATCAAAGTTTGCAACAATCAAATGCTTGTAACTTTTTACTGGAGCGTCATAAAACCTTGAAATTTGGTGACAATAAAGTAAACGAGCCTCTTATGAATTCAAGCTATCGCTCATAGCTATGCTACCCTTGAGTCCCAAATCAAACACTGATAAAATATCAAATGGCCCTAACTTCTATACAGTGCGTCCTATACCTATCAAATTTTGCAACAATCAAATGCTTGTAACTTTTTACTGGAGCGTCATAAAATTTTGAAATTTTGTGTCAATAAAGTACTCGAGCCTCTTATCAATTCAAGCTATCGCTCATAGCTATGCTACCCTTGAGTCCCAAACCAAACACTGATAAAAATTCAAATGGCCCTATATTGTATAAGGTGCGTCCCACACATATCAATATTTGCAACAATCAAATGCTTGCAATTTTTTACTGGAGCGTCATAAAACCTTGACATTTTGGAACAATAAAGTACTCGAGATTCTTATCAATTTAAGCTATCGCTCATAGCTATGCTACCCTTGAGTCCCAAATCAAACACTGATAAAATTTCAAATGGCCCTAACTTCTCTACGGTGCGTGCTACCCCTATCAAACTTTGCAACATTCAAATGCTTGTAACTTTTTACTGGAGCGTCATAAAACCTTGAAATTTTGTGACAATAAAGTACTCGAGCCTCTCGTCAATTTAACCTGTCGTTTATATCTAAGCTACCTTTGAGACCCAAATCAAACACTGATAAAAATTCACATGGCGCAAACTTTTATACGGTGCGTCCTATAGCTATCAAAGTTTGCAACAATCAAATGCTAGTAACTTTTTACTGGAGCGTCATAAAATCTTGAAATTTTGTGACAATAAAGAACTCGAGCCTCTTATCAATTTAAGCTATCATAGCTATGCTACCACTGAGTCCCAAATCACACACTGATTAAACTTCGAATGGCCCTAACTTCTCTACGGTGCGTCCTATTTCTATCAAAGTTTGCAAGAATCAAATGCTTGTAAGTTTTTACTGGAGCTTAATAACATCTTGAAATTTTGTGACAATAAAGTACTCGAGCCTCTTGTCAATTTAAGCTATCGCTCATAGCTATGCTACCCTTGATTCCTAAATCAAACACTGATAAAACTTCAAATGGCCCTAACTGCTATCCGGTGCGTCCTATACCTATCAAAGTTTGCAACAATCAAATGCTTGTAACTTTTTACTGGAGCGTCATAAAACCTTGAAATTTGGTGACAATAAAGTAAACGAGCCTCTTATGAATTCAAGCTATCGCTCAGAGCTATGCTACCCTTGAGTCCCAAATCAAACACTGATAAAATATCAAATGGCCCTAACTTCTATACAGTGCGTCCTATACCTATCAAATTTTGCAACAATCAAATGCTTGTAACTTTTTACTGGAGCGTCATAAAATTTTGAAATTTTGTGTCAATAAAGTACTCGAGCCTCTTATCAATTCAAGCTATCGCTCATAGCTATGCTACCCTTGAGTCCCAAACCAAACACTGATAAAAATTCAAATGGCCCTATATTGTATAAGGTGCGTCCCACACATATCAATATTTGCAACAATCAAATGCTTGCAATTTTTTACTGGAGCGTCATAAAACCTTGACATTTTGGAACAATAAAGTACTCGAGATTCTTATCAATTTAAGCTATCGCTCATAGCTATGCTACCCTTGAGTCCCAAATCAAACACTGATAAAATTTCAAATGGCCCTAACTTCTCTACGGTGCGTGCTACCCCTATCAAACTTTGCAACATTCAAATGCTTGTAACTTTTTACTGGAGCGTCATAAAACCTTGAAATTTTGTGACAATAAAGTACTCGAGCCTCTCGTCAATTTAACCTGTCGTTTATATCTAAGCTACCTTTGAGACCCAAATCAAACACTGATAAAAATTCACATGGCGCAAACTTCTATACGGTGCGTCCTATAGCTATCAAAGTTTGCAACAATCAAATGCTAGTAACTTTTTACTGGAGCGTCATAAAATCTTGAAATTTTGTGACATTAAAGTACTCGAGCCTCTTATCAATTTAAGCTATAGCTCATAGCTATGCTACCCTTGAGTCCCAAATCAAACACTGCTAAACCTTCAAATGGTCCTAACTTCTATATGGTGCGTCCTATACCTATCAAAGTTTGCAACAATCAAATGCTTGTAACTTTTTACTGGAGCATAATAAAATGTGGAAATTTTGTGACAATAAAGTTCTCGAGCCTCTTGTCAATTTAAGCTATCACTCATAGCTATGCTACCCTTGAGTCCCAAATCAAAGACTGAGAAAACTTCAAAATGCCCTAACTTCTATACGGTGCGTCATATACCTATCAAAGTTTGCAACAATCAAATGCTTGTAACTTTTTACTGGAGCGTCATAAAATCTTGAAATTTTGTGACAATAAAGTACTCGAGCCTCTTATCAATTTAACCTATCGCTAATAGCTATGCTACCCTTGAGTCCCAAATCAAACACGTATAAAACTTCTAAAGGCCCTTACTTATATACGGTGCGTCCCACACCTATCAAAGTTTGCAACAATCAATTGCTTGCAACTTTTTACGGGAGCGTCATAAAACCTTGAAATTTTGTGACAATAAAGTACTCGAGGCTCTTATCAATTTAAGCTATCGCTCATAGCTATGCTACCCTTGAGTCCCAAATCAAACACTGATATAACTTCAAATGGCCCTAACTTCTATACGGTGCGTCCTACACTTATCAATCTTTTCAACATTCCAATGCTTGTAACTTCTTACTGGTTAGTCATAAAATCTTGAAATTGTGTGACATTAAAGTACTCGAGCCTCTTATCAATTTAAGCTATCGCTCATAGCTATGCTACCCTTGAGAAACAAATCAAACACTGATAAAATTTCAAATGGCCCTAACTTCTATACGGTGCGTCCTATACCTATCAAATTTTGCAACAATCAAATGCTTGTAACTTTTTACTGGAGCGTCATAAAATCTTTAAATTTTGTGACAATAAAGAACTCGAGCCTCTTATCAATTTAAGCTATCATAGCTATGCTACCACTGAGTCCCAAATCACACACTGATTAAACTTCGAATGGCCCTAACTTCTCTACGGTGCGTCCTATTTCTATCAAAGTTTGCAAGAATCAAATGCTTGTAAGTTTTTACTGGAGCTTAATAACATCTTGAAATTTTGTGACAATAAAGTACTTGAGCCTCTTGTCAATTTAAGCTATCGCTCATAGCTATGCTACCCTTGAGTCCCAAATCAAACACTGATAAAACTTCAAATGGCCCTAACTTCTATACGGTGCGTCCTACACTTATCAATCTTTTCAACATTCCAATGCTTGTAACTTCTTACTGGTTAGTCATAAAATCTTGAAATTGTGTGACATTAAAGTACTCGAGCCTCTTATCAATTTAAGCTATCGCTCATAGCTATGCTACCCTTGAGTCCCAAATCAAACACTGCTAAACCTTCAAATGGTCCTAACTTCTATATGGTGCGTCCTATACCTATCAAAGTTTGCAACAATCAAATGCTTGTAACTTTTTACTTGAGCATAATAAAATGTGGAAATTTTGTGACAATAAAGAACTCGAGCCTCTTGTCAATTTAAGCTATCACTCATAGCTATGCTACCCTTGAGTCCCAAATCAAAGACTGAGAAAACTTCAAAATGCCCTAACTTCTATACGGTGCGTCATATACCTATCAAAGTTTGCAACAATCAAATGCTTGTAAATTTTTACTTGAGCGTCATAAAATCTTGAAATTTTGTGACAATAAAGTACTCGAGCCTCTTATCAATTTAACCTATCGCTAATAGCTATGCTACCCTTGAGTCCCAAATCAAACACGTATAAAACTTCTAAAGGCCCTTACTTATATACGGTGCGTCCCACACCTATCAAAGTTTGCAACAATCAATTGCTTGCAACTTTTTACGGGAGCGTCATAAAACCTTGAAATTTTGTGACAATAAAGTACTCGAGGCTCTTATCAATTTAAGCTATCGCTCATAGCTATGCTACCCTTGAGTCCCAAATCAAACACTGATATAACTTCAAATGGCCCTAACTTCTATACGGTGCGTCCTACACTTATCAATCTTTTCAACATTCCAATGCTTGTAACTTCTTACTGGTTAGTCATAAAATCTTGAAATTTTGTGACAATAAAGTATTCGAGCCTCTTGTAAATTTAAGCTATCGCTCATAGCTGTGCTACCCTTGAGTCCCAAATCAACCACTGCTAAAACTTCAAATGGCCCTAACTTATATACGGTGCATCCTATACCTATCAAAGTTTGCAACAATCAAATGCTTGTAACTTTTTACTGGAACGTCATAAAATCTTGAAATTTTGTGACAATAAAGTACTCGAGGCTCTTATCAATTTAAGCTATCGCTCATAGCTATGCTACCCTTGAGTCCCAAATCAAACACTGATAAAACTTCAAATGGCCCTAACTTCTATATGGTGCATCCCACACCTATAAAATTTTGCAACAATCAAAGTCTGCAAGTTTTTACTTGTGCGTCATAAAAACTTGAAAATTTGTGACAATAAAGTACTCGAACCTCTTATCAATTTAAACTATCGCTCATAGCTATGCTACCCTTGAGAAACAAATCAAACACTGATAAAATTTCAAATGGCCCTAACTGCTATCCGGTGCATCCTATACCTATCAAAGTTTGCAACAATCAAATGCTTGTAACTTTTTACTGGAGCGTCATAAAACCTTGAAATTTGGTGACAATATAGTACTCGAGCCTCTTATGAATTCAAGCTATCGCTCATAGCTCTGCTACCATTGAGTCCCAAATCAAACACTGATAAAATTTCAAATGGCCCTAACTTCTATACGGTGCGTCCTATACCTATCAAATTTTGTAACAATCAAATGCTTGTAACTTTTTACTGGAGCTTAATAAAAGCTTGAAACTTTTTACTGCAGCGTCATAAAATCTTGAAATTTTGTGACAATAAAGAACTCGAGCCTCTTATCAATTTAAGCTATCATAGCTATGCTACCACTGAGTCCCAAATCACACACTGATTAAACTTCGAATGGCCCTAACTTCTATACGGTGCGTCCTATTTCTATCAAAGTTTGCAAGAATCAAATGCTTGTAACTTTTTACTGGAGCTTAATAAAAGCTTGAAATTGTAACTTTTTACTGGAGCGTCATAAAATCTTGAAATTTTGTGACAATGAAGTACTCGACCCGCTTGTCAATTTAAGCTATCACTTATAGCTATGCTACCCTTGAGTCCCAAATCAAACACTGATAAAACTTCAAATGGCCCTAACTTCTATACGGTGCGTCCTACACCTATCAATCTTTTCAACATTCAAATGCTTGTAACTTCTTACTGGTTAGTCATTAAACCTTGAAAATTTGTGACAATAAAGTACTCGAACCTCTTATCAATTTAAACTATCGCTCATAGCTATGCTACCCTTGAGAAACAAATCAAACACTGATAAAATTTCAAATGGCCCTAACTTCTATACGGTGCGTCCTATACCTATCAAATTTTGCAACAATCAAATGCTTGTAACTTTTTACTGGAGCGTCATAAAACCTTGAAATTTGGTGACAATAAAGTACTCGAGCCTCTTATGCATTCAAGCTATCGCTCATAGCTATGCTACCATTGAATCCCAAATCAAACACTGATAAAACTACAAATGGCCCTAACTGCTATCCGGTGCATCCTATACCTATCAAAGTTTGCAACAATCAAATGCTTGTAACTTTTTACTGGAGCGTCATAAAACCTTGAAATTTGGTGACAATAAAGTACTCGAGCCTCTTATGAATTCAAGCTATCGCTCATAGCTCTGCTACCCTTGAGTCCCAAATCAGACACTGATAAAATTTCAAATGGCCCTAACTTCTATACGGTGCGTCCTATACCTATCAAATTTTGCAACAATCAAATGCTTGTAACTTTTTACTGGAGCTTAATAAAAGCTTGAAATTGTAACTTACTGCAGCGTCATAAAATACTGAAATTTTGTGACAATAAAGAACTCGAGCCTCTTATCAATTTAAGCTATCATAGCTATGCTACCACTGAGTCCCAAATCACACACTGATAAAACTTCAAATGGCCCTAACTTCTATACGGTGCGTCCTACACCTATCAATCTTTTCAACATTCAAATGCTTGTAACTTCTTACTGGTTAGTCATTAAACCTTGAAATTTGGTGACAATAAAGTACTCGAGCCTCTTATGAATTCAAGCTATCGGTAATAGCTATGCTACCCTTGAGTCCCAAATCAAACACTGATCAAATTTAAAATTGCCCTAACTTCTATACGGTGCGTGCTACCCCTATCAAGCTTTGCAACATTCAAATGCTTGTAACTTTTTACTGGAGCGTCATAAAATCTTGAAATTTTGTGACAATAAAGTACTCGAGCCTCTCATCAATTTAAGCTATCATAGCTATGCTACCACTGAGTCCCAAATCAAACACTGATTAAACTTCGAATGGCCCTAACTTCTATACGGTGCGTCCTATTTCTATCAAAGTTTGCAAGAATCAAATGCTTGTAACTTTTTACTGGAGCTTTATAAAATCTTGAAATTTTGTGACAATAAAGTACTCGAGCCTCTTGTCAATTTAAGCTATCGCTCATAGCTATGCTAGCCTTGAGTCCCAAATCAAACACTGATAAAACTACAAATGGCCCTAACTGCTATCCGGTGCGTCCTATACCTATCAAAGTTTGCAACAATCAAATGCTTGTAACTTTTTACTGGAGCGTCATAAAACCTTGAAATTTGGTGACAATAAAGTACTCGAGCCTCTTATGAATTCAAGCTATCGCTCATAGCTATGCTACCGTTGAGTCCCAAATCAAACTCGTATAAAAGTTCAAATGGCCCTAACTTCTATACGGTGCGATATATACGTATCAAAGTATGCAACATTCAAATGCTTGTAACTTTTTACTGGAGCGTCACAAAATCTTGAAATTTTGTGACATTAAAGTACTCGAGCCTCTTATCAATTTAAGCTATAGCTATGCTACCCTTG
Organism: Clusia tigrina; assembly: GCA_920105625.2. Lineage (NCBI taxonomy): Eukaryota > Metazoa > Arthropoda > Insecta > Diptera > Clusiidae > Clusia > Clusia tigrina. Next base: position 212,413,973 of record OV050030.1, read on the forward strand.
AGTCCCATATCAAACACTGCTAAACCTTCAAATGGCCCTAACTTCTATACGGTGCGATATATACCTATCAAAGTATGCTACATTGAAATGCTTGTAACTTTTTACTGGAGCATAATAAAATCTTGAAATTTTGTGACAATAAAGTACTCGAGCATCTTGTCAATTTAAGCTATCACTTATAGCTATGCTACCCTTGAGTCCCAAATCAAAGACTGATAAAACTTCAAAATGCCCCAACTTCTATACGGTGCGTTCTATACCTATCAAAGTTTGCCGCAATCAAATGCTTGTTACTTTTTACTGGAGCGTCATAAAACCTTGAAATTTGGTGACAATAAAGTACTCGTGCCTCTTGTCAATTAGAGTTGTCGCTCATTGCTATGCTACCCTTGAGTCCCAAATCAAACACTGATAAGACAATGGCCCTAAATTCTGTACTTTGCGTCCTACACTTATCAGAGTTTGCAACTATCAAATGCTTGTAACTTTTTACTGGAGCATCATAAAATCTTGAAATTTTGTGACAATAAAGTACTCGAGCCTCTTATCAATTTAAGCTATCGCTCATAGCTATGCTACATTGGAGTCCCAAATCAATCACTGATGAAAATTCAAATGGCCCTAACTTCTATAGGGTGCGTCCTATACCTATCAAAGATTGCAACAATCAAATGCTTGTAACTTTTTACTGGAGCGTCATATAATCTTAAAATTTTCAACATTCAAATGCTTGTAACTTCTTACTGGAGAGTCATAAAATCTTGAAATTTTGTGACAATAAAGTACACGAGCCTCTTGTAAATTTAAGCTATCGCTCATAGCTATGCTACCCTTGAGTCCCAAATCAAACACGGATAAAACCTCAAATGGCCCTAACTTATATACGGTGCGTCCCACACCTATCAAAGTTTGCAAATATCAAATGCTTGTAACTTTTTACTGGAGCGTCGTAAAACCTTGAAATTTTGTGACAATAAGGTACTCGAGCCTCTTATCAATTTAAGCTATCTCTCATAGCTGTGCTACCCTTGAGTCCCAAATCAAACACTGATAAAACTTCAAATGGCCCTAACTTCTATATGGTGCGTCTTACACCTATCAAAGTTTGCAACAATCAAATGCTTGTAACTTTTTACTGGAGCGTCATAAAACCTTGAAATTTGGTGACAATAAAATACTCGAGCCTCTTGTCAATTTAATCTATCTCTCATAGCTGTGCTACCCTTGAGTCCCAAATCAAACACTGATAAAACTTCAAATGGCCCTAATTTCTATACGGTGCGTCCTACACCTATAAAAGTTTGCAACAATCAATTGCTTGCAAGTTTTCACAGGAGCTTAATAAAATCTTGAAATTTTTTGACAATAAAGTACTCGAGCCTCTTGTCAATTTAAGCTATCTCTCATAGCTATGCTACCCTTAGGTCCCAAATCAAACACTGATAAAACTTCAAGTTGCCATAACATCTATACGGTGCGTCCTACACTTATCAAAGTTTGCAACAATCAAATGCTTGTAACTTTTTACTGGAGCGTCATAAAATCTTGAAATTTTCTGACAATAAAGTACTCGAGCATCTTGTCAATTTAAGCTATTTCTAATAGCTATGCTACCCTTGAGTCCCAAATCAAACACTGATAAAACTTCAAATGACCCTAACTTCTATATGGTGCGTCTTACACCTATCAAAGTTTGCAACAATCAAATGCTTGTAACTTTTTACTGGAGCGTCATAAAACCTTGAAATTTTGTGAAAATAAAGTACTGGACCCTCTTATCAATTTCAGCTATCGCTCATAGCTATGCTACCCTTAGGTCCCAAATCAAACACTAATAAAATTTCAAATGGCCCTAACTTCTATACGGTGCGTCCTACACCTATAAAAGTTTGCAACAATCAATTGCTTGCAAGTTTTCACAGGAGCTTAATAAAATCTTGAAATTTTTTGACAATAAAGTACTCGAGCCTCTTGTCAATTTAAGCTATCTCTCATAGCTATGCTACCCTTGAGTCCCAAATCAAACACTGATAAAACTTCAAATGGCCCTTACTTCTATATGGTGCGTCCTATCAAAGTTTGCAACAATCAAATGCTTGCAAGTTTTTACTGGAGCGTCATAAAACCTTGAAATTTTGTGACAAAAAAGTACTCGAGCCTCTGTTAAAAGCAACACTGTTTAATTACAACTCTATATAATCTTCATATTCCTATCTTCATATTCTTCGTCAACTCATGCATACGTGTCCTATTCTGATTCGTTGTTTTATTCAGCTACTAACGTATGTAACAACTTAGATATATACAACTCTATTACCCATGTATAGATTTATTACTTCGTTTCTAACCTTTGCAAATACAAGAACTACTTATATTGTAATATTGAACCTACTCGTGTTTTACTTCAATAGCCTCTTATCAATTTAAGCTATCGCTCATAGCTATGCTACCCATGAGTCCCAAATCAAACACTGATAAAATTTCAAATGGCTCTAACTTCTATACGGTGCGGTTTATACCTATCAAAGTTTGCAACAATCAAATGCTTGTAACTTTTTACTGGAGCTTAAAAAATCTTGAAATTTGGTGACAATAAATTACTCGAGCCTCTTATCAATTCAAGCTATCGCTCATAGCTATGCTACACTTGAGTCCCAAATCAAACACTGATAAAACTTCAAATGGCCCTAACTCCTATACGGTGCATCCTACACCTATCAAACTTTTCAACAATCAAATGCTTGTAACTTCTTACTGGAGAGTCTTAAAATCTTGAAATTTTGTGACAAAAAAGTACTCGAGCGACTTGTAATTTTAAGCAATCGCTCATAGCTATGCTACCCTTGAGTCCTAAATCAAACACTGATAAAACTTCAAATGGCCCTAACTTCTATATGGTGCGTCTTACACCTATCAAAGTTTGCAACAATCAAATGCTTGTAACTTTTTACTGGAGCGTCATAAAACCTTGAAATTTGGTGACAATAAAGTACTCGAGCCTCTTGTCAATTTAATCTATCTCTCATAGCTGTGCTACCCTTGAGTCCCAAATCAAACACTGATGCCCTAACTTCTATACGGTGCGTCCTACACCTATCAAAGCTTGCAACAATCAAATGCTTGCAAGTGTTTTCTGGAGCGTCATAAAACTTTGAAATTTTGTGACAATAAAGTACTCGAGCCTCTTATCAGTTTAAGCTATCGCTCAATAGCTATGCTACCCTGGAGTCCCAAATCAAACACTGATAAAACTTCAAATGGCCCTAAATTCTATATGGTGCGTCCTACACCTATAAAAGTTTGCAACAATCAATTGCTTGCAAGTTTTCACTGGAGCTTAATAAAATCTTGAAATTTTGTGACAATAAAGTACTCGAGCCTTTTGTCAATTTAAGCTATTTCTAATAGCTATGCTACCCTTGAGTCCCAAATCAAACACTGATAAAACTTCAAATGGCCCTAACTTCTATATGGTGCGTCCTACACCTATCAAAGTTTGCAACAATCAAATGCTTGCAAGTTTTTACTGGAGCGTCATAAAACCTTGAAATTTTGTGAAAATAAAGTACTGGACCCTCTTATCAATTTCAGCTATCGCTCATAGCTATGCTACCCTTAGGTCCCAAATCAAACACTAATAAAATTTCAAATGGCCCTAACTTCTATACGGTGCGTCCTACACCTATAAAAGTTTGCAACAATCAATTGCTTGCAAGTTTTCACAGGAGCTTAATAAAATCTTGAAATTTTTTGACAATAAAGTACTCGAGCCTCTTGTCAATTTAAGCTATTTCTAATAGCTATGCTACCCTTGAGTCCCAAATCAAACACTGATAAAACTTCAAATGGCCCTTACTTTTTTTATGGTGCGTCCTACACCTATCAAAGTTTGCAACAATCAAATGCTTGCAAGTTTTTACTGGAGCTTAAAAAAATCTTGAAATTTGGTGACAATAAATTACTCGAGCCTCTTATCAATTCAAGCTATCGCTCATAGCTATGCTACACTTGAGTCCCAAATCAAACACTGATAAAACTTCAAATGGCCCTAACTCCTATACGGTGCATCTTACACCTATCAAACTTTTCAACAATCAAATGCTTGTAACTTCTTACTGGAGAGTCTTAAAATCTTGAAATTTTGTGACAAAAAAGTACTCGAGCGTCTTGTAAATTTAAGCAATCGCTCATAGCTATGCTACCCTTGAGTCCTAAATCAAACACAGATAAAACTTCAAATGGCCTTAACTTCTATATGGTGCGTCTTACACCTATCAAAGTTTGCAACAATCAGATGCTTGTAACTTTTTCTGGAGCGTCATAAAACCTTGAAATTTGGTGACAATAAAGTACTCGAGCCTCTTGTCAATTTAATCTATCTCTCATAGCTGTGCTACCCTTGAGTCCCAAATCAAACACTGATAAAACTTCAAATGGCCCTAACTTCTATACGGTGCGTCCTACACCTATCAAAGTTTGCAACAATCAAATACTTGCAAGTGTTTACTGGAGCGTCATAAAACCTTGAAATTTTGTGACAATAAAGTACTCGAGCCTCTTATCAGTTTAAGCTATCGCTCAATAGCTATGCTACCCTGGAGTCCCAAATCAAACACTGATAAAACTTCAGTTGCCATAACATCTATACGGTGCGTCCTACACTTATCAAAGTTTGCAACAATCAAATGCTTGTAACTTTTTACTGGAGCGTCATAAAATCTTGAAATTTTCTGACAATAAAGTACTCGAGCATCTTGTCAATTTAAGCTATTTCTAATAGCTATGCTACCCTTGAGTCCCAAATCAAACACTGATAAAACTTCAAATGACCCTAACTTCTATATGGTGCGTCTTACACCTATCAAAGTTTGCAACAATCAAATGCTTGTAACTTTTTACTGGAGCGTCATAAAACCTTGAAATTTTGTGAAAATAAAGTACTGGACCCTCTTATCAATTTCAGCTATCGCTCATAGCTATGCTACCCTTAGGTCCCAAATCAAACACTAATAAAATTTCAAATGGCCCTAACTTCTATACGGTGCGTCCTACACCTATAAAAGTTTGCAACAATCAATTGCTTGCAAGTTTTCACAGGAGCTTAATAAAATCTTGAAATTTTTTGACAATAAAGTACTCGAGCCTCTTGTCAATTTAAGCTATCTCTCATAGCTATGCTACCCTTGAGTCCCAAATCAAACACTGATAAAACTTCAAATGGCCCTTACTTCTATATGGTGCGTCCTATCAAAGTTTGCAACAATCAAATGCTTGCAAGTTTTTACTGGAGCGTCATAAAACCTTGAAATTTTGTGACAAAAAAGTACTCGAGCCTCTGTTAAAAGCTACACTGTTTAATTACAACTCTATATAATCTTCATATTCCTATCTTCATATTCTTCGTCAACTCATGCATACGTGTCCTATTCTGATTCGTTGTTTTATTCAGCTACTAACGTATGTAACAACTTAGATATATACAACTCTATTACCCATGTATAGATTTATTACTTCGTTTCTAACCTTTGCAAATACAAGAACTACTTATATTGTAATATTGAACCTACTCGTGTTTTACTTCAATAGCCTCTTATCAATTTAAGCTATCGCTCATAGCTATGCTACCCATGAGTCCCAAATCAAACACTGATAAAATTTCAAATGGCTCTAACTTCTATACGGTGCGGTTTATACCTATCAAAGTTTGCAACAATCAAATGCTTGTAACTTTTTACTGGAGCTTAAAAAATCTTGAAATTTGGTGACAATAAATTACTCGAGCCTCTTATCAATTCAAGCTATCGCTCATAGCTATGCTACACTTGAGTCCCAAATCAAACACTGATAAAACTTCAAATGGCCCTAACTCCTATACGGTGCATCCTACACCTATCAAACTTTTCAACAATCAAATGCTTGTAACTTCTTACTGGAGAGTCTTAAAATCTTGAAATTTTGTGACAAAAAAGTACTCGAGCGACTTGTAAATTTAAGCAATCGCTCATAGCTATGCTACCCTTGAGTCCTAAATCAAACACTGATAAAACTTCAAATGGCCCTAACTTCTATATGGTGCGTCTTACACCTATCAAAGTTTGCAACAATCAAATGCTTCTAACTTTTTACTGGAGCGTCATAAAACCTTGAAATTTGGTGACAATAAAGTACTCGAGCCTCTTGTCAATTTAATCTATCTCTCATAGCTGTGCTACCCTTGAGTCCCAAATCAAACACTGATGCCCTAACTTCTATACGGTGCGTCCTACACCTATCAAAGTTTGCAACAATCAAATGCTTGCAAGTGTTTTCTGGAGCGTCATAAAACTTTGAAATTTTGTGACAATAAAGTACTCGAGCCTCTTATCAGTTTAAGCTATCGCTCAATAGCTATGCTACCCTGGAGTCCCAAATCAAACACTGATAAAACTGCAAATGGCCCTAAATTCTATATGGTGCGTCCTACACCTATAAAAGTTTGCAACAATCAATTGCTTGCAAGTTTTCACTGGAGCTTAATAAAATCTTGAAATTTTGTGACAATAAAGTACTCGAGCCTTTTGTCAATTTAAGCTATTTCTAATAGCTATGCTACCCTTGAGTCCCAAATCAAACACTGATAAAACTTCAAATGGCCCTAACTTCTATATGGTGCGTCCTACACCTATCAAAGTTTGCAACAATCAAATGCTTGCAAGTTTTTACTGGAGCGTCATAAAACCTTGAAATTTTGTGAAAATAAAGTACTGGACCCTCATCAATTTCAGCTATCGCTCATAGCTATGCTACCCTTAGGTCCCAAATCAAACACTAATAAAATTTCAAATGGCCCTAACTTCTATACGGTGCGTCCTACACCTATAAAAGTTTGCAACAATCAATTGCTTGCAAGTTTTCACAGGAGCTTAATAAAATCTTGAAATTTTTTGACAATAAAGTACTCGAGCCTCTTGTCAATTTAAGCTATTTCTAATAGCTATGCTACCCTTGAGTCCCAAATCAAACACTGATAAAACTTCAAATGGCCCTTACTTTTTTTATGGTGCGTCCTACACCTATCAAAGTTTGCAACAATCAAATGCTTGCAAGTTTTTACTGGAGCTTAAAAAAAATCTTGAAATTTGGTGACAATAAATTACTCGAGCCTCTTATCAATTCAAGCTATCGCTCATAGCTATGCTACACTTGAGTCCCAAATCAAACACTGATAAAACTTCAAATGGCCCTAACTCCTATACGGTGCATCTTACACCTATCAAACTTTTCAACAATCAAATGCTTGTAACTTCTTACTGGAGAGTCTTAAAATCTTGAAATTTTGTGACAAAAAAGTACTCGAGCGTCTTGTAAATTTAAGCAATCGCTCATAGCTATGCTACCCTTGAGTCCTAAATCAAACACTGATAAAACTTCAAATGGCCTTAACTTCTATATGGTGCGTCTTACACCTATCAAAGTTTGCAACAATCAGATGCTTGTAACTTTTTACTGGAGCGTCATAAAACCTTGAAATTTGGTGACAATAAAGTACTCGAGCCTCTTGTCAATTTAATCTATCTCTCATAGCTGTGCTACCCTTGAGTCCCAAATCAAACACTGATAAAACTTCAAATGGCCCTAACTTCTATACGGTGCGTCCTACACCTATCAAAGTTTGCAACAATCAAATACTTGCAAGTGTTTACTGGAGCGTCATTAAACCTTGAAATTTTGTGACAATAAAGTACTCGAGCCTCTTATCAGTTTAAGCTATCGCTCAATAGCTATGCTACCCTGGAGTCCCAAATCAAACACTGATAAAACTTCAAATTGCCATAACATCTATACGGTGCTTCCTACACCTATCAAAGTTTGCAATAATCAAATGCTTGTAACTTTTTACTGGAGCTTAATAAAATCTTGAAATTTTGTGACAATAAAGTACTCGAGCCTCTTGTCAATTTAACCTATCTCTCATAGCTATGTTACCCTTGACGCCCAAATAAAACACTGATAAAACTTCAAATGGCCCTTACTCCTATACGGTGCGTCCTACACCTATCAAAGTTTGCAACAATCAAATGCTTGCAAGTTTTTACTGGAGCGTCATAAAACCTTGAAATTTTGTGAAAATAAAGTACTCGAGCCTCTTATCAATTCAAGCTATCGCTCATAGCTATGCTACCCTTGAGTTTCAAATCAAACACTGATAAAACTTCAAATGGCCCTAACTTCTATACGGTGCGTCCTACAACTATCAAAGTTTGCAACAATCAAATGCATGCAAGTTTTTACTGGAGCGTCAAAAAACCTTGAAATTTTGTGAAAATAAAGTACTCGAGCCTCTTATCAATTTAAGCTATCGCTCATAGCTATGCTACCCTAAGTCCCAAATCAAATAATGATAAAATTTCAAATGGTCCTAACTTCTATATGGTACATCCTACACCTATAAAAGTTTGCAACAATCAATTGCTTGCAAGTTTTCACTGGAGCTTAATAAAATCTTGAAATTTTGTGACAATAAAGTACTCGAGCCTCTTGTCAATTTAATAAATTTCTAATAGCTATGCTACCCTTGAGTCCCAAATCAAACACTGATAAAACTTCAAATGGCCCTAACTTCTATAAGGTGCATCCTATACCTATCAAAGTTTGCAACAATCAAATGCTTGTAACTTTTTACTGGAGCTTAATAAAAGCTTGAAATTGTAACTTTTTACTGGAGCGTCATAAAATCTTGAAATTTTGTGACAATAAAGTACTCGAGCCGCTTGTCAATTTAAGCTATCACATATAACTATGCTAGCCTTGAGTCCCAAATCAAACACTGATAAAACTTCAAATGGCCCTAACTTCTATACGGTGCGTCCTACACCTATCAATCTTTTCAACACTCAAATGCTTGCAACTTCTTACTGGTTATTCATAAAATCTTGAAATTTTGTGACAATAAAGTACTCGAGCTTCTTGTAAATTTAAGCTATAGCTCATAGCTGTGCTACCCTTGAGTCCGAAATCAACCACTGCTAAATCTTCAAATGGCCCTAACTTATATACGGTGCATCCTATACCTATCAAAGTGTGCAACAATCAAATGCTTGTAACTTTTTACTATAGCGTCATAAAATCTTGAAATTTTCTGACAATAAAGAACTCGAGCCTCTTATCAATTTAAGTTATCATAGGTATGCTACCACTGAGTCCCAAATCAAACACTGATAAAACTTCAAATGGCCCTTACTTCTATACGGTGCATCCCACACCTATCAAAGTTTGCAACAATCAAATGCTTGAGTCCCAAATCAAACACTGATAAGATTTCAAATGGCCCTAACTTCTATACGGTGCGTCCCACACCTATAAAAGTTTGCAACAATCAAATTCTGCAAGTTTTTATTTGTGCGTCATAAAACCTTGAAATTTTGTGACAATAAAGTACTCGAGCCTCTTATCAATTTAAGCTATCGCTCATAGCTATGCTACCGTTGAGTCCCAAATCAAACACGTATAAAACTTCAAATGGCCCTAACTTCTATACGGTGCGATATATACCTATCAAAGTATGCTACATTGAAATGCTTGTAACTTTTTACTGGAGCGTCATAAAATCTTGAAATTTTGTGACATTAAAGTACTCGAGCCTCTTATCAATTTAAGCTATAGCTCATAGCTATGCTACCCTTGAGTCCCAAATCAAACACTGCTAAACTTTCAAATGGCCCTACCTTCTATATGGTGCGATATATACCTATCAAAGTATGCAACATTCAAATGCTTGTAACTTTTTACTGGAACGTCATAAAACCTTGAAATTTTGTGACAATAAAGTACTCGTGCCTCTTGTCAATTAAAGTTGTCGCTCATTGCTATGCTACCCTTGAGTCCCAAATCAAACACTTATAAGACAATGGCCCTAAATTCTGTACTTTGCGTCCTACACTTATCAGAGTTTGCAACAATTAAATGCTTGTAACTTTTTACTGGAGCGTCATAAAATCTTGAAATTTTGTGACAAAAAAGTACTCGAGCCTCTTATCAATTTAAGCTATCGCTCATAGCTATGCTACATTTGTGTCTCAAATCAATCACTGATGAAAATTCAAATGGCCCTAACTTCTATACGGTGCGTCCTATACCTATCAAAGATTGCAACAATCAAATGCTTGTAACTTTTTACTTGAGCTTAATAAAATCTGGAAATTTGGTGACAATAAAGCACTCGAGCCTCTTATCAATTTAAGCTATTGCTCATAGCTATGCTACCCTTGAGTCCCAAATCAAATACTGATAAAACTTCAAATGGCCCTAACTTCTATACGGTGCGTCCTACACCTTTCAAAGTTTGCAACATTCAAATGCTTGTAACTTTTTACTGGAGCGTCATACAACCTTGAAATTTGGTGACAATAAAGTACTCGAGCCTCTTATCAATTCAAGCTATCGCTCATAGCTATGCTACCCTTGAGTCCCAAATCAAACACTGATAAAACTTCAAATGGCCCTAACTTCTATACGGTGCGTTTTATACCTATCAAAGTTTGCAACAATCAAATGCTTGAAACTGTTCACTGGAGCGTCATAAAACCTTGAAATATGGTGACAATAAAGTACTCGAGCCTCTTAACAGTTGAAGCTATCGCTCATAGCTATGCTATCCTTTAGCACCAAACTAAACACTGATAAAACTTCAAATGGCCCTAACTTCTATATGGTGCATCCTACACCTATCAAAGTTTGCAACAATCAAAAGCTTGCAAGTTTTTACTGGAGCGTCATAAAACCTTGAAATTTTGTGACAAAAAAGTACTCGAGCCTCTTATCAATTTAAGCTATAGCTCATAGCTATGCTACCCTTGAGTCTCAAATCAAACACTGCTAAACCTTCAAATGGCCCTACCTTCTATATGGTGCGTCCTATACCTATCAAAGTTTGCAACAATCAAATGCTTGTAGCTTTTTACTGGAGCATAATAAAATCTTGAAATTTTGTGACAATAAAGTACTCGAGCCTCTTGTGAATTTAAGCTATCACTCATAGCTATGCTACCTTTGAGTCCCAAATCAAAGACTGATAAAACTTCAAAATGCCCTAACTTCTATATGGTGCGATATATACCTATCAAAGTATGCAACATTCAAATGCTTGTAGCTTTTTACTGGAACGTCAAAAACCTTGAAATTTGGTGACAATAAAATACACGTGCCTCTTGTCAATTAAAGTTGTCGCTCATTGCTATGCTACCCTTGAGTCCCAAATCAAACACTGATAAGACAATGGCCCTAAATTCTGTACTTTGCGTCCTACACTTATCAGAGTTTGCAACAATCAAATGCTTGTAACTTTTTACTGGAGCGTCATAAAATCTTGAAATTTTGTGACAATAAAGTACTCGAGCCGCTTGTCAATTTAAGCTATCACTTATAGCTATGCTACCCTTGAGTCCCAAATCAAACACTGATAAAACTTCAAATGGCCCTAACTTCTATACGGTGCGTCCTACACCTATCAATCTTTTCAACACTCAAATGCTTGTAACTTCTTACTGGTTAGTCATAAAATCTTGAAATTTTGTGACAATAAAGTACTCGAGCCTCTTGTAAATTTAAGCTATCGCTCATAGCTATGCTACCCTTGAGTCCCAAATCAAACACTGATAAAACTTCAAATGGCCCTAAATTCTATACGGGGCGTCCTATACCTATCAAAGTTTGCAACAATCAAATGCTTGTAACTTTTTACTTGAGCTTAATAAAATCTGGAAATTTTGTGACAATAAAGCACTCGAGCCTCTAATCAATTTAAGCTATTGCTCATAGCTATGCTACCCTTGAGTCCCAAATCAAACACTGATAAAACTTCAAATGGCCCTAACTTCTATACGGTGCGTCCTACACCTCTCAAAGTTTGCAACAATAAAATGCTTGAAAATTTTTACTGGAGCGTCATAAAACCTTGAAATTTGGTGACAATAAAGTACTCGAGCCTCTTATCAATTCAAGCTATCGCTCATAGCTATGCTACCCTTGAGTCCCAAATCAAACACTGATAAAACTTCAAATGGCCCTAACTTCTATACGGTGCGTCCTATACCTATCAAAGTTTGCAACAATCAAATGCTTGTAACTTTTTACTGGAGCTTAATAAAAGCTTGAAATTTTGTGACAATAAAGTACTCGAGCCTCTTAACAATTTAAGCTATCGCTCATAGCTATGCTACCCTTGAGTCCCAAATCATACACTGATAAATCTTTAAACGGCCCTAATTTCTATACGGTGTGTCCTATACCTATCAAAGTTTGCAACAATCAAATGCTTGTAACTTTTTACTGGAGCTTAAAAAATCTTGAAATTTTGTGACAATAAAGCACTCGAGCCTCTTATCAATTTAAGCTATTGCTTATAGCTATGCTACCCTTGAGTCCCAAATCAAACACTGATAAAACTTCAAATGGCCCTAACTTCTATACGGTGCGTCCTACACCTATCAAAGTTTGCAACAATCATAAGTTTGCAAGTTTTTACTGGAGCGTCATAAAACCTTGAAATTTTGTGACAAAAAAGTACTCGAGCCTCTTATCAATTTAAGCTATCGCTCATAGCTATGCTATCCATGAGTCCCAAATCAAACACTGATAAAACTTCAAATGGCCCTAACTTCTATACGGTGCGTTTTATACCTATCAAAGTTTGCAACAATCAAATGCTTGTAACTTTTTACTGGAGCTTAATAAAATCTTGAAATTTTGTAAAAATAAAGTACTCGAGCCTCTTATCAATTTAAGCTATCGCTCATAGCTATGCTACCGTTGAGTCCCAAATCAAACACGTATAAAACTTCAAATGGCCCTAACTTCTATACGGTGCGATATATACCTATCAAAGTATGCTACATTGAAATGCTTGTAACTTTTTACTGGAGCGTCATAAAATCTTGAAATTTTGTGACATTAAAGTACTCGAGCCTCTTATCAATTTAAGCTATAGCTCATAGCTATGCTACCCTTGAGTCTCAAATCAAACACTGCTAAACCTTCAAATGGCCCTACCTTCTATATGGTGCGTCCTATACCTATCAAAGTTTGCAACAATCAAATGCTTGTAGCTTTTTACTGGAGCATAATAAAATCTTGAAATTTTGTGACAATAAAGTACTCGAGCCTCTTGTGAATTTAAGCTATCACTCATAGCTATGCTACCTTTGAGTCCCAAATCAAAGACTGATAAAACTTCAAAATGCCCTAACTTCTATACGGTGCGATATATACCTATCAAAGTATGCAACATTCAAATGCTTGTAACTTTTTACTGGAACGTCATAAAACCTTGAAATTTTGTGACAATAAAGTACTCGTGCCTCTTGTCAATTAAAGTTGTCGCTCATTGCTATGCTACCCTTGAGTCCCAAATCAAACACTGATAAGACAATGGCCCTAAATTCTGTACTTTGCGTCCTACACTTATCAGAGTTTGCAACAATTAAATGCTTGTAACTTTTTACTGGAGCGTCATAAAATCTTGAAATTTTGTGACAAAAAAGTACTCGAGCCTCTTATCAATTTAAGCTATCGCTCATAGCTATGCTACATTTGTGTCTCAAATCAATCACTGATGAAAATTCAAATGGCCCTAACTTCTATACGGTGCGTCCTATACCTATCAAAGATTGCCACAATCAAATGCTTGTAACTTTTTACTTGAGCTTAATAAAATCTGGAAATTTGGTGACAATAAAGCACTCGAGCCTCTTATCAATTTAAGCTATTGCTCATAGCTATGCTACCCTTGAGTCCCAAATCAAATACTGATAAAACTTCAAATGGCCCTAACTTCTATACGGTGCGTCCTACACCTTTCAAAGTTTGCAACATTCAAATGCTTGTAACTTTTTACTGGAGCGTCATACAACCTTGAAATTTGGTGACAATAAAGTACTCGAGCCTCTTATCAATTCAAGCTATCGCTCATAGCTATGCTACCCTTGAGTCCCAAATCAAACACTGATAAAACTTCTAATGGCCCTAACTTCTATACGGTGCGTCCTATACCTATTAAAGTTTGCAACAATCAAATGCTTGTAACTTTTTACTGGAGCTTAATAAAAGCTTGAAATTTTGTGACATTAAAGTACTCGAGCCTCTTAACAATTTAAGTTATCGCTCATAGCTATGCTACCCTTGAGTCCCAAATCAAACACTGATAAAACTTCAAATGGCCCTAACTTCTATACGGTGCGTCCTATACCTATCAAAGTTTGAAACAACCAAATGCTTGTAACTTTTTACTGGAGCTTAAAAAACCTTGAAATTTTGTGACAATAAAGCACTCGAGCCTCTTATCAATTTAAGCTATCGCTCATAGCTATGCTACGCTTGAGTCCCAAATCAAACACTGATAAAACTTCAAATGGCCCTAACTTCTATACGGTGCGTCCTACACCTATCAAAGTTTGCAACAATAAAATGCTTGAAAATGTTTACTGCAGTGTCATAAAACCTTGAAATTTGGTGACAATAAAGTACTCGAGCCTCTTATCAATTCAAGCTATCGCTCATAGCTATGCTACACTTGAGTCCCAAATCAAACACTGATAAAACTTCAAATGGCCCTAACTTCTATACGGTGCGTCCTATACCTATCAAAGTTTAAAACAACCAAATGCTTGTAACTTTTTACTGGAGCTTAAAAAACCTTGAAATTTTGTGACAATAAAGCACTCGAGCCTCTTATCAATTTAAGCTATCGCTCATAGCTATGCTACGCTTGAGTCCCAAATCAAACACTGATAAAACTTCAAATGGCCCTAACTTCTATACGGTGCGTCCTACACCTATCAAAGTTTGCAACAATAAAATGCTTGAAAATGTTTACTGCAGTGTCATAAAACCTTGAAATTTGGTGACAATAAAGTACTCGAGCCTCTTATCAATTCAAGCTATCGCTCATAGCTATGCTACACTTGAGTCTCAAATCAAACACTGATAAAACTTCAAATGGCCCTAACTTATATATGGTGCATCCTACACCTATCAAAGTTTGCAACAATCAATTGCTTGCAACTTATTACGGGAGCGTCATAAAACCTTGAAATATTGTGACAATAAAGTACTCGAGCCTCTTATCAATTTAAGCTATCGCTCATAGCTATGCTACCCTTGAGGCCCAAATCAAACACTGATAAAACTTAAAATGGCCCTAACTTCTATACCGTGCGTTCTACACCTATCAAACTTTGCAACAATCAAATGCTTGTAACTTTTTACTGGAGCGTCATAAAACCTTGAAATTTGGTGACAATAAAGTACTCGAGCCTCTTAACAATTCAAGCTATCGCTCATAGCTATGCTACCCTTTAGCACCAAACTAAACACTGATAAAACTTCAAATGACCCTAACTTCTATATGGTGCGTCCTACACCTATCAAAGTTTGCAACAATCAAAAGCTTGCAAGTTTTTACTGGAGCGTCATAAAACCTTGAAATTTTGTGACAAAAAAGTACTCGAGCCTCTTATCAATTTAAGCTATCGCTCATAGCTATGCTATCCATGAGTCCCAAATCAAACACTGATAAAACTTCAAATGGCCCTAACTTCTATACGGTGCGTTTTATACCTATCAAAGTTTGCAACAATCAAATGCTTGAAACTGTTCACTGGAGCGTCATAAAACCTTGAAATATGGTGACAATAAAGTACTCGAGCCTCTTAACAATTGAAGCTATCGCTCATAGCTATGCTATCCTTTAGCACCAAACTAAACACTGATAAAACTTCAAATGGCCCTAACTTCTATATGGTGCATCCTACACCTATCAAAGTTTGCAACAATCAAAAGCTTGCAAGTTTTTACTGGAGCGTCATAAAACCTTGAAATTTTGCGACAATAAAGTACTCGAGCCTCTTATCAATTTAAGCTATAGCTCATAGCTATGCTACCCTTGAGTCTCAAATCAAACACTGCTAAACCTTCAAATGGCCCTACCTTCTATATGGTGCGTCCTATACCTATCAAAGTTTGCAACAATCAAATGCTTGTAGCTTTTTACTGGAGCATAATAAAATCTTGAAATTTTGTGACAATAAAGTACTCGAGCCTCTTGTGAATTTAAGCTATCACTCATAGCTATGCTACCTTTGAGTCCCAAATCAAAGACTGAAAAAACTTCAAAATGCCCTAACTTCTATACGGTGTGATATATACCTATCAAAGTATGCAACATTCAAATGCTTGTAGCTTTTTACTGGAACGTCAAAAACCTTGAAATTTGGTGACAATAAAATACACGTGCCTCTTGTCAATTAAAGTTGTCGCTCATTGCTATGCTACCCTTGAGTCCCAAATCAAACACTGATAAGACAATGGCCCTAAATTCTGTACTTTGCGTCCTACACTTATCAGAGTTTGCAACAATCAAATGCTTGTAACTTTTTACTGGAGCGTCATAAAATCTTGAAATTTTGTGACAATAAAGTACTCGAGCCGCTTGTCAATTTAAGCTATCACTTATAGCTATGCTACCCTTGAGTCCCAAATCAAACACTGATAAAACTTCAAATGGCCCTAACTTCTATACGGTGCGTCCTACACCTATCAATCTTTTCAACACTCAAATGCTTGTAACTTCTTACTTGTTAGTCATAAAATCTTGAAATTTTGTGACAATAAAGTACTCGAGCCTCTTGTAAATTTAAGCTATCGCTCATAGCTATGCTACCCTTGAGTCCCAAATCAAACATTGATAAAACTTCAAATGGCCCTAAATTCTATACGGGGCGTCCTATACCTATCAAAGTTTGCAACAATCAAATGCTTGTAACTTTTTACTTGAGCTTAATAAAATCTGGAAATTTTGTGACAATAAAGCACTCGAGCCTCTAATCAATTTAAGCTATTGCTCATAGCTATGCTACCCTTGGGTCCCAAATCAAACACTGATAAAACTTCAAATGGCCCTAACTTCTATACGGTGCGTCCTACACCTCTCAAAGTTTGCAACAATAAAATGCTTGAAAATTTTTACTGGAGCGTCATAAAACCTTGAAGTTTGGTGACAATAAAGTACTCGAGCCTCTTATCAATTCAAGCTATCGCTCATAGCTATGCTACCCTTGAGTCCCAAATCAAACACTGATAAAACTTCAAATGGCCCTAACTTCTATACGGTGCGTCCTATACCTATCAAAGTTTGCAACAATCAAATGCTTGTAACTTTTTACTGGAGCTTAATAAAAGCTTGAAATTTTGTGACAATAAAGTACTCGAGCCTCTTAACAATTTAAGCTATCGCTCATAGCTATGCTACCCTTGAGTCCCAAATCATACACTGATAAATCTTTAAACGGCCCTAATTTCTATACGGTGCGTCCTATACCTATCAAAGTTTGCAACAATCAAATGCTTGTAACTTTTTACTGGAGCTTAAAAAATCTTGAAATTTTGTGACAATAAAGCACTCGAGCCTCTTATCAATTTAAGCTATTGCTTATAGCTATGCTACCCTTGAGTCCCAAATCAAACACTGATAAAACTTCAAATGGCCCTAACTTCTATACGGTGCGTCCTACACCTATCAAAGTTTGCAACAATCAAAAGTTTGCAAGTTTTTACTGGAGCGTCATAAAACCTTGAAATTTTGTGACAAAAAAGTACTCGAGCCTCTTATCAATTTAAGCTATCGCTCATAGCTATGCTATCCATGATTCCGAAATCAAACACTGATAAAACTTCAAATGGCCCTAACTTCTATACGGTGCGTTTTATACCTATCAAAGTTTGCAACAATCAAATGCTTGTAACTTTTTACTGGAGCTTAATAAAATCTTGAAATTTTGTAAAAATAAAGTACTCGAGCCTCTTATCAATTTAAGCTATCGCTCATAGCTATGCTACCGTTGAGTCCCAAATCAAACACGTATAAAACTTCAAATGGCCCTAACTTCTATACGGTGCGATATATACCTATCAAAGTATGCTACATTGAAATGCTTGTAACTTTTTACTGGAGCGTCATAAAATCTTGAAATTTTGTGACATTAAAGTACTCGAGCCTCTTATCAATTTAAGCTATAGCTCATAGCTATGCTACCCTTGAGTCTCAAATCAAACACTGCTAAACCTTCAAATGGCCCTACCTTCTATATGGTGCGTCCTATACCTATCAAAGTTTGCAACAATCAAATGCTTGTAGCTTTTTACTGGAGCATAGTAAAATCTTGAAATTTTGTGACAATAAAGTACTCGAGCCTCTTGTGAATTTAAGCTATCACTCATAGCTATGCTACCTTTGAGTCCCAAATCAAAGACTGATAAAACTTCAAAATGCCCTAACTTCTATACGGTGCGATATATACCTATCAAAGTATGCAACATTCAAATGCTTGTAACTTTTTACTGGAACGTCAAAAACCTTGAAATTTGGTGACAATAAAATACACGTGCCTCTTGTCAATTAAAGTTGTCGCTCATTGCTATGCTACCCTTGAGTCCCAAATCAAACACTGATAAGACAATGGCCCTAAATTCTGTACTTTGCGTCCTACACTTATCAGAGTTTGCAACAATCAAATGCTTGTAACTTTTTACTGGAGCGTCATAAAATCTTGAAATTTTGTGACAATAAAGTACTCGAGCCGCTTGTCAATTTAAGCTATCACTTATAGCTATGCTACCCTTGAGTCCCAAATCAAACACTGATAAAACTTCAAATGGCCCTAACTTCTATACGGTGCGTCCTACACCTATCAATCTTTTCAACACTCAAATGCTTGTAACTTATTACTGGTTAGTCATAAAATCTTGAAATTTTGTGACAATAAAGTACTCGAGCCTCTTGTAAATTTAAGGTATCGCTCATAGCTATGCTACCCTTGAGTCCCAAATCAAACACTGATAAAACTTCAAATGGCCCTAAATTCTATACGGGGCGTCCTATACCTATCAAAGTTTGCAACAATCAAATGCTTGTAACTTTTTACTTGAGCTTAATAAAATCTGGAAATTTTGTGACAATAAAGCACTCGAGCCTCTAATCAATTTAAGCTATTGCTCATAGCTATGCTACCCTTGAGTCCCAAATCAAACACTGATAAAACTTCAAATGGCCCTAACTTCTATACGGTGCGTCCTACACCTCTCAAAGTTTGCAACAATAAAATGCTTGAAAAGTTTTACTGGAGCGTCATAAAACCTTGAAATTTGGTGACAATAAAGTACTCGAGCCTCTTATCAATTCAAGCTATCGCTCATAGCTATGCTACCCTTGAGTCCCAAATCAAACACTGATAAAACTTCAAATGGCCCTAACTTCTATACGGTGCGTCCTATACCTATCAAAGTTTGCAACAATCAAATGCTTGTAACTTTTTACTGGAGCTTAATAAAAGCTTGAAATTTTGTGACAATAAAGTACTCGAGCCTCTTAACAATTTAAGCTATCGCTCATAGCTATGCTACCCTTGAGTCCCAAATCATACACTGATAAATCTTTAAACGGCCCTAATTTCTATACGGTGCGTCCTATACCTATCAAAGTTTGCAACAATCAAATGCTTGTAACTTTTTACTGGAGCTTAAAAAATCTTGAAATTTTGTGACAATAAAGCACTCGAGCCTCTTATCAATTTAAGCTTTTGCTTATAGCTATGCTACCCTTGAGTCCCAAATCAAACACTGATAAAACTTCAAATAGCCCTAACTTCTATACGGTGCGTCCTACACCTATCAAAGTTTGCAACAATCAAAAGTTTGCAAGTTTTTACTGGAGCGTCATAAAACCTTGAAATTTTGTGACAAAAAAGTACTCGAGCCTCTTATCAATTTAAGCTATCGCTCATAGCTATGCTATCCATGAGTCCCAAATCAAACACTGATAAAACTTCAAATGGCCCTAACTTCTATACGGTGCGTTTTATACCTATCAAAGTTTGCAACAATCAAATGCTTGTAACTTTTTACTGGAGCTTAATAAAATCTTGAAATTTTGTAAAAATAAAGTACTCGAGCCTCTTATCAATTTAAGCTATCGCTCATAGCTATGCTACCGTTGAGTCCCAAATCAAACACGTATAAAACTTCAAATGGCCCTAACTTCTATACGGTGCGATATATACCTATCAAAGTATGCTACATTGAAATGCTTGTAACTTTTTACTGGAGCGTCATAAAATCTTGAAATTTTGTGACATTAAAGTACTCGAGCCTCTTATCAATTTAAGCTATAGCTCATAGCTATGCTACCCTTGAGTCCCAAATCAAACACTGATAAGACAATGGCCCTAAATTCTGTACTTTGCGTCCTACACTTATCAGAGTTTGCAATAATCAAATGCTTGTAACTTTTTACTGGAGCGTCATAAAATCTTGAAATTTTGTGACAAAAAAGTACTCGAGCCTCTTATCAATTTAAGCTATCGCTCATAGCTATGCTACATTTGTGTCTCAAATCAATCACTGATGAAAATTCAAATGGCCCTAACTTCTATACGGTGCGTCCTATACCTATCAAAGATTGCAACAATCAAATGCTTGTAACTTTTTACTGGAGCATCATAGAATTAAAATTTTCAACAATCAAATAAAGCTTCAAATGCCCTAACTTCTATACGGTGCGTCCCACACCTATCAAAGTTTGCAACAATCAATTGCTTGCAACTTTTTACGGGAGCGTCATAAAACCTTGAAATTTGGTGACAAAAAAGTACTCGAGCCTCTTATTAATTCAAGCAGTCGCTCATAGCTATGCTACCCTTGAGCCCCAAATCAAACACTGATAAAACTTCAAATGGCTCTAACTTCTATACGGGGCGTCCTATACCTATCAAAGTTTGCAACAATCAAATGCTTGTAACTTTTTACTTGAGCTTAATAAAATCTGGAAATTTTGTGACAATAAAGCACTCGAGCCTCTCATCAATTTAAGCTATTGCTCATAGCTATGCTACCCTTGAGTCCCAAATCAAATACTGATAAAACTTCAAATGGCCATAACTTCTATACGGTGCGTCCTACACCTATCAAAGTTTGCAACAATAAAATGCTTGAAAATTTTTACTGGAGCGTCATAAAACCTTGAAATTTGGTGACAATAAAGTACTCGAGCCTCTTATCAATTCAAGCTATCGCTCATAGCTATGCTACCCTTGAGTCCCAAATCAAACACTGATAAAACTTCTAATGGCCCTAACTTCTATACGGTGCGTCCTATACCTATCAAAGTTTGCAACAATCAAATGCTTGTAACTTTTTACTGGAGCTTAATAAAAGCTTGAAATTTTGTGACATTAAAGTACTCGAGCCTCTTAACAATTTAAGTTATCGCTCATAGCTATGCTACCCTTGAGTCCCAAATCAAACACTGATAAAACTTCAAATGGCCCTAACTTCTATACGGTGCGTCCTATACCTATCAAAGTTTGAAACAACCAAATGCTTGTAACTTTTTACTGGAGCTTAAAAAACCTTGAAATTTTGTGACAATCAAGCACTCGAGCCTCTTATCAATTTAAGCTACCGCTCATAGCTATGCTACGCTTGAGTCCCAAATCCAACACTGATAAAACTTCAAATGGCCCTAACTTCTATACGGTGCGTCCTACACCTATCAAAGTTTGCAACAATAAAATGCTTGAAAATGTTTACTGGAGTGTCATAAAACCTTGAAATTTGGTGACAATAAAGTACTCGAGCCTCTTGTCAATTTAAGGTATCTCTCATAGCTATGCTACCCTTGAGTCTCAAATCAAACACTGATAAAACTTCAAATGGCCCTAACTTATATATGGTGCATCCTACACCTATCAAAGTTTGCAACAATCAATTGCTTGCAACTTTTTACGGGAGCGTCATAAAACCTTGAAATATTGTGACAATAAAGTACTCGAGCCTCTTATCAATTTAAGCTATCGCTCATAGCTATGCTACCCTTGAGGCCCAAATAGAACACTGATAAAACTTCAAATGTCCCTAACTTCCTTACCGTGCGTTCTACACCTATCAAAGTTTGCAACAATCAAATGCTTGTAACTTTTTACTGGAGCGTCATAGAACCTTGAAATTTGGTGACAATAAAGTACTCGAGCCTCTTAACAATTCAAGCCATCGCTCATAGCTATGCTACCCTTTAGCACCAAACTAAACACTGATAAAACTTCAAATGGCCCTAACTTCTATATGGTGCGTCCTACACCTATCAAAGTTTGCAACAGTCAAAAGCTTGCAAGTTTTTACTGGAGCGTCATAAAACCTTGAAATTTTGTGACAAAAAAGTACTCGAGCCTCTTATCAATTTAAGCTATCGCTCATAGCTATGCTATCCCTGAGTCCCAAATCAAACACTGATAAAACTTCAAATGGCCCTAACTTCTATACGGTGCGTTTTATACCTATCAAAGTTTGCAACAATCAAATGCTTGTAACTGTTCACTGGAGCGTCATAAAACCTTGAAATTTGGTGACAATAAAGTACTCGAGCCTCTTAACAATTCAAGCTATCGCTCATAGCTATGCTACCCTTTAGCACCAAACTAAACACTGATAAAACTTCAAATGGCCCTAACTTCTATATGGTGCGTCCTACACCTATCAAAGTTTGCAACAATCAAAAGCTTGCAAGTTTTTACTGGAGCGTCATAAATCCTTGAAATTTTGTGACAAAAAAGTACTCGAGCCTCTTATCAATTTAAGCTATCGCTCATAGCTATGCTATCCATGAGTCCCAAATCAAACACTGATAAAACTTCAAATGGCCCTAACTTCTATACGGTGCGTGTTATACCTATCAAAGTTTGCAACATTCAAATGCTTGTAACTTTTTACTGGAGCTTAATAAAATCTTGAAATTTTGTGACAATAAAGTACTCGAGCCTCTTGTCAATTTAAGCTATCGCTCATAGCTATGCTACCCTTGAGTCCCATATCAAACACTGATAAAACTTCAAATGGCCCTAACTTCTATCCGGTGCGTCCTATACCTATCAAAGTTTGCAACAATCAAATGCTTGTAAGTTTTTACTTTAGCGTCATAATAACCTTGAAAATTTGTAACAATAAAGTACACGAGCCTTTTATCAATTTAAGCTATCGCTCATAGCTATGCTACTCTTGAGCCCCAAATCAAACACTGATACAATTCGAAATGGCCCTACCTTCTATACGGTGCGTCCCAGACCTATAAAAGTTTGCAACAATCAAATTCTGCAAGTTTTTACTTGTGCGTCATAAAACCTGTAAATTTTGTGACAATAAAGTACTCGAACCTCTTATCATTTTAAGCTATCGCTCATAGCTATGCTACCCTCGAGTCTCAAATCAAACACTGATAAAACTTCAAATGGCCTTAACTTCTATACGGTGCGTCCTACACCAATCAAAGTTTGCAACAATCAAATGCTTGTAACCTTTTACTGGAGCGTCATAAAACCTTGAAATTTTGTGAAAATAAAGTACTCGAGCCTCTTATCAATTTATGCTATCGCTCATAGCTATGCTACCCTTAAGTCCCAAATCAAACACTGATAAAATTTCAAATGGCTCTAAATTCTATACGGTGCGTCCTATCCCTATCAAAGTTTGCAACAATCAAATGCTTGTAACTTTTTACTGGAGCTTAATAAAATCTTGAAATTTTGTGACAATAAAGTACTCGAGCCTCTTATAAATTTAAGCTATCGCTCATAGCTATGCTACCCTTGAGTCCCAAATCAAACACTGATAAAATTTCAAATGGCCCTAACATCTATACGGTGCGTGCTACTCCTATCAGACTTTGCAACATTCAAATGCTGAAATTTTGTGACAAAAAAGTACTTGAGCCTCTTATCAATTTAAGCTATCGCTCATAGCTATGCTACATTTGTGTCTCAAATCAAACACTGATGAAAATTCAAATGGCCCTAACTTCTATATGGTGCGTCCTACACCTATCAAAGTTTGCAATAATCAAATGCTTGTAACTTTTTACTGGAGCGTCATAAAATCTTGAAATTTTGTGATAATAAAGTACTCGAGCCTCTTGTCAATTTAAGCTTTCGCTCATAGCTATGCTACCCTTAGTCCCAAATCAACCACTGCTAAAACTTCAAATGGCCCTAACTTCTATACGGTGCGTCCTACACCTATCAAAGTTTGCAACAATCAAATGCTTGTAACTTTTTACTGGAGCGTCATAAAATCTTGAAACTTTGTGACATTAAGGTACTCGAGCCTCTTATCAATTTAAGCTATAGCTCATAGCTATGCTACCCTTGAGTCCCAAATCAAACACTGCTAAACCTTCAAATGGCCCTACCTTCTATATGGTGCGTCCTATACCTATCAAAGTTTGCCACAATCAAATGCTTGTAGCTTTTTACTGGAGCATAATAAAATCTTGAAATTTTGTGACAATAAAGTACTCGAGCCTCTTGTCAATTTAAGCTATCATTCATAGCTATGCTACCCTTGAGTCCCAAATCAAAGACTGATAAAACTTCAAAATGCCCTAACTTCTATACGGTGCTATATATACCTATCAAAGTATGCAACATTTAAATGCTTGTAACTTTTTACTGGAACGTCATAAAACCTTGAAATTTGGTGACAATAAAGTACTCGTGCCTCTTGTCAATTAAAGTTGTCGCTCATTGCTATGCTACCCTTGAGTCCCAAATCAAACACTGATAAGACAATGGCCCTAAATTCTGTACTTTGCGTCCTACACTTATCAGAGTTTGCAACAATCAAATGCTTGTAACTTTTTACTGGAGCGTCATAAAATCTTGAAATTTTGTGACAAAAAAGTACTCGAGCCTCTTATCAATTTAAGCTATCGCTCATAGCTATGCTACATTTGTCTCTCAAATCAAACACTGATGAAAATTCAAATGGCCCTAACTTCTATATGGTGCGTCCTACACCTATCAAAGTTTGCAATAATCAAATGCTTGTAACTTTTTACTGGAGCTTAATAAAATCTTGAAATTTTGCGACAATAAAGTACTCGAGCCTCTTATCAATTTAAGCTATCGCTCATAGCTATGCTACATTTGTGTCTCAAATCAAACACTGATGAAAATTCAAATGGCCCTAACTTCTATATGGTGCGTCCTACACCTATCAAAGTTTGCAATAATCAAATGCTTGTAACTTTTTACTGGAGCGTCATAAAATCTTGAAATTTTGTGACAATAAAGTACTCGAGCCTCTTATCAATTCAAGCTATCGCTCATAGCTATGCTACCTTTGAGTCCCAAATCAAACACTGATAAAATTTCAAATGGCCCTAAATTCTATACGGTGCGTCCTATACCTATCAAAGTTTGCAACATTCAAATGCTTGTAACTTTTTACTGGAGCGTCATAAAATCTTCAAATTTTGTGACAATAAAGTACTCGAGCCTCTCGTCAATTTAACCTATCGCTCATAGCTATGCTACCTTTGAGTCCCAAATCAAACACTGATATAACTTCAAATGGCCCTAACTTCTATACGGTGCGTCCTACACCTATCAAAGTTTGCAACAATCAATTGCTTGCAACTTTTTACGGGAGCGTCATAAAACCTTGAAATTTTGTGACAATAAAGTACTCGAGCCGCTTGTCAATTTAAGCTATCACTTATAGCTATGCTACCCTTGAGTCCCAAATCAAACACTGATAAAACTTCAAATGGCCCTAACTTCTATACGGTGCGTCCTACGCCTATCAATCTTTTCAACACTCAAATGCTTGCAACTTCTTACTGGTTACTCATAAAATCTTGAAATTTTGTGACAATAAAGTACTCGAGCCTCTTGTAAATTTAAGCTATCGCTCATAGCTTTGCTACCCTTGAGTCCGAAATCAACCACTGCTAAAACTTCAAATGGCCCTAAATTATGTACGGTGCATCCTATACCTATCGAAGTTTGCAACAATCAAATGCTTGTAACTTTTTACTGGAGCGTCATAAAATCTTGAAATTTTCTGACAATAAAGAACTCGAGCCTCTTATCAATTTAAGTTATCATAGCTATGCTACCACTGAGTCCCAAATCAAACACTGATAAAACTTCAAATGGCCCTAACTTCTATACGGTGCATCCCACACCTATCAAAGTTTGCAACAATCAAATGCTTGAGTCCCAAATCAAACACTGATAAAATTTCAAATGGCCCTAACTTCTATACGGTGCGTCCCACACCTATAAAAGTTTGCAACAATCAAATGCATCCTATACCTATCGAAGTTTGCAACAATCAAATGCTTGTAACTTTTTACTTGTGCGTCATAAAACCTTGAAATTTTGTGAAAATAAAGTACTCGAACCTCTTATCAATTTAAGCTATCGCTCATAGCTGTGCTACCCACGAGTCCCAAATCAAATATTGATAAAACTTCAAATGGCCTTCACTTCTATATGGTGCATCCTACACCACTCAAAGTTTGCAACAATCAAATGCTTGTAACTTTTTACTGGAGCGTCATAAAACCTTGAAATTTGGTGACAGTAAAGTACTCGATCCTCTTATGAATTCAAGTTATCGCTCAAAGCTATGCTACCCTTGAGTCCCATATCAAACACTGATACAATTCCAAATGGCCCTACCTTCTATACGGTGCGTCCCACACCTATAAAAGTTTGCAACAATCAAATTCTGCAAGTTTTTTCTTGTGCGTCATAAAACCTTGAAATTTTGTGACAATAAAGTACTCGAGCCTCTTATCAATTTAAGCTATCGCTCATAGCTATGCTACCCTTGAGAAACAAATCAAACACTGATTAAACTTCGAATGGCCCTAACTTCTATACGGTGCGTCCTATTTCTATCAAAGTTTGCAAGAATCAAATGCTTGTAACTTTTTACTGGAGCTTAATAAAATCTTGAAATTTTGTGACAATAAAGTACTCGAGCCTCTTGTCAATTTAAGCTATCGCTCATAGCTATGCTACCCTTGAGACCCATATCAAACACTGATAAAACTTCAAATGGCCCTAACTTCTATCCGGTGCGTCCTATACCTATCAAAGTTTACAACAATCAAATGCATGTAAGTTTTTACTTTAGCGTCATAAAAACCTTGAAATTTTGTAACAATAAAGTACACGAGCCTTTTATCAATTTAAGCTATCGCTCATAGCTATGCTACCCTTGAGCCCCAAATCAAACACTGATACAATTCCAAATGGCCCTACCTTCTATACGGTGCGTCCCACACCTATAAAAGTTTGCAACAATCAAATTCTGCAAGTTTTTACTTGTGCGTCATAAAACCTGTAAATTTTGTGACAATAAAGTACTCGAACCCCTTATCATTTTAAGCTATCGCTCATAGCTATGCTACCCTCGAGTCCCAAATCAAACACTGATAAAACTTCAAATGGCCTTAACTTCTATACGGTGCGTCCTACACCAATCAAAGTTTGCAACAATCAAATGCTTGTAACTTTTTACTGGAGCGTCATAAAACCTTGAAATTTGGTGACAATAAAGTACTCGAGCCTCTTATACATTCAAGCTATCGCTCATAGCTATGCTACCCTTGAGTCCCAAATCAAACACTGATAAAATTTCAAATGGCCCTAAATTCTATACGGTGCGTCGTATACCTATCAGAGTTTGCAACAATCAAATGCTTGTAACTTTTTACTGGAGCTTAATAAAATCTTGAAATTTTGTGACAATAAAGTACTCGAGCCTCTTATCAATTTAAGCTATCGCTCATAGCTATGCTACCCTTGAGTCCCAAATCAAACACTGATAAAATTTCAAATGGCCCTAGCTTCTATACGGTGCGTGCTACTCCTATCAGACTTTGCAACATTCAAATGCTTGTAACTTTTTACTGGAGCCTCATAAAATCTTGAAATTTTGTGACAATAAAGTACTCGAGCCTCTTGTCAATTTAAGCTTTCGCTCATAGCTATGCTACCCTTAGTCCCAAATCAACCTCTGCTAAAACTTCAAATGGCCCTAACTTCTATACGGTGCGTCCTACACCTATCAAAGTTTGCAACAATCAAATGCTTGTAACTTTTTACTGGAGCGTCATAAAATCTTGAAATTTTGTGACATAAAAGTACTCGAGCCTCTTATCAATTTAAGCTATAGCTCATAGCTATGCTACCCTTGAGTCCCAAATCAAACACTGCTAAACCTTCAAATGGCCCTACCTTCTATATGGTGCGTCCTATACCTATCAAAGTTTGCAACAATCAAATGCTTGTAGCTTTTTACTGGAGCGTCATAAAATCTTGAAATTTTGTGACAAAAAAGTACTCGAGCCTCTTATCAATTTAAGCTATCGCTCATAGCTATGCTACATTTGTGTCTCAAATCAAACACTGATGAAAATTCAAATGGCCCTAACTTCTATATGGTGCGTCCTACACCTATCAAAGTTTGCAATAATCAAATGCTTGTAACTTTTTACTGGAGCGTCATAAAATCTTGAAATTTTGTGACAATAAAGTACTCGAGCCTCTTGTCAATTTAAGCTTTCGCTCATAGCTATGCTACCCTTAGTCCCAAATCAACCACTGCTAAAACTTCAAATGGCCCTAACTTCTATACGGTGCGTCCTACACCTATCAAAGTTTGCAACAATCAAATGCTTGTAACTTTTTACTGGAGCGTCATAAAATCTTGAAATTTTGTGACATAAAAGTACTCGAGCCTCTTATCAATTTAAGCTATAGCTCATAGCTATGCTACCCTTGAGTCCCAAATCAAACACTGCTAAACCTTCAAATGGCCCTACCTTCTATATGGTGCGTCCTATACCTATCAAAGTTTGCAACAATCAAATGCTTGTAGCTTTTTACTGGAGCGTCATAAAATCTTGAAATTTTGTGACAAAAAAGTACTCGAGCCTCTTATCAATTTAAGCTATCACTCATAGCTATACTACATTTGTGTCCCAAATCAAACACTGATAAAATTTCAAATGGCCCTAAATTCTATACGATGCGTCCTATACCTTTCAAAGTTTGCAACAATCAAATGCTTGTAACTTTTTACTGGAGCTTAATAAAATCTTGAAATTTTGTGACAATAAAGTACTCGAGCCTCTTATCAATTTAAGCTATCGCTCATAGCTCTGCTACCCTTGAGTCCCAAATCAAACACTGATAAAATTTCAAATGGCTCTAACTTTTATACGGTGCGTGCTACCCCTATCAGACTTTGCAACATTCAAATGCTTGTAACTTTTTACTGGAGCGTCATAAAATCTTGAAATTTTGTGACATTAAAGTACTCGAGCCTCTTATCAATTTAAGCTATAGCTCATAGCTATGCTACCCTTGAGTCCCAAATCAAACACTGCTAAACCTTCAAATGGCCCTACCTTCTATATGGTGCGTCCTATACCTATCAAAGTTTGCAACAATCAAGTGCTTGTAGCTTTTTACTGGAGCATAATAAAATCTTGAAATTTTGTGACAATAAAGTACTCGAGCCTCTTGTCAATTTAAGCTATCACTCATAGCTATGCTACCCTTGAGTCCCAAATCAAAGACTGATAAAACTTCAAAATGCTCTAACTTCTATACGGTGCGATATATACCTATCAAAGTATGCAACATTCAAATGCTTGTAACTTTTTACTGGAACGTCATAAAACCTTGAAATTTGGTGACAGTAAAGCACTCGAGCCTCTAATCAATTTAAGTTATTGCTCATAGCTATGCTACCCTTAGTCCCAAATCAACCACTGATAAAACTTCAAATGGACCTAACTTCTATACGGTGCGTCCTACACCTATCAAAGTTTGCAACAATAAAATGCTTGAAAATTTTTACTGGAGCGTCATAAAACCTTGAAATTTGGTGACAATAAAGTACTCGAGCCTCTTATCAATTCAAGCTATCGCTCATAGCTATGCTACCCTTGAGTCCCAAATCAAACACTGATAAAACTTCAAATGGCCCTAACTTCTATACGGTGCGTCCTATACCTATCAAAGTTTGCAACAATCAAATGCTTGTAACTTTTTACTGGAGCTTAATAAAAGCTTGAAATTTTGTGACAATAAAGTACTCGAGCCTCTTAACAATTTAAGCTATCGCTCATAGCTATGCTACCCTTGAGTCCCAAATCATACACTGATAAATCTTCAAACGGCCCTAATTTCTATACGGTGCGTCCTATACCTATCAAAGTTTGCAACAATCAAATGCTTGTTACTTTTTACTGGAGCTTAAAAAATCTTGAAATTTTGTGACAATAAAGCACTCGAGCCTCTTATCAATTTAAGCTATCGCTCATAGCTATGCTACCCTTGAGTCCCAAATCAAACACTGATAAAACTTCAAATGGCCCTAACTTCTATACGGTGCGTCCCACACCTATCAAAGTTTGCAACAATAAAATGCTTGAAAATGTTTACTTTAGCGTCATAAAACCTTGAAATTTGGTGACAATAAAGTACTCGAGCCTCTTATCAATTCAAGCTATCGCTCATAGCTATGCTACACTTGAGTCCCAAATCAAACACTCATAAAACTTCAAATGGCCCTAACTTATATACGGTGCATCCTACACCTATCAAACTTTTCAACAATCAAATGCTTGTAACTTCTTACTGGACAGTCTTAAAATCTTGAAATTTTGTGACAAAAAAGTACTCGAGCGTCTTTTAAATTTAAGCTATCGCTCGGAGCTATGCTACCCTTGAGTCCCAAATCTACCACTGCTAAGACTTCAAATGGCCCCAACGGTGCGTCATATACCTATCAAAGTTTGCAACAATCAAATGCTTGTAACTTTTTACTGGAGCGTCATAAAATCTTGAAATTTTGTGACAATAAAGTACTCGAGCCTCTTATCAATTTAACCTATCGCTAATAGCTATGCTACCCTTGAGTCCCAAATCAAACACTGATAAAACTTCAAATGGCCCTAACTTCTATACGGTGCGTCCTATACCTATCAAAGTTTGCAACAATCAAATGCTTGTAACTTTTTACTGGAGCGTCATAAAACCTTGAAATTTTGTGACAATAAAGTACTCGAGCCGCTTGTCAATTTAAGCTATCACTTATAGCTATGCTACCCTTGAGTCCCAAATCAAACACTGGTAAAACTTCAAATGGCCCTAACTTCTATACGGTGCGTCCTACACCTATCAATCTTTTCAACACTCAAATGCTTGCAACTTCTTACTGGTTAGTCATAAAATCTTGAAATTTTGTGACAATAAAGTACTCGAGCCTCTTGTAAATTGAAGCTATCGCTCATAGCTATGCTACCCTTGAGAAACAAATCAAACACTGATTAAACTTCGAATGGCCCTAACTTCTATACGGTGCGTCCTATTTCTATCAAAGTTTGCAAGAATCAAATGCTTGTAACTTTTTACTGGAGCTTAATAAAATCTTGAAATTTTGTGACAATAAAGTACTCGAGCCTCTTGTCAATTTAAGCTATCGCTCATAGCTATGCTACCCTTGAGACCCATATCAAACACTGATAAAACTTCAAATGGCCCTAACTTATATACGGTGCATCCTATACCTATCGAAGTTTACAACAATCAAATGCTTGTAACTTTTTACTGGAGCGTAATAAAATCTTGAAATTTTCTGACAATAAAGAACTCGAGCCTCTTATCAATTTAAGTTATCATAGCTATGCTACCACTGAGTCCCAAATCAAACACTGATAAAACTTCAAATGGCCCTAACTTCTATACGGTGCATGCCACACCTTTCAAAGTTTGCAACAATCAAATGCTTGAGTCCCAAATCAAACACTGATAAAATTTCAAATGGCCCTAACTTCTATACAGTGCGTCCCACAGCTATAAAAGTTTGCAACAATCAAAAGCATTCTATACCTATCGAAGTTTGCAACAATCAAATGCTTGTAACTTTTTACTTGTGCGTCATAAAACCTTGAAATTTTGTGAAAATAAAAGACTCGAACCTCTTATCAATTTAAGCTATCGCTCATAGCTGTGCTACCCACGAGTCCCAAATCAAATATTGATAAAACTTCAAATGGCCTTAGCTTCTATACGGTGCGTCCTACACCACTCAAAGTTTGCAACAATCAAATGCTTGTAACTTTTTACTGGAGCGTCATAAAACCTTGATATTTGGTCACAGTAAAGTACTCGAGCCTCTTATGAATTCAAGCTATCGCTCAAAGCTATGCTACCCTTGAGTCCCATATCAAACACTGATACAATTCCAAATGGCCCTACCTTCTATACGGTGCGTCGCAGACCTATAAAAGTTTGCAACAATCAAATTCTGCAAGTTTTTACTTGTGCGTC
Organism: Clusia tigrina; assembly: GCA_920105625.2. Classification (NCBI taxonomy): domain Eukaryota; kingdom Metazoa; phylum Arthropoda; class Insecta; order Diptera; family Clusiidae; genus Clusia; species Clusia tigrina. The sequence goes on from OV050030.1 coordinate 212,446,186, forward strand.
ATAAAACCTTGAAATTTTGTGACAATAAAGTACTCGAGCCGCTTGTCAATTTAAGCTATCACTTATAGCTATGCTACCCTTGAGTCCCAAATCAAGCACTGATAGAACTTCAAATGGCCCTAACTTCTATACGGTGCGTCCTACACCTATCAAAGTTTGGAACAATCAAATGCTTGTAACTTTTTACTGGAGCGTCATAAAACCTAGAAATTTGGTGACAATAAAGTACTCGAGCCTCTTGTCAATTTAAGCTTTCGCTCATAGCTATGCTACCCTTAGTCCCAAATCAACCACTGCTAAAACTTCAAATGCACCTAACTTCTATACGGTGCGTCCTACACCTATCAAAGTTTGCAACAATCAAATGCTTGTAACTTTTTACTGGAGCGTCATAAAATCTTGAAATTTTGTGACATTAAAGAACTCGAGCCTCTTATCAATTTAAGCTATTGCTCATAGCTATGCTACCCTTAGTCCCAAATCAACCACTGATAAAACTTCAAATGGACCTAACTTCTATACGGTGCGTCCTATACCTATCAAAGTTTGCAACAATCAAGTGCTTGTAGCTTTTTACTGGAGCATAATAAAATCTTGAAATTTTGTGACAATAAAGTACTCGAGCCTCTTGTCAATTTAAGCTATCACTCATAGCTATGCTACCCTTGAGTCCCAAATCAAAGACTGATAAAACTTCAAAGTGCCCTAACTTCTATACGGTGCGATATATACCTATCAAAGTATGCAACATTCAAATGCTTGTAACTTTTTACTGGAACGTCATAAAACCTTGAAATTTGGTGACAATAAAGCACTCGAGCCTCTAATCAATTTAAGCTATTGCTCATAGCTATGCTACCCTTAGTCCCAAATCAACCACTGATAAAACTTCAAATGGACCTAACTTCTATACGGTGCGTCCTACACCTATCAAAGTTTGCAACAATAAAATGCTTGAAAATTTTTACTGGATCGTCATAAAACCTTGAAATTTGGTGACAATAAAGTACTCGAGCCTCTTATCAATTCAAGCTATCGCTCATAGCTATGCTACCCTTGAGTTCCAAATCAAACACTGATCTTCAAATGGCCCTAACTTCTATACGGTGCGTCCTATACCTATCAAAGTTTGCAACAATCAAATGCTTGTAACTTTTTACTGGAGCTTAATAAAAGCTTGAAATTTTGTGACAATAAAGTACTCGAGCCTCTTAACAATTTAAGCTATCGCTCATAGCTATGCTACCCTTGAGTCCCAAATCATACACTGATAAATCTTCAAACGGCCCTAATTTCTATACGGTGCGTCCTATACCTATCAAAGTTTGTAACAATCAAATGCTTGTAACTTTTTACTGGAGCTTAAAAAATCTTGAAATTTTGTGACAATAAAGCACTCGAGCCTCTTATCAATTTAAGCTATCGCTCATAGCTATGCTACCTTTGAGTCCCAAATCAAACACTGATAAAACTTCAAATGGCCCTAACTTCTATACGGTGCGTCCCACACCTATCAAAGTTTGCAACAATCAAATGCTTGTAACTTTTTACTGGAGCGTAATAAAATCTTGAAATTTTCTGACAATAAAGAACTCGAGCCTCTTATCAATTTAAGCTATCACTCATAGCTATGCTACCCTTGAGTCCCAAATCAAACACTGACAAAACTTCAAATGGCCCTAACTTCTATACGGTGCATCCCACACCTATCAAAGTTTGCAACAATCAAATGCTTGAGTCCCAAATCAAACACTGATAAAATTTCAAATGGCCCTAACTTCTATACAGTGCGTCCCACAGCTATAAAAGTTTGCAACAATCAAATGCATCCTATACCTATCGAAGTTTGCAACAATCAAATGCTTGTAACTTTTTACTTGTGCGTCATAAAACCTTGAAATTTAGTGAAAATAAAAGACTCGAACCTCTTATCAATTTAAGTTATCGCTCATAGCTGTGCTACCCACGAGTCCCAAATCAAATATTGATAAAACTTCAAATGGCCTTAGCTTCTATACGGTGCGTCCTACACCACTCAAAGTTTGCAACAATCAAATGCTTGTAACTTTTTACTGGAGCGTCATAAAACCTCGAGCCTCTTATGAATTCAAGCTATCGCTCAAAGCTATGCTACCCTTGAGTCCCATATCAAACACTGATACAATTCCAAATGGCCCTACCTTCTATACGGTGCGTCCCACACCTATAAAAGTTTGCAACAATCAAATTCTGCAAGTTTTTACTTGTGCGTCATAAAACCTTGAAATTTTGTGACAATAAAGTACTCGAGCCGCTTGTCAATTTAAGCTATCACTTATAGCTATGCTACCCTTGAGTCCCAAATCAAGCACTGATAGAACTTCAAATGGCCCTAAATTCTATACGTTGCGTCCTACACCTATCAAAGTTTGGAACAATCAAATGCTTGTAACTTTTTACTGGAGCGTCATAAAACCTAGAAATTTGGTGACAATAAAGTACTCGAGCCTCTTGTCAATTTAAGCTTTCGCTCATAGCTATGCTACCCTTAGTCCCAAATCAACCACTGCTAAAACTTCAAATGGACCTAACTTCTATACGGTGCGTCCTACACCTATCAAAGTTTGCAACAATCAAATGCTTGTAACTTTTTACTGGAGCGTCATAAAATCTTGAAATTGTGTGACATTAAAGAACTCGAGCCTCTTATCAATTTAAGCTATAGCTCATAGCTATGCTACCCTTGAGTCCCAAATCAAACACTGCTAAACCTTCAAATGGACCTACCTTCTATATGGTGCGTCCTATACCTATCAAAGTTTGCAACAATCAAGTGCTTGTAGCCTTTTACTGGAGCATAATAAAATCTTGAAATTTTGTGACAATAAAGTACTCGAGCCTCTTGTCAATTTAAGCTATCACTCATAGCTATGCTACCCTTGAGTCCCAAATCAAAGACTGATAAAACTTCAAAATGCCCTACCTTCTATACGGTGCGATATATACCTATCAAAGTATGCAACATTCAAATGCTTGTAACTTTTTACTGGAACGTCATAAAACCTTGAAATTTGGTGACAATAAAGCACTCGAGCCTCTAATCAATTTAAGCTATTGCTCATAGCTATGCTACCCTTAGTCCCAAATCAACCACTGATAAAACTTCAAATGGACCTAACTTCTATACGGTGCGTCCTACACCTATCAAAGTTTGCAACAATAAAATGCTTGAAAATTTTTACTGGAGCGTCATAAAACCTTGAAATTTGGTGACAATAAAGTATTCGAGCCTCTTATCAATTCAAGCTATCGCTCATAGCTATGCTACCCTTGAGTCCCAAATCAAACACTGATAAAACGTCAAATGGCCCTAACTTCTATACGGTGCGTCCTATACCTATCAAAGTTTGCAACAATCAAATGCTTGTAACTTTTTACTGGAGCTTAAAAAATCTTGAAATTTTGTGACAATAAAGCACTCGAGCCTCTTATCAATTTAAGCTATCGCTCATAGCTATGCTACCCTTGAGTCCCAAATCAAACACTGATAAAACTTCAAATGGCCCTAACTTCTATACGGTGCGTCCCACACCTATCAAAGTTTGCAACAATAAAATGCTTGAAAATGTTTACTGGAGCGTCATAAAACCTTGAAATTTGGTGACAATAAAGTACTCGAGCCTCTTATCATTTCAAGCTATCGATCATAGCTATGCTACACTTGAGTCCCAAATCTACCACTGCTAAGACTTCAAATGGCCCCAACAGTGCGTCATATACCTATCAAAGTTTGCAACAATCAAATGCTTGTAACTTTTTACTAGAGCGTCATAAAATCTTGAAATTTTGTGACAATAAAGTACTCGAGCCTCTTATCAATTTAACCTATCGTTAATAGCTATGCTACCCTTGAGTCCCAAATCAAACACGTATAAAACTTCAAATGGCCCTAACTTCTATACGGTGCGTCCCACACCTATCAAAGTTTGCAACAATCCATTGCTTGCAACTTTTTACGGGAGCGTCATAAAACCTTGAAATTTTGTGACAATAAAGTACTCGAGCCGCTTGTCAATTTAAGCTATCACTTATAGCTATGCTACCCTTGAGTCCCAAATCAAACACTGATAAAACTTCAAATGGCCCTAACTTCTATACGGTGCGTCCTACACCTATCAATATTTTCAACACTCAATTGCTTGCAACTTCTTACTGGTTAGTCATAAAATCTTGAAATTTTGTGACAATAAAGTACTCGAGCCTCCGATTTAAGCTATCGCTCATAGCTATGCTACCCTTGAGAAACAAATCAAACACTGATTAAACTTCGAATGGCCCTAACTTCTATACGGTGCGTCCTATTTCTATCAAAGTTTGCAAGAATCAAATGCTTGTAACTTTTTACTGGAGCTTAATAAAATCTTGAAATTTTGTGACAATAAAGTACTCGAGCCTCTTGTCAATTTAAGCTATCGCTCATAGCTATGCTACCCTTGAGACCCATATCAAACACTGATAAAACTTCAAATGGCCCTAACTTATATACGGTGCAATCTATACCTATCGAAGTTTGCAACAATCAAATGCTTGTAACTTTTTACTGGAGCGTAATAAAATCTTGAAATTTTCTGACAATAAAGAACTCGAGCCTCTTATCAATTTAAGTTATCATAGCTATGCTACCACTGAGTCCCAAATCAAACACTGATAAAACTTCAAATGGCCCTACCTTCTATACGGTGCATCCCACACCTATCAAAGTTTGCAACAATCAAATGTTTGAGTCCCAAATCAAACACTGATAAAATTTCAAATGGCCCTAACTTCTATACGGTGCGTCCCACACCTATAAAAGTTTGCAACAATCAAATGCATCCTATACCTATAAAAGTTTGCAACAATCAAATTCTGCAAGTTTTTACTTGTGCGTCATAAAACCTTGAAATTTTGTGACAATAAAGTACTCGAGCCTCTTATCAATTTAAGGTATCGCTCATAGCTATGCTACCCTTGAGAAACAAATCAAACACTGATTAAACTTCGAATGGCCCTAACTTCTATACGGTGCATCCTATTTCTATGAAAGTTTGCAAGAATCAAATGCTTGTAACTTTTTACTGGAGCTTAATAAAATCTTGAAATTTTGTGACAATAAAGTACTCGAGCCTCTTGTCAATTTAAGCTATCACTCATAGCTATGCTACCCTTGAGTCCCAAATCAAAGACTGATAAAACTTCAAAATGCCCTAACTTCTATACGGTGCGATATATACCTATCAAAGTATGCAACATTCAAATGCTTGTAACTTTTTACTGGAACGTCATAAAACCTTGCAATTTGGTGACAATAAAGCACTCGAGCCTCTACTCAATTTAAGTTATTGCTCATAGCTATGCTACCCTTAGTCCCAAATCAACCACTGATAAAACTTCAAATGGACCTAACTTCTATACGGTGCGTCCTATACCTATCAAAGTTTGCAACAATCAAATGCTTGTAAGTTTTTACTTTAGCGTCATAAAAACCTTGAAATTTTGTAACAATAAAGTACACGAGCCTTTTATCAATTTAAGCTATCGCTCATAGCTATGCTACCCTTGAGCCCCAAATCAAACACTGATACAATTCCAAATGGCCCTACCTTCTATACGGTGCGTCCCACACCTATAAAAGTTTGCAACAATCAAATTCTGCAAGCTTTTACTTGTGCGTCATAAAACCTGTAAATTTTGTGACAATAAAATACTCGAACCTCTTATCATTTTAAGCTATCGCTCATAGCTGTGCTACCCTCGAGTCCCAAATCAAACACTGATAAAACTTCAAATGGCCTTAACTTCTATACGGTGCGTCCTACACCAATCAAAGTTTGCAACAATCAAATGCTTGTAACTTTTTACTGGAGCGTCATAAAACCTTGAAATTTGGTGACAATAAAGTACTCGAGCCTCTTATCAATTCAAGCTATCGCTCATAGCTATGCTACCCTTGAGTCCCAAATCAAACACTGATAAAATTTCAAATGGCCCTAAATTCTATACGGTGCGTCCTATACCTATCAAAGTTGGCAACAATCAAATGCTTGTAACTTTTTACTGGAGCTTAATAAAATCTTGAAATTTTGTGACAATAAAGTACTCGAGCCTCTCGTCAATTTAACCTATCGCTCATAGCTATGCTACCTTTGAGTCCCAAATCAAACACTGATAAAAAGTCAAATGGCGCAAACTTCTATACGGTGCGTCCTATAGCTATCATAGTTTGCAACAATCAAATGCTAGTAACTTTTTAATGGAGCGTCATAAAATCTTGAAATTTTGTGACATTAAAGTACTCGAGCCTCTTATCAATTTAAGCTATAGCTCATAGCTATGCTACCCTTGAGTCCCAAATCAAACACTGCTAAACCTTCAAATGGCCCTACCTTCTATATGGTGCGTCCTATACCTATCAAAGTTTGCAACAATCAAATGCTATCCTTGAGTCCCAAATCAAACACTGGTAAAAAAATATCCCTAAATTCTGTACTTTGCGTCCTACACTTATCAATGTTTGCAACAATCAAATGCTTGTAACTTTTTACTGGAGCGTCATGAAATCTTGAAATTCTGTGACAATAGAGTACTCGAGCCTCTTATCAATTTAAGCTATCGCTCATAGCTATGCTACCCTTGAGTTCCAAATCAAACATTGATAAACCTTCAATTGGCCCTAACTTCTATACAGTGCGTCCTACACATATCAAAGTTTGCAACAATTAAATGCTTGCAACTTTTTACTGGAGCGTCATAAAACCTAGAAATTTTGTGACATTAAAGTACTCGAGCCTCTTGTCAATTTAAGCTATCACTCATAGCTATGCTACCCTTGAGTCCCAAAACAAAGACTGATAAAACTTCAAAATGCCCTAACTTCTATACGGTGCGATATATACCTATCAAAGTATGCAACATTCAAATGCTTGTAACTTTTTACTGGAACGTCATAAAACCTTGAAATTTGGTGACAATAAAGCACTCGAGCCTCTAATCAATTTAAGCTATTGCTCATAGCTATGCTACCCTTAGTCCCAAATCAACCACTGATAAAACTTCAAATGGACCTAACTTCTATACGGTGCGTCCTACACCTATCAAAGTTTGCAACAATAAAATGCTTGAAAATTTTTACTGGAGCGTCATAAAACCTTGAAATTTGGTGACAATAAAGTACTCGAGCCTCTTATCAATTCAAGCTATCGCTCATAGCTATGCTACCCTTGAGTCCCAAATCAAACACTGATAAAACTTCAAATCGCCCTAACTTCTATACGGTGCGTCCTATACCTATCAAAGTTTGCAACAATCAAATGCTTGTAACTTTTTACTGGAGCTTAATAAAAGCTTGAAATTTTGTGACAATAAAGTACTCGAGCCTCTTAACAATTTAAGCTACCGCTCATAGCTATGCTACCCTTGAGTCCCAAATCATACACTGATAAATCTTCAAACGGCCCTAATGTCTATACGGTGCGTCCTATACCTATCAAAGTTTGCAACAATCAAATGCTTGTAACTTTTTACTGGAGCTTAAAAAATCTTGAAATTTTGTGACAATAAAGCACTCGAGCCTCTTATCAATTTAAGCTATCGCTCATAGCTATGCTACCCTTGAGTCCCAAATCAAACACTGATAAAACTTCAAATGGCCCTAACTTCTATACGGTGCGTCCCACACCTATCAAAGTTTGCAACAATAAAATGCTTGAAAATGTTTACTGGAGCGTCATAAAACCTTGAAATTTGGTGACAATAAAGTACTCGAGCCTCTTATCAATTCAAGCTATCGCTCATAGCTATGCTACACTTGAGTCCCAAATCAAACACTGATAAAACTTCAAATGGCCCTAACTTATATACGGTGCATCCTACACCTATCAAACTTTTCAACAATCAAATGCTTGTAACTTCTTACTGGACAGTCTTAAAATCTTGAAATTTTGTGACAAAAAAGTACTCGAGCGTCTTTTAAATTTAAGCTATCGCTCGGAGCTATGCTACCCTTGAGTCCCAAATCTACCACTGCTAAGACTTCAAATGGCCCCAACGGTGCGTCATATACCTATCAAAGTTTGCAACAATCAAATGCTTGTAACTTTTTACTAGAGCGTCATAAAATCTTGAAATTTTGTGACAATAAAGTACTCGAGCCTCTTATCAATTTAACCTATCGCTAATAGCTATGCTACCCTTGAGTCCCAAATCAAACACGTATAAAACTTCAAATGGCCCTAACTTCTATACGGTGCGTCCTACACCACTCAAAGTTTGCAACAATCAAATGCTTGTAACTTTTTACTGGAGCGTCATAAAACCTTGAAATTTGGTGACAGTAAAGTACTCGAGCCTCTTATGAATTCAAGCTATCGCTCAAAGCTATGCTACCCTTGAGTCCCATATCAAACACTGATACAATTCCAAATGGCCCTACCTTCTATACGGTGCGTCCCACACCTATAAAAGTTTGCAACAATCAAATTCTGCAAGTTTTTACTTGTGCGTCATAAAACCCTGATATTTTGTGACAATAAATTACTCGAGCCTCTTATCAATTTAAGCTATCGCTCATAGCTATGCTACCCTTGAGAAACAAATCAAACACTGATTAAACTTCGAATGGCCCTAACTTCTATACGGTGCGTCCTATTTCTATCAAAGTTTGCAAGAATCAAATGCTTGTAACTTTTTACTGGAGCTTAATAAAATCTTGAAATTTTGTGACAATAAAGTACTCGAGCCTCTTGTCAATTTAAGCTATCGCTCATAGTTATGCTACCCTTGAGACCCATATCAAACACTGATAAAACTTCAAATGGCCCTAACTTCTATCCGGTGCGTCCTATACCTATCAAAGTTTGCAACAATCAAATGCTTGTAACTTTTTACTAGAGCGTCATAAAAACCTTGAAATTTTGTAACAATAAAGAACACGAGCCTTTTATCAATTTAAGCTATCGCTCATAGCTATGCTACCCTTGAGCCCCAAATCAAACACTGATACAATTCCAAATGGCCCTACCTTCTATACGGTGCGTCCCACACCTATAAAAGTTTGCAACAATCAAATTCTGCAAGCTTTTACTTGTGCGTCATAAAACCTGTAAATTTTGTGACAATAAAGTACTCGAACCTCTTATCATTTTAAGCTATCGCTCATAGCTGTGCTACCCTCGAGTCCCAAATCAAACACTGATAAAACTTCAAATGGCCTTAACTTCTATACGGTGCGTCCTACACCAATCAAAGTTTGCAACAATCAAATGCTTGTAACTTTTTACTGGAGCGTCATAAAACCTTGAAATTTGGTGACAATAAAGTACTCGAGCCTCTTATAAATTCAAGCTATCGCTCATAGCTATGCTACCCTTGAGTCCCAAATCAAACACTGATAAAATTTTAAATGGCCCTAAATTCTATACGGTGCGTCCTATACCTATCAAAGTTTGCAACAATCAAATGCTTGTAACTTTTTACTGGAGCTTAATAAAATCTTGAAATTTTGTGACAATAAAGTACTCGAGCCTCTTATCAATTTAAGCTATCGCTCATAGCTATACTACCCTTGAGTCCCAAATCAAACACTGATAAAATTTCAAATGGCCCTAACTTCTATACGGTGCATGCTAACCCTATCAGACTTTGCAACATTCAAATGCTTGTAACTTTTTACTGGAGCGTCATAAAATCTTGAAATTTTGTGACAATAAAGTATCGAGCCTCTCGTCAATTTAAGCTATAGCTCATAGCTATGCTACCCTTGAGTCCCAAATCAAACACTGCTAAACCTTCAAATGGCCCTACCTTCTATATGGTGCGTCCTATACCTATCAAAGTTTGCAACAATCAAGTGCTTGTAGCTTTTTACTGGAGCATAATAAAATCTTGAAATTTTGTGACAATGAAGTACTCGAGCCTCTTGTCAATTTAAGCTATCACTCATAGCTATGCTACCCTTGAGTCCCAAATCAAAGACTGATAAAACTTCAAAATGCCCTAACTTCTATACGGTGCGATATATACCTATCAAAGTATGCAACATACAAATGCTTGTAACTTTTTACTGGAACGTCATAAAACCTTGAAATTTGGTGACAATAAAGTACTTGTGCCTCTTGTCAATTAAAGTTGTCGCTCATTGCTATGCTACCCTTGAGTCCCAAATCAAACACTGATAAGACAATGGCCCTAAATTCTGTACTTTGCGTCCTACAGTTATCAGAGTTTGCAACAATCAAATGCTTGTAACTTTTTACTGGAGCGTCATAAAATCTTGAAATTTTGTGACAAAAAAGTACTCGAGCCTCTTATCAATTTAAGCTATCGCTCATAGCTATGCTACATTTGTGTGTCAAATCAAACACTGATGAACATTCAAATGGCCCTCACTTCTATATGGTGCGTCCTACACCTATCAAAGTTTGCAATAATCAAATGCTTGTAACTTTTTACTGGAGCGTCATAAAACCTTGAATTTTGGTGACAATAACTACTCGAGAGTCTTGTCAATTTAATCTGTCTCTCATAGCTATGCTACCCTTGAGTCCCAAATCAAACACTGATAAAACTTCAAATGGCCCTAACTTCTATACGGTGCGTCTTATACCTATCAAAGATTGTCACAATCAAATGCTTGTAACTTTTTACTAGAGCGTCATAGAATCTTAAAATTTTCAACATTCAAATGCTTGTAACTTCTTACTGGAGAGTCATAAAATCTTGAAATTTTGTGACAATAAAGTACTCGAGCCTCTTATCAATTTAAGCTATCGCTCATAGCTATGCTACCCTTGAGTCCCAAATCAAACACTGATAAAACTTCAAATGGCCCTAACTTCTATATGGTGCGTCCTACACTTATCAGAGTTTGCAATAATCAAATGCTTGTAACTTTTTACTGGAGCGTCATAAAACCTTGAAATTTGGTGACAATAAAGTACTCGAGAGTCTTGTCAATTTAATCTATCTCTCATAGCTATGCTACCCTTGAGTCCCAAATCAAACACTGATAAAACTTCAAATGGCCCTACCTTCTATATGGTGCGTCCTATACCTATCAAAGTTTGCAACAATCAAGTGCTTGTAGCTTTTTACTGGAGCATAATAAAATCTTGAAATTTTGTGACAATGAAGTACTCGAGCCTCTTGTCAATTTAAGCTATCACTCATAGCTATGCTACCCTTGAGTCCCAAATCAAAGACTGATAAAACTTCAAAATGCCCTAACTTCTATACGGTGCGATATATACCTATCAAAGTATGCAACATACAAATGCTTGTAACTTTTTACTGGAACGTCATAAAACCTTGAAATTTGGTGACAATAAAGTACTTGTGCCTCTTGTCAATTAAAGTTGTCGCTCATTGCTATGCTACCCTTGAGTCCCAAATCAAACACTGATAAGACAATGACCCTAAATTCTGTACTTTGCGTCCTACAGTTATCAGAGTTTGCAACAATCAAATGCTTGTAACTTTTTACTGGAGCGTCATAAAATCTTGAAATTTTGTGACAAAAAAGTACTCGAGCCTCTTATCAATTTAAGCTATCGCTCATAGCTATGCTACATTTGTGTGTCAAATCAAACACTGATGAACATTCAAATGGCCCTCACTTCTATATGGTGCGTCCTACACCTATCAAAGTTTGCAATAATCAAATGCTTGTAACTTTTTACTGGAGCGTCATAAAACCTTGAATTTTGGTGACAATAACTACTCGAGAGTCTTGTCAATTTAATCTGTCTCTCATAGCTATGCTACCCTTGAGTCCCAAATCAAACACTGATAAAACTTCAAATGGCCCTAACTTCTATACGGTGCGTCTTATACCTATCAAAGATTGTCACAATCAAATGCTTGTAACTTTTTACTAGAGCGTCATAGAATCTTAAAATTTTCAACATTCAAATGCTTGTAACTTCTTACTGGAGAGTCATAAAATCTTGAAATTTTGTGACAATAAAGTACTCGAGCCTCTTATCAATTTAAGCTATCGCTCATAGCTATGCTACCCTTGAGTCCCAAATCAAACACTGATAAAACTTCAAATGGCCCTAACTTCTATATGGTGCGTCCTACACTTATCAGAGTTTGCAATAATCAAATGCTTGTAACTTTTTACTGGAGCGTCATAAAACCTTGAAATTTGGTGACAATAAAGTACTCGAGAGTCTTGTCAATTTAATCTATCTCTCATAGCTATGCTACCCTTGAGTCCCAAATCAAACACTGATAAAACTTCAAATGGCCCTAACTTCTATACGGTGCGTCCTACACCTATCAAAGTTTGCAACAATCAAATGCTTGAAAGTTTTTACTGGAGCGTCATAAAACCTTGAAATTTTGTGACAATAAAGTACTCGAGCCTCTTATCAGTTTAAGCTATCGCTCAATAGCTATGCTACCCTGGAGTCCCAAATCAATCACTGATAAAACTTCAAATGGCCATAACTTCTATACGGTGCGTCATACACCTATCAAAGTTTGCAACAATCAAATGCTTGTAACTTTTTACTGGAGCTTAATAAAATCTTGAAATTTTGTGACAATAAAGTACTCGAGCCTCTTGTCAATTAAAGCTATCTCTCATAGCTATGCTACCCTTGACTCTCAAATCAAACACTGATAAAACTTCAAATGGCCCTTACTTCTATACGGTGCGTCCCACACCTATCAAAGTTTGCAACAATCAAATGCTTGCAAGTTTTTACTGGAGCGTCATAAAACCCAGAAATTTTGTGACAATAAAGTACTCGAGCCTCTTGTCAATTTAAGCTTTCGCTCATAGCTATGCTACCCTTAGTCCCAAATCAACCACTGCGAAAACTTCAAATGGACCTAACTTCTATACGGTGCGTCCTACACCTATCAAAGTTTGCAACAATCAAATGATTGTAACTTTTTACTGGAGCGTCATAAAATCTTGAAATTTTGTGACATTAAAGTACTCGCGCCTCTTATCAATTTAAGCTATAGCTCATAGCTATGCTACCCTTGAGTCCCAAATCAAACACTTCTAAACCTTCAAATGGCCCTACCTTCTATATGGTGCGTCCTATACCTATCAAAGTTTGCAACAATCAAGTGCTTGTAGCTTTTTACTGGAGCATAATAAAATCTTGAAATTTTGTGACAATAAAGTACTCGAGCCTCTTGTCAATTTAAGCTATCACTCATAGCTATGCTACCCTTGAGTCCCAAATCAAAGACTGATAAAACTTCAAAATGCTCTAACTTCTATACGGTGCGATATATACCTATCAAAGTATGCAACATTCAAATGCTTGTAACTTTTTACTGGAACGTCATAAAACCTTGAAATTTGGTGACAGTAAAGCACTCGAGCCTCTAATCAATTTAAGTTATTGCTCATAGCTATGCTACCCTTAGTCCCAAATCAACCACTGATAAAACTTCAAATGGACCTAACTTCTATACGGTGCGTCCTATACCTATCAAAGTTTGCAACAATCAAATGCTTGTAACTTTTTACTGGAGCTTAATAAAAGCTTGAAATTTTGTGACAATAAAGTACTCGAGCCTCTTAACAATTTAAGCTATCGCTCATAGCTATGCTACCCTTGAGTCCCAAATCATACACTGATAAATCTTCAAACGGCCCTAATTTCTATACGGTGCGTCCTATACCTATCAAAGTTTGCAACAATCAAATGCTTGTTACTTTTTACTGGAGCTTAAAAAATCTTGAAATTTTGTGACAATAAAGCACTCGAGCCTCTTATCAATTTAAGCTATCGCTCATAGCTATGCTACCCTTGAGTCCCAAATCAAACACTGATAAAACTTCAAATGGCCCTAACTTCTATACGGTGCGTCCCACACCTATCAAAGTTTGCAACAATAAAATGCTTGAAAATGTTTACTTTAGCGTCATAAAACCTTGAAATTTGGTGACAATAAAGTACTCGAGCCTCTTATCAATTCAAGCTATCGCTCATAGCTATGCTACACTTGAGTCCCAAATCAAACACTCATAAAACTTCAAATGGCCCTAACTTATATACGGTGCATCCTACACCTATCAAACTTTTCAACAATCAAATGCTTGTAACTTCTTACTGGACAGTCTTAAAATCTTGAAATTTTGTGACAAAAAAGTACTCGAGCGTCTTTTAAATTTAAGCTATCGCTCGGAGCTATGATACCCTTGAGTCCCAAATCTACCACTGCTAAGACTTCAAATGGCCCCAACGGTGCGTCATATACCTATCAAAGTTTGCAACAATCAAATGCTTGTAACTTTTTACTGGAGCGTCATAAAATCTTGAAATTTTGTGACAATAAAGTACTCGAGCCTCTTATCAATTTAACCTATCGCTAATAGCTATGCTACCCTTGAGTCCCAAATCAAACACTGATAAAACTTCAAATGGCCCTAACTTCTATACGGTGCGTCCTATACCTATCAAAGTTTGCAATAATCAAATTCTGCAAGTTTTTACTTGTGCGTCATAAAACCTGTAAATTTTGTGACATTAAAGTACTCGCGCCTCTTGTCAATTTAAGCTATCACTCATAGCTATGCTACCCTTGAGTCCCAAATCAAAGACTGATAAAACTTCAAAATGCCCTACCTTCTATATGGTGCGATATATACCTATCAAAGTATGCAACATTCAAATGCTTGTAACTTTTTACTGGAACGTCATAACACCTTGAAATTTGGTGACAATAAAGTACTTGTGCCTCTTGTCAATTAAAGTTGTCGCTCATTGCTATGCTACCCTTGAGTCCCAAATCAAACACTGATAATACAATGGCCCTAAATTCTGTACTTTGCGTCCTACAGTTATCAGAGTTTGCAACAATCAAATGCTTGTAACTTTTTACTGGAGCGTCATAAAATCTTGAAATTTTGTGACAAAAAAGTACTCGAGCTTCTTATCAATTTAAGCTATCGCTCATAGCTATGCTACATTTGTGTGTCAAATCAAACACTGATGAAAATTCAAATGGCCCTAACTTCTATATGGTGCGTCCTACACCTATCAAAGTTTTCAATAATCAAATGCTTGTAACTTTTTACTGGAGCGTCATAAAACCTTGAAATTTGGTGACAATAAACTACTCGAGAGTCTTGTCAAGTTAATCTGTCTCTCATAGCTATGCTACCCTTGAGTCCCAAATCAAACACTGATAAAACTTCAAATGGTCCTAACTTCTATACGGTGCGTCTTATACCTATCAAAGATTGTCACAATCAAATGCTTGTAACTTTTTACTGGAGCGTCATAGAATCTTAAAATGTTCAACATTCAAATGCTTGTAACTTCTTACTGGAGAGTCATAAAATCTTGAAATTTTGTGACAATAAAGTACTCGAGCCTCTTATCAATTTAAGCTATCGCTCATAGCTATGCTACCCTTGAGTCCCAAATCAAACACTGATAAAACTTCAAATGGCCCTAACTTCTATATGGTGCGTCCTACACTTATCAGAGTTTGCAATAATCAAATGCTTGTAACTATTTACTGGAGCGTCATAAAACCTTGAAATTTGGTGACAATAAAGTACCCGAGAGTCTTGTCAATTTAATCTATCTCTCATAGCTATGCTACCCTTGAGTCCCAAATCAAACACTGATAAAACTTCAAATGGCCCTAACTTCTATACGGTGCGTCCTACACCTATCAAAGTTTGCTACAATCAAATGCTTGAAAGTTTTTACTGGAGCGTCATAAAACCTTGAAATTTTGTGACAATAAAGTACTCGAGCCTCTTATTACTTTAAGCTATCGCTCAATAGCTATGCTACCCTGGAGTCCCAAATCAAACACTGATAAAATTTCAAATGGCTCTAACTTCTATACGGTGCGTCCCACACCTATAAAAGTTTGCAACAATCAAATGCTTGTAACTTTTTACTTGTGCGTCATAAAACCTTGAAATTTTATGACAATAAAGTACTCGAGCCTCTTGTCAATTTAAGCTATCGCTCATAGCTATGCTACCCTTGAGACCCATATCAAACACTGATAAAACTTCAAATGGCCCTAACTTCTATCCGGTGCGTCCTATACCTATCAAAGTTTGCAACAATCAAATGCTTGTAAGTTTTTACTTTAGCGTCATAAAACCTTGAAATTTTGTAACAATAAAGTACACGAGCCTTTTATCAATTTAAGCTATCGCTCATAGCTATGCTACCCTTGAGCCCCAAATCAAACACTGATACAATTCCAAATGGCCCTACCTTCTATACGGTGCGTCCCACACCTATAAAAGTTTGCAACAATCAAATTCTGCAAGTTTTTACTTGTGCGTCATAAAACCTGTAAATTTTGTGACAATAAAGTACTCGAACCTCTTATCAATTTAAGCTATCGCTCATAGCTATGCTACCCTCGAGTCCCAAATCAGACACAGATAAAACTTCAAATGGCCTTCACTTCTATACGGTGCGTTCTACACCAATCAAAGTTTGCAACAATCAAATGCTTGTAACTTTTTACTGGAGCGTCATAAAACCTTGAAATTTGTGACAATAAAGTACTCGAGCCTCTTATCAATTCAAGCTATCGCTCATAGCTATGCTACATTTGTGTCTCAAATCAATCACTGATGAAAATTCAAATGGCCCTAACTTCTATACGGTGCGTCCTATACCTATCAAAGATTGCAACAATCAAATGCTTGTAACTTTTTACTGGAGCGTCATAGAACCTTGAAATTTGGTGACAATAACGTACTCGAGAGTCTTGTCAATTTAATCTATCTCTCATAGCTATGCTACCCTTGAGTCCCAAATCAAACACTGATAAAACTTCAAATGGCCCTAACTTCTATACGGTGCGTTCTACAGCTATCAAAGTTTGCCAGAATCAAATGCTTGAAAGTTTTTACTGGAGCGTCATAAAACCTTGAAATTTTGTGACAATAAAGTACTCGAGCCTCTTATCAATTTAAGGTATCGCTCATAGCTATGCTACCCTTAAGTCCCAAATCAAACACTGATAAAATTTCAAATGGCCCTAACTTCTATACGGTGCGTCCTACACCTATAAAAGTTTGCAACATTCAAATGCTTGCAAGTTTTTACTGGAGCGTCATAAAACCTTGAAATTTTGTGAAAATAAAGTACTCGAGCCTCTTATCAATTTAAGGTATCGCTCATAGCTATGCTACCCTTAAGTCCCAAATCAAACACTGAAAAAATTTCAAATGGCCCTAACTTCTATACGGTGCATCCTACACCTATAAAAGTTTGCAACAATCAATTGCTTGCAAGTTTTCACTGGAGCTTAATAAAATCTTGAAATTTTGTGACAAAAAGTACTCGAGTCTCTTGTCAAGTTAAGCTATTTCTCATAGCTATGCTACCCTTGAGTCTCAAATCAAACACTGATAAAACTTCAAATGGCCCTAACTTCTATACGGGGCGTCCTATACCTATCAAAGTTTGCAACAATCAAATGCTTTTAACTTTTTACTTGAGCTTAATAAAATCTGGAAATTTTGTGACAATAAAGCACTCGAGCCTCTTATCAATTAAAGCTATTGCTCATAGCTATGCTACCCTTGAGTCCCAAATCAAATACTGATAAAACTTCAAATGGCCCTAACTTCTATACGGTGCGTCCTACACCTATCAAAGTTTGCAACAATAAAATGCTTGAAAATTTTTATTGAAGCGTCATAAAACCTTGAAATTTGGTGACAATAAAGTACTCGGGCCTCTTATCAATTCAAGCTATCGCTCATAGCTATGCTACCCTTGAGTCCCAAATCAAAAACTGATAAAACTTCAAATGGCCCTAACTTCTATACGGTGCGTCCTATACCAATCAAAGTTTGCAACAATCAAATGCTTGTAACTTTTTACTGGAGTTTAAAAAATCTTGAAATTTTGTGACAATAAAGCACTCGAGCCTCTTATCAATTTAAGCTATCGCTCATAGCTATGCTACGCTTGAGTCCCAAATCAAACACTTATAAAACTTCAAATGGCAATAACTTCTATACGGTGCGTCCTACACCTATCAAATTTTGCAACAATAAAATGCTTGAAAATGTTTACTGGAGTGTCATAAAACCTTGAAATTTTGTGAAAATAAAGTACTCGAGCCTCTTATCAATTTAAGGTATCGCTCATAGCTATGCTACCCTTAAGTCCCAAATCAAACACTGATAAAATTTCAAATGGCCCTAACTTCTATACGGTGCGTCCTACACCTATAAAAGTTTGCAACAATCAATTGCTTGCAAGTTTTCACTGGAGCTTAATAAAATCTTGAAATTTTGTGACAAAAAGTACTCGAGTCTCTTGTCAAGTTAAGCTATTTCTCATAGCTATGCTACCCTTGAGTCCCAAATCAAACACTGATATAACTTCAAATGGCCCTAACTTCTATACGGGGCGTCCTATACCTATCAAAGTTTGCAACAATCAAATGCTTGTAACTTTTTACTTGAGCTTAATAGAATCTGGAAATTTTGTGACAATAAAGCACTCGAGCCTCGTATCAATTTAAGCTATTGCTCATAGCTATGCTACCCTTGAGTCCCAAATCAAATACTGATAAAACTTCAAATGGCCCTACCTTCTATACGGTGCGTCCCACACCTATAAAAGTTTGCAACAATCAAATTCTGCAAGTTTTTACTTGTGCGTCATAAAACCTGTAAATTTTGTGACAATAAAGTACTCGAACCTCCTATCAATTTAAGCTATCGCTCATAGCTATGCTACCCTCGACTCACAAATCAAACACAGATAAAACTTCAAATGGCCTTCACTTCTATACGGTGCGTTCTACACCAATCAAAGTTTGCAACATTCAAATGCTTGTAACTTTTTACTGGAGCGTCATAAAATCTTGAAATTTTGTGACAATAAAGTACTCGAGCCTCTCGTCAATTTAACCTATCGCTCATAGCTATGCTACCCTCGAGTCACAAATCAAACACAGATAAAACTTCAAATGGCCCTAACTTCTATACGGTGCGTCCTACACCTATCAAAGTTTGCAACAATAAAATGCTTGAAAATTTTTACTGAAGCGTCATAAAACCTTGAAATTTGGTGACAATAAAGTACTCGAGCCTCTTATCAATTCAAGCTATCGCTCATAGCTATGCTACCCTTGAGTCCCGATTCAAAAACTGATAAAACTTCAAATGGCCCTAACTTCTATACGGTGCGTCCTATACCTATCAAAGTTTGCAACAATCAAATGCTTGTAACTTTTTACTGGAGCTTAAAAAATCTTGAAATTTTGTGACAATAAAGCACTCGAGCCTCTTATCAATTTAAGCTATCGCTCATAGCTATGCTACGCTTGAGTCCCAAATCAAACACTTATAAAACTTCAAATGGCCCTAACTTCTATACGGTGCGTCCTACACCTATCAAATTTTGCAACAATAAAATGCTTGAAAATGTTTACTGGAGTGTCATAAAACCTTGAAATTTTGTGAAAATAAAGTACTCGAGCCGCTTGTCAATTTAAGCTATCACTTATAGCTATGCTACCCTTGAGTCCCAAATCAAGCACTGATAGAACTTCAAATGGCCTTAACTTCTATACGGTGCCTCCTACACCTATCAAAGTTTGGAACAATCAAATGCTTGTAACTTTTTACTGGAGCGTCATAAAACCCAGAAATTTTGTGACAATAAAGTACTCGAGCCTCTTGTCAATTTAAGCTTTCGCTCATAGCTATGCTACCCTTAGTCCCAAATCAACCACTGCTAAAACTTCAAATGGACCTAACTTCTATACGGTGCGTCCTACACCTATCAAAGTTTGCAACAATCAAATGCTTGTAACTTTTTACTGGAGCGTCATAAAATCTTGAAATTTTGTGACATTAAAGTACTCGCGCCTCTTGTCAATTTAAGCTATCACTCATAGCTATGCTACCCTTGAGTCCCAAATCAAAGACTGATAAAACTTCAAAATGCCCTAACTTCTATACGGTGCGATATATACCTATCAAAGTATGCAACATACAAATGCTTGTAACTTTTTACTGGAACGTCATAAAACCTTGAAATTTGGTGACAATAAAGTACTTGTGCCTCTTGTCAATTAAAGTTGTCGCTCATTGCTATGCTACCCTTGAGTCCCAAATCAAACACTGATAAGACAATGGCCCTAAATTCTGTACTTTGCGTCCTACAGTTATCAGAGTTTGCAACAATCAAATGCTTGTAACTTTTTACTGGAGCGTCATAAAATCTTGAAATTTTGTGACAAAAAAGTACTCGAGCCTCTTATCAATTTAAGCTATCGCTCATAGCTATGCTACATTTGTGTGTCAAATCAAACACTGATGAACATTCAAATGGCCCTCACTTCTATATGGTGCGTCCTACACCTATCAAAGTTTGCAATAATCAAATGCTTGTAACTTTTTACTGGAGCGTCATAAAACCTTGAATTTTGGTGACAATAACTACTCGAGAGTCTTGTCAATTTAATCTGTCTCTCATAGCTATGCTACCCTTGAGTCCCAAATCAAACACTGATAAAACTTCAAATGGCCCTAACTTCTATACGGTGCGTCTTATACCTATCAAAGATTGTCACAATCAAATGCTTGTAACTTTTTACTAGAGCGTCATAGAATCTTAAAATTTTCAACATTCAAATGCTTGTAACTTCTTACTGGAGAGTCATAAAATCTTGAAATTTTGTGACAATAAAGTACTCGAGCCTCTTATCAATTTAAGCTATCGCTCATAGCTATGCTACCCTTGAGTCCCAAATCAAACACTGATAAAACTTCAAATGGCCCTAACTTCTATATGGTGCGTCCTACACTTATCAGAGTTTGCAATAATCAAATGCTTGTAACTTTTTACTGGAGCGTCATAAAACCTTGAAATTTGGTGACAATAAAGTACTCGAGAGTCTTGTCAATTTAATCTATCTCTCATAGCTATGCTACCCTTGAGTCCCAAATCAAACACTGATAAAACTTCAAATGGCCCTAACTTCTATACGGTGCGTCCTACACCTATCAAAGTTTGCAACAATCAAATGCTTGAAAGTTTTTACTGGAGCGTCATAAAACCTTGAAATTTTGTGACAATAAAGTACTCGAGCCTCTTATCAGTTTAAGCTATCGCTCAATAGCTATGCTACCCTGGAGTCCCAAATCAATCACTGATAAAACTTCAAATGGCCATAACTTCTATACGGTGCGTCATACACCTATCAAAGTTTGCAACAATCAAATGCTTGTAACTTTTTACTGGAGCTTAATAAAATCTTGAAATTTTGTGACAATAAAGTACTCGAGCCTCTTGTCAATTAAAGCTATCTCTCATAGCTATGCTACCCTTGACTCTCAAATCAAACACTGATAAAACTTCAAATGGCCCTTACTTCTATACGGTGCGTCCCACACCTATCAAAGTTTGCAACAATCAAATGCTTGCAAGTTTTTACTGGAGCGTCATAAAACCCAGAAATTTTGTGACAATAAAGTACTCGAGCCTCTTGTCAATTTAAGCTTTCGCTCATAGCTATGCTACCCTTAGTTCCAAATCAACCACTGCGAAAACTTCAAATGGATCTAACTTCTATACGGTGCGTCCTACACCTATCAAAGTTTGCAACAATCAAATGATTGTAACTTTTTACTGGAGCGTCATAAAATCTTGAAATTTTGTGACATTAAAGTACTCGCGCCTCTTATCAATTTAAGCTATAGCTCATAGCTATGCTACCCTTGAGTCCCAAATCAAACACTTCTAAACCTTCAAATGGCCCTACCTTCTATATGGTGCGTCCTATACCTATCAAAGTTTGCAACAATCAAGTGCTTGTAGCTTTATACTGGAGCATAATAAAATCTTGAAATTTTGTGACAATGAAGTACTCGAGCCTCTTGTCAATTTAAGCTATCACTCATAGCTATGCTACCCTTGAGTCCCAAATCAAAGACTGATAAAACTTCAAAATGCCCTAACTTCTATACGGTGCGATATATACCTATCAAAGTATGCAACATTCAAATGCTTGTAACTTTTTACTGGAACGTCATAACACCTTGAAATTTGGTGACAATAAAGTACTTGTGCCTCTTGTCAATTAAAGTTGTCGCTCATTGCTATGCTACCCTTGAGTCCCAAATCAAACACTGATAAGACAATGGCCCTAAGTTCTGTACTTTGCGTCCTACAGTTATCAGAGTTTGCAACAATCAAATGCTTGTAACTTTTTACTGGAGCGTCATAAAATCTTGAAATTTTGTGACAAAAAAGTACTCGAGCTTCTTATCAATTTAAGCTATCGCTCATAGCTATGCTACATTTGTGTGTCAAATCAAACACTGATGAAAATTCAAATGGCCCTAACTTGTATATGGTGCGTCCTACACCTATCAAAGTTTTCAATAATCAAATGCTTGTAACTTTTTACTGGAGCGTCATAAAACCTTGAAATTTGGTGACAATAAACTACTCGAGAGTCTTGTCAATTTAATCTGTCTCTCATAGCTATGCTACCCTTGAGTCCCAAATCAAACACTGATAAAACTTCAAATGGTCCTAACTTCTATACGGTGCGTCTTATACCTATCAAAGATTGTCACAATCAAATGCTTGTAACTTTTTACTGGAGCGTCATAGAATCTTAAAATGTTCAACATTCAAATGCTTGTAACTTCTTACTGGAGAGTCATAAAATCTTGAAATTTTGTGACAATAAAGTACTCGAGCCTCTTATCAATTTAAGCTATCGCTCATAGCTATGCTACCCTTGAGTCCCAAATCAAACACTGATAAAACTTCAAATGGCCCTAACTTTTTATATGGTGCGTCCTACACTTATCAGAGTTTGCAATAATCAAATGCTTGTAACTATTTACTGGAGCGTCATAAAACCTTGAAATTTGGTGACAATAAAGTACCCGAGAGTCTTGTCAATTTAATCTATCTCTCATAGCTATGCTACCCTTGAGTCCCAAATCAAACACTGATAAAACTTCAAATGGCCCTAACTTCTATACGGTGCGTCCTACACCTATCAAAGTTTGCTACAATCAAATGCTTGAAAGTTTTTACTGGAGCGTCATAAAACCTTGAAATTTTGTGACAATAAAGTACTCGAGCCTCTTATTACTTTAAGCTATCGCTCAATAGCTATGCTACCCTGGAGTCCCAAATCAAACACTGATAAAATTTCAAATGGCTCTAACTTCTATACGGTGCGTCCCACACCTATAAAAGTTTGCAACAATCAAATGCTTGTAACTTTTTACTTGTGCGTCATAAAACCTTGAAATTTTATGACAATAAAGTACTCGAGCCTCTTGTCAATTTAAGCTATCGCTCATAGCTATGCTACCCTTGAGACCCATATCAAACACTGATAAAACTTCAAATGGCCCTAACTTCTATCCGGTGCGTCCTATACCTATCAAAGTTTGCAACAATCAAATGCTTGTAAGTTTTTACTTTAGCGTCATAAAACCTTGAAATTTTGTAACAATAAAGTACACGAGCCTTTTATCAATTTAAGCTATCGCTCATAGCTATGCTACCCTTGAGCCCCAAATCAAACACTGATACAATTCCAAATGGCCCTACCTTCTATACGGTGCGTCCCACACCTATAAAAGTTTGCAACAATCAAATTCTGCAAGTTTTTACTTGTGCGTCATAAAACCTGTAAATTTTGTGACAATAAAGTACTCGAACCTCTTATCAATTTAAGCTATCGCTCATAGCTATGCTACCCTCGAGTCCCAAATCAGACACAGATAAAACTTCAAATGGCCTTCACTTCTATACGGTGCGTTCTACACCAATCAAAGTTTGCAACAATCAAATGCTTGTAACTTTTTACTGGAGCGTCATAAAACCTTGAAATTTGTGACAATAAAGTACTCGAGCCTCTTATCAATTCAAGCTATCGCTCATAGCTATGCTACATTTGTGTCTTAAATCAATCACTGATGAAAATTCAAATGGCCCTAACTTCTATACGGTGCGTCCTATACCTATCAAAGATTGCAACAATCAAATGCTTGTAACTTTTTACTGGAGCGTCATAGAACCTTGAAATTTGGTGACAATAACGTACTCGAGAGTCTTGTCAATTTAATCTATCTCTCATAGCTATGCTACCCTTGAGTCCCAAATCAAACACTGATAAAACTTCAAATGGCCCTAACTTCTATACGGTGCGTTCTACAGCTATCAAAGTTTGCCAGAATCAAATGCTTGAAAGTTTTTACTGGAGCGTCATAAAACCTTGAAATTTTGTGACAATAAAGTACTCGAGCCTCTTATCAATTTAAGGTATCGCTCATAGCTATGCTACCCTTAAGTCCCAAATCAAACACTGATAAAATTTCAAATGGCCCTAACTTCTATACGGTGCGTCCTACACCTATAAAAGTTTGCAACAATCAAATGCTTGCAAGTTTTTACTGGAGCGTCATAAAACCTTGAAATTTTGTGAAAATAAAGTACTCGAGCCTCTTATCAATTTAAGGTATCGCTCATAGCTATGCTACCCTTAAGTCCCAAATCAAACACTGAAAAAATTTCAAATGGCCCTAACTTCTATACGGTGCGTCCTACACCTATAAAAGTTTGCAACAATCAATTGCTTGCAAGTTTTCACTGGAGCTTAATAAAATCTTGAAATTTTGTGACAAAAAGTACTCGAGTCTCTTGTCAAGTTAAGCTATTTCTCATAGCTATGCTACCCTTGAGTCTCAAATCAAACACTGATAAAACTTCAAATGGCCCTAACTTCTATACGGGGCGTCCTATACCTATCAAAGTTTGCAACAATCAAATGCTTTTAACTTTTTACTTGAGCTTAATAAAATCTGGAAATTTTGTGACAATAAAGCACTCGAGCCTCTTATCAATTAAAGCTATTGCTCATAGCTATGCTACCCTTGAGTCCCAAATCAAATACTGATAAAACTTCAAATGGCCCTAACTTCTATACGGTGCGTCCTACACCTATCAAAGTTTGCAACAATAAAATGCTTGAAAATTTTTACTGAAGCGTCATAAAACCTTGAAATTTGGTGACAATAAAGTACTCGAGCCTCTTATCAATTCAAGCTATCGCTCATAGCTATGCTACCCTTGAGTCCCAAATCAAAAACTGATAAAACTTCAAATGGCCCTAACTTCTATACGGTGCGTCCTATACCAATCAAAGTTTGCAACAATCAAATGCTTGTAACTTTTTACTGGAGCTTAAAAAATCTTGAAATTTTGTGACAATAAAGCACTCGAGCCTCTTATCAATTTAAGCTATCGCTCATAGCTATGCTACGCTTGAGTCCCAAATCAAACACTTATAAAACTTCAAATGGCAATAACTTCTATACGGTGCGTCCTACACCTATCAAATTTTGCAACAATAAAATGCTTGAAAATGTTTACTGGAGTGTCATAAAACCTTGAAATTTTGTGAAAATAATGTACTCGAGCCTCTTATCAATTTAAGGTATCGCTCATAGCTATGCTACCCTTAAGTCCCAAATCAAACACTGATACAATTTCAAATGGCCCTAACTTCTATACGGTGCGTCCTACACCAATCAAAGTTTGCAACAATCAAATGCTTGTAACTTTTTACTGGAGCGTCATAAAACCTTGAAATTTGGTGACAATAAAGTACTCGAGCCTCTTATCAATTCAAGCTATCGCTCATAGCTATGCTACCCTTCAGTCCCAAATCAAACACTGATAAAATTTCAAATGGCCCTAAATTCTATACGGTGCGTCCTATACCTATCAAAGTTTGCAACAATCAAATGCTTGTAACTTTTTACTAGAGCTTAATAAAATCTTGAAATTTTGAGACAATAAAGTACTCCAGCCTCTCGCCAATTTAACCTATCGCTCATAGCTATGCTACGCTTGAGTCCCAAATCAAACACTTATAAAACTTCAAATGGCAATAACTTCTATACGGTGCGTCCTACACCTATCAAATTTTGCAACAATAAAATGCTTGAAAATGTTTACTGGAGTGTCATAAAACCTTGAAATTTTGTGAAAATAAAGTACTCGAGCCTCTTATCAATTTAAGGTATCGCTCATAGCTATGCTACCCTTAAGTCCCAAATCAAACACTGATAAAATTTCAAATGGCCCTAACTTCTATACGGTGCGTCCCACACCTATAAAAGTTTGCAACAATCAAATTCTGCAAGTTTTTACTTGTGCGTCATAAAACCTGTAAATTTTGTGACAATAAAGTACTCGAACCTCCTATCAATTTAAGCTATCGCTCATAGCTATGCTACCCTCGAGTCACAAATCAAACACAGATAAAACTTCAAATGGCCTTCACTTCTATACGGTGCGTTCTACACCAATCAAAGTTTGCAACATTCAAATGCTTGTAACTTTTTACTGGAGCGTCATAAAATCTTGAAATTTTGTGACAATAAAGTACTCGAGCCTCTCGTCAATTTAACCTATCGCTCATAGCTATGCTACCCTCGAGCCACAAATCAAACACAGATAAAACTTCAAATGGCCCTAACTTCTATACGGTGCGTCCTACACCTATCAAAGTTTGCAACAATAAAATGCTTGAAAATTTTTACTGAAGCGTCATAAAACCTTGAAATTTGGTGACAATAAAGTACTCGAGCCTCTTATCAATTCAAGCTATCGCTCATAGCTATGCTACCCTTGAGTCCCAAATCAAAAACTGATAAAACTTCAAATGGCCCTAACTTCTATACGGTGCGTCCTATACCTATCAAAGTTTGCAACAATCAAATGCTTGTAACTTTTTACTGCAGCTTAAAAAATCTTGAAATTTTGTGACAATAAAGCACTCGAGCCTCTTATCAATTTAAGCTATCGCTCATAGCTATGCTACGCTTGAGTCCCAAATCAAACACTTATAAAACTTCAAATGGCCCTAACTTCTATACGGTGCGTCCTACACCTATCAAATTTTGCAACAATAAAATGCTTGAAAATGTTTACTGGAGTGTCATAAAACCTTGAAATTTTGTGAAAATAAAGTACTCGAGCCGCTTGTCAATTTAAGCTATCACTTATAGCTATGCTACCCTTGAGTCCCAAATCAAGCACTGATAGAACTTCAAATGGCCTTAACTTCTATACGGTGCCTCCTACACCTATCAAAGTTTGGAACAATCAAATGCTTGTAACTTTTTACTGGAGCGTCATAAAACCCAGAAATTTTGTGACAATAAAGTACTCGAGCCTCTTGTCAATTTAAGCTTTCGCTCATAGCTATGCTACCCTTAGTCCCAAATCAACCACTGCTAAAACTTCAAATGGACCTAACTTCTATACGGTGCGTCCTACACCTATCAAAGTTTGCAACAATCAAATGCTTGTAACTTTTTACTGGAGCGTCATAAAATCTTGAAATTTTGTGACATTAAAGTACTCGCGCCTCTTGTCAATTTAAGCTATCACTCATAGCTATGCTACCCTTGAGTCCCAAATCAAAGACTGATAAAACTTCAAAATACCCTAACTTCTATACGGTGCGATATATACCTATCAAAGTATGCAACATTCAAATGCTTGTAACTTTTTACTGGAACGTCATAAAACCTTGAAATTTGGTGACAATAAAGTACTTGTGCCTCTTGTAAATTAAAGTTGTCGCTCATTGCTATGCTACCCTTGAGTCCCAAATCAAACACTGATAAGACAATGGCCCTAAATTCTGTACTTTGCGTCCTACAGTTATCAGAGTTTGCAACAATCAAATGCTTGTAACTTTTTACTGGAGCGTCATAAAATCTTGAAATTTTGTGACAAAAAAGTACTCGAGCCTCTTATCCATTTAAGCTATCGCTCATAGCTATGCTACATTTGTGTGTCAAATCAAACACTGATGAAAATTCAAATGGCCCTAACTTCTATATGGTGCGTCCTACACCTATCAAAGTTTTCAATAATCAAATGCTTGTAACTTTTTACTGGAGCGTCATAAAACCTTGAAATTTGGTGACAATAAACTACTCGAGAGTCTTGTCAATTTAATCTGTCTCTCATAGCTATGCTACCCTTGAGTCCCAAATCAAACACTGATAAAACTTCAAATGGTCCTAACTTCTATACGGTGCGTCTTATTACTATCAAAGATTGTCACAATCAAATGCTTGTAACTTTTTACTGGAGCGTCATAGAATCTTAAAATTTTCAACATTCAAATGCTTGTAACTTCTTACTGGAGAGTCATAAAGTCTTGAAATTTTGTGACAATAAAGTACTCGAGCCTCTTATCAATTTAAGCTATCGCTCATAGCTATGCTACCCTTGAGTCCCAAATCAAACACTGATAAAACTTCAAATGGCCCTAACTTCTATACGGTGCGTCCTACACCTATCAAAGTTTGCAACAATCAAATGCTTGAAAGTTTTTACTGGAGCGTCATAAAACCTTGAAATTTTGTGACAATAAAGTACTCGAGCCTCTTATCACTTTAAGCTATCGCTCAATAGCTATGCTACCCTGGAGTCCCAAATCAAACACTGATAAAATTTCAAATGGCCCTAACATCTATACGGTGCGTCCCACACCTATAAAAGTTTGCAACAATCAAATGCTTGTAACTTTTTACTTGTGCGTCATAAAACCTTGAAATTTTGTGACAATAAAGTACTCGAGCCTCTTGTCAATTTAAGCTATCGCTCATAGCTATGCTACCCTTGAGACCCATATCAAACACTGATAAAACTTCAAATGGCCCTAACTTCTATCCGGTGCGTCCTATACCTATCAAAGTTTGCAACAATCAAATGCTTGTAAGTTTTTACTTTAGCGTCATAAAACCTTGAAATTTTGTAACAATAAAGTACACGAGCCTTTTATCAATTTAAGCTATCGCTCATAGCTATGCTACCCTTGAGCCCCAAATCAAACACTGATACAATTCCAAATGGCCCTACCTTCTATACGGCGCGTCCCACACCTATAAAAGTTTGCAACAATCAAATTCTGCAAGTTTTTACTTGTGCGTCATAAAACCTGTAAATTTTGTGACAATAAAGTACTCGAACCTCTTATCAATTTAAGCTATCGTTCATAGCTATGCTACCCTCGAGTCCCAAATCAAACACAGATAAAACTTCAAATGGCCTTCACTTATATACGGTGCGTTCTACACCAATCAAAGTTTGCAACAATCAAATGCTTGTAACTTTTTACTGGAGCGTCATAAAACCTTGAAATTTGGTGACAATAAAGTACTCGAGCCTCTTATCAATTCAAGCTATCGCTCATAGCTATGCTACCCTTCAGTCCCAAATCAAACACTGATAAAATTTCAAATGGCCCTAAATTCTATACGGTGCGTCCTATACCTATCAAAGTTTGCAACAATCAAATGCTTGTAACTTTTTACTAGAGCTTAATAAAATCTTGAAATTTTGAGACAATAAAGTACTCCAGCCTCTCGCCAATTTAACCTATCGCTCATAGCTATGCTACGCTTGAGTCCCAAATCAAACACTTATAAAACTTCAAATGGCAATAACTTCTATACGGTGCGTCCTACACCTATCAAATTTTGCAACAATAAAATGCTTGAAAATGTTTACTGGAGTGTCATAAAACCTTGAAATTTTGTGAAAATAAAGTACTCGAGCCTCTTATCAATTTAAGGTATCGCTCATAGCTATGCTACCCTTAAGTCCCAAATCAAACACTGATAAAATTTCAAATGGCCCTAACTTCTATACGGTGCGTCCCACACCTATAAAAGTTTGCAACAATCAAATTCTGCAAGTTTTTACTTGTGCGTCATAAAACCTGTAAATTTTGTGACAATAAAGTACTCGAACCTCCTATCAATTTAAGCTATCGCTCATAGCTATGCTACCCTCGAGTCACAAATCAAACACAGATAAAACTTCAAATGGCCTTCACTTCTATACGGTGCGTTCTACACCAATCAAAGTTTGCAACATTCAAATGCTTGTAACTTTTTACTGGAGCGTCATAAAATCTTGAAATTTTGTGACAATAAAGTACTCGAGCCTCTCGTCAATTTAACCTATCGCTCATAGCTATGCTACCCTCGAGTCACAAATCAAACACAGATAAAACTTCAAATGGCCCTAACTTCTATACGGTGCGTCCTACACCTATCAAAGTTTGCAACAATAAAATGCTTGAAAATTTTTACTGAAGCGTCATAAAACCTTGAAATTTGGTGACAATAAAGTACTCGAGCCTCTTATCAATTCAAGCTATCGCTCATAGCTATGCTACCCTTGAGTCCCAAATCAAAAACTGATAAAACTTCAAATGGCCCTAACTTCTATACGGTGCGTCCTATACCTATCAAAGTTTGCAACAATCAAATGCTTGTAACTTTTTACTGGAGCTTAAAAAATCTTGAAATTTTGTGACAATAAAGTACTCGAGCCTCTTGTCAATTTAAGCTATCGCTCATAGCTATGCTACCCTTGAGACCCATATCAAACACTGATAAAACTTCAAATGGCCCTAACTTCTATCCGGTGCGTCCTATACCTATCAAAGTTTGCAACAATCAAATGCTTGTAAGTTTTTACTTTAGCGTCATAAAACCTTGAAATTTTGTAACAATAAAGTACACGAGCCTTTTATCAATTTAAGCTATCGCTCATAGCTATGCTACCCTTGAGCCCCAAATCAAACACTGATACAATTCCAAATGGCCCTACCTTCTATACGGCGCGTCCCACACCTATAAAAGTTTGCAACAATCAAATTC
The DNA here is from genome assembly GCA_920105625.2 of Clusia tigrina. NCBI lineage: Eukaryota > Metazoa > Arthropoda > Insecta > Diptera > Clusiidae > Clusia > Clusia tigrina. The sequence continues at coordinate 212,476,913 of OV050030.1, forward strand.
TGCAAGTTTTTACTTGTGCGTCATAAAACCTGTAAATTTTGTGACAATAAAGTACTCGAACCTCTTATCAATTTAAGCTATCGTTCATAGCTATGCTACCCTCGAGTCCCAAATCAAACACAGATAAAACTTCAAATGGCCTTCACTTCTATACGGTGCGTTCTACACCAATCAAAGTTTGCAACAATCAAATGCTTGTAACTTTTTACTGGAGCGTCATAAAACCTTGAAATTTGGTGACAATAAAGTACTCGAGCCTCTTATCAATTCAAGCTATCGCTCATAGCTATGCTACCCTTCAGTCCCAAATCAAACACTGATAAAATTTCAAATGGCCCTAAATTCAATACGGTGCGTCCTATACCTATCAAAGTTTGCAACAATCAAATGCTTGTAACTTTTTACTAGAGCTTAATAAAATCTTGAAATTTTGAGACAATAAAGTACTCGAGCCTCTCGCCAATTTAACCTATCGCTCATAGCTAAGCTACCTTTGAGTCCCAAATCAAACACTGATAAAACTTCAAATGGCCTTCACTTCTATACGGTGCGTTCTACACCAATCAAAGTTTGCAACAATCAAATGCTTGTAACTTTTTACTGGAGCGTCATAAAACCTTGAAATTTGGTGACAATAAAGTACTCGAGCCTCTTATCAATTCAAGCTATCGCTCATAGCTATGCTACCCTTGAGTCCCAAATCAAGCACTGATAGAACTTCAAATGGCCTTAACTTCTATACGGTGCCTCCTACACATATCAAAGTTTGGAACAATCAAATGCTTGTAACTTTTTACTGGAGCGTCATAAAACCCAGAAATTTTGTGACAATAAAGTACTCGAGCCTCTTGTCAATTTAAGCTTTCGCTCATAGCTATGCTACCCTTAGTCCCAAATCAACCACTGCTAAAACTTCAAATGGACCTAACTTCTATACTGTGCGTCCTACACCTATCAAAGTTTGCAACAATCAAATGCTTGTAACTTTTTACTGGAGCGTCATAAAACCCAGAAATTTTGTGACAATAAAGTACTCGAGCCTCTTATCAATTCAAGCTATCGCTCATAGCTATGCTACCCTTGAGTCCCAAATCAAAAACTGATAAAACTTCAAATGGCCCTAACTTCTATACGGTGCGTCCTATACCTATCAAAGTTTGCAACAATCAAATGCTTGTAACTTTTTACTGGAGCTTAAAAAATCTTGAAATTTTGTGACAATAAAGCACTCGAGCCTCTTATCAATTTAAGCTATCGCTCATAGCTATGCTACGCTTGAGTCCCAAATCAAACACTTATAAAACTTCAAATGGCCCTAACTTCTATACGGTGCGTCCTACACCTATCAAATTTTGCAACAATAAAATGCTTGAAAATGTTTACTGGAGTGTCATAAAACCTTGAAATTTTGTGAAAATAAAGTACTCGAGCCGCTTGTCAATTTAAGCTATCACTTATAGCTATGCTACCCTTGAGTCCCAAATCAAGCACTGATACAACTTCAAATGGCCTTAACTTCTATACGGTGCCTCCTACACCTATCAAAGTTTGGAACAATCAAATGCTTGTAACTTTTTACTGGAGCGTCATAAAACCCAGAAATTTTGTGACAATAAAGTACTCGAGCCTCTTGTCAATTTAAGCTTTCGCTCATAGCTATGCTACCCTTAGTCCCAAATCAACCACTGCTAAAACTTCAAATGGACCTAACTTCTATACGGTGCGTCCTACACCTATCAAAGTTTGCAACAATCAAATGCTTGTAACTTTTTACTGGAGCGTCATAAAATCTTGAAATTTTGTGACATTAAAGTACTCGCGCCTCTTGTCAATTTAAGCTATCACTCATAGCTATGCTACCCTTGAGTCCCAAATCAAAGACTGATAAAACTTCAAAATACCCTAACTTCTATACGGTGCGATATATACCTATCAAAGTATGCAACATTCAAATGCTTGTAACTTTTTACTGGAACGTCATAAAACCTTGAAATTTGGTGACAATAAAGTACTTGTGCCTCTTGTAAATTAAAGTTGTCGCTCATTGCTATGCTACCCTTGAGTCCCAAATCAAACACTGATAAGACAATGGCCCTAAATTCTGTACTTTACGTCCTACAGTTATCAGAGTTTGCAACAATCAAATGCTTGTAACTTTTTACTGGAGCGTCATAAAATCTTGAAATTTTGTGACAAAAAAGTACTCGAGCCTCTTATCCATTTAAGCTATCGCTCATAGCTATGCTACATTTGTGTGTCAAATCAAACACTGATGAAAATTCAAATGGCCCTAACTTCTATATGGTGCGTCCTACACCTATCAAAGTTTTCAATAATCAAATACTTGTAACTTTTTACTGGAGCGTCATAAAACCTTGAAATTTGGTGACAATAAACTACTCGAGAGTCTTGTCAATTTAATCTGTCTCTCATAGCTATGCTACCCTTGAGTCCCAAATCAAACACTGATAAAACTTCAAATGGTCCTAACTTCTATACGGTGCGTCTTATTACTATCAAAGATTGTCACAATCAAATGCTTGTAACTTTTTACTGGAGCGTCATAGAATCTTAAAATTTTCAACATTCAAATGCTTGTAACTTCTTACTGGAGAGTCATAAAGTCTTGAAATTTTGTGAAAATAAAGTACTCGAGCCTCTTATCAATTTAAGCTATCGCTCATAGCTATGCTACCCTTGAGTCCCAAATCAAACACTGATAAAACTTCAAATGGCCCTAACTTCTATACGGTGCGTCCTACACCTATCAAAGTTTGCAACAATCAAATGCTTGAAAGTTTTTACTGGAGCGTCATAAAACATTGAAATTTTGTGACAATAAAGTACTCGAGCCTCTTATCAATTCAAGCTATCGCTCATAGCTATGCTACCCTTGAGTCCCAAATCAAAAACTGATAAAACTTCAAATGGCCCTAACTTCTATACGGTGCGTCCTATACCTATCAAAGTTTGCAACAATCAAATGCTTGTAACTTTTTACTGGAGCTTAAAAAATCTTGAAATTTTGTGACAATAAAGCACTCGAGCCTCTTATCAATTTAAGCTATCGCTCATAGCTATGCTACGCTTGAGTCCCAAATCAAACACTTATAAAACTTCAAATGGCCCTAACTTCTATACGGTGCGTCCTACACCTATCAAATTTTGCAACAATAAAATGCTTGAAAATGTTTACTGGAGTGTCATAAAACCTTGAAATTTTGTGAAAATAAAGTACTCGAGCCGCTTGTCAATTTAAGCTATCACTTATAGCTATGCTACCCTTGAGTCCCAAATCAAGCACTGATAGAACTTCAAATGGCCTTAACTTCTATACGGTGCCTCCTACACCTATCAAAGTTTGGAACAATCAAATGCTTGTAACTTTTTACTGGAGCGTCATAAAACCCAGAAATTTTGTGACAATAAAGTACTCGAGCCTCTTGTCAATTTAAGCTTTCGCTCATAGCTATGCTACCCTTAGTCCCAAATCAACCACTGCTAAAACTTCAAATGGACCTAACTTCTATACGGTGCGTCCTACACCTATCAAAGTTTGCAACAATCAAATGCTTGTAACTTTTTACTGGAGCGTCATAAAATCTTGAAATTTTGTGACATTAAAGTACTCGCGCCTCTTGTCAATTTAAGCTATCACTCATAGCTATGCTACCCTTGAGTCCCAAATCAAAGACTGATAAAACTTCAAAATACCCTAACTTCTATACGGTGCGATATACACCTATCAAAGTATGCAACATTCAAATGCTTGTAACTTTTTACTGGAACGTCATAAAACCTTGAAATTTGGTGACAATAAAGTACTTGTGCCTCTTGTAAATTAAAGTTGTCGCTCATTGCTATGCTACCCTTGAGTCCCAAATCAAACACTGATAAGACAATGGCCCTAAATTCTGTACTTTGCGTCCTACAGTTATCAGAGTTTGCAACAATCAAATGCTTGTAACTTTTTACTGGAGCGTCATAAAATCTTGAAATTTTGTGACAAAAAAGTACTCGAGCCTCTTATCCATTTAAGCTATCGCTCATAGCTATGCTACATTTGTGTGTCAAATCAAACACTGATGAAAATTCAAATGGCCCTAACTTCTATATGGTGCGTCCTACACCTATCAAAGTTTTCAATAATCAAATGCTTGTAACTTTTTACTGGAGCGTCATAAAACCTTGAAATTTGGTGACAATAAACTACTCGAGAGTCTTGTCAATTTAATCTGTCTCTCATAGCTATGCTACCCTTGAGTCCCAAATCAAACACTGATAAAACTTCAAATGGTCCTAACTTCTATACGGTGCGTCTTATTACTATCAAAGATTGTCACAATCAAATGCTTGTAACTTTTTACTGGAGCGTCATAGAATCTTAAAATTTTCAACATTCAAATGCTTGTAACTTCTTACTGGAGAGTCATAAAGTCTTGAAATTTTGTGACAATAAAGTACTCGAGCCTCTTATCAATTTAAGCTATCGCTCATAGCTATGCTACCCTTGAGTCCCAAATCAAACACTGATAAAACTTCAAATGGCCCTAACTTCTATACGGTGCGTCCTACACCTATCAAAGTTTGCAACAATCAAATGCTTGAAAGTTTTTACTGGAGCGTCATAAAACCTTGAAATTTTGTGACAATAAAGTACTCGAGCCTCTTATCACTTTAAGCTATCGCTCAATAGCTATGCTACCCTGGAGTCCCAAATCAAACACTGATAAAATTTCAAATGGCCCTAACATCTATACGGTGCGTCCCACACCTATAAAAGTTTGCAACAATCAAATGCTTGTAACTTTTTACTTGTGCGTCATAAAACCTTGAAATTTTGTGACAATAAAGTACTCGAGCCTCTTGTCAATTTAAGCTATCGCTCATAGCTATGCTACCCTTGAGACCCATATCAAACACTGATAAAACTTCAAATGGCCCTAACTTCTATCCGGTGCGTCCTATACCTATCAAAGTTTGCAACAATCAAATGCTTGTAAGTTTTTTACTTTAGCGTCATAAAACCTTGAAATTTTGTAACAATAAAGTACACGAGCCTTTTATCAATTTAAGCTATCGCTCATAGCTATGCTACCCTTGAGCCCCAAATCAAACACTGATACAATTCCAAATGGCCCTACCTTCTATACGGCGCGTCCCACACCTATAAAAGTTTGCAACAATCAAATTCTGCAAGTTTTTACTTGTGCGTCATAAAACCTGTAAATTTTGTGACAATAAAGTACTCGAACCTCTTATCAATTTAAGCTATCGTTCATAGCTATGCTACCCTCGAGTCCCAAATCAAACACAGATAAAACTTCAAATGGCCTTCACTTCTATACGGTGCGTTCTACACCAATCAAAGTTTGCAACAATCAAATGCTTGTAACTTTTTACTGGAGCGTCATAAAACCTTGAAATTTGGTGACAATAAAGTACTCGAGCCTCTTATCAATTCAAGCTATCGCTCATAGCTATGCTACCCTTCAGTCCCAAATCAAACACTGATAAAATTTCAAATGGCCCTAAATTCTATACGGTGCGTCCTATCAAAGTTTGCAACAATCAAATGCTTGTAACTTTTTACTAGAGCTTAATAAAATCTTGAAATTTTGAGACAATAAAGTACTCGAGCCTCTCGCCAATTTAACCTATCGCTCATAGCTAAGCTACCTTTGAGTCCCAAATCAAACACTGATAAAAATTCAAATGGCGCAAACTTCTATACGGTGCGTCCTATAGCTATCATAGTTTGCAACAATCAAATGCTTGTAACTTTTTACTGGAGCGTCATAAAACCTTGAAATTTGGTGACAATAAAGTACTCGAGCCTCTTATCAAATCAAGCTATCGCTCATAGCTATGCTATCCTTGAGTCCCAAATCAAACACTGATAAAACTTCAAATGGCCCTAACTTATATATGGTGGATCCTACACCTATCAAAGTTTGCAACAATCAATTGCTTGCAACTTTTTACGGGAGCGTCATAAAACCTTGAAATATTGTGACAATAAAGTACTCGAGCCTCTTATCAATTTAAGCTATCGCTCATAGCTATGCTGCCCTTGAGTCCCAAATCAAACACTGATAAAACTTCAAATGGCCCTAACTTCTATATGGTGCGTCTTACACCTATCAAAGTTTGCAATAATCAAATGCTTGTAACTTTTTACTGGAGCGTCATAAAACCTTGAAATTTGGTGACAATAACGTACTCGAGAGTCTTGTCAATTTAATCTATCTTTCATAGCTATGCTACCCTTGAGTCCCAAATCAAACACTGATAAAACTTCAAATGGCCCTAACTTCTATACGGTGCGTCCTACAGCTATCAAAGTTTGCAACAATCAAATGCTTGAAAGTTTTTACTGGAGCGTCATAAAACCTTGAAATTTTGTGACAATAAAGTACTCGAGCCTCTTATCAGTTTAAGCTATCGCTCAATAGCTATGCTACCCTAGAGTCCCAAATCAATCACTGATAAAACTTCAAATGGCCATAATTTCTATAAGGTGCGTCATACACCTATCAAAATTTGCAACAATCAAATGCTTGTAACTTTTTACTGGAGCTTAATAAAATCTTGAAATTTTGTGACAATAAAGTACTCGAGCCTCTTGTCAATTTAAGCTATCTCTCATAGCTATGCTACCCTTGACTCTCGAATCAAACACTGATAAAACTTCAAATGGCCCTTACTTCTATACGGTGCGTCCCACACCTATCAAAGTTTGCAACAATCAAATGCTTGCAAGTTTTTACTGGAGCGTCAGAAAACTTGAAATTTTGTGAAAATAAAGTAATCGAGCTTCTTATCAATTTAAGCTATCGCTCATAGCTATGCTACCCTTAAGTCCCAAATCAAACACTGATAATATTTCAAATGGCCCTAACTTCTATACGGTGCGTCCTACACCTATAAAAGTTTGCAACAATCAATTGCTTGCAAGTTTTCACTGGAGCTTAATAAAATCTTGAAATTTTGTGACAAAAAGTACTCGAGTCTCTTGTCAAGTTAAGCTATTTCTCATAGCTAAGCTACCCTTGAGTCCCAAATCAAACACTGATAAAACTTCAAATGGCCCTAACTTCTATACGGGGCGTCCTATACCTATCAAAGTTTGCAACAATCAAAGCTTGTAACTTTTTACATGAGTTTAATAAAATCTGGAAATTTTGTGACAATAAAGCACTCGAGCCTCTTATCAATTTAAGCTATTGCTCATAGCTATGCTACCCTTGAGTCCCAAATCAAATATTGATAAAACTTCAAATGGCCCTAACTTCTATACGGTGCGTCCTACATCTATCAAAGTTTGCAACAATAAAATGCTTGAAAATTTTTACTGGAGCGTCATAAAACCTTGAAATTTGGTGACAATAAAGTACTCGAGCCTCTTATCAATTCAAGCTATCGCTCATAGCTATGCTAACCTTGAGTCCCAAATCAAACACTGATAAAACTTCAAATGGCCCTAACTTCTATACGGTGCGTCCTATACCTATCAAAGTTTGCAACAATCAAATGCTTGTAACTTTTTACTGGAGCTTAAAAAATCTTGAAATTTTGTGACAATAAAGCACTCGAGCCTCTTATCAATTTAAGCTATCGCTCATAGCTATGCTACGCTTGAGTCCAAAATCAAACACTGATAAAACTTCAAATGGCCCTAACTTCTATACGGTGCGTCCTACACCTATCAAAGTTTGCAACAATAAAATGCTTGAAAATGTTTACTGGAGTGTCATAAAACTTTGAAATTTGGTGACAATAAAGTACTCGAGCCTCTTATCAATTCAAGCTATCGCTCATAGCTATGCTATCCTTGAGTCCCAAATCAAACACTGATAAAACTTTAAATGGCCCTAACTTATATATGGTGGATCCTACACCTATCAAAGTTTGCAATAATCAAATGCTTGTAACTTTTTACTGGAGCTTAATAAAATTTTGAAATTTTTTGACAATAAAGTACTCGAGCCTCTTGTCAATTTAATCTATCTCTCATAGCTATGCTACCCTTGAGTCCCAAATCAAACAATGATAAAACTTCAACTGGCCCTAACTTCTATATGGTGCATCCTACACCTATCAAACTTTTCAACAATCAAATGCTTGTAACTTCTTACTGGAGAGTCTTAAAATCTTGAAATTTTGTGACAAAAAAGTACTCGAGCCTCTTATCAATTCAAGCAGTCGCTCATAGCTATGCTACCCTTGAGCCCCCAATCAAACACTGATAAAACTTCAAATGGCTCTAACTCTTATACGGGGCGTCCTATACCTATCAAAGTTTGCAACAATAAAATGCTTGTAACTTTTTACTTGAGCTTAATAAAATCTGGAAATTTTGTGACAATAAAGCACTCGAGCCTCTTATCAATTTAAGCTATTGCTCATAGATATGCTACCCTTGAGTCCCAAATCAAATACTGATAAAACTTCAAATGGCCCTAACTTATATACGGTGCGTCCTACACCTATCAAACTTTGCAACAATAAAATGCTTGAACATTTTTACTGGAGCGTCATAAAACCTTGAAATTTGGTGACAATAAAGTACTCGAGCCTCTTATCAATTCAAGCTGTCGCTCATAGCTATGCTACCCTTGACTCCCAAATCAAACACTGATAAAACTTCAAATGGCCCTAACTTCTATACGGTGCGTCCTATACCTATCAAAGTTTGCAACAATCAAATGCTTGTAACTTTTTACTGGAGCTTAATAAAACCTTGAAATTTGGTGACAAAAAAGTACTCGAGCCTCTTATCAATTCAAGCCGTCGCTCATAGCTATGCTACCCTTGAGCCCCAAATCAAACACTGATAAAACTTCAAATGGCTCTAACTTTTATACGGGGCGTCCTATATCTATCAAAGTTTGCAACAATCAAATGCTTGTAACTTTTTACTTGAGCTTAATAAAATCTGGAAATTTTGGGACAATAAAGCACTCGAGCCTCTTATCAATTTAAGCTATTGCTCATAGCTATGCTACCCTTGAGTCCCAAATCAAATACTGATAAAACTTCAAATGGCCCTAACTTCTATACGGTGCGTCCTACACCTATCAAAGTTTGCAACAATAAAATGCTTGAAAATTTTTACTGGAGCGTCATAAAACCTTGAAATTTGGTGACAATAAAGTACTCTAGCCTCTTATCAATTCAAGCTGTATATCATAGCTATGCTACCCTTGAGTCCCAAATCAAACACTGATAAAACTTCAAATGGCCCTAACTTCTATACGGTGCGTCCTATACCTATCAAAGTTTGCAACAATCAAATGCTTGTAACATTTTACTGGAGCTTAAAAAATCTTGAAATTTTGTGACAATAAAGCACTCGAGCCTCTTATCAATTTAAGCTATCGCTCATAGCTATGCTACGCTTGAGTCCCAAATCAAACACTGATAAAACTTCAAATAGCCCTAACTTCTATACGGTGCGTCCTACACCTATCAAAGTTTGCAACAATAAAACGCTTGAAAATTTTTACTGGAGCGTCATAAAACTTTGAAATTTGGTGACAATAAAGTACTCTAGCCTCTTATCAATTCAAGCTGTATCTCATAGCTATGCTACCCTTGAGTCCCAAATCAAACACTGATAAAACTTCAAATGGTCCTAACTTCTATACCGTGCGTTCTACACCTATCAAAGTTTGCAAAAATCAAATGTTTGTAACTTTTTACTGGAGCGTCATAAAACCTTGACATTTGGTGACAATAAAGTACTCGAGCCTCTTATCAATTCAAGCTATCGCTCATAGCTATGCTACCCTTGAGCACCAAACTAAACACTGATAAAACTTCAAATGGCCCTAACTTCTATATGGTGCTTCCTACACCTATCAAAGTTTGCAAAAACAAATGCTTGCAAGTTTTTACTGGAGCGTCATAAAACCTTGAAATTTTGTGAAAATAAAGTACTCGAGCCTCTTATCAATTTAAGCTATCGCTCATAGCTATGCTACCGTTGAGTCCCAAATCAAACACGTATAAAACTTCAAATGGCCCTAACTTCTATACGGTGCGATCTATACCTATCAAAGTATGCAACATTCAAATGCTTGTAACTTTTTACTGGAGCGTCATAAAATCTTGAAATTTTGTGACATTAAAGTACTCGAGCCTCTTATCAATTTAAGCTATAGCTCATAGCTATGCTACCCTTGAGTCCCAAATCAAACACTGCTAAACCTTCAAATGGCCCTACCTTCTATATGGTGCGTCCTATACCTATCAAAGTTTGCAACAATCAAATACTTGCAGCTTTTTACTGGAGCATAATAAAATCTTGAAATTTTGTGACAATAAAGTACTCGAGCCTCTTGTCAATTTAGGCTATCACTCATAGCTATGCTACCCTTGAGTCCCAAATCAAAGACTGATAAAATTTCAAAATGCCCTAACTTCTATACGGTGCGAAATATACCTATCAAAGTATGCACCATTCAAATGTTTGTAACTTTTTACTGGAACGTCATAAAATCTTGAAATTTGGTGACAATAAAGTACACGTGCCTCTTGTCAATTAAAGTTGTCGCTCATTGCTATGCTACCCTTGAGTCCCAAATCAAACACTGATAAGACAATGGCCCTAAATTCTGTACTTTGCGTCCTACACTTATCAGAGTTTGCAACAATCAAATGCTTGTAACTTTTTACTGGAGCGTCATAAAATCTTGAAATTTTGTGACAAAAAAGTACTCGAGCCTCTTATCAATTTAAGCTATCGCTCAAAGCTATGCTACATTTGTGTCTCAAATCAATCACTGATGAAAATTCAAATGGCCCTAACTTCTATACGGTGCGTCCTATACCTATCAAAGATTGCAACAATCAAATGCTTGTAACTTTTTACTGGAGCGTCATAGAATCTTAAAATTTTCAACATTCAAATGCTTGTAACTTCTTACTGGAGAGTCATAAAATCTTGAAATTTTGTGACAATAAAGTACTCGAGCCTCATATCAATTTAAGCTATCGCTATGCTACCCTTGAGTCCAAATCAAACACTGATAAAACTTCAAATGGCCCTAACTTCTATATGGTGCGTCCTACACCTATCAAAGTTTGCAATAATCAAATGCTTGTAACTTTTTACTGGAGCTTAATAAAATTTTGAAATTTTTTGACAATAAAGTACTCGAGCCTCTTGTCAATTTAATCTATCTCTCATAGCTATGCTACCCTTGAGTCCCAAATCAAACAATGATAAAACTTCAACTGGCCCTAACTTCTATATGGTGCATCCTACACCTATCAAACTTTTCAACAATCAAATGCTTGTAACTTCTTACTGGAGAGTCTTAAAATCTTGAAATTTTGTGACAAAAAAGTACTCGAGCCTCTTATCAATTCAAGCAGTCGCTCATAGCTATGCTACCCTTGAGCCCCCAATCAAACACTGATAAAACTTCAAATGGCTCTAACTGTTATACGGGGCGTCCTATACCTATCAAAGTTTGCAACAATAAAATGCTTGTAACTTTTTACTTGAGCTTAATAAAATCTGGAAATTTTGTGACAATAAAGCACTCGAGCCTCTTATCAATTTAAGCTATTGCTCATAGATATGCTACCCTTGAGTCCGAAATCAAATACTGATAAAACTTCAAATGGCCCTAACTTATATACGGTGCGTCCTACACCTATCAAACTTTGCAACAATAAAATGCTTGAACATTTTTACTGGAGCGTCATAAAACCTTGAAATTTGGTGACAATAAAGTACTCGAGCCTCTTATCAATTCAAGCTGTCGCTCATAGCTATGCTACCCTTGACTCCCAAATCAAACACTGATAAAACTTCAAATGGCCCTAACTTCTATACGGTGCGTCCTATACCTATCAAAGTTTGCAACAATCAAATGCTTGTAACTTTTTACTGGAGCTTAATAAAACCTTGAAATTTGGTGACAAAAAAGTACTCGAGCCTCTTATCAATTCAAGCAGTCGCTCATAGCTATGCTACCCTTGAGCCCCAAATCAAACACTGATAAAACTTCAAATGGCTCTAACTTTTATACGGGGCGTCCTATATCTATCAAAGTTTGCAACAATCAAATGCTTGTAACTTTTTACTTGAGCTTAATAAAATCTGGAAATTTTGGGACAATAAAGCACTCGAGCCTCTTATCAATTTAAGCTATTGCTCATAGCTATGCTACCCTTGAGTCCCAAATCAAATACTGATAAAACTTCAAATGGCCCTAACTTCTATACGGTGCGTCCTACACCTATCAAAGTTTGCAACAATAAAATGCTTGAAAATTTTTACTGGAGCGTCATAAAACCTTGAAATTTGGTGACAATAAAGTACTCTAGCCTCTTATCAATTCAAGCTGTATATCATAGCTATGCTACCCTTGAGTCCCAAATCAAACACTGATAAAACTTCAAATGGCCCTAACTTCTATACGGTGCATCCTATACCTATCAAAGTTTGCAACAATCAAATGCTTGTAACATTTTACTGGAGCTTAAAAAATCTTGAAATTTTGTGACAATAAAGCACTCGAGCCTCTTATCAATTTAAGCTATCGCTCATAGCTATGCTACGCTTGAGTCCCAAATCAAACACTGATAAAACTTCAAATAGCCCTAACTTCTATACGGTGCGTCCTACACCTATCAAAGTTTGCAACAATAAAATGCTTGAAAATTTTTACTGGAGCGTCATAAAACCTTGAAATTTGGTGACAATAAAGTACTCTAGCCTCTTATCAATTCAAGCTGTATCTCATAGCTATGCTACCCTTGAGTCCCAAATCAAACACTGATAAAACTTCAAATGGCCCTAACTTCTATACGGTGCGTCCTACACCTATCAAAGTTTGCAACAATAAAATGCTTGAAAATTTTTACTGGAGCGTCATAAAACCTTGAAATTTGGTGACAATAAAGTACTCGAGCCTCTTATCAATTCAAGCTATCGCTCATAGCTATGCTATCCTTGAGTCCCAAATCAAACACTGATAAAACTTTAAATGGCCCTAACTTATATATGGTGGACCCTACACCTATCAAAGTTTGCAACAATCAATTGCTTGCAACTTTTTTCGGGAGCGTCATAAAACCTTGAAATATTGTGACAATAAAGTACTCGAGCCTCTTATCAATTTAAGCTATCGCCAATAGCTATGCTACCCTTGAGTCCCAAATCAAACACTGATAAAACTTCAAATGGCCCTTACTTCTATACCGTGCGTTCTACACCTATCAAAGTTTGCAAAAATCAAATGTTTGTAACTTTTTACTGGAGCGTCATAAAACCTTCACATTTGGTGACAATAAAGTACTCGAGCCTCTTATCAATTCAAGCTATCGCTCATAGCTATGCTACCCTTGAGCACCAAACTAAACACTGATAAAACTTCAAATGGCCCTAACTTCTATATGGTGCTTCCTACACCTATCAAAGTTTGCAACAAACAAATGCTTGCAAGTTTTTACTGGAGCGTCATAAAACCTTGAAATTTTGTGAAAATAAAGTACTCGAGCCTCTTATCAATTGAAGCTATCGCTCATAGCTATGCTACCGTTGAGTCCCAAATCAAACACGTATAAAACTTCAAATGGCCCTAACTTCTATACGGTGCGATCTATACCTATCAAAGTATGCAACATTCAAATGCTTGTAACTTTTTACTGGAGCGTCATAAAATCTTGAAATTTTGGGACATTAAAGTACTCGAGCCTCTTATCAATTTAAGCTATAGCTCATAGCTATGCTACCCTTGAGTCCCAAATCAAACACTGCTAAACCTTCAAATGGCCCTACCTTCTATATGGTGCGTCCTATACCTATCAAAGTTTGCAACAATCAAATACTTGTAGCTTTTTACTGGAGCATAATAAAATCTTGAAATTTTGTGACAAAAAAGTACTCGAGCCTCTTATCAATTCAAGCAGTCGCTCATAGCTATGCTACCCTTGAGCCCCCAATCAAACACTGATAAAACTTCAAATGGGTCTAACTCTTATACGGGGCGTCCTATACCTATCAAAGTTTGCAACAATCAAATGCTTGTAACTTTTTACTTGAGCTTAATAAAATCTGGAAATTTTGGGACAATAAAGCACTCGAGCCTCTTATCAATTTTAGCTATGCTACCCTTGAGTCCCAAATCAAATACTGATAAAACTTCAAATGGCCCTAACTTATATACGGTGCGTCCTACACATATCAAAGTTTGCAACAATAAAATGCTTGAAAATTTTTACTGGAGCGTCATAAAACCATGAAATTTGGTGACAATAAAGTACTCGAGCCTCTTATCAATTCAAGCTGTCGCTCATAGCTATGCTACCCTTGACTCCCAAATCAAACACTGATAAAACTTCAAATGGCCCTAACTTCTATACGGTGCGTCCTATACCTATCAAAGTTTGCAACAATCAAATGCTTGTAACTTTTTACTGGAGCTTAATAAAACCTTGAAATTTGGTGACAAAAAAGTACTCGAGCCTCTTATCAATTCAAGCAGTCGCTCATAGCTATGCTACCCTTGAGCCCCAAATCAAACACTGATAAAACTTCAAATGGCTCTAACTTTTATACGGGGCGTCCTATACCTATCAAAGTTTGCAACAATCAAATGCTTGTAACTTTTTACTTGAGCTTAAAAAAAACTGGAAATTTTGGGACAATAAAGCACTCGAGCCTCTTATCAATTTAAGCTATTGCTCATAGCTATGCTACCCTTGAGTCCCAAATCAAATACTGATAAAACTTCAAATGGCCCTAACTTCTATACGGTGCGTCCTACACCTATCAAAGTTTGCAACAATAAAATGCTTGAAAATTTTTACTGGAGCGTCATAAAACCTTGAAATTTGGTGACAATAAAGTACTCTAGCCTCTTATCAATTCAAGCTGTATCTCATAGCTATGCTACCCTTGAGTCCCAAATCAAACACTGATAAAACTTCAAATGGCCCTAACTTCTATACGGTGCGTCCTATACCTATCAAAGTTTGCAACAATCAAATGCTTGTAACTTTTTACTGGAGCTTAATAAAAGCTTGAAATTTTGTGACATTAAAGTACTCGAGTCTCTTAACAATTTAAGTTATCGCTCATAGCTATGCTACCCTTGAGCCCCAAATCAAACACTGATAAAACTTCAAATGGCCCTAACTTCTATACGGTGCGTCCTATACCTATCAAAGTTTGCAACAATCAAATGCTTGTAATATTTTACTGGAGCTTAAAAAATCTTGAAATTTTGTGACAATAAAGCACTCGAGCCTCTTATCAATTTAAGCTATCGCTCATAGCTATGCTACGCTTGAGTCCCAAATCAAACACTGATAAAACTTTAAATAGCCCTAACTTCTATACGGTGCGTCCTTCACCTATCAAAGTTTGCAACAATAAAATGCTTGAAAATTTTTACTGGAGCGTCAGAAAACCTTGAAATTTGGTGACAATAAAGTACTCTAGCCTCTTATCAATTCAAGCTGTATCTCATAGCTATGCTACCCTTGAGTCCCAAATCAAACACTGATAAACTTCAAATGGCCCTAACTTCTATACGGTGCGTCCTACACCTATCAAAGTTTGCAACAATAAAATGCTTGAATATGTTTACTGGAGTGTCATAAAACCTTGAAATTTGGAGACAATAAATTACTCGAGCCTCTTATCAATTCAAGCTATCGCTCATAGCTATGCTACCCTTGAGTCCCAAATCAAACACTGATAAAACTTCAAATGGCCCTAACTTATATATGGTGCATCCTACACCTATCAAAGTTTGCAACAATCAATTGCTTGTAACTTTTTACTGGAGCGTCACAAAACCTTGAAATTTTGTGAAAATAAAGTGCTCGAGCCTCTTGTCAATTTAAGCTATCGCTCATTGCTATGCTACCGTTGAGTCCCAAATCAAACACGTATAAAACTTCAAATGGCCCTAACTTCTATACGGTGCGATCTATACCTATCAAAGTATGCAACATTCAAATGCTTGTAACTTTTTACTGGAGCGTCATAAAATCTTGAAATTTTGTGACATTAAAGTACTCGAGCCTCTTATCAATTTAAGCTATAGCTCATAGCTATGCTACCCTTGAGTCCCAAATCAAACACTGCTAAACCTTCAAATGGCCCTACCTTCTATATGGTGCGTCCTATACCTATCAAAGTTTGCAACAACCAAATGCTTGTAGCTTTTTACTGGAGCATAATAAAATCTTGAAATTTTGTGACAATAATGTACTCGAGCCTCTTGTCAATTTAAGCTATCACTCATAGCTATGCTACCCTTGAGTCCCAAATCAAAGACTGATAAAACTTCAAAATGCCCTAACTTCTATATGGTGCGATATATACCTATCAAAGTATGCAACATTCAAATGCTTGTAACTTTTTACTGGAACGTCATAAAATCTTG
This sequence comes from Clusia tigrina, assembly GCA_920105625.2. NCBI lineage: Eukaryota > Metazoa > Arthropoda > Insecta > Diptera > Clusiidae > Clusia > Clusia tigrina. Next base: position 212,493,328 of record OV050030.1, read on the forward strand.
AAATTTGGTGACAATAAAGTACACGTGCCTCTTGTCAATTAAAGTTGTCGCTCATTGCTATGCTACCCTTGAGTCGCAAATCAAACACTGCTAAGACAATGGCCCTAAATTCTGTACTTTGCGTCCTACACTTATCAGAGTTTGCAACAATCAAATGCTTGTAACTTTTTACTGGAGCGTCATAAAATCTTGAAATTTTGTGACAAAAAAGTACTCGAGCCTCTTATCAATTTAAGCTATCGCTCATAGCTATGCTACATTTGTGTCTCAAATCAATCACTGATGAAAATTCAAATGGCCCTAACTTCTATACGGTGCGTCCTATACCTATCAAAGATTGCAACAATCAAATGCTTGTAACTTTTTACTGGAGTGTCATAGAATCTTAAAATTTTCAACATTCAAATGCTTGTAACTTCTTACTGGAGAGTCATAAAATCTTGAAATTTTGTGACAATAAAGTACTCGAGCCTCTTATCAATTTAAGCTATCGCTATGCTACCCTTGAGTCCAAATCAAACACTCATAAAACTTCAAATGGCCCTAACTTCTATATGGTGCGTTCTACACCTATCAAAGTTTGCAATAATAAAATGCTTGTAACTTTTTACTGGAGCTTAATAAAATCTTGAAATTTTGTGACAATAAAGTACTCGAGCCTCTTGTCAATTTAATCTATCTCTCATAGCTATGCTACCCTTGAGTCCCAAATCAAACACTGATAAAACTTCAAATGGCCCTAACTTCTATACGGTGCGCCCTACACCTATCAAAGTTTGCAATAATCAAATGCTTGTAACTTTTTACTGGAGCGTCATAAAACCTTGAAATTTGGTGACAATAACGTACTCGAGAGTCTTGTCAATTTAAGCTATCGCTCATAGCTATGCTACCCTTGAGTACCAAATAAAACACTGATAAAACTTCAAATGGCCCTAACTTCTATACGGTGCGTCCTATACCTATCAAAGTTTGCAACAATCAAATGCTTGTAACTTTTTACTGGAGCTTAAAAAATCTTGAAATTTTGTGACAATAAAGCACTCGAGCCTCTTATCAATTTAAGCTATCGCTCATAGCTACGCTACGCTTGAGTCCCAAATCAAACACTGATAAAACTTCAAATGGCCCTAACTTCTATACGGTGCGTCCTACACCTATCAAAGTTTGCAATAATCAAATGCTTGTAACTTTTTACTGGAGCGTCATAAAACCTTGAAATTTGGTGACAATAACGTACTCGAGAGTCTTGTCAATTTAATCTATCTCTCATAGCTATGCTACCCTTGAGTCCCAAATCAAACACTGATAAAACTTCAAATGGCCCTAACTTCTATACGGTGCGTCCTACACATATCAAAGTTTGCAATAATCAAATGCTTGTAACTTTTTACTGGAGCGTCATAAAATCTTGAAATTTGGTGACAATAACGTACTCGAGAGTCTTGTCAATTTAAGCTATCGCTCATAGCTATGCTACCCTTGAGTCCCAAATCAAACACTGATAAAACTTCAAATGTCCCTAACTTATATACGGTGCGTCCTATACCTATCAAAGTTTGCAACAATCAAATGCTTGTAACTTTTTACTGGAGCTTAAAAAATCTTGAAATTTTGTGACAATAAAGCACTCGAGCCTCTTATCAATTTAAGCTATCGCTCATAGCTATGCTACGCTTGAGTCCCAAATCAAACACTGATAAAACTTCAAATGGCCCTAACTTCTATACGGTGCGTCCTACACCTATCAAAGTTTGCAATAATCAAATGCTTGTAACTTTTTACTGGAGCTTAAAAAATCTTGAAATTTGGTGACAATAACGTACTCGAGAGTCTTGTCAATTTAATCTATCTCTCATAGCTATGCTACCCTTGAGTCCCAAATCAAACACGGATAAAACTTCAAATGGCCCTAACTGCTATACGGTGCGTCCTATACCTATCAAAGTTTGCAACAATCAAATGCTTGTAACTTTTTACTGGAGCTTAAAAAATCTTGAAATTTTGTGACAATAAAGCACTCGAGCCTCTTGTCAATTTAAGCTATCGCTCATAGCTATGCTACGGTTGAGTCCCAAATCCAACACTGATAAAACTTCAAATGGCCCTAACTTCTATACGGTGCGTCCTATACCTATCAAAGTTTGCAACAATTAAATGCTTGTAACTTTTTACTGGAGCTTAAAAAATCTTGAAATTTTGTGACAATAAAGCATTCGAGCCTCTTATCAATTTAAGCTATCGCTCATAGCTATGCTACCCTTGAGCCCCAAACCAAACACTGATAAAACTTCAAATGGCCCTAACTTCTATACGGTGCGTCCTACACCTATCAAAGTTTGCAATAATCAAATGCTTGTAACTTTTTACTGGAGCGTCATAAAACCTTGAAATTTGGTGACAATAACGTACTCGAGAGTCTTGTCAATTTAATCTATCTCTCATAGCTATGCTACCCTTGAGTCCCAAATCAAACACTGATAAAACTTCAAATGGCCCTAACTTCTATACGGTGCGTCCTATCAAAGTTTGCAACAATCAAATGCTTGTAACTTTTTACTGGAGCTTAATAAAAGCTTGAAATTTTGTGACATTAAAGTACTCGAGTCTCTTAACAATTTAAGTTATCGCTCATAGCTATGCTACCGTTGAGTCCCAAATCAAACACGTATAAAACTTCAAATGGCCCTAACTTCTATACGGTGCGATCTATACCTATCAAAGTATGCAACATTCAAATGCTTGTAACTTTTTACTGGAGCGTCATAAAATCTTGAAATTTTGTGACATTAAAGTACTCGAGCCTCTTATCAATTTAAGCTATCGCTCAAAGCTATGCTACATTTGTGTCTCAAATCAATCACTGATGAAAATTCAAATGGCCCTAACTTCTATACGGTGCGTCCTATACCTATCAAAGATTGCAACAATCAAATGCTTGTAACTTTTTACTGGAGTGTCATAGAATCTTAAAATTTTCAACATTCAAATGCTTGTAACTTCTTACTGGAGAGTCATAAAATCTTGAAATTTTGTGACAATAAAGTACTCGAGCCTCTTATCAATTTAAGCTATCGCTATGCTACCCTTGAGTCCAAATCAAACACTGATAAAACTTCAAATGGCCCTAACTTCTATATGGTGCGTCCTACACCTATCAAAGTTTGCAATAATAAAATGCTTGTAACTTTTTACTGGAGCTTAATAAAATCTTGAAATTTTGTGACAATAAAGTACTCGAGCCTCTTGTCAATTTAATCTATCTCTCATAGCTATGCTACCCTTGAGTCCCAAATCAAACACTGATAAAACTTCAAATGGCCCTAACTTCTATACGGTGCGTCCTACACCTATCAAAGTTTGCAATAATCAAATGCTTGTAACTTTTTACTGGAGCGTCATAAAACCTTGAAATTTGGTGACAATAACGTACTCGAGAGTCTTGTCAATTTAAGCTATCGCTCATAGCTATGCTACCCTTGAGTACCAAATAAAACACTGATAAAACTTCAAATGGCCCTAACTTCTATACGGTGCGTCCTATACCTATCAAAGTTTGCAACAATCAAATGCTTGTAACTTTTTACTGGAGCTTAAAAAATCTTGAAATTTTGTGACAATAAAGCACTCGAGCCTCTTATCAATTTAAGCTATCGCTCATAGCTATGCTACGCTTGAGTCCCAAATCAAACACTGATAAAACTTCAAATGGCCCTAACTTCTATACGGTGCGTCCTACACCTATCAAAGTTTGCAATAATCAAATGCTTGTAACTTTTTACTGGAGCGTCATAAAACCTTGAAATTTGGTGACAATAACGTACTCGAGAGTCTTGTCAATTTACTCTATCTCTCATAGCTATGCTACCCTTGAGTCCCAAATCAAACACTGATAAAACTTCAAATGGCCCTAACTTCTATACGGTGCGTCCTACACCTATCAAAGTTTGCAATATTCAAATGCTTGTAACTTTTTACTGGAGCGTCATAAAACCTTGAAATTTGGTGACAATAACGTACTCGAGAGTCTTGTCAATTTAAGCTATCGCTCATAGCTATGCTACCCTTGAGTCCCAAATCAAACACTGATAAAACTTCAAATGTCCCTAACTTATATACGGTGCGTCCTATACCTATCAAAGTTTGCAACAATCAAATGCTTGTAACTTTTTACTGGAGCTTAAAAAATCTTGAAATTTTGTGACAATAAAGCACTCGAGCCTCTTATCAATTTAAGCTATCGCTCATAGCTATGCTACGCTTGAGTCCCAAATTAAACACTGATAAAACTTCAAATGGCCCTAACTTCTATACGGTGCGTCCTACACCTATCAAAGTTTGCAATAATCAAATACTTGTAACTTTTTACTGGAGCTTAAAAAATCTTGAAATTTGGTGACAATAACGTACTCGAGAGTCTTGTCAATTTAATCTATCTCTCATAGCTATGCTACCCTTGAGTCCCAAATCAAACACGGATAAAACTTCAAATGGCCCTAATTGCTATACGGTACGTCCTATACCTATCAAAGTTTGCAACAATCAAATGCTTGTAACTTTTTACAGGAGCTTAAAAAATCTTGAAATTTTGTGACAATAAAGCACTCGAGCCTCTTGTCAATTTAAGCTATCGCTCATAGCTATGCTACGGTTGAGTCCCAAATCCAACACTGATAAAACTTCAAATGGCCCTAACCTCTATACGGTGCGTCCTATACCTATCAAAGTTTGCAACATTCAAATGCTTGTAACTTTTTACTGGAGCGTCATAAAATCTTGAAATTTTGTGACATTAAAGTACTCGAGCCTCTTATCAATTTAAGCTATAGCTCATAGCTATGCTACCCTTGAGTCCCAAATCAAACACTGCTAAACCTTCAAATGGCCCTACCTTCTATATGGTGCGTCCTACACCTATCAAAGTTTGCAACATTCAAATGCTTGTAACTTTTTACTGGAGCGTCATAAAATCTTGAAATTTTGTGACATTAAAGTACACGAGCCTTTTATCAATTTAAGCTATCGCTCATAGCTATGCTACCCTTGAGCCCCAAATCAAACACTGATACAATTCCAAATGGCCCTACCTTCTATACGGTGCGTCCCACACCTATAAAAGTTTGCAACAATCAAATTCTGCAAGTTTTTACTTGTGCGTCATAAAACCTGTAAATTTTGTGACAATAAAGTACTCGAACCTCTTATCAATTTAAGCTATCGCTCATAGCTATGCTACCCTCGAGTCCCAAATCAAACACGTATAAAACTTCAAATGGCCCTAACTTCTATACGGTGCGATCTATACCTATCAAAGTATGCAACATTCAAATGCTTGTAACTTTTTACTGGAACGTCATAAAATCTTGAAATTTGGTGACAATAAAGTACACGTGCCTCTTGTCAATTAAAGTTGTCGCTCATTGCTATGCTACCCTTGAGTCGCAAATCAAACACTGATAAGACAATGGCCCTAAATTCTGTACTTTGCGTCCTACACTTATCAGAGTTTGCAACAATCAAATGCTTGTAATTTTTTACTGGATCGTCATAAAATCTTGAAATTTTGTGACAAAAAAGTACTCGAGCCTCTTATCAATTTAAGCTATCGCTCATAGCTATGCTACATTTGTGTCTCAAATCAATCACTGATGAAAATTCAAATGGCCCTAACTTCTATACGGTGCGTCCTATACCTATCAAAGATTGCAATAATCAAATGCTTGTAACTTTTTACTGGAGTGTCATAGAATCTTAAAATTTTCAACATTCAAATGCTTGTAACTTCTTACTGGAGAGTCATAAAATCTTGAAATTTTGTGACAATAAAGTACTCGAGCCTCTTATCAATTTAAGTTATCGCTATGCTACCCTTGAGTCCAAATCAAACACTGATAAAACTTCAAATGGCCCTAACTTCTATATGGTGCGTCCTACACCTATCAAAGTTTGCAATAATAAAATGCTTGTAACTTTTTACTGGAGCTTAATAAAATCTTGAAATTTTGTGACAATAAAGTACTCGAGCCTCTTGTCAATTTAATCTATCTCTCATAGCTATGCTACCCTTGAGTCCCAAATCAAACACTGATAAAACTTCAAATGGCCCTAACTTCTATACGGTGCGTCCTACACCTATCAAAGTTTGCAATAATCAAATGTTTGTAACTTTTTACTGGAGCGTCATAAAACCTTGAAATTTGGTGACAATAACGTACTCGAGAGTCTTGTCAATTTAAGCTATCGCTCATAGCTATGCTACCCTTGAGTACCAAATAAAACACTGATAAAACTTCAAATGGCCCTAACTTCTATACGGTGCGTCCTATACCTATCAAAGTTTGCAACAATCAAATGCTTGTAACTTTTTACTGGAGCTTAAAAAATCTTGAAATTTTGTGACAATAAAGCACTCGAGCCTCTTATCAATTTAAGCTATCGCTCATAGCTATGCTACGCTTGAGTCCCAAATCAAACACTGATAAAACTTCAAATGGCCCTAACTTCTATACGGTGCGTCCTACACCTATCAAAGTTTGCAATAATCAAATGCTTGTAACTTTTTACTGGAGCGTCATAAAACCTTGAAATTTGGTGACAATAACGTACTCGAGAGTCTTGTCAATTTAATCTATCTCTCATAGCTATGCTACCCTTGAGTCCCAAATCAAACACTGATAAAACTTCAAATGGCCCTAACTTCTATACGGTGCGTCCTACACCTATCAAAGTTTGCAATAATCAAATGCTTGTAACTTTTTACTGGAGCGTCATAAAACCTTGAAATTTGGTGACAATAACGTACTCGAGAGTCTTGTCAATTTAAGCTATCGCTCATAGCTATGCTACCCTTGAGTCCCAAATCAAACACTGATAAAACTTCAAATGTCCCGAACTTATATACGGTGCGTCCTATACCTATCAAAGTTTGCAACAATCAAATGCTTGTAACTTTTTACTGGAGCTTAAAAAATCTTGAAATTTTGTGACAATAAAGCACTCGAGCCTCTTATCAATTTAAGCTATCGCTCATAGCTATGCTACGCTTGAGTCCCAAATCAAACACTGATAAAACTTCAAATGGCCCTAACTTCTATACGGTGCGTCCTACACCTATCAAAGTTTGCAATAATCAAATGCTTGTAACTTTTTACTGGAGCTTAAAAAATCTTGAAATTTGGTGACAATAACGTACTCGAGAGTCTTGTCAATTTAATCTATCTCTCATAGCTATGCTACCCTTGAGTCCCAAATCAAACACGGATAAAACTTCAAATGGCCCTAACTTCTATACGGTGCGTCCTATACCTATCAAAGTTTGCAACAATTAAATGCTTGTAACTTTTTACTGGAGCTTAAAAAATCTTGAAATTTTGTGACAATAAAGCATTCGAGCCTCTTATCAATTTAAGCTATCGCTCATAGCTATGCTACCCTTGAGCCCCAAATCAAACACTGATAAAACTTCAAATGGCCCTAACTTCTATACGGTGCATCCTACACCTATCAAAGTTTGCAATAATCAAATGCTTCTAACTTTTTACTGGAGCGTCATAAAACCTTGAAATTTGGTGACAATAACGTACTCGAGAGTCTTGTCAATTTAATCTATCTCTCATAGCTATGCTACCCTTGAGTCCCAAATCAAACACTGATAAAACTTCAAATGGCCCTAACTTCTATACGGTGCGTCCTACACCTATCAAAGTTTGCAATAATCAAATGCTTGTAACTTTTTACTGGAGCGTCATAAAACCTTGAAATTTGGTGACAATAACGTAATCGAGAATCTTGTCAATTTAAGCTATCGCTCATAGCTATGCTACCCTTGAGTCCCAAATCAAACACTGATAAAACTTCAAATGGCCCTAACTTCTTTAAGGTGCGTCCTACACCTATCAAAGTTTGCAACAATCAAATGCTTGAAAGTTTTTACTGGAGCGTCATAAAACCTTGAAATTTTGTGACAATAAAGTACTCGAGCCTCTTAACAGTTTAAGCTATCGCTCAATAGCTATGCTACCCTAGAGTCCCAAATCAATCACTGATAAAACTTCAAATGGCCATAATTTCTATACGGTGCGTCATACACCTATCAAAGTTTGCAACAATCAAATGCTTGTAACTTTTTACTGGAGCTTAATAAAATCTTGAAATTTTGTGACAATAAAGTACTCGATCCTCTTGTCAATTTAATCTATCTCTCATAGCTATGCTACCCTTGGCTCTCAAATCAAACACTGATAAAACTTCAAATGGCCCTTACTTCTATACGGTGCGCCCCACACCTATCAAAGTTTGCAACAATCAAATGCTTGTAACTTTTTACTGGAGCTTAAAAAATCTTGAAATTTTGTGACAATAAAGCACTCGAGCCTCTTATCAATTTAAGCTATCGCTCATAGCTATGCTACGCTTGAGTCCCAAATCAAACACTGATAAAACTTCAAATGGCCCTAACTTCTATACGGTGCGTCCTACACCTATCAAAGTTTGCAATAATGAAATGCTTGTAACTTTTTACTGGAGCGTCATAAAACCTTGAAATTTGGTGACAATAAACGTACTCGAGAGTCTTGTCAATTTAATCTATCTCTCATAGCTATGCAACCCTTGAGTCCCAAATCAAACACTGATAAAACTTCAAATGGCCCTAACTTCTATACGGTGCGTCCTACACCTATCAAAGTTTGCAATAATCAAATGCTTGTAACTTTTTACTGGAGCGTCATAAAACCTTGAAATTTGGTGACAATAACGTACTCGAGAGTCTTGTCAATTTAAGCTATCGCTCATAGCTATGCTACCCTTGAGTCCCAAATCAGACACTGATAAAACTTCAAATGGCCCTAACTTCTATACGGTGCGTCCTATACCTATCAAAGTTTGCAACAATCAAATGCTTGTAACTTTTTACTGGAGCTTAAAAAATCTTGAAATTTTGTGACAATAAAGCACTCGAGCCTCTTGTCAATTTAAGCTATCGCTCATAGCTATGCTACGGTTGAGTCCCAAATCCAACACTGATAAAACTTCAAATGGCCCTAACTTCTATACGGTGCGTCCTATACCTATCAAAGTTTGCAACAATTAAATGCTTGTAACTTTTTACTGGAGCTTAAAAAATCTTGAAATTTTGTGACAATAAAGCACTCGAGCCTCTTATCAATTTAAGCTATCGCTCATAGCTATGCTACCCTTGAGCCCCAAATCAAACACTGATAAAACTTCAAATGGCCCTAACTTCTATACGGTGCATCCTACACCTATCAAAGTTTGCAATAATCAAATGCTTGTAACTTTTTACTGGAGCGTCATAAAACCTTGAAATTTGGTGACAATAACGTACTCGAGAGTCTTGTCAATTTAATCTATCTCTCATAGCTATGCTACCCTTGAGTCCCAAATCAAACACTGATAAAACTTCAAATGGCACTAAATTCTATACGGTGCGTCCTACACCTATCGAAGTTTGCAATAATCAAATGCTTGTAACTTTTTACTGGAGCGTCATAAAACCTTGAAATTTGGTGACAATAACGTAATCGAGAATCTTGTCAATTTAAGCTATCGCTCATAGCTATGCTACCCTTGAGTCCCAAATCAAACACTGATAAAACTTCAAATGGCCCTAACTTCTATACGGTGCGTCCTACACCTATCAAAATTTGCAACAATCAAATGCTTGAAAGTGTTTACGGGAGCGTCGTAAAACCTTGAAATTTTGTGACAATAAAGTACTCGAGCCTCTTAACAGTTTAAGCTATCGCTCAATAGCTATGCTACCCTAGAGTCCCAAATCAATCACTGATAAAACTTCAAATGGCCATAATTTCTATACGGTGCGTCATACACCTATCAAAGTTTGCAACAATCAAATGCTTGTAACTTTTTACTGGAGCTTAATAAAATCTTGAAATTTTGTGACAATAAAGTACTCGATCCTCTTGTCAATTTAAGCTATCTCTCATAGCTATGCTACCCTTGGCTCTCAAATCAAACACTGATAAAACTTCAAATGGCCCTCACTTCTATACGGTGCGTCCCACACCTATCAAAGTTTGCAACAATCAAATGCTTGCAAGTTTTTACTGGAGCGTCATAAAACCTTGAAATTTGGTGACAATAAAGTACTCGAGCCTCTTATCAATTCAAGTTATCGCTCATAGCTATGCTACCCTAGAGTCCCAAATCAAACACTGATAAAACTTTAAATGGCCCTAACTTCTATACGGTGCGTCCTATACCTATCAAAGTTTGCAACAATCAAATGCTTGTAACTTTTTACTGGAGCTTAAAAAATCTTGAAATTTTGTGACAATAAAGCACTCGAGCCTCTTATCAATTTAAGCTATCGCTCATAGCTATGCTACGCTTGAGTCCCAAATCAAACACTGATAAAACTTCAAATGGCCCTAACTTCTATACGGTGCGTCCTGCACCTATCAAAGTTTGCAATAATGAAATGCTTGTAACTTTTTACTGGAGCGTCATAAAACCTTGAAATTTGGTGACAATAAACGTACTCGAGAGTCTTGTCAATTTAATCTATCTCTCATAGCTATGCTACCCTTGAGTCCCAAATCAAACACTGATGAAACTTCAAATGGCCCTAACTTCTATACGGTGCGTCCTACACCTATCAAAGTTTGCAATAATCAAATGCTTGTAACTTTTTACTGGAGCGTCATAAAACCTTGAAATTTGGTGACAATAACGTACTCGAGAGTCTTGTCAATTTAAGCTATCGCTCATAGCTATGCTACCCTTGAGTCCCAAATCAGACACTGATAAAACTTCAAATGGCCCTAACTTCTATACGGTGCGTCCTATACCTATCAAAGTTTGCAACAATCAAATGCTTGTAACTTTTTACTGGAGCTTAAAAAATCTTGAAATTTTGTGACAATAAAGCACTCGAGCCTCTTATCAATTTAAGCTGTCGCTCATAGCTATGCTACGCTTGAGTCACAAATCAAACACTGATAAAACTTCAAATGGCCCTAACTTCTATACGGTGCGTCCTACACCTATCAAAGTTTGCAATAATCAAATGCTTGTAACTTTTAACTGGAGCGTCATAAAACCTTGAAATTTGGTGACAATAACGTACTCGAGAGTCTTGTCAATTTAATCTATCTCTCATAGCTATGCTACCCTTGAGTCCCAAATCAAACACTGATAAAACTTCAAATGGCCCTAACTTCTATACGGTGCGTCCTACACCTATCAAAGTGTGCAATAATCAAATGCTTGTAACTTTTTACTGGAGCGTCATAAAACCTTGAAATTTGGTGACAATAACGTACTCGAGAGTCTTGTCAATTTAAGCTATCGCTCATAGCTATGCTACCCTTGAGTCCCAAATCAAACACTGATAAAACTTCAAATGGCCCTAACTTCTATACGGTGCGTCCTATACCTATCAAAGTTTGCAACAATCAAATGCTTGCAACTTTTTACTGGAGCTTAAAAAATCTTGAAATTTTGTGACAATAAAGCACTCGAGCCTCTTATCAATTTAAGCTATCGCTTATAGCTATGCTACGCTTGAGTCCCAAATCAAACACTGATAAAACTTCAAATGGCCCTAACTTCTATACGGTGCGTCCTACACCTATCAAAGTTTTCAATAATCAAATGCTTGTAACTTTTTACTGGAGCGTCATAGGACCTTGAAATTTGGTGACAATAACGTACTCGAGAGTCTTGTCAATTTAATCTATCTATCATAGCTATGTTACCCTTGAGTCCCAAGTCAAACACTGATAAAACTTCAAACGGCCCTAACTTCTATACGGTGCGTCCTACAGCTATCAAAGTTTGCAACAATCAAATGCTTGTAACTTTTTACTGGAGCTTAAAAAATCTTGAAATTTTGTGACAATAAAGCACTCGAGCCTCTTATCAATTTAAGCTATCGCTCATAGCTATGCTACGCTTGAGTCCCAAATCAAACACTGATAAAACTTCAAATGGCCCTAACTTCTATACGGTGCGTCCTACACCTATCAAAGTTTGCAATAATGAAATGCTTGTAACTTTTTACTGGAGCGTCATAAAACCTTGAAATTTGGTGACAATAAACGTACTCGAGACTCTTGTCAATTTAATCTATCTCTCATAGCTATGCTACCCTTGAGTCCCAAATCAAACACTGATAAAACTTCAAATGGCCCTAACTTCTATACGGTGCGTCCTACACCTATCAAAGTTTGCAATAATCAAATGCTTGTAACTTTTTACTGGAGCGTCATAAAACCTTGAAATTTGGTGACAATAACGTACTCGAGAGTCTTGTCAATTTAAGCTATCGCTCATAGCTATGCTACCCTTGAGTCCCAAATCAGACACTGATAAAACTTCAAATGGCCCTAACTTCAATACGGTGCGTCCTATACCTATCAAAGTTTGCAACAATCAAATGCTTGTAACTTTTTACTGGAGCTTAAAAAATCTTGAAATTTTGTGACAATAAAGCACTCGAGCCTCTTATCAATTTAAGCTATCGCTCATAGCTATGCTACGCTTGAATCACAAATCAAACACTGATAAAACTTCAAATGGCCCTAACTTCTATACGGAGCGTCCTACACCTATCAAAGTTTGCAATAATCAAATGCTTGTAACTTTTTACTGGAGCGTCATAAAACCTTGAAATTTGGTGACAATAACGTACTCGAGAGTCTTGTCAATTTAATCTATCTCTCATAGCTATGCTACCCTTGAGTCCCAAATCACACACTGATAAAACTTCAAATGGCCCTAACTTCTATACGGTGCGTCCTACACCTATAAAAGTTTGCAATAATCAAATGCTTGTAACTTTTTACTGGAGCGTCATAAAACCTTGAAATTTTGTGACAATAAAGCACTCGAGCCTCTTATCAATTTAAGCTATCGCTCATAGCTATGCTACCCTTGAGCCCCAAATCAAAAACTGATAAAACTTCAAATGGCCCTAACTTCTATACGGTGCATCCTACACCTATCAAAGTTTGCAATAATCAAATGCTTGTAACTTTTTACTGGAGCGTCATAAAACCTTGAAATTTGGTGACAATAACGTACTCGAGAGTCTTGTCAATTTAATCTATCTCTCATAGCTATGCTACCCTTGAGTCCCAAATCAAACACTGATAAAACTTCAAATGGCACTAAATTCTATACGGTGCGTCCTACACCTATCGAAGTTTGCAATAATCAAATGCTTGTAACTTTTTACTGGAGCGTCATAAAACCTTGAAATTTGGTGACAATAACGTAATCGAGAATCTTGTCAATTTAAGCTATCGCTCATAGCTATGCTACCCTTGAGTCCCAAATCAAACACTGATAAAACTTCAAATGGCCCTAACTTCTATACGGTGCGTCCTACACCTATCAAAATTTGCAACAATCAAATGCTTGAAAGTGTTTACGGGAGCGTCGTAAAACCTTGAAATTTTGTGACAATAAAGTACTCGAGCCTCTTAACAGTTTAAGCTATCGCTCAATAGCTATGCTACCCTAGAGTCCCAAATCAATCACTGATAAAACTTCAAATGGCCATAATTTCTATACGGTGCGTCATACACCTATCAAAGTTTGCAACAATCAAATGCTTGTAACTTTTTACTGGAGCTTAATAAAATCTTGAAATTTTGTGACAATAAAGTACTCGATCCTCTTGTCAATTTAAGCTATCTCTCATAGCTATGCTACCCTTGGCTCTCAAATCAAACACTGATAAAACTTCAAATGGCCCTCACTTCTATACGGTGCGTCCCACACCTATCAAAGTTTGCAACAATCAAATGCTTGCAAGTTTTTACTGGAGCGTCATAAAACCTTGAAATTTGGTGACAATAAAGTACTCGAGCCTCTTATCAATTCAAGTTATCGCTCATAGCTATGCTACCCTAGAGTCCCAAATCAAACACTGATAAAACTTTAAATGGCCCTAACTTCTATACGGTGCGTCCTATACCTATCAAAGTTTGCAACAATCAAATGCTTGTAACTTTTTACTGGAGCTTAAAAAATCTTGAAATTTTGTGACAATAAAGCACTCGAGCCTCTTATCAATTTAAGCTATCGCTCATAGCTATGCTACGCTTGAGTCCCAAATCAAACACTGATAAAACTTCAAATGGCCCTAACTTCTATACGGTGCGTCCTACACCTATCAAAGTTTGCAATAATGAAATGCTTGTAACTTTTTACTGGAGCGTCATAAAACCTTGAAATTTGGTGACAATAAACGTACTCGAGAGTCTTGTCAATTTAATCTATCTCTCATAGCTATGCTACCCTTGAGTCCCAAATCAAACACTGATGAAACTTCAAATGGCCCTAACTTCTATACGGTGCGTCCTACACCTATCAAAGTTTGCAATAATCAAATGCTTGTAACTTTTTACTGGAGCGTCATAAAACCTTGAAATTTGGTGACAATAACGTACTCGAGAGTCTTGTCAATTTAAGCTATCGCTCATAGCTATGCTACCCTTGAGTCCCAAATCAGACACTGATAAAACTTCAAATGGCCCTAACTTCTATACGGTGCGTCCTATACCTATCAAAGTTTGCAACAATCAAATGCTTGTAACTTTTTACTGGAGCTTAAAAAATCTTGAAATTTTGTGACAATAAAGCACTCGAGCCTCTTATCAATTTAAGCTGTCGCTCATAGCTATGCTACCCTTGAGTCCCAAATCAAACACTGATAAAACTTCAAATGGCCCTAACTTCTATACGGTGCGTCCTACACCTATCAAAGTTTGCAATAATCAAATGCTTGTAACTTTTAACTGGAGCGTCATAAAACCTTGAAATTTGGTGACAATAACGTACTCGAGAGTCTTGTCAATTTAATCTATCTCTCATAGCTATGCTACCCTTGAGTCCCAAATCAAACACTGATAAAACTTCAAATGGCCCTAACTTCTATACGGTGCGTCCTACACCTATCAAAGTGTGCAATAATCAAATGCTTGTAACTTTTTACTGGAGCGTCATAAAACCTTGAAATTTGGTGACAATAACGTACTCGAGAGTCTTGTCAATTTAAGCTATCGCTCATAGCTATGCTACCCTTGAGTCCCAAATCAAACACTGATAAAACTTCAAATGGCCCTAACTTCTATACGGTGCGTTCTATACCTATCAAAGTTTGCAACAATCAAATGCTTGCAACTTTTTACTGGAGCTTAAAAAATCTTGAAATTTTGTGACAATAAAGCACTCGAGCCTCTTATCAATTTAAGCTATCGCTTATAGCTATGCTACGCTTGAGTCCCAAATCAAACACTGATAAAACTTCAAATGGCCCTAACTTCTATACGGTGCGTCCTACACCTATCAAAGTTTTCAATAATCAAATGCTTGTAACTTTTTACTGGAGCGTCATAGGACCTTGAAATTTGGTGACAATAACGTACTCGAGAGTCTTGTCAATTTAATCTATCTATCATAGCTATGTTACCCTTGAGTCCCAAGTCAAACACTGATAAAACTTCAAACGGCCCTAACTTCTATACGGTGCGTCCTACAGCTATCAAAGTTTGCAACAATCAAATGCTTGTAACTTTTTACTGGAGCTTAAAAAATCTTGAAATTTTGTGACAATAAAGCACTCGAGCCTCTTATCAATTTAAGCTATCGCTCATAGCTATGCTACGCTTGAGTCCCAAATCAAACACTGATAAAACTTCAAATGGCCCTAACTTCTATACGGTGCGTCCTACACCTATCAAAGTTTGCAATAATGAAATGCTTGTAACTTTTTACTGGAGCGTCATAAAACCTTGAAATTTGGTGACAATAAACGTACTCGAGACTCTTGTCAATTTAATCTATCTCTCATAGCTATGCTACCCTTGAGTCCCAAATCAAACACTGATAAAACTTCAAATGGCCCTAACTTCTATACGGTGCGTCCTACACCTATCAAAGTTTGCAATAATCAAATGCTTGTAACTTTTTACTGGAGCGTCATAAAACCTTGAAATTTGGTGACAATAACGTACTCGAGAGTCTTGTCAATTTAAGCTATCGCTCATAGCTATGCTACCCTTGAGTCCCAAATCAGACACTGATAAAACTTCAAATGGCCCTAACTTCAATACGGTGCGTCCTATACCTATCAAAGTTTGCAACAATCAAATGCTTGTAACTTTTTACTGGAGCTTAAAAAATCTTGAAATTTTGTGACAATAAAGCACTCGAGCCTCTTATCAATTTAAGCTATCGCTCATAGCTATGCTACGCTTGAATCACAAATCAAACACTGATAAAACTTCAAATGGCCCTAACTTCTATACGGAGCGTCCTACACCTATCAAAGTTTGCAATAATCAAATGCTTGTAACTTTTTACTGGAGCGTCATAAAACCTTGAAATTTGGTGACAATAACGTACTCGAGAGTCTTGTCAATTTAATCTATCTCTCATAGCTATGCTACCCTTGAGTCCCAAATCAAACACTGATAAAACTTCAAATGGCCCTAACTTCTATACGGTGCGTCCTACACCTATAAAAGTTTGCAATAATCAAATGCTTGTAACTTTTTACTGGAGCGTCATAAAACCTTGAAATTTGGTGACAATAACGTACTCGAGAGTCTTGTCAATTTAAACTATCGCTCATAGCTATGCTACCCTTGAGTCCCAAATCAAACACTGATAAAACTTCAAATGGCCCTAACTTCTATACGGTGCGTCCTATACCTATCAAAATTTGCAACAATAAAATGCTTGCAACTTTTTACTGGAGCTTAAAAAATCTTGAAATTTTGTGACAATAAAGCACTCGAGCCTCTTATCAATTTAAGCTATCGCTCATAGCTATGCTACGCTTGAGTCCCAAATCAAACACTGATAAAACTTCAAATGGCCCTAACTTCTATACGGTGCGTCCTACACCTATCAAAGTTTGCAATAATGAAATGCTTGTAACTTTTTACTGGAGCGTCATAAAACCTTGAAATTTGGTGACAATAAACGTACTCGAGAGTCTTGTCAATTTAATCTATCTCTCATAGCTATGCTACCCTTGAGTCCCAAATCAGACACTGATAAAACTTCAAATGGCCCTAACTTCTATACGGTGCGTCCTATGCCTATCAAAGTTTGCAACAATCAAATGCTTGTAACTTTTTACTGGAGCTTAAAAAATTTTGAAATTTTGTGACAATAAAGCACTCGAGCCTCTTATCAATTTAAGCTATCGCTCATAGCTATGCTACGCTTGAGTCCCAAATCAAACACTGATAAAACTTTAAATGGCCCTAACTTCTATACGGTGCGTCCTATACCTATCAAAGTTTGCAACAATCAAATGCTTGTAACTTTTTACTGGAGCTTAAAAAATCTTGAAATTTTGTGACAATAAAGCACTCGAGCCTCTTATCAATTTAAGCTATCGCTCATAGCTATGCTACGCTTGAGTCCCAAATCAAACACTGATAAAACTTCAAATGGCCCTAACTTCTATACGGTGCGTCCTACACCTATCAAAGTTTGCAATATTGAAATGCTTGTAACTTTTTACTGGAGCGTCATAAAACCTTGAAATTTGGTGACAATAAACGTACTCGAGAGTCTTGTCAATTTAATCTATCTCTCATAGCTATGCTACCCTTGAGTCCCAAATCAAACACTGATAAAACTTCAAATGGCCCTAACTTCTATACGGTGCGTCCTACACCTATCAAAGTTTGCAATAATCAAATGCTTGTAACTTTTTACTGGAGCGTCATAAAACCTTGAAATTTGGTGACAATAACGTACTCGAGAGTCTTGTCAATTTAAGCTATCGCTCATAGCTATGCTACCCTTGAGTCCCAAATCAGACACTGATAAAACTTCAAATGGCCCTAACTTCTATACGGTGCGTCCTATGCCTATCAAAGTTTGCAACAATCAAATGCTTGTAACTTTTTACTGGAGCTTAAAAAATCTTGAAATTTTGTGACAATAAAGCACTCGAGCCTCTTATCAATTTAAGCTATCTCTCATAGCTATGCTACCCTTGAGTCCCAAATCAAACACTGATAAAACTTCAAATGGCCCTAACTTCTATACGGTGCGTCCTATACCTATCAAAGTTTGCAACAATCAAATGCTTGTAACTTTTTACTGGAGCTTAAAAAATCTTGAAATTTTGTGACAATAAAGCACTTGAGCCTCTTCTCAATTTAAGCTATCGCTCACAGCTATGCTACGCTTGAGTCCCAAATCAAACACTGATAAAACTTCAAATGGCCCTAACTTCTATACGGGGCGTCCTATACCTATCAAAGTTTGCAACAATCAAATGCTTGTAACTTTTTATTGGAGCTTAAAAAATCTTGAAATTTTGTGACAATAAAGCACTCGAGCCTCTTATCAATTTAAGCTATCGCTCATAGCTATGCTACGCTTGAGTCCCAAATCAAACACTGATAAAATTTCAAATGGCCCTAACTTCTATACGGTGCGTCCTACACCTATCAAAGTTTGCAATAATCAAATGCTTGTAACTTTTTACTGGAGCGTCATAAAACCTTGAAATTTGGTGACAATAACGTACTCGAGAGTCTTGTCAATTTAATCTATCTCTCATAGCTATGCTACCCTTGAGTCCCAAATCAAACACTGATAAAACTTCAAATGGCCCTAACTTCTATACGGTGCGTCCTACACCTATCAAAGTTTGCAATAATCAAATGCTTGTAACTTTTTACTGGAGCGTCATAAAACCTTGAAATTTTGTGACAATAACGTACTCGAGAGTCTTGTCAATTTAAGCTATCGCTCATAGCTATGCTACCCTTGAGTCCCAAATCAAACACTGATAAAACTTCAAATGGCCCTAACTTCTATACGGTGCGTCCTATACCTATCAAAGTTTGCAACAATCAAATGCTTGTAACTTTTTACTGGAGCTTAAAAAATCTTGAAATTTTGTGACAATAAAGCACTTGAGCCTCTTATCAATTTAAGCTATCGCTCATAGCTATGCTACGCTTGAGTCCCAAATCAAACACTGATAAAACTTCAAATGGCCCTAACTTCTATACGATGCGTCCTACACCTATCAAAGTTTGCAATAATCAAATGCTTGTAACTTTTTACTGGAGCGTCATAAAACCTTGAAATTTGGTGACAATAACGTACTCGAGAGTCTTGTCAATTTAATCTATCTCTCATAGCTATGCTACCCTTGAGTCCCAAATCAAACACTGATAAAACTTCAAATGGCCCTAACTTCTATACGGTGCGTCCTACAGCTATCAAAGTTTGCAACAATCAAATGCTTGAAAGTTTTTACTGGAGCGTCATAAAACCTTGAAATTTTGTGACAATAAAGTACTCGAGCCTCTTATCAGTTTAAGCTATCGCTCAATAGCTATGCTACCCTAGAGTCCCAAATCAATCACTGATAAAACTTCAAATGGCCATAATTTCTATACGGTGCGTCATACACCTATCAAAGTTTGCAACAATCAAATGCTTGTAACTTTTTACTGGAGCTTAATAAAATCTTGAAATTTTGTGACAATAAAGTACTCGAGCCTCTTGTCAATTTAAGCTATCGCTCATAGCTATGCTACGCTTGAGTCCCAAATCAAACACTGATAATACTTCAAATGGCCCTAACTTCTATACGGTGCGTCCTACGCCTATCAAAGTTTGCAATAATCAAATGCTTGTAACTTTTTACTGGAGCGTCATAAAACCTTGAAATTTTGTGACAATAAAGTACTCGAGCCTCTTATCAATTTAAGCTATCGCTCAATAGCTATGCTACCCTAGAGTCCCAAATCAATCACTGATAAAACTTCAAATGGCCATAATTTTAAAATAAAGTACTAGAGCCTCTTGTCAATTTAAGCTATCTCTCATAGCTATGCTACCCTTGACTCTCAAATCAAACACTGATAAAACTTCAAATGGCCCTTACTTCTATACGGTGCGTCCCACACCTATCAAAGTTTGCAACAATAAAATGCTTGCATGTTTTTACTGGAGCGTCATAAAACCTTGAAATTTGGTGACAATAAAGTACTCGAGCCTCTTATCAATTCAAGCTATCGCTCATAGCTATGCTACCCTTGAGTCCCAAATCAAACACTGATAAAACTTCAAATGGCCCTAACTTCTATACGGTGCGTCCTACACCTATCAAAGTTTGCAATAATCAAATGCTTGTAACTTTTTACTGGAGCGTCATAAAACCTTGAAATTTGGTGACAATAACGTACTCGAGAGTCTTGTCAATTTAAGCTATCGCTCATAGCTATGCTACCCTTGAGTCCCAAATCAAACACTGATAAAACTTCAAATGGCCCTAACTTCTATACGGTGCGTCCTATACCTATCAAAGTTTGCAACAATCAAATGCTTGTAACTTTTTACTGGAGCTTAAAAAATCTTGAAATTTTGTGACAATAAAGCACTCGAGCCTCTTATCAATTTAAGCTATCGCTCATAGCTATGCTACGCTTGAGTCCCAAATCAAACACTGATAAAACTTCAAATGGCCCTAACTTCCATACGGTGCGTCCTATACCTATCAAAGTTTGCAACAATCAAATGCTTGTAACTTTTTACTGGAGCTTAAAAAATCTTGAAATTTTGTGACAATAAAGCACTCGAGCCTCTTATCAATTTAAGCTATCGCTCATAGCTATGCTACGCTTGAGTCCCAAATCAAACACTGATAAAACTTCAAATGGCCCTAACTTCTATACGGTGCGTCCTACACCTATCAAAGTTTGCAATAATCAAATGCTTGTAACTTTTTACTGGAGCGTCATAAAACCTTGAAATTTGGTGACAATAACGTAATCGATAGTCTTGTCAATTTAATCTATCTCTCATAGCTATGCTACCCTTGAGTCCCAAATCAAACACTGATAAAACTTCAAATGGCCCTAACTTCTATACGGTGCGTCCTACACCTATCAAAGTTTGCAATAATCAAATGCTTGTAACTTTTTACTGGAGCGTCATAAAACCTTGAAATTTGGTGACAATAACGTAATCGATAGTCTTGTCAATTTAATCTATCTCTCATAGCTATGCTACCCTTGAGTCCCAAATCAAACACTGATAAAACTTCAAATGGCCCTAACTTCTATACGGTGCGTCCTACACCTATCAAAGTTTGCAATAATCAAATGATTGTAACTTTTTACTGGAGCGTCATAAAACCTTGAAATTTGGTGACAATAACGTACTCGAGAGTCTTGTCAATTTAAGCTATCGCTCATAGCTATGCTACCCTTGAGTCCCAAATCAAACACTGATAAAACTTCAAATGGCCCTAACTTCTATACGGTGCGTCCTATACCTATCAAAGTTTGCAACAATCAAATGCTTGTAACTTTTTAATGGAGCTTAAAAAATCTTGAAATTTTGTGACAATAAAGCACTCGAGCCTCTTATCAATTTAAGCTATCGCTCATAGCTATGCTACCCTTGAGTCCCAAATCAAACACTGATAAAACTTCAAATGGCCCTAACTTCTATACGGTGCGTCCTATACCTATCAAAGTTTGCAACAATCAAATGCTTGTAACTTTTTACTGGAGCTTAAAAAATCTTGAAATTTTGTGACAATAAAGCTGTTTCGAATCGGCATGAAGCTATCATAATACTTACAGCAATTCGATGGAAATAAAACCCAATCTGTTTAAGTGGAAAAAGCTTATGAAAAACCACTTTTTATTTCTACTTAACTGAGCTCAACAGATTACTGGGAATTATGCGATGCATGTGTACAAAAATATAATTGGAAACAAAACATTACTAGCACATACAGATATACATGTATATAAATATATAGAAAGACATATATTCAGCGAATATATGTCTACAGAAATTGGCTCTAGGAATACCTGTGGCACCGCTCATACTTGCTCTTGTTTATATATATATATATATATATATATATATATATATATATAGGCTCCTGCTCTGCACCGCTCTCCTGGCTCAGCTCCCTGCACATGGATTCCGGCCCATATGAACTTATAATATAAGTATGTATATTATACATATGTGTGTACTGCACATCACCACCGCACTGCTCCATTGGCACAACAGCACAGTTCCATCGTCAGAAACGAACTAACTCCTAAAATCACTCGCTGAACTTATTTTTGCTATGCGAAACTCAAACGCATGGTTGTATTTGATACAGTCCCCACGAGCAAGAGAAGGACCTCCTGTCCTTGCTTTAATAAAGTCGCCCTCTATTCGCTCGGCGCAATTGGAAGCACACATATCTTCTGAACAGGCCTTGTCAGACGGTTTGTGGCCGTCTGCACAATGACTGAACGTATTAGCCCATCTCGGCTCCTTATTAGCTCACAAATTCTGCCCAAGGCCCATTGCGCTGGTGGAAAAAGTTCACTCTTGATCTGCACTAATTGACCCAGGCTCATTGGCTCTTGTTCTCTGCGCCATTTGTTACGCTCTTGCAGCGTCGTCAAATATTCCTCTCTCCACCTCTTCCAGAAATGCTCAACCATTTTCTGGCGTGCTCTCCACAAACTTGCCCCTTTCAGGTTTGACTGCTGCTCGCTCACAAATGGTAAGGGAATGATCAATGGCTCCCCTATCAAAAATGCCCGGGAGTCAAGGCCTGAATATCTTCCGCATCATCACTCAAGGGTGTCAAAGGCCTTGAGTTCAAAATTGCTTCTATCTCTACTAGGAGGGTAGATAGCTGCTCTTGGGTTAAAATCTTTTGCCCAGCAATACGCGTGAGGTGGTACTTCATTGACTTCACAGGAGCTTCATAAATTCCGCCTTGATGCGGCGCTGCTGGCGTCATAAATATCCAATCTGTCCCCTTGTTGCTCAGATGCTCAAAAACTTCTTTTACTTGCCAGCTCTCTCGTGCTCTTCTCAGCTCTCTTGCCGCCCCTACAAATGATGTACCATTGTCACTGTATATTCGCTCGCATCTCCCTCTTCTGCAAATAAAGCGCTCATAACAAGCAATAAAGGCTATAGAAGTTAAATCAGCAACAATGTCAATATGAATGGCCTTTGTTTTTAGGCATACAAAAATGGCCACCCAGCACTTACTCTCCTTCATTCGCTCTCCAGCTCTATCCGGTGCCTTTATTCTAAAAGGACCAGCATAATCAATACCTGTGTGTAGAAAAGGCTTGCCCACTTGCACCCTGTCGCCTGGCAATTCAGACATCAGCTGTTGCTCAAATCTGTGATTATAGCGCGCGCATACCACGCACTTGTGGAGAAAAGCTCTTAATTGGCTCCGTAGTTTTGGAATCCAAAACTTTTGTCTGATGAATTGCATCATCACTTGCACAGCACCATGCTTAGTCATACGATGAGCGTGGTCCATTATCAGCCATGCTGTTCGAGAACCATCCTTCACTATCACCGGATGCACCATCTCATAGGCTTCTTCTGATCTCCCCAATCGCCCGCCCACTCTCAATAGGCCCTTGCTGTCCATTATTGGATTCAACGCACTAATTTTGCTCCCTTCTTGCACCTGCCCAATCTCTCTTAGTTTGTCTATCTCTTGTCTGTAATCGCTCTCCTGCGCCTGCTTAAGCAGGAGTTCCGTTGCTTCACATTTCTCTTCCACTGTTGGCGCTTGCACTACTCGGTTGTTCTGCCGAGTTCTGCGCCTTCTCTTTCTGTGCCTTGCTCTTCGCACAAACCTGATGATGTAGCTCAATATGTTGATGTTCTTCTCTAGACTTCGCGCATAGTCAATCAGCGCCATGCTCTTGCCCCTGCTCGGTATAAATATTTGCAAAAACTCGCGTGAATGTGTCACGTGATACGCTCCCAGCTCGTTAAGCCCTTCAGTTGGTTTTTCCGGCTCAAAAATGTTGGCTGGCCAACTGTTTCTGATTTACGTAACCAATCCGGTCCATATAACCAGATCTTATTACCAACTAACTCTCTCGCTGTTAAGCCTCTAGTTAACAAATCTGCTGGATTTTGTTTCGTGTTTACATAGCGCCAACGCCCAATCTCTGTGTGAGTCTGTATCTCTGAAACTCTATTTGCTTCATACATCTTCAGCTCACATGGTAGTTTTCTGATCCAGTGCAGAACAACCTGTGAATCTGTCCACAAGCTGTACTCACATTTTGCCCATTCCATTTCTTTGCTCACGCTGTATAGCAGCTGTGCCAGTAATTTGGCTGCTGACAGTTCAAGCTTTGGTACTGTAATCGTCTTCAAAGGAGCTACGCGCGCCTTAGACGTCAGTAAATTGGCCTCCACTTGCTGGTTGCCATAATCAATTCCCACATAAATTGCTGCACCATACGCGCTCATCGATGCGTCCGCAAATCCATGAATCTGGACCTTAGCATCTGTTGTGGTACCAATCCACCTGCTAATTTTAAATTGCTCTAAATGCCCTATCTCTTCCCAAAAGTCTTCCCATCTTTTCAGTATCTCTGATGGTACTATTGTATCCCAGTCTAGGCTCAATCTCCATAAATATTGTATAATAATTTTCCCCCTGATAGTAACTGGAGTTATGAACCCGTCAGGATCGTATAGTTGTGCCACACAACTTACTATCTTTCTTTTAGTCACCTCACCGACCAGTGCAGGAGTCTTCACCACAAAGGTGAATTTGTCTTCTTCTATCAGCCATTTCAGGCCTAGCACAGCCATCTCGTCTTCTCTCGGGAATAACATCTCTTCTTCTCTCTCCGCACTCATTGCCCTGAGTAGTCTTTTTGAGTTCGACTTCCATTTGCACAGCTCGAAACCGCCGCCTTTTAGGACAGTGTCTATTTCTTTCGCGAGCACTATTGCTTCTTGCTCAGATCGTCCGCCTGTAGCACAGTCATCCATATAGAAGTCACTCTCTATGATGTCCGCTGCTCTTGGGTATGCATCTTTCGCCTCCCTAGCACATTGTATTAAAGCTCGCACAGCATTATAAGAGGAGGAAGTCATTCCATACGTTACAACCGTTAACCAGTATTCTCGTAAAGGCTCACCATTATGCTCTCGCCAAAAGATTCTTTGCAAATTCCATTGCCTTTCGGCAACACGCACTTGTCGGAACATCTTCTTGATGTCGGCACATATCGCAATCTTGTGACGCCTAAATCTCATGACAATTTCGTAAAGATCCTTTTGTAACTTCTCGCCTGAACATTGCACTTGATTCAGAGAGATGCCACGATTCGTTTGGCAGCTAGCATCAAAAACCACCCGAAATTTTTTGGTGACACAGTGATGTGGGATATAATAAACTGGCTCGTCCACTCTTGGTGGTTGTATAGCGCACTTCATATGCCCTAATCTCTCATACTCTCTCATGAATTCTACGTATTGCTCTCTCAACTCTGAGTCTTTCTCTAATTTCCGCTCCAAGTACATAAACCTGCGCAATGCTATTGCTCTTGAAGTGCCTAAACCTTGCACCGTGTCTTTCACTGGAATTGTCACAATAAAACGCCCTGTTTCATCTCTAGTATAAGTCTCCATAAAATTTTGCTCCACTTCCTGCTCCTCATCTGTTCTCCAGCGAGTTATCGTATCCACCTGAACTATCTGCCACAGGCGCTGAAGTACCTCGTCCAACCTTTTGTTATCGATACATTCTATCGAAGCAACTATAGCATCGGCCCCTCTATCTCTCTCACAGGGTTGTGCCCAGAAAATGACTTGCCCAAACATGCTCTCATATATGGCCATGCCTTGCACCTCATTTGGCATTATCGCCGTAATGGCTCTAGCCACCATATTTGCTCCTAACAGTAGCTCGACTGGTCTCGCCTTCCAAAACTCAGGATCCGCCCATAAACCCTCATTCTTAAAATGCATTGGTATCTCCACTAAATCTCTTGCTGGCAAAACTGGGCACCAGTTACATTCTCTTGGCAGCACCCAAAACTCAGTCTCTAAATAATCATTCTCGCTCTTCATAGGGTAACAAGAAAACACCTTGGCGCTCAAACAGTGCTTTATGTCAAATGATTTACCTTCTATTCCTATCATTTTGCTGCTCTGTGATCGTGTAGGCAACTGGTACTTTCGCCGGAATTCGGCACTCATTAAATTTGGCTGCGCTCCAGTGTCCATAAGCGCTCGCACTGGCCCATATAGAATTCCTGCAATCTCGACACGCACCATAACTGTTGGTAACAAGGCCTCTTGCATCTCTAAATTACAATGAAAAGACTTATAGTAAGTTGCACAATTAGGGATATCTCGCTCTTTTTTTAATGCTCTAACATGTTTTAGAAATTTTAGGCTCTTAAATCTATCACTTCGCCCAGGCTCTGTTACCCTTGCGCGCTTTGCAAGGTTGCTATGCCGTCAATCGCTCTTGACCTTCGGCATTGTTGTCGCGGTGGCTTCCCGCTTTGGCTGCTGCGCCACCAACACCTGTTGCTGTGGCTCTTTTTTTGCACATAGGACGCTATTGTGCTTCTGCGCCCCTGGGCACCGCAAACATGGCCCCGAAAAGCACTCCGACGGCTTATGCCCCTTCTTCAGGCAGTTGTGGCACAGGTTGCGTTTGCCAACTAGCTCTTGCCTAGCTCTCAAATTGAGTGACAGGAAGTCTGGGCATCGAAACAATGCGTGATCTGCGCTGCATATCTCGCACAGCTTGCCTTGGCTTGCTCGTATCGGTGCTACTCCTGTTGCGCTCACACCGTGGCCCATTCTCTCCCTGCTCTTGGGTACTGCGCCCGTTGCGCGATCGCGCCCGTGCTCCAATTGATGCGCTCGCTTGACTTCCCGTGCTGGTAGAGCAGAAGCCTGCTTCTCCAGGAAAGCCAACATCTCATTCACCTTTGGAGAGTCAGAGCTCCTCTGTAGCTCCCATTGCTTGGCAGTGTCGCTGTCCAGTCGCTCGTGGAGCATATGCACAACGAACATGTCCCAATGTTCCACTGGTACCCCCTGTGCCTTTAGTTGGCGCATGGATTCATGGGTCACATTCGCCATACGCTGTAGGCTCTCCGCAGTGGGTGGTCCCTCTAGCTCTGGCAACTTAATAAATCTCCGCAAGTACTCTCGGCATACCGGATACTTCCGGTCATAAATTTGGTTGAGCCGCTCCCATGCCTCATGGTAACTGTTGTCGGTCAGCTCCCACTCACCCAAAGTGCGCGCTGCTTTATGGGTGAGCGATTTCTTCAAGTACGAGAACTTGTACGATGGCGCTATCTGCTCGTTGCTGTGCACTGCAGCGACAAATTTGTCGCGAAAACCATGCCATTTGGTGATGCTTCCATCAAATTCTCCCCAAGTATTTTGGAGGTCGTGCTGCTGGAATGGCATTGTCACCTGCACCGAAATTGGCTCCTTTGCGCCTTGCTCAACGCACCTTGCTGGGCACAATTGCTCGATCTTGCCGTTCAGTGCACCACTCGCTCCGAAGTACCGTCGCTCTGCCCGCTCCATTGATCTCTCCAAATCAGCACTCTCATCGCGCTTGGCTCGAGATGCTATCTCGTCATGGAGGGCATTGAAGCGCTCCCACTGTTGCTCTAAACGAGTCAGCCGCACCTTGGCTTCCTCAAGCCCCAAATGCGAGAACTCGCTTGTCTTCGCATGCTCTGCTGCCCTCTTGATGCCATTGTAGGCCGACTGATGCTTTCCGTAACTCATTTTCTTGCTGCTCGAGAAAGGAAAGGAAGAAAGACCAAAAAAAATTCAATTAATTTCTTGGGAGGAAATGACTATTTCCTCCTAGCCCTTGCCCAGACTGCCAACACTGCATATTTTCTCTATATAACTCTACTTATTATCTATGCACTTTGAGTCGAATAACCGCATTGGTTTATTCGCTCACTAGCACGAAATTCTAGCACCTATGCTCGCTCATATTTAAATTTTGAGACGAATAACCGCATTGGTTCATTCGCTCATTTGCACATAATTTTCGCTCGCTCATATTTAAATTTTGAGTCGAATAACCGCATTAGTTCATTCGCTCATTTGCACATAGTTTTCGCTCGCTCATATTTAAATTTTGAGACGAATAACCGCATTGGTTCATTCGCTCATTTGCACATAATTTTCGCTCGCTCATATTTAAATTTTGAGTCGAATAACCGCACTGGTTTATTCGATCATTTGCACATAATATTCAGCACCAAGCACGCGCACACGCAGCCATGCCGCCTCACTGTCGGCCGCCAGCAAGGCGGCAGCCATAGCGCAGCATACTGCGCATCTCTATGACTGCGTCGCATAGTGCTTGCCTGCGCATATTGTACCCACCCCTAAATTCTTTTAGCTTTCTTGAAGCCCAATGCCCAATGCCTGTACCAATTTGTCGTATGTGCTTTGAGCACATACGCCCTTGGTCTATTATTTTTAAGCATTGCAGTGTTGGATCTGCTCCTGTAACTCCGTGGACTGTATCTTACCTTGATTTTTATTTTTTATTTTTTTTATTTTTTTTTATATTAGAAGTATAAACTTGGACCTCCTTGTTTTGCTGCTATTATCACTTAAAGTCAAATATCAACTGAAAATGAAAATTTTGAGCATCTCATAATTGATGCCATCCTTCGCACTCCGTTCCGTTTCCTCTGTTCGCTCTTCGCTCTGCTCACATACATATTATATGTATGTTCCGAATGCGTATTGCGCATTCAGCAATTGATGCTCCTCTAGCGTGTTGCGCTTGCTCTCTTTTTCTCTTCCCGCAGGCACAACGGAACAAAGGAATTTAAAGGAAAGAAATATCTATTACCTACCCTGCCAGTACGCAATCGCACATACATACATACATGCATATGCGATCTGCGTTTACATAGAGTCTGGCGTGATTTCATAGGAACGCTTAAAATAAAGGCGAAATTAAGTTTTGCACTTTATCTATGTATATACCTACTTAATACTACAAACATACATACATGCATCGCACCATCGATGCTGTATTGTATAGATCACTAGTACGATCCGGCTCGACATGGACCAATGTTTCGAATCGACATGAAGCTATCACAATACTTACAGCAATTCGATGGAAATAAAACCCAATCTGTTTAAGTGGAAAAAGCTTATGAAAAACCACTTTTTATTTCTACTTAACTGAGCTCAACAGATTACTTGGAATTATGCGATGCATGTGTACAAAAATATAATTGGAAACAAAACATTACTAGCACATACAGATATACATGTATATAAATATATAGAAAGACATATATTCAGCGAATATATGTCTACAGAAATTGGCTCTAGGAATACCTGTGGCACCGCTCATACTTGCTCTTGTTTATATATATATATATATATATATATATATATATATATATATATATATATATATATATATATATATATATATATATATATATATATATATATATATATATATATATATATATATATATATATAGGCTCCTGCTCTGCACCGCTCTCCTGGCTCAGCTCCCTGCACATGGATTCCGGCCCATATGCACTTATAATATAAGTATGTATATTATACATATGTGTGTACTGCACATCACCACCGCACTGCTCCATTGGCACAACAGCACAGTTCCATCGTCAGAAACGAACTAACTCCTAAAATCACTCGCTGAACTTATTTTTGCTATGCGAAACTCAAACGCATGGTTGCATTTGATACAAAAGCACTCGAGCCTCTTATCAATTTAAGCTATCGCTCATAGCTATGCTACGCTTGAATCCCAAATGAAACACTGATAAAACTTCAAATGGCCCTAACTTCTATACGGTGCGTCCTACATCTATCAAAGTTTGCAATAATCAAATGCTTGTAACTTTTTACTGGAGCGTCATAAAACCTTGAAATGTGGTGACCATAACGTACTCGAGAGTCTTGTCAATTTAATCTATCTCTCATAGCTATGCTACCCTTGAGTCCCAAATCAAACACTGATAAAACTTCAAATGGCCCTAACTTCTATACGGTGCGTCCTACACCTATCAAAGTTTGCAATAATCAAATGTTTGTAACTTTTTACTGGAGCGTCATAAAACCTTGAAATTTGGTGACAATAACGTACTCGAGAGTCTTGTCAATTTAAGCTATCGCTCATAGCTATGCTACCCTTGAGTCCCAAATCAAACACTGATAAAACTTCAAATGGCCCTAACTTCTATACGGTGCGTCCTATACCTATCAAAGTTTGCAACAATCAAATGCTTGTAACTTTTTACTGGAGCTTAAAAAATCTTGAAATTTTGTGACAATAAAGCACTCGAGCCTCTTATCAATTTAAGCTATCGCTCATAGCTATGCTACCCTTGAGTCCCAAATCAAACACTGATAAAACTTCAAATGGCCCTAACTTCTATACGGTGCGTCCTACACCTATTAAAGTTTGCAATAATCAAATGCTTGTAACTTTTTACTGGAGCGTCATAAAACCTTGAAATTTGGTGACAATAACGTACTCGAGAGTCTTGTCAATTTAATCTATCTCTCATAGCTATGCTACCCTTGAGTCCCAAATCAAACACTGATAAAACTTCAAATGGCCCTAACTTCTATACGGTGCGTCCTACACCTATCAAAGTTTGCAATAATCAAATGCTTGTAACTTTTTACTGGAGCGTCATAAAACCTTGAAATTTGGTGACAATAACGTACTCGAGAGTCTTGTCAATTTAAGCTATCGCTCATAGCTATGCTACCCTTGAGTCCCAAATCAAACACTGATAAAACTTCAAATGGCCCTAACTTCTATACGGTGCGTCCTATACCTATCAAAGTTTGCAACAATGAAATGCTTGTAACTTTTTACTGGAGCTTAAAAAATCTTGAAATTTTGTGACAATAAAGCACTCGAGCCTCTTATCAATTTAAGCTATCGCTCATAGCTATGCTACGCTTGAGTCCCAAATCAAACACTGATACAACTTCAAATGGCCCTAACTTCTATACGGTGCGTCCTATACCTATCAAAGTTTGCAACAATCAAATGCTTGTAACTTTTTACTGGAGCTTAAAAAATCTTGAAATTTTGTGCCAATAAAGTACTCCAGCCTCTTATCAATTTAAGCTATCGCTCATAGCTATGCTACCCTTGAGTCCCAAATCAAACACTGATAAAACTTCAAATGGCCCTAACTTCTATATGGTGCGTCCTACACCTATCAAAGTTTGCAATAATCAAATGCTTGTAACTTTTTACTGGAGCGTCATAAAACCTTGAAATTTGGTGACAATAACGTACTCGAGAGTCTTGTCAATTTAATCTATCTCTCATAGCTATGCTTCCCTTGAGTCCCAAATCAAACACTGATAATACTTCAAATGGCCCTAACTTCTATACGGTGCGTCCTACAGCTATCAAAGTTTGCAACAATCAAATGCTTGAAAGTTTTTACTGGAGCGTCATAAAACCTTGAAATTTTGTGACAATAAAGTACTCGAGCCTCTTATCAGTTTAAGCTATCGCTCAATAGCTTTGCTACCCTAGAGTCCCAAATCAATCACTGATAAAACTTCAAATGGCCATAATTTCTATACGGTGCGTCATACACCTATCAAAGTTTGCAGCAATCAAATGCTTGCAAGTTTTCACTGGAGCTTAATAAAACCTTGAAATTTGGTGACAATACAGTACTCGAGCCTCTTATCAATTCATGCTATCGCTCATAGCTATGCTACCCTTGCGTCCCAAATCAAACACTGATAAAACTTCAAATGGCCCTAACTTCTATACGGTGCCTATACCTATCAAAGTTTGCAACAATCAAATGCTTGTAACTTTTTACTGGAGCTTAAAAAATCTTGAAATTTTGTGAAAATAAAGCACTCGAGCCTCTTATCAATTGAAGCTATCGCTCATAGCTATGCTACGCTTGAGTCCCAAATCAAACACTGATAAAACTTCAAATGGCCCTAACTTCTATACGGTGCGTCCTACACCTATCAAAGTTTGCAACAATAAAATGCTTGAAAATGTTTACTGGAGTGTCATAAAACCTTGAAATTTGGTGACAATAAAGTACTCGAGCCTTTTATCAATTCAAGCTATTGCTCATAGCTATGCTATCCTTGAGTCCCAAATCAAACACTGATAAAACTTCAAATGGCCCTAACTTATATATGGTGGATCCTACACCTATCAAAGTTTGCAACAATCAATTGCTTGCAACTTTTTACGGGAGCGTCATAAAGCCTTGAAATATTGTGCCAATAAAGTACTCCAGCCTCTTATCAATTTAAGCTATCGCTCATAGCTATGCTACCCTTGAGTCCCAAATCAAACACTGATAAAACTTCAAATGGCCCTAACTTCTATATGGTGCGTCCTACACCTATCAAAGTTTGCAATAATCAAATGCTTGTAACTTTTTACTGGAGCGTCATAAAACCTTGAAATTTGGTGACAATAACCTACTCGAGAGTCTTGTCAATTTAATCTATCTCTCATAGCTATGCTTCCCTTGAGTCCCAAATCAAACACTGATAATACTTCAAATGGCCCTAACTTCTATACGGTGCGTCCTACAGCTATCAAAGTTTGCAACAATCAAATGCTTGAAAGTTTTTACTGGAGCGTCATAAAACCTTGAAATTTTGTGACAATAAAGTACTCGAGCTTCTTATCAGTTTAAGCAATCGCTCAATAGCTATGCTACCCTAGAGTCCCAAATCAATCACTGATAAAACTTCAAATGGCCATAATTTCTATACGGTGCGTCATACACCTATCAAAGTTTGCAACAATCAAATGCTTGTAACTTTTTACTGGAGCTTAATAAAATTTTGAAATTTTGTGACAATAAAGTACTCGAGCCTCTTGTCAATTTAAGCTATCTCTCATAGCTATGCTACCCTTGACTCTTAAATCAAACACTGATAAAACTTCAAATGGCCCTTACTTCTATACGGTGCGTCCCACACCTATCAAAGTTTGCAACAATCAAATGCTTGCAAGTTTTTACTGGAGCATCATAAAACCTTGAAATTTTGTGAAAATAAAGTACTCGAGCCTCTTATCAATTTAAGCTATCGCTCATAACTATGCTACCCTTAAGTTCCAAATCAAACACTGATAAAACTTCAAATGGCCCTAACTTCTATACGGGGCGTCCTATACCTATCAAAGTTTGCAACAATCAAATGCTTGTAACTTTTTACTTGAGCTTAATAAAATCTGGAAGTTTTGTGACTATAAAGCACTCGAGCCTCTTATCAATTTAAGCTATTGCTCATAGCTATGCTACCCTTGAGTCCCAAATCAAATACTGATAAAACTTCAAATGGCCCTAACTTCTATACGGTGCGTCCTACACCTATCAAAGTTTGCAACAATAAAATGCTTGAAAATGTTTACTGGAGCGTCATAAAACCTTGAAATTTGGTGACAATAAAGTACTCGAGCCTCTTATCAATTCAAGCTATCGCTCATAGCTATTCTACCCTTGAGTCCCAAATCAAACACTGATAAAACTTCAAATGGCCCTAACTTCTATACGGTGCCTCCTATACCTATCAAAGTTTGCAACAATCAAATGCTTGTAACTTTTTACTGGAGCTTAAAAAATGTTGAAATTTTGTGACAATAAAGCACTCGAGCCTCTTATCAATTTAAGCTATCGCTCATAGCTATGCTACGCTTGAGTCCCAAATCAAACACTGATAAAACTTCAAATGGCCCTAACTTCTATACGGTGCGTCCTACACCTATCAAAGCTTGCAACAATAAAATGCTTGAAAATGTTTACTGGAGCGTCATAAAACCTTGAAATTTGGTGACAATAAAGTACTCGAGCCTCTTATCAATTCAAGCTATCGCTCATAGCTATGCTACCCTTGAGTCCCAAATCAAACACTGATAAAACTTCAAATGGCCCTAACTTATATATGGTGGATCCTACACCTATCAAAGTTTGCAACAATCAATTGCTTGCAACTTTTTACGGGAGCGGCATAAAGCCTTGAAATTTTGTGACAATAAAGTACTCGAGCTTCTTATCAGTTTAAGCTATCCCTCAATAGCTATGCTACCCTAGAGTCCCAAATCAATCACTGATAACACTTCAAATGGCCATATTTTCTATACGGTGCGTCATACACCTATCAAAGTTTGCAACAATCAAATGCTTGTAACTTTTTACTGGAGCTTAATAAAATTTTGAAATTTTGTGACAATAAAGTACTCGAGCCTCTTGTCAATTTAAGCTATCTCTCATAGCTATGCTACCCTTGACTCTCAAATCAAACACTGATAAAACTTCAAATAGCCCTTACTTCTATACGGTGCGTCCCACACCTATCAAAGTTTGCAACAATCAAATGCTTGCAAGTTTTTACTGGAGCGTCATAAAACCTTGAAATTTGGTGACAATAAAGAACTCGAGCCTCTTATCAATTCAAGCTATCGCTCATAGCTATGCTACCCTTGAGTCCCAAATCAAACACTGATAAAACTTCAAATGGCCCTAACTTCTATACGGTGCGTCCTATACCTATCAAAGTTTGCAACAATCAAATGCTTGTAACTTTTACTGGAGCTTAAAAAATCTTGAAATTTTGTGACAATAAAGCACTCGAGCCTCTTATCAATTTAAGCTATCGCTCATAGCTATGCTATCCTTGAGTCCCAAATCAAACACTGAAAACTTCAAATGGCCCTAACTTATATATGGTGGATCCTACACCTATCAAAGTTTGCAACAATCAATTGCTTGCAACTTTTTACGGGAGCGTCATAAAACCTTGAAATAATGTGACAATAAAGTACTCGAGCCTCTTATCAATTTAAACTATCGCTCATAGCTATGCTACCCTTGAGTCCCAAATCAAACACTGATAAAACTTCAAATGGCCCTAACTTCTATACCGTGCGGTCTACACCTATCAAAGTTTGCAACAATCAAATGTTTGTAACTTTTTACTGGAGCGTCATAAAACCTTGAAATTTGGTGACAATAAAGTACTCGAGCCTCTTATCAATTCAAGCTATCGCTCATAGCTATGCTACCCTTGAGCACCAAACTAAACACTGATAAAACTTCAAATGGCCCTAACTTCTATATGGTGCGTCCTACACCTATCAAAGTTTGCAACAAACATATGCTTGCAAGTTTTTACTGGAGCGTCATAAAACCTTGAAATATTGTGACAATAAAGTACTCGAGCCTCTTATCAATTTAAACTATCGCTCATAGCTATGCTACCCTTGAGTCCCAAATCAAACACTGATAAAACTTCAAATGGCCCTAACTTCTATACCGTGCGTCCTACACCTATCAAAGTTTGCAACAATCAAATGTTTCTAACTTTTTACTGGAGCGTCATAAAACCTTGAAATTTTGTGAAAATAAAGTACTCGAGCCTCTTGTCAATTTAAGCTATCTCTCATAGCTATGCTACCCTTGACTCTCAAATCACACACTGATAAAACTTCAAATGGCCCTTACTTCTATACGGTGCGTCCCACACCTATCAAAGTTTGCAACAATCAAATGCTTGCAAGTTTTTACTGGAGCGTCATAAAACCTTGAAATTTTGTGAAAATAAAGTAATCGAGCCTCTTATCAATTTAAGCTATCGCTCATAGCTATGCTACCCTTAAGTCCCAAATCAAACACTGATAAAATTTCAAATGGCCCTAATTTCTATACGGTGCGTCCTACACCTATAAAAAATTGCAACAATCAATTGCTTGCAAGTTTTCACTGGAGCTTAATAAAATCTTGAAATTTTGTGACAAAAAGTACTCGAGTCTCTTGTCAAGTTAAGCTATTTCTCATAGCTATGCTACCCTTGAGTCCCAAATAAAACACTGATAAAACTTCAAATGGACCTAACTTCTATACGGGGCGTCCTATACCTATCAAAGTTTGCAACAATCAAATGCTTGTAACTTTTTACTTGAGCTTAATAAAATCTGGAAATTTTGTGACAATAAAGTACTCGAGCCTCTTATCAATTTAAGCTATCGCTCATAGCTATGCTACCCTTGAGTCCCAAATCAAACACTGATAAAACTTCAAATGGCCCTAACTTCTATACCGTACGTTCTACACCTATCAAAGTTTGCAACAATCAAATGTTTGTAACTTTTTACTGGAGCGTCATAAAACCTTGAAATTTGGTGACAATAAAGTACTCGAGCCTCTTATCAATTCAAGCTATCGCTCATAGCTATGCTACCCTTGAGCACCAAACTAAACACTGATAAAACTTCAAATGGCCCTAACTTCTATATGGTGCGTCCTACACCTATCAAAGTTTGCAACAAACATATGCTTGCAAGTTTTTACTGGAGCGTCATAAAACCTTGAAATTTTGTGAAAATAAAGTACTCGAGCCTCTTGTCAATTTAAGCTATCTCTCATAGCTATGCTACCCTTGACTCTCAAATCACACACTGATAAAACTTCAAATGGCCCTTACTTCTATACGGTGCGTCCCACACCTATCAAAGTTTGCAACAATCAAATGCTTGCAAGTTTTTACTGGAGCGTCATAAAACCTTGAAATTTTGTGAAAATAAAGTAATCGAGCCTCTTATCAATTTAAGCTATCGCTCATAGCTATGCTACCCTTAAGTCCCAAATCAAACACTGATAAAATTTCAAATGGCCCTAATTTCTATACGGTGCGTCCTACACCTATAAAAGTTTGCAACAATCAATTGCTTGCAAATTTTTACTGGAGCTTAATAAAATTTTGAAATTTTGTGACAAAAAGTACTCGAGTCTCTTGTCAAGTTAAGCCATTTCTCATAGCTATGCTACCCTTGAGTCCCAAATAAAACACTGATAAAACTTCAAATGGCCCTAACTTCTATACGGGGCGTCCTATACCTATCAAAGGTTGCAACAATCAAATGCTTGTAACTTTTTACTTGAGCTTAATAAAATCTGGAAATTTTGTGACAATAAAGGACTCGAGCCTCTTATCAATTTAAGCTATTGCTCATAGCTATGCTACCCTTGAGTCCCAAATCAAACACTGATAAAACTTCAAATGGCCCTAACTTCTATACCGTACGTTCTACACCTATCAAAGTTTGCAACAATCAAATGTTTGTAACTTTTTACTGGAGCGTCATAAAACTTTGAAATTTGGTGACAATAAAGTACTCGAGCCTCTTATCAATTTAAGCTATCGCTCATAGCTATGCTACCCTTGAGTCCCAAATCAAACACTGATAAAACTTCAAATGGCCCTAACTTCTATACCGTACGTTCTACACCTATCAAAGTTTGCAACAATCAAATGTTTGTAACTTTTTACTGGAGCGTCATAAAACCTTGAAATTTGGTGACAATAAAGTACTCGAGCCTCTTATCAATTCAAGCTATCGCTCATAGCTATGCTACCCTTGAGCACCAAACTAAACACTGATAAAACTTCAAATGGCCCTAACTTCTATATGGTGCGTCCCACACCTATCAAAGTTTGCAACAATCAAATGCTTGCAAGTTTTTACTGGAGCGTCATAAAACCTTGAAATTTTGTGAAAATAAAGTAATCGAGCCTCTTATCAATTTAAGCTATCGCTCATAGCTATGCTACCCTTAAGTCCCAAATCAAACACTGATAAAATTTCAAATGGCCCTAATTTCTATACGGTGCGTCCCACACCTATCAAAGTTTGCAACAATCAAATGCTTGTAACTTTTTACTTGAGCTTAATAAAATCTGGAAATTTTGTGACAATAAAGTTCTCGAGCCTCTTGTCAATTTAAGCTATCTCTCATAGCTATGCTACCCTTGACTCTCAAATCACACACTGATAAAACTTCAAATGGCCCTTACTTCTATACGGTGCGTCCCACACCTATCAAAGTTTGCAACAATCAAATGCTTGCAAGTTTTTACTGGAGCGTCATAAAACCTTGAAATTTTGTGAAAATAAAGTAATCGAGCCTCTTATCAATTTAAGCTATCGCTCATAGCTATGCTACCCTTAAGTCCCAAATCAAACACTGATAAAATTTCAAATGGCCCTAATTTCTATACGGTGCGTCCTACACCTATAAAAGTTTGCAACAATCAATTGCTTGCAAATTTTTACTGGAGCTTAATAAAATTTTGAAATTTTGTGACAAAAAGTACTCGAGTCTCTTGTCAAGTTAAGCCATTTCTCATAGCTATGCTACCCTTGAGTCCCAAATAAAACACTGATAAAACTTCAAATGGCCCTAACTTCTATACGGGGCGTCCTATACCTATCAAAGGTTGCAACAATCAAATGCTTGTAACTTTTTACTTGAGCTTAATAAAATCTGGAAATTTTGTGACAATAAAGGACTCGAGCCTCTTATCAATTTAAGCTATTGCTCATAGCTATGCTACCCTTGAGTCCCAAATCAAACACTGATAAAACTTCAAATGGCCCTAACTTCTATACCGTACGTTCTACACCTATCAAAGTTTGCAACAATCAAATGTTTGTAACTTTTTACTGGAGCGTCATAAAACCTTGAAATTTGGTGACAATAAAGTACTCGAGCCTCTTATCAATTTAAGCTATCGCTCATAGCTATGCTACCCTTGAGTCCCAAATCAAACACTGATAAAACTTCAAATGGCCCTAACTTCTATACCGTACGTTCTACACCTATCAAAGTTTGCAACAATCAAATGTTTGTAACTTTTTACTGGAGCGTCATAAAACCTTGAAATTTGGTGACAATAAAGTACTCGAGCCTCTTATCAATTCAAGCTATCGCTCATAGCTATGCTACCCTTGAGCACCAAACTAAACACTGATAAAACTTCAAATGGCCCTAACTTCTATATGGTGCGTCCTACACCTATCAAAGTTTGCAACAAACATATGCTTGCAAGTTTTTACTGGAGCGTCATAAAACCTTGCAATTTTGTGAAAATAAAGTACTCGAGCCTCTTGTCAATTTAAGCTATCTCTCATAGCTATGCTACCCTTGACTCTCAAATCACACACTGATAAAACTTCAAATGGCCCTTACTTCTATACGGTGCGTCCCACACCTATCAAAGTTTGCAACAATCAAATGCTTGCAAGTTTTTACTGGAGCGTCATAAAACCTTGAAATTTTGTGAAAATAAAGTAATCGAGCCTCTTATCAATTTAAGCTATCGCTCATAGCTATGCTACCCTTAAGTCCCAAATCAAACACTGATAAAATTTCAAATGGCCCTAATTTCTATACGGTGCGTCCTACACCTATAAAAGTTTGCAACAATCAATTGCTTGCAAATTTTTACTGGAGCTTAATAAAATTTTGAAATTTTGTGACAAAAAGTACTCGAGTCTCTTGTCAAGTTAAGCCATTTCTCATAGCTATGCTACCCTTGAGTCCCAAATAAAACACTGATAAAACTTCAAATGGCCCTAACTTCTATACGGGGCGTCCTATACCTATCAAAGGTTGCAACAATCAAATGCTTGTAACTTTTTACTTGAGCTTAATAAAATCTGGAAATTTTGTGACAATAAAGGACTCGAGCCTCTTATCAATTTAAGCTATTGCTCATAGCTATGCTACCCTTGAGTCCCAAATCAAATACTGATAAAACTTCAAATGGCCCTAACTTCTATGCGGTGCGTCCTACACCTATCAAAGTTTGCAACAATAAAATACTTGAAAATTTTTACTGGAGCGTCATAAAACCTTGAAATTTGGTGACAATAAAGTACTCGAGCCTCTTATCAATTCAAGCTATCGCTCATAGCTATGCTACCCTTGAGTCCCAAATCAAACACTGATACAACTTCAAATGGCCCTAACTTCTATACGGTGCGTCCTACACCTATAAAAGTTTGCAACAATCAATTGCTTGCAAATTTTTACTGGAGCTTAATAAAATTTTGAAATTTTGTGACAAAAAGTACTCGAGTCTCTTGTCAAGTTAAGCCATTTCTCATAGCTATGCTACCCTTGAGTCCCAAATAAAACACTGATAAAACTTCAAATGGCCCTAACTTCTATACGGGGCGTCCTATACCTATCAAAGGTTGCAACAATCAAATGCTTGTAACTTTTTACTTGAGCTTAATAAAATCTGGAAATTTTGTGACAATAAAGGACTCGAGCCTCTTATCAATTTAAGCTATTGCTCATAGCTATGCTACCCTTGAGTCCCAAATCAAATACTGATAAAACTTCAAATGGCCCTAACTTCTATGCGGTGCGTCCTACACCTATCAAAGTTTGCAACAATAAAATACTTGAAAATTTTTACTGGAGCGTCATAAAACCTTGAAATTTGGTGACAATAAAGTACTCGAGCCTCTTATCAATTCAAGCTATCGCTCATAGCTATGCTACCCTTGAGTCCCAAATCAAACACTGATACAACTTCAAATGGCCCTAACTTCTATACGGTGCGTCCTATACCTATCAAAGTTTGCAACAATCAAATGCTTGTAACTTTTTACTGGAGCTTAAAAAATCTTGAAATTTTGTGACAATAAAGCTCTCGAGCCTCTTATCAATTTAAGCTATCGCTCATAGCTATGCTACGCTTGAGTCCCAAATCAAACACTGATTAAACTTCAAATGGCCCTAACTTATATATGGTGGATCCTACACCTATCAAAGTTTGCAACAATGAATTGCTTGCAACTTTTTACGGGAGCGTCATAAAACCTTGAAATATTGTGACAATAAAGTACTCGAGCCTCTTATCAATTTAAGCTATCGCTCATAGCTATGCTACCCTTGAGTCCCAAATCAAACACTGATAAAACTTCAAATGGCCCTAACTTCTATACCGTGCGTTCTACACCTATCAAAGTTTGCAACAATCAAATGCTTGTAACTTTTTACTGGAGCTTAAAAAATCTTGAAATTTGGTGACAATAAAGTACTCGAGCCTCTTATCAATTCAAGCTATCGCTCATAGCTATGGTATCCTTGAGTCCCAAATCAAACACTGATTAAACTTCAAATGGCCCTAACTTATATATGGTGGATCCTACACCTATCAAAGTTTGCAACAATGAATTGCTTGCAACTTTTTACGGGAGCGTCATAAAACCTTGAAATATTGTGACAATAAAGTACTCGAGCCTCTTATCAATTTAAGCTATCGCTCATAGCTATGCTACCCTTGAGTCCCAAATCAAACACTGATAAAACTTCAAATGGCCCTAACTTCTATACCGTGCGTTCTACACCTATCAAAGTTTGCAACAATCAAATGTTTGTAACTTTTTACTGGAGCGTCATAAAACCTTGAAATTTGGTGACAATAAAGTACTCGAGCCTCTTATCAATTCAAGCTATCGCTCATAGCTATGCTACCCTTGAGCACCAAACTAAACACTGATAAAACTTCAAATGGCCCTAACTTCTATATGGTGCGTCCTACACCTATCAAAGTTTGGAACAAACATATGCTTGCAAGTTTTTACTGGAGCGTCATAAAACCTTGAAATTTTGTGAAAATAAAGTACTCGAGCCTCTTATCAATTTAAGCTATCGCTCATAGCTATGCTACCGTTGAGTCCCAAATCAAACACGTATAAAACTTCAAATGGCCCTAACTTCTATACGGTGCGATCTATACCTATCAAAGTATGCAACATTAAAATGCTTGTAACTTTTTACTGGAGCGTCATAAAATCTTGAAATTTTGTGACATTAAAGTACTCGAGCCTCTTATCAATTTAAGCTATAGCTCATAGCTATGCTACCCTTGAGTCCCAAATCAAACACTGCTAAACCTTCAAATGGCCCTACCTTCTATATGGTGCGTCCTATACCTATCAAAGTTTGCAACAATCAAATGCTTGTAGCTTTTTACTGGAGCATAATATAATCTTGAAATTTTGTGACAATAAAGTACTCGAGCCTCTTGTCAATTTAAGCTATCACTCATAGCTATGCTACCCTTGAGTCCCAAATCAAAGACTGATAAAATTTCAAAATGCCCTAACTTCTATACGGTGCGATATATACCTATCAAAGTATGCACCATTCAAATGCTTG
Source organism: Clusia tigrina (assembly GCA_920105625.2). Classification (NCBI taxonomy): domain Eukaryota; kingdom Metazoa; phylum Arthropoda; class Insecta; order Diptera; family Clusiidae; genus Clusia; species Clusia tigrina. The sequence goes on from OV050030.1 coordinate 212,535,199, forward strand.
TAACTTTTTACTGGAACGTCATAAAATCTTGAAATTTGGTGACAATAAAGTACACGTGCCTCTTGTCAATTTAAGTTGTCGCTCATTGCTATGCTACCCTTGAGTCCCAAATCAAACACTGATAAGACAATGGCCCTAAACTCTGTACTTTGCGTCCTACACTTATCAGAGTTTGCAACAATCAAATGCTTGTAACTTTTTACTGGAGCGTCATAAAATCTTGAAATTTTGTGACAAAAAAGTACTCGAACCTCTTATCAATTTAAGCTATCGCTCATAGCTATGCTACATTTGTGTCTCAAATCAATCACTGATGAAAATTCAAATGGCCCTAACTTCTATACGGTGCGTCCTATACCTATCAAAGATTGCAACAATCAAATGCTTGTAACTTTTTACTGGAGCGTCATAGAATCTTAAAATTTTCAACATTCAAATGCTTGTAACTTCTTACTGGAGAGTCATAAAATCTTGAAATTTTGTGACAATAAAGTACTCGAGCCTCTTATCAATTTAAGCTATCGCTATGCTACCCTTGAGTCCAAATCAAACACTGATAAAACTTCAAATGGGCCTAACTTCTATATGGTGCGTCCTACACCTATCAAAGTTTGCAATAATCAAATGCTTGTAACTTTTTACTGGAGCTTAAAAAATCTTGAAATTTTGTGACAATAAAGCTCTCGAGCCTCTTATCAATTTAAGCTATCGCTCATAGCTATGCTACGCTTGAGTCCCAAATCAAACACTGATTAAACTTCAAATGGCCCTAACTTATATATGGTGGATCCTACACCTATCAAAGTTTGCAACAATGAATTGCTTGCAACTTTTTACGGGAGCGTCATAAAACCTTGAAATATTGTGACAATAAAGTACTCGAGCCTCTTATCAATTTAAGCTATCGCTCATAGCTATGCTACCCTTGAGTCCCAAATCAAACACTGATAAAACTTCAAATGGCCCTAACTTCTATACCGTGCGTTCTACACCTATCAAAGTTTGCAACAATCAAATGCTTGTAACTTTTTACTGGAGCTTAAAAAATCTTGAAATTTGGTGACAATAAAGTACTCGAGCCTCTTATCAATTCAAGCTATCGCTCATAGCTATGCTATCCTTGAGTCCCAAATCAAACACTGATTAAACTTCAAATGGCCCTAACTTATATATGGTGGATCCTACACCTATCAAAGTTTGCAACAATGAATTGCTTGCAACTTTTTACGGGAGCGTCATAAAACCTTGAAATATTGTGACAATAAAGTACTCGAGCCTCTTATCAATTTAAGCTATCGCTCATAGCTATGCTACCCTTGAGTCCCAAATCAAACACTGATAAAACTTCAAATGGCCCTAACTTCTATACCGTGCGTTCTACACCTATCAAAGTTTGCAACAATCAAATGTTTGTAACTTTTTACTGGAGCGTCATAAAACCTTGAAATTTGGTGACAATAAAGTACTCGAGCCTCTTATCAATTCAAGCTATCGCTCATAGCTATGCTACCCTTGAGCACCAAACTAAACACTGATAAAACTTCAAATGGCCCTAACTTCTATATGGTGCGTCCTACACCTATCAAAGTTTGGAACAAACATATGCTTGCAAGTTTTTACTGGAGCGTCATAAAACCTTGAAATTTTGTGAAAATAAAGTACTCGAGCCTCTTATCAATTTAAGCTATCGCTCATAGCTATGCTACCGTTGAGTCCCAAATCAAACACGTATAAAACTTCAAATGGCCCTAACTTCTATACGGTGCGATCTATACCTATCAAAGTATGCAACATTCAAATGCTTGTAACTTTTTACTTGAGCTTAATAAAATCTGGAAATTTTGTGACAATAAAGCACTCGAGCCTCTTATCAATTTAAGCTATTGCTCATAGCTATGCTACCCTTGAGTCCCAAATCAAATACTGATAAAACTTCAAATGGCCCTAACTTCTATATGGTGCGTCCTACACCTATCAAAGTTTGCAACAATAAAATGCTTGAAAATTTTTACTGGAGCGTCATAAAACCTTGAAATTTGGTGACAATAAAGTACTCTAGCCTCTTATCAATTCAACCTGTATCTCATAGCTATGCTACCCTTGAGTCCCAAATCAAACACTGATAAAACTTCAAATGACCCTAACTTCTATACGGTGCGTCCTATACCTATCAAAGTTTGCAACAATCAAATGCTTGTAACTTTTTACTGGAGCTTAATAAAAGCTTGAAATTTTGTGACATTAAACTACTCGAGCCTCTTAACAATTTAAGTTATCGCTCATAGCTATGCTACCCTTGAGCCCCAAATCAAACACTGATAAAACTTCAAATGGCCCTAACTTCTATATGGTGCGTCCTACACCTATCAAAGTTTGCAACAAACAAATGCTTGCAAGTTTTTTCTGGAGCGTCATAAAACCTTGAAATTTTGTGAAAATAAAGTACTCGAGCCTCTTATCAATTTAAGCTATCGCTCATAGCTATGCTACCGTTGAGTCCCAAATCAAACACGTATAAAACTTCAAATGGCCCTAACTTCTATACGGTGCGTCCTATACCTATCAAAGTTTGCAACAATCAAATGCTTGTAGCTTTTTACTGGAGCATAATAAAATCTTGAAATTTTGTGACAATAAAGTACTCGAGCCTCTTGTCAATTTAAGCTATCACTCATAGCTATGCTACCCTTGAGTCCCAAATCAAAGACTGATAAAACTTCAAAATACCCTAACTTCTATACGGTGCGATATATACCTATCAAAGTATGCAACATTCAAATGCTTGTAACTTTTTACTGGAACGTCATAAAATCTTCAAATTTGGTGACAATAAAGTACACGTGCCTCTTGTCAATTAAAGTTGTCGCTCATTGCTATGCTACCCTTGAGTCGCAAATCAAACACTGATAAGACAATGACCCTAAATTCTGTACTTTGCGTCCTACACTTATCAGAGTTTGCAACAATCAAATGCTTGTAACTTTTTACTGGAGCGTCATAAAATCTTGAAATTTTGTGACAAAAAAGTACTCGAGCCTCTTATCAATTTAAGCTATCGCTCATAGCTATGCTACATTTGTGTCTCAAATCAATCACTGATGAAAATTCAAATGGCCCTAACTTCTATACGGTGCGTCCTATACCTATCAAAGATTGCAACAATCAAATGCTTGTAACTTTTTACTGGAGCGTCATAGAATCTTAAAATTTTCAACATTCAAATGCTTGTAACTTCTTACTGGAGAGTCATAAAATTTTGAAATTTTGTGACAATAAAGTACTCGAGCCTCTTATCAATTTAAGCTATCGCTATGCTACCCTTGAGTCCAAATCAAACACTGATAAAACTTCAAATGGCCCTAACTTCTATATGGTGCGTCCTACACCTATCAAAGTTTGCAATAATCAAATGCTTGTAACTTTTTACTGGAGCTTAATAAAATCTTGAAATTTTGTGACAATAAAGTACTCGAGCCTCTTGTCAATTTAATCTATCTCTCATAGCTATGCTACCCTTGAGTCCCAAATCAAACACTGATAAAACTTCAAATGGCCCTAACTTCTATACGGTGCATTATACACCTATCAAACTTTTCAACAATCAAATGCTTGTAACTTCTTACTGGAGGGTCTTAAAGTCTTGAAATTTTGTGACAAAAAAGTACTCGAGCGTCTTGTAAATTTAAGCTATCGCTCGGAGCTATGCTACCCTTGAGTCCCAAATAAACCACTGCTAAGACTTCCCCTAACGGTGCGTCATATACCTATCAAAGTTTGCAACAATCAAATGCTTGTAACTTTTTACTGGAGCGTCATAAAATCTTGAAATTTTGTGACAATAAAGTACTCGAGCCTCTTATCAATTTAACCTATCGCTAATAGCTATGCTACCCTTGAGTCCCAAATCACACAGGTATGAAACTTCAAATGCCCCTACTTCTATACGGTGCGTGCCACACCTATCAAAGTTTGCAACAATCAATTGCTTGCAACTTTTTACGGGAGCGTCATAAAACCTTGAAATTTGGTGACAAAAAAGTACTCGAGCCTCTTATCAATTCAAGCAGTCGCTCATAGCTATGCTACCCTTGAGCCCCAAATCAAACACTGATAAAACTTCAAATGGCTCTAACTTTTATACGGGGCGTCCTATACCTATCAAAGTTTGCAACAATCAAATGCTTGTAACTTTTTACTTGAGCTTAATAAAATCTGGAAATTTTGTGACAATAAAGCACTCGAGCCTCTTATCAATTTAAGCTATTGCTCATAGCTATGCTACCCTTGAGTCCCAAATCAAATACTGATAAAACTTCAAATGGCCCTAACTTCTATACGGTGCGTCCTACACCTATCAAAGTTTGCAATAATCAAATGCTTGTAACTTTTTACTGGAGCTTAATAAAAGCTTGAAATTTTGTGACATTAAAGTACTCGAGCCTCTTAACAATTTAAGTTATCGCTCATAGCTATGCTACTCTTGAGCCCCAAATCAAACACTGATAAAACTTCAAATGGCCCTAACTTCTATACGGTGCGTCCTATACCTATCAAAGTTTGCAACAATCAAATGCTTGTAACTTTTTACTGGAGCTTAAAAAATCTTGAAATTTTGTGACAATAAAGCACTCGAGCCTCTTATCAATTTAAGCTATCGCTCATAGCTATGCTACGCTTGAGTCCCAAATCAAACACTGATAAAACTTCAAATGGCCCTAACTTCTATACGGTGCGTCCTACACCTATCAAAGTTTGAAACAATAAAATGCTTGAAAATTTTTACTGGAGCGTCATAAAACCTTGAAATTTGGTGACAATAAAGTACTCGAGCCTCTTATCAATTCAAGCTGTCGCTCACAGCTATGCTACCCTTGAGCCAAAAATCAAACACTTACAAAACTTCATATGGCTCTAACTTCTATACGGTGCGTCCTATACCTATCAAAGTTTGCAACAATCAAATGCTTGTAACTTTTTACTGGAGCTTAATAAAACCTTGAAATTTGGTGACAAAAAAGTACTCGAGCCTCTTATCAATTCAAGCAGTCGCTATGCTACCCTTGAGCCCCAAATCAAACACTGATAAAACTTCAAATGGCTCTAACTTTTATACGGGGCGTCCTATACCTATCAAAGTTGGCAACAATCAAATGCTTGTAACTTTTTACTTGAGCTTAATAAAATCTGGAAATTTTGTGACAATAAAGCACTCGAGCCTCTTATCAATTTAAGCTATTGCTCATAGCTATGCTACCCTTGAGTCCCAAATCAAATACTGATAAAACTTCAAATGGCCCTAACTTCTATACGGTGCGTCCTACACCTATCAAAGTTTGCAACAATAAAATGCTTGAAAATGTTTACTGGAGCGTCATAAAACCTTGAAATTTGGTGACAATAAAGTACTCTAGCCTCTTATCAATTCAAGCTGTATCTCATAGCTATGCTACCCTTGAGTCCCAAATCAAACACTGATAAAACTTCAAATGGCCCTAACTTATATATGGTGCATCCTACACCTATCAAAGTTTGCAACAATCAATTGCTTGCAATTTTTTACTGGAGCGTCATAAAACCTTGAAATTTTGTGAAAATAAAGTGCTCGAGCCTCTTATCAATTTAAGCTATCGCTCATTGCTATGCTACCGTTGAGTCCCAAATCAAACACGTATAAAACTTCAAATGGCCCTAACTTCTATACGGTGCGATCTATACCTATCAAAGTATGCAACATTCAAATGCTTGTAACTTTTTACTGGAGCGTCATAAAATGTTGAAATTTTGTGACATTAAAGTACTCGAGCCTCTTATCAATTTAAGCTATAGCTCAAAGCTATGCTACCCTTGAGTCCCAAATCAAACACTGCTAAACCTTCAAATGGCCCTACCTTCTATATGGTGCGTCCTATACCTATCAAAGTTTGCAACAATCAAATGCTTGTAGCTTTTTACTGGAGCATAATAAAATCTTGAAATTTTGTGACAATAAAGTACTCGAGCCTCTTGTCAATTTAAGCTATCACTCATAGCTATGCTACCCTTGAGTCCCAAATCAAAGACTGATAAAACTTCAAAATACCCTAACTTCTATACGGTGCGATATATACCTATCAAAGTATGCAACATTCAAATGCTTGTAACTTTTTACTGGAACGTCATAAAATCTTGAAATTTGGTGACAATAAAGTACACGTGCCTCTTGTCAATTAAAGTTGTCGCTCATTGCTATGCTACCCTTGAGTCGCAAATCAAACACTGATAAGACAATGACCCTAAATTCTGTACTTTGCGTCCTACACTTATCAGAGTTTGCAACAATCAAATGCTTGTAAGTTTTTACTGGAGCGTCATAAAATCTTGAAATTTTGTGACAAAAAAGTACTCGAGCCTCTTATCAATTTAAGCTATCGCTCATAGCTATGCTACATTTGTGTCTCAAATCAATCACTGATGAAAATTCAAATGGCCCTAACTTCTATACGGTGCGTCCTATACCTATCAAAGATTGCAACAATCAAATGCTTGTAACTTTTTACTGGAGCGTCATAGAATCTTAAAATTTTCAACATTCAAATGCTTGTAACTTCTTACTGGAGAGTCATAAAATCTTGAAATTTTGTGACAATAAAGTACTCGAGCCTCTTATCAATTTAAGCTATCGCTATGCTACCCTTGAGTCCAAATAAAACACTGAGAAAACTTCAAATGGCCCTAACTTCTATTTGGTGCGTCCTACACATATCAAAGTTTGCAATAATAAAATGCTTGTAACTTTTTACTGGAGCTTAATAAAATCTTGAAATTTTGTGACAATAAAGTACTCGAGCCTCTTGTCAATTTAATCTATCTCTCATAGCTATGCTACCCTTGAGTCCCAAATCAAACACTGATAAAACTTCAAATGGCCCTAACTTCTATACGGTGCATTCTACACCTATCAAACTTTTCAACAATCAAATGCTTGCAACTTCTGACTGGAGAGTCTTAAAATCTTGAAATTTTGTGACAAAAAAGTACTCGAGCGTCTTGTAAATTTAAGCTATCGCTCGGAGCTATGCTACCCTTGAGTCCCAAATCAACCACTTCTAAGACTTCCCCTAACGGTGCGTCATATACCTATCAAAGTTTGCAACAATCAAATGCTTGTAACTTTTTACTGGAGCGTCATAAAATCTTGAAATTTTGTGACAGTAAAGTACTCGGGCCTCTTATCAATTTAACATATCGCTCATAGCTATGCTACCCTTGAGTCCCAAATCACACACGTATAAAACTTCAAATGCCCTTACTTCTATACGGTGCGTCCCACACCTATCAAAGTTTGCAACAATCAATTGCTTGCAACTTTTTACGGGAGCGTCATAAAACCCTGAAATTTGGTGACAAAAAAGTACTCGAGCCTCTTATCAATTCAAGCAGTCGCTCATAGCTATGCTACCCTTGAGCCAAAAATCAAACACTGATAAAACTTCAAATGGCTCTAACTTTTATACGGGGCGTCCTATACCTATCAAAGTTTGCAACAATCAAATGCTTGTAACTTTTTACTTGAGCTTAATAAAATCTGGAAATTTTGTGACAATAAAGCACTCGAGCCTCTTATCAATTTAAGCTATTGCTCATAGCTATGCTACCCTTGAGTCCCAAATCAAATACTGATAAATCTTCAAATGGTCCTAACTTCTATACGGTGCGTCCTACACCTATCAAAGTTTGCAACAATAAAATGCTTGAAAATTTTTACTATAGTAAATCAAAGTTTGCAACAATCAAATGCTTGTAGCTTTTTACTGGAGCTTAATAAAAGCTTGAAATTTTGTGACATTAAAGTACTCGAGCCTCTTAACAATTTAAGTTATCGCTCATAGCTATGCTACCCTTGAGCCCCAAATCAAACACTGATAAAACTTCAAATGGCTCTAACTTTTATACGGGGCGTCCTATACCGATCAAAGTTTGCAACAATCAAATGCTTGTAACTTTTTACTTGAGCTTAATAAAATCTGGAAATTTTGTGACAATAAAGCACTCGAGCCTCTTATCAATTTAAGCTTGCTCATAGCTATGCTACCCTTGAGTCCCAAATCAAATACTGATAAAACTTCAAATGGCCCTAACTTCTATACGGTGCGTCCTACACCTATCAAAGTTTGCAACAATAAAATGCTTGAAAATTTTTACTGGAGCGTCATAAGACCTTGAAATTTGGTGACAAAAAAGTACTCGAGCCTCTTATCAATTCAAGCAGTCGCTCATAGCTATGCTACCCTTGAGCCAAAAATCAAACACTTATAAAACTTCAAATGGCTCTAACTTTTATACGGGGCGTCCTATACCTATCAAAGTTTGCAACAATCAAATGCTTGTAACTTTTACTTGAGCTTAATAAAATCTGGAAATTTTGTGACAATAAAGCACTCGAGCCTCTTATCAATTTAAGCTATTGCTCATAGCTATGCTACCCTTGAGTCCCAAATCAAATACTGATAAAACTTCAAATGGCCCTAACTTCTATACGGTGCGTCCTACACCTATCAAAGTTTGCAACAATAAAATGCTTGAAAATTTTTACTGGAGCGTCATAAAACCTTGAAATTTGGTGACAATAAAGTACTCGAGCCTCTTATCAATTCAAGCTGTCGCTCATAGCTATGCTACCCTTGAGTCCCAAATCAAACACTGATAAAACTTCAAATGGCCCTAACTTCTATACGGTGCGTCCTACACCGATCAAAGTTTGCAACAATCAATTGCTTGCAACTTTTTACTGGAGCGTCATAAAACCTTGAAATTTTGTGAAAATAAAGTGCTCGAGCCTCTTATCAATTTAAGCTATCGCTCATAGCTATGCTACCGTTGAGTCCCAAATCAAACACGTATAAAACTTCCGATGGCCCTAACTTCTATACGGTGCGATCTATACCTATCAAAGTATGCAACATTCAAATGCTTGTAACTTTTTACTGGAGCGTCATAAAATTTTGAAATTTTGTGACATTAAAGTACTCGAGCCTCTTATCAATTTAAGCTATAGCTCATAGCTATGCTACCCTTGAGTCCCAAATCAAACACTGCTAAACCTTCAAATGGCCTTACCTTCTATATAGTGCGTCCTATACCTATCAAAGTTTGCAACAATCAAATGCTTGTAGCTTTTTACTGGAGCATAATAAAATCGTGAAATTTTGTGACAATAAAGTACTCGAGCCTCTTGTCAATTTAAGCTATCACTCATAGCTATGCTACCCTTGAGTCCCAAATCAAAGACTGATAAAACTTCAAAATGCCCTAACTTCTATACGGTGCGATATATACCTATCAAAGTATGCAACATTCGAATGCTTGTAACTTTTTACTGGAACGTCATAAAATCTTGAAATTTGGTGACAATAAAGTACACGTGCCTCGTGTCAATTAAAGTTGTCGCACATTGCTATGCTACCCTTGAGTCGCAAATCAAACACTGATAAGACAATGGCCCTAAATTCTGTACTTTGCGTCCTACACTTATCAGAGTTTGCAACAATCAAATACTTGTAACTTTTTACTGGAGCGTCATAAAATCTTGAAATTTTGTGACAAAAAAGTACTCGAGCCTCTTATCAATTTAAGCTATGCTATATTTGTGACTCAAATCAATCACTGATGAAAATTCAAATGGCCCTAACTTCTATACGGTGCGTCCTATACCTATCAAAGATTGCAACAATCAAATGCTTGTAACTTTTTACTGGAGCGTCATAGAATCTTAAAATTTTCAACATTCAAATGCTTGTAATTTCTTACTGGAGAATCATAAAATCTTGAAATTTTGTAACAATAAATTACTCGAGCCTCTTATCAATTTAAGCTATCGCTATGCTACCCTTGAGTCCAAATCAAACACTGATAAAACTTCAAATGGCCCTAACTTCTATATGGTGCGTCCTACACCTATCAAAGTTTGCAACAATCAAATGATTGTAACTTTTTACTGGAGCTTAATAAAAGCTTGAAATTTTGTGACATTAAAGTACTCCAGCCTCTTAACAATTTAAGTTATCGCTCATAGCTATGCTACCCTTGAGTCCCAAATCAAACACTGACAAAACTTCAAATGGCCCTAACTTCTATACGGTGCGTCCTATACCTATCAAAGTTTGCAACAATCAAATGCTTGTAACTTTTTACTGGAGCTTAAAAAATCTTGAAATTTTGTGACAATAAATCTCTCGAGCCTCTTATCAATTTAAGCTATCGCTCATAGCTATGCTACGCTTGAGTCCCAAATCAAACACTGATAAAACTTCAAATGGCCCTAACTTCTATACTGTGCGTCCTACACCTATCAAAGTTTGCAACAATAAAATTCTTGAAAATGTTTACTGGAGTGTCATAAAACCTTGAAATTTGGTGACAATAAAGTACTCGAGCCTCTTATCAATTCAAGCTATCGCTCATAGCTATGCTACCCTTGAGTCCCAAATCAAACACTGATAAAACTTCAAATGGCCCTAACTTATATATGGTGCATCCTACACCTATCAAAGTTTGCAACAATCAATTGCTTGCAACTTTTTACGGGAGCGTCATAAAACCTTGAAATATTGTGACAATAAAGTACTCGAGCCTCTTATCAATTTAAACTATATATAAAACCTTGAATTTTGGTGACAATAAAGTACTCGAGCCTCTTATCAATTCAAGCTATCGCTCATAGCTATGCTACCCTTGAGCACCAAACTAAACACTGATAAAACTTCAAATGGCCCTAACTTCTATATGGTGCGTTTTATACCTATCAAAGTTTGCAACAGTCAAATGTTTGTAACTTCGTACTGGAGAGTCTTAAAATCTTGAAATTTTGTGACAAAAAAGTACTTGAGCGTCTTGTAAATTTAAGCTATCGCTCATAGCTATGCTACCCTTGAGTCCCAAATCAACCACTGCTAAGACTTCAAATGGCTTTAACGGTGCGTCATATACCTATCAAAGTTTGCAACAATCAAATGCTTGTAACGTTTTACTGGAGCGTCATAAAATCTTGATATTTTGTGACAATAAAGTACTCGAGCCTCTTATCAATTTAACCTATCGCTAATAGCTATGCTACCCTTGAGTCGAAAATTAAACACGTATAAAACTTCAAATGGCCCTAACTTCTATACGATGCGTCCCACACCTATCAAAGTTTGCAACAATCAATTGCTTGCAACTTTTTATGGGAGCGTCATAAAACCTTGAAATTTTGTGACAATAAAGTACTCAAGGCTCTTATCGATTTAAGCTATCGCTCATAGCTATGCTACCCTTGAGTCCCAAATCAAACACTGATAAAACTTCAAATGGCCTTAACTTCTATACGGGGCGTCCTACACCTATCAAAGTTTGCAACAATAAAATGCTTGAAAATGTTTACTGGAGCGTCATAAAACCTTGAAATTTTGTGACAATAAAGTACTCGAGCCTCTTATAAAATCAAGCTATCGCTCATAGCTATGCTACCCTTGAGTCCCAAATCAAACACTGATTAAACTTCAAATGGCACTAACTTATATACGGTGCATCCTACACCTATTAAACTTTTCAACATTCAAATGCTTGTAACTTCTTACTGGAGAGTCATAAAATCTTGAAATTTTGTCACAATAAAGTATTCTAGCCTCTTGTAAATTTAAGCTATCGCTCATATTTATTCTACCATTGAGTCCCAAATCAACCACTGCTAAAACTACAAATGGCCCTAGCGGTGCGTCATATACCTATCAAAGTTTGAAACAATCAAATGCTTGTAACTTTTTACTGGAATGTCATAAAATCTTGAAATTTTGTGACATTAAAGTACTCGAGCCTCTTATCAATTTAACCTATCGCTCATAGCTATGCTACCCTTGAGTCCCAAATCAAACACGTATAAAACTTCAAATGGCCCTAACTTCTATACCGTGCGTTCTATACCTATCAAAGTTTGCAACAATAAAATTCTTGAAAATGTTTACTGGAGTGTCATAAAACCTTGAAATTTGGTGACAATAAAGTACTCGAGCCTCTTATCAATTCAAGCTATCGCTCATAGCTATGCTACCCTTGAGTCGAAAATTAAACACGTATAAAACTTCAAATGGCCCTAACTTCTATACGATGCGTCCCACACCTATCAAAGTTTACAACAATCAATTGCTTGCAACTTTTTATGGGAGCGTCATAAAACCTTGAAATTTTGTGACAATAAAGTACTCGAGGCTCTTATCGATTTAAGCTATCGCTCATAGCTATGCTACCCTTGAGTCCCAAATCAAACACTGATAAAACTTCAAATGGCCTTAACTTCTATACGGTGCGTCCTACACCTATCAAAGTTTCCAATAATCAATTGCTTGTAACTTTTTACTGGAGCGTCATAAAACCTTGAAATTTGGTGACAAAAAAGTACTCGAGCCTCTTATCAATTCAAGCTATCGCTCATAGCTATGCTACCCTTGAGTCCCAAATCAAACACTGATAAAACATCAAATGGCCCTAACTTCTATACGGGGCGTCCTATACCTATCAAAGTTTGCAACAATCAAATGCTTGTAACTTTTTACTAGAGCTTAATAAAATCTAGAAATTTTGTGACAATAAAGCACTCGAGCCTCTTATCAATTTAAGCTATTGCTCATAGATATGCTACCCTTGAGTCCCAAATCAAACACTGATAAGACTTCAAATGGCCCTAACTTCTATACGGTGCGTCCTACACCTATCAAAGTTTGCAACAATAAAATGCTTGAAAATGTTTACTGGAGCGTCATAAAACCTTGAAGTTTTGTGACAATAAAGTACTCGAGCCTCTTATAAAATCAAGCTATCGCTCATAGCTATGCTACCCTTGAGTCCCAAATCAAACACTGATTAAACTTCAATTGGCACTAACTTATATACGGTGCATCTTACACCTATTAAACTTTTCAACATTCAAATGCTTGTAACTTCTTACTGGAGAGTCATAAAATCTTGAAATTTTGTCACAATAAAGTATTCTAGCCTCTTGTAAATTTAAGCTATCGCTCATATTTATTCTACATTGAGTCCCAAATCAACCACTGCTAAAACTACAAATGGCCCTAGCAGTGCGTCATATACCTATCAAAGTTTGAAACAATCAAATGCTTGTAACTTTTTACTGGAGTGTCATAAAATCTTGAAATTTTGTGACATTAAAGTACTCGAGCCTCTTATCAATTTAACCTATCGCTCATAGCTATGCTACCCTTGAGTCCCAAATCAAACACGTATAAAACTTCAAATGGCGCTAACTTCTATACGGTGCGTCTAGCACCTATCAAAGTTTGCAACAATCAAATGCTTGTAACTTTTTACTGGAGCGTCATAAAACCTTGAAATTTGGTGACAATAAAGTACTCGAGCCTCTTATCAATTCAAGCTATCACTCATAGCTATGCTACCCTTGAGTCCCAAATCAAACACTGATAAAACTTCAAATGGCCCTAACTTCTATACCGTGCGTTCTATACCTATCAAAGTTTGGAACAATCAAATGCTTGTAACTTTTTACTGGAGCGTCATAAAACCTTGAAATTTGGTGACAATAAAGTACTCGAGCCTCTTATCAATTCAAGCTATCGCTCATAGCTATGCTACCCTTGAGCACCAAACTAAACACTGATAAAACTTCAAATGGCCCTAACTTCTATATGGTGCGTCCTACACCTATCAAATTTTGCAACAATCAAATGCTTGCAAGTTTTTACTGGAGCGTCATAAAACCTTGAAATTTTGTGACAAAAAAGTACTCGAGCCTCTTATCAATTTAAGCTATCGCTCATAGCTATGCTATCCATGAGTCCCAAATCAAGCACTGATAAAACTTCAAATGGCCCTAACTTCTATACGGTGCGTTTTATACCTATCAAAGTTTGCAACAATCAAATGCTTGTAACTTCGTACTGGAGAGTCTTAAAATCTTGAAATTTTGTGACAAAAAAGTACTCGAGCGTCTTGTAAATTTAAGCTATCGCTCATAGCTATGCTACCCTTGAGTCCCAAATCAACCACTGCTAAGACTTCAAATGGCTTTAACGGTGCATCATATACCTATCAAAGTTTGCAACAATCAAATGCTTGTAACTTTTTACTGGAGCGTCATAAAATCTTGAAATTTTGTGACAATAAAGAACTCGAGCCTCTTATCAATTTAACCTATCGCTAATAGCTATGCTACCCTTGAGTCCCAAATCAAACACGTATAAAACTTCAAATGGCCCTAACTTCTATACGATGCGTCCCACACCTATCAAAGTTTGCAACAATCAATTGCTTGCAACTTTTTATGGGAGCGTCATAAAACCTTGAAATTTTGTGACAATAAAGTACTCGAGGCTCTTATCGATTTAAGCTATCGCTCATAGCTATGCTACCCTTGAGTCCCAAATCAAACACTGATAAAACTTCAAATGTCCTTAACTTCTATACGGTGCGTCCTACACCTATCAAAGTTTCCAATAATCAAATGCTAGTAACTTTTTACTGGAGCGTCCTAAAACCTTGAAATTTGGTGACAAAAAAGTACTCGAGCCTCTTATCAATTCAAGCTATCGCTCATAGCTATGCTACCCTTGAGTCCCAAATCAAACACTGATAAAACATCAAATGGCCCTAACTTCTATGCGGGGCGTCCTATACCTATCAAAGTTTGCAACAATCAAATGCTTGTAACTTTTTACTAGAGCTTAATAAAATCTAGAAATTTTGTGACAATAAAGCACTCGAGCCTCTTATCAATTTAAGCTATTGCTCATAGATATGCTTCCCTTGAGTCCCAAATCAAACACTGATAAAACTTCAAATGGCCCTAACTTATATACGGTGCATCCTACACCTATTAAACTTTTCAACATTCAAATGCTTGTAACTTCTTACTGGAGAGTCATAAAATCTTGAAATTTTGTCACAATAAAGTAGTCTAGCCTCTTGTAAATTTAAGCTATCGCTCATATTTATTCTACCCTTGAGTCCCAAATCAACCACTGCTAAAACTTCAAATGACCCTAGCGGTGCGTCATATACCTATCAAAGTTTGAAACAATCAAATGCTTGTAACTCTTTACTGGAGTGTCATAAAATCTTGAAATTTTGTGACATTAAAGTACTCGAGCCTCTTATCAATTTAACCTATCGCTCATAGCTATGCTACCCTTGAGTCCCAAATCAAACACGTATAAAACTTCAAATGGCGCTAACTTCTATACGGTGCGTCCCGCACCTATCAAAATTTGCAACAATCAAATGCTTGTAACTTTTTACTGGAGCGTCATAAAACCTTGAAATTTGTTGACAATAAAGTACTCGAGCCTCTTATCAATTCAAGCTATCACTCATAGCTATGCTACCCTTGAGTCCCAAATCAAACACTGATAAAACTTCAAATGGCCCTAACTTCTATACCGTGCGTTCTACACCTATCAAAGTTGGCAACAATCAAATGCTTGTAACTTTTTACTGGAGCGTCATAAAACCTTGAAATTTGGTGACAATAAAGTACTCGAGCCTCTTATCAATTCAAGCTATCGCTCATAGCTATGCTACCCTTGAGCACCAAACTAAACACTGATAAAACTTCAAATGGCCCTAACTTCTATATGGTGCGTCCTACACCTATCAAATTTTGCAACAATCAAATGCTTGCAAGTTTTTACTGGAGCGTCATAAAACCTTGAAATTTTGTGACAAAAAAGTACTCGAGCCTCTTATCAATTTAAGCTATCGCTCATAGCTATGCTATCCATGAGTCCCAAATCAAACACTGAGAAAACTTCAAATGACCCTAACTTCTATACGGTGCGTTTTATACCTATCAAAGTTTGCAACAATCAAATGCTTGTAACTTCGTACTGGAGAGTCTTAAAATCTTGAAATTTTGTGACAAAAAAGTACTCGAGCGTCTTGTAAATTTAAGCTATCGCTCACAGCTATGCTACCCTTGAGTCCCAAATCAAACACGTATAAAACTTCAAATGGCGCTAACTTCTATACGGCGCGTCCCGCACCTATCAGAGTTTGCAACAATCAAATGTTTGTAACTTTTTACTGGAGCGTCATAAAATTTTGAAATTTTGTGACAAAGTACTCGAGCCTCTTATCAATTTAAGCTATCGTTCATAGCTATGCTACCCTTGAGTTCCAAATCAAACACAGAGAAAACTTCAAATGGCCCTAACTTCTATACGGTGCGTCGTACACCTATCAAAGTTTGCACCAATCAAATGCTTGTAACTTTTTACTGGAGAGTCATAAAACCTTGAAATTTGTTGACAATAAAGTACTCGAGCCTCTTATCAATTCAAGCTATCGCTCATAGCTATGCTACCCTTGAGTCTCAAATCAAACACTGATAAAACTTCAAATGGCCCTAACTTCTATACGGTGCGTCCCACATCTATCAAACTTTGCAACAATCAATTGCTTGCAACTTTTTACGGGAGCGTCATAAAACCTTGAAATATTGTGACAATAAAGTACTCGAGCCTCTTATCAATTTAAGCTATCGCTCATAGCTATGCTACCCTTGAGTCCCAAATCAAACACTGATAAAACTTCAAATGGCCCTAACTTCTATACCGTGCGTTCTACACCTATCAAAGTTTGCAACAATCAAATGCTTGTAACTTTTTACTGGAGCGTCATAAAACCTTGAAATTTGGTGACAATAAAGTACTCGAGCCTCTTATCAATTCAAGCTATCGCTCATAGCTATGCTACCCTTGAGCACCAAACCAAACACTGATAAAACTTCAAATGGCCCTAACTTCTATATGGTGCGTCCTACACCTATCAAATTTTGCAACAATCAAATGCTTGCAAGTTTTTACTGGAGCGTCATAAAACCTTGAAATTTTGTGACAAAAAAGTACTCGAGCCTCTTATCAATTTAAGCTATCGCTCATAGGTATGCTATCCATGAGTCCCAAATCAAACACTGATAAAACTTCAAATGGCCCTAACTTCTATACGGTGCGTTTTATACCTATTGTCATCGTAAATTTAGCACTGAGTATTTGTCTTTATTCACACTTTACCATTTTTTATTGTAATTTATAATCTGGCAATGCCACTGAAATCCTTTTAACTCATTTTCTTTTGACATTTTGCTTTGAGCTCATTTGACGACGCTGGTGGTGAGTCACTTTTGATAATATATTCGTAGTGTGAAGTGGTTGAATAACGATAGAAGGGAAAACATGTGCAACTGCACCACCGCGAATGAATAGTAATAAAATAAAACTTAAAATATTAACTGGATTTGCCTATTAATACTCTGGACACACTGACAAAGTCAGAAGTGGGATAATGGATCTGACCAAATACACGCTCGTGGAGCTTAAAGATATGCTTCGCCTGGTGGGTGAGAAAACCATGGGAAGCAAATCAGAGCTTGTGGCGCGTTTAGAACAGTGCGATAGCGAGCTGTTGAAAACTCTTGGCCAAAATGCAGAGTCATCTTCCGCCGCCACTGAGGAGAACGTTGAGGACGCCCATGCCAGGTCAGCAACGAATGGTGACTCTGCCATGAAGAAGTTGCAGGATGACGTTAGCAGTCTTCAGAAGACAATGGAAATGCTGAGTCAACAACTTCAGGCAGTTGTAAATTCGTCGACGCCGGCGAGGCAGGACACCTCGACACACTTTAGGAACGCCGAAGCCACAGAAGTTGTTCGTGAAAATTCGAGCGCCAAGGTTATAGAACTAATTCCAGAAAAATCGACAGCAACCGGCGGTTTTCAGAACAAACGAGTAGCAGCAAGCGTCGCCTACTCGCTGATGCCTGTCGCGTCATTGCCGACGACTACAGCAAATCGACCGAGTATGGTGTCGGAAAGTTCGTTGCAGCTCTCACCTAGAAATGTTTCTATGCAGCCGAGCTTGCAGCATGATATTTTCAATTCGCAGAATTCAAACGTGTTGTCAAATGGTGAAGGGTTTGCAATTAGAGCACCAACGTACACAACAGCGTCGAGAAATTTCGAGTTGCCGTTAGTTTCGTTCGCGTCGAATAGTGCAAATATTTTGCATCGAAATAATAACGCGGATGCACCAAGTGTTGTCAGTGGAGGCACAATGCAAGGAAATAGTTCCGCTGACGGGTGCAATCAACAGACAAACATTCGAGACATAATCAGTATATTGCCAGAATTTGAACCGTGCCGCGATGAAGTAACCTCGGTACAGTTTGTGAATCGCGTAGAACAATTGAAAAATGTGTATGGGTGGCCCGGAAATTTAGTGCTTTTTGCCACACAATGTAAGCTAAAGGGTGCTGCCAAGTTGTGGATAGATGCACACCCAGTTTTTCATTTATGGTCAAATTTTGTGTCTGAATTTTTATCAGACTTTCCATGTGAGGTAAATGTCGCGGACATTCACATACAGATGATGCATGCGCGCATTGCTAAAAATGAACCTGTTGTTTTATTTTCTTACAAAATATTGGCACTAGGACGGCGCGGTAACCTAGATGATAATGCCATAATTCGGTACATTATAAACGGGTTAAATGATGACGGGTTACGCAGAACCTTAGCAGCTATGAACTTTTCACGGTGTGCGGATTTGTTGAAAACACTTAATAGTATCGTTGCAAGTGGTAAAAAAATGTCTCTTCCATTCGTGTCTGGTTCACAAGTGCAGTCGCACAGAGCTAGTTTTGGGGAGGTAAAAGAAACACACGCTACCGCGGAAAGAAAAGATAATGTTAAATCGGGACCAATTTGCTTTAATTGTCGTGATCGTGGGCATATGTCCAGGAATTGTCCGCAGCCTAAAAGAAAAGTGCAATACCAAAGTTCAGATAACGCTAATCGTGAAAAAATATCAATAAATCAAATCGAAAATGGTGCGCACTTACACACAAAATCTGAAATTACAAAAAGTGTCTTAATAAACGGCATTAAGTGTGATGCGCTCATTGACTCTGGAAGTTCCAAATCTTTAGTAAAACGTAGCATGGTTGAAAAGTGCGGTAGTGAAATAGATCAGTGCGTAGAAACTTTACACGGTTTTGCAGGTGGCGAATATCAGTGTAACGAAAAGGTTAATGCTTCGGTAACAATTGATGAACATAAATATCAGTGTGACTTCTTGGTTGTTGAGAACAACATTTTAAATTATGACGCGTTGATCGGTATGGACATTTTAACTAAAGGACGGGTAATAATAGAAAATGGTGACTTTAAGTTAGATGCATTGGAATGTGAAAAGTTAAATGTCGGTGAAAATCTTACTGAAACCGAAAAGACTGACCTAAAAGTGCTGTTGAATTCATACATCGGGTGTTTCGGTGAAAATTTGGGTCACCTCGGAAAGTGCGGTACGGTAAAAATGGAAATGAAGCTAACTTCGACAAAGCCGGTAGTAAAGAAACCGTATATGATTCCAATTCCTAAACAGAAAACAGTTGAACGAATCATATCCGAATTAATGCAAGCTGAAATAATTCGTAAGTCAACATCACATTACGCGTCGCCAATTGTACTGGTGCGCAAACAAAACGGAGAAGACCGTCTCTGCGTAGATTACCGTGAATTGAACTCCATCACTGAAAAGCAACCTTGGGCAATGCCAACCGTGGAGTGTGCTCTGTCCACACTGAAAGGTAAGAAATATTTTACTACCTTAGATATGATGTCAGGCTATTACCAGATAGAAATAGCTGAAGAATCGAAGCAGTACACTGCATTCGTCACGCACAATGGACATTTCGAATTTAATCGAATGCCATTTGGATTGCGTAATGCTCCGTGTACATTCCAGAAAATGATGCTGCAGATAATTGAACCTATAAATGACAAGGTGGTTAGCTACGTGGATGAAGTCATCATTGCGTCGGACACGTTCGAGGAGGGGCTTCACAATCTTGAGAAATTCTTACGTATTATACAGAAAGAAGGTTTGACGTTGCGTCTCTCAAAATGTGCTTTTATGAAAAGTTGTGTATCGTTTCTGGGGCATGAACTGGATGAAAATGGGTTGAAGCCGGGTCGAATTAAAACGATTGCTATTAAAGAGTTTCCGCTTCCGGTTGCTGCTAATGACATCAGGCGCTTCCTAGGTTTTAACGGGTTCTTTCGGAAATTTATAGCAAACTACGCCCACATTGCCGCTCCATTAACCAGACTAACAAAGAAAAACGCCGCTTTTGAATGGACTGCAGAATGTGACAGCGCATATCGCCGTTTAGTTAGCCTTCTTATAAGTGAACCAGTCTTGGGCATATATGACGTAGAAAAGAAACATGAACTGCACACTGATGCCAGTAGTGTTGGCATCGCAGGAATTCTGCTCCAGTGTGAGGAAAACGGTACGCTGAAACCTATATTACTTTAGTCGTATGTGCAGCAACGCAGAGCAGAATTATCACAGTTACGAGTTGGAGGTGCTGGCTGTGGTTGAATCTTGTCAACGCTTCAGGATGTACTTGTTGGGAAAACAGTTCACCATCGTCACCGACTGCTCAGCTATTTCCAGCTTGAAATCGTCAAAGCCATTGATACCACGCAAAGCGCGTTGGTTTTTGCGTTTACTCGAGTATGACTATAACTCTCAGCACCGACCAGGAACAGCTATGAGTCATGTCGACGCGATGAGTCGCGCTCCTGTCGAGAGACCTATCGAACCAGAAGACATAGGGTCATGCGTTCTCGCCATCACTGTGCCAATTGACGATTGGTTAGTTACTATGCAGAAAAGTGATTCGAAACTACAAGAGATAATGGATATATTAACTGACAAGACTATGGCAAGTCAGTCTAAAAAGGTCAAAAATGAGTTTCTGCCCAGGAAGAAGCGACTATATAAAAGAAACGAAAACGCGAAGTTGATGTTGGTTGTTCCGCGTGGTATGAGGTGGAGAATCGTTAAACTAAGTCACGATGATGCAGATCATCCAGCGGTAGAAGGAACCATTCGACGAATTCAGCAACATTTTTGGTTCCCGCGATGTCGTAATTTTGTAAAAAACTACATCAAGTCATGTATTGAATGCTGTTATAGTCGCGAGCCGATGCAGAAGGAATGCCAACTGTATGGAATGGAAATTCCGAAAGTTCCATTTGAGGTCCTACAAATGGATCATTTGGGACCATTTATTAGGAGTCGGCGAGGAAACGAGCACATATTAGTAATTGTCGACGCGTTAACAAGATATTCCATCATATTCGCTGTGAAATCAACAAAAACAAGACCTGTCATTGACGCGCTGAACCAGCTAACACTGTATTTTGGAATGCCAAGAATAGTTATTACCGATCGTGGAACGTCGTTTACCTCATCATCCTTTGCAGAGTATTGCACCGAAAATAATATTCAACATGTCAAGGTGGCTGTTAGAACACCATGGTCAAATGGTCTGGCCGAGAGAGTCAACAAGTCGATTTTATCTTTTCTCAAAGCCTCTACATCAAGTGCTAAAGATTGGGACTTGGAGCTTCGTAGGTTACAATGGACCATCAACATGCGTGTCAACTCAACCACAAAGTACTCTCCGATGGACCTTGTGTTTGATTTTCCGGTGCGTGACATCGGAGGTAATAATGACATTGAACTGGATGTCGAGCCGACGACCAAGAAACGAGAAGAGGCCATCAAGAATATCGAATCAGCACGCAAAGTGTGGAAGACAAGGTTCGACACGAAACATAAAAAACCACACCAATACAATGAAGGTGACTTGGTGCTTATTGAAAGTCCCCCTCCAAGCACAGGTGAGTCACGTAAGCTAGAAGTCAAATATCGTGGACCGTATGTAATTACTAAAACATTACGGTTCGATCGCTACGTGGTCGAAGACATTGAAGGAGCGCAACTAAAACAACGACGATATAGCACAGTAGCCAGCAGCGACAAACTAAAACCGTGGTGCGAATTATATCCAAAGGTCGACGATGAATATGCCGTTGATGGGGATGATAATTGTGAACCAGAGTAACTCGGGACGAGTAAAGTCAGGAAGGGCCGAGTTGTCATCGTAAATTTAGCACTGAGTATTTGTCTTTATTCACACTTTACCATTCTTTAGTGTAATTTATAATCTGGCAATGCCACTGAATTCTTTTAACTCATTTTCTTTTGACATTTTGCTTTGAGCTCATTTGACGACGCTGGTGGTGAGTCACTTTTGATAATATATTCGTAGTGTGAAGTGGTTGAATAACGATAGAAGGGAAAACATGTGCAACTGCACCACCGCGAATGAATAGTAATAAAATAAAACTTAAAATATTAACTGGATTTGTCTATTAATACTCTAGACATACTGACACTATCAAAGTTTGCAACAATCAAATGCTTGTAACATCGTACTGGAGAGTCTTAAAATCTTGAAATTTGGTGACAAAAAAGTACTCGAGCGTCTTGTAAATTTAAGCTATCGCTCATAGCTATGCTACGCTTGAGTCCCAAATCAACCACTGCTAAGACTTCAAATGGCCCTAACGGTGCGTCATATACCTATCAAAGTTTGCAACAATCAAATGCTTGTAACTTTTTACTGGAGCGTCATAAAATCTTGAAATTTTGTGACAATAAAGAACTCGAGCCTCTTATCAATTTAACGTATCGCTAATAGCTATGCTACCCTTGAGTCCCAAATCAAACACGTATAAAACTTCAAATGGCCCTAACTTATATACGGTGCATCCTCCACCTATCAAACTTTTCAACATTCAAATGCTTGTAACTTCTTACTGGAGAGTCATAAAATCTTGAAATTTTGTCACAATAAAGTATTCTAGCCTCTTGTAAATTTAAGCTATCGCTCATAGTTATTCTACCTTTGAGTCCCAAATCAACCACTGATAAAACTTCAAATGGCACTAACGGTGCGTCCTACACCAATCAAAGTTTGCAACAATCAAATGCTTGTAACTTTTTACTGGAGCGTCATAAAACCTTGAAATTTGGTGACAAAAAAGGACTCGAGCCTCTTATCAATTCAAGCAATCGCTCATAGCTATGCTACCCTTGAGTCCCAAATCAAACACGTATTAAACTTCAAATGGCGCTAACTTCTATACGGTGCGTCCCACATCTATCAAAGTTTCCAATAATCAAATGCTTGTAACTTTTTACTGGAGCGTCATAAAAATTTGAAATTTGGTGACAAAAAAGTACTCGAGCCTCTTATCAATTCAAGCTATCGCTCATAGCTATGCTACCCTTGAATCCCAAATGAAACACTGATAAAACTTCAAATGGCCCTAACTTCTATACGGGGCGTCCTATACCTATCAAAGTTTGCAACAATCAAATGCTTGTAACTTTTTACTAGAGCTTAATAAAATCTTGAAATTTTGTGACAATCAAGCACTCGAGCCTCTTATCAATTTAAGCTATTGCTCATAGCTATACTACCCTTGAGTCCCAAATCAAACACTGATAAAATTTCAAATGGCCCTAACTTCTGTACGGTGCGTCCTACACCTATCAAAGTTTGCAACAAATAAAATGCTTGAAAATGTTTACTGGAGCGTCATAAAACCTTGAAATTTGGTGACAATAAAGTACTCGAGCCTCTTATCAATTCAAGCTATCGCTCATAGCTATGCTACCCTTGAGTCCCAAATCAAACACTGATAAAACTTCAAATGGCCCTAACTTATATACGGTGCATCCTACACCTATCAAACTTTTCAACATTCAAATGCTTGTAACTTCTTCCTGGAGAGTCATAAAATCTTGAAATTTTGTCACAATAAACTATTCTAGCCTCTTGTAAATTTAAGCTATCGCTCATAGTTATTCTACCCTTGAGTCCCAAATAAACCACTGCTAAAACTTCAAATGGTACTAACGGTGCGTCATATACCAATCAAAGTTTGTAACAATCAAATGCTTGTAACTTTTTACTGGAGCGTCATAAAATCTTGAAATTTTGTGACAAAAAAGTACTCGAGCCTCTTATCAATTTAACCTATCGCTCATAGCTATGCTATCCTTGAGTCCCAAATCAAACACTAATAAAACTTCAAATAGCCCTAACTTCTATACGGTGCGTCCTACACCTATCAAAGTTTGCAACAATCAAATGCTTGTAACTTTTTACTGGAGCTTAATAAAATCTTGAAATTTGGTGACAATAAAGCACTCGAGCCTCTTATCAATTTAAGTTATCGCTCATAGCTATGCTACCCTTGAGTCCCAAATCAAACACTGATAAAACATCAAATGGCCCTAACTTCTATATGGTGCGTCCTATACCTATCAAAGTTTGTAACAATCAAATGCTTGTAACTTTTTACTGGAGCGTCATAAAATCTTGAAATTTTGTGACAATAAAGTACTCGTGCCTCTTGTCAATTTAAGCTATCACTCATAGCTATACTACCCTTGAGTCCCAAATCAAACACTGTCAAAACTTCAAATGGCCCTAACTTCTATACCGGGAATCCTACACCTATTAAATTTTTCAACATTCAAATGCTTGTAACTTCTTACAGGAGAGTCATAAAATCTTGAAATTTTGTCACAATAATGTATTCTAGCCTCTTGTAAATTTAAGCTATCGCTCATATTTATTCTACCCTTGAGTCCCAAATCAAACACTGCTAAAACTTCAAATGGCCCTAACGGTGCGTCCTATACCTATCAAAGTTTGCACAATCAAATGCTTGTAACTTTTTAGCGTAATAAAGTCTTGAAATTTTGTGACAATAAAGTACTCAAGCCTCTTGTCAATTTAATCTATCACTCATAGCTATGCTACCCTTGAGTCCCAAATCAAAGACTCATAAAAATTTTCAAATGTCCCTAGCTTCTATACGGTGCGATATATACCTATCAAAGTATTCAACATTCAAATGCTTGTAACTTTTTACTGGAGCGTCATAGAATCTTGAAATTTTGTGACTTTAAAGTACTCGAGCCTCTTATCAATTTAAGCTGTAACTCAAAGCTATGCTACCCTTGAGTCGCAAATAAAACACTGCTAAACCTTCAATTGGCCCTAACTTGTATACGGTGCGATATATACCTATCAAAGTATGCAATATTCAAATGCTTGTAACTTTTTACTGGAGCGTCATAAAATCTTGAAATTTTGTGACGTTAAAGTACTCGAGACTCTTATCAATTTAAGCTATAGCTCATAGCTATGCTACCCTTGAGTCGCAAATCAAACACTGCTAAACCTTCAAATGGCCCTAACATCTATACGGTGCATCCTATACCTATCAAAGTTTGGTACAATCAAATGCTTGTAACTTTTTACTAGAGCATAATAAAATCTTGAAATTTTGTGACAATAAAGTACTCGAGCCTCTTGTCAATTTAAGCTATCACTCATAGCTATGCTACCCTTGAGTCCCAAATCAAACACTGACAAAACTTCAAATGGCCCTAACTTTCATACGGTGCCTCCTACACCTATCAAACTTTTTATCATTCAAATGCTTGTAACTTCTTACTGGAGAGTCATAAAATGTTGAAATTATGTGACAATAAAGTACTCGAGCCTCTTGTAAATTTAATCTATCGCTCATAGCTATGCTACCCTTGAGTCCCAAATCAACCAATGCTAAAACTTCAAATGGCCCTAACGGTGCGTTCTATACCTATCAAAGTTTGCAACAATCAATTGCTTGCAACTTTTTACGGGAGCGTCATAAAACCTTGAAATTTTGTGACAATAACGTACTCGAGCCTCTTATCAATTTAAGCTATCGCTCATAGCTATGCTACCCTTGCGTCCCAAATCAAACACTGATAAAACTTCAAATGGCCCTAACTTATATACGGTGCATCCTACACCTATCAAACTTTTCAACATTCAAATGCTTGTAACTTCTTACAGGAGAGTCATAAAATCTTGAAATTTTGTCACAATAATGTATTCTAGCCTCTTGTAAATTTAAGCTATCGCTCATAGTTACTCTACCATTGAGTCCCAAATTAACTACTGCTAAAACTTCAAATGGCCCTAACGGTGGGTCTTATACCTATCAAAGTTTGAAACAATCAAATGCTTGTAACTTTTTACTGGAGCGTCATAAAACCTTGAAATTTTGTGACAATAAAGAACCCGAGCCTCTTGTAAATTTAAGCTATCGCTCATATCTATTCTACCCTTGAGTCCCAAATCAACCACTGCTAAAACTTCAAATGGCCCTAACGGTGCGTCCTATACCTATCAAAGTTTGCACAATCAAATGCTTGTAACTTTTTAGCGTAATAAAGTCTTGAAATTTTGTGACAATAAAGTACTCGAGCCTCTTGTCAATTTAAGCTATCACTCATAGCTATGCTACCCTTGAGTCCCAAATCAAAGACTGATAAAAATTTTCAAATGTCCCTAGCTTCTATACGGTGCGATATATACCTATCAAAGTATGCAACATTCAAATGCTTGTAACTTTTTACTGGAGCGTCATAGAATCTTGAAATTTTGTGACTTTAAAGTACTCGAGCCTCTTATCAATTTAAGCTGTAACTCATAGCTATGCTACCCTTGAGTCGCAAATAAAACACTGCTAAACCTTCAATTGGCCCTAACTTGTATACGGTGCGATATATACCTATCAAAGTATGCAATATTCAAATGCTTGTAACTTTTTACTGGAGCGTCATAAAATCTTGAAATTTTGTGACGTTAAAGTACTCGAGCCTCTTATCAATTTAAGCTATAGCTCATAGCTATGCTACCCTTGAGTCGCAAATCAAACACTGCTAAACCTTCAAATGGCCCTAACATCTATACGGTGCATCCTATACCTATCAAAGTTTGGTACAATCAAATGCTTGTAACTTTTTACTAGAGCATAATAAAATCTTGAAATTTTGTGACAATAAAGTACTCGAGCCTCTTGTCAATTTAAGCTATCACTCATAGCTATGCTACCCTTGAGTCCCAAATCAAACACTGACAAAACTTCAAATGGCCGTAACTTCCATACGGTGCCTCCTACACCTATCAACCTTTTCATCATTCAAATGCTTGTAACTTCTTACTGGAGAGTCATGAAACCTTGAAATTTTGTGACAATAAAGTACTCGAGCTCTTATCAATTCAAGCTATCGCTCATAGCTATGCTACCCTTGAGTCCCTAATCAAACACTGATAAACCTTCAAAAGGCCCTAACTTCTTTACGATGCGACCTATACCTATCAAAGTTTGCAACAATCATATGCTTGTAACTTTTTATTGGAGCGTAATAAAGTCTTGAAATTTTGTGACTTTAAAGTAGTCGAGCCTCTTATCAATTTAAGCTATAGCTCATACCTATGCTACCCTTGAGTCGCAAATCAAACACTGCTAAACCTTCAAATGGCCCTTACTTCTATACGGTGCGTCCTATACCTATCAAAGTTTGCTACAATCAAATGCTTGTAACTTTTTACTGGAGCTTAAAAAATCTTGAAATTTTGTGACAATAAAGCACTCGAGCCTCTTAAGCTATCGCTCATAGCTATGCTACCCTTGAGTCCCAAATCAAACACTGATAAAACTTCAAATGGCCTAACTTCTAGACGGTGCGTCCTACACCTATCAAAGTTTGCAACAATAAAATGCTTGAAAATGTTTACTGGAGCGTCATAAAACCTTGAAATTTGGTGACAATAAAGTACTCGAGCCTGTTATCAATTCAAGCTATCGCTCATAGCTATGCTACCCTTGAGTCCCAAATCAAACACTGATAAAACTTCAAATGGCCCTAACTTATATACGGTGCATCCTACACCTATCAAACTTTTCATCATTCAAATGCTTGTAACTTCTTACTGGAGAGTCATAAAATGTTGAAATTTTGTGACAATAAAGTTCGCGAGCCTCTTGTCAATTGAAGCTATCACTCATAGCTATGCACTCAATCAAATGCTTGCAACTTTTTACTGGAGCGTCACAAAAACTTGAAATTTCGTGACAATAAAGTACTCGAGCCGCTTATCAATTTAAGCTATCGCTCATAGCTATGCTACCCTTGAGTCCCAAATCAAACACTGATAAAATTTTAAATGGCCCCCTACTTCTATACGGTGCGTCCTACACCTATCAAAGTTTGCAAAGATCAAATGCTTGCAACTTTTTACTGGAGCGTCATAAAACCTTGAAATTTGGTGACAATAAAGTACTCGAGCCTCTTATCAATTTAAGCTATCGCTCATAGCTATGCTACCCTTGAGTCTTAAATCAAACACTGACAAAACCTCAAATGGCCCTAACTTCTATACGGTGCATCCTACACCTATCAAACTTTTCATCATTCAAATGCTTGTAACTTCTTACTGGAGAGTCATAAAATGTTGAAATTTTGTGACAATAAAGTACTCGAGCCTCTTGTCAATTTAAGCTATCACTCATAGCTATGCACTCAATCAAATGCTTGTAACTTTTTACTGGAGCGTCATAAAACCTTGAAATTTGGTGACAATAAAGTACTCGAGCCTCTTATCAATTTAAGCTATCGCTCATAGCTATGCTACCCTTGAGTCGCAAATCAAACACTGCTAAACCTTCAAATGGCCCTAACATCTATACGGTGCATCCTATACCTATCAAAGTTTGGTACAATCAAATGCTTGTAACTTTTTACTAGAGCATAATAAAATCTTGAAATTTTGTGACAATAAAGTACTCGAGCCCCTTGTCAATTTAAGCTATCACTCATAGCTATGCTACCCTTGAGTCCCAAATCAAACACTGACAAAACTTCAAATGGCCCTAACTTCCATACGGTGCATCCTACACCTATCAAACTTTTTATCATTCAAATGCTTGTAACTTCTTACTGGAGAGTCATAAAATGTTGAAATTTTGTGACAATAAAGTACTCGAGCCTCTTATCAATTTAAGCTATCGCTCATAGCTATGCTACCCTTGAGTCCCAAATCAACCAATGCTAAAACTTCAAATGGCCCTAACGGTGCGTCCTATACCTATCAAAGTTTGCAACAATCAATTGCTTGCAACTTTTTACGGGAGCTTCATAAAACCTTGAAATTTTGTGACAATAACGTACTCGAGCCTCTTATCAATTTAAGCTATCGCTCATAGCTATGCTACCCTTGAGTCCGAAATCAAACACTGATACAACTTCAAAAGGCCCTAACTTCTATACGATGCGTCCTATACCTATCAAAGTTTGGTACAATCAAATGCTTGTAACTATTTACTGGAGCATAATAGAATCTTGAAATTTTGTAACAATAATGTACTCGAGCCTCTTGTCAATTTAAGCTATCACTCATAGCTATGCTACCCTTGAGTCCCAAATCAAACACTGATAAAACAGTGGCCCTAAATACTCTCCTTTGCGTCCTACACTTATCAGAGTTTGCAACAATCAAATGCTTGTAACTTTTTACTGGAGCGTCATAAAATCTTGAAATTTTGTGACAATAAAGTACTCGAGCCTCTTATCAATTTAAGCTATCGCTCATAGCTATGCTACCCTTGAGTTCCAAATCAAACACTGATAAAACTTCAAATGGCCCTAACTTCTATACAGTACGTCCTACACCTATCAAAGTTTGCAACGATCAAATGCTTGCAACTTTTTACTGAAGCGTCATAAAACCTTGAAATTTGGTGACAATAAAGTACTCGAGCCTCTTATCAATTGAAGCTATCGCTCATAGCTATGCTACCCTTGAGTCGCAAATCAAACACTGCTAAACCTTCAAATGGCCCTAACATCTATACGGTGCATCCTATACCTATCAAAGTTTAGTACAATCAAATGCTTGTAACTTTTTACTAGAGCATAATAAAATCTTGAAATTTTGTGACAATAAAGTACTCGAGCCTCTTGTAAATTTAAGCTATCGCTCATAGCTATGCTACCCTTGAGTCCCAAATCAACCAATGCTAAAACTTCAAATGGCCCTAACGGTGCGTCCTATACCTATCAAAGTTTGCAACAATCAATTGCTTGCAAATTTTTACGGGAGCGTCATAAAACCTTGAAATTTTGTGACAATAACGTACTCGAGCCTCTTATCAATTTAAGCTATCGCTCATAGCTATGCTACCCTTGAGTCCCAAATCAAACACTGATACAACTTCAAAAGGCCCTATCTTCTATACGATGCGTCCTATACCTATCAAAGTTTGGTACAATCAAATGCTTGTAACTTTTTACTGGAGCATAATAGAATCTTGAAATTTTGTAACAATAATGTACTCGAGCCTCTTGTCAATTTAGGCTATCACTCATAGCTATGCTACCCTTGAGTCCCAAATCAAACACTGATAAAACAGTGGCCCTAAATACTCTCCTTTGCGTCCTACACTTATCAGAGTTTGCAACAATCAAATGCTTGTAACTTTCTACTGGAGCGTCATAAAATCTTGAAAATTTGTGACAATAAAGTACTCGAGCCTCTTATCAATTTAAGCTATCGCTCATAGCTATGCTACCCTTGAGTCTCAAATCAAACACTGACAAAACCTCAAATGGCCATAACTTCTATACGGTGCATCCTACACCTATCAAACTTTTCATCATTCAAATGCTTGTAACTTCTTACTGGAGAGTCATAAAATGTTGAAATTTTGTGACAATAAAGTACTCGAGCCTCTTGTCAATTTAAGCTATCACTCATAGCTATGCTTCCCTTGAGTCCCAAATCAAGCAATGCTAAAACTTCAAATGGCCCTAACAGTGCGTCCTACACCTATCAAAGTTTGCAACGATCAAATGCTTGCAACTTTTTACTGGAGCGTCACAAAACCTTGAAATTTGGTGACAATAAAGTACTCGAGCCGCTTATCAATTTAAGCTATCGCTCATAGCTATGGTACCCTTGAGTCCCAAAACAAACACTGATAAAATTTTAAATGGCCCCCTACTTCTATACGGTGCGTCCTACACCTATCAAAGTTTGCAACGATCAAATGCTTGCAACTTTTTACTGGAGCGTCACAAAACCTTGAAATTTGGTGACAATAAAGTACTCGAGCCGCTTATCAATTTAAGCTATCGCTCCTAGCTATGCTACCCTTGAGTTCCAAATCAAACACTGATAAAACTTCAAATGGCCCTAACTTCTATACAGTACGTCCTACACCTATCAAAGTTTGCAACGATCAAATGCTTGCAACTTTTTACTGGAGCGTCATAAAACCTTGAAATTTGGTGACAATAAAGTACTCGAGCCTCTTATCAATTTAAGCTATCGCTCATAGCTATGCTACCCTTGAGTCCCAAATCAAACACTGACAAAACCTCAAATGGCCCTAACTTCTATACGGTGCATCCTACACCTATCAAACTTTTCATCATTCAAATGCTTGTAACTTCTTACTAGAGAGTCATAAAATGTTGAAATTTGTGACAATAAAGTACTCGAGCCTCTTGTCAATTTAAGCTATCACACCTAGCTATGCTTCCCTTGAGTCCCAAATCAAGCAATGCTAAAACTTCAAATGGCCCTAACTTCTATACGGTGCGTCCTATACCTATCAAAGTTTGCAACGATCAAATGCTTGCAACTTTTTACTGGAGCGTCATAAAACCTTGAAATTTGGTGACAATAAAGTACTCGAGCCTCTTATCAATTTAAGCTATCGCTCGTAGCTATGCTACCCTTGAGTTCCAAATCAAACAATGATAAAACTTCAAATGGCCCTAACTTCTATACGGTGAGTCCTATACCTATCAAAGTTTGCAACAATCAAATGCTGGTAACTTTTTACTGGAGCGTCATAAAATCTTCAAATTTTGTGACTTTAAAGTACTCGAGCCTCTTATCAATTTAAGCTGTAGCTCATAGCTATGCTGCCCTTGAGTCGCAAATCAAACACTGCTAAACCTTCAATTGGCCCTTACTTCTATACGGTGCGTCCTATACCTATCAAAATTTGCAACAATCGAATGCTTGTAACTTTTTACTGGAGCATAATAAAATCTTGAAATTTTGTGACAATAAAGTACTCGAGCCTCTTGTCAATTTAAGCTATCACTCATAGCTATGCTTCCCTTGAGTCCCAAATCAAGCAATGCTAAAGCTTCAAATGGCCCTAACGGTGCGTCCTATACCTAACAAAGTTTGCAACAATCAATTGCTTGCAACTTTTTACGGGAGCGTCATAAAACCTTGAAATTTTGTGACAATAACGTACTCGAGCCTCTTATCAATTTAAGCTATCACTCATAGCTATGCTACCCTTGAGTCACAAATCAAACACTGATAAAACTTCAAAAGGCTATAACTTCTATACGATGCGTCCTATACCAAAGTTTGGTACAATCAAATGCTTGTAACTTTTTACTAGAGCATAATAAAATCTTGAAATTTTGTGACAATAAAGTACTCGAGCCTCTTGTCAATTTATGCTATCACTCATAGCTATGCTACCCTTGAGTCCCAAATCAAACACTGACAAAACTTCAAATGGCCCTAACTTCCATACGGTGCATCCTACACCTATCAAACTTTTTATCATTCAAATGCTTGTAACTTCTTACTGGAGAGTCATAAAATGTTGAAATTTTGTGACAATAAAGTACTCGAGCCTCTTGTAAATTTAAGCTATCGCTTATAGCTATGCTACCCTTGAGTCACAAATCAACCAATGCTAAAACTTCAAATGGCCCTAACGGTGCGTCCTAGACCTATCAAAGTTTGCAACAATCAATTGCTTGCAACTTTTTACGGGAGCGTCATAAAACCTTGAAATTTTGTGACAATAACGTACTCGAGCCTCTTATCAATTTAAGCTATCGCTCATAGCTATGCTACCCTTGAGTCCCAAATCAAACACTGATAAAACTTCAAAAGGCCCTAACTTCTATACGATGCGTCCTATACCTATCAAAGTTTGGTACAATCAAATGCTTGTAACTTTTTACTGGAGCATAATAGAATCTTGAAATTTTGTAACAATAATGTACTCGAGCCTCTTGACAATTTAAGCTATCACTCATAGATATGCTACCCTTGAGTCCCAAATCAAAACACTGATAAAACAGTGGCCCTAAATACTCTCCTTTGCGTCCTACACTTATCAGAGTTTGCAACAATCAAATGCTTGCAACTTTTTACTGGAGCGTCATAAAATCTTGAAATTTTGTGACAATAAAGTACTCGAGCCTCTTATCAATTTAAGCTATCGCTCATAGCTATGCTACCCTTGAGTTCCAAATCAAACACTGATAAAACTTCAAATGGCCCTAACTTCTATACAGTACGTCTTACACCTATCAAAGTTTGCAACGATCAAATGCTTGCAACTTTTTACTGGAGCGTCATAAAACCTTGAAATTTGGTGACAATAAAGTACTCGAGCCTCTTATCAATTTAAGCTATCGCTCATAGCTATGCTACCCTTGAGTCCCAAATCAAACACTCACAAAACTTCAAATGGCCCTAACTTCTATACGGTGCATCCTACACCTATCAAACTTCTCATCATTCAAATGCTTGTAACTTCTTACTGGAGAGTCAAAAAATGTTGAAATTTTGTGACAATAAAGTACTCGAGCCTCTTGTAAATTTAAGCTATCGCTCATAGCTATGCTACCCTTGAGTCCCAAATCAGCCAATGCTAAAACTTCAAATTGCCCTAATGGTGCGTCCTATACCTATCAAAGTTTGCAACAATCAAATGCTTGTCACTTTTTACTGGAGCATAATTAAATCCTGAAATTTTGTGAAAATAAAGTACTCGAGCTTCTTGTCAATTTAAGCTATCACTCATAGCTATGCTACCCTTGAGTCCCAAATCAAACACTGACAAAACTTCAAATGGCCCTAACTTCTATACGGTGCATCCTACACCTATCAAACTTTTCATCATTCAAATGCTTGTAACTTCTTACTGGAGAGTCATAAAATGTTGAAATTTTGTGACAATAAAGTACTCGAGCCTCTTGTAAATTTAAGCTATCGCTCATAGCTATGCTACCCTTGAGTCCCAAATCAACCAATGCTAAAACTTCAAATGGCCCTAACGGTGCGTCCTGTACCTATCAAAGTTTGCAACAATCAAATGCTTATAACTTTTTACTGGAGCATAATAAAATCTTGAAATTTTGTGACAATAAAGTACTCGAGCCGCTTATCAATTTAAGCTATCGCTCATAGCTATGCTACCCTTGAGTCCCAAATCAAACACTGATAAAACTTCAAAAGGCCCTAACTTTTATACGATGCGTCCTATACCTACAAAGTTTGCAACAATCAAATGCTTGCAACTTTTTATTGGAGCGTAATAAAGTCTTGAAATTTTGTGACAATAAAGTAGTCGAGCCTCTTGTCAATTTAAGGTATCGCTCATAGCTATACTACCCTTAAGTCCCAAATCAAAGACTGATACGACTTCAAATGGCCCTAACTTCTATACGGTGCGATATATACCTATCAAAGTATTCAACATTCAAATGTTTGTAACTTTTTACTGGAGCGTCATAAAATCTTGAAATTTTGTGACAATTAAGTACTCGGGCCTCTTTTCAATTAAAGTTGTCGCTCATAGCTATGCTACCCTTGAGTTCCAAATCAAACACTGATAAAACTTCAAATGACCCTAACTTCTATACAGTGCGTCCTATACCTATCAAAGTTTGCAACGATCAAATGCTTGCAACTTTTTACTGGAGCGTCATAAAACCTGGAATTTTGGTGACAATAAAGTACACGAGCCTCTTATCAATTTAAGCTATCGCTCATAGCTATGCTACCCTTGAGTCCCAAATAAAACACTGATAAAATTTTAAATGGCCTTAACTTCTATAAGGTGCATCCTACACCTATCAAACTTTGCAACATTCAAATGCTTGTAACTTTTTACTGGAGCGTCATACAACCTTGAAATTTGGTGACCTTAAAGTACTCGAGCCTCTTATCAATTTAAGCTGTAGCTCATAGCTATGCTACCGTTGAGTGTCAAATCAAACACTGCTAAACTTTCAAATGGCCCTAACTTCTATACGGTGGGTTTTATACCTATCAAAGTTCACAAAAATCAATTGCTTGTAACTTTTTACTGGAGCATAATAAAATCTTGAAATTTTGTGACAATAAAGTACTCGAGTCTCTTGTCAATTTAAGCTATCACTCATAGCTATGCTACCCTTGAGTCCCAAATCAAAGACTGTTAAAACTTCAAATGGCCCTAACTTCTATACGGTGCGATATATACCTATCAAAGTATGCAACATTCAAATGCTTGTAACTTTATACTGGAGCGTTATAAAATCTTGAAATTTTGTGACTATAAAG
This sequence comes from Clusia tigrina, assembly GCA_920105625.2. Lineage (NCBI taxonomy): Eukaryota > Metazoa > Arthropoda > Insecta > Diptera > Clusiidae > Clusia > Clusia tigrina. Next base: position 212,570,390 of record OV050030.1, read on the forward strand.
TACTCGAGCCTCTTATCAATTTAAGCTATAGCTCACAACTATGCTACCCTTGAGTCCCAAATCAAAGACTAATAAAATTTCAAATGGCCCTAACTTCTATACGGTGCGATATATACCTATCAAAGTATGCAACATTCAAATGCTTGCAACTTTTTACTGGAACGTCATAAAACCTTGAAATTTGGTGACAATAAAGTACTCGAGCCTCTTATGAATTTAAGCTATCGCTCATAGCTATGCTACACTTGAGTCCCAAATCAAACACTAATAAATTTTCAATGGCCCTAACTTCTATACGGTGCGTCCTACACCTATCAAAGTTTGCAACATTCAAATGCTTGTAATTTTTTACTGGAGCGTCATACAACCTTGAAATTTGGTACTCGAGCCTCTTATCAGCTTAAACTATCGCTCATAGCTATGCTACCCTTGAGTCCCAAATCAACCAATGCTAAAACTTCAAATGGCCCTAACGGTGCGTCCTATACCTATTAAAGTTTGCAACAATCAAATGCTTGTAACTTTTTACTGGAGCATAATAAAATCTTAAAAATTTTTGACAATAAAGTACTCGAGCCTCTTGTCAATTTAAGCTATCGCTCATAGCTATGCTAGACTTGAGTCCCAAATCAAACACTGATAAAATTTCAATGGCCCTAACTTCTATACTGTGCGTCCTACACCTATCAAACTTTGCAACATTCAAATGCTTGTAACTTTTTACTGGAGCGTCATACAACCTTGAAATTTGGTGACAATAAAGTACTCGAGCCACTTATCAATTCAAACTATCGCTCATAGCTATGCTACCCTTGAGTCCCAAATCAACCAATGCTAAAACTTCAAATGGCCCTAACGGTGCGTCCTATACCTATCAAAATTTGCAACAATCAAATGTCGAGCCTCTTGTCAATTTAAGGTATCGCTCATAGCTATGCTACCCTTGAGTCCCAAATCAAAGACTGATAACACTTCAAATGGCCCTAACTTCTATACGGTGCGATATATACCTATCAAAGTATGCAATATTCAAATCCTTGTAACTTTTTACTGGAGCGTCATAAAATCTTGAAATTTTGTGACAATAAAGTACTCGAGCCTCTTGTCAATTTAAGCTATCGCTCATAGCTATGCTACCCTTGAGTCCCAAATCAACCAATGCTAAAACTTCAAATGGCCCTAACGGTGCGTCCTATACCTATCCAAGTTTGCAAGAATCAATTGCTTGCAACTTTTTACGGGAGCGTCGTAAAACCTTGAAATTTTGTGACAATAACGCACTCGAGAATTTTATCAATTTAAGCTATCGCTCATAGCTATGCTACCCTTGAGTCCCAAATCAAACACTGATAAAACTTCAAAAGGCCCTAACTTCTATACGATACGTCCTATACCTATCAAACTTTGCAACATTCAAATGCTTGTAACTTTTTACTGGAGCGTCATACAACCTTGAAATTTGGTGACAATAAAGTAATCGAGCCACTTATCAATTCAAACTATCGCTCATAGCTATGCTACCCTTGAGTCCCAAATCAACCAATGCTAAAACTTCAAATGGCCCTAACGGTGCGTCCTATACCTATCAAAGTTTGCAACAATCAAATGCTTGTAACTTTTTATTGGGGCGTAATAAGGTCTTGAAATTTTGTGACAACAAAGTAGTAGAGCCTCTTGTCAATTTAAGGTATCGCTCATAGCTGTGCTACCCTTGAGTCACAAGTGAAAGACTGATAAAACTTCAAATACCCCTAACTTCTATACGGTGCGATATATACCTATCAAAGTATGCAACATTCAAATGTTTGTAACTTTCTGACAATAAAGTACTCGAGCCTCTTATCAATATAAGCTATCGCTCATAGCTATGCTACACTTGAGTCCCAAATCAAACATTGATAAATTTTTAAATGGCCCTAACTGCTATACGGTGCGTCCTTCACCTATCAAACTTTGCAACATTCAAATGCTTGTAACTTTTTACTGGAGCGTCATACATCCTTGAAATTTGGTGACTTTAAAGTACTCGGGCCTCTAATCAATTTAAGCTGTAGCTGATAGCTATGCTACCCTTGAGTCGCAAATCAAACACTGTTAAACCTACAAATGGCCCTTACTTCTATACGGTGCGTCCTATACCTATCAAAGTTTGCAACAATCCAATGCTAGTAACTTTTTACTGGAGCATAATAAAATCTTAAAAATTTTGTGACAATAAAGTACTCGAGCCTCTTGTCAATTTAAGCTATCACTCATAGCTATGCTACCCTTGAATTCCAAATCAAACACTGATAAAACTTCAAATGGCCCTAACTTCTATACAGTACGTCCTACACCTATCAAAGTTTGCAACGATCAAATGCTTGCAACTTTTTACTGGAGCGTCATAAAACCTTGAAATTTGGTGACAATAAAGTACTCGAGCCTCTTATCAATTTAAGCTATCGCTCATAGCTATGCTACCCTTGAGTCCCAAATAAAACACTGATAAAATTTTAAATGGCCTTAACTTCTATAAGGTGCGTCGTACACCTATCAAACTTTGCAACATTCAAATGCTAGTAACTTTTTACTGGAGCGTCATACAACCTTGAAATTTGGTGACCTTAAAGTACTCGAGCCTCTTATCAATTTAAGCTGTAGCTCATAGCTATGCTACCCTTGAGTGTCAAATCAAACACTGCTAAACTTTCAAATGGCCCTAGCTTCTATACGGTGCGTTTTATACCTATCAAAGTTCACAAAAATCAATTGCTTGTAACTTTTTACTGGAGCATAATAAAATCTTGAAATTTTGTGACAATAAAGTACTCGAGTCTCTTGTCAATTTAAGCAATCACTCATAGCTATGCTACCCTTGAGTCCCAAATCAAAGACTGTTAAAACTTCAAATGGCCCTAACTTCTATACGGTGCGATATATACCTATCAAAGTATGCAACATTCAAATGCTTGTAACTTTATACTGGAGCGTCATAAAATCTTGAAATTTTGTGACTTTAAAGTACTCGAGCCTCTTATCAAGTTAAGCTATAGCTCACAACTATGCTACCCTTGAGTCCCAAATCAAAGACTAATAAAACTTCAAATGGCCCTAACTTCTATGCGGTGCGTCCTATACCTATCAAAGTTTGCAACAATCAAACGCTTGTAACTTTTTACTGGAGCGTCATAAAATCTTGAAATTTTGTGACAATAAAGTACTCGAGCCTCTTACCAATTTAAGCTATCGCTCATAGCTACGCTACCCTTGAGTCCCAAATCAAACACTGATAAAGTTTCAAATGGCTCTAACTTCTATACGGTGCGTCCTACACCTATCAATCTTTGCAACATTCAAATGCTTGTAAATTTTTACTGGAGCGTCATAAAACCTTGAAATTTGGTGACAATAAAGTACCCGTGCCTCTTGTCAATTAAAGTTGTCGCTCATTGATATGCTACCCTTGAGTAACAAATCAAACACTGATAAAACAATGGTCCTAAATTCTCTCAATTGCGTACCACACTTATCAGAGTTTGCAACAATCAAATGCTTGTAACTTTTTACTGGAGCGCCATAAAATCTTGAAATTTTGTGACAATAAAGTTCTCGAGCCTCTTATCAATTTAAGCTATCGCTCATAGCTTTGCTACCCTTGAGTTCCAAATCAAACACTGATAAAACTTAAAATTGCCCTAACTTCTATACGGTGCGTCCTACACCTATCCAACTTTGCAACATTCAAATGCTTGTAATTTTTTACTGGAGCGTCATACAACCTTGAAATTTGGTACTCGAGCCACTTATCAATTCAAACTATCGCTCATAGCTATGCTACCCTTGAGTCCCAAATCAACCAATGCTAAAACTTCAAATGGCCCTAACGGTGCGTCCTATACCTATCAAACTTTGCAACAATCAAATGCTTGTAACTTTTTATTGGAGCTTAATAAGGTCTTGAAATTTTGTGACAATAAAGTAGTCGAGCCTCTTGTCAATTTAAGTAATCGCTCATAGCTATGCTACCCTTGAGTCCCAAATCAAAGACTGATAAAACTTCAAATGGCCCTAACTTCTATACGGTGCGATATATACCTATCAAAGTATGCAACATTCAAATGCTTGTAAATTTTTACTGGAGCGTCATAAAAACTTGAAATTTTGTGACCTTAAAGTACACGAGCCTCTTGTCAATTTAAGCTATCACTCATAGCTATTCTACCCTTGAGTCCCAAATCAACACTGATAGACTTCAAATGGCCCTAACTTCTAAACGGTGCGTCCTACACCTATCAAAGCTTGCAACGGTCAAATGCTTGTAACCTTTTTTTTGGAGCGTAATAAAGTCTTGAAATTTTGTGACCATAAAGTAGTCGAGCCTCTTGTCAATTTAAGGTATCGCTCATAGCTATGCTACCCTTGAGTCCCAAATCAAAGACTGATAAAACTTCAAATGGCCCTAACTTCTATACGGTGCGATATATACCTATCAAAGTATGCAATATTCAAATCCTTGTAACTTTTTACTGGAGCGTCATAAAATCTTGAAATTTTGTGACAATAAAGTACTCGAGCCTCTTGTCAATTTAAGCTATCGCTCATAGCTATGCTACCCTTGAGTCCCAAATCAACCAATGCTAAAACTTCAAATGGCCCTAACGGTGCGTCCTATACCTATCCAAGTTTGCAAGAATCAATTGCTTGCAACTTTTTACGGGAGCGTCATAAAACCTTGAAATTTTGTGACAATAACGCACTCGAGAATTTTATCAATTTAAGCTATCGCTCATAGCTATGCTACCCTTGAGTCCCAAATCAAACACTGATAAAACTTCAAAAGGCCCTAACTTCTATACGATACGTCCTATACCTATCAAACTTTGCAACATTCAAATGCTTGTAACTTTTTACTGGAGCGTCATACAACCTTGAAATTTGGTGACAATAAAGTAATCGAGCCACTTATCAATTCAAACTATCGCTCATTGCTATGCTACCCTTGAGTCCCAAATCAACCAATGCTAAAACTTCAAATGGCCCTAACGGTGCGTCCTATACCTATCAAAGTTTGCAACAATCAAATGCTTGTAACTTTTTATTGGTGCGTAATAAGGTCTTGAAATTTTGTGACAACAAAGTAGTAGAGCCTCTTGTCAATTTAAGGTATCGCTCATAGCTATGGTACCCTTGAGTCACAAATGAAAGACTGATAAAACTTCAAATGCCCCTAACTTCTATACGGTGCGATATATACCTATCAAAGTATGCAACGATCAAATGCTTGCAACTTTTTACTGGAGCGTCATAAAACCTGGAATTTTGGTGACAATAAAGTACACGAGCCTCTTATCAATTTAAGCTTTCGCTCATAGCTATGCTTCCCTTGAGTCCAAAATCAAACACTGATAAAATTTTAAATGGCCCTAACTTCTATACGGTGCATCCTACACCTATCAAACTTTGCAACATTCAAATGCTTGTAACTTTTTACTGGAGCGTCAAACAACCTTGAAATTTGTTGACTTTAAAGTACTCGAGCGTCTTATCAATTTAAGCTGTAGCTCATAGCTATGCTACCCTTGAGTCGCAAATCAAACACTGCAACAATCAAATGCTTGTAACTTTTTATTGGAGCGTAATAAGCTCTTGAAATTTTCTGACAATAAAGTAGTAGAGCCTCTTGTCAATTTAAGGTATCGCTCATAGCTATGCTACCCTTGAGTCACAAATCAAAGACTGATAAAACTTCAAATGGCCCTAACTTCTATACGGTGCGATATATACCTATCAAAGTATGCAACATTCAAATGCTTGTAACTTTTTACTGGAGCGTCATAAAATCTTGAAATTTTGTGACCTTAAAGTACTCGAGCCTCTTGTCAATTTAAGCTATCACTCATAGCTATGCTACCCTTGAGTCCCAAATCAAGCACTGATAAACTTCAAATGGCCCTAACTTCTGTACGGTGCGTCCTACACCTATCAAAGTTTGCAACTTCAAATCCTTGTAACTCTTTACTGGAGCGTCATAAAACCTTGAAATTTGGTGACAATAAAGTACTCGTGCCTCTTGCCAATTAAAGTTGTCGCTCATTGATATGCTACCCTTGAGTCCCAAATCAAACACTGCTAAAACAATGGTCCTAAATTCTCTCCTTTGCATCCTACACTTATCAGAGTTTGCAACAATCAAATGCTTGTAACTTTTTACTGGACCGTCATAAAATCTTGAAATTTTGTGACAATAAAGTACTCGAGCCTCTTATCAATTTAAGCTATCGCTCATAGCTTTGCTACCCTTGAGTCCCAAATCAAACACTGATAAACTTCAAATGGCCCTAACTTCTATACGGTGCGTCCTACACCTATCAAAGTTTGCAACAATCAAATGCTTGTAACTTTTTACTGGAGCGTCATAAAACCTTGAAATTTGGTGACAATAAAGTACTCGTGCCTCTTGTCAATTAAACTTGTCGCTCATTGATATGCTACCCTTGAGTCCCAAATCAAACACTGAAAAAACAATGGTCCTAAATTCTCTCCTTTGCGTCCCACACTTATCAGAATTTGAAATTTTGTGACAATAAAGTACTCGAGCCTCTTGTCAATTTAAGCTATCACTCATAGCTATGCTACCCTTGAGTCCCAAATCAAAAACTGATAAAACTTCAAATGCCCCTAACTTCTATACGGAGCGATATATACCTATCAAAGTATGCAACAATCGAATGCTTGTAACTTTTTACTGGGTTCATAAAATCTTGAAATTTTGTGTTAATAAAGAACTCGAGCCTCTTATCAATTTAAGCTATCGCTCATAGCTATGCTACCCTTGAGCCCCAAGTCAAACACTGATAAAATTTCAAATGGCCCTAACTTCTATACTGTGTGTCCTACACCTATCAAACTTTGCAACATTCAAATGGGTGTAACTTTTTACTGGAACGTCATACAACCTTAAAATTTGGTGACAATAAAGTACTCGTGCCTCTTGTCAATTAAACTTGTCGCTCATTGATATGCTACCCTTGAGTCCCAAATCAAACACTGATAAAACAATGGTCCTAAATTCTCTCCTTTGCGTCCCACACTTATCAGAGTTTGCAACAATCAAATGCTTGTAACTTTTTACTGGAGCGTCATAAAATCTTGAAATTTTGTGACAATAAAGTACTCGAGCCTCTTATCAATTTAAGCTATCGCTCATAGCTTTGCTACCCTTGAGTCCCAAATCAAACACTGATAAACTTCAAATGGCCCTAACTTCTATACGGTGCGTCCTACACCTATCAAAGTTTGCAACAATCAAATGCTTGTAACTTTTTACTGGAGCGTCATAAAACCTTGAAATTTGGTGACAATAAAGTACTCGTGCCTCTTGTCAATTAAACTTGTCGCTCATTGATATGCTACCCTTGAGTCCCAAATCAAACACTGAAAAAACAATGGTCCTAAATTCTCTCCTTTGCGTCCCACACTTATCAGAATTTGAAATTTTGTGACCTTAAAGTACTCGAGCCTCTTATCAATTGAAGATATCAGTCATAGCTAGGCTACCCTTGAGTCCCAAATCAAACACTGATAAACTTCAAATGGCCCTAACTTCTATACGGTGCGTCCTAAACCTATCAAAGTTTGCAACAATCAAATGCTTGTAACTTTTTACTGGAGCGTCAGAAAACCTTGAAATTTGGTGACAATAAAGTACTCGTGCCTCTTGTCAATTAAAGTTGTCGCTCATTGATATGCTACCCTTGAGTCCCAAATCAAACACTGATAAAACAATGGTCCTAAATTCTCTCCTTTGCGTCCCACACTTATCAGACTTTGCAACAATCAAATGCTTGTAACTTTTTACTGGAGCGTCATAAAATCTTGAAATTTTGTGACAATAAAGTACTCGAGCTTCTTATCAATTTAAGCTATCGCTTATAGCTATGCTACCCTTGAGTTCCAAATCAAACAATGATAAAACTTCAAATGGCCCTAACTTCTCTACAGTGCGTCCTACACCTATCAAAGTTTGCAACGATCAAATGCTTGCAACTTTTTACTGGAGCGTCATAAAACCTTGAAATTTGGTGACAAGAAAGTACTCGAGCCTCTTATCAATTTAAGCTATCGCTCATAGCTATGCTACCCTTGAGCCCCAAATCAAACACTGATAAAATTTCAAATGGCCCTAACTTCTATACTGTGTGTCCTACACCTATCAAACTTTGCAACATTCAAATGGTTGTAACTTTTTACTGGAACGTCATACAACCTTAAAATTTGGTGGCAATAAAGTACTCGAGCCTCTTATCAATTTAAACTATCGCTCATAGCTATGCTACCCTTGAGTGCCAAATCAACCAATGCTAAAACTTCAAATTGCCCTAACGGTGCGTCCTATACCTATCAAAGTTTGCAACAATCAAATGCTTGTAAATTTTTATTGGAGCGTAATAAGCTCTTGAAATATTGTGACAACAAAGTAGTCGAGCCTCTTGTCAATTTAAGGTATCGCTCATAGCTATGCTACCCTTGAGTCCCAAATCAAAGACTGATAAAACTTCAAATGGCCCTAACTTCTATACGGTACGATATATACCTATCAAAGTATGCAACATTCAAATGCTTGTAACTTTTTACTGGAGCGTCATAAAATCTTGAAATTTTGTGACCTTAAAGTACCCGAGCCTCTTGTCAATTTAAGCTATCACTCATAGCTATGCTACCCTTGAGTCCTAAATCAAACACTGATAAACTTCAAATGGCCCTAACTTCTATACGGTGCGTCCTACACCTATCAAAGTTTGCAACAATCAAATGCTTGTAACTTTTTACTGGAGCGTCATAAAACCTTGAAATTTGGTGACAATAAAGTACTCGTGCCTCTTGTCAATTAAAGTTGTCGCTCATTGATATGATACCTTTGAGTCCCAAATCAAACACTGATAAAACAATGGTCCTAAATTCTCTCCTTTGCGTCCCACACTTATCAGAGTTTGCAACAATCAAATGCTTGTAACTTTTTACTGGAGCGTCATAAAATCTTGAAATTTTGTGACCTTAAAGTACTCGAGCCTCTTATCAATTGAAGCTATCAGTCATAGCTAGGCTACCCTTGAGCCCCAAATCAAACACTGATAAACTTCAAATGGCCCTAACTTCTATACGGTGCGTCCTACACCTATCAAAGTTTCCAACAATCAAATGCTTGTAACTTTTTACTGGAGCGTCATAAAACTTTGAAATTTGGTGACAATAAAGTACTCGTGCCTCTTGTCAATTAAAGTTGTCGCTCATTGATATGCTACCCTTGAGTCCCAAATCAAACACTGAAAAAACAATGGTCCTAAATTCTCTCCTTTGCGTCCCACACTTATCAGACTTTGCAACAATCAAATGCTTGTAACTTTTTACTGGAGCGTCATAAAATCTTGAAATTTTGTGACAATAAAGTACTCGAGCCTCTTATCAATTTAAGCTATCGCTCATAGCTATGCTACCCTTGAGCCCCAAATCAAACACTGATAAAGTTTCAAATGGCCCTAACTTCTATACTGTGTGTCCTACACCTATCAAACTCTGCAACATTCAAATGCTTGTAACTTTTTACTGGAGCGTCATACAACCTTGAAATTTGGTGACAAGAAAGTACTCGAGCCACTTATCAATTCAAACTATCGCTAATAGATATGCTACCCTTGAGTCCCAAATCAACCAATGCTAAAACTTCAAATGGCTCTAACGGTGCGTCCTATACCTATCAAAGTTTGCAACAATCAAATGCTTGTAACTTTTTATTGGAGCGTAATAAGGTCTTGAAATTTTGCGACAATAAAGAAGTCGAGCCTCTTGTCAATTTAAGGTATCGCTCATAGCTATGCTACCCTTGAGTCCCATATCAAAGGTGATAAAACTTCAAATGGCCCTAACTTCTATACGGTGCGATATATACGTATCAAAGTATGCAACATTCATATGCTTGTAACTATTTACTGGAGCGTCATAAAATCTTGAAATTTTGTGACCTTAAAGTACTCGAGCCTCTTATCAATTTAAGCTATCACTCATAGCTATGGTACCCTTGAGTCCCAAATCAAACACTGATAAACTTCAAATGGCCCTAACTTCTATACGGTGCGTCCTACACCTATCAAAGTTTGCAACAATCAAATGCTTGTAACTTTTTAATGGAGCGTCATAAAACCTTGGAATTTGGTGACAATAAAGTACTCGTGCCTCTTGTCAATTAAAGTTGTCGCTCATTGATATGCTACCCTTGAGTCCCAAATCAAACACTGATAAAACAATGGTCCTAAATTCTCTCCTTTGCGTCCCACACTTATCAGACTTTGCAACAATCAAATGCTTGTAACTTTTTACTGGAGCGTCATACAACCTTGAAATTTGGTGACAATAAAGTACTCGAGCCACTTATCAATTCAAACTATCGCTTATAGCTATGCTACCCTTGAGTCCCAAATCAACCAATGCTAAAACTTCAAATGGCCCTAACGGTGCATCTTATGCCTATCAAAGTTTGCAACAATCAAATGCTTGTAACTTTTAATAAACTGTTGAAATTTTGTGACAATGAAGTAGTCGAGCCTCTTGTCAATTTAAGGTATCGCTCATAGCTCTGCTACCCTTGAGTCCAAAATCAAAGACTGATTAAACTTCAAATGGCCCTAACTTCTATACGGTGCGATATATACCTATCAAAGTATTCAACATTCAAATGCTTGTAACTTTTTACTGGAGCTTAATAAAATCTTAAAATTTTGTGACAATAAAGCACTCGAGCCTCTTATCAATTTAAGCTATCGCTCATAGCTATGCTACCCTTGAGTCCCAAATCAAACACTGATAAAACTTCAAATGGCCCTAACTTCTAAACGGTGCATCCTACACCTATCAAAGTTTGCAACAATCAAATGCTTGAACATTTTTACTGGAGCGTCATAAAATCTTGAAATTTGGTGACAATAAAGTACTCGAGCCTCTTATCAATTCAAGCCATCGCTCATAGCTATGCTACCCTTCAGTCCCAAATCAAACACTGATAAAACTTCAAATGGCCCTAACTTCTATACGGTGCGTCCTATACCTATCAAAGTTTGCAACAACCAAATGCTTGTAACTTTTTACTGGAGCTTAATAAAATCTTAAAATTTTGTGACAATAAAGCACTCGAGCCTCTTATCAATTTAAGCTATCGCTCATAGCTATGCTACCCTTGTGTCCCAAATCAAACACTGATAAAACTTCAAATGGCCCTAACTTCTATACGGTGGATCCTACACCTATCAAAGTTTGCAACAATCAAATGCTTGAAAATTTTTACTGGAGCGTCATAACACCTTGAAATTTGGTGACAATAAAGTACTCGAGCCTCTTATCAATTCAAGCTATCGCTCATAACTATGCTACCGTTGAGTCTCAAATCAAACACTGATAAAACTTCAAATGGCCCTAATTTCTATACGGTGCATCCTACACCTATCAAACTTTTTAACAGTTAAATGCTTGTAACTTTTTATTGGAGCGTCATAAAATCTTGAAATTTTGTGACAATAAAATACTCGAGCCTCTCGTCAATTTAAGCTTTCGCTCATAGCTATGCTACCTTTGAGTCCTAAATCAAACACTGATAAAAATTCAAATGACCCTAACTTCTATACGGTTCATCCTATACCTATCAAAGTTTGTAGCAATCAAATGCTTGTAACTTTTTACTGGAGCGTCATAAAACCTTGAAATTTGGTGACAATAAAGTACTCGAGCCTCTTATCAATTCAAGCTATCGCTCATAACTATGCTACCGTTGAGTCCCAAATCAAACACTGATAAAACTTCAAATGGCCCTAACTTCTATACAGTGCATCCTATACCTATCAAAGTTTGCAACAATCAAATGCTTGTAACTTTTTACTGGAGCTTAATAAAATCTTGAAATTTTGTGACAATAAAGTACTGGAGCCTCTTATAAATTTAAGCTATCGTTCATAGCTATGCTACCCTTGAGTCCCAAATCAAACACTGATAAAACTTCAAATGGCCCTAATTTCTATACGGTGCATCCTACACCTATCAAACTTTTTAACAGTTAAATGCTTGTAACTTCTTACTGGAGAGTCATAAAATCATGAAATTTTGTGACAATAAAGGACTCGAGCCTCTTGTAAATTGAAGATATCGCTCATAGCTATGCTACCCTTGAGTCCCAAATCAAACACTGATAAACTTCAAATGGCCCTAACTTCTATACGGTACGTCCTACACCTATCATAGTTTGCAACACTCAAATGCTTGTAACTTTTTACTGGAGCGTCATACAACCTTGAAATTTGGTAACAATAAAGTACTCGAGCCTCTTATCAATTCAAACTATCGCTCATAGCTATGCTACCCTTGATTGCCAAATCAACCAATGCTAAAACTTCAAATGGCCCTAACGGTGCGTCCTATACCTATCAAAGTTTGCAACAATCAAATGCTTGTAACATTTTATTGGAGCGTAATAAAGTCTTGAAATTTTGTGACAATAAAGCACTCGAGCCTCTTATCAATTTAAGCTATCGCTCATAGCTATGCTACCCTTGTGTCCCAAATCAAACACTGATAAAACTTCAAATGGCCCTAACTTCTATACGGTGGATCCTACACCTATCAAAGTTTGCAACAATCAAATGCTTGAAAATTTTTACTGGAGCGTCATAACACCTTGAAATTTGGTGACAATAAAGTACTCGAGCCTCTTATCAATTCAAGCTATCGCTCATAACTATGCTACCGTTGAGTCTCAAATCAAACACTGATAAAACTTCAAATGGCCCTAATTTCTATACGGTGCATCCTACACCTATCAAACTTTTTAACAGTTAAATGCTTGTAACTTTTTACTGGAGCGTCATAAAATCTTGAAATTTTGTGACAATAAAATACTCGAGCCTCTCGTCAATTTAAGCTTTCGCTCATAGTTATGCTACCTTTGAGTCCTAAATCAAACACTGATAAAAATTCAAATGACCCTAACTTCTATACGGTTCATCCTATACCTATCAAAGTTTGTAGCAATCAAATGCTTGTAACTTTTTACTGGAGCGTCATAAAACCTTGAAATTTGGTGACAATAAAGTACTCGAGCCTCTTATCAATTCAAGCTATCGCTCATAACTATGCTACCGTTGAGTCCCAAATCAAACACTGATAAAACTTCAAATGGCCCTAACTTCTATACAGTGCATCCTATACCTATCAAAGTTTGCAACAATCAAATGCTTGTAACTTTTTACTGGAGCTTAATAAAATCTTGAAATTTTGTGACAATAAAGTACTGGAGCCTCTTATAAATTTAAGCTATCGTTCATAGCTATGCTACCCTTGAGTCCCAAATCAAACACTGATAAAACTTCAAATGGCCCTAATTTCTATACGGTGCATCCTACACCTATCAAACTTTTTAACAGTTAAATGCTTGTAACTTCTTACTGGAGAGTCATAAAATCATGAAATTTTGTGACAATAAAGGACTCGAGCCTCTTGTAAATTGAAGATATCGCTCATAGCTATGCTACCCTTGAGTCCCAAATCAAACACTGATAAACTTCAAATGGCCCTAACTTCTATACGGTACGTCCTACACCTATCATAGTTTGCAACACTCAAATGCTTGTAACTTTTTACTGGAGCGTCATACAACCTTGAAATTTGGTAACAATAAAGTACTCGAGCCTCTTATCAATTCAAACTATCGCTCATAGCTATGCTACCCTTGATTGCCAAATCAACCAATGCTAAAACTTCAAATGGCCCTAACGGTGCGTCCTATACCTATCAAAGTTTGCAACAATCAAATGCTTGTAACATTTTATTGGAGCGTAATAAAGTCTTGAAATTTTGTGACAATAAAGCACTCGAGCCTCTTATCAATTTAAGCTATCGCTCATAGCTATGCTACCCTTGTGTCCCAAATCAAACACTGATAAAACTTCAAATGGCCCTAACTTCTATACGGTGGATCCTACACCTATCAAAGTTTGCAACAATCAAATGCTTGAAAATTTTTACTGGAGCGTCATAACACCTTGAAATTTGGTGACAATAAAGTACTCGAGCCTCTTATCAATTCAAGCTATCGCTCATAACTATGCTACCGTTGAGTCTCAAATCAAACACTGATAAAACTTCAAATGGCCCTAATTTCTATACGGTGCATCCTACACCTATCAAACTTTTTAACAGTTAAATGCTTGTAACTTTTTACTGGAGCGTCATAAAATCTTGAAATTTTGTGACAATAAAATACTCGAGCCTCTCGTCAATTTAAGCTTTCGCTCATAGTTATGCTACCTTTGAGTCCTAAATCAAACACTGATAAAAATTCAAATGACCCTAACTTCTATACGGTTCATCCTATACCTATCAAAGTTTGTAGCAATCAAATGCTTGTAACTTTTTACTGGAGCGTCATAAAACCTTGAAATTTGGTGACAATAAAGTACTCGAGCCTCTTATCAATTCAAGCTATCGCTCATAACTATGCTACCGTTGAGTCCCAAATCAAACACTGATAAAACTTCAAATGGCCCTAACTTCTATACAGTGCATCCTATACCTATCAAAGTTTGCAACAATCAAATGCTTGTAACTTTTTACTGGAGCTTAATAAAATCTTGAAATTTTGTGACAATAAAGTACTGGAGCCTCTTATCAATTTAAGCTATCGTTCATAGCTATGCTACCCTTGAGTCCCAAATCAAACACTGATAAAACTTCAAATGGCCCTAATTTCTATACGGTGCATCCTACACCTATCATAGTTTGCAACACTCAAATGCTTGTAACTTTTTACTGGAGCGTCATACAACCTTGAAATTTGGTAACAATAAAGTACTCGAGCCTCTTATCAATTCAAACTATCGCTCATAGCTATGCTACCCTTGATTGCCAAATCAACCAATGCTAAAACTTCAAATGGCCCTAACGGTGCGTCCTATACCTATCAAAGTTTGCAACAATCAAATGCTTGAAACATTTTATTGGAGCGTAATAAAGTCTTGAAATTTTGTGACAATAAAGTACAAGAGCCTCTTGTCAATTTAAGCTATCGCTCATAGCTATGCTACCCTTGAGTCCCAAATCAAACACTGATAAAACTTCAAATGGCGCTAACTTTAAGCTATCACTCATAGCTATGCTACCCTTGAGTTCCAAATCAAACACTGACAAAACTTCAAATGGCCCTAACTTCTATACGGTGCGATATATACCTATCAAAGTATGCAACATTCAAAGGCTTGTAACTTCTTACTGGAGAGTCATAAAATCATGAAATTTTGTGACAATAAAGGACTCGAGCCTCTTGTAAATTGAAGCTATCGCTCATAGCTATGCTACCCTTGAGTCCCAAATCAAACACTGATAAACTTCAAATGGCCCTAACTTCTATACGGTGCGTCCTACACCTATCATAGTTTGTAACAATCAAATGCTTGTAACTTTTTACTGGAGCTTAATAAAATCTTGAAATTTTGTGACAATAAAGTACTCGAGCCTCTTATCAATTCAAGCTATCGCTCATAGCTATCCTACCCTTGAGTCCCAAATTAAACACTGATACAATTTCAAATGGCCGTAACTTTTATCAAAGTTTGTAACATTCAAATGCTTGTAACATTTTATTGGAGCGTAATAAAGTTTTGCAATTTTGTGACAATAAAGTACTCGAGCCTCTTGTCAATTTAAGGTATCGCTCATAGCTATGCTAACCTTGAGTCCCAAATCAAAGACTGATAAAACTTCAAATGGCCCTAACTTCTATACGGGGCGATATATACCTATCAAAGTATGCAACATTCAAAGGCTTGTAACTTCTTACTGGAGAGTCATAAAATCATGAAATTTTGTGACAATAAAGGACTCGAGCCTCTTGTAAATTGAAGCTTTCGCTCGTAGCTATGCTACCCTTGAGTCCCAAATCAAACACTGATAAACTTCAAATGGCCCTAACTTCTATACGGTGCGTCCTACACCTATCATAGTTTGCAACATTCAAATGCTTGTAACTTTTTACTGGAGCGTCATACAACCTTGAAATTTGGTAACAATAAAGTACTCGAGCCTCTTATCAATTCAAACTAAAGCTCATAGCTATGCTACCCTTGATTGCCAAATCAACCAATGCTAAAACTTCAAATGGCCCTAACGGGGCGTCCTATACCTATCAAAGTTTGCAACAATCAAATGCTTGTAACATTTTATTGGAGCGTAATAAAATCTTGAAATTTTGTGACAATAAAGTACTTGAGCCTCTTGTCAATTTAAGGTAACGCTCATAGCTATGCTACCCTTGAGTCCCAAATCAAAGACTGATAAAACTTCAAATGGCCCTAACTTCTATACGGTGCGATATATACCTATCAAAGTATGCAACATTCAAATGCTTGTAACTTTTTACTGGAGCGTCATAAAATCTTGAAATTTTGTGACAATAAAGTACTCGAGCCTCTTGTCAATTTAAGCTATCACTCATAGCTATGCTACCCTTGAGTCCCAAATTAAACACTGATAAACTTCAAATGGCCCTAACTTCTATACGGTGCGTCCTACACCTATCATAGTTTGCAACAATCAAATACTTGTAACTTTTTACTGGAGCGTCATAGAACCTTGAAATTTGGTGACAATAAAGTACTCGTGCCTCTTATCAGTTAAAGATGTCGCTCATTGATATGCTACCGTTGATTCCCAAATTAAACACTGGTAAAACAATGGCCCTAAATTTTCTCCTTTGCGTCCTACACTTATCAGACTTTGCGACATTCAAATGCTTGTAACTTTTTACTGGAGCGTCATAAAATCTTAAAATTTTGTGACTTTAAAGTACTCGGGTCTCTTATCAATTTAAGGTATAGCTCATAGCTATGCTACACTTGAGTCCCAAATCAAACACGTTTAAAACTTCAAATGGCGCTAACTTCTATACGGTGCGTCCTACACCTATCAAATTTTGCAACATTCAAATGCTTGTAACTTTTTATTGGAGCGTCATAAAATCTTGAAATTTTTGACAATAACGTACTCGAGCCTCTCGTCAGTTTAAGCTATCGCTCATAGCTATGCTACCCTTAATCAAACACTGATAAAATTTCAAATGGCCCTAACTTCTATACGGTGCGTGCTACACCTATCAAACTTTGCAACATTCAAATGCTTGTAACTTTTTACTGGAGCGTCATAAAATCTTGAAATTTTGTGACAATAAAATACTCGAGCCTCTCGTCAATTTAAGGTTTCGCTCATAGCTATGCTACCTTTGAGTCCCAAATCAAACACTGATAAAAATTCAAATGACCCTAACTTCTATACGGTGCATCCTATACCTATCAAAGTTTGTAACAATCAAATGCTTGTAACTTTTTACTGGAGCGTCATAAAATCTTCAAAGTTTGTGACAATAAAGTACTCGAGCCTCTTATCAATTCAAGCTATCGCTCATAGCTATGCTACCCTTGAGTCCCAAATCAAACACTGATAAAACTTCAAATGGCCCTAACTTCTATACGGTGCATCCTACACCTATCAAACTTTTCAACAGTTAAATGCTTGTAACTTCTTACTGGAGAGTCATCAAATCATGAAATTTTGTGACAATAAAGGCCTCGAGCCTCTTGTAAATTGAAGCTGTCGCTCATAGCTATGCTACCCTTGAGTCCCTACTCAACCACTGCTAAAACTTCAAATGGCCCTAACGGTGCGTCCTATACCTATCAAAGTTTGAAACAGTCAAATGCATGTAAATTTTTACTGGAGCGTCATAAAGCCTTGAAATTTGGTGACAATAAAGTACTCGTGCCTCTTATCAATTAAAGATGTCGCTCATTGATATGCTACCGTTGAGTCCCAAATTAAACACTGGTAAAACAATGGCCCTAAATTTTCTCCTTTGCGTCCTACACTTATCAGACTTTGCAACATTCAAATGCTTGTAACTTTTTACTGGAGCGTCATAAAATCTTAAAATTTTGTGACTTTAAAGTACTCGGGTCTCTTATCAATTTAAGGTATAGCTCATAGCTATGCTACACTTGAGTCCCAAATCAAACACTGATAAAACTTCAAATGGCCCTAACTTCTATACAAAGCGTCCTCTACCTATCAAAGTTTGCAAAATCAAATGCTTCTAACTTTTTATTGGAGCGTAATAAAGTCTTGAAATTTTGTGACAATAAAGTAGTCGATCCTTTTATCAATTTAACCTATCGCTCATAGCTATGCTACCCTTGAGTCCCAAATCAACCACTGCTAAAACTTCAAATGGCCCTAACGGTGCGTCCTATACCTATCAAAGTTTGAAAAAATCAAATGCTTGTAACTTTTTACTGGAGCGTCATAAAGCCTTGAAATTTGGTGACAATAAAGTACTCGTGCCTCTTATCAATTAAAGATGTCGCTCATTGATATGCTACCGTTGAGTCCCAAATAAAAAACTCTTGTAAAACAATGGCCCTAAATTTTCTCCTTAGCGTCCTACACTTATCAGACTTTGCAACATTCAAATGCTTGTAACTTTTTACTGGAGCGTCATAAAATCTTAAAATTTTGTGACTTTAAAATACTCGGGTCTCTTGTCAATTTAAGGTATCGCTCATAGCTATGCTGCTCTTGAGTCCCAAATCAACCACTGCTAAAACTTCAAATGGCCCTAACGGTGCGTGTTATACCTATCAAAGTTTGAAACAATCAAATGCTTGCAACTTTTTACTGGAGCGTCATAAAATCTTGAAATTTTGTGACATTAAAGTACTCGATCCTCTTATCAATTTAACCTATCGCTCATAGCTATGCTACCCTTGAGTCCCAAATCAAACACGTTTAAAACTTCAAATGGCGCTAACTTCTATACGGTGCGTCCTACACCTATCAAATTTTGCAACATTCAAATGCTTGTAACTTTTTATTGGAGCGTCATAAAATCTTGAAATTTTTGACAATAACGTACTCGAGCCTCTCGTCAGTTTAAGCTATCGCTCATAGCTATGCTACCCTTAATCAAACACTGATAAAATTTCAAATGGCCCTAACTTCTATACGGTGCGTGCTACACCTATCAAACTTTGCAACATTCAAATGCTTGTAACTTTTTACTGGAGCGTCATAAAATCTTGAAATTTTGTGACAATAAAATACTCGAGCCTCTCGTCAATTTAAGGTTTCGCTCATAGCTATGCTACCTTTGAGTCCCAAATCAAACACTGATAAAAATTCAAATGACCCTAACTTCTATACGGTGCATCCTATACCTATCAAAGTTTGTAACAATCAAATGCTTGTAACTTTTTACTGGAGCGTCATAAAACCTTGAAATTTGGTGACAATAAAGTACTCGAGTCTCTTATCAATTCAAGCTATCGCTCATAACTATGCTACCGTTGAGTCCCAAATCAAACACTGATAAAACTTCAAATGGCCCTAACTTCTATACAGTGCATCCTATACCTATCAAAGTTTGCAACAATCAAATGCTTGTAACTTTGTACTGGAGCTTAATAAAATCTTGAAATTTTGTGACAATAAAGTACTGGAGCCTCTTATCAATTTAAGCTATCGTTTATAGCTATGCTACCCTTGAGTCCCAAATCAAACACTGATAAAACTTCAAATGGCCCTAATTTCTATACGGTGCGTCCTACACCTATCAAAGTTTGCAACAATCAAATGCTTGTAACTTTTTACTGGAGCGTCATAAAACCTTGAAATTTGGTGACAATAAAGTACTCGTGCCTCTTGTCAATTAAACTTGTCGCTCATTGATATGCTACCCTTGAGTCCCAAATCAAACACTGAAAAAACAATGGTCCTAAATTCTCACCTTTGCGTCCCACACTTATCAGAATTTGAAATTTTGTGACAATAAAGTACTCGAGCCTCTTGTCAATTTAAGCTATCACTCATAGCTATGCTACCCTTGAGTCCCAAATCAAAAACTGATAAAACTTCAAATGCCCCTAACTTCTATACGGAGCGATATATACCTATCAAAGTATGCAACAATCGAATGCTTGTAACTTTTTACTGGGGTCATAAAATCTTGAAATTTTGTGTTAATAAAGAACTCGAGCCTCTTATCAATTTAAGCTATCGCTCATAGCTATGCTACCCTTGAGCCCCAAGTCAAACACTGATAAAATTTCAAATGGCCCTAACTTCTATACGGTGCGTCCTACACCTATCAAACTTTGCAACATTCAAATGCTTGTAACTTTTTACTGGAACGTCATACAACCTTAAAATTTGGTGGCAATAAAGTACTCGAGCCTCTTATCAATTTAAACTATCGCTCATAGCTATGCTACCCTTGAGTGCAAAATCAACCAATGCTAAAACTTCAAATTGCCCTAACGGTGCGTCCTATACCTATCAAAGTTTGCAACAATCAAATGCTTGTAAATTTTTATTGGAGCGTAATAAGCTCTTGAAATATTGTGACAACAAAGTAGTCGAGCCTCTTGTCAATTTAAGGTATCGCTCATAGCTATGCTACCCTTGAGTCCCATATCAAAGGTGATAAAACTTCAAATGGCCCTAACTTCTATACGGTGCGATATATACGTATCAAAGTATGCAACATTCAAATGCTTGTAAATTTTTACTGGAGCGTCATAAAATCTTGAAATTTTGTGACCTTAAAGTACTCGAGCCTCTTATCAATTTAAGCTATCACTCATAGCTATGGTACCCTTGAGTCCCAAATCAAACACTGATAAACTTCAAATGGCCCTAACTTCTATACGGTGCGTCCTACACCTATCAAAGTTTGCAACAATCAAATGCTTGTAACTTTTTACTGGAGCGTCATAAAACCTTGCAATTTGGTGACAATAAAGTACTCGTGCCTCTTGTCAATTAAAGTTGTCGCTCATTGATATGCTACCCTTGAGTCCCAAATCAAACACTGATAAAACAATGGTCCTAAATTCTCTCCTTTGCGTCCCACACTTATCAGACTTTGCAACAATCAAATGCTTGTAACTTTTTACTGGAGCGTCATAAAATCTTGAAATTTTGTGACAATAAAGTACTCGAGCCTCTTATCAATTTAAGCTATCGCTTATAGCTATGCTACCCTTGAGTTCCAAATCAAACAATGATAAAACTTCAAATGGCCCTAACTTCTCTACAGTGCGTCCTACACCTATCAAACTTTGCAACATTCAAATGGTTGTAACTTTTTACTGGAACGTCATACAACCTTAAAATTTGGTGGCAATAAAGTACTCGAGCCTCTTATCAATTTAAACTATCGCTCATAGCTATGCTACCCTTGAGTGCAAAATCAACCAATGCTAAAACTTCAAATTGCCCTAACGGTGCGTCCTATACCTATCAAAGTTTGCAACAATCAAATGCTTGTAAATTTTTATTGGAGCGTAATAAGCTCTTGAAATATTGTGACAACAAAGTAGTCGAGCCTCTTGTCAATTTAAGGTATCGCTCATAGCTATGCTACCCTTGAGTCCCAAATCAAAGACTGATAAAACTTCAAATGGCCCTAACTTCTATACGGTACGATATATACCTATCAAAGTATGCAACATTCAAATGCTTGTAACTTTTTACTGGAGCGTCATAAAATCTTGAAATTTTGTGACCTTAAAGTACCCGAGCCTCTTGTCAATTTAAGCTATCACTCATAGCTATGCTACCCTTGAGTCCTAAATCAAACACTGATAAACTTCAAATGGCCCTAACTTCTATACGGTGCGTCCTACACCTATCAAAGTTTGCAACAATCAAATGCTTGTAACTTTTTACTGGAGCGTCATAAAACCTTGAAATTTGGTGACAATAAAGTACTCGTGCCTCTTGTCAATTAAAGTTGTCGCTCATTGATATGATACCTTTGAGTCCCAAATCAAACACTGATAAAACAATGGTCCTAAATTCTCTCCTTTGCGTCCCACACTTATCAGAGTTTGCAACAATCAAATGCTTGTAACTTTTTACTGGAGCGTCATAAAATCTTGAAATTTTGTGACCTTAAAGTACTCGAGCCTCTTATCAATTGAAGCTATCAGTCATAGCTAGGCTACCCTTGAGCCCTAAATCAAACACTGATAAACTTCAAATGGCCCTAACTTCTATACGGTGCGTCCTACACCTATCAAAGTTTCCAACAATCAAATGCTTGTAACTTTTTACTGGAGCGTCATAAAACCTTGAAATTTGGTGACAATAAAGTACTCGTGCCTCTTGTCAATTAAAGTTGTCGCTCATTGATATGCTACCCTTGAGTCCCAGATCAAACACTGAAAAAATAATGGTCCTAAATTCTCTCCTTTGCGTCCCACACTTATCAGACTTTGCAACAATCAAATGCTTGTAACTTTTTACTGGAGCGTCATAAAATCTTGAAATTTTGTGACAATAAAGTACTCGAGCCTCTTATCAATTTAAGCTATCGCTCATAGCTATGCTACCCTTGAGCCCCAAATCAAACACTGATAAAATTTCAAATGGCCCTAACTTCTATACTGTGTGTCCTACACCTATCAAACTCTGCAACATTCAAATGCTTGTAACTTTTTACTGGAACGTCATACAACCTTAAAATTTGGTGACAATAAAGTACTCGAGCCTCTTATCAATTTAAACTATCGCTCATAGCTATGCTACCCTTGAGTGCTAAATCAACCAATGCTAAAACTTCAAATGGCCCCAACGGTACGTCCTATACCTATCAAAGTTTGCAACAATCAAATGCTTGTAAATTTTTATTGGAGCGTAATAAGGTCTTGAAATTTTGTGACAACAAAGTAGTCGAACCTCTTGTCAATTTAAGGTATCGCTCATAGCTATGCTACCCTTGAGTCCCAAAACAAAGACTGATAAACTTCAAATGGCCCTAACTTCTATACAGTGCGTCCTACACCTATCAAAGTTTGCAACGATCATATGCTTGCAACTTTTTACTGGAGCGTCATAAAACCTTGAAATTTGGTGACAATAAAGTACTCGAGCCTCTTATCAATTAAGGCTATCGCTCATAGCTATGCTACACTTGAGTCCCAAATCAAACACTGATAAAATTTCAGTGGCCCTAAATTCTATACGGTGCGTCCTACACCTATCAAACTTTGCAACATACAAATGCTTGTAACTTTTTACTGGAGCGTCATACAACCTTGAAATTTGGTGACAATAAATTAATCGAGCCACTTATCAATTCAAACTATCGCTAATAGATATGCTACCCTTGAGTCCCAAATCAACCAATGCTAAAACTTCAAATGGCTCTAACGGTGCGTCCTATACCTATCAAAGTTTGCAACAATCAAATGCTTGTAACTTTTTATTGGAGCGTAATAAGGTCTTGAAATTTTGCGACAATAAAGTAGTCGATCCTCTTGTCAATTTAAGGTATCGCTCATAGCTATGCTACCCTTGAGTCCCATATCAAAGGTGATAAAACTTCAAATGGCCCTAACTTCTATACGGTGCGATATATACGTATCAAAGTATGCAACATTCATATGCTTGTAACTTTTTACTGGAGCGTCATAAAATCTTGAAATTTTGTGACTTTAAATTACTCGAGCCTCTTATCAATTTAAGCTATCACTCATAGCTATGGTACCCTTGAGTCCCAAATCAAACACTGATAAACTTCAAATGGCCCTAACTTCTATACGGTGCGTCCTACACCTATCAAAGTTTGCAACAATCAAATGCTTGTAACTTTTTAATGGAGCGTCATAAAACCTTGGAATTTGGTGACAATAAAGTACTCGTGCCTCTTGTCAATTAAAGTTGTCGCTCATTGATATGCTACCCTTGAGTCCCAAATCAAACACTGATAAAACAATGGTCCTAAATTCTCTCCTTTGCGTCCCACACTTATCAGACTTTGCAACAATCAAATGCTTGTAACTTTTTACTGGAGCGTCATACAACCTTGAAATTTGGTGACAATAAAGTACTCGAGCCACTTATCAATTCAAACTATCGCTTATAGCTATGCTACCCTTGAGTCCCAAATCAACCAATGCTAAAACTTCAAATGGCCCTAACGGTGCGTCTTATGCCTATCAAAGTTTGCAACAATCAAATGCTTGTAACTTTTAATAAACTGTTGAAATTTTGTGACAATGAAGTAGTCGAGCCTCTTGTCAATTTAAGGTATCGCTCATAGCTATGCTACCCTTGAGTCCAAAATCAAAGACTGATTAAACTTCAAATGGCCCTAACTTCTATACGGTGCGATATATACCTATCAAAGTATTCAACATTCAAATGCTTGTATCTTTTTACTGGAGCTTAATAAAATCTTAAAATTTTGTGACAATAAAGCACTCGAGCCTCTTATCAATTTAAGCTATCGCTCATAGCTATGCTACCCTTGAGTCCCAAATCAAACACTGATAAAACTTCAAATGGCCCTAACTTCTATACGGTGCATCCTACACCTATCAAAGTTTGCAACAATCAAATGCTTGAACATTTTTACTGGAGCGTCATAAAACCTTGAAATTTGGTGACAATAAAGTACTCGAGCCTCTTATCAATTCAAGCCATCGCTCATAGCTATGCTACCCTTCAGTCCCAAATCAAACACTGATAAAACTTCAAATGGCCCTAACTTCTATACGGTGCGTCCTATACCTATCAAAGTTTGCAACAACCAGATGCTGTAACTTTTTACTGGAGCTTAATAAAATCTTAAAATTTTGTGACAATAAAGCACTCGAGCCTCTTATCAATTTAAGCTATCGCTCATAGCTATGCTACCCTTGTGTCCCAAATCAAACACTGATAAAACTTCAAATGGCCCTAACTTCTATACGGTGGATCCTACACCTATCAAAGTTTGCAACAATCAAATGCTTGAAAATTTTTACTGGAGCGTCATAACACCTTGAAATTTGGTGACAATAAAGTACTCGAGCCTCTTATCAATTCATGCTATCGCTCATAACTATGCTACCGTTGAGTCCCAAATCAAACACTGATAAAACTTCAAATGGCCCTAATTTCTATACGGTGCATCCTACACCTATCAAACTTTTTAACAGTTAAATGCTTGTAACTTTTTACTGGAGCGTCATAAAATCTTGAAATTTTGTGACAATAAAATACTCGAGCCTCTCGTCAATTTAAGCTTTCGCTCATAGCTATGCTACCTTTGAGTCCCAAATCAAACACTGATAAAAATTCAAATGACCCTAACTTCTATACGGTGCATCCTATACCTATCAAAGTTTGTAGCAATCAAATGCTTGTAACTTTTTACTGGAGCGTCATAAAACCTTGAAATTTGGTGACAATAAAGTACTCGAGCCTCTTATCAATTCAAGCTATCGCTCATAACTATGCTACCGTTGAGTCCCAAATCAAACACTGATAAAACTTCAAATGGCCCTAACTTCTATACAGTGCATCCTATACCTATCAAAGTTTGCAACAATCAAATGCTTGTAACTTTTTACTGGAGCTTAATAAAATCTTGAAATTTTGTGACAATAAAGTACTGGAGCCTCTTATCAATTTAAGCTATCGTTCATAGCTATGCTACCCTTGAGTCCCAAATCAAACACTGATAAAACTTCAAATGGCCCTAATTTCTATAAGGTGCATCCTACACCTATCAACCTTTTTAACAGTTAAATGCTTGTAACTTCTTACTGGAGAGTCATAAAATCATGAAATTTTGTGACAATAAAGGACTCGAGCCTCTTGTAAATTGAAGATATCGCTCATAGCTATGCTACCCTTGAGTCCCAAATTAAACACTGATAAACTTCAAATGGCCCTAACTTCTATACGGTACGTCCTACACCTATCATAGTTTGCAACACTCAAATGCTTGTAACTTTTTACTGGAGCGTCATACAACCTTGAAATTTGGTAACAATAAAGTACTCGAGCCTCTTATCAATTCAAACTATCGCTCATAGCTATGCTACCCTTGATTGCCAAATCAACCAATGCTAAAACTTCAAATGGCCCTAACGGTGCGTCCTATACCTATCAAAGTTTGCAACAATCAAATGCTTGTAACATTTTATTGGAGCGTAATAAAGTCTTGAAATTTTGTGACAATAAAGTACAAGAGCCTCTTGTCAACTTAAGCTATCGCTCATAGCTATGCTACCCTTGAGTCCCAAATCAAACACTGATAAAACTTCAAATGGCGCTAACTTCTATACGGTGCGATATATACCTATCAAAGTATGCAACATTCAAATGCTTGTAACTTTTTACTGGAGCGTCATAAAATCTTCAAAGTTTGTGACACTAAAGTACTCGAGCCTGTTATCAATTCAAACTATCGCTCATAGCTATGCTACCCTTGAGTCCCTACTCAACCAATGCTAAAACTTCAAATGGCCCTAACGGAGCGTCCTATACCTATCAAAGTTTGCAACAATCAAATCCTTGTAACTTTTTACTGGAGCTTAATAAAATCTTGAAATTTTGTGACAATAAAGCACTCGAGCCTCTTATCAATTTAAGCTATCGCTCATAGCTATGCTACCCTTGAATCCCAAATCAAACACTGATAAAACTTCAAATGGCCCTAACTTCTATACGGTGCGCCCTATACCTATCAATGTTTGTAACAATCAAATGCTTGTAACTTTATACTGGAGCGTCATAAAACCTTGAAATTTTGTGACAATAAAGTACTCGAGCCTCTTGTCAATTTAAGCTATCACTCATAGCTATGCTACCCTTGAGTTCCAAATCAAACACTGACAAAACTTCAAATGGCCCTAACTTCTATACGGTGCGATATATACCTATCAAAGTATGCAACATTCAAAGGCTTGTAACTTCTTACTGGAGAGTCATAAAATCATGAAATTTTGTGACAATAAAGGACTCGAGCCTCTTGTAAATTGAAGCTATCGCTCATAGCTATGCTACCCTTGAGTCCCAAATCAAACACTGATAAACTTCAAATGGCCCTAACTTCTATACGGTGCGTCCTACACCTATCATAGTTTGGAACAATCAAATGCTTGTAACTTTTTACTGGAGCTTAATAAAATCTTGAAATTTTGTGACAATAAAGTACTCGAGCCTCTTATCAATTCAAGCTATCGCTCATAGCTATCCTACCCTTGAGTCCCAAATTAAACACTGATACAATTTCAAATGGCCGTAACTTTTATCAAAGTTTGTAACATTCAAATGCTTGTAACATTTTATTGGAGCGTAATAAAGTTTTGCAATTTTGTGACAATAAAGTACTCGAGCCTCTTGTCAATTTAAGGTATCGCTCATAGCTATGCTAACCTTGAGTCCCAAATCAAAGACTGATAAAACTTCAAATGGCCCTAACTTCTATATGGGGCGATATATACCTATCAAAGTATGCAACATTCAAAGGCTTGTAACTTCTTACTGGAGAGTCATAAAATCATGAAATTTTGTGACAAAAAAGGACTCGAGCCTCTTGTAAATTGAAGCTTTCGCTCGTAGCTATGCTACCCTTGAGTCCCAAATCAAACACTGATAAACTTCAAATGGCCCTAACTTCTATACAGTGCGTCCTACACCTATCATAGTTTGCAACATTCAAATGCTTGTAACTTTTTACTGGAGCGTCATACAACCTTGAAATTTGGTAACAATAAAGTACTCGAGCCTCTTATCAATTCAAACTAAAGCTCATAGCTATGCTACCCTTGATTGCCAAATCAACCAATGCTAAAACTTCAAATGGCCCTAACGGTGCGTCCTATACCTATCAAAGTTTGCAACAATCAAATGCTTGTAACATTTTATTGGAGCGTAATAAAATCTTGAAATTTTGTGACAATAAAGGACTTGAGCCTCTTGTCAATTTAAGGTATCGCTCATAGCTATGCTACCCTTGAGTCCCAAATCAAAGACTGATAAAACTTCAAATGGCCCTAACTTCTATACGGTGCGATATATACCTATCAAAGTATGCAACATTCAAATGCTTGTAACTTTTTACTGGAGCGTCATAAAATCTTGAAATTTTGTGACAATAAAGTACTCGAGCCTCTTGTCAATTTATGCTATCACTCATAGCTATGCTACCCTTGAGTCCCAAATCAAACACTGATAAACTTCAAATGGCCCTAACTTCTATACGGTGCATCCTACACCTATCATAGTTTGCAACAATCAAATACTTGTAACTTTTTACTGGAGCGTCATAGAACCTTGAAATTTGGTGACAATAAAGTACTCGTGCCTCTTATCAGTTAAAGATGTCGCTCATTGATATGCTACCGTTGATTCCCAAATTAAACACTGGTAAAACAATGGCCCTAAAGTTTCTCCTTTGCGTCCTACACTTATCAGACTTTGCAACAATCAAATGCTTGTAACTTTTTACTGGAGCGTCATAAAATCTTCAAAGTTTGTGACAATAAAGTACTCGAGCCTCTTATCAATTCAAGCTATCGCTCATAGCTATGCTACCCTTGAGTCCCAAATCAAACACTGATAAAACTTCAAATGGCCCTAACTTCTATACGGTGCATCCTACACCTATCAAACTTTTCAACAGTTAAATGCTTGTAACTTCTTACTGGAGAGTCATAAAATCATGATATTTTGTGACAATAAAGGACTCGAGCCTCTTGTAAATTGAAACTGTCGCTCATAGCTATGCTACCCTTGAGTCCCTACTCAACCACTGCTAAAACTTCAAATGGCCCTAACGGTGCGTCCTATACCTATCAAAGTTTGAAAAAATCAAATGCTTGTAACTTTTTACTGGAGCGTCATAAAATGTTGAAATTTTGTGACAATAAAGTACTCGAGCCTCTTGTCAATTTAAGCTATCACTCATAGCTATGCTACCCTTGAGTCCCAAATCAAACACTGATAAACTTCAAATGGCCCTAACTTCTATACGGTGCGTCCTACACCTATCATAGTTTGCAACAATCAAATACTTGTAACTTTTTACTGGAGCGTCATAGAACCTTGAAATTTGGTGACAATAAAGTACTCGTGCCTCTTATCAGTTAAAGATGTCGCTCATTGATATGCTACCGTTGATTCCCAAATTAAACACTGGTAAAACAATGGCCCTAAATTTTCTCCTTTGCGTCCTACACTTATCAGACTTTGCAACAATCAAATGCTTGTAACTTTTTATTGGAGCGTAATAAGGTCTTGAAATTTTGCGACAATAAAGTAGTCGAGCCTCTTGTCAATTTAAGGTATCGCTCATAGCTATGCTACCCTTGAGTCCCATATCAAAGGTGATAAAACTTCAAATGGCCCTAACTTCTATACGGTGCGATATATACGTATCAAAGTATGCAACATTCATATGCTTGTAACTTTTTACTGGAGCGTCATAAAATCTTGAAATTTTGTGACTTTAAATTACTCGAGCCTCTTATCAATTTAAGCTATCACTCATAGCTATGGTACCCTTGAGTCCCAAATCAAACACTGATAAACTTCAAATGGCCCTAACTTCTATACGGTACGTCCTACACCTATCAAAGTTTGCAACAATCAAATGCTTGTAACTTTTTACTGGAGCGTCATAAAACCTTGGAATTTGGTGACAATAAAGTACTCGTGCCTCTTGTCAATTAAAGTTGTCGCTCATTGATATGCTACCCTTGAGTCCCAAATCAAACACTGATAAAACAATGGTCCTAAATTCTCTCCTTTGCGTCCCACACTTATCAGACTTTGCAACAATCAAATGCTTGTAACTTTTTACTGGAGCTTCATACAACCTTGAAATTTGGTGACAATAAAGTACTCGAGCCACTTATCAATTCAAACTATCGCTTATAGCTATGCTACCCTTGAGTCCCAAATCAACCAATGCTAAAACTTCAAATGGCCCTAACGGTGCGTCTTATGCCTATCAAAGTTTGCAACAATCAAATGCTTGTAACTTTTAATAAACTGTTGAAATTTTGTGACAATGAAGTAGTCGAGCCTCTTGTCAATTTAAAGTATCGCTCATAGCTATGCTACCCTTGAGTCCAAAATCAAAGACTGATTAAACTTCAAATGGCCCTAACTTCTATACGGTGCGATATATACCTATCAAAGTATTCAACATTCAAATGCTTGTAACTTTTTACTGGAGCTTAATAAAATCTTAAAATTTTGTGACAATAAAGCACTCGAGCCTCTTATCAATTTAAGCTATCGCTCATAGCTATGCTACCCTTGAGTCCCAAATCAAACACTGATAAAACTTCAAATGGCCCTAACTTCTATACGGTGCATCCTACACCTATCAAAGTTTGCAACAATCAAATGCTTGAACATTTTTACTGGAGCGTCATAAAACCTTGAAATTTGGTGACAATAAAGTACTCGAGCCTCTTATCAATTCAAGCCATCGCTCATAGCTATGCTACCCTTCAGTCCCAAATCAAACACTGATAAAACTTCAAATGGCCCTAACTTCTATACGGTGCGTCCTATACCTATCAAAGTTTGCAACAACCAAATGCTTGTAACTTTTTACTGGAGCTTAATAAAATCTTAAAATTTTGTGACAATAAAGCACTCGAGCCTCTTATCAATTTAAGCTATCGCTCATAGCTATGCTACCCTTGTGTCCCAAATCAAACACTGATAAAACTTCAAATGGCCCTAACTTCTATACGGTGGATCCTACACCTATCAAAGTTTGCAACAATCAAATGCTTGAAAATTTTTACTGGAGCGTCATAACACCTTGAAATTTGGTGACAATAAAGTACTCGAGCCTCTTATCAATTCAAGCTATCGCTCATAACTATGCTACCGTTGAGTCCCAAATCAAACACTGATAAAACTTCAAATGGCCCTAATTTCTATACGGTGCATCCTACACCTATCAAACTTTTTAACAGTTAAATGCTTGTAACTTTTTACTGGAGCGTCATAAAATCTTGAAATTTTGTGACAATAAAATACTCGAGCCTCTCGTCAATTTAAGCTTTCGCTCATAGCTATGCTACCTTTGAGTCCCAAATCAAACACTGATAAAAATTCAAATGACCCTAACTTCTATACGGTGCATCCTATACCTATCAAAGTTTGTAGCAATCAAATGCTTGTAACTTTTTACTGGAGCGTCATAAAACCTTGAAATTTGGTGACAATAAAGTACTCGAGCCTCTTATCAATTCAAGCTATCGCTCATAACTATGCTACCGTTGAGTCCCAAATCAAACACTGATAAAACTTCAAATGGCCCTAACTTCTATACAGTGCATCCTATACCTATCAAAGTTTGCAACAATCAAATGCTTGTAACTTTTTACTGGAGCTTACTAAAATCTTGAAATTTTGTGACAATAAAGTACTGGAGCCTCTTATCAATTTAAGCTATCGTTCATAGCTATGCTACCCTTGAGTCCCAAATCAAACACTGATACAACTTCAAATGGCCCTAATTTCTATACGGTGCATCCTACACCTATCAAACTTTTTAACAGTTAAATGCTTGTAACTTCTTACTGGAGAGTCATAAAATCATGAAATTTTGTGACAATAAAGGACTCGAGCCTCTTGTAAATTGAAGATATCGCTCATAGCTATGCTACCCTTGAGTCCCAAATTAAACACTGATAAACTTCAAATGGCACTAACTTCTATACGGTACGTCCTACACCTATCATAGTTTGCAACACTCAAATGCTTGTAACTTTTTACTGGAGCGTCATACAACCTTGAAATTTGGTAACAATAAAGTACTCGAGCCTCTTATCAATTCAAACTATCGCTCATAGCTATGCTACCCTTGATTGCCAAATCAACCAATGCTAAAACTTCAAATGGCCCTAACGGTGCGTCCTATACCTATCAAAGTTTGCAACAATCAAATGCTTGTAACATTTTATTGGAGCGTAATAAAGTCTTGAAATTTTGTGACAATAAAGTACAAGAGCCTCTTGTCAATTTAAGCTATCGCTCATAGCTATGCTACCCTTGAGTCCCAAATCAAACACTGATAAAACTTCAAATGGCGCTAACTTCTATACGGTGCGATATATACCTATCAAAGTAAGCAACATTCAAATGCTTGTAACTTTTTACTGGAGCGTCATAAAATCTTCAAAGTTTGTGACAATAAAGTACTCGAGCCTCTTATCAATTCAAACTATCGCTCATAGCTATGCTACCCTTGAGTCCCTACTCAACCAATGCTAAAACTTCAAATGGCCCTAACGGTGCGTCCTATACCTATCAAAGTTTGCAACAATCAAATCCTTGTAACTTTTTACTGGAGCTTAATAAAATCTTGAAAATTTGTGACAATAAAGCACTCGAGCCTCTTATCAATTTAAGCTATCGCTCATAGCTATGCTACCCTTGAATCCCAAATCAAACACTGATAAAACTTCAAATGGCCCTAACTTATATACGGTGCGTCCTATACCTATCAAAGTTTGTAACAATCAAATGCTTGTAACTTTTTACTGGAGCGTCATAAAATCTTGAAATTTTGTGACAATAGAGTACTCGAGCCTCTTGTCAATTTAAGCTATCACTCATAGCTATGTTACCCTTGAGTTCCAAATCAAACACTGACAAAACTTCAAATGGCCCTAACTTCTATACGGTGCGATATATACCTATCAAAGTATGCAACATTCAAAGGCTTGTAACTTCTTACTGGAGAGTCATAAAATCATGAAATTTTGTGACAATAAAGGACTCGAGCCTCTTGTAAATTGATGCTATCGCTCATAGCTATGCTACCATTGAGTCCCAAATCAAACACTGATAAACTTCAAATGGCCCTAACTTCTATACGGTGCGTCCTACACCTATCAGAGTTTGGAACAATCAAATGCTTGTAACTTTTTACTGGAGCTTAATAAAATCTTGAAATTTTGTGACAATAAAGTACTCGAGCCTCTTATCAATTCAAGCTATCGCTCATAGCTATCCTACCCTTGAGTCCCAAATTAAACACTGATACAATTTCAAATGGCCGTAACTTTTATCAAAGTTTGTAACATTCAAATGCTTGTAACATTTTATTGGAGCGTAATAAAGTTTTGCAATTTTGTGACAATAAAGTACTCGAGCCTCTTGTAAATTGAAGCTTTCGCTCGTAGCTATGCTACCCTTGAGTCCCAAATCAAACACTGATAAACTTCAAATGGCCCTAACTTCTATACGGTGCGTCCTACACCTATCATAGTTTGCAACATTCAAATGCTTGTAACTTTTTACTGGAGCGTCATACAACCTTGAAATTTGGTAACAATAAAGTACTCGAGCCTCTTATCAATTCAAACTAAAGCTCATAGCTATGCTACCCTTGATTGCCAAATCAACCAATGCTAAAACTTCAAATGGCCCTAACGGTGCATCCTATACCTATCAAAGTTTGCAACAATCAAATGCTTGTAACATTTTATTGGAGCGTAATAAAATCTTGAAATTTTGTGACAATAAAGTACTTGAGCCTCTTGTCAATTTAAGGTATCGCTCCTAGCTATGCTACCCTTGAGTCCCAAATCAAAGACTGATAAACTTCAAATGGCCCTAACTTCTATACGGTGCGTCCTACACCTATCAAAGTTTGCAACAATCAAATGCTTGTAACTTTTTAGTGGAGCGTCATAAAACCTTGGAATTTGGTGACAATAAAGTACTCGTGCCTCTTGTCAATTAAAGTTGTCGCTCAGTGATATGCTACCCTTGAGTCCCAAATCAAACACTGATAAAACAATGGTCCTAAATTCTCTCCTTTGCGTCCCACACTTATCAGACTTTGCAACAATCAAATGCTTGTAACTTTTTACTGGAGCGTCATACAACCTTGAAATTTTGTGACAATAAAGTACTCGAGCCACTTATCAATTCAAACTATCGCTTATAGCTATGCTACCCTTGAGTCCCAAATCAACCAATGCTAAAACTTCAAATGGCCCTAACGGTGCGTCTTATGCCTATCAAAGTTTGCAACAATCAAATGCTTGTAACTTTTAATAAACTGTTGAAATTTTGTGACAATGAAGTAGTCGAGCCTCTTGTCAATTTAAGGTATCGCTCATAGCTATGCTACCCTTGAGTCCACAATCAAAGACTGATTAAACTTCAAATGGCCCTAACTTCTATACGGTGCGATATATACCTATCAAAGTATTCAACATTCAAATGCTTGTAAATTTTTACTGGAGCTTAATAAAATCTTAAAATTTTGTGACAATAAAGCACTCGAGCCTCTTATCAATTTAAGCTATCGCTCATAGCTATGCTACCCTTGAGTCCCAAATCAAACACTGATAAAACTTCAAATGGCCCTAACTTCTATACGGTGCATCCTACACCTATCAAAGTTTGCAACAATCAAATGCTTGAAAATTTTTACTGGAGCGTCATAACACCTTGAAATTTGGTGACAATAAAGTACTCGAGCCTCTTATCAATTCAAGCTATCGCTCATAACTATGCTACCGTTGAGTCCCAAATCAAACACTGTTAAAACTTCAAATGGCCCTAATTTCTATACGGTGCATCCTACACCTATCAAACTTTTTAACAGTTAAATGCTTGTAACTTTTTACTGGAGCGTCATAAAATCTTGAAATTTTGTGACAATAAAATACTCGAGCCTCTCGTCAATTTAAGGTTTCGCTCATAGCTATGCTACCTTTGAGTCCCAAATCAAACACTGATAAAAATTCAAATGACCCTAACTTCTATACGGTGCATCCTATACCTATCAAAGTTTGTAGCAATCAAATGCTTGTAACTTTTTACTGGAGCGTCATAAAACCTTGAAATTTGGTGACAATAAAGTACTCGAGCCTCTTATCAATTCAAGCTATCGCTCATAACTATGCTACCGTTGAGTCCCAAATCAAACACTGATAAAACTTCAAATGGCCCTAACGGTGCGTCCTATACCTATCAAAGTTTGCAACAATCAAATGCTTGTAACATTTTATTGGAGCGTAATAAAGTCTTGAAATTTTGTGACAATAAAGTACAAGAGCCTCTTGTCAATTTAAGCTATCGCTCATAGCTATGCTACCCTTGAGTCCCAAATCAAACACTGATAAAACTTCAAATGGCGCTAACTTCTATACGGTGCGATATATACCTATCAAAGTAAGCAACATTCAAATGCTTGTAACTTTTTACTGGAGCTTAATAAAATCTTGAAATTTTGTGACAATAAAGCACTCGAGCCTCTTATCAATTTAAGCTATCGCTCATAGCTATGCTACCCTTGAATCCCAAATCAAACACTGATAAAACTTCAAATGGCCCTAACTTATATACGGTGCGTCCTATACCTATCAAAGTTTGTAACAATCAAATGCTTGTAACTTTTTACTGGAGCGTCATAAAATCTTGAAATTTTGTGACAATAAAGTACTCGAGCCTCTTGTCAATTTAAGCTATCACTCATAGCTATGCTACCCTTGAGTTCCAAATCAAACACTGACAAAACTTCAAATGGCCCTAACTTCTATACGGTGCGATATATACCTATCAAAGTATGCAACATTCAAAGGCTTGTAACTTCTTACTGGAGAGTCATAAAATCATGAAATTTTGTGACAATAAAGGACTCGAGCCTCTTGTAAATTGAAGCTATCGCTCATAGCTATGCTACCCTTGAGTCCCAAATCAAACACTGATAAACTTCAAATGGCCCTAACTTCTATACGGTGCGTCCTACACCTATCATAGTTTGGAACAATCAAATGCTTGTAACTTTTTACTGGAGCTTAATAAAATCTTGAAATTTTGTGACAATAAAGTACTCGAGCCTCTTATCAATTCAAGCTATCGCTCATAGCTATCCTACCCTTGAGTCCCAAATTAAACACTGATACAATTTCAAATGGCCGTAACTTTTATCAAAGTTTGTAACATTCAAATGCTTGTAACATTTTATTGGAGCGTAATAAAGTTTTGCAATTTTGTGACAATAAAGTACTCGAGCCTCTTGTAAATTGAAGCTTTCGCTCGTAGCTATGCTACCCTTGAGTCTAAAATCAAACACTGATAAACTTCAAATGGCCCTAACTTCTATACGGTGCGTCCTACACCTATCATAGTTTGCAACATTCAAATGCTTGTAACTTTTTACTGGAGCGTCATACAACCTTGAAATTTGGTAACAATAAAGTACTCGAGCCTCTTATCAATTCAAACTAAAGCTCATAGCTATGCTACCCTTGATTGCCAAATCAACCAATGCTAAAACTTCAAATGGCCCTAACGGTGCGTCCTATACCTATCAAAGTTGGCAACAATCAAATGCTTGTAACATTTTATTGGAGCGTAATAAAATCTTGAAATTTTGTGACAATAAAGTACTTGAGCCTCTTGTCAATTTAAGGTATCGCTCATAGCTATGCTACCCTTGAGTCCCAAATCAAAGACTGATAAAACTTCAAATGGCCCTAACTTCTATACGGTGCGATATATACCTATCAAAGTATGCAACATTCAAATGCTTGTAACTTTTTACTGGAGCGTCATAAAATCTTCAAAATTTGTGACAATAAAGTACTCGAGCCTCTTATCAATTCAAGCTATCGTTCATAGCTATGCTACCCTTGAGTCCCAAATCAAACACTGATAAAACTTCAAATGGCCCTAACTTCTATACGGTGCATCCTACACCTATCAAACTTTTCAACAGTTAAATGCTTGTAACTTCTTACTGGAGAGTCATAAAATCATGAAATTTTGTGACAATAAAGGACTCGAGCCTCTTGTAAATTGAAGCTGTCGCTCATAGCTATGCTACCCTTGAGTCCCTGCTCAACCACTGCTAAAACTTCAAATGGCCCTAACGGTGCGTCCTATACCTATCAAAGTTTGAAAAAATCAAATGCTTGTAACTTTTTACTGGAGCGTCATAAAATCTTGAAATTTTGTGACAATAAAGTACTCGAGCCTCTTGTCAATTTAAGCTATCACTCATAGCTATGCTGCCCTTGAGTCCCAAATCAAACACTGATAAACTTCAAATGGCCCTAACTTCTATACGGTGCGTCCTACACCTATCATAGTTTGCAACAATCAAATACTTGTAACTTTTTACTGGAGCGTCATAGAACCTTGAAATTTGGTGACAATAAAGTACTCGTGCCTCTTATCAGTTAAAGATGTCGCTCATTGATATGCTACCGTTGATTCCCAAATTAAACACTGGTAAAACAATGGCCCTAAATTTTCTCCTTTGCGTCCTACACTTATCAGACTTTGCAACAATCAAATGCTTGTAACTTTTTACTGGAGCGTCATAAAATCTTCAAAGTTTGTGACAATAAAGTACTCGAGCCTCTTATCAATTCAAGCTATCGCTCATAGCTATGCTACCCTTGAGTCCCAAATCAAACACTGATAAAACTTCAAATGGCGCTAACTTCTATACGGTGCATCCTACACCTATCAAACTTTTCAACAGTTAAATGCTTGTAACTTCTTACTGGAAAGTCATAAAATCATGAAATTTTGTGACAATAAAGGACTCGAGCCTCTTGTAAATTGAAGCTGTCGCTCATAGCTATGCTACCCTTGAGTCCCTACTCAACCACTGCTAAAACTTCAAATGGCCCTAACGGTGCGTCCTATACCTATCAAAGTTTGAAACAGTCAAATGCATGTAACTTTTTACTGGAGCGTCATAAAGCCTTGAAATTTGGTGACAATAAAGTACTCGTGCCTCTTATCAATTAAAGATGTCGCTCATTGATATGCTACCGTTGAGTCCCAAATTAAACACTGGTAAAACAATGGCCCTAAATTTTCTCCTTTGCGTCCTACACTTATCAGACTTTGCAACATTCAAATGCTTGTAACTTTTTACTGGAGCGTCATAAAATCTTAAAATTTTGTGACTTTAAAGTACTCGGGTCTCTTATCAATTTAAGGTATAGCTCATAGCTATGCTACACTTGAGTCCCAAATCAAACACTGATAAAACTTCAAATGGCCCTAACGGTACGTCTTATACCTATCAAAGTTTGAAACAATCAAATGCTTGTAACTTTTTACTGGAGCGTCATAAAATCTTGAAATTTTGTGACAATAAAGTAGTCGATCCTCTTATCAATTTAACCTATCGCTCATAGCTATGCTACCCTTGAGTCCCAAATCAAACACGTTTAAAACTTCAAATGGCGCTAACTTCTATACGGTGCGTGCTACACCTATCAAACTTTGCAACATTCAAATGCTTGTAACTTTTTACTGGAGCGTCATAAAATCTTGAAATTTTGTGACAATAAAATACTCGAGCCTCTTGTCAATTTAAGGTATCGCTCATAGCTATGCTACCCTTGAGTCCCAAATCAAAGACTGATAAAACTTCAAATGGCCCTAACTTCTATACGGTGCGTCCTACACCTATCATAGTTTGCAACAATCAAATACTTGTAACTTTTTACTGGAGCGTCATAAGACCTTGAAATATGGTGATAAAGTACTCGTGCCTCTTATCAATTAAAGATGTCGCTCATTGATATGCTACCGTTGATTCCCAAATTAAACACTGGTAAAACAATGGCCCTAAATTTTCTCCTTTGCGTCCTACACTTATCAGACTTTGCAACAATCAAATGCTTGTAACTTTTTACTGGAGCGTCATAAAATCTTCAAAGTTTGTGACAATAAAGTACTCGAGCCTCTGGTCAATTTAAGCTATCACTCATAGCTATGCTACCCTTGAGTTCCAAATCAAACACTGACAAAACTTCAAATGGCGCTAACTTCTATACGGTGCATCCTACACCTATCAAACTTTTCATCATTCAAATGCTTGTAACTTCTTAATGGAGAGTCATAAAATCTTGAAATTTTGTGACAATAAAGTACTCGAGCCTCTTGTCAATTTAAGCTATCACTCATAGCTATGCTGCCCTTGAGTCCCAAATCAAACACTGATAAACTTCAAATGGCCCTAACTTCTATACGGTGCGTCCTACACCTATCATAGTTTGCAACAATCAAATACTTGTAACTTTTTACTGGAGCGTCATAGAACCTTGAAATTTGGTGACAATAAAGTACTCGTGCCTCTTATCAGTTAAAGATGTCGCTCATTGATATGCTACCGTTGATTCCCAAATTAAACACTGGTAAATCAATGGCCCTAAATTTTCTCCTTTGCGTCCTACACTTATCAGACTTTGCAACAATCAAATGCTTGTAACTTTTTACTGGAGCGTCATAAAATCTTCAAAGTTTGTGACAATAAAGTACTCGAGCCTCTTATCAATTCAAGCTATCGCTCATAGCTATGCTACCCTTGAGTCCCAAATCAAACACTGATAAAACTTCAAATGGCCCTAACTTCTATACGGTGCATCCTACACCTATCAAACTTTTCAACAGTTAAATGCTTGTAACTTCTTACTGGAGAGTCATAAAATCATGAAATTTTGTGACAATAAAGGACTCGAGCCTCTTGTAAATTGAAGCTGTCGCTCATAGCTATGCTACCCTTGAGTCCCTACTCAACCACTGCTAAAACTTCAAATGGCCCTAACGGTGCGTCCTATACCTATCAAAGTTTGAAACAGTCAAATGCATGTAACTTTTTACTGGAGCGTCATAAAGCCTTGAAATTTGGTGACAATAAAGTACTCGTGCCTCTTATCAATTAAAGATGTCGCTCATTGATATGCTACCGTTGAGTCCCAAATTAAACACTGGTAAAACAATGGCCCTAAATTTTCTCCTTTGCGTCCTACACTTATCAGACTTTGCAACATTCAAATGCTTGTAACTTTTTACTGGAGCGTCATAAAATCTTAAAATTTTGTGACTTTAAAGTACTCGGGTCTCTTATCAATTTAAGGTATAGCTCATAGCTATGCTACACTTGAGTCCCAAATCAAACACTGATAAAACTTCAAATGGCCCTAACTTCTATACAAAGCGTCCTCTACCTATCAAAGTTTGCAAAATCAAATGCTTCTAACTTTTTATTGGAGCGTAATAAAGTCTTGAAATTTTGTGACAATAAAGTAGTCGATCCTCTTATCAATTTAACCTATCGCTCATAGCTATGCTACCCTTGAGTCCCAAATCAACCACTGCTAAAACTTCAAATGGCCCTAACGGTGCGTCCTATACCTATCAAAGTTTGAAAAAATCAAATGCTTGTAACTTTTTACTGGAGCGTCATAAAGCCTTGAAATTTGGTGACAATAAAGTACTCGTGCCTCTTATCAATTAAAGATGTCGCTCATTGATATGCTACCGTTGAGTCCCAAATTAAACACTGGTAAAACAATGGCCCTAAATTTTCTCCTTTGCGTCCTACACTTATCAGACTTTGCAACATTCAAATGCTTGTAACTTTTTACTGGAGCGTCATAAAATCTTAAAATTTTGTGACTTTAAAGTACTCGGGTCTCTTGTCAATTTAAGGTATCGCTCATAGCTATGCTACTCTTGAGTCCCTAATCAACCACTGCTAAAACTTCAAATGGCCCTAACGGTGCGTCTTATACCTATCAAAGTTTGAAACAATCAAATGCTTGTAACTTTTTACTGGAGCGTCATAAAATCTTGAAATTTTGTGACAATAAAGTACTCGATCCTCTTATCAATTTAACCTATCGCTCATAGCTATGCTACCCTTGAGTCCCAAATCAAACACGTTTAAAACTTCAAATGGCGCTAACTTCTATACGGTGCGTGCTACACCTATCAAACTTTGCAACATTCAAATGCTTGTAACTTTTTACTGGAGCGTCATAAAATCTTGAAATTTTGTGACAATAAAATACTCGAGCCTCTCGTCAATTTAAGGTTTCGCTCATAGCTATGCTACCTTTGAGTCCCAAATCAAACACTGATAAAAGTTCAAATGACCCAAACTTCTATACGGTGCATCCTATACCTATCAAAGTTTGTAACAATCAAATGCTTGTAACTTTTTACTGGAGCGTCATAAAACCTTGAAATTTG
Source organism: Clusia tigrina (assembly GCA_920105625.2). Classification (NCBI taxonomy): domain Eukaryota; kingdom Metazoa; phylum Arthropoda; class Insecta; order Diptera; family Clusiidae; genus Clusia; species Clusia tigrina. Next base: position 212,611,280 of record OV050030.1, read on the forward strand.
GTGACAATAAAGTACTCGAGCCTCTTATCAATTCAAGCTATCGCTCATAACTATGCTACCGTTGAGTCCCAAATCAAACACTGATAAAACTTCAAATGGCCCTAACTTCTATACAGTGCATCCTATACCTATCAAAGTTTGCAACAATCAAATGCTTGTAACTTTTTACTGGAGCTTAATAAAATCTTGAAATTTTGTGACAATAAAGTACTGGAGCCTCTTATCAATTTAAGCTGTCGTTTATAGCTATGCTACCCTTGAGTCCCAAATCAAACACTGATAAAACTTCAAATGGCCCTAATTTCTATACGGTGCATCCTACACCTATCAAACTCTTTAACAGTTAAATGCTTGTAACTTCTTACTGGAGAGTCATAAAATCATGAAATTTTGTGACAATAAAGGACTCGAGCCTCTTGTAAATTGAAGATATCGCTCATAGCTATGCTACCCTTGAGTCCCAAATCAAACACTGATAAACTTCAAATGGCCCTAACTTCTATACGGTACGTCCTACACCTATCATAGTTTGCAACACTCAAATGCTTGTAACTTTTTACTGGAGGGTCATACAACCTTAAAATTTGGTAACAATAAAGTACTCGAGCCTCTTATCAATTCAAACTATCGCTCATAGCTATGCTACCCTTGATTGCCAAATCAACCAATGCTAAAACTTCAAATGGCCCTAACGGTGCGTCCTATACCTATCAAAGTTTGCAACAATCAAATGCTTGTAACATTTTATTGGAGCGTAATAAAGTCTTGAAATTTTGTGACAATAAAGTACAAGAGCCTCTTGTCAATTTAAGCTATCGCTCATAGCTATGCTACCCTTGAGTCCCAAATCAAACACTGATAAAACTTCAAATGGCGCTAACTTCTATACGGTGCGATATATACCTATCAAAGTATGCAACATTCAAATGCTTGTAACTTTTTACTGGAGCGTCATAAAATCTTCAAAGTTTGTGACAATAAAGTACTCGAGCCTCTTATCAATCCAAGCTATCGCTCATAGCTATGCTACCATTGAGTCCCAAATCAAACACTGATAAAACTTGAAATGGCCCTAACTTCTATACGGTGCGTCATATACCTATCAAAGTTTGCAACAATCAAATGCTTGTAACTTTTTACTGGAGCTTAATAAAATCTTGAAATTTTGTGACAATAAAGTACTGGAGCCTCTTATCAATTTAAGCTATCGCTCATAGCTATGCTACCCTTGAGTCCCAAATCAAACACTGCTAAAACTTCAAATGGCCCTAACTTCAATACGGTACGTCCTACACCTATCAACGTTTGCAACATACAAATGCTTGTAACTTTTTACTGGAGCGTCATAAAACCTTGAAATTTTGTAACAATAAAGTACTCGAGCCTCTTGTCAATTTAAGCTATCGTTCAAAGCTATGCTACCCTTAAGTCCCAAATCAAACACTGATAAAACTTCATATGGCCCTAACTTCTATACATTACGTCCTACACCTATCAAAGTTTGCAACATACAAATGCTTGTAACTTTTTACTGGAGCGTCATAAAACCTTAAAATTTTGTACTTACTTAAAGTACTCGAGCCTCTTGTCAATTTAAGCTATCGCTCAAAGCTATGCTACCCTTGAGTCCCAAATCAAACACTGATAAAACTTCAAATGGCCCTAACTTGTATACGGTACGTCCTACACCCATCAAAGTTTGCAACATACAAATGCTTGTAACTCTTTACTGGAGCGTCATAAGACCTTGAAATTTTGTGACAATAAAGTACTCGAGCCTCTTATCAATTCAAACTATCGCTAATAGCTATGCTACCCTTGATTGCCAAATCAACCAATACTAAAACTTCAAATGGCCCTAACGGTGCGTCCTATACCTATCAAAGTTTGCAACAGTCAAATGCTTGTAACATTTTATTGGAGCGTAATAAAATCTTGAAATTTTGTGACAATAAAGTACTTGAGCCTCTTGTCAATTTAAGGTATCGCTCATAGCTATGCTACCCTTGAGTCCCAAATCAAAGACTGATAAAACTTCAAATGGCCCTAACTTCTATACGGTGCGTCCTACACCTATCATAGTTTGCAACAATCAAATACTTGTAACTTTTTACTGGAGCGTCATAAGACCTTGAAATATGGTGATAAAGTACTCGTGCCTCTTATCAATTAAAGATGTCGCTCATTGATATGCTACCGTTTATTCCCAAATTAAACACTGGTAAAACAATGGCCCTAAATTTTCTCCTTTGCGTCCTACACTTATCAGACTTTGCAACAATCAAATGCTTGTAACTTTTTACTGGAGCGTCATAAAATCTTCAAAGTTTGTGACAATAAAGTACTCGAGCCTCTTATCAATTCAAGCTATCGCTCATAGCTATGCTACCCTTGAGTCCCAAATCAAACACTGATAAAACTTCAAATGGCCCTAACTTCTATACGGTGCATCCTCCACCTATCAAACTTTTCAACAGTTAAATGTTTGTAACTTCTTACTGGAGAGTCAAAAAATCATGAAATTTTGTGACAATAAAGGACTCGAGCCTCTTGTAAATTGAAGCTATCGCTCATAGCTATGCTACACTTGAGTCCCAAATCAAACACTGATAAAACTTCAAATGGCCCTAACGGTGCGTCTTATACCTATCAAAGTTTGAAACAATCAAATGCTTGTAACTTTTTACTGGAGCGTCATAAAATCTTGAAATTTTGTGACAATAAAGTACTCGATCCTCTCATCAATTTAACCTATCGCTCATAGCTATGCTACCCTTGAGTCCCAAATCAAACACGTTTAAAACTTCAAATGGCGCTAACTTCTATACAGTGCGTCCTACACCTATCAAATTTTGCAACATTCAAATGCTTGTAACTTTTTATTGGAGCGTCATAAAATCTTGAAATTTTTGACAATAACGTACTCGAGCCTCTCGTCAGTTTAAGCTATCGCTCATAGCTATGCTACCTTTAATCAAACACTGATAAAATTTCAAATGGCCCTAACGTCTATACGGTGCGTGCTACACCTATCAAACTTTGCAACATTCAAATGCTTGTAACTTTTTACTGGAGCGTCATAAAATCTTGAAATTTTGTGACAATAAAATACTCGAGCCTCTCGTCAATTTAAGCTTTCGCTCATAGCTATGCTACCTTTGAGTCGCAAATCAAACACTGATAAAAATTCAAATGACCCTTACTTCTATACGGTGCATCCTATACCTATCAAAGTTTGTAACAATCAAATGCTTGTAACTTTTTACTGGAGCGTCATAAAACCTTGAAATTTGGTGACTATAAAGTACTCGCGCCTCTTATCAATTCAAGCTATCGCTCATAACTATGCTACCGTTGAGTCCCAAATCAAACACTGATAAAACTTCAAATGGCCCTAACTTCTATACAGTGCATCCTATACCTATCAAAGTTTGCAACAATCAAATGCTTGTAACTTTTTACTGGAGCTTAATAAAATCTTGAAATTTTGTGACAATAAAGTACTGGAGCCTCTTATCAATTTAAGCTATCGTTTATAGCTATGCTACCCTTGAGTCCCAAATCAAACACTGATAAAACTTCAAATGGCCCTAATTTCTATACGGTGCATCCTACACCTATCAAACTTTTTAACAGTTAAATGCTTGTAACTTCTTACTGGAGAGTCATAAAATCATGAAATTTTGTGACAATAAAGGCTCGAGCCTCTTGTAAATTGAAGATATCGCTCATAGCTATGCTACCCTTGAGACCCAAATCAAACACTGATAAAACTTGAAATGGCCCTAACTTCTATACGGTCCGTCCTATACCTATCAATGTTTGCAACAATCAAATGCTTGTAACTTTTTACTGGAGCTTAATAAAATCTTAAAATTTTGTGACAATAAAGCACTCGAGCCTCTTGTAAATTGAAGCTATCGCTCATAGCTATGCTACCCTTGAGTCCCAAGTCAAACACTGATAAACTTCAAATGGCCCTAACTTCTATACGGTGCGTCCTACACTTATCATAGTTTGCAACATTCAAATGCTTGTAACTTTTTACTGGAGCATCATACAACCTTGAAATTTGGTAACAATAAAGTACTCGAGCCTCTTATCACTTCAAACTATCGCTCATAGCTACGGTACCCTTGATTGCCAAATCAACCAATGCTAAAACTTCAAATGGCCCGAACGGTGCGTCCTATACCCATCAAAGTTTGAAACAATTAAATGCTTGTAACATTTTATTGGAGCGGAATAAAGTTTTGCAATTTTGTGACAATAAAGTACTCGAGCCTCTTGTCAATTTAAGGTATCGCTCATAGCTATGCTAACCTTGAGTCCCAAATCAAAGACTGATAAAACTTCAAATGGCCCTAACTTCTATACGGTGCGATATATACCTATCAAAGTATGCAACATTCAAAGGCTTGTAATTTCTTACTGGAGAGTCATAAAATCATGAAATTTTGTGACAATAAAGGACTCGAGCCTCTTGTAAATTGAAGTTTTCGCTCATAGTTATGCTACCCTTGAGTCCCAAATCAAACACTGATAAACTTCAAATGGCCCTAACTTCTAAACGGTGCGTCCTACACCTATCATAGTTTGCAACATTCAAATGCTTGTAACTTTTTACTGGAGCGTCATACAACCTTGAAATTTGGTAACAATAAAGTACTCGAGCCTCTTATCAATTCAAACTATCGCTCATAGCTATGCTACCCTTGATTGCCAAATCAACCAATGCTAAAACTTCAAATGGCCCTAACGGTGCGTTCTATACCTATCAAAGTTTGCAACAATCAAATGCTTGTAACATTTTATTGGAGCGTAATAAAGTTTTGCAATTTTGTGACAATAAAGTACTCGAGCCTCTTGTCAATTTAAGGTATCGCTCATAGCTATGCTAACCTTGAGTCCCAAATCAAAGACTGATAAAACTTCAAATGGCCCTAATTTCTATACGGTGCGGTATATACCTATCAAAGTATGCAACATTCAAATGCTTGTAATTTCTTACTGGAGAGTCATAAAATCATGAAATTTTGTGACAATAAAGGACTCGAGCCTCTTGTAAATTGAAGCTTTCGCTCATAGCTATGCTACCCTTGAGTCCCAAATCAAACACTGATAAACTTCAAATGGCCCTAACTTCTATACGGTGCGTCCTACACCTATCATAGTTTGCAACATTCAAATGCTTGTAACTTTTTACTGGAGCGTCATACAACCTTGAAATTTGGTAACAATAAAGTACTCGTTCCTCTTATCAATTAAAGATGTCGCTCATTGATATGCTACCGTTGATTCCCAAATTAAACACTGGTAAAACAATGGCCCTAAATTTTCTCCTTTGCGTCCTACACTTATCAGACTTTGCAACAATCAAATGCTTGTAACTTTATACTGGACCGTCATAAAATCTTCAAAGTTTGTGACAATAAAGTACTCGAGCCTCTTATCAATTTAACCTATCGCTCATAGCTATGCTACCCTTGAGTCCCAAATCAAACACTGATAAAACTTCAAATGGCCCTAACTTCTATACAAAGCGTCCTCTACCTATCAAAGTTTGCAAAATCAAATGCTTCTAACTTTTTATTGGAGCGTAATAAAGTCTTGAAATTTTGTGACAATAAAGTAGTCGAGCCTCTTGTCAATTTAAGGTATCGCTCATAGCTACGCTACCCTTGAGTCCCAAATCAACCACTGCTAAAACTTCAAATGGCCCTAACGGTGCGTCTTATACCTATCAAAGTTTGAAACAATCAAATGCTTGTAACTTTTTACTGGAGCGTCATAAAATCTTGAAATTTTGTGACAATAAAGTACTCGATCCTCTCATCAATTTAACCTATCGCTCATAGCTATGCTACCCTTGAGTCCCAAATCAAACACGTTTAAAACTTCAAATGGCGCTAACTTCTATACGGTGCGTCCTACACCTATCAAATTTTGCAACATTCAAATGCTTGTAACTTTTTATTGGAGCGTCATAAAATCTTGAAATTTTTGACAATAATGTACTCGAGCCTCTCGTCAGTTTAAGCTATCCCTCATAGCTATGCTACCCTTAAGTTCCAAATCAAACACTGATAAAACTTCAAATGGCCCTAACTTCTATACAGTGCGTCCTACACCTATCAAAGTTTGCAACAATCAAATGCTTGCAACTTTTTACTGGAGCGTCATAAAACCTTGAAATTTCGTGACATTAAAGTACTCGAGCCTCTTATCAATTTAAGCTATCGCTCATAGCTATGCTACCCTTAATCAAACACTGATAAAATTTCAAATGGCCCTAACTTCTATACGGTGCATGCTACACCTATCAAACTTTGCAACATTCAAATGCTTGTAACTTTTTACAGGAGCGTCATAAAATCTTGAAATTTTGTGACAATAAAATACTCGAGCCTCGCCTATTTAAGCTTTCGCTCATAGCTATGCTACCTTTGAGTCCCAAATCAAACACTGATAAAAATTCAAATGACCCTAACTTCTATACGGTGCATCCTATACCTATCAAAGTTTGTAACAATCAAATGCTTGTAACTTTTTACTGGAGCGTCATAAAACCTTGAAATTTGGTGACAATAAAGTACTCATGCCTCTTGTCAATTAAAGATGTCGCTCATTGATATGCTACCGTTGAGTCCCAAATCAATTACTGGTAAAACAATGGCCTTAAGTTTTCTCCTTTGCGTCCTACACTTATCAGACTTTGCAACAATCAAATGCTTGTAACTTTTTACTGGAGCGTCATAAAATCTTGAAATTTTGTGACAATAAAGTACTCGAGCCTTTTGTCAATTTAAGCTATCACTCATAGCTATGCTACCCTTGAGTCCCAAATCAAACACTGATAAACTTCAAATCACCCTAACTTCTATATGGTGCGTCCTACACCTATCAAAGTTTGCAACAATCAAATGCTTGTAACTTTTTACTGGAGCGTCAAAAAACCTTGATATTTGGTTACAATAAAGTACTCGAGCCTCTTATCAATTCAAGCTATCGCTAATAGCTATGCTTGAGTCCCAAATCAAACACTGATAAAACTTCAAATGGCTCTAACTTCTATACGGTGCGTCCTATACCTATCAAAGTTTGCAACTATCAAATGCTTGTAACTTTTTACTGGAGCGTCATAAAATCTTGAAATTTTGTGACAATAAAGCACTCGAGACTCTTATCAATTTAAACTATCGCTCATAGCTATGCTACCCTTGTGTCCCAAATCAAACACTGATAAAACTTAAAATGGCCCTAACTTCTATACGGTGCGTCCTACACCTATCAAACTTTTCATCATTCAAATGCTTGTAACTTCTTACTGGAGAGTCACAAAATCTTGAAATTTTTGACAATAAAGTACTCGAGCCTCTCGTCAGTTTAAGCTATCCCTCATAGCTATGCTACCCTTAAGTTCCAAATCAAACACTGACAAAACTTCAAATGGCCCTAACTTCTATACAGTGCGTCCTACACCTTTCAAAGTTTGCAACAATCAAATGCTTGCAACTTTTTACTGGAGCGTCATAAAACCTTGAAATTTCGTGACAATAAAGTACTCGTGCCTCTTATCAATTCAAGCTATCGCTAATAGCTATGCTACCCTTGAGTGCCAAATCAAACACTGATAAAACTTCAAATGGCCCTAACTTCTATACGGTGCATCCTACACCTATCAGATTTTGCAACAATCAAATGCTTGTAACTTTTTACTGGAACTTAATAAAATCTTGCAATTTGGTGACAATAAAGTACTCCAGCCTCTTATCAATTCAAGCTATCGCTCATAGCTATGCTACGCTTGAGCCCCAAATCAAACACTGATAAAACTTCAAATGGCCCTAACTTCTATACGGTGCGTCCTATACCTATCAGAGTTTGCAACTATCAAATGCTTGTAACTTTTTACTGGAGCGTCATTAAATCTTGAAATTTTGTGACAATAAAGCATTCGAGCCTCTTATCAATTTAAGCTATCGCTCATAGCTATGCTACCCTTGAGTCCCAAATCAAGCACTGATAAAACTTCAAATGGCCCTAACTTCTATACGGTGCGTCCTATACCTATCAAAGTTTGCAACCATCAAATGCTTGTAACTTTTTACTGGAGCGTCAGAAAATTTTGAAATTTTGTGACAATAAAGCTCTCGAGCCTCGTATCAATTTAAGCTATCGCTCATAGCTATGCTACCTTTGTGTCCCAAATAAAACACTGATAAAACTTCAAATGGCCCAAACTTCTATACGGTGCGGCCTACACCTATCAAACATTTCATCACTCAAATGCTTGTAACTTCTTACGGGAGAGTCATAAAATCTTGAAATTTTGTGACAATAAAGTACTCGAGCCTCTTGTAAATTTAAGCTATCGCGCATAGCTATGCTACCCTTGAGTCCCAAATCAACCAATGCTAAAACTTCAAATAGCCCTAACGGTGCGTCCTATACCTATCAAAGTTTGCAACAATCAATTGCTTGCAACTTTTTACGGGAGCGTCATAAAACCTTGAAATTTTGTGACAATAAAGTACTCGAGCCGCTTATCAATGTAAGCTATCGCTCATAGCTATGCTACCCTTGAGTCCCAAATCAAACACTGATAAGACTTCAAATGGCCCTAACTTCTATATGGCCCTAACTTCTATCAAAGTTTGCAAAAATCAAATGCTTGTAACTTTTTACTGGAGCGTCATAAAACCATGAAATTTGGTGACAATAAAGTACTCGTGCCTCTTGTCAATTAAAGTTGTCGCTCATTGATATGCTACCCTTGAGTCCCAAATCAAACACTGATAAAACAATGGCCCTAAATTCTCTCCTTTCCGTCCTACATTTATCAGAGTTTGCAACAATCAAAAGCTTGTAACTTTTTACTGGAGCGTCATAAAATCTTGAAATTTTGTGACAATAAAGTACTCGAGCCTCTTATCAATCTAAGCTATCGCTCATAGTTATGCTACCCTTGAGTCCCAAATCAAACACTGATAAAACTTCAAATGACCCTAACTTCTATAAGGTACGTCCTATACCTATCAAAGTTTGCAACAATCAAATGCTTGTAACTTTTTACTGGAGCGTCATAAAATCTTGAAATTTTGTGACAATAAAGTACTCGAGCCTCTTGTCAATTTAAGCTATCACTCATAGCTATGCTACCCTTGAGTCCCAAATCAAACACTGGTAAACTTCAAATGACCCTAACTTCTATATGGTGCGTCCTACACCTATCAAAGTTTGCAACAATCAAATGCTTGTAACTTTTTACTGGAGCGTCATAAAACCTTGAAATTGGGTGACAATAAAGTACTCGAGCCTCTTATCAATTCAAGCTATCGCTAATAGCTATGCTACCCTTGCGTGCCAAATCAAACACTGATAAAACTTCAGATGGCCCTAACTTCTATACGGTGCATCCTACACCTATCAGAGTTTACAACAATCAAATGCTTGTAACTTTTTACTGGAACTTAATAAAATCTTGCAATTTGGTGACAATAAAGTACTCCAGCCTCTTATCAATTCAAGCTATCGCTCATAGCTATGCTACGCTTGAGCCCCAAATCAAACACTGATAAAAGTTCAAATGGCCCTAACTTCTTTATGGTGCGTCCTACACCTATCAAAGTTTGCAACAATCAAATGCTTGTAACTTTTTACTGGAGCATCATAAAGCCTTGAAATTGGGTGACAATAAAGTACTCGAGCCTCTTATCAATTCAAGCTCTCGCTAATAGCTATGCTACCCTTGAGTGCCAAATCAAACACTGATAAAACTTCAAATGGCCCTAACTTCTATACGGTGCATCCTACACCTATCAGAGTTTGCAACAATCAAATGCTTGTAACTTTTTACTGGAACTTAATAAAATCTTGCAATTTGGTGACAATAAAGTACTCCAGCCTCTTATCAATTCAAGCTATCGCTCATAGCTATGCTACGCTTGAGCCCCAAATCAAACACTGATAAAACTTCAAATGGCCCTAACTTCTATACGGTGCGTCCTATACCTATCAGAGTTTGCAACTATCAAATGCTTGTAACTTTTTACTGGAGCGTCATTAAATCTTGAAATTTTGTGACAATAAAGCATTCGAGCCTCTTATCAATTTAAGCTATCGCTCATAGCTATGCTACCCTTGAGTCCCAAATCAAACACTGATAAAATTTCAAATGGCCCTAACTTCTATACGGTGCGTCCTATACCTATCAAAGTTTGCAACAATCAAATGCTTGTAACTTTTTACTGGAGCGTCATAAAATCTTGAAATTTTGTGACAATAAAGCACTCGAACCTCGTATCAATTTAAGCTATCGCTCATAGCTATGCTACCTTTGTGTCCCAAATAAAACACTGATAAAACTTCAAATGGCCCAAACTTCTATACGGTGCGGCCTACACCTATCAAACATTTCATCACTCAAATGCTTGTAACTTGTTACGGGAGAGTCATAAAATCTTGAAATTTTGTGACAATAAAGTACTCGCGCCTCTTGTAAATTTAAGCTATCGCGCATAGCTATGCTACCCTTGAGTCCCAAATCAACCAATGCTAAAACTTCAAATAGCCCTAACGGTGCGTCCTACACCTATCAAAGTTTGCAAAAATCAAATGCTTGTAACTTTTTACTGGAGCGTCATAAAACCATGAAATTTGGTGACAATAAAGTACTCGTGCCTCTTGTCAATTAAAGTTGTCGCTCATTGATATGCTACCCTTGAGTCCCAAATCAAACACTGATAAAACAATGGCCATAAATTCTCTCCTTTCCGTCCTACATTTATCAGAGTTTGCAACAATCAAAAGCTTGTAACTTTTTACTTTAAGCTCTCGCTCATAGCTATGCTACCCTTGAGTCCCAAATCAAACACTGATAATATTTCAAATGGCCCTAACTTCTATACGGTGCGTCCTATACCTATCAAAGTTTTCAAGAATCAAATGCTTGTAACTTTTTACTGGAGCTTAATAAAATCTTCAAATTTTGTGAAAATAAAATACTCGAGCCTTTTATCAATTTAAGGTATCGCTCATAGCTATGCTACCCTTGAGTCCCAAATCAAACACTGATAATATTTCAAATGGCCCTAACTTTTATACGGTGCGTCCTATACCTATCAAAGTTTGCAAGAATCAAATGCTTGTAACTATTTACAGGAGCTTAATAAAATCTTGAAATTTTGTGACAATAAAGTATTCGAGCCTCTTATCAATTTAAGCTATCGCTCATAGCTATGCTTCGCTTGAGTCCCAAATCAAACACTGATAAAACTTCAAATGGCCCTAACTTCTATACGGTGCGTCCCATACCTACCAAAGTTTGCAAGAATCAAATGCTTGTAACTTTTTACTGGAGCTTAATAAAATCTTGAAATTTTGCGACAATAAAGTACTCGAGCCTCTTATCAATTTAAGCTCTCGCTCATAGCTATGCTACCCTTGAGTCCCAAATCAAACACTGATAATATTTCAAATGGCCCTAACTTCTATACGGTGCGTCCTATACCTATCAAAGTTTTCAAGAATCAAATGCTTGTAACTTTTTACTGGAGCTTAATAAAATCTTCAAATTTTGTGAAAATAAAATACTCGAGCCTTTTATCAATTTAAGGTATCGCTCATAGCTATGCTACCCTTGAGTCCCAAATCAAACACTGATAATATTTCAAATGGCCCTAACTTTTATACGGTGCGTCCTATACCTATCAAAGTTTGCAAGAATCAAATGCTTGTAACTATTTACAGGAGCTTAATAAAATCTTGAAATTTTGTGACAATAAAGTATTCGAGCCTCTTATCAATTTAAGCTATCGCTCATAGCTATGCTTCGCTTGAGTCCCAAATCAAACACTGATAAAACTTCAAATGGCCCTAACTTCTATACGGTGCGTCCCATACCTACCAAAGTTTGCAAGAATCAAATGCTTGTAACTTTTTACTGGAGCTTAATAAAATCTTGAAATTTTGCGACAATAAAGTACTCGAGCCTCTTATCAATTTAAGCTATCGCTCATAGCTATGCTACCCTTGAGTCCCAAATCAAACACTGATAAAACTTCAAATGGCCCTAACTTCTATACGGTGCGTCCTATACCTATCAAAGTTTGCAAGAATCAAATGCTTGTAACTTTTTACTGGAGCTTAATAAAATCTTGAAATTTGGTGACAATAAAGTACTCGAGCCTCTTATCAATTTAAGCTATCGCTCATAGCTGTGCTACCCTTGAGTCACAAATCAAACACTGATAAAACTTCAAATGGCCCTAACTTCTATACGGTGCGTCCTATACCTATCAAAGTTTGCAACAATCAAATGCTTGTAACTTTTTACTGGAGCTTAATAAAATCTTGAAATTTTGCGACAATAAAGTACTCGAGCCTCTTATCAATTTAAGCTATCGCTCATAGCTGTGCTACCCTTGAGTCACAAATCAAACACTGATAAAACTTCAAATGGCCCTAACTTCTATACGGTGCGTCCTATACCTATCAAAGTTTGCAACAATCAAATGCTTGTAACTTTTTACTGGTGCGTCATAAAATCTTGAAATTTTGTGACAATAAAGTACTCGAGCCTCTTATCAATTTAAGCTATCGCTCATAGCTATGCTACCCTTGAGTCCCAAATCAAACACTGATAAAACTTCAATTGGCCCAAACTTCTATACGGTGCGTCCTATACCTATCAAAGTTTGCAAGAATCAAATGCTTGTAACTATTTACAGGAGCTTAATAAAATCTTGAAATTTTGTGACAATAAAGTACTCGAGCCACTTATCAATTTAAGCTATCGCTCATAGCTATGCTACGCTTGAGCCCCAAATCAAACACTGATAAAACTTCAAATGGCCCTAACTTCTTTATGGTGCGTCCTACACCTATCAAAGTTTGCAACAATCAAATGCTTGTAACTTTTTACTGGAGCGTCATAAAACCTTGAAATTGGGTGACAATAAAGTACCCGAGCCTCTTATCAATTCAAGCTCTCGCTAATAGCTATGCTACCCTTGAGTGCCAAATCAAACACTGATAAAACTTCAAATGGCCCTAACTTATATACGGTGCATCCTACACCTATCAGAGTTTGCAACAATCAAATGCTTGTAACTTTTTACTGGAACTTAATAAAATCTTGCAATTTGGTGACAATAAAGTACTCCAGCCTCTTATCAATTCAAGCTATCGCTCATAGCTATGCTACGCTTGAGCCCCAAATCAAACACTGATAAAACTTCAAATGGCCCTAACTTCTATACGGTGCGTCCTATACCTATCAGAGTTTGCAACTATCAAATGCTTGTAACTTTTTACTGGAGCGTCATTAAATCTTGAAATTTTGTGACAATAAAGCATTCGAGCCTCTTATCAATTTAAGCTATCGCTCATAGCTATGCTACCTTTGTGTCCCAAATAAAGCACTGATAAAACTTCAAATGGCCCAAACTTCTATACGGTGCGGCCTACACCTATCAAACATTTCATCACTCAAATGCTTGTAACTTGTTACGGGAGAGTCATAAAATCTTGAAATTTTGTGACAATAAAGTACTCGAGCCTCTTGTAAATTTAAGCTATCGCGCATAGCTATGCTACCCTTGAGTCCCAAATCAACCAATGCTAAAACTTCAAATAGTCCTAACGGTGCGTCCTATACCTATCAAAGTTTGCAACAATCAATTGCTTGCAACTTTTTACGGGAGCGTCATAAAACCTTGAAATTTTGTGACAATAAAGTACTCGAGCCGCTTATCAATGTAAGCTATCGCTCATAGCTATGCTACCCTTGAGTCCCAAATCAAACACTGATAAGACTTCAAATGGCCCTAACTTCTATACGGTGCGTCCTACACCTATCAAAGTTTGCAAAAGTCAAATGCTTGTAACTTTTGACTGGAGCGTCATAAAACCACGAAATTTGGTGACAATAAAGTACTCGTGCCTCTTGTCAATTAAAGTTGTCGCTCATTGATATGCTACCCTTGAGTCCCAAATCAAACACTGATAAAACAATGGCCCTAAATTCTCTCCTTTCCGTCCTACATTTATCAGAGTTTGCAACAATCAAAAGCTTGTAACTTTTTACTTTAAGCTCTCGCTCATAGCTATGCTACCCTTGAGTCCCAAATCAAACACTGATAATATTTCAAATGGCCCTAACTTCTATACGGTGCGTCCTATACCTATCAAAGTTTTCAAGAATCAAATGCTTGTAACTTTTTACTGGAGCTTAATAAAATCTTCAAATTTTGTGAAAATAAAATACTCGAGCCTTTTATCAATTTAAGGTATCGCTCATAGCTATGCTACCATTGAGTCCCAAATCAAACACTGATAATATTTCAAATGGCCCTAACTTTTATACGGTGCGTCCTATACCTATCAAAGTTTGCAAGAATCAAATGCTTGTAACTATTTACAGGAGCTTAATAAAATCTTGAAATTTTGTGACAATAAAGTACTCGAGCCTCTTGTAAATTTAAGCTATCGCGCATAGCTATGCTACCCTTGAGTCCCAAATCAACCAATGCTAAAACTTCAAATAGCCCTAACGGTGCGTCCTATACCTATCAAAGTTTGCAACAATCAATTGCTTGCAACTTTTTACGGGAGCGTCATAAAACCTTGAAATTTTATGACAATAAAGTACTCGAGCCGCTTATCAATGTAAGCTATCGCTCATAGCTATGCTACCCTTGAGTCCCAAATCAAACACTGATAAGACTTCAAATGGCCCTAACTTCTATACGGTGCGTCCTACACCTATCAAAGTTTGCAAAAATCAAATGCTTGTAACTTTTGACTGGAGCGTCATAAAACCATGAAATTTGGTGACAATAAAGTACTCGTGCCTCTTGTCAATTAAAGTTGTCGCTCATTGATATGCTACCCTTGAGTCCCAAATCAAACACTGATAAAACAATGGCCCTAAATTCTCTCCTTTCCGTCCTACATTTATCAGAGTTTGCAACAATCAAAAGCTTGTAACTTTCTACTTTAAGCTCTCGCTCATAGCTATGCTACCCTTGAGTCCCAAATCAAACACTAATAATATTTCAAATGGCCCTAACTTCTATACGGTGCGTCCTATACCTATCAAAGTTTTCAAGAATCAAATGCTTGTAACTTTTTACTGGAGCTTAATAAAATCTTCAAATTTTGTGAAAATAAAATACTCGAGCCTTTTATCAATTTAAGGTATCGCTCATAGCTATGCTACCATTGAGTCCCAAATCAAACACTGATAATATTTCAAATGACCCTAACTTTTATACGGTGCGTCCTATACCTATCAAAGTTTGCAAGAATCAAATGCTTGTAACTATTTACAGGAGCTTAATAAAATCTTGAAATTTTGTGACAATAAAGTACTCGAGCCTCTTATCAATTTAAGCTATCGCTCATAGCTATGCTTCGCTTGAGTCCCAAATCAAACACTGATAAAACTTCAAATGGCCCTAACTTCTCATACCTACCAAAGTTTGCAAGAATCAAATGCTTGTAACTTTTTACTGGAGCTTAATAAAATCTAGAAATTTTGCGACAATAAAGTACTCGAGCCTCTTATCAATTTAAGCTATCGCTCATAGCTATGCTACCCTTGAGTCCCAAATCAAACACTGATAAAACTTCAAATGGCCCTAACTTCTATACGGTGCGTCCTATACCTATCAAAGTTTGCAAGAATCAAATGCTTGTAACTTTTTACTGGAGCTTAATAAAATCTTGAAATTTTGCGACAATAAAGTACTCGAGCCTCTTATCAATTTAAGCTATCGCTCATAGCTATGCTACCCTTGAGTCCCAAATCAAACACTGATAAAACTTCAAATGGCCCTAACTTCTATACGGTACGTCCTATACCTATCAAAGTTTGCAACGATCAAATGCTTGCAACTTTTTACTGGAGCGTCATAAAACCTTGAAATTTGGTGACAATAAAGTACTCGAGCCTCTTATCAATTTAAGCTATCGCTCATAGCTGTGCTACCCTTGAGTCACAAATCAAACACTGATAAAACTTCAAATGGCCCTAACTTCTATACGGTGCGTCCTATACCTATCAAAGTTTGCAACAATCAAATGCTTGTAACTTTTTACTGGAGCTTAATAAAATCTTGAAATTTTGCGACAATAAAGTACTCGAGCCTCTTATCAATTTAAGCTATCGCTCATAGCTGTGCTACCCTTGAGTCACAAATCAAACACTGATAAAACTTCAAATGGCCCTAACTTCTATACGGTGCGTCCTATACCTATCAAAGTTTGCAACAATCAAATGCTTGTAACTTTTTACTGGAGCGTCATAAAATCTTGAAATTTTGTGACAATAAAGTACTCGAGCCTCTTATCAATTTAAGCTATCGCTCATAGCTATGCTACCCTTGAGTCCCAAATCAAACACTGATAAAACTTCAAATGGCCCAAACTTCTATACGGTGCGTCCTATACTTATCAAAGTTTGCAAGAATCAAATGCTTGTAACTATTTACAGGAGCTTAATAAAATCTTGAAATTTTGCGACAATAAAGTACTCGAGCCTCTTATCAATTTAAGCTATCGCTCATAGCTATGCTACCCTTGAGTCCCAAATCAAACACTGATAAAACTTCAAATGGCCCTAACTTCTATACGGTGCGTCCTATACCTATCAAAGTTTGCAAGAATCAAATGCTTGTAACTTTTTACTGGAGCTTAATAAAATCTTGAAATTTGGTGACAATAAAGTACTCGAGCCTCTTATCAATTTAAGCTATCGCTCATAGCTGTGCTACCCTTGAGTCACAAATCAAACACTGATAAAACTTCAAATGGCCCTAACTTCTATACGGTGCGTCCTATACCTATCAAAGTTTGCAACAATCAAATGCTTGTAACTTTTTACTGGAGCTTAATAAAATCTTGAAATTTTGCGACAATAAAGTACTCGAGCCTCTTATCAATTTAAGCTATCGCTCATAGCTATGATACCCGTGCATCAAAAATCAAACACTGATAAAATTTCAAATGGCCCTAACTTCTATACGGTGCGTCCTATACCTATCAAAGTTTGCAACAATCAAATGCTTGTAACTTTTTACTGGTGCGTCATAAAATCTTGAAATTTTGTGACAATAAAGTACTCGAGCCTCTTATCAATTTAAGCTATCGCTCATAGCTATGCTACCCTTGAGTCCCAAATCAAACACTGATAAAACTTCAAATGGCCCAAACTTCTATACGGTGCGTCCTATACCTATCAAAGTTTGCAAGAATCAAATGCTTGTAACTATTTACAGGAGCTTAATAAAATCTTGAAATTTTGTGACAATAAAGTACTCGAGCCACTTATCAATTTAAGCTATCGCTCATAGCTATGCTACGCTTGAGCCCCAAATCAAACACTGATAAAACTTCAAATGGCCCTAACTTCTTTATGGTGCGTCCTACACCTATCAAAGTTTGCAACAATCAAATGCTTGTAACTTTTTACTGGAGCGTCATAAAACCTTGAAATTGGGTGACAATAAAGTACCCGAGCCTCTTATCAATTCAAGCTCTCGCTAATAGCTATGCTACCCTTGAGTGCCAAATCAAACACTGATAAAACTTCAAATGGCCCTAACTTCTATACGGTGCATCCTACACCTATCAGAGTTTGCAACAATCAAATGCTTGTAACTTTTTACTGGAACTTAATAAAATCTTGCAATTTGGTGACAATAAAGTACTCCAGCCTCTTATCAATTCAAGCTATCGCTCATAGCTATGCTACGCTTGAGCCCCAAATCAAACACTGATAAAACTTCAAATGGCCCTAACTTCTATACGGTGCGTCCTATACCTATCAGAGTTTGCAACTATCAAATGCTTGTAACTTTTTACTGGAGCGTCATTAAATCTTGAAATTTTGTGACAATAAAGCATTCGAGCCTCTTATCAATTTAAGCTATCGCTCATAGCTATGCTACCTTTGTGTCCCAAATAAAGCACTGATAAAACTTCAAATGGCCCAAACTTCTATACGGTGCGGCCTACACCTATCAAACATTTCATCACTCAAATGCTTGTAACTTGTTACGGGAGAGTCATAAAATCTTGAAATTTTGTGACAATAAAGTACTCGAGCCTCTTGTAAATTTAAGCTATCGCGCATAGCTATGCTACCCTTGAGTCCCAAATCAACCAATGCTAAAACTTCAAATAGCCCTAACGGTGCGTCCTATACCTATCAAAGTTTGCAACAATCAATTGCTTGCAACTTTTTACGGGAGCGTCATAAAACCTTGAAATTTTGTGACAATAAAGTACTCGAGCCGCTTATCAATGTAAGCTATCGCTCATAGCTATGCTACCCTTGAGTCCCAAATCAAACACTGATAAGACTTCAAATGGCCCTAACTTCTATACGGTGCGTCCTACACCTATCAAAGTTTGCAAAAGTCAAATGCTTGTAACTTTTGACTGGAGCGTCATAAAACCATGAAATTTGGTGACAATAAAGTACTCGTGCCTCTTGTCAATTAAAGTTGTCGCTCATTGATATGCTACCCTTGAGTCCCAAATCAAACACTGATAAAACAATGGCCCTAAATTCTCTCCTTTCCGTCCTACATTTATCAGAGTTTGCAACAATCAAAAGCTTGTAACTTTTTACTTTAAGCTCTCGCTCATAGCTATGCTACCCTTGAGTCCCAAATCAAACACTGATAATATTTCAAATGGCCCTAACTTCTATACGGTGCGTCCTATACCTATCAAAGTTTTCAAGAATCAAATGCTTGTAACTTTTTACTGGAGCTTAATAAAATCTTCAAATTTTGTGAAAATAAAATACTCGAGCCTTTTATCAATTTAAGGTATCGCTCATAGCTATGCTACCATTGAGTCCCAAATCAAACACTGATAATATTTCAAATGGCCCTAACTTTTATACGGTGCGTCCTATACCTATCAAAGTTTGCAAGAATCAAATGCTTGTAACTATTTACAGGAGCTTAATAAAATCTTGAAATTTTGTGACAATAAAGTACTCGAGCCTCTTATCAATTTAAGCTATCGCTCATAGCTATGCTTCGCTTGAGTCCCAAATCAAACACTGATAAAACTTCAAATGGCCCTAACTTCTCATACCTACCAAAGTTTGCAAGAATCAAATGCTTGTAACTTTTTACTGGAGCTTAATAAAATCTAGAAATTTTGCGACAATAAAGTACTCGAGCCTCTTATCAATTTAAGCTATCGCTCATAGCTATGCTACCCTTGAGTCCCAAATCAAACACTGATAAAACTTCAAATGGCCCTAACTTCTATACGGTGCGTCCTATACCTATCAAAGTTTGCAAGAATCAAATGCTTGTAACTTTTTACTGGAGCTTAATAAAATCTTGAAATTTTGCGACAATAAAGTACTCGAGCCTCTTATCAATTTAAGCTATCGCTCATAGCTATGCTACCCTTGAGTCCCAAATCAAACACTGATAAAACTTCAAATGGCCCTAACTTCTATACGGTACGTCCTATACCTATCAAAGTTTGCAACGATCAAATGCTTGCAACTTTTTACTGGAGCGTCATAAAACCTTGAAATTTGGTGACAATAAAGTACTCGAGCCTCTTATCAATTTAAGCTATCGCTCATAGCTGTGCTACCCTTGAGTCACAAATCAAACACTGATAAAACTTCAAATGGCCCTAACTTCTATACGGTGCGTCCTATACCTATCAAAGTTTGCAACAATCAAATGCTTGTAACTTTTTACTGGAGCTTAATAAAATCTTGAAATTTTGCAACAATAAAGTACTCGAGCCTCTTATCAATTTAAGCTATCGCTCATAGCTGTGCTACCCTTGAGTCACAAATCAAACACTGATAAAACTTCAAATGGCCCTAACTTCTATACGGTGCGTCCTATACCTATCAAAGTTTGCAACAATCAAATGCTTGTAACTTTTTACTGGAGCGTCATAAAATCTTGAAATTTTGTGACAATTAAGTACTCGAGCCTCTTATCAATTTAAGCTATCGCTCATAGCTATGCTACCCTTGAGTCCCAAATCAAACACTGATAAAACTTTAAATGGCCCAAACTTCTATACGGTGCGTCCTATACTTATCAAAGTTTGCAAGAATCAAATGCTTGTAACTATTTACAGGAGCTTAATAAAATCTTGAAATTTTGTGACAATAAAGTACTCGAGCCACTTATCAATTTAAGCTATCGCTCATAGCTATGCTACGCTTGAGTCCCAAATCAAACACTGATAAAACTTCAAATGGCCCTAACTTCTATACGGTGCTTACCATACCTACCAAAGTTTGCAAGAATCAAATGCTTGTAACTTTTTACTGGAGCTTAATAAAATCTTCAAATTTTGTGAAAATAAAATACTCGAGCCTTTTACCAATTTAAGGTATCGCTCATAGCTATGCTACCCTTGAGTCCCAAATCAAACACTGATAAAACTTCAAATGGGCCTAACTTCTATACGGTGCGTCCCATACCTACCAAAGTTTGCAAGAATCAAATGCTTGTAACTTTTTACTGGAGCTTAATAAAATCTTGAAATTTTGCGACAATAAAGTACTCGAGCCTCTTATCAATTTAAGCTATCGCTCATAGCTATGCTACCCTTGAGTCCCAAATCAAACACTGATAAAACTTCAAATGGCCCTAACTTCTATACGGTGCGTCCTATACCTATCAAAGTTTGCAAGAATCAAATGCTTGTAACTTTTTACTGGAGCTTAATAAAATCTTGAAATTTTGCGACAATAAAGTACTCGAGCCTCTTATCAATTTAAGCTATCGCTCATAGCTATGCTACCCTTGAGTCCCAAATCAAACACTGATAAAACTTCAAATGGCCCTAACTTCTATACGGTGCGTCCTATACCTATCAAAGTTTGCAACGATCAAATGCTTGCAACTTTTTACTGGAGCGTCATAAAACCTTGAAATTTGGTGACAATAAAGTACTCGAGCCTCTTATCAATTTAAGCTATCGCTCATAGCTATGCTACCATTGAGTCCCAAATCAAACACTGGTAAACTTCAAATGGCCCTAACTTCTATACGGTGCGTCCTATACCTATCAAAGTTTGCAAGAATCAAATGCTTGTAACTATTTACGGGAGCTTAATAAAATCTTGAAATTTTGTGACAATAAAGTACTCGAGCCTCTTATCAATTTAAGCTATCGCTCATAGCTATGCTACGCTTGAGTCCCAAATCAAACACTGATAAAACTTCAAATGGCCCTAACTTCTATACGGTGCGTCCTATACCTATCAAAGTTTGCAACGATCAAATGCTTGCAACTTTTTACTGGAGCGTCATAAAACCTTGAAATTTGGTGACAATAAAGTACTCGAGCCTCTTATCAATTTAAGCTATCGCTCATAGCTATGCTACCATTGAGTCCCAAATCAAACACTGGTAAACTTCAAATGGCCCTAACTTCTATACGGTGCGTCCTATACCTATCAAAGTTTGCAAGAATCAAATGCTTGTAACTATTTACGGGAGCTTAATAAAATCTTGAAATTTTGTGACAATAAAGTACTCGAGCCTCTTATCAATTTAAGCTATCGCTCATAGCTATGCTACGCTTGAGTCCCAAATCAAACACTGATAAAACTTCAAATGGCCCTAACTTCTATACGGTGCGTCCCATACCTACCAAAGTTTGCAACGATCAAATGCTGGCAACTTTTTACTGGAGCGTCATAAAACCTTGAAATTTGGTGACAATAAAGTACTCGAGCCTCTTATCAATTTAAGCTATCGCTCATAGCTATGCTACCATTGAGTCCCAAATCAAACACTGGTAAACTTCAAATGGCCCTAACTTCTATACAGTGCGTCCTATACCTATCAAAGTTTGCAAGAATCAAATGCTTGTAACTATTTACGGGAGCTTAATAAAATCTTGAAATTTTGCGACAATAAAGTACTCGAGCCTCTTATCAATTTAAGCTATCGCTCATAGCTATGCTACCCTTGAGGCGCAAATCAAACACTGATAAAACTTCAAATGGCCCTAACTTCTATACAGTGCGTCCCATACCTATCAAAGTTTGCAACGATCAAATGCTGGCAACTTTTTACTGGAGAGTCATAAAACCTTGAAATTTTGTGACAATAAAGCACTCGAGCCTCTTATCAATTTAAGCTATCGCTCATAGCTATGCTACCATTGAGTCCCAAATCAAACACTGGTAAACTTCAAATGGCCCTAACTTCTATACGGTGCGTCCTATACCTATCAAAGTTTGCAAGAATCAAATGCTTGTAACTATTTACGGGAGCTTAATAAAATCTTGAAATTTTGTGACAATAAAGTACTCGAGCCTCTTATCAATTTAAGCTATCGCTCATAGCTATGCTACGCTTGAGTCCCAAATCAAACACTGATAAAACTTCAAATGGCCCTAACTTCTATACGGTGCGTCCCATACCTACCAAAGTTTGCAAGAATCAAATGCTTGTAACTTTTTACTGGAGCTTAATAAAATCTTGAAATTTTGCGACAATAAAGTACTCGAGCCTCTTATCAATTTAAGCTATCGCTCATAGCTATGCTACCCTTGAGTCCCAAATCAAACACTGATAAAACTTCAAATGGCCTCAACTTCTATACGGTGCGTCCTTTACCTATCAAAGTTTGCAAGAATCAAATGCTTGTAACTTTTTACTGGAGCTTAATAAAATCTTGAAATTTTGCGACAATAAAGTACTCGAGCCTCTTATCAATTTAAGCTATCGCTCATAGCTATGCTACCCTTGAGTCCCAAATCAAACACTGATAAAACTTCAAATGGCTCTAACTTCTATACGGTGCGTCCTATACCTATCAAAGTTTGCAACGATCAAATGCTTGCAACTTTTAACTGGAGCGTCATAAAACCTTGAAATTTGGTGATAATAAAGTACTCGAGCCTCTTATCAATTTAAGCTATCGCTCATAGCTGTTCTACCCTTGAGTCACAAATCAAACACTGATAAAACTTCAAATGGCCCTAACTTCTATACGGTGCGTCCTATACCTATCAAAGTTTGCAACAATCAAATGCTTGTAACTTTTTACTGGAGCTTAATAAAATCTTGAAATTTTGCGACAATAAAGTACTCGAGCCTCTTATCAATTTAAGCTATCGCTCATAGCTATGCTACCCTTGAGTCGCAAATCAAACACTGATAAAACTTCAAATGGCCCTAACTTCTATACAGTGCGTCCCATACCTATCAAAGTTTGCAACGATCAAATGCTTGCAACTTTTTACTGGAGCGTCATAAAACCTTGAAATTTTGTGACAATAAAGCACTCGAGCCTCTCATCAATTTAAGCTATCGCTCATAGCTATGCTACCCTTGAGTCCCAAATCAACCAATGCTAAAACTTCAAATGGCCCTAACTTCTATACGGTGCGTCCTATACCTATCAAAGTTTGCAACAATCAAATGCTTGTAACTTTTTACTGGAGCGTCATAAAATCTTGAAATTTTGTGACAATAAAGTACTCGAGCCTCTTATCAATTTAAGCTATCGCTCATAGCTATGCTACGCTTGAGTCCCAAATCAAACACTGATAAAACTTCAAATGGCCCTAACTTCTATACGGTGCGTCCCATACCTACCAAAGTTTGCAAGAATCAAATGCTTGTAACTTTTTACTGGAGCGTCATAAAACCTTGAAATTTGGTGACAATAAAGTACCCGAGCCTCTTATCAATTTAAGCTATCGCTCATAGCTATGCTAACCTTGAGTCCCAAATCAAACACTGATCAAACTTCAAATGGCCCTAACTTCTATATGGTGCGTCCCATACCTATCAAAGTTTGCAAGAATCAAATGCTTGTAACTTTTTACTGGAGCTTAATAAAATCTTGAAATTTTGCGACAATAAAGTACTCGAACCTCTTATCAATTTAAGCTATCGCTCATAGCTATGCTACCCTTGAGTCCCAAATCAAACACTGATAAAACTTCAAATGGCCCTAACTTCTATACGGTGCGTCCTATACCTATCAAAGTTTGCAACGATCAAATGCTTGCAACTTTTTACTGGAGCGTCATAAAACCTTGAAATTTGGTGACAATAAAGTACTCGAGCCTCTTATCAATTTAAGTTATCGCTCATAGCTGTGCTACCCTTGAGTCACAAATCAAACACTGATAAAACTTCAAATGGCCCTAACTTCTATACGGTGCGTCCTATACCTATCAAAGTTTGCAACAATCAAATGCTTGTAACTTTTTACTGGAGCTTAATAAAATCTTGAAATTTTGCGACAATAAAGTACTCGAGCCTCTTATCAATTTAAGCTATCGCTCATAGCTATGCTACCCTTGAGTCGCAAATCAAACACTGATAAAACTTCAAATGGCCCTAACTTCTATACAGTGCGTCCCATACCTATCAAAGTTTGCAACGATCAAATGCTTGCAACTTTTTACTGGAGCGTCATAAATCCTTGAAATTTTGTGACAATAAAGCACTCGAGCCTCTTATCAATTTAAGCTATCGCTCATAGCTATGCTACCCTTGAGTCCCAAATCAACCAATGCTAAAACTTCAAATGGCCCTAACTTCTATACGGTGCGTCCTATACCTATCAAAGTTTGCAACAATCAAATGTTTGTAACTTTTTACTGGAGCGTCATAAAATCTTGAAATTTTGTGACAATAAAGTACTCGAGCCTCTTATCAATTTAAGCTATCGCTCATAGCTATGCTACCCTTGAGTCCCAAATCAAAAACTCATAAAACTTTAAATGGCCCTAACTTCTATACAGTACGTCCTACACCTATCAAAGTTTGCAAGGATCAAATGCTTGCAACTTTTTACTGGAGCGTCATAAATCCTTGAAATTTGGTGACAATAAAGTACTCGATCCTCTTATCAATTTAAGCTCTCGCTCATAGCTATGCTACCCTTGAGTCCCAAATCAAACACTGATAAAACTTCAAATGGCCCTAACTTCTATACGGTGCGTCCTATACCTATCAAAGTTTGCAACAATCAAATGCTTGCAACTTTTTACTGGAGCGTCATAAAACCTTGAAATTTGGTGACAATAAAGTGCTCGAGCCTCTTATCAATTTAAGCTATCGCTCATAGATGTGCTAACCTTGAGTCCCAAATCAAACACTGATAAAACTTCAAATGGCCCTAACTTCTATACGGTGCGTCCTATACCTATCAAAGGTTGCAACAATCAAATGCTTGTAACTTTTTACTGGAGCTTAATAAAATCTTGAAATTTTGCGACAATAAAGTACTCGAGCCTCTTATCAATTTAAGCTATCGCTCATAGCTATGCTACCCTTGAGTCCCAAATCAACCAATGCTAAAACTTCAAATGGCCCTAACGGTGCGTCCTATACCTATCAAAGTTTGCAACAATCAATTGCTTGCAACTTTTTACGGGAGCGTCATAAAACCTTGAAATTTTGTGACAATAAAGTACTCGAGCCTCTTATCAATCTAACCTATCGCTCATAGCTATGCTACCCTTGTGTTCCCAATCAAACCTAATAAAACATCAAATGGCCCTTACTTCTATACGGTGCGTCCTACCCTATCAAACTTTGCAACATTCAAATGCTTGTAACTTTTTACTGGAGCGTCATAAAACCTTGAAATTTGGTGACAATAAAGTACCCGAGCCTCTTATCAATTAGAGCTATCGCTCATAGCTATGCTACCCTTGTGTTCCCAAATCAAACACTGATAAAACTTCAAATGGCCCTAACTTCTATACAGTGCATCCTACACCTATCAAAGTTTGCAAGGATCAAATGCTTGCAACTTTTTACTGGAGCGTCATAAATCCTTGAAATTTGGTGACAATAAAGTACTCGAGCCTCTTATCAATTTAAGCTCTCGCTCATAGCTATGCTACCCTTGAGTCCCAAATCAAACACTGATAATATTTCAAATGGCCCTAACTTCTATACGGTGCGTCCTATACATATCAAAGTTTGCAAGAATCAAATGCTTGTAACTTTTTACTGGAGCTTAATAAAATCTTCAAATTTTGTGACAATAAAGTACTCGAGCCTCTTATCAATTTAAGGTAACGCCCATAGCTATGCTATCCTTGAGTCCCAAATCAACCAATGCTAAATCTTCAAATGGCCCTAACGGTGCGTCCTATACCTATCAAAGTTTGCAACAATCAATTGCTTGCAACTTTTTACGGGAGCGTCATAAAATCTTGAAATTTTGTGACAATAAAGTACTCGAGCCTCTTATCAATCTAACCTATCGCTCATAGCTATTCTACCCTTGTGTTCCCAATCAAACCTAATAAAACATCAAATGGCCCTAACTTCTATACGGTACGTCCTACCCTATCAAACTTTGCAACATTCAAATGCTTGTAACTTTTTACTGGAGCGTCATAAAACCTTGAAATTTGGTGACAATAAAGTACCCGAGCCTCTTATCAATTTAAGCTATCGCTCATAGCTATGCTACCCTTGTGTTCCCAAATCAAACACTGATAAAACTTCAAATGGCCCTAACTTCTATACAGTGCGTCCTACACCTATCAAAGTTTGCAAGGATCAAATGCTTGCAACTTTTTACTGGAGCGTCATAAAGCCTTGAAATTTGGTGACAATAAAGTACTCAAGCCTCTTATCAATTTAAGCTATCGCTCATAGCTGTGCTACACTTGAGTCCCAAATCAAACACTGATAAAACTTCAAATGGCCCTAACTTCTATACGGTGCGTCCTATACCTATCAAAGTTTGCAACAATCAAATGCTTGTAACTTTTTACTGGAGCTTAATAAAATCTTGAAATTTTGCGACAATAAAGTACTCGAGCCTCTTATCAATTTAAGCTATCGCTCATAGCTATGCTACCCTTGAGTCCCAAATCAACCAATGCTAAAACTTCAAATGGCCCTAACGGTGCGTCCTATACCTATCAAAGTTTGCAACAATCAATTGCTTGCAACTTTTTACGGGAGCGTCATAAAACCTTGAAATTTGGTGACAATAAAGTACTCGAGCCTCTTATCAATTTAAGCTATCGCTCATAGCTATGCTACCCTTGTGTTCCCAATCAAACCTAATAAAACATCAAATGGCCCTAACTTCTATACGGTGCGTCCTACCCTATCAAACTTTGCAACATTCAAATGCTTGTAACTTTTTACTGGAGCGTCATAAAACCTTGAAATTTGGTGACAATAAAGTACCCGAGCCTCTTATCAATTTAAGCTATCGCTCATAGCTATGCTACCCTTGTGTTCCCAAATCAAACACTGATAAAACTTCAAATGGCCCTAACTTCTATACAGTGCGTCCTACACCTATCAAAGTTTGCAAGGATCAAATGCTTGCAACTTTTTACTGGAACGTCATAAATCCTTGAAATTTGGTGACAATAAAGTACTCGAGCCTCTTATCAATTTAAGCTCTCGCTCATAGCTATGCTACCCTTGAGTCCCAAATCAAACACTGATAATATTTCAAATAGCCCTAACTTCTATACGGTGCGTCCTATACCTATCAAAGTTTGCAAGAATCAAATGCTTGTAACTTTTTACTGGAGCTTAATAAAATCTTCAAATTTTGTGACAATAAAGTACTCGAGCCTCTTATCAATTTAAGGTATCGCTCCTAGCTATGCTACCCTTGAGTCCCAAATCAAACACTGATAATATTTCAAATGGCCCTAACTTTTATTCGGTGCGTCCTATACCTATCAAAGTTTGCAAGAATCAAATGCTTGTAACTATTTACTGGAGCTTAAAAAAATCTTGAAATTTTGTGACAATAAAGTACTCGAGCCTCTTCTCAATTTAAGCTATCGCTCATAGCTATGCTACGC
Source organism: Clusia tigrina (assembly GCA_920105625.2). Classification (NCBI taxonomy): domain Eukaryota; kingdom Metazoa; phylum Arthropoda; class Insecta; order Diptera; family Clusiidae; genus Clusia; species Clusia tigrina. The sequence goes on from OV050030.1 coordinate 212,639,118, forward strand.
TTGAGTCCCAAATCAAACACTGATAAAACTTCAAATGGATCTAACTTCTATACGGTGCGTCCCATACCTACCAAAGTTTGCAAGAATCAAATGCTTGTAACTTTTTACTGGAGCTTAATAAAATCTTGAAATTTTGCGACAATAAAGTACTCGAGCCTCTTATCAATTTAAGCTATCGCTCATAGCTATGCTACCCTTGTGTCCCAAATCAAACACTAATAAAACTTCAAATGGCCCTAACTTCTATACGGTGTGTCCTATACCTATCAAAGTTTGCAACAATCAAATGCTTGTAACTTTTTACTGGAGCGTCATAAAACCTTGAAATTTTGTGACAATAAAGTACTCGAGCCTCTTATCAATTTAAGGTATCGCTCATAGCTGTGCTACGCTTGAGTCCCAAATCACACACTGATAAACCTTCAAATGGCCCTAACTTCTATACGGTGCGTCCTATACCTATCAAAGTTTGCAACAATCAAATGCTTGTAACTTTTTACTGGAGCTTAATAAAATCTTGAAATTTTGCGACAATAAAGTACTCGAGCCTCTTATCAATTTAAGCTCTCGCTCATAGCTATGCTACCCTTGAGTCCCAAATCAAACACTGAAAATATTTCAAATGGCCCTAACTTCTATACGGTGCATCCTATACCTATCAAAGTTTGCAAGAATCAAATGCTTGTAACTTTTTACTGGAGCTTAATAAAATCTTGAAATTTTGCGACAATAAAGTACTCGAGCCTCTTGTAAATTTAAGCTATCGCAGATAGCTATGCTACCCTTGAGTCCCAAATCAACCAATGCTAAAACTTCAAATGGCCCTAACGGTGCGTCCTATACCTATCAAAGTTTGCAACAATCAAATGCTTGTAACTTTTTACTGGAGCGTCATAAAATCTTGAAATTTTGCGACAATAAAGTACTCGAGCCTCTTATCAATTTAAGCTAACGCTCATAGCTATGCTACCCTTGAGTTCCAAATCAAACACTGATAAAACTTCAAATGGCCCTAACTTCTATACGGTGTGTCCTATACCTATCAAAGTTTGCACCAATCAAATGCTTGTAACTTTTTACTGGAGCGTCATAAAATCTTGAAATTTTGCGACAATAAAGTACTCGAGCCTCTTGTAAATTTAAGCTATCTCGCATAGCTATGCTACCCTTGAGTCCCAAATCAACCAATGCTAAAACTTCAAATGGCCCTAACGGTGCGTCCTATACCTATCAAAGTTTGCAACAATCAAATGCTTGTAACTTTTTACTGGAGCGTCATAAAATCTTGAAATTTTGCGACAATAAAGTACTCGAGCCTCTTATCAATTTAAGGTATCGCTCATAGCTATGCTACCCTTGTGTCCCAAATCAAACACTAATAAAACTTCAAATGGCCCTAACTTCTATACGGTGTGTCCTATACCTATCAAAGTTTGCAACAATCAAATGCTTGTAACTTTTTACTGGAGCGTCATAAAACCTTGAAATTTTGTGACAATAAAGTACTCGAGCCTCTTATCAATTTAAGGTATCGCTCATAGCTGTGCTACGCTTGAGTCCCAAATCACACACTGATAAACCTTCAAATGGCCCTAACTTCTATACGGTGCGTCCTATACCTATCAAAGTTTGCAACAATCAAATGCTTGTAACTTTTTACTGGAGCTTAATAAAATCTTGAAATTTTGCGACAATAAAGTACTCGAGCCTCTTATCAATTTAAGCTCTCGCTCATAGCTATGCTACCCTTGAGTCCCAAATCAAACACTGAAAATATTTCAAATGGCCCTAACTTCTATACGGTGCATCCTATACCTATCAAAGTTTGCAAGAATCAAATGCTTGTAACTTTTTACTGGAGCTTAATAAAATCTTGAAATTTTGCGACAATAAAGTACTCGAGCCTCTTATCAATTTAAGCTATCGCTCATAGCTATGCTACCCTTGTGTCCCAAATCAAACACTGATAAAACTTCAAATGGCCCTAACTTCTATACGGTGCGTCCTATACCTCTCAAAGTTTGCAACAATCAAATGCTTGTAACTTTTTACTGGAGCGTCATAAAATCTTGAAATTTTGCGACAATAAAGTACTCGAGCCTCTTGTAAATTTAAGCTATCGCAGATAGCTATGCTACCCTTGAGTCCCAAATCAACCAATGCTAAAACTTCAAATGGCCCTAACGGTGCGTCCTATACCTATCAAAGTTTGCAACAATCAAATGCTTGTAACTTTTTACTGGAGCGTCATAAAATCTTGAAATTTTGCGACAATAAAGTACTCGAGCCTCTTATCAATTTAAGCTAACGCTCATAGCTATGCTACCCTTGTGTCCCAAATCAAACACTGATAAAACTTCAAATGGCCCTAACTTCTATACGGTGCGTCCTATACCTATCAAAGTTTGCACCAATCAAATGCTTGTAACTTTTTACTGGAGCGTCATAAAATCTTGAAATTTTGCGACAATAAAGTACTCGAGCCTCTTGTAAATTTAAGCTATCTCGCATAGCTATGCTACCCTTGAGTCCCAAATCAACCAATGCTAAAACTTCAAATGGCCCTAACGGTGCGTCCTATACCTATCAAAGTTTGCAACAATCAAATGCTTGTAACTTTTTACTGGAGCGTCATAAAATCTTGAAATTTTGCGACAATAAAGTACTCGAGCCTCTTATCAATTTAAGGTATCGCTCATAGCTATGCTACCCTTGAGTTCCAAATCAAACACTGATAAAACTTCAAATGGCCCTAACTTCTATACGGTGTGTCCTATACCTATCAAAGTTTGCAACAATCAAATGCTTGTAACTTTTTACTGGAGCGTCATAAAACCTTGAAATTTTGTGACAATAAAGTACTCGAGCCTCTTGTAAATTTAAGCTATCGCAGATAGCTATGCTACCCTTGAGTCCCAAATCAACCAATGCTAAAACTTCAAATGGCCCTAACGGTGCGTCCTATACCTATCAAAGTTTGCAACAATCAAATGCTTGTAACTTTTTACTGGAGCTTAATAAAATCTTGAAATTTTGCGACAATAAAGTACTCGAGCCTCTTATCAATTTAAGCTATCGCTCATAGCTATGCTACCCTTGTGTCCCAAATCAAACACTGATAAAACTTCAAATGGCCCAAACTTCTATACGGTGCGTCCTATACCTCTCAAAGTTTGCAACAATCAAATGCTTGTAACTTTTTACTGGAGCGTCATAAAATCTTGAAATTTTGCGACAATAAAGTACTCGAGCCTCTTGTAAATTTAAGCTATCGCAGATAGCTATGCTACCCTTGAGTCCCAAATCAACCAATGCTAAAACTTCAAATGGCCCTAACGGTGCGTCCTATACCTATCAAAGTTTGCAACAATCAAATGCTTGTAACTTTTTACTGGAGCGTCATAAAATCTTGAAATTTTGCGACAATAAAGTACTCGAGCCTCTTATCAATTTAAGCTATCGCTCATAGCTATGCTACCCTTGTGTCCCAAATCAAACACTAATAAAACTTCAAATGGCCCTAACTTCTATACGGTGTGTCCTATACCTATCAAAGTTTGCAACAATCAAATGCTTGTAACTTTTTACTGGAGCGTCATAAAACCTTGAAATTTTGTGACAATAAAGTACTCGAGCCTCTTATCAATTTAAGGTATCGCTCATAGCTGTGCTACGCTTGAGTCCCAAATCACACACTGATTAACCTTCAAATGGCCCTAACTTCTATACGGTGCGTCCTATACCTATCAAAGTTTGCAACAATCAAATGCTTGTAACTTTTTACTGGAGCTTAATAAAATCTTGAAATTTTGCGACAATAAAGTACTCGAGCCTCTTATCAATTTAAGCTCTCGCTCATAGCTATGCTACCCTTGAGTCCCAAATCAAACACTGAAAATATTTCAAATGGCCCTAACTTCTATACGGTGCGTCCTATACCTATCAAAGTTTGCACCAATCAAATGCTTGTAACTTTTTACTGGAGCGTCATAAAATCTTGAAATTTTGCGACAATAAAGTACTCGAGCCTCTTGTAAATTTAAGCTATCTCGCATAGCTATGCTACCCTTGAGTCCCAAATCAACCAATGCTAAAACTTCAAATGGCCCTAACGGTGCGTCCTATACCTATCAAAGTTTGCAACAATCAAATGCTTGTAACTTTTTACTGGAGCGTCATAAAATCTTGAAATTTTGCGACAATAAAGTACTCGAGCCTCTTATCAATTTAAGGTATCGCTCATAGCTATGCTACCCTTGAGTTCCAAATCAAACACTGATAAAACTTCAAATGGCCCTAACTTCTATACAGTGCGTCCTACACCTATCAAAGTTTGCAAGGATCAAATTCTTGCAACTTTTTACTGGAGCGTCATAAAATCTTCAAATTTTGTGACAATAAAGTACTCGAGCCTCTTATCAATTTAAGCTCTCGCTCATAGCTATGCTACCCTTGAGTCCCAAATCAAACACTGAAAATATTTCAAATGGCCCTAACTTCTATACGGTGCATCCTATACCTATCAAAGTTTGCAAGAATCAAATGCTTGTAACTTTTTACTGGAGCTTAATAAAATCTTGAAATTTTGCGACAATAAAGTACTCGAGCCTCTTATCAATTTAAGCTATCGCTCATAGCTATGCTACCCTTGTGTCCCAAATCAAACACTGATAAAACTTCAAATGGCCCAAACTTCTATACGGTGCGTCCTATACCTCTCAAAGTTTGCAACAATCAAATGCTTGTAACTTTTTACTGGAGCGTCATAAAATCTTGAAATTTTGCGACAATAAAGTACTCGAGCCTCTTGTAAATTTAAGCTATCGCAGATAGCTATGCTACCCTTGAGTCCCAAATCAACCAATGCTAAAACTTCAAATGGCCCTAACGGTGCGTCCTATACCTATCAAAGTTTGCAACAATCAAATGCTTGTAACTTTTTACTGGAGCGTCATAAAATCTTGAAATTTTGCGACAATAAAGTACTCGAGCCTCTTATCAATTTAAGCTAACGCTCATAGCTATGCTACCCTTGTGTCCCAAATCAAACACTGACAAAACTTCAAATGGCCCTAACTTCTATACGGTGCGTCCTATACCTATCAAAGTTTGCACCAATCAAATGCTTGTAACTTTTTACTGGAGCGTCATAAAATCTTGAAATTTTGCGACAATAAAGTACTCGAGCCTCTTGTAAATTTAAGCTATCTCGCATAGCTATGCTACCCTTGAGTCCCAAATCAACCAATGCTAAAACTTCAAATGGCCCTAACGGTGCGTCCTATACCTATCAAAGTTTGCAACAATCAAATGCTTGTAACTTTTTACTGGAGCGTCATAAAATCTTGAAATTTTGCGACAATAAAGTACTCGAGCCTCTTATCAATTTAAGGTATCGCTCATAGCTATGCTACCCTTGAGTTCCAAATCAAACACTGATAAAACTTCAAATGGCCCTAACTTCTATACAGTGCGTCCTACACCTATCAAAGTTTGCAAGGATCAAATTCTTGCAACTTTTTACTGGAGCGTCATAAAATCTTCAAATTTTGTGACAATAAAGTACTCGAGCCTCTTATCAGTTTAAGCTCTCGCTCATAGCTATGCTACCCTTGAGTCCCAAATCAAACACTGAAAATATTTCAAATGGCCCTAACTTCTATACGGTGCATCCTATACCTATCAAAGTTTGCAAGAATCAAATGCTTGTAACTTTTTACTGGAGCTTAATAAAATCTTGAAATTTTGCGACAATAAAGTACTCGAGCCTCTTATCAATTTAAGCTATCGCTCATAGCTATGCTACCCTTGTGTCCCAAATCAAACACTGATAAAACTTCAAATGGCCCAAACTTCTATACGGTGCGTCCTATACCTCTCAAAGTTTGCAACAATCAAATGCTTGTAACTTTTTACTGGAGCGTCATAAAATCTTGAAATTTTGCGACAATAAAGTACTCGAGCCTCTTGTAAATTTAAGCTATCGCAGATAGCTATGCTACCCTTGAGTCCCAAATCAACCAATGCTAAAACTTCAAATGGCCCTAACGGTGCGTCCTATACCTATCAAAGTTTGCAACAATCAAATGCTTGTAACTTTTTACTGGAGCGTCATAAAGTCTTGAAATTTTGCGACAATAAAGTACTCGAGCCTCTTATCAATTTAAGCTAACGCTCATAGCTATGCTACCCTTGTGTCCCAAATCAAACACTGATAAAACTTCAAATGGCCCTAACTTCTATACGGTGCGTCCTATACCTATCAAAGTTTGCACCAATCAAATGCTTGTAACTTTTTACTGGAGCGTCATAAAATCTTGAAATTTTGCGACAATAAAGTACTCGAGCCTCTTGTAAATTTAAGCTATCTCGCATAGCTATGCTACCCTTGAGTCCCAAATCAACCAATGCTAAAACTTCAAATGGCCCTAACGGTGCGTCCTATACCTATCAAAGTTTGCAACAATCAAATGCTTGTAACTTTTTACTGGAGCGTCATAAAATCTTGAAATGTTGTGACAATAAAGCACTCGCGCCTCTTGTAAATTTAAGCTATCGCGCATAGCTATGCTACCCTTGAGTCCCAAATCAACCAATGCTAAAACTTCAAATGGCCCTAACGGTGCGTCCTATACCTATCAAATTTTGCAACAATCAAATGCTTGTAACTTTTTACTGGAGCTTAATAAAATCTTCAAATTTTGTGACAATAAAGTACTCGAGCCTCTTATCAATTTAAGGTATCGCTCCTAGCTATGCTACCCTTGAGTCCCAAATCAAACACTGATAATATTTCAAATGGCCCTAACTTTTATTCGGTGCGTCCTATACCTATCAAAGTTTGCAAGAATCAAATGCTTGTAACTATTTACTGGAGCTTAATAAAATCTTGAAATTTTGTGACAATAAAGTACTCGAGCCTCTTATCAATTTAAGCTATCGCTCATAGCTATGCTACGCTTGAGTCCCAAATCAAACACTGATAAAACTTCAAATGGATCTAACTTCTATACGGTGCGTCCCATACCTACCAAAGTTTGCAAGAATCAAATGCTTGTAACTTTTTACTGGAGCTTAATAAGATCTTGAAATTTTGCGACAATAAAGTACTCGAGCCTCTTATCAATTTAAGCTATCGCTCATAGCTATGCTACCCTTGTGTCCCAAATCAAACACTAATAAAACTTCAAATGGCCCTAACTTCTATACGGTGTGTCCTATACCTATCAAAGTTTGCAACAATCAAATGCTTGTAACTTTTTACTGGAGCGTCATAAAACCTTGAAATTTTGTGACAATAAAGTACTCGAGCCTCTTATCAATTTAAGGTATCGCTCATAGCTGTGCTACGCTTGAGCCCCAAATCACACACTGATAAACCTTCAAATGGCCCTAACTTCTATACGGTGCGTCCTATACCTATTAAAGTTTGCAACAATCAAATGCTTGTAACTTTTTACTGGAGCTTAATAAAATCTTGAAATTTTGCGACAATAAAGTACTCGAGAATCTTATCAATTTAAGCTATCGCTCATAGCTATGCTACCCTTGAGTTCCAAATCAAACGCTGATAAAACTTCAAATGGCCCTAACTTCTATACAGTGCGTCCTACACCTATCAAAGTTTGCAAGGATCAAATTCTTGCAACTTTTTACTGGAGCGTCATAAAATCTTCAAATTTTGTGACAATAAAGTACTCGAGCCTCTTATCAGTTTAAGCTCTCGCTCATAGCTATGCTACCCTTGAGTCCCAAATCAAACACTGAAAATATTTCAAATGGCCCTAACTTCTATACGGTGCGTCCTATACCTATCAAAATTTGCAAGAATCAAATGCTTGTAACTTTTTACTGGAGCTTAATAAAATCTTGAAATTTTGCGACAATAAAGTACTCGAGCCTCTTATCAATTTAAGCTATCGCTCATAGCTATGCTACCCTTGTGTCCCAAATCAAACACTGATAAAACTTCAAATGGCCCAAACTTCTATACGGTGCGTCCTATACCTCTCAAAGTTTGCAACAATCAAATGCTTGTAACTTTTTACTGGAGCGTCATAAAATCTTGAAATTTTGCGACAATAAAGTACTCGAGCCTCTTGTAAATTTAAGCTATCGCGCATAGCTATGCTACCCTTGAGTTCCAAATCAACCAATGCTAAAACTTCAAATGGCCCTAACGGTGCGTCCTATACCTATCAAAGTTTGCAACAATCAAATGCTTGTAACTTTTTACTGGAGCGTCATAAAATCTAGAAATTTTGTGACAATAAAGCACTCGAGCCTCTTGTAAATTTAAGCTATCGCGCATAGCTATGCTACCCTTGAGTCCCAAATCAACCAATGCTAAAACTTCAAATGGCCCTAACGGTGCGTCCTATACCTATCAAAGTTTGCAACAATCAAATGCTTGTAACTTTTTACTGGAGCCTCATAAAATCTTGAAATTTTGCGACAATAAAGTACTCGAGCCTCTTATCAATTTAAGCTAACGCTCATAGCTATGCTACCCTTGTGTCCCAAATCAAACACTGATAAAACTTCAAATGGCCCTAACTTCTATACGGTGCGTCCTATACCTATCAAAGTTTGCACCAATCAAATGCTTGTAACTTTTTACTGGAGCGTCATAAAATCTTGAAATTTTGCGACAATAAAGTACTCGAGCCTCTTGTAAATTTAAGCTATCTCGCATAGCTATGCTACCCTTGAGTCCCAAATCAACCAATGCTAAAACTTCAAATGGCCCTAACGGTGCGTCCTATACCTATCAAAGTTTGCAACAATCAAATGCTTGTAACTTTTTACTGGAGCGTCATAAAATCTTGAAATTTTGTGACAATAAAGCACTCGCGCCTCTTGTAAATTTAAGCTATCGCGCATAGCTATGCTACCCTTGAGTCCCAAATCAACCAATGCTAAAACTTCAAATGGCCCTAACTTCTATACGGTGCGTCCTATACCTATCAAAGTTTGCAACAATCAAATGCTTGTAACTTTTTACTGGAGCGTCATAAAATCTTGAAATTTTGCGACAATAAAGTACTCGAGCCTCTTATCAATTTAAGCTATCGCTCATAGCTATGCTACCCTTGAGTCCCAAATCAAACACTGATAAAACTTCAAATGGCCCTAACTTCTATACGGTGCGTCCTATACCTATCAAAGTTTGCAACGATCAAATGCTAGCAACTTTTTACTGGAGCGTCATAAAACCTTGAAATTTGGTGGCAATAAAGTACTCGAGCCTCTTATCAATTTAAGCTATCGCTCATAGCTGTGCTACCCTTGAGTCCCAAATCAAACACTGATAAAACTTCAAATGGCCCTAACTTCTATACGGTGCGTCCCATACCTATCAAAGTTTGCAAGAATCAAATGCTTGCAACTTTTTACTGGAGCGTCATAAAACCTTGAAATTTGGTGACAATAAAGTACTCGAGCCTCTTATCAATTTAAGCTATCGCTCATAGCTGTGCTACCCTTGTGTCCCAAATCAAACACTGATAAAACTTCAAATGGCCCTAACTTCTATACGGTGCGTCCTATACCTATCAAAGTTTTCAACAATCAAATGCTTGTAACTTTTTACTGGAGCGTCATAAAATCTTGAAATTTTGCGACAATAAAGTACTCGAGCCTCTTATCAATTTAAGCTATCGCTCATAGCTATGCTACCCTTGAGTTCCAAATCAAACACTGATAAAACTTCAAATAGCCCTAACTTCTATACAGTGCGTCCTACACCTATCAAAGTTTGCAAGGATCAAATTCTTGCAACTTTTTACTGGAGCGTCATAAAATCTTCAAATTTTGTGACAATAAAGTACTCGAGCCTCTTATCAATTCAAGCTCTCGCTCATAGCTATGCTACCCTTGAGTCCCAAATCAAACACTGATAATATTTCAAATGGCTCTAACTTCTATACGGTGCGTCCTATACCTTTCAAAGTTTGCAAGAATCAAATGCTTGTAACTTTTTACTGGAGCTTAATAAAATCTTGAAATTTTGCGACAATAAAGTACTCGAGCCTCTTATCAATTTAAGCTATCGCTCATAGCTATGCTACCCTTATGTCCCAAATCAAACACTGATAAAACTTCAAATGGCCCTTACTTCTATACGGTGCGTCCTATACCTCTCAAAGTTTGCAACAATCAAATGCTTGTAACTTTTTACTGGAGCATCATAAAATCTTGAAATTTTGCGACAATAAAGTACTCGAGCCTCTTGTAAATTTAAGCTATCGCGCATAGCTATGCTACCCTTGAGTCCCAAATCAACCAATGCTAAAACTTCAAATGGCCCTAACGGTGCGTCCTATACCTATCAAAGTTTGCAACAATCAAATGCTTGTAACTTTTTACTGGATCGTCATAAAATCTTGAAATTTTGTGACAATAAAGCACTCGAGCCTCTTGTAAATTTAATGTATCGCGCATAGCTATGCTACCCTTGAGTCCCAAATCAACCAATGCTAAAACTTCAAATGGCCCTAACGGTGCGTCCTATACCTATCAAAGTTTGCAACAATCAAATGCTTGTAACTTTTTACTGGAGCGTCATAAAATCTTGAAATTTTGCGACAATAAAGTACTCGAGCCTCTTATCAATTTAAGCTATCGCTCATAGCTATGCTACCCTTGTGTCCCAAATCAAACACTGATAAAACTTCAAATGGCCCTAACTTCTATACGGTGCGTCCTATACCTATCAAAGTTTGCACCAATCAAATGCTTGTAACTTTTTACTGGAGCGTCATAAAATCTTGAAATTTTGCGACAATAAAGTACTCGAGCCTCTTGTAAATTTAAGCTATCTCGCATAGCTATGCTACCCTTGAGTCACAAATCAACCAATGCTAAAACTTCAAATGGCCCTAACGGTGCGTTCTATACCTATCAAAGTTTGCAACAATCAAATGCTTGTAACTTTTTACTGGAGCGTCATAAAATCTTGAAATTTTGTGACAATAAAGCACTCGAGCCTCTTGTAAATTTAAGCTATCGCGCATAGCTATGCTACCCTTGAGTCCCAAATCAACCAATGCTAAAACTTCAAATGGCCCTAACGGTGCGTCCTATACCTATCAAAGTTTGCAACAATCAAATGCTTGTAACTTTTTACTGGAGCGTCATAAAATCTTGAAATTTTGCGACAATAAAGTACTCGAGCCTCTTATCAATTTAAGCTATCGCTCATAGCTATGCTACCCTTGAGTCCCAAATCAAACACTGATAAAACTTCAAATGGCCCTAACTTCTATGCGGTGCGTCCTATACCTATCAAAGTTTGCAACGATCAAATGCTAGCAACTTTTTACTGGAGCGTCATAAAACCTTGAAATTTGGTGGCAATAAAGTACTCGAGCCTCTTATCAAATTAAGCTATCGCTCATAGCTGTGCTACCCTTGAGTCCCAAGTCAAACACTGATAAAACTTCAAATGGCCCTAACTTCTATACGGTGCGTCCCATACCTATCAAAGTTTGCAAGAATCAAATGCTTCAAACTTTTTACTGGAGCGTCATAAAACCTTGAAATTTGGTGACAATAAAGTACTCGAGCCTCTTATCAATTTAAGCTATCGCTCATAGCTGTGCTACCCTTGTGTCCCAAATCAAACACTGATAAAACTTCAAATGGCCCTAACTTCTATACGGTGCGTCCTATAAATATCAAAGTTTGCAACAATCAAATGCTTGTAACTTTTTACTGGAGCGTCATAAAATCTTGAAATTTTGCGACAATAAAGTACTCGAGCCTCTTGCAAATTTAAGCTATCGCTCATAGCTATGCTACCCTTGTGTCCCAAATCAAACACTGATAAAACTTCAAATGGCCCTAACTTCTATACGGTGCGTCCTATACCTATCAAAGTTTGCAACAATCAAATGCTTGTAACTTTTTACTGGAGCGTCATAAAATCTTGAAATTTTGTGACAATAAAGTACTCGAGCCTCTTGTAAATTTAAGCTATCGCGAATAGCTATGCTACCCTTGAGTCCCAAATCAACCAATGCTAAAACTTCAAATGGCCCTAACGGTGCGTCCTATACCTATCAAAGTTTGCAACAATCAAATGCTTGTAACTTTTTACTGGAGCGTCATAAAATCTTGAAATTTTGTGACAATAAAGCACTCGAGCCTCTTGTAAATTTAAGCTATCGCGCATAGCTATGCTACCCTTGAGTCCCAAATCAACCAATGCTAAAACTTCAAATGGCCCTAACGGTGCGTCCTATACCTATCAAAGTTTGCAACAATCAAATGCTTGTAACTTTTTACTGGAGCGTCATAAAATCTTGAAATTTTGCGACAATAAAGTACTCGAGCCTCTTATCAATTTAAGCTATCGCTCATAGCTATGCTACCCTTGAGTCCCAAATCAAACACTGATAAAACTTCAAATGGCCCTAACTTCTATACGGTGCGTCCTATACCTATCAAAGTTTGCAACGATCAAATGCTTGCAACTTTTTACTGGAGCGTCATAAAACCTTGAAATTTGGTGACAATAAAGTACTCGAGCCTCTTATCAATTTAAGCTATCGCTCATAGCTGTGCTACCCTTGAGTCCCAAATCAAACACTGATAAAACTTCAAATGGCCCTAACTTCTATACGGTGCGTCCTATACCTATCAAAGTTTGCAACAATCAAATGCTTGTAACTTTTTACTGGAGCTTAATAAAATCTTGAAATTTTGCGACAATAAAGTACTCGAGCCTCTTATCAATTTAAGCTATCGCGCATAGCTATGCTACCCTTGAGTCCCAAATCAACCAATGCTAAAACTTCAAATGGCCCTAACGGTGCGTCCTATACCTATCAAAGTTTGCAAGAATCAAATGCTTGTAACTTTTTACTGGAGCGTCATAAAATCTTGAAATTTTGTGACAATAAAGTACTCGAGCCTCTTATCAATTTAAGCTATCGCTCATAGCTATGCTACCCTTGAGTCCCAAATCAAACACTGATAAAACTTCAAATGGCCCTAACTTCTATACGGTGCATCCTATACCTATCAAAGTTTGCAACGATCAAATGCTTGCAACTTTTTACTGGAGCGTCATAAATCCTTGAAATTTGGTGACAATAAAGTACTCGAGCCTCTTATCAATTTAAGTTATCGCTCATAGCTATGCTACCCTTGAGTCCCAAATCAAACACTGATCAAACTTCAAATGGCCCTAACTTCTATACGGTGCGTCCCATACCTATCAAAGTTTGCAAGAATCAAATGCTTGTAACTTTTTACTGGAGCTTAATAAAATCTTGAAATTTTGCGACAATAAAGTACTCGAGCCTCTTATCAATTTAAGCTATCGCTCATAGCTATGCTACCCTTGAGTCCCAAATCAAACACTGATCAAACTTCAAATGGCCCTAACTTCTATACGGTGCGTCCTATACCTATCAAAGTTTGCACCAATCAAATGCTTGTAACTTTTTACTGGAGCGTCATAAAATCTTGAAATTTTGCGACAATAAAGTACTCGAGCCTCTTGTAAATTTAAGCTATCTCGCATAGCTATGCTACCCTTGAGTCCCAAATCAACCAATGCTAAAACTTCAAATGGCCCTAACGGTGCGTTCTATACCTATCAAAGTTTGCAACAATCAAATGCTTGTGACTTTTTACTGGAGCGTCATAAAATCTTGAAATTTTGTGACAATAAAGCACTCGAGCCTCTTGTAAATTTAAGCTATCGCGCATAGCTATGCTACCCTTGAGTCCCAAATCAACCAATGCTAAAACTTCAAATGGCCCTAACGGTGCGTCCTATACCTATCAAAGTTTGCAACAATCAAATGCTTGTAACTTTTTACTGGAGCGTCATAAAATCTTGAAATTTTGCGACAATAAAGTACTCGAGCCTCTTATCAATTTAAGCTATCGCTCATAGCTATGCTACCCTTGAGTCCCAAATCAAACACTGATAAAACTTCAAATGGCCCTAACTTCTATGCGGTGCGTCCTATACCTATCAAAGTTTGCAACGATCAAATGCTAGCAACTTTTTACTGGAGCGTCATAAAACCTTGAAATTTGGTGGCAATAAAGTACTCGAGCCTCTTATCAATTTAAGCTATCGCTCATAGCTGTGCTACCCTTGAGTCCCAAGTCAAACACTGATAAAACTTCAAATGGCCCTAACTTCTATACGGTGCGTCCCATACCTATCAAAGTTTGCAAGAATCAAATGCTTCCAACTTTTTACTGGAGCGTCATAAAACCTTGAAATTTTGCGACAATAAAGTACTCGAGCCTCTTGCAAATTTAAGCTATCGCTCATAGCTATTCTACCCTTGTGTCCCAAATCAAACACTGATAAAACTTCAAATGGCCCTAACTTCTATACGGTGCGTCCTATACCTATCAAAGTTTGCAACAATCAAATGCTTGTAACTTTTTACTGGAGCGTCATAAAATCTTGAAATTTTGTGACAATAAAGTACTCGAGCCTCTTGTAAATTTAAGCTATCGCGAATAGCTATGCTACCCTTGAGTCCCAAATCAACCAATGCTAAAACTTCAAATGGCCCTAACGGTGCGTCCTATACCTATCAAAGTTTGCAACAATCAAATGCTTGTAACTTTTTACTGGAGCGTCATAAAATCTTGAAATTTTGTGACAATAAAGCACTCGAGCCTCTTGTAAATTTAAGCTATCGCGCATAGCTATGCTACCCTTGAGTCCCAAATCAACCAATGCTAAAACTTCAAATGGCCCTAACGGTGCGTCCTATACCTATCAAAGTTTGCAACAATCAAATGCTTGTAACTTTTTACTGGAGCGTCATAAAATCTTGAAATTTTGCAACAATAAAGTACTCGAGCCTCTTATCAATTTAAGCTATCGCTCATAGCTATGCTACCCTTGAGTCCCAAATCAAACACTGATAAAACTTCAAATGGCCCTAACTTCTATACGGTGCGTCCTATACCTATCAAAGTTTGCAACGATCAAATGCTTGCAACTTTTTACTGGAGCGTCATAAAACCTTGAAATTTGGTGACAATAAAGTACTCGAGCCTCTTATCAATTTAAGCTATCGCTCATAGCTGTGCTACCCTTGAGTCCCAAATCAAACACTGATAAAACTTCAAATGGCCCTAACTTCTATACGGTGCGTCCTATACCTATCAAAGTTTGCAACAATCAAATGCTTGCAACTTTTTACTGGAGCGTCATAAATCCTTGAAATTTGGTGACAATAAAGTACT
This sequence comes from Clusia tigrina, assembly GCA_920105625.2. Classification (NCBI taxonomy): domain Eukaryota; kingdom Metazoa; phylum Arthropoda; class Insecta; order Diptera; family Clusiidae; genus Clusia; species Clusia tigrina. Next base: position 212,654,349 of record OV050030.1, read on the forward strand.
CGAGCCTCTTATCAATTTAAGTTATCGCTCATAGCTATGCTACCCTTGAGTCCCAAATCAAACACTGATCAAACTTCAAATGGCCCTAACTTCTATACGGTGCGTCCCATACCTATCAAAGTTTGCAAGAATCAAATGCTTGTAACTTTTTACTGGAGCTTAATAAAATCTTGAAATTTTGCGACAATAAAGTACTCGAGCCTCTTATCAATTTAAGCTATCGCTCATAGCTATGCTACCCTTGAGTCCCAAATCAAACACTAATAAAACTTCAAATGGCCCTAACTTCTATACGGTGCGTCCTATACCTATCAAAGTTTGCAAGAATCAAATGCTTGTAACTTTTTACTGGAGCTTAATAAAATCTTGAAATTTTGCGACAATAAAGTACTCGAGCCTCTTATCAATTTAAGCTATCGCTCATAGCTATGCTACCCTTGTGTCCCAAATCAAACACTAATAAAACTTCAAATGGCCCTAACTTCTATACGGTGCGTCCTATACCTATCAAAGTTTGCAACAATCAAATGCTTGTAACTTTTTACTGGAGCTTAATAAAATCTTGAAATTTTGCGACAATAAAGTACTCGAGCCTCTTATCAATTTAAGCTATCGCTCATAGCTATGCTACCCTTAAGTTCCAAATCAAACACTGATAAAACTTCAAATGGCCCTAACTTCTATACAGTGCGTCCTACACCTATCAAAGTTTGCAAGGATCAAATTCTTGCAACTTTTTACTGGAGCGTCATAAAATCTTCAAATTTTGTGACAATAAAGTACTCGAGCCTCTTATCAATTTAAGCTCTCGCTCATAGCTATGCTACCCTTGAGTCCCAAATCAAACACTGATCAAACTTCAAATGGCCCTAACTTCTATACGGTGCGTCCCATACCTATCAAAGTTTGCAACAATCAAATGCTTGTAACTTTTTACTGGAGCGTCATAAAATCTTGAAATTTTGTGACAATAAAGCACTCGAGCCTCTTGTAAATTTAAGCTATCGCGCATAGCTATGCTACCCTTGAGTCCCAAATCAACCAATGCTAAAACTTCAAATGGCCCTAACGGTGCGTCCTATACCTATCAAAGTTTGCAACAATCAAATGCTTGTAACTTTTTACTGGAGCGTCATAAAATCTTGAAATTTCCTGACAATAATATACTCGAGCCTCTTATCAATTTAAGCTATCGCTCATAGCTATGCTACCCTTGAGTCCCAAATCAAACACTGATAAAACTTCAAATGGCCCTAACTTCTATACGGTGCGTCCTATACCTATCAAAGTTTGCAACGATCAAATGCTTGCAACTTTTTACTGGAGCGTCATAAAACCTTGAAATTTGGTGACAATAAAGTACTCGAGCCTCTTATCAATTTAAGCTATCGCTCATAGCTGTGCTACCCTTGAGTCCCAAATCAAACACTGATAAAACTTCAAATGGCCCTAACTTCTATACGGTGCGTCCTATACCTATCAAAGTTTGCAACAATCAAATGCTTGTAACTTTTTACTGGAGCTTAATAAAATCTTGAAATTTTGCGACAATAAAGTACTCGAGCCTCTTATCAATTTAAGCTATCGCGCATAGCTATGCTACCCTTGAGTCCCAAATCAACCAAAGCTAAAACTTCAAATGGCCCTAACGGTGCGTCCTATACCTATCAAAGTTTGCAAGAATCAAATGCTTGTAACTTTTTACTGGAGCGTCATAAAATCTTGAAATTTTGTGACAATAAAGTACTCGAGCCTCTTGTAAATTTAAGCTATCGCTCATAGCTATGCTACCCTTGAGTCCCAAATCAACCAATGCTAAAACTTCAAATGGCCCTAACGGTGCGTTCTATACCTATCAAAGTTTGCAACAATCAAATGCTTGTGACTTTTTACTGGAGCGTCATAAAATCTTGAAATTTTGTGACAATAAAGCACTCGAGCCTCTTGTAAATTTAAGCTATCGCGCATAGCTATGCTACCCTTGAGTCCCAAATCAACCAATGCTAAAACTTCAAATGGCCCTAACGGTGCGTCCTATACCTATCAAAGTTTGCAACAATCAAATGCTTGTAACTTTTTACTGGAGCGTCATAAAATCTTGAAATTTTGCGACAATAAAGTACTCGAGCCTCTTATCAATTTAAGCTATCGCTCATAGCTATGCTACCCTTGAGTCCCAAATCAAACACTGATAAAACTTCAAATGGCCCTAACTTCTATGCGGTGCGTCCTATACCTATCAAAGTTTGCAACGATCAAATGCTAGCAACTTTTTACTGGAGCGTCATAAAACCTTGAAATTTGGTGGCAATAAAGTACTCGAGCCTCTTATCAATTTAAGCTATCGCTCATAGCTGTGCTACCCTTGAGTCCCAAGTCAAACACTGATAAAACTTCAAATGGCCCTAACTTCTATACGGTGCGTCCCATACCTATCAAAGTTTGCAAGAATCAAATGCTTCCAACTTTTTACTGGAGCGTCATAAAACCTTGAAATTTTGCGACAATAAAGTACTCGAGCCTCTTGCAAATTTAAGCTATCGCTCATAGCTATGCTACCCTTGTGTCCCAAATCAAACACTGATAAAACTTCAAATGGCCCTAACTTCTATACGGTGCGTCCTATACCTATCAAAGTTTGCAACAATCAAATGCTTGTAACTTTTTACTGGAGCGTCATAAAATCTTGAAATTTTGTGACAATAAAGTACTCGAGCCTCTTGTAAATTTAAGCTATCGCGAATAGCTATGCTACCCTTGAGTCCCAAATCAACCAATGCTAAAACTTCAAATGGCCCTAACGGTGCGTCCTATACCTATCAAAGTTTGCAACAATCAAATGCTTGTAACTTTTTACTGGAGCGTCATAAAATCTTGAAATTTTGTGACAATAAAGCACTCGAGCCTCTTGTAAATTTAAGCTATCGCGCATAGCTATGCTACCCTTGAGTCCCAAATCAACCAATGCTAAAACTTCAAATGGCCCTAACGGTGCGTCCTATACCTATCAAAGTTTGCAACAATCAAATGCTTGTAACTTTTTACTGGAGCGTCATAAAATCTTGAAATTTTGCGACAATAAAGTACTCGAGCCTCTTATCAATTTAAGCTATCGCTCATAGCTATGCTACCCTTGAGTCCCAAATCAAACACTGATAAAACTTCAAATGGCCCTAACTTCTATACGGTGCGTCCTATACCTATCAAAGTTTGCAACGATCAAATGCTTGCAACTTTTTACTGGAGCGTCATAGAACCTTGAAATTTGGTGACAATAAAGTACTCGAGCCTCTTATCAATTTAAGCTATCGCTCATAGCTGTGCTACCCTTGAGTCCCAAATCAAACACTGATAAAACTTCAAATGGCCCTAACTTCTATACGGTGCGTCCTATACCTATCAAAGTTTGCAACAATCAAATGCTTGTAACTTTTTACTGGAGCTTAATAAAATCTTGAAATTTTGCGACAATAAAGTACTCGAGCCTCTTATCAATTTAAGCTATCGCGCATAGCTATGCTACCCTTGAGTCCCAAATCAACCAATGCTAAAACTTCAAATGGCCCTAACGGTGCGTCCTATACCTATCAAAGTTTGCAAGAATCAAATGCTTGTAACTTTTTACTGGAGCGTCATAAAATCTTGAAATTTTGTGACAATAAAGTACTCGAGCCTCTTATCAATTTAAGCTATCGCTCATAGCTATGCTACCCTTGAGTCCCAAATCAAACACTGATAAAACTTCAAATGGCCCTAACTTCTATACGGTGCATCCTATACCTATCAAAGTTTGCAACGATCAAATGCTTGCAACTTTTTACTGGAGCGTCATAAATCCTTGAAATTTGGTGACAATAAAGTACTCGAGCCTCTTATCAATTTAAGTTATCGCTCATAGCTATGCTACCCTTGAGTCCCAAATCAAACACTGATCAAACTTCAAATGGCCCTAACTTCTATACGGTGCGTCCCATACCTATCAAAGTTTGCAAGAATCAAATGCTTGTAACTTTTTACTGGAGCTTAATAAAATCTTGAAATTTTGCGACAATAAAGTACTCGAGCCTCTTATCAATTTAAGCTATCGCTCATAGCTATGCTACCCTTGAGTCCCAAATCAAACACTAATAAAACTTCAAATGGCCCTAACTTCTATACGGTGCGTCCTATACCTATCAAAGTTTGCAAGAATCAAATGCTTGTAACTTTTTACTGGAGCTTAATAAAATCTTGAAATTTTGCGACAATAAAGTACTCGAGCCTCTTATCAATTTAAGCTATCGCTCATAGCTATGCTACCCTTGTGTCCCAAATCAAACACTAATAAAACTTCAAATGGCCCTAACTTCTATACGGTGCGTCCTATACCTATCAAAGTTTGCAACAATCAAATGCTTGTAACTTTTTACTGGAGCTTAATAAAATCTTGAAATTTTGCGACAATAAAGTACTCGAGCCTCTTATCAATTTAAGCTATCGCTCATAGCTATGCTACCCTTAAGTTCCAAATCAAACACTGATAAAACTTCAAATGGCCCTAACTTCTATACAGTGCGTCCTACACCTATCAAAGTTTGCAAGGATCAAATTCTTGTAACTTTTTACTGGAGCGTCATAAAATCTTCAAATTTTGTGACAATAAAGTACTCGAGCCTCTTATCAATTTAAGCTCTCGCTCATAGCTATGCTACCCTTGAGTCCCAAATCAAACACTGATCAAACTTCAAATGGCCCTAACTTCTATACGGTGCGTCCCATACCTATCAAAGTTTGCAACAATCAAATGCTTGTAACTTTTTACTGGAGCGTCATAAAATCTTGAAATTTTGTGACAATAAAGCACTCGAGCCTCTTGTAAATTTAAGCTATCGCGCATAGCTATGCTACCCTTGAGTCCCAAATCAACCAATGCTAAAACTTCAAATGGCCCTAACGGTGCGTCCTATACCTATCAAAGTTTGCAACAATCAAATGCTTGTAACTTTTTACTGGAGCGTCATAAAATCTTGAAATTTTGCGACAATAATATACTCGAGCCTCTTATCAATTTAAGCTGTCGCTCATAGCTATGCTACCCTTGAGTCCCAAATCAAACACTGATAAAACTTCAAATGGCCCTAACTTCTATACGGTGCGTCCTATACCTATCAAAGTTTGCAACGATCAAATGCTTGCAACTTTTTACTGGAGCTTCATAAAACCTTGAAATTTGGTGACAATAAAGTACTCGAGCCTCTTATCAATTTAAGCTATCGCTCATAGCTGTGCTACCCTTGAGTCCCAAATCAAACACTGATAAAACTTCAAATGGCCCTAACTTCTATACGGTGCGTCCTATACCTATCAAAGTTTGCAACAATCAAATGCTTGTAACTTTTTACTGGAGCTTAATAAAATCTTGAAATTTTGCGACAATAAAGTACTCGAGCCTCTTATCAATTTAAGCTATCGCGCATAGCTATGCTACCCTTGAGTCCCAAATCAACCAATGCTAAAACTTCAAATGGCCCTAACGGTGCGTCCTATACCTATCAAAGTTTGCAAGAATCAAATGCTTGTAACTTTTTACTGGAGCGTCATAAAATCTTGAAATTTTGTGACAATAAAGTACTCGAGCCTCTTATCAATTTAAGCTATCGCTCATAGCTATGCTACCCTTGAGTCCCAAATCAAACACTGATAAAACTTCAAATGGCCCTAACTTCTATACGGTGCATCCTATACCTATCAAAGTTTGCAACGATCAAATGCTTGCAACTTTTTACTGGAGCGTCATAAATCCTTGAAATTTGGTGACAATAAAGTACTCGAGCCTCTTATCAATTTAAGTTATCGCTCATAGCTGTGCTACCCTTGAATCCCAAATCAAACACTGATCAAACTTCAAATGGCCCTAACTTCTATACGGTGCGTCCCATACCTATCAAAGTTTGCAAGAATCAAATGCTTGTAACTTTTTACTGGAGCTTAATAAAATCTTGAAATTTTGCGACAATAAAGTACTCGAGCCTCTTATCAATTTAAGCTATCGCTCATAGCTATGCTACCCTTGAGTCCCAAATCAAACACTGATAAAACTTCAAATGGCCCTAACTTCTATACGGTGCGTCCTATACCTATCAAAGTTTGCAACGATCAAATGCTAGCAACTTTTTACTGGAGCGTCATAAAACCTTGAAATTTGGTGACAATAAAGTACTCGAGCCTCTTATCAATTTAAGGTATCGCTCATAGCTATGCTACCCTTGAGTCCCAAATCAAACACTGATAATATTTCAAATGGCCCTAACTTTTATATGGTGCGTCCTATAACTATCAAAGTTTGCAAGAATCAAATGCTTGTAACTATTTACTGGAGCTTAATAAAATCTTGAAATTTTGTGACAATAAAGTACTCGAGCCTCTTATCAATTTAAGCTATCGCTCATAGCTATGCTACGCTTGAGTCCCAAATCAAACACTGATAAAACTTCAAATGGCCCTAACTTCTATACGGTGCGTCCCATACCTACCAAAGTTTGCAAGAATCAAATGCTTGTAACTTTTTACTGGAGCTTAATAAAATCTTGAAATTTTGCGACAATAAAGTACTCGAGCCTCTTATCAATTTAAGCTATCGCTCATAGCTATGCTACCCTTGTGTCCCAAATCAAACACTAATAAAACTTCAAATGGCCCTAACTTCTATACGGTGCGTCCTATACCTATCAAAGTTTGCAACAATCAAATGCTTGTAACTTTTTACTGGAGCGTCATAAAACCTTGAAATTTTGTGACAATAAAGTACTCGAGCCTCTTATCAATTTAAGCTATCGCTCATAGCTATGCTACGCTTGAGTCCCAAATCAAACACTGATAAAACTTCAAATGGCCCTAACTTCTATACGGTGCGTCCCATACCTACCAAAGTTTGCAAGAATCAAATGCTTGTAACTTTTTACTGGAGCTTAATAAAATCTTGAAATTTTGCGACAATAAAGTACTCGAGCCTCTTATCAATTTAAGCTATCGCTCATAGCTATGCTACCCTTGTGTCCCAAATCAAACACTAATAAAACTTCAAATGGCCCTAACTTCTATACGGTGCGTCCTATACCTATCAAAGTTTGCAACAATCAAATGCTTGTAACTTTTTACTGGAGCTTAATAAAATCTTGAAATTTTGCGACAATAAAGTACTCGAGCCTCTTATCAATTTAAGCTATCGCTCATAGCTATGCTACCCTTAAGTTCCAAATCAAACACTGATAAAACTTCAAATGGCCCTAACTTCTATACAGTGCGTCCTACACCTATCAAAGTTTGCAAGGATCAAATTCTTGCAACTTTTTACTGGAGCGTCATAAAATCTTCAAATTTTGTGACAATAAAGTACTCGAGCCTCTTATCAATTTAAGCTCTCGCTCATAGCTATGCTACCCTTGAGTCCCAAATCAAACACTGATCAAACTTCAAATGGCCCTAACTTCTATACGGTGCGTCCCATACCTATCAAAGTTTGCAAGAATCAAATGCTTGTAACTTTTTACTGGAGCTTAATAAAATCTTGAAATTTTGCGACAATAAAGTACTCGAGCCTCTTATCAATTTAAACTATCGCTCATAGCTATGCTACCCTTGAGTCCCAAATCAAACACTGATAAAACTTCAAATGGCCCTAACTTCAATACGGTGCGTCCTATACCTATCAAAGTTTGCAACGATCAAATGCTTGCAACTTTTTACTGGAGCGTCATAAAACCTTGAAATTTGGTGACAATAAAGTACTCGAGCCTCTTATCAATTTAAGCTTTCGCTCATAGCTGTGCTACCCTTGAGTCCCAAATCAAACACTGATAAAACTTCAAATGGCCCTAACTTCTATACGGTGCGTCCTACACCTATCAAAGTTTGCAACGATCAAATGCTTGCAACTTTTTACTGGAGCGTCATAAAACCTTGAAATTTGGTGACAATAAAGTACTCGAGCTTCTTATCAATTTAAGCTATCGCTCATAGCTGTGCTACCCTTGAGTCCCAAATCAAACACTGATAAAACACCAAATGACCCTAACTTCTATACGGTGCGTCCTACACCTATCAAAGTTTGCAACGATCAAATGCTTGCAACTTTTTACTGGAGCGTCATAAAACCTTGAAATTTGGTGGCAATAAAGTACTCGAGCCTCTTATCAATTTAAGCTATCGCGCATAGCTATGCTACCCTTGAGTCCCAAATCAACCAATGCTAAAACTTCAAATGGCCCTAACGGTGCGTCCTATACCTATCAAAGTTTGCAACAATCAAATGCTTGTAACTTTTTACTGGAGCGTCATAAAATCTTGAAATTTTGTGACAATAAAGTACTCGAGCCTCTTATCAATTTAAGCTATCGCTCATAGCTATGCTACCCTTGAGTCCCAAATCAAACACTGATAAAACTTCAAATGGCCCTAACTTCTATACGGTGCATCCTATACCTATCAAAGTTTGCAACGATCAAATGCTTGCAACTTTTTACTGGAGCGTCATAAAACCTTGAATTTTGGTGACAATAAAATACTCGAGCCTCTTATCAATTTAAGCTATCGCTCATAGCTGTGCTACCCTTGAGTCCCAAATCAAACACTGATAAAACTTCAAATGGCCCTAACTTCTATACGGTGCGTCCTATACCTATCAAAGTTTTGAACAATCAAATGCTTGTAACTTTTTACTGGAGCTTAATAAAATCTTGAAATTTTGCGACAATAAAGTACTCGAGCCTCTTATCAATTTAAGCTATCGCTCATAGCTGTGCTACCCTTGAGTCCCAAATTAAACACTGATAAAACTTTAAATGGCCCTAACTTCTATACAGTGCGTCCTACACTTATCAAATTTTGCAAGGATCAAATGCTTGCAACTTTTTACTGGAGCGTCATAAATCCTTGAAATTTGGTGACAATAAAGTACTCGAGCCTCTTATCAATTTAAGCTATCGCTCATAGCTATGCTACCCTTGAGTCCCAAATCAAACACTGATCAAAATTCAAATGGCCCTAACTTCTATACGGTGCGTCCCATACCTATCAAAGTTTGCAAGAATCAAATGCTTGTAACTTTTTACTGGAGCTTAATAAAATCTTGAAATTTTGCGACAATAAAGTACTCGAGCCTCTTATCAATTTAAGCTATCGCTCATAGCTATGCTACCCTTGAGTCCCAAATCAAACACTGATAAAACTTCAAATGGCCCTAACTTCTATACGGTGCGTCCTATACCTATCAAAGTTTGCAACGATCAAATGCTTGCAACTTTTTACTGGAGCGTCATAAAACCTTGAAATTTGGTGACAATAAAGTACTCGAGCCTCTTATCAATTTAAGGTATCGCTCATAGCTATGCTACCCTTGAGTCCCAAATCAAACACTGATAATATTTCAAATGGCCCTAACTTTTATATGGTGCGTCCTATAACAATCAAAGTTTGCAAGAATCAAATGCTTGTAACTATTTACTGGAGCTAAATAAAATCTGGAAATTTTGTGACAATAAAGTACTCGAGCCTCTTATCAATTTAAGCTATCGCTCATAGCTATGCTACGCTTGAGTCCCAAATCAAACACTGATAAAACTTCAAATGGCCCTAACTTCTACGGTGCGTCCCATACCTACCAAAGTTTGCAAGAATCAAATGCTTGTAACTTTTTACTGGAGCTTAATAAAATCTTGAAATTTTGCGACAATAAAGTACTCGAGCCTCTTATCAATTTAAGCTATCGCTCATAGCTATGCTACCCTTGTGTCCCAAATCAAACACTAATAAAACTTCAAATGGCCCTAACTTCTATACGGTGCGTCCTATACCTATCAAAATTTGCAACAATCAAATGCTTGTAACTTTTTACTGGAGCGTCATAAAACCTTGAAATTTTGTGACAATAAAGTACTCGAGCCTCTTATCAATTTAAGCTATCGCTCATAGCTATGCTACGCTTGAGTCCCAAATCAAACACTGATAAAACTTCAAATGGCCCTAACTTCTATACGGTGCGTCCCATACCTACCAAAGTTTGCAAGAATCAAATGCTTGTAACTTTTTACTGGAGCTTAATAAAATCTTGAAATTTTGCGACAATAAAGTACTCGAGCCTCTTATCAATTTAAGCTATCGCTCATAGCTATGCTACCCTTGTGTCCCAAATCAAACACTAATAAAACTTCAAATGGCCCTAACTTCTATACGGTGCGTCCTATACCTATCAAAGTTTGCAACAATCAAATACTTGTAACTTTTTACTGGAGCGTCATAAAACCTTGAAATTTTGTGACAATAAAGTACTCGAGCCTCTTATCAATTTAAGCTATCGCTCATAGCTATGCTACGCTTGAGTCCCAAATCAAACACTGATAAAACTTCAAATGGCCCTAACTTCTATACGGTGCGTCCCATACCTACCAAAGTTTGCAAGAATCAAATGCTTGTAACTTTTTACTGGAGCTTAATAAAATCTTGAAATTTTGCGACAATAAAGTACTCGAGCCTCTTATCAATTTAAGCTATCGCTCATAGCTATGCTACCCTTGTGTCCCAAATCAAACACTAATAAAACTTCAAACGGCCCTAACTTCTATACGGTGCGTCCTATACCTATCAAAGTTTGCAACAATCAAATGCTTGTAACTTTTTACTGGAGCTTAATAAAATCTTGAAATTTTGCGACAATAAAGTACTCGAGCCTCTTATCAATTTAAGCTATCGCTCATAGCTATGCTACCCTTGAGTTCCAAATCAAACACTGATAAAACTTCAAATGGCCCTAACTTCTATACAGTGCGTCCTACACCTATCAAAGTTTGCAAGGATCAAATTCTTGCAACTTTTTACTGGAGCGTCATAAAATCTTCAAATTTTGTGACAATAAAGTACTCGAGCCTCTTTTCAATTTAAGCTCTCGCTCATAGCTATGCTACCCTTGAGTCCCAAATCAAACACTGATCAAACTTCAAATGGCCCTAACTTCTATACGGTGCGTCCCATACCTATCAAAGTTTGCAAGAATCAAATGCTTGTAACTTTTTACTGGAGCTTAATAAAATCTTGAAATTTTGCGACAATAAAGTACTCGAGCCTCTTATCAATTTAAACTATCGCTCATAGCTATGCTACCCTTGAGTCCCAAATCAAACACTGATAAAACTTCAAATGGCCCTAACTTCTATACGGTGCGTCCTATACCTATCAAAGTATGCAACGATCAAATGCTTGCAACTTTTTACTGGAGCGTCATAAAACCTTGAAATTTGGTGACAATAAAGTACTCGAGCCTCTTATCAATTTAAGCTTTCGCTCATAGCTGTGCTACCCTTGAGTCCCAAATCAAACACTGATAAAACTTCAAATGGCCCTAACTTCTATACGGTGCGTCCTACACCTATCAAAGTTTGCAACGATCAAATGCTTGCAACTTTTTACTGGAGAGTCATAAAACCTTGAAATTTGGTGACAATAAAGTACTCGAGCTTCTTATCAATTTAAGCTATCGCTCATAGCTGTGCTACCCTTGAGTCCCAAATCAAACACTGATAAAACTTCAAATGGCCCTAACTTCTATACGGTGCGTCCTACACCTATCAAAGTTTGCAACGATCAAATGCTTGCAACTTTTTACTGGAGCGTCATAAAACCTTGAAATTTGGTGGCAATAAAGTACTCGAGCCTCTTATCAATTTAAGCTATCGCGCATAGCTATGCTACCCTTGAGTCCCAAATCAACCAATGCTAAAACTTCAAATGGCCCTAACGGTGCGTCCTATACCTATCAAAGTTTGCAACAATCAAATGCTTGTAACTTTTTACTGGAGCGTCATAAAATCTTGAAATTTTGTGACAATAAAGTAATCGAGCCTCTTATCAATTTAAGCTATCGCTCATAGCTATGCTACTCTTGAGTCCCAAATCAAACACTGATAAAACTTCAAATGGCCCTAACTTCTATACGGTGCATCCTATACCTATCAAAGTTTGCAACGATCAAATGCTTGCAACTTTTTACTGGAGCGTCATAAAACCTTGAAATTTGGTGACAATAAAATACTCGAGCCTCTTATCAATTTAAGCTATCGCTCATAGCTGTGCTACCCTTGAGTCCCAAATCAAACACTGATAAAACTTCAAATGGCCCTAACTTCTATACGGTGCGTCCTATACCTATCAAAGTTTTGAACAATCAAATGCTTGTAACTTTTTACTGGAGCTTAATAAAATCTTGAAATTTTGCGACAATAAAGTACTCGAGCCTCTTATCAATTTAAGCTATCGCTCATAGCTGTGCTACCCTTGAGTCCCAAATTAAACACTGATAAAACTTTAAATGGCCCTAACTTCTATACAGTGCGTCCTACACTTATCAAATTTTGCAAGGATCAAATGCTTGCAACTTTTTACTGGAGCGTCATAAATCCTTAAAATTTGGTGACAATAAAGTACTCGAGCCTCTTATCAATTTAAGCTATCGCTCATAGCTATGCTACCCTTGAGTCCCAAATCAAACACTGATCAAACTTCAAATGGCCCTAACTTCTATACGGTGCGTCCCATACCTATCAAAGTTTGCAAGAATCAAATGCTTGTAACTTTTTACTGGAGCTTAATAAAATCTTGAAATTTTGCGACAATAAAGTACTCGAGCCTCTTATCAATTTAAGCTATCGCTCATAGCTATGCTACCCTTGAGTCCCAAATCAAACACTGATAAAACTTCAAATGGCCCTAACTTCTATACGGTGCGTCCTATACCTATCAAAGTTTGCAACGATCAAATGCTTGCAACTTTTTACTGGAGCGCCATAAAACCATGAAATTTGGTGACAATAAAGTACTCGAGCCTCTTATCAATTTAAGGTATCGCTCATAGCTATGCTACCCTTGAGTCCCAAATCAAACACTGATAATATTTCAAATGGCCCTAACTTCTATACGGTGCGTCCCATACCTATCAAAGTTTGCAAGAATCAAATGCTTGTAACTTTTTACTGGAGCTTAATAAAATCTTGAAATTTTGCGACAATAAAGTACTCGAGTCTCTTATCAATTTAAACTATCGCTCATAGCTATGCTACCCTTGAGTCCCAAATCAAACGCTGATAAAACTTCAAATGGCCCTAACTTCTATACGGTGCGTCCTATACCTATCAAAGTTTGCAACGATCAAATGCTTGCAACTTTTTACTGGAGCGTCATAAAACCTTGAAATTTGGTGACAATAAAGTACTCGAGCCTCTTATCAATTTAAGTTATCGCTCATAGCTGTGCAACCCTTGAGTCACAAATCAAACACTGATAAAACTTCAAATGGCCCTAACTTCTATACGGTGCGTCCTATACCTATCAAAGTTTGCAACAATCAAATGCTTGTAACTTTTTACTGGAGCTTAATAAAATCTTGAAATTTTGCGACAATAAAGTACTCGAGCCTCTTATCAATTTAAGCTATCGCTCATAGCTATGCTACCCTTGAGTCGCAAATCAAACACTGATAAAACTTCAAATGGCCCTTACTTCTATACAGTGCGTCCCATACCTATCAAAGTTTGCAACGATCAAATGCTTGCAATTTTTTACTGGAGCGTCATAAAACCTTGAAATTTTGTGACAATAAAGCACTCGAGCCTCTTATCAATTTAAGCTATCGCTCATAGCTATGCTACCCTTGAGTCCCAAATCAACCAATGCTAAAACTTCAAATGTCCCTAACTTCTATACGGTGCGTCCTATACCTATCAAAGTTTGCAACAATCAAATGCTTGTAACTTTTTTCTGGAGCGTCATAAAATCTTGAAATTTTGTAACAATAAAGTACTCGAGCCTCTTATCAATTTACGCTATCGCTCATAGCTATGCTACCCTTGAGTTCCAAATCAAACACTGATAAAACTTCAAATGGCCCTAACTTCTATACAGTGCATCCTACACCTATCAAAGTTTGCAAGGATCAAATTCTTGCAACTTTTTACTGGAGCGTCATAAAATCTTAAAATTTTGTGACAATACAGTACTCGAGCCTCTTATCAATTTAAGCTCTCGCTCATTGCTATGCTACCCTTGAGTCCCAAATCAAACACTGATCAAACTTCAAATGGCCCTAACTTCTATACGGTGCGTCCCATACCTATCAAAGTTTGCAAGAATCAAATGCTTGTAACTTTTTACTGGAGCTTAATAAAATCTTGAAATTTTGCGACAATAAAGTACTCGAGCCTCTTATCAATTTAAGCTATCGCTCATAGCTATGCTACCCTTGAGTCCCAAATCAAACACTGATAAAACTTCAAATGGCCCTAACTTCTATACGGTGCGTCCTATACCTATCAAAGTTTGCAACGATCAAATGCTTGCAACTTTTTACTGGAGCGTCATAAAACCTTGAAATTTGGTGACAATAAAGTACTCGAGCCTCTTATCAATTTAAGGTATCGCTCATAGCTATGCTACCCTTGAGTCCCAAATCAAACACTGATAATATTTCAAATGGCCCTAACTTCTATACGGTGCGTCCCATACCTATCAAAGTTTGCAAGAATCAAATGCTTGTAACTTTTTACTAGAGCTTAATAAAATCTTGAAATTTTGCGACAATAAAGTACTCGAGTCTCTTATCAATTTAAACTATCGCTCATAGCTATGCTACCCTTGAGTCCCAAATCAAACGCTGATAAAACTTCAAATGGCCCTAACTTCTATACGGTGCGTCCTATACCTATCAAAGTTTGCAACGATCAAATGCTTGCAACTTTTTACTGGAGCGTCATAAAACCTTGAAATTTGGTGACAATAAAGTACTCGAGCCTCTTATCAATTTAAGTTATCGCTCATAGCTGTGCAACCCTTGAGTCACAAATCAAACACTGATAAAACTTCAAATGGCCCTAACTTCTATACGGTGCGTCCTATACCTATCAAAGTTTGCAACAATCAAATGCTTGTAACTTTTTACTGGAGCTTAATAAAATCTTGAAATTTTGCGACAATAAAGTACTCGAGCCTCTTATCAATTTAAGCTATCGCTCATAGCTATGCTACCCTTGAGTCGCAAATCAAACACTGATAAAACTTCAAATGGCCCTAACTTCTATACAGTGCGTCCCATACCTACCTATCAAAGTTTGCAACGATCAAATGCTTGCAATTTTTTGCTGGAGCGTCATAAAACCTTGAAATTTTGTGACAATAAAGCACTCGAGCCTCTTATCAATTTAAGCTATCGCTCATAGCTATGCTACCCTTGAGTCCCAAATCAACCAATGCTAAAACTTCAAATGTCCCTAACTTCTATACGGTGCGTCCTATACCTATCAAAGTTTGCAACAATCAAATGCTTGTAACTTTTTTCTGGAGCGTCATAAAATCTTGAAATTTTGTAACAATAAAGTACTCGAGCCTCTTATCAATTTAAGCTATCGCTCATAGCTATGCTACCCTTGTGTCCCAAATCAAACACTAATAAAACTTCAAATGGCCCTAACTTCTATACGGTGCGTCCTATACCTATCAAAGTTTGCAACAATCAAATGCTTGCAACTTTTTACTGGAGCGTCATAAAATCTTAAAATTTTGTGACAATACAGTACTCGAGCCTCTTATCAATTTAAGCTCTCGCTCATTGCTATGCTACCCTTGAGTCCCAAATCAAACACTGATCAAACTTCAAATGGCCCTAGCTTCTATACGGTGCGTCCCATACCTATCAAAGTTTGCAAGAATCAAATGCTTGTAACTTTTTACTGGAGCTTAATAAAATCTTGAAATTTTGCGACAATAAAGTACTCGAGCCTCTTATCAATTTAAGCTATCGCTCATAGCTATGCTACCCTTGAGTCCCAAATCAAACACTGATAAAACTTCAAAGGGCCCTAACTTCTATACGGTGCGTCCTATACCTATCAAAGTTTGCAACGATCAAATGCTTGCAACTTTTTACTGGAGCGTCATAAAACCTTGAAATTTGGTGACAATAAAGTACTCGAGCCTCTTATCAATTTAAGTTATCGCTCATAGCTGTGCAACCCTTGAGTCACAAATCAAACACTGATAAAACTTCAAATGGCCCTAACTTCTATACGGTGCGTCCTATACCTATCAAAGTTTGCAACAATCAAATGCTTGTAACTTTTTACTGGAGCTTAATAAAATCTTGAAATTTTGCGACAATAAAGTACTCGAGCCTCTTATCAATTTAAGCTATCGCTCATAGCTATGCTACCCTTGAGTCGCAAATCAAACACTGATAAAACTTCAAATGGCCCTAACTTCTATACAGTGCGTCCCATACCTATCAAAGTTTGCAACGATCAAATGCTTGCAACTTTTTACTGGAGCGTCATTAAACCTTGAAATTTTGTGACAATAAAGCACTCGAGCCTCTTATCAATTTAAGCTATCGCTCATAGCTATGCTACCCTTGAGTCCCAAATCAACCAATGCTAAAACTTCAAATGGCCCTAACTTCTATACGGTGCGTCCTATACCTATCAAAGTTTGCAACGATCAAATGCTTGCAACTTTTTACTGGAGCGTCATAAAACCTTGAAATTTGGTGACAATAAAGTACTCGAGCCTCTTATCAATTTAAGCTATCGCTCATAGCTGTGCTACACTTGAGTCCCAAATCAAACACTGATAAAACTTCAAATGGCCCTAACTTCTATACGGTGCGTCCTATACCTATCAAAGTTTGCAACAATCAAATGCTTGTAACTTTTTACTGGAGCTTAATAAAATCTTGAAATTTTGCGACAATAAAGTACTCGAGCCTCTTATCAATTTAAGCTATCGCTCATAGCTATGCTACCCTTGAGTCCCAAATCAACCAATGCTAAAACTTCAAATGGCTCTAACGGTGCGTCCTATACCTATCAAAGTTTGCAACAATCAATTGCTTGCAACTTTTTACGGGAGCGTCATAAAACCTTGAAATTTTGTGACAATAAAGTACTCGAGCCTCTTATCAATCTAACCTATCGCTCATAGCTATGCTACCCTTGTGTTTCCAATCAAACCTAATAAAACATCAAATGGCCCTAACTTCTATACGGTGCGTCCTATACCTCTCAAAGTTTGCAACAATCAAATGCTTGTAACTTTTTACTGGAGCGTCATAAAATCTTGAAATTTTGCGACAATAAAGTACTCGAGCCTCTTGTAAATTTAAGCTATCGCGCATAGCTATGCTACCCTTGAGTCCCAAATCAACCAATGCTAAAACTTCAAATGGCCCTAACGGTGCGTCCTATACCTATCAAAGTTTGCAACAATCAAATGCTTGTAACTTTTTACTGGAGCGTCATAAAATCTTGAAATTTTGTGACAATAAAGCACTCGAGCCTCTTGTAAATTTAAGCTATCGCGCATAGCTATGCTACCCTTGAGTCCTAAATCAACCAATGCTAAAACTTCAAATGGCCCTAACGGTGCGTCCTATACCTATCAAAGTTTGCAACAATCAAATGCTTGTAACTTTTTACTGGAGCGTCATAAATCTTGAAATTTTGCGACAATAAAGTACTCGAGCCTTTTATCAATTTAAGCTATCGCTCATAGCTGTGCTACCCTTGAGTCCCAAATCAAACACTGATAAAACTTCAAATGGCCCTAACTTCTATACGGTGCGTCCCATACCTATCAAAGTTTGCAAGAATCAAATGCTTGCAACTTTTTACTGGAGCGTCATAAAACCTTGAAATTTGGTGACAATAAAGTACTCGAGCCTCTTATCAATTTAAGCTATCGCTCATAGCTGTGCAACCCTTGTGTCCCAAATCAAACACTGATAAAACTTCAAATGGCCCTAACTTCTATACGGTGCGGCCTATACCTATCAAAGTTTGCAACAATCAAATGCTTGTAACTTTTTACTGGAGCGTCATAAAATCTTGAAATTTTGCGACAATAAAGTACTCGAGCCTCTTGTAAATTTAAGCTATCGCTCATAGCTATGCTACCCTTGTGTCCCAAATCAAACACTGATAAAACTTCAAATGGCCCTAACTTCTATACGGTGCGTCCTATACCTATCAAAGTTTGCAACAATCAAATGCTTGTAACTTTTTACTGGAGCGTCATAAAATCTTGAAATTTTGTGACAATAAAGTACTCGAGCCTCTTGTAAATTTAAGCTATCGCGCATAGCTATGCTACCCTTGAGTCCCAAATCAACCAATGCTAAAACTTCAAATGGCCCTAACGGTGCGTCCTATACCTATCAAAGTTTGCAACAATCAAATGCCTGTAACTTTTTACTGGAGCGTCATAAAATCTTGAAATTTTGTGACAATAAAGCACTCGAGCCTCTTGTAAATTTAAGCTATCGCGCATAGCTATGCTACCCTTGAGTCCCAAATCAACCAATGCTAAAACTTCAAATGGCCCTAACGGTGCGTCCTATACCTATCAAAGTTTGCAACAATCAAATGCTTGTAACTTTTTACTGGAGCGTCATAAAATCTTGAAATTTTGCGACAATAAAGTACTCGAGCCTCTTATCAATTTAAGCTATCGCTCATAGCTATGCTACCCTTGAGTCCCAAATCAAACACTGATAAAACTTCAAATGGCCCTAACTTCTATACGGTGCGTCCTATACCTATCAAAGTTTGCAACGATCAAATGCTTGCAACTTTTTACTGGAGCGTCAAAAAACCTTGAAATTTGGTGACAATAAAGTACTCGAGCCTCTTATCAATTTAAGCTATCGCTCATAGGTGTGCTACCCTTGAGTCCCAAATCAAACACTGATAAAACTTCAAATGGCCCTAACTTCTATACGGTGCGTCCTATACCTATCAAAGTTTGCAACAATCAAATGCTTGTAACTTTTTACTGGAGCTTAATAAAATCTTGAAATTTTGCGACAATAAAGTACTCGAGCCTCTTATCAATTTAAGCTATCGCTCATAGCTATGCTACCCTTGAGTCGCAAATCAAACACTGATAAAACTTCAAATGGCCCTAACTTCTATACAGTGCGTCCTACACCTATCAAAGTTTGCAAGGATCAAATGCTTGCAACTTTTTACTGGAGCGTCATAAATCCTTGAAATTTGGTGACAATAAAGTACTCGAGCCTCTTATCAATTTAAGCTCTCGCTCATAGCTATGCTACCCTTGAGTCCCAAATCAAACACTGATAATATTTCAAATGGCCCTAACTTCTATACGGTGCGTCCTATACCTATCAAAGTTTGCAATGATCAAATGCTTGCAACTTTTTACTGGAGCGTCATAAAACCTTGAAATTTGGTGACAATAAAGTACTCGAGCCTCTTATCAATTTAAGCTATCACTCATAGCTATGCTACCCTTGAGTCCCAAATCAAACACTGATCAAACTTCAAATGGCCCTAACTTCTATACGGTGCGTCCCATACCTATCAAAGTTTGCAAGAATCAAATGCTTGTAACTTTTTACTGGAGCTTAATAAAATCTTGAAATTTTGCGACAATAAAGTAGTCGAGCCTCTTATCAATTTAAGCTATCGCTCATAGCTATGCTACCCTTGAGTTCCAAATCAAACACTGATAAAACTTCAAATGGCCCTAACTTCTATACGGTGCGTCCTATACCTATCCAAGTTTGCAACGATCAAATGCTTGCAACTTTTTACTGGAGCGTCATAAAACCTTGAAATTTGGTGACAATAAAGTACTCGAGCCTCTTATCAATTTAAGCTATCGCTCATAGCTGTGCTACCCTTGAGTCCCAAATCAAACACTGATAAAACTCCAAATGGCCCTAACTTCTATACAGTGCGTCCTACACCTATCAAAGTTTGCAAGGATCAAATGCTTGCAACTCTTTACTGGAGCGTCATAAATCCTTGAAATTTGGTGACAATAAAGTACTCGAGCCTCTTATCAATTTAAGCTCTCGCTCATAGCTATGCTACCCTTGAGTCCCAAATCAAACACTGATAATATTTCAAATGGCCCTAACTTCTATACGGTGCGTCCTATACCTATCAAAGTTTGCAACGATCAAATGCTTGCAACTTTTTACTGGAGCGTCATAAAACCTTGAAATTTGGTGACAATAAAGTACTCGAGCCTCTTATCAATTTAAGCTTTCGCTCATAGCTGTGCTGCCCTTGAGTCCCAAATCAAACACTGATAAAACTTCAAATGGCCCTAACTTCTATACGGTGCATCCTACACCCATCAAAGTTTGCAACGATCAAATGCTTGCAACTTTTTACTGGAGCGGCATAAAACCTTGAAATTTGGTGACAATAAAGTACTCGAGCCTCTTATCAATTTAAGCTATCGCTCATAGCTGTGCTACCCTTGAGTCCCAAATCAAACACTGATAAAACTTCAAATGGCCCTAACTTCTATACGGTGCGTCCTACACCTATCAAAGTTTGCAACGATCAAATGCTTGCAACTTTTTACTGGAGCGTCATAAAACCTTGAAATTTGGTGACAATAAAGTACTCGAGCCTCTTATCAATTTAAGCTATCGCTCATAGCTGTGCTACCCTTGAGTCCGAAATCAAACACTGATAAAACTTCAAATGGCCCTAACTTCTATACGGTGCGTCCTATACCTATCAAAGTTTTGAACAATCAAATGCTTGTAACTTTTTACTGGAGCTTAATAAAATCTTGAAATTTTGCGACAATAAAGTACTCGAGCCTCTTATCAATTTAAGCTATCGCTCATAGCTGTGCTACCCTTGAGTCCCAAATTAAACACTGATAAAACTTTAAATGGCCCTAACTTCTATACAGTGCGTCCTACACTTATCAAATTTTGCAAGGATCAAATGCTTGCAACTTTTTACTGGAGCGTCATAAATCCTTGAAATTGGGTGACAATAAAGTACTCGAGCCTCTTATCAATTTAAGCTATCGCTCATAGCTATGCTACCCTTGAGTCCCAAATCAAACACTGATAAAACTTCAAATGGCCCTAACTTCTATACGGTGCGTCCTCTACCTATCAAAGTTTGCAACGATCAAATGCTTGCAACTTTTTACTGGAGCGTCATAAAACCTTGAAATTTGGTGACAATAAAGTACTCGAGCCTCTTATCAATTTAAGTTATCGCTCATAGCTGTGCTACCCTTGAGTCCCAAATCAAACACTGATAAAACTTCAAATGGCCCTTACTTCTATACGGTGCGTCCTATACCTATCAAAGTTTGCAACAATCAAATGCTTGTAACTTTTTACTGGAGCTTAATAAAATCTTGAAATTTTGCGACAATAAAATACTCGAGAATCTTATCAATTTAAGCTATCGCTCATAGCTGTGCTACCCTTGAGTCAAAAATCAAACACTGATAAAACTTCAAATGGCCCTAATTTCTATACGGTGCGTCCTACACATATCAAAGTTTGCAAGGATCAAATGCTTGCAACTTTTTACTGGAGCGTCATAAATCCTTGAAATTTGGTGACAATAAAGTACTCGAGCCTCTTATCAATTTAAGTTATCGCTCATAGCTATGCTACCCTTGAGTCCCAAATCAAACACTGATAAAACTTCAAATGGCCCTAACTTCTATACGGTGCGTCCTATACGTATCAAAGTTTGCAACAATCAAATGCTTGTAACTTTTTACTGGAACTTAATAAAATCTTGAAATTTTGCGACAATAAAGTACTCGACTCTCTTATCAATTTAAGCTATCGCTCATAGCTGTGCTACCCTTGAGTCCCAAATCAAACACTGATAAAACTTCAAATGGCCCTAACTTCTATACAGTGCGTCCTACACCTATCAAAGTTTGCAAGGATCAAATGCTTGCAACTTTTTACTGGAGCGTCATAAATCCTTGAAATTTGGTGACAATAAAGTACTCGAGCCTCTTATCAATTTAAGCTCTCGCTCATAGCTATGCTACCCTTGAGTCACAAATCAAACACTGATAATATTTCAAATTGCCCTAACTTCTATACGGTGCGTCCTATACCTATCAAAGTTTGCAACGATCAAATGCTTGCAACTTTTTACTGGAGCGTCATAAAACCTTGAAATTTGTTGACAATAAAGTACTCGAGCCTCTTATCAATTTAAGCTATCGCTCATAGCTATGCTACCCTTGAGTCCCATATCAAACACTGATCAAACTTCAAATGGCCCTAACTTCTATACGGTGCGTCCCATACCTATCAAAGTTTGCAAGAATCAAATGCTTGTAACTTTTTACTGGAGCTTAATAAAATCTTGAAATTTTGCGACAATAAAGTACTGGAGCCTCTTATCAATTTAAGCTATCGCTCATAGCTATGCTACCATTGAGTTCCAAATCAAACACTGATAAAACTTCAAATGGCCCCAACTTCTATACGGTGCGTCCTATACCTATCCAAGTTTGCAACGATCAAATGCTTGCAACTTTTTACTGGAGCGTCATAAAACCTTGAAATTTGGTGACAATAAAGTACTCGAGCCTCTTATCAATTTAAGCTATCGCTCATAGCTATGCTACCCTTGAGTCCCAAATCAAACACTGATCAAACTTCAAATGGCCCTAACTTCTAGACGGTGCGTCCCATACCTATCAAAGTTTGCAAGAATCAAATGCTTGTAACTTTTTACTGGAGCTTAATAAAATCTTGAAATTTTGCGACAATAAAGTACTCGAGCCTCTTATCAATTTAAGCTATCGCTCATAGCTATGCTACCCTTGAGTCGCAAATCAAACACTGATAAAACTTCAAATGGCCCTAACTTCTATACAGTGCGTCCTACACCTATCAAAGTTTGCAAGGATCAAATGCTTGCAACTTTTTACTGGAGCGTCATAAATCCTTGAAATTTGGTGACAATAAAGTACTCGAGCCTCTTATCAATTTAAGCTCTCGCTCATAGCTATGCTACCCTTGAGTCCCAAATCAAACACTGATAATATTTCAAATGGCCCTAACTTCTATACGGTGCGTCCTATACCTATCAAAGTTTGCAACGATCAAATGCTTGCAACTTTTTACTGGAGCGTCATAAAACCTTGAAATTTGGTGACAATAAAGTACTCGAGCCTCTTATCAATTTAAGCTATCGCTCATAGCTATGCTACCCTTGAGTTCCAAATCAAACACTGATAAAACTTCAAATGGCCCTAACTTCTATACGGTGCGTCCTATACCTATCCAAGTTTGCAACGATCAAATGCTTGCAACTTTTTACTGGAGCGTCATAAAACCTTGAAATTTGGTGACAATAAAGTACTCGAGCCTCTTATCAATTTAAGCTATCGCTCATAGCTGTGCTACCCTTGAGTCCCAAATCAAACACTGATAAAACTCCAAATGGCCCTAACTTCTATACAGTGCGTCCTACACCTATCAAAGTTTGCAAGGATCAAATGCTTGCAACTTTTTACTGGAGCGTCATAAATCCTTGAAATTTGGTGACAATAAAGTACACGAGCCTCTTATCAATTTAAGCTCTCGCTCATAGCTATGCTACCCTTGAGTCCCAAATCAAACACTGATCATATTTCAAATGGCCCTAACTTCTATACGGTGCGTCCTATACCTATCAAAGTTTGCAACGATCAAATGCTTGCAACTTTTAACTGGAGCGTCATAAAACCTTGAAATTTGGTGACAATAAAGTACTCGAGCCTCTTATCAATTTAAGCTATCGCTCATAGCTATGCTACCCTTGAGTCCCAAATCAAACACTGATCAAACTTCAAATGGCCCTAACTTCTATACGGTGCGTCCCATACCTATCAAAGTTTGCAAGAATCAAATGCTTGTAACTTTTTACTGGAGCTTAATAAAATCTTGAAATTTTGCGACAATAAAGTACTCGAGCCTCTTATCAATTTAAGCTATCGCTCATAGCTATGCTACCCTTGAGTTCCAAATCAAACACTGATAAAACTTCAAATGGCCCTAACTTCTATACGGTGCGTCCTATACCTATCCAAGTTTGCAACGATCAAATGCTTGCAACTTTTTACTGGAGCGTCATAAAACCTTGAAATTTGGTGACAATAAAGTACTCGAGCCTCTTATCAATTTAAGCTATCGCTCATAGCTGTGCTACCCTTGAGTCCCAAATCAAACACTGATAAAACTCCAAATGGCCCTAACTTCTATACAGTGCGTCCTACACCTATCAAAGTTTGCAAGGATCAAATGCTTGCAACTCTTTACTGGAGCGTCATAAATCCTTGAAATTTGGTGACAATAAAGTACTCGAGCCTCTTATCAATTTAAGCTCTCGCTCATAGCTATGCTACCCATGAGTCCCAAATCAAACACTGATAATATTTCAAATGGCCCTAACTTCTATACGGTGCGTCCTATACCTATCAAAGTTTGCAACGATCAAATGCTTGCAACTTTTTACTGGAGCGTCATAAAACCTTGAAATTTGGTGACAATAAAGTACTCGAGCCTCTTATCAATTTAAGCTTTCGCTCATAGCTGTGCTACCCTTGAGTCCCAAATCAAACACTGATAAAACTTCAAATGGCCCTAACTTCTATACGGTGCGTCCTACACCTATCAAAGTTTGCAACGATCAAATGCTTGCAACTTTTTACTGGAGCGTCATAAAACCTTGAAATTTGGTGACAATAAACTACTCGAGCCTCTTATCAATTTAAGCTATCGCTCATAGCTGTGCTACCCTTGAGTCCCAAATCAAACACTGATAAAACTTCAAATGGCCCTAACTTCTATAAGGTGCGTCCTATACCTATCAAAGTTTGCAACGATCAAATGCTTGCAACTTTTTACTGGAGCGTCATAAAACCTTGAAATTTGGTGACAATAAAGTACTCGAGCCTCTTATCAATTTAAGTTATCGCTCATAGCTGTGCTACCCTTGAGTCCCAAATCAAACACTGATAAAACTTCAAATGGCCCTAACTTCTATACGGTGCGTCCTATACCTATCAAAGTTTGCACCAATCAAATGCTTGTAACTTTTTACTGGAGCGTCATAAAATCTTGAAATTTTGCGACAATAAAGTACTCGAGCGTCTTGTAAATTTAAGCTATCGCTCATAGCTATGCTACCCTTGAGTCCCAAATCAAACACTGATAAAACTTCAAATGGCCCTAACTTCTATACAGTGCATCCTACACCTATCAAAGTTTGCAAGGATCAAATTCTTGCAACTTTTTACTGGAGCGTCATAAAATCTTAAAATTTTGTGACAATAAAGTACTCGAGCCTCTTATCAATTTAAGCTCTCGCTCATAGCTATGCTACCCTTGAGTCCCAAATCAAACACTGATCAAACTTCAAATTGCCCTAACTTCTATACGGTGCGTCCCATACCTATCAAAGTTTGCAAGAATCAAATGCTTGTAACTTTTTACTGGAGCTTAATAAAATCTTGAAATTTTGCGACAATAAAGTACTCGAGCCTCTTATCAATTTAAGCTATCGCTCATAGCTATGCTACCCTTGAGTCCCAAATCAAACACTGATAAAACTTCAAATGGCCCTAACTTCTATACGGTGCGTCCTATACCTATCAAAGTTTGCAACGATCAAATGCTTGCAACTTTTTACTGGAGCGTCATAAAACCTTGAAATTTGGTGACAATAAAGTACTCGAGCCTCTTATCAATTTAAGTTATCGCTCATAGCTGTGCAACCCTTGAGTCACAAATCAAACACTGATAAAACTTCAAATGGTCCTAACTTCTATACGGTGCGTCCTATACCTATCAAAGTTTGCAACAATCAAATGCTTGTAACTTTTTACGAGAGCTTAATAAAATCTTGAAATTTTGCGACAATAAAGTACTCGAGCCTCTTATCAATTTAAGCTATCGCTCATAGCTATGCTACCCTTGAGTCGCAAATCAAACACTGATAAAACTTCAAATGGCCCTAACTTCTATACAGTGCGTCCCATACCTATCAAAGTTTGCAACGATCAAATGCTTGCAACTTTTTACTGGAGCGTCATAAAACCTTGAAATTTTGTGACAATAAAGCACTCGAGCCTCTTCTCAATTTAAGCTATCGCTCATAGCTATGCTACCCTTGAGTCCCAAATCAACCAATGCTAAAACTTCAAATGGCCCTAACTTCTATACGGTGCGTCCTATACCTATCAAAGTTTGCAACAATCAAATGCTTGTAACTTTTTACTGGAGCGACATAAAATCTTGAAATTTTGTAACAATAAAGTACTCGAGCCTCTTATCAATTTAAGCTATCGCTCATAGCTATGCTACCCTTGAGTCGCAAATCAAAAACTGATAAAACTTTAAATGGCCCTAACTTCTATACAGTACGTCCTACACCTATCAAAGTTTGCAAGGATCAAATGCTTGCAACTTTTTACTGGAGCGTCATAAATCCTTGAAATTTGGTGACAATAAAGTACTCGATCCTCTTATCAATTTAAGCTCTCGCTCATAGCTATGCTACCCTTGAGTCCCAAATCAAACACTGATAATATTTCAAATGGCCCTAAATTCTATACGGTGCGTCCTATACCTATCAAAGTTTGCAACGATCAAATGCTTGCAACTTTTTACTGGAGCGTCATAAAACCTTGAAATTTGGTGACAATAAAGTACTCGAGCCTCTTATCAATTTAAGCTATCGCTCATAGCTGTGCTACACTTGAGTCCCAAATCAAACACTGATAAAACTTCAAATGGCCCTAACTTCTATACGGTGCGTCCCATACCTATCAAAGTTTGCAAGAATCAAATGCTTGTAACTTTTTACTGGAGCTTAATAAAATCTTGAAATTTTGCGACAATAAAGTACTCGAGCCTCTTATCAATTTAAGCTATCGCTCATAGCTATGCTACCCTTGAGTTCCAAATCAAACACTGATAAAACTTCAAATGGCCCTAACTTCTATACGGTGCGTCCTATACCTATCCAAGTTTGCAACGATCAAATGCTTGCAACTTTTTACTGGAGCGTCATAAAACCTTGAAATTTGGTGACAATAAAGTACTCGAGCCTCTTATCAATTTAAGCTATCGCTCATAGCTGTGCTACCCTTGAGTCCCAAATCAAACACTGATAAAACTCCAAATGGCCCTAACTTCTATACAGTGCGTCCTACACCTATCAAAGTTTGCAAGGATCAAATGCTTGCAACTCTTTACTGGAGCGTCATAAATCCTTGAAATTTGGTGACAATAAAGTACTCGAGCCTCTTATCAATTTAAGCTCTCGCTCATAGCTATGCTACCCTTGAGTCCCAAATCAAACACTGATAATATTTCAAATGGCCCTAACTTCTATACGGTGCGTCCTATACCTATCAAAGTTTGCAACGATCAAATGCTTGCAACTTTTTACTGGAGCGTCATAAAACCTTGAAATTTGGTGACAATAAAGTACTCGAGCCTCTTATCAATTTAAGCTTTCGCTCATAGCTGTGCTACCCTTGAGTCCCAAATTAAACACTGATAAAATTTTAAATGGCCCTAACTTCTATACAGTGCGTCCTACACTTATCAAATTTTGCAAGGATCAAATGCTTGCAACTTTTTACTGGAGCGTCATAAATCCTTGAAATTTGGTGACAATAAAGTACTCGAGCCTCTTATCAATTTAAGCTATCGCTCATAGCTATGCTACCCTTGAGTCCCAAATCAAACACTGATAAAACTTCAAATGGCCCTAACTTCTATACGGTGC
The DNA here is from genome assembly GCA_920105625.2 of Clusia tigrina. Classification (NCBI taxonomy): domain Eukaryota; kingdom Metazoa; phylum Arthropoda; class Insecta; order Diptera; family Clusiidae; genus Clusia; species Clusia tigrina. Next base: position 212,681,960 of record OV050030.1, read on the forward strand.
GTCCTCTACCTATCAAAGTTTGCAACGATCAAATGCTTGCAACTTTTTACTGGAGCGTCATAAAACCTTGAAATTTGGTGACAATAAAGTACTCGAGCCTCTTATCAATTTAAGTTATCGCTCATAGCTGTGCTACCCTTGAGTCCCAAATCAAACACTGATAAAACTTCAAATGGCCCTTACTTCTATACGGTGCGTCCTATACCTATCAAAGTTTGCAACAATCAAATGCTTGTAACTTTTTACTGGAGCTTAATAAAATCTTGAAATTTTGCGACAATAAAATACTCGAGAATCTTATCAATTTAAGCTATCGCTCATAGCTGTGCTACCCTTGAGTCAAGAATCAAACACTGATAAAACTTCAAATGGCCCTAATTTCTATACGGTGCGTCCTACACCTATCAAAGTTTGCAAGGATCAAATGCTTGCAACTTTTTACTGGAGCGTCATAAATCCTTGAAATTTGGTGACAATAATGTACTCGAGCCTCTTATCAATTTAAGCTATCGCTCATAGCTATGCTACACTTGAGTCCCAAATCAAACACTGATAAAACTTCAAATGGCCCTAACTTCTATACGGTGCGTCCTATACGTATCAAAGTTTGCAACAATCAAATGCTTGTAACTTTTTACTGGAACTTAATAAAATCTTGAAATTTTGCGACAATAAAGTACTCGACCCTCTTATCAATTTAAGCTATCGCTCATAGCTGTGCTACCCTTGAGTCCCAAATCAAACACTGATAAAACTTCAAATGGCCCTAACTTCTATACAGTGCGTCCTACACCTATCAAAGTTTGCAAGGATCAAATGCTTGCAACTTTTTACTGGAGCGTCATAAATCCTTGAAATTTTGGTGACAATAAAGTACTCGAGCCTCTTATCAATTTAAGCTCTCGCTCATAGCTATGCTACCCTTGAGTCCCAAATCAAACACTGATAATATTTCAAATGGCCCTAACTTCTATACAATGCGTCCTATACCTATCAAAGTTTGCAACGATCAAATGCTTGCAACTTTTTACTGGAGCGTCATAAAACCTTGAAATTTGGTGACAATAAAGTACTCGAGCCTCTTATCAATTTAAGCTATCGCTCATAGCTATGCTACCCTTGAGTCCCAAATCAAACACTGATCAAACTTCAAATGGCCCTAACTTCTATACGGTGCGTCATATACCTATCAAAGTTTGCAAGAATCAAATGCTTGTAACTTTTTACTGGAGCTTAATAAAATCTTGAAATTTTGCGACAATAAAGTACTGGAGCCTCTTATCAATTTAAGCTATCGCTCATAGCTATGCTACCATTGAGTTCCAAATCAAACACTGATAAAACTTCAAATGGCCCTAACTTCTATACGGTGCGTCCTATACCTATCCAAGTTGCAACGATCAAATGCTTGCAACTTTTTACTGGAGCGTCATAAAACCTTGAAATTTGGTGACAATAAAGTACTCGAGCCTCTTATCAATTTAAGCTATCGCTCATAGCTATGCTACCCTTGAGTCCCAAATCAAACACTGATCAAACTTCAAATGGCCCTAACTTCTAGACGGTGCGTCCCATACCTATCAAAGTTTGCAAGAATCAAATGCTTGTAACTTTTTACTGGAGCTTAATAAAATCTTGAAATTTTGCGACAATAAAGTACTCGAGCCTCTTATCAATTTAAGCTATCGCTCATAGCTATGCTACCCTTGAGTCGCAAATCAAACACTGATAAAACTTCAAATGGCCCTAACTTCTATACAGTGCGTCCTACACCTATCAAAGTTTGCAAGAATCAAATGCTTGTAACTTTTTACTGGAGCTTAATAAAATCTTGAAATTTTGCGACAATAAAGTACTCGAGCCTCTTATCAATTTAAGCTATCGCTCATAGCTATGCTACCCTTGAGTTCCAAATCAAACACTGATAAAACTTCAAATGGCCCTAACTTCTATACGGTGCGTCCTATACCTATCAAAGTTTGCAACGATCAAATGCTTGCAACTTTTAACTGGAGCGTCATAAAACCTTGAAATTTGGTGACAATAAAGTACTCGAGCCTCTTATCAATTTAAGCTATCGCTCATAGCTATGCTACCCATGAGTCCCAAATCAAACACTGATCAAACTTCAAATGGCCCTAACTTCTATACGGTGCGTCCCATACCTATCAAAGTTTGCAAGAATCAAATGCTTGTAACTTTTTACTGGGGCTTAATAAAATCTTGAAATTTTGCGACAATAAAGTACTCGAGCCTCTTATCAATTTAAGCTATCGCTCATAGCTATGCTACCCTTGAGTTCCAAATCAAACACTGATAAAACTTCAAATGGCCCTAACTTCTATACGGTGCGTCCTATACCTATCCAAGTTTGCAACGATCAAATGCTTGCAACTTTTTACTGGAGCGTCATAAAACCTTGAAATTTGGTGACAATAAAGTACTCGAGCCTCTTATCAATTTAAGCTATCGCTCATAGCTGTGCTACCCTTGAGTCCCAAATCAAACACTGATAAAACTCCAAATGGCCCTAACTTCTATACAGTGCGTCCTACACCTATCAAAGTTTGCAAGGATCAAATGCTTGCAACTCTTTACTGGAGCGTCATAAATCCTTGAAATTTGGTGACAATAAAGTACTCGAGCCTCTTATCAATTTAAGCTCTCGCTCATAGCTATGCTACCCTTGAGTCCCAAATCAAACACTGATCAAACTTCAAATGGCCCTAACTTCTAGACGGTGCGTCCCATACCTATGAAAGTTTGCAAGAATCAAATGCTTGTAACTTTTTACTGGAGCTTAATAAAATCTTGAAATTTTGCGACAATAAAGTACTCGAGCCTCTTATCAATTTAAGCTATCGGTCATAGCTATGCTACCCTTGAGTCGCAAATCAAACACTGATAAAACTTCAAATGGCCCTAACTTCTATACAGTGCGTCCTACACCTATCAAAGTTTGCAAGAATCAAATGCTTGTAACTTTTTACTGGAGCTTAATAAAATCTTGAAATTTTGCGACAATAAAGTACTCGAGCCTCTTATCAATTTAAGCTATGGCTCATAGCTATGCTACCCTTGAGTTCCAAATCAAACACTGATAAAACTTCAAATGGCCCTAACTTCTATACGGTGCGTCCTATACCTATCAAAGTTTGCAACGATCAAATGCTTGCAACTTTTAACTGGAGCGTCATAAAACCTTGAAATTTGGTGACAATAAAGTACTCGAGCCTCTTATCAATTTAAGCTATCGCTCATAGCTATGCTACCCTTGAGTCCCAAATCAAACACTGATCAAACTTCAAATGGCCCTAACTTCTATACGGTGCGTCCCATACCTATCAAAGTTTGCAAGAATCAAATGCTTGTAACTTTTTACTGGAGCTTAATAAAATCTTGAAATTTTGCGACAATAAAGTACTCGAGCCTCTTATCAATTTAAGCTATCGCTCATAGCTATGCTACCCTTGAGTTCCAAATCAAACACTGATAAAACTTCAAATGGCCCTAACTTCTATACGGTGCGTCCTATACCTATCCAAGTTTGCAACGATCAAATGCTTGCAACTTTTTACTGGAGCGTCATAAAACCTTGAAATTTGGTGACAATAAAGTACTCGAGCCTCTTATCAATTTAAGCTATCGCTCATAGCTGTGCTACCCTTGAGTCCCAAATCAAACACTGATAAAACTCCAAATGGCCCTAACTTCTATACAGTGCGTCCTACACCTATCAAAGTTTGCAAGGATCAAATGCTTGCAACTCTTTACTGGAGCGTCATAAATCCTTGAAATTTGGTGACAATAAAGTACTCGAGCCTCTTATCAATTTAAGCTCTCGCTCATAGCTATGCTACCCTTGAGTCCCAAATCAAATACTGATAATATTTCAAATGGCCCTAACTTCTATACGGTGCGTCCTATACCTATCAAAGTTTGCAACGATCAAATGCTTGCAACTTTTTACTGGAGCGTCATAAAACCTTGAAATTTGGTGACAATAAAGTACTCGAGCCTCTTATCAATTTAAGCTTTCGCTCATAGCTGTGCTACCCTTGAGTCCCAAATCAAACACTGATAAAACTTCAAATGGCCCTAACTTCTATACGGTGCGTCCTACACCTATCAAAGTTTGCACCAATCAAATGCTTGTAACTTTTTACTGGAGCGTCATAAAATCTTGAAATTTTGTGACAATAAAGCACTCGAGCCTCTTGTAAATTTAAGCTATCGCGCATAGCTATGCTACCCTTGAGTCCTAAATCAACCAATGCTAAAACTTCAAATGGCCCTAACGGTGCATCCTACACCTATCAAAGTTTGCAAGGATCAAATTCTTGCAACTTTTTACTGGAGCGTCATAAAATCTTAAAATTTTGTGACAATAAAGTACTCGAGCCTCTTATCAATTTAAACTCTCGCTCATAGCTATGCTACCCTTGAGTCCCAAATCAAACACTGATCAAACTTCAAATTGCCCTAACTTCTATACGGTGCGTCCCATACCTATCAAAGTTTGCAAGAATCAAATGCTTGTAACTTTTTACTGGAGCTTAATAAAATCTTGAAATTTTGCGACAATAAAGTACTCGAGCCTCTTATCAATTTAAGCTATCGCTCATAGCTATGCTACCCTTGAGTCCCAAATCAAACACTGATAAAACTTCAAATGGCCCTAACTTCTATACGGTGCGTCCTATACCTATCAAAGTTTGCAACGATCAAATGCTTGCAACTTTTTACTGGAGCGTCATAAAACCTTGAAATTTGGTGACAATAAAGTACTCGAGCCTCTTATCAATTTAAGTTATCGCTCATAGCTGTGCAACCCTTGAGTCACAAATCAAACACTGATAAAACTTCAAATGGCCCTAACTTCTATACGGTGCGTCCTATACCTATCAAAGTTTGCAACAATCAAATGCTTGTAACTTTTTACTGGAGCTTAATAAAATCTTGAAATTTTGCGACAATAAAGTACTCGAGCCTCTTATCAATTTAAGCTATCGCTCATAGCTATGCTACCCTTGAGTCGCAAATCAAACACTGATAAAACTTCAAATGGCCCTAACTTCTATACAGTGCGTCCCATACCTACCAAAGTTTGCAACCATCAAATGCTTGCAACTTTTTACTGGAGCGTCATAAAACCTTGAAATTTTGTGACAATAAAGCACTCGAGCCTCTTATCAATTTAAGCTATCGCTCATAGCTATGCTACCCTTGAGTCCCAAATCAACCAATGCTAAAACTTCAAATGGCCCTAACTTCTATACGGTGCGTCCTATACCTATCAAAGTTTGCAACAATCAAATGCTTGTAACTTTTTACTGGAGCGACATAAAATCTTGAAATTTTGTAACAATAAAGTACTCGAGCCTCTTATCAATTTAAGCTATCGCTCATAGCTATGCTACCCTTCAGTCGCAAATCAAAAACTGATAAAACTTTAAATGGCCCTAACTTCTATACAGTACGTCCTACACCTATCAAAGTTTGCAAGGATCAAATGCTTGCAACTTTTTACTGGAGCGTCATAAATCCTTGAAATTTGGTGACAATAAAGTACTCGATCCTCTTATCAATTTAAGCTCTCGCTCATAGCTATGCTACCTTTGAGTCCCAAATCAAACACTGATAATATTTCAAATGGCCCTAACTTCTATACGGTGCGTCCTATACCTATCAAAGTTTGCAACGATCAAATGCTTGCAACTTTTTACTGGAGCCTCATAAAACCTTGAAATTTGGTGACAATAAAGTACTCGAGCCTCTTATCAATTTAAGCTATCGCTCATAGCTGTGCTACACTTGAGTCCCAAATCAAACACTGATAAAACTTCAAATGGCCCTAACTTCTATACGGTGCGTCCCATACCTATCAAAGTTTGCAAGAATCAAATGCTTGTAACTTTTTACTGGAGCTTAATAAAATCTTGAAATTTTGCGACAATAAAGTACTCGAGCCTCTTATCAATTTAAGCTATCGCTCATATCTATGCTACCCTTGAGTTCCAAATCAAACACTGATAAAACTTCAAATGGCCCTAACTTCTATACGGTGCGTCCTATACCTATCCAAGTTTGCAACGATCAAATGCTTGCAACTTTTTACTGGAGCGTCATAAAACCTTGAAATTTGGTGACAATAAAGTACTCGAGCCTCTTATCAATTTAAGCTATCGCTCATAGCTGTGCTACCCTTGAGTCCCAAATCAAACACTGATAAAACTCCAAATGGCCCTAACTTCTATACAGTGCGTCCTACACCTATCAAAGTTTGCAAGGATCAAATGCTTGCAACTCTTTACTGGAGCGTCATAAATCCTTGAAATTTGGTGACAATAAAGTACTCGAGCCTCTTATCAATTTAAGCTCTCGCTCATAGCTATGCTACCCTTGAGTCCCAAATCAAACACTGATAATATTTCAAATGGCCCTAACTTCTATACGGTGCGTCCTATACCTATCAAAGTTTGCAACGATCAAATGCTTGCAACTTTTTACTGGAGCGTCATAAAACCTTGAAATTTGGTGACAATAAAGTACTCGAGCCTCTTATCAATTTAAGCTTTCGCTCATAGCTGTGCTACCCTTGAGTCCCAAAAAAAAAACACTGATAAAACTTCAAATGGCCCTAACTTCTATACGGTGCGTCCTACACCTATCAAAGTTTGCAACGATCAAATGCTTGCAACTTTTTACTGGAGCGGCATAAAACCTTGAAATTTGGTGACAATAAAGTACTCGAGCCTCTTATCAATTTAAGCTATCGCTCATAGCTGTTCTACCCTTGAGTCCCAAATCAAACACTGATAAAACTTCAAATGGCCCTAACTTCTATACGGTGCGTCCTACACCTATCAAAGTTTGCAACGATCAAATGCTTGCAACTTTTTACTGGAGCGTCATAAAACCTTGAAATTTGGTGACAATAAAGTACTCGAGCCTCTTATCAATTTAAGCTATCGCTCATAGCTGTGCTACCCTTGAGTCCCAAATCAAAAACTGATAAAACTTCAAATGGCCCTAACTTCTATACGGTGCGTCCTATACCTATCAAAGTTTTGAACAATCAAATGCTTGTAACTTTTTACTGGAGCTTAATAAAATCTTGAAATTTTGCGACAATAAAGTACTCGAGCCTCTTATCAATTTAAGCTATCGCTCATAGCTGTGCTACCCTTGAGTCCCAAATTAAACACTGATAAAACTTTAAATGGCCCTAACTTCTATACAGTGCGTCCTACACTTATCAAATTTTGCAAGGATCAAATGCTTGCAACTTTTTACTGGAGCGTCATAAATCCTTGAAATTTGGTGACAATAAAGTACTCGAGCCTTTTATCAATTTAAGCTATCGCTCATAGCTATGCTACCCTCGAGTCCCAAATCAAACACTGATAAAACTTCAAATGGCCCTAACTTCTATACGGTGCGTCCTCTACCTATCAAAGTTTGCAACGATCAAATGCTTGCAACTTTTTACTGGAGCGTCATAAAACCTTGAAATTTGGTGACAATAAAGTACTCGAGCCTCTTATCAATTTAAGTTATCGCTCATAGCTGTGCTACCCTTGAGTCCCAAATCAAACACTGATAAAACTTCAAATGGCCCTTACTTCTATACGGTGCGTCCTATACCTATCAAAGTTTGCAACAATCAAATGCTTGTAACTTTTTACTGGAGCTTAATAAAATCTTGAAATTTTGCGACAATAAAATACTCGAGAATCTTATCAATTTAAGCTATCGCTCATAGCTGTGCTACCCTTGAGTCAAAAATCAAACACTGATAAAACTTCAAATGGCCCTAATTTCTATACGGTGCGTCCTACACCTATCAAAGTTTGCAAGGATCAAATGCTTGCAACTTTTTACTGGAGCGTCATAAATCCTTGAAATTTGGTGACAATAAAGTACTCGAGCCTCTTATCAATTTAAGCTCTCGCTCATAGCTATGCTACCCTTGAGTCCCAAATCAAACACTGATAATATTTCAAATGGCCCTAACTTCTATACGGTGCGTCCTATACCTATCAAAGTTTGCAACGATCAAATGCTTGCAACTTTTTACTGGAGCGTCATAAAACCTTGAAATTTGGTGACAATAAAGTACTCGAGCCTCTTATCAATTTAAGCTATCGCTCATAGCTATGCTACCCTTGAGTCCCAAATCAAACACTGATAATATTTCAAATGGCCCTAACTTCTATACGGTGCGTCCCATACCTATCAAAGTTTGCAAGAATCAAATGCTTGTAACTTTTTACTGGAGCTTAATAAAATCTTGAAATTTTGCGACAATAAAGTACTCGAGCCTCTTATCAATTTAAGCTATCGCTCATAGCTATGCTACCCTTGAGTCGCAAATCAAACACTGATAAAACTTCAAATGGCCCTAACTTCTATACAGTGCGTCCTACACCTATCAAAGTTTGCAAGAATCAAATGCTTGTAACTTTTTACTGGAGCTTAATAAAATCTTGAAATTTTGCGACAATAAAGTACTCGAGCCTCTTATCAATTTAAGCTATCGCTCATAGCTATGCCACCCTTGAGTTCCAAATCAAACACTGATAAAACTTCAAATGGCCCTAACTTCTATACGGTGCGTCCTATACCTATCAAAGTTTGCAACGATCAAATGCTTGCAACTTTTAACTGGAGCGTCATAAAACCTTGAAATTTGGTGACAATAAAGTACTCGAGCCTCTTATCAATTTAAGCTATCGCTCATAGCTATGCTACCCTTGAGTCCCAAATCAAACACTGATCAAACTTCAAATGGCCCTAACTTCTATACGGTGCGTCCCATACCTATCAAAGTTTGCAAGAATCAAATGCTTGTAACTTTTTACTGGAGCTTAATAAAATCTTGAAATTTTGCGACAATAAAGTACTCGAGCCTCTTATCAATTTAAGCTATCGCTCATAGCTATGCTACCCTTGAGTTCCAAATCAAACACTGATAAAACTTCAAATGGCCCTAACTTCCATACGGTGCGTCCTATACCTATCCAAGTTTGCAACGATCAAATGCTGGCAACTTTTTACTGGAGCGTCATAAAACCTTGAAATTTGGTGACAATAAAGTACTCGAGCCTCTTATCAATTTAAGCTATCGTTCATAGCTGTGCTACCCTTGAGTCCCAAATCAAACACTGATAAAACTCCAAATGGCCCTAACTTCTATACAGTGCGTCCTACACCTATCAAAGTTTGCAAGGATCAAATGCTTGCAACTCTTTACTGGAGCGTCATAAATCCTTGAAATTTGGTGACAATAAAGTACTCGAGCCTCTTATCAATTTAAGCTCTCGCTCATAGCTATGCTACCCTTGAGTCCCAAATCAAACACTGATCAAACTTCAAATGGCCCTAACTTCTAGACGGTGCGTCCCATACCTATCAAAGTTTGCAAGAATCAAATGCTTGTAACTTTTTACTGGAGCTTAATAAAATCTTGAAATTTTGCGACAATAAAGTACTCGAGCCTCTTATCAATTTAAGCTATCGCTCATAGCTATGCTACCCTTGAGTCGCAAATCAAACACTGATAAAACTTCAAATGGCCCTAACTTCTATACAGTGCGTCCTACACCTATCAAAGTTTGCAAGAATCAAATGCTTGTAACTTTTTACTGGAGCTTAATAAAATCTTGAAATTTTGCGACAATAAAGTACTCGAGCCTCTTATCAATTTAAGCTATCGCTCATAGCTATGCTACCCTTGAGTTCCAAATCAAACACTGATAAAACTTCAAATGGCCCTAACTTCTATACGGTGCGTCCTATACCTATCAAAGTTTGCAACGATCAAATGCTTGCAACTTTTAACTGGAGCGTCATAAAACCTTGAAATTTGGTGACAATAAAGTACTCGAGCCTCTTATCAATTTAAGCTATCGCTCATAGCTATGCTACCCTTGAGTCCCAAATCAAACACTGATCAAACTTCAAATGGCCCTAACTTCTATACGGTGCCTCCCATACCTATCAAAGTTTGCAAGAATCAAATGCTTGTAACTTTTTACTGGAGCTTAATAAAATCTTGAAATTTTGCGACAATAAAGTACTCGAGCCTCTTATCAATTTAAGCTATCGCTCATAGCTATGCTACCCTTGAGTTCCAAATCAAACACTGATAAAACTTCAAATGGCCCTAACTTCTATACGGTGCGTCCTATACCTATCCAAGTTTGCAACGATCAAATGCTTGCAACTTTTTACTGGAGCGTCATAAAACCTTGAAATTTGGTGACAATAAAGTACTCGAGCCTCTTATCAATTTAAGCTATCGCTCATAGCTGTGCTACCCTTGAGTCCCAAATCAAACACTGATAAATCTCCAAATGGCCCTAACTTCTATACAGTGCGTCCTACACCTATCAAAGTTTGCAAGGATCAAATGCTTGCAACTCTTTACTGGAGCGTCATAAATCCTTGAAATTTGGTGACAATAAAGTACTCGAGCCTCTTATCAATTTAAGCTCTCGCTCATAGCTATGCTACCCTTGAGTCCCAAATCAAACACTGATAATATTTCAAATGGCCCTAACTTCTATACGGTGCGTCCCATACTTATCAAAGTTTGCAAGAATCAAATGCTTGTAACTTTTTGCTGGAGCTTAATAAAATCTTGAAATTTTGCGACAATAAAGTACTCGAGCCTCTTATTAATTTAAGCTCTCGCTCATAGCTATGCTACCCTTGAGTCCCAAATCAAACACTGATCAAACTTCAAATGGCCCTAACTTCTAGACGGTGCGTCCCATACCTATCAAAGTTTGCAAGAATCAAATGCTTGTAACTTTTTACTGGAGCTTAATAAAATCTTGAAATTTTGCGACAATAAAGTACTCGAGCCTCTTATCAATTTAAGCTATCGCTCATAGCTATGCTACCCTTGACTCCCAAATCAAACACTGATACAATTTCAAATGGCCCTAACTTCTATACAGTGCGTCCTCCACCTATCAAAGTTTGCAAGAATCAAATGCTTGTAACTTTGTACTGGAGCTTAATAAAATCTTGAAATTTTGCGACAATAAAGTACTCGAGCCTCTTATCAATTTAAGCTATCGCTCATAGCTATGCTACCCTTGAGTTCCAAATCAAACACTGATAAAACTTCAAATGGCCCTAACTTCTATACGGTGCGTCCTATACCTATCAAAGTTTGCAACGATCAAATGCTTGCAACTTTTAACTGGAGCGTCATAAAACCTTGAAATTTGGTGACAATAAAGTACTCGAGCCTCTTATCAATTTAAGCTATCGCTCATAGCTATGCTACCCTTGAGTCCCAAATCAAACACTGATCAAACTTCAAATGGCCCTAACTTCTATACGGTGCGTCCCATACCTATCAAAGTTTGCAAGAATCAAATGCTTGTAACTTTTTACTGGAGCTTAATAAAATCTTGAAATTTTGCGACAATAAAGTACTCGAGCCTCTTATCAATTTAAGCTCTCGCTCATAGCTATGCTACCCTTGAGTCCCAAATCAAACACTGATAATATTTCAAATGGCCCTAACTTCTATACGGTGCGTCCTATACCTATCAAAGTTTGCAACGATCAAATGCTTGCAACTTTTTACTGGAGCGTCATAAAACCTTGAAATTTGGTGACAATAAAGTACTCGAGCCTCTTATCAATTTAAGCTATCGCTCATAGCTGTGCTACCCTTGTGTCCCAAATCAAACACTGATAAAACTTCAAATGGCCCTAACTTCTATACGGTGCGTCCTATACCTATCAAAGTTTGCAACAATCAAATGCTTGTAACTTTTTACTGGAGCGTCATAAAATCTTGAAATTTTGCGGCAATAAAGTACACGAGCCTCTTATCAATTTAAGCTATCGCTCATAGCTATGCTACCCTTGTGTCCCAAATCAAACACTGATAAAACTTCAAATGGCCCTAACTTCTATACGGTGCGTCCTATACCTATCAAAGTTTGCAACAATCAAATGCTTGTAACTTTTTACTGAAGCGTCATAAAATCTTGAAATTTGGTGACAATAAAGTACTCGAGCCTCTTATCAATTTAAGCTATCGCTCATAGCTGTGCTACCCTTGTATCCCAAATCAAACACTGATAAAACTTCAAATGGCCCTCACTTCTATACAGTGCGTCCTACACTTATCAAATTTTCCAAGGATCAAATGCTTGCAACTTTTTACTGGAGCGTCATAAATCCTTGAAATTTGGTGACAATAAAGTACTCGAGCCTCTTATCAAGTTAAGCTATCGCTCATAGCTATGCTACCCTTGAGTCAAACTTCAAATGGCCCTAACTTCTATACGGTGCGTCCCATACCTATCAATGTTTTGAACAATCAAATGTTTGTAACTTTTTACTGGAGCTTAATAAAATCTTGAAATTTTGCGACAATAAAGTACTCGAGCCTCTTATCAATTTAAGCTATCGCTCATAGCTGTGCTACCCTTGAGTCCCAAATTAAACACTGATAAAACTTTAAATGGCCCTAACTTCTATACAGTGCGTCCTACACTCATGAAGTTTTGCAAGGATCAAATGCTTGCAACTTTTTACTGGAGCGTCATAAATCCTTGAAATTTGGTGACAATAAAGTACTCGAGCCTCTTATCAATTTAAGCTATCGCTCATAGCTATGCTACCCTTGAGTCCAAAATCAAACACTGATCAAACTTCAAATGGCCCTAACTTCTATACGGTGCGTCCCATACCTATCAAAGTTTGCAAGAATCAAATGCTTGTAACTTTTTACTGGAGCTTAATAAAATCTTGAAATTTTGCGACAATAAAGTACTCGAGCCTCTTATCAATTTAAGCTATCGCTCATAGCTATGCTACCCTTGAGTCCCAAATCAAACACTGATAAAACTTCAAATGGCCCTAACTTCTATACGGTGCGTCCTACACCTATCAAAGTTTGCAACGATCAAATGCTTGCAACTTTTTACTGGAGCGTCATAAAACCTTGAAATTTGGTGACAATAAAGTACTCGAGCCTCTTATCAATTTAAGCTATCGCTCATAGCTGTGCTACCCTTGAGTCCCAAATCAAACACTGATAAAACTTCAAATGGCCCTAACTTCTATATGGTGCGTCCTATACCTATCAAAGTTTGCAACGATCAAATGCTTGCAACTTTTTACTGGAGCGTCATAAAACCTTGAAATTTGGTGACAATAAAGTACTCGAGCCTCTTATCAATTTAAGTTACCGCTCATAGTTGTGCTACCCTTGAGTCCCAAATCAAACACTGATAAAACTTCAAATGGCCCTTACTTCTATACGGTGCGTCCTATACCTATCAAAGTTTGCAACAATCAAATGCTTGTAACTTTTTACTGGAGCTTAATAAAATCTTGAAATTTGGTGACAATAAAGTACTCGAGCCTCTTATCAATTTAAGCTATCGCTCATAGCTGTGCTACCCTTGAGTCCCAAATCAAACACTGATAAAACTTCAAATGGCCCTTACTTCTATACGGTGCGTCCTATACCTATCAAAGTTTGCAACAATCAAATGCTTGTAACTTTTTACTGGAGCTTAATAAAATCTTGAAATTTTGCGACAATAAAATACTCGAGCCTCTTATCAATTTAAGCTATCGCTCATAGCTGTGCTACCCTTGAGTCCCAAATCAAACACTGATAAAACTTCAAATGGCCCTAACTTCTATACGGTGCGTTCTACACCTATCAAAGTTTGCAAGGATCAAGTGCTTGCAACTTTTTACTGGAGCGTCATAAAATCTTGAAATTTTGTGACAATAAAGTACTCGAGCCTCTTATCACTTTAAGCTATCGCTCATAGCTATGCTACCCTTGAGTCCCAAATCAAACACTGATAAAACTTCAAATGGCCCTAACTTCTATACGGTGCGTCCTATACCTATCAAAGTTTGCAACGATCAAATGCTTGCAACTTTTTACTGGAGCGTCATAAAACCTTGAAATTTGGTGACAATAAAGTACTCGAGCCTCTTATCAATTTAAGTTATCGCTCATAGCTGTGCTACCCTTGAGTCCCAAATCAAACACTGATAAAACTTCAAATGGCCCTAACTTCTATAGGGTGCGTCCTATACCTATCAAAGTTTGCAACAATCAAATGCTTGTAACTTTTTACTGGAGCTTAATAAAATCTTGAAATTTTGCGACAATAAAGTACTCGAGCCTCTTATCAATTTAAGCTATCGCTCATAGCTATGCTACCCTTGAGTCGCAAATCAAACACTGATAAAACTTCAAATGGCCCTAACTTCTATACGGTGCGTCCTATACCTATCAAAGTTTGCAAGAATCAAATGCTTGCAACTTTTTACTGGAGCGTCATAAAACCTTGAAATTTGGTGACAATAAAGTACTCGAGCCTCTTATCAATTTAAGCTATCGCTCATAGCTGTGCTACCCTTGTGTCCCAAATCAAACACTGATAAAACTTCAAATGGCCCTAACTTCTATACGGTGCGTCACATACCTATCAAAGTTTGCAACAATCAAATGCTTGTAACTTTTTACTGGAGCGTCATAAAATCTTGAAATGTTGTGACAATAAAGTACTCGAGCCTCTTGTAAATTTAAGCTATCGCGCATAGCTATGCTACCCTTGAGTCCCAAATCAACCAATGCTAAAACTTCAAATGGCCCTAACGGTGCGTCCTATACCTATCAAAGTTTGCAACAATCAAATGCTTGTAACTTTTTACTGGAGCGTCATAAAATCTTGAAATTTTGCGACAATAAAGTACTCGAGCCTCTTATCAATTTAAGCTATCGCTCATAGCTATGCTACCCTTGTGTCCCAAATCAAACACTGATAAAACTTCAAATGGCCCTAACTTCTATACGGTGCGTCCTATACCTATCAAAGTTTGCAACAATCAAATGCTTGTAACTTTTTACTGGAGCGTCATAAATCCTTGAAATTTGGTGACAATAAAGTACTCGAGCCTCTTATCAATTTAAGCTATCGCTCATAGCTATGCTACCCTTGAGTCCCAAATCAAACACTGATCAAACTTCAAATGGCCCTAACTTCTATACGGTGCGTCCCATACCTATCAAAGTTTGCAAGAATCAAATGCTTGTAACTTTTTACTGGAGCTTAATAAAATCTTGAAATTTTGCGACAATAAAGTACTCGAGCCTCTTATCAATTTAAGCTATCGCTCATAGCTATGCTACCCTTGAGTCCCAAATCAAACACTGATAAAACTTCAAATGGCCCTAACTTCTATACGGTGCGTCCTATACCTATCAAAGTTTGCAACTATCAAATGCTTGCAACTTTTTACTGGAGCGTCATAAAACCTTGAAATTTGGTGACAATAAAGTACTCGAGCCTCTTATCAATTTAAGCTATCGCTCATAGCTGTGCTACCCTTGTGTCCCAAATCAAACACTGATAAAACTTCAAATGGCCCTAACTTCTATACGGTGCGTCCTATACCTATCAAAGTTTGCAACAATCAAATGCTTGTAACTTTTTACTGGAGCGTCATAAAATCTTGAAATGTTGTGACAATAAAGTACTCGAGCCTCTTGTAAATTTAAGCTATCGCGCATAGCTATGCTACCCTTGAGTCCCAAATCAACCAATGCTAAAACTTCAAATGGCCCTAACGGTGCGTCCTATACCTATCAAAGTTTGCAACAATCAAATGCTTGTAACTTTTTACTGGAGCGTCATAAAATCTTGAAATTTTGTGACAATAAAGTACTCGAGCCTCTTATCAATTTAAGCTATCGCTCATAGCTATGCTACCCTTGTGTCCCAAATCAAACACTGATAAAACTTCAAATGGCCCTAACTTCTATACGGTGCGTCCTATACCTATCAAAGTTTGCAACAATCAAATGCTTGTAACTTTTTACTGGAGCGTCATAAAATCTTGAAATTTGGTGACAAATAAGTACTCGAGCCTCTTATCAATTTAAGCTATCGCTCATAGCTGTGCTACCCTTGTGTCCCAAATCAAACACTGATAAAACTTCAAATGGCCCTAACTTCTATACGGTGCGTCCTATACCTATCAAAGTTTGCAACAATCAAATGCTTGTAACTTTTTACTGGAGCTTAATAAAATATTGAAATTTTGCGACAATAAAATACTCGAGCCTCTTATCAATTTAAGCTATCGCTCATAGCTGTGCTACCCTTGTGTCCCAAATCAAACACTGATAAAACTTCAAATGGCCGTAACTTCTATACGGTGCGTCCTATACCTATCAAAGTTTGCAACGATCAAATGCTTGCAACTTTTTACTGGAGCGTCATAAAACCTTGAAATTTGGTGACAATAAAGTACTCGAGCCTCTTATCAATTTAAGTTATCGCTCATAGCTGTGCTACCCTTGAGTCCCAAATCAAACACTGATAAAACTTCAAATGGCCCTTACTTCTATACGGTGCGTCCTATACCTATCAAAGTTTGCAACAATCAAATGCTTGTAACTTTTTACTGGAGCTTCATTAAATTTTGAAATTTTTTGAAAATAAAATACTTGAGCCTCTTATCAATTTAAGCTATCGCTCATAGCTGTGCTACCCTTGAGTCCCAAATCAAACACTGATAAAACTTCAAATGGCCCTAACTTCTATACGGTGCGTCCTACACCTATCAAAGTTTGCAAGGATCAAATGCTTGCAACTTTTTACTGGAGCGTCATAAATCCTTGAAATTTGGTGACAATAAAGTACTCGAGCCTCTTATCAATTTAAGCTATCGCTCATAGCTATGCTACCCTTGAGTCCCAAATCAAACACTGATAAAACTTCAAATGGCCCTAACTTCTATACGGTGCGTCCTATACCTATCAAAGTTTGCAACGATCAAATGCTTGCAACTTTTTACTGGAGCGTCATAAAACCTTGAAATTTGGTGACAATAAAGTACTCGAGCCTCTTATCAATTTAAGCTATCGCTCATAGCTGTGCTACCCTTCAGTCCCAAATCAAACACTGATAAAACTTCAAATGGCCCTAACTTCTATACGGTGCGTCCTATACCTATCAAAGTTTGCAACAATCAAATGCTTGTAACTTTTTACTGGAGCTTAATAAAATCTTGAAATTTTGCGACAATAAAGTACTCGAGCCTCTTATCAATTTAAGCTATCGCTCATAGCTATGCTACCCTTGAGTCGCAAATCAAACACTGATAAAACTTCAAATGGCCCTAACTTCTATACGGTGCGTCCCATACCTATCAAAGTTTGCAAGAATCAAATGCTTGCAACTTTTTACTGGAGCGTCATAAAACCTTGAAATTTGGTGACAATAAAGTACTCGAGCCTCTTATCAATTTAAGCTATCGCTCATAGCTGTGCTACCCTTGTGTCCCAAATCAAACACTGATAAAACTTCAAATGGCCCTAACTTCTATACGGTGCGTCCTATACCTATCAAAGTTTGCAACAATCAAATGCTTGTAACTTTTTACTGGAGCGTCATAAAATCTTGAAATTTTGCGGCAATAAAGTACACGAGCCTCTTATCAATTTAAGCTATCGCTCATAGCTTTGCTACCCTTGTGTCCCAAATCAAACACTGATAAAACTTCAAATGGCCCTAACTTCTATACGGTGCGTCCTATACCTATCAAAGTTTGCAACAATCAAATGCTTGTAACTTTTTACTGGAGCGTCATAAAATCTTGAAATTTGGTGACAATAAAGTACTCGAGCCTCTTATCAATTTAAGCTATCGCTCATAGCTGTGCTACCCTTGAGTCAAACTTCAAATGGCCCTAACTTCTATACGGTGCGTCCCATACCTATCAATGTTTTGAACAATCAAATGCTTGTAACTTTTTACTGGAGCTTAATAAAATCTTGAAATTTTGCGACAATAAAGTACTCGAGCCTCTTATCAATTTAAGCTATCGCTCATAGCTGTGCTACCCTTGAGTCCCAAATTAAACACTGATAAAACTTTAAATGGCCCTAACTTCTATACAGTGCGTCCTACACTCATCAAATTTTGCAAGGATCAAATGCTTGCAACTTCTTACTGGAGCGTCATAAATCCTTGAAATTTGGTGACAATAAAGTACTCGAGCCTCTTATCAATTTAAGCTATCGCTCATAGCTGTGCTACCCTTGAGTCCCAAATCAAACACTGATAAAACTTCAAATGGCCCTAACTTCTATACGGTGCGTCCTATACCTATCAAAGTTTGCAATAATCAAATGCTTGTAACTTTTTACTGGAGCGTCATAAATCCTTGAAATTTGGTGACAATAAAGTACTCGAGCCTCTTATCAATTTAAGCTATCGCTCATAGCTATGCTACCCTTGAGTCCCAAATCAAACACTGATCAAACTTCAAATGGCCCTAACTTCTATACGGTGCGTCCCATACCTATCAAAGTTTGCAAGAATCAAATGCTTGTAACTTTTTACTGGAGCTTAATAAAATCTTGAAATTTTGCGACAATAAAGTACTCGAGCCTCTTATCAATTTAAGCTATCGCTCATAGCTATGCTACCCTTGAGTCCCAAATCAAACACTGATAAAACTTCAAATGGCCCTAACTTCTATACGGTGCGTCCTATACCTATCAAAGTTTGCAACTATCAAATGCTTGCAACTTTTTACTGGAGCGTCATAAAACCTTGAAATTTGGTGACAATAAAGTACTCGAGCCTCTTATCAATTTAAGCTATCGCTCATAGCTGTGCTACCCTTGTGTCCCAAATCAAACACTGATAAAACTTCAAATGGCCCTAACTTCTATACGGTGCGTCCTATACCTATCAAAGTTTGCAACAATCAAATGCTTGTAACTTTTTACTGGAGCGTCATAAAATCTTGAAATGTTGTGACAATAAAGTACTCGAGCCTCTTGTAAATTTAAGCTATCGCGCATAGCTATGCTACCCTTGAGTCCCAAATCAACCAATGCTAAAACTTCAAATGGCCCTAACGGTGCGTCCTATACCTATCAAAGTTTGCAACAATCAAATGCTTGTAACTTTTTACTGGAGCGTCATAAAATCTTGAAATTTTGCGACAATAAAGTACTCGAGCCTCTTATCAATTTAAGCTATCGCTCATAGCTATGCTACCCTTGTGTCCCAAATCAAACACTGATAAAACTTCAAATGGCCCTAACTTCTATACGGTGCGTCCTATACCTATCAAAGTTTGCAACAATCAAATGCTTGTAACTTTTTACTGGAGCGTCATAAAATCTTGAAATTTGGTGACAAATAAGTACTCGAGCCTCTTATCAATTTAAGCTATCGCTCATAGCTGTGCTACCCTTGTGTCCCAAATCAAACACTGATAAAACTTCAAATGGCCCTAACTTCTATACGGTGCGTCCTATACCTATCAAAGTTTGCAACAATCAAATGCTTGTAACTTTTTACTGGAGCTTAATAAAATATTGAAATTTTGCGACAATAAAATACTCGAGCCTCTTATCAATTTAAGCTATCGCTCATAGCTGTGCTACCCTTGTGTCCCAAATCAAACACTGATAAAACTTCAAATGGCCGTAACTTCTATACGGTGCGTCCTATACCTATCAAAGTTTGCAACGATCAAATGCTTGCAACTTTTTACTGGAGCGTCATAAAACCTTGAAATTTGGTGACAATAAAGTACTCGAGCCTCTTATCAATTTAAGTTATCGCTCATAGCTGTGCTACCCTTGAGTCCCAAATCAAACACTGATAAAACTTCAAATGGCCCTTACTTCTATACGGTGCGTCCTATACCTATCAAAGTTTGCAACAATCAAATGCTTGTAACTTTTTACTGGAGCTTAATAAAATCTTGAAATTTTGCGACAATAAAATACTTGAGCCTCTTATCAATTTAAGCTATCGCTCATAGCTGTGCTACCCTTGAGTCCCAAATCAAACACTGATAAAACTTCAAATGGCCCTAACTTCTATACGGTGCGTCCTACACCTATCAAAGTTTGCAAGGATCAAATGCTTGCAACTTTTTACTGGAGCGTCATAAATCCTTGAAATTTGGTGACAATAAAGTACTCGAGCCTCTTATCAATTTAAGCTATCGCTCATAGCTATGCTACCCTTGAGTCCCAAATCAAACACTGATAAAACTTCAAATGGCCCTAACTTCTATACGGTGCGTCCTATACCTATCAAAGTTTGCAACGATCAAATGCTTGCAACTTTTTACTGGAGCGTCATAAAACCTTGAAATTTGGTGACAATAAAGTACTCGAGCCTCTTATCAATTTAAGCTATCGCTCATAGCTGTGCTACCCTTCAGTCCCAAATCAAACACTGATAAAACTTCAAATGGCCCTAACTTCTATACGGTGCGTCCTACACCTATCAAAGTTTGCAACAATCAAATGCTTGTAACTTTTTACTGGAGCTTAATAAAATCTTGAAATTTTGCGACAATAAAGTACTCGAGCCTCTTATCAATTTAAGCTATCGCTCATAGCTATGCTACCCTTGAGTCGCAAATCAAACACTGATAAAACTTCAAATGGCCCTAACTTCTATACGGTGCGTCCCATACCTATCAAAGTTTGCAAGAATCAAATGCTTGCAACTTTTTACTGGAGCGTCATAAAACCTTGAAATTTGGTGACAATAAAGTACTCGAGCCTCTTATCAATTTAAGCTATCGCTCATAGCTGTGCTACCCTTGTGTCCCAAATCAAACACTGATAAAACTTCAAATGGCCCTAACTTCTATACGGTGCGTCCTATACCTATCAAAGTTTGCAACAATCAAATGCTTGTAACTTTTTACTGGAGCGTCATAAAATCTTGAAATTTTGCGGCAATAAAGTACACGAGCCTCTTATCAATTTAAGCTATCGCTCATAGCTTTGCTACCCTTGTGTCCCAAATCAAACACTGATAAAACTTCAAATGGCCCTAACTTCTATACTGTGCGTCCTATACCTATCAAAGTTTGCAACAATCAAATGCTTGTAACTTTTTACTGGAGCGTCATAAAATCTTGAAATTTGGTGACAATAAAGTACTCGAGCCTCTTATCAATTTAAGCTATCGCTCATAGCTGTGCTACCCTTGAGTCAAACTTGAAATGGCCCTAACTTCTATACGGTGCGTCCCATACCTATCAATGTTTTGAACAATCAAATGCTTGTAACTTTTTACTGGAGCTTAATAAAATCTTGAAATTTTGCGACAATAAAGTACTCGAGCCTCTTATCAATTTAAGCTATCGCTCATAGCTGTGCTACCCTTGAGTCCCAAATTAAACACTGATAAAACTTTAAATGGCCCTAACTTCTATACAGTGCGTCCTACACTCATCAAATTTTGCAAGGATCAAATGCTTGCAACTTCTTACTGGAGCGTCATAAATCCTTGAAATTTGGTGACAATAAAGTACTCGAGCCTCTTATCAATTTAAGCTATCGCTCATAGCTGTGCTACCCTTGAGTCCCAAATCAAACACTGATAAAACTTCAAATGGCCCTAACTTCTATACGGTGCGTCCTATACCTATCAAAGTTTGCAACAATCAAATGCTTGTAACTTTTTACTGGAGCTTAATAAAATCTTGAAATTTTGCGACAATAAAGTACTCGAGCCTCTTATCAATTTAAGCTATCGCTCATAGCTATGCTACCCTTGAGTCGCAAATCAAACACTGATAAAACTTCAAATGGCCCTAACTTCCATACGGTGCGTCCCATACCTATCAAAGTTTGCAAGAATCAAATGCTTGCAACTTTTTACTGGAGCGTCATAAAACCTTGAAATTTGGTGACAATAAAGTACTCGAGCCTCTTATCAATTTAAGCTATCGCTCATAGCTGTGCTACCCTTGTGTCCCAAATCAAACACTGATAAAACTTCAAATGGCCCTAACTTCTATACGGTGCGTCCTATACCTATCAAAGTTTGCAACAATCAAATGCTTGTAACTTTTTACTGGAGCGTCATAAAATCTTGAAATTTTGCGGCAATAAAGTACACGAGCCTCTTATCAATTTAAGTTATCGCCCATAGCTATGCTACCCTTGTGTCCCAAATCAAACACTGATAAAATTTCAAATGGCCCTAACTTCTATACGGTGCGTCCTATACCTATCAAAGTTTGCAACAATCAAATGCTTGTAACTTTTTACTGGAGCGTCATAAAATCTTGAAATTTGGTGACAATAAAGTACTCGAGCCTCTTATCAATTTAAGCTATCGCTCATAGCTGTGCTAACCTTGTGTCCCAAATCAAACACTGATAAAACTTCAAATGGCCCTAACTTCTATACAGTGCGTCCTACACTTATCAAATTTTCCAAGGATCAAATGCTTGCAACTTTTTACTGGAGCGTCATAAATCCTTGAAATTTGGTGACAATAAAGTACTCGAGCCTCTTATCAATTTAAGCTATCGCTCATAGCTATGCTACCCTTGAGTCAAACTTCAAATGGCCCTAACTTCTATACGGTGCGTCCCATACCTATCAATGTTTTGAACAATCAAATGCTTCCTATACCTATCAAAGTTTGCAACGATCAAATGCTTGCAACTTTTTACTGGACTATACGTCATAAAACCTTGAAATTTGGTGACAATAAAGTACTCGAGCCTCTTATCAATTTCAGTTATCGCTCATAGCTGTGCTACCCTTGAGTCCCAAATCAAACACTGATAAAACTTAAAAATGGCCCTTACTTCTATACGGTGCGTCCTATACCTATCAAAGTTTGCAACAATCAAATGCTTGTAACTTTTTACTGGAGCTTAATAAAATCTTGAAATTTTGCGACACTAAAATACTCGAGCCTCTTATCAATTTAAGCTATCGCTCATAGCTGTGCTACCCTTGAGTCCCAAATCAAACACTGATAAAACTTCAAATGGCCCTAACTTCTATACGGTGCGTCCTACACCTATCAAAGTTTGCAAGGATCAAGTGCTTGCAACTTTTTACTGGAGCGTCATAAAATCTTGAAATTTTGTGACAATAAAGTACTCGAGCCTCTTATCAATTTAAGCTATCGCTCATAGCTATGCTACCCTTGAGTCCCAAATCAAACACTGATAAAACTTCAAATGGCCCTAACTTCTATACGGTGCGTCCTACACCTATCAAAGTTTGCAAGGATCAAGTGCTTGCAACTTTTTACTGGAGCGTCATAAAATCTTGAAATTTTGTGACAATAAAGTACTCGAGCCTCTTATCAATTTAAGCTATCGCTCATAGCTATGCTACCCTTGAGTCCCAAATCAAACACTGATAAAACTTCAAATGGCCCTAACTTCTATACGGTGCGTCCTATACCTATCAAAGTTTGCAACGATCAAATGCTTGCAAATTTTTACTGGAGCGTCATAAAACCTTGAAATTTGGTGACAATAAAGTACTCGAGCCTCTTATCAATTTAAGTTATCGCTCATAGCTGTGCTACCCTTGAGTCCCAAATCAAACACTGATAAAACTTCAAATGGCCCTAACTTCTATACGGTGCGTCCTATACCTATCAAAGTTTGCAACAATCAAATGCTTGTAACTTTTTACTGCAGCTTAATAAAATCTTGAAATTTTGCGACAATAAAGTACTCGAGCCTCTTATCAATTTAAGCTATCGCTCATAGCTATGCTACCCTTGAGTCGCAAATCAAACACTGATAAAACTTCAAATGGCCCTAACTTCTATACGGTGCGTCCCATACCTATCAAAGTTTGCAAGAATCAAATGCTTGCAACTTTTTACTGGAGCGTCATAAAACCTTGAAATTTGGTGACAATAAAGTACTCGAGCCTCTTATCAATTTAAGCTATCGCTCATAGCTGTGCTACCCTTGTGTCCCAAATCAAACACTGATAAAACTTCAAATGGCCCTAACTTCTATACGGTGCGTCCTATACCTATCAAAGTTTGCAACAATCAAATGCTTGTAACTTTTTACTGGAGCGTCATAAAATCTTGAAATGTTGTGACAATAAAGTACTCGAGCCTCTTGTAAATTTAAGCTATCGCGCATAGCTATGCTACCCTTGAGTCCCAAATCAACCAATGCTAAAACTTCAAATGGCCCTAACGGTGCGTCCTATACCTATCAAAGTTTGCAACAATCAAATGCTTGTAACTTTTTACTGGAGCGTCATAAAATCTTGAAATTTTGCGACAATAAAGTACTCGAGCCTCTTATCAATTTAAGCTATCGCTCATAGCTATGCTACCCTTGTGTCCCAAATCAAACACTGATAAAACTTCAAATGGCCCTAACTTCTATACGGTGCGTCCTATACCTATCAAAGTTTGCAACAATCAAATGCTTGTAACTTTTTACTGGAGCGTCATAAAATCTTGAAATTTGGTGACAATAAAGTACTCGAGCCTCTTATCAATTTAAGCTTTCGCTCATAGCTGTGCTACCCTTGTGTCCCAAATCAAACACTGATAAAACTTCAAATGGCCCTAACTTCTATACAGTGCGTCCTACACTTATCAAATTTTGCAAGGATCAAATGCTTGCAACTTTTTACTGGAGCGTCATAAATCCTTGAAATTTGGTGACAATAAAGTACTCGAGCCTCTTATCAATTTAAGCTATCGCTCATAGGTATGCTACCCTTGAGTCCCAAATCAAACACTGATCAAACTTTAAATGGCCCTAACTTCTATACGGTGCGTCCCATACCTATCAAAGTTTTGAACAATCAAATGCTTGTAACTTTTTACTGGAGCTTAATAAAATCTTGAAATTTTGCGACAATAAAGTACTCGAGCCTCTTATCAATTTAAGCTATCGCTCATAGCTGTGCTACCCTTGAGTCCCAAATTAAACACTGATAAAACTTTAAATGGCCCTAACTTCTATACAGTGCGTCCTACACTTATCAAATTTTGCAAGGATCAAATGCTTGCAACTTTTTACTGGAGCGTCATAAATCCTTGAAATTTGGTGACAATAAAGTACTCGAGCCTCTTATCAATTTAAGCTATCGCTCATAGCTATGCTACCCTTGAGTCCCAAATCAAACACTGATCAAACTTCAAATGGCCCTAACTTCTATACGGTGCGTCCCATACCTATCAAAGTTTGCAAGAATCAAATGCTTGTAACTTTTTACTGGAGCTTAATAAACTCTTGAAATTTTGCGACAATAAAGTACTCGAGCCTCTTATCAATTTAAGCTATCGCTCATATCTATGCTACCCTTGAGTCCCAAATCAAACACTGATAAAACTTCAAATGGCCCTAACTTCTATACGGTGCGTCCTATACCTATCAAAGTTTGCAACTATCAAATGCTTGCAACTTTTTACTGGAGCGTCATAAAACCTTGAAATTTGGTGACAATAAAGTACTCGAGCCTCTTATCAATTTAAGCTATCGCTCATAGCTGTGCTACCCTCGTGTCCCAAATCAAACACTGATAAAACTTCAAATGGCCCTAACTTCTATACGGTGCTTCCTATACCTATCAAAGTTTGCAACAATCAAATGCTTGTAACTTTTTACTGGAGCGTCATAAAATCTTGAAATGTTGTGACAATAAAGTACTCGAGCCTCTTGTAAATTTAAGCTATCGCGCATAGCTATGCTACCCTTGAGTCCCAAATCAACCAATGCTAAAACTTCAAATGGCCCTAACGGTGCGTCCTATACCTATCAAAGTTTGCAACAATCAAATGCTTGTAACTTTTTACTGGAGCGTCATAAAATCTTGAAATTTTGCGACAATAAAGTACTCGAGCCTCTTATCAATTTAAGCTATCGCTCATAGCTATGCTACCCTTGTGTCCCAAATCAAACACTGATAAAACTTCAAATGGCCCTAACTTCTATACGGTGTGTCCTATACCTATCAAAGTTTGCAACAATCAAATGCTTGTAACTTTTTACTGGAGCGTCATAAAATCTTGAAATTTGGTGAAAATAAAGTACTCGAGCCTCTTATCAATTTAAGCTATCGCTCATAGCTGTGCTACCCTTGTGTCCCAAATCAAACACTGATAAAACTTCAAATGGCCCTAACTTCTATACAGTGCGTCCTACACTTATCAAATTTTGCAA
The DNA here is from genome assembly GCA_920105625.2 of Clusia tigrina. Classification (NCBI taxonomy): domain Eukaryota; kingdom Metazoa; phylum Arthropoda; class Insecta; order Diptera; family Clusiidae; genus Clusia; species Clusia tigrina. Next base: position 212,707,976 of record OV050030.1, read on the forward strand.
GGATCAAATGCTTGCAACTTTTTACTGGAGCGTCATAAATCCTTGAAATTTGGTGACAATAAAGTACTCGAGCCTCTTATCAATTTAAGCTATCGCTCATAGCTATGCTACCCTTGAGTCCCAAATCAAACACTGATCAAACTTCAAATGGCCCTAACTTCTATACGGTGCGTCCCATACCTATCAAAGTTTTGAACAATCAAATGCTTGTAATTTTTTACTGGAGCTTAATAAAATCTTGAAATTTTGCGACAATAAAGTACTCGAGCCTCTTATCAATTTAAGCTATCGCTCATAGCTGTGCTACCCTTGAGTCCCAAATTAAACACTGATAAAACTTTAAATGGCCCTAACTTCTATACAGTGCGTCCTACACTTAGCAAATTTTGCAAGGATCAAATGCTTGCAACTTTTTACTGGAGCGTCATAAATCCTTGAAATTTGGTGACAATAAAGTACTCGAGCCTCTTATCAATTTAAGCTATCGCTCATAGCTATGCTACCCTTGAGTCCCAAATCAAACACTGATCAAACTTCAAATGGCCCCAACTTCTATACGGTGCGTCCCATACCTATCAAAGTTTGCAAGAATCAAATGTTTGTAACTTTTTACTGGAGCTTAATAAAATCTTGAAATTTTGCGACAATAAAGTACTCGAGCCTCTTATCAATTTAATGCTACCCTTGAGTCCCAAATCAAACACTGATAAAACTTCAAATGGCCCTAACTTCTATACGGTGCGTCCTATACCTATCAAAGTTTGCAACTATCAAATGCTTGCAACTTTTTACTGGAGCGTCATAAAACCTTGAAATTTGGTGACAATAAAGTACTCGAGCCACTTATCAATTTAAGTTATCGCTCATAGCTGTGCTACCCTTGAGTCCCAAATCAAACACTGATAAAACTTCAAATGGCCCTTACTTCTATACGGTGCATCCTATACCTATCAAAGTTTCCAACAATCAAATGCTTGTAACTTTTTACTGGAGCTTAATAAAATCTTGAAATTTTGCGACAATAAAATACTCGAGCCTCTTATCAATTTAAGCTATCGCTCATAGCTGTGCTACCCTTGAGTCCCAAATCAAACACTGATAAAACTTCAAATGGCCCTAACTTCTATACGGTGCGTCCTACACCTATCAAAGTTTGCAAGGATCAAATGATTGCAACTTTTTACTGGAGCGTCATAAATCCTTGAAATTTGGTGACAATAAAGTACGCGAGCCTCTTATCAATTTAAGTTATCGCTCATAGCTGTGCTACCCTTGAGTCCCAAATCAAACACTGATAAAACTTCAAATGGCCCTTACTTCTATACGGTGCATCCTATACCTATCAAAGTTTGCAACAATCAAATGCTTGTAACTTTTTACTGGAGCTTAATAAAATCTTGAAATTTTGCGACAATAAAATACTCGAGCCTCTTATCAATTTAAGCTATCGCTCATAGCTGTGCTACCCTTGAGTCCCAAATCAAACACTGATAAAACTTCAAATGGCCCTAACTTCTATACGGTGCGTCCTACACCTTTCAAAGTTTGCAAGGATCAAATGCTTGCAACTTTTTACTGGAGCGTCATAAATCCTTGAAATTTGGTGACAATAAAGTACTCGAGCCTCTTATCAATTTAAGTTATCGCTCATAGCTGTGCTACCCTTGAGTCCCAAATCAAACACTGATAAAACTTCAAATGGCCCTAACTTCTATACGGTGCGTCCTATACCTATCAAAGTTTGCAACAATCAAATGCTTGTAACTTTTTACTGGAGCTTAATAAAATCTTGAAATTTTGCGACAATAAAGTACTCGAGCCTCTTATCAATTTAAGCTATCGCTCATAGCTATTCTACCCTTGAGTCGCAAATCAAACACTGATAAAACTTCAAATGGCCCTAACTTCTATACGGTGCGTCCCATACCTATCAAAGTTTGCAAGAATCAAATGTTTGCAACTTTTTACTGGAGCGTCATAAAACCTTGAAATTTGGTGACAATAAAGTACTCGAGCCTCTTATCAATTTAAGCTATCGCTCATAGCTGTGCTACCCTTGTGTCCCAAATCAAACACTGATAAAACTTCAAATGGCCCTAACTTCTATACGGTGCGTCCTATACCTATCAAAGTTTGCAACAATCAAATGCTTGTAACTTTTTACTGGAGCTTCATAAAATCTTGAAATTTTGTGACAATAAAGCACTCGAGCCTCTTGTAAATTTAAGCTATCGCGCATAGCTATGCTACCCTTGAGTCCCAAATCAACCAATGCTAAAACTTCAAATGGCCCTAACGGTGCGTCCTATACCTATCAAAGTTTGCAACAATCAAATGCTTGTAACTTTTTACTGGAGCGTCATAAAATCTTGAAATTTTGCGACAATAAAGTACTCGAGCCTCTTATCAATTTAAGCTATCGCTCATAGCTATGCTACCCTTGTGTCCCAAATCAAACACTGATAAAACTTCAAATGGCCCTAACTTCTATACGGTGCGTCCTATACCTATCAAAGTTTGCAACAATCAAATGCTTGTAACTTTTTACTGGAGCGTCATAAAATCTTGAAATTTTGTGACAATAAAGTACTCGAGCCTCTTGTAAATTTAAGCTATCGCGCATAGCTATGCTACCCTTGAGTCCCAAATCAACCAATGCGAAAACTTCAAATGGCTCTAACGGTGCGTCCTATACCTATCAAAGTTTGCAACAATCAAATGCTTGTAACTTTTTACTGGAGCGTCATAAAATCTTGAAATTTTGCGACAATAAATTACTCGAGCCTCTTGTAAATTTAAGCTATCGCTCATAGCTATGCTACCCTTGTGTCCTAAATCAAACAATGATAAAGCTTCAAATGGCCCTAACTTCTATACGGTGCGTCCTATACCTATCAAAGTTTGCAACAATCAAATGCTTGTAACTTTTTACTGGAGCGTCATAAAATCTTGAAATTTTGCGACAATAAAGTACTCGAGCCTCTTGTAAATTTAAGCTATCGCGCATAGCTATGCTATCCTTGAGTCCCAAATCAACCAATGCTAAAACTTCAAATGGCCTTAACGGTGTGTCCTATACCTATCAAAGTTTGCAACAATCAAATGCTTGTAACTTTTTACTGGAGCGTCATAAAATCTTGAAATTTTGTGACAATAAAGCATTCGAGCCTCTTGTAAATTTAAGCTATCGCGCATAGCTATGCTACCCTTGAGTCCCAAATCAACCGATGCTAAAACTTCAAATGGCCCTAACGGTGGGTCATATACCTATCAAAGTTTGCAACAATCAAATGCTTGTAACTTTTTACTGGAGCTTCATAAAATCTTGAAATTTTGCGACAATAAAGTACTCGAGCCTCTTATCAATTTAAGCTATCGCTCATAGCTATGCTACCCTTGTGTCCCAAATCAAACACTGATAAAACTTCAAATGGCCCTAACTTCTATACGGTGCGTCCTATACCTATCAAAGTTTGCAACAATCAAATGCTTGTAACTTTTTACTGGAGCGTCATAAAATCTTGAAATTTTGTGACAATAAAGTACTCGAGCCTCTTGTAAATTTAAGCTATCGCGCATAGCTATGCTACCCTTGAGTCCCAAATCAACCAATGCGAAAACTTCAAATGGCCCTAACGGTGCGTCCTATACCTATCAAAGTTTGCAACAATCAAATGCTTGTAACTTTTTACTGGAGCGTCATAAAATCTTGAAATTTTGCGACAATAAAGTACTCGAGCCTCTTATCAATTTAAGCTATCGCTCATAGCTATGCTACCCTTGTGTCCCAAATCAAACACTGATAAAACTTCAAATGGCCCTAACTTCTATACGGTGCGTCCTATACCTATCAAAGTTTGCAACAATCAAATGCTTGTAACTTTTTACTGGAGCGTCATAAAATCTTGAAATTTTGCGACAATAAAGTACTCGAGCCTCTTGTAAATTTAAGCTATCGCGCATAGCTATGCTACCCTTGAGTCCCAAATCAACCAATGCTAAAACTTCAAATGGCCCTAACGGTGTGTCCTTTACCTATCAAAGTTTGCAACAATCAAATGCTTGTAACTTTTTACTGGAGCGTCATAAAATCTTGAAATTTTGTGACAATAAAGCATTCGAGCCTCTTGTAAATTTAAGCTATCGCGCATAGCTATGCTACCCTTGAGTCCCAAATCAACCGATGCTAAAACTTCAAATGGCCCTAACGGTGCGTCATATACCTATCAAAGTTTGCAACAATCAAATGCTTGTAACTTTTTACTGGAGCGTCATAAAATCTTGAAATTTTGCGACAATAAAGTACTCGAGCCTCTTATCAATTTAAACTATCGCTCATAGCTATGCTACCCTTGAGTCCCAAATCAAACACTGATAAAACTTCAAATGGCCCTAACTTCTATACAGTGCGTCCTATACCTATCAAAGTTTGCAACGATCAAATGCTTGCAACTTTTTACTGGAGCGTCATAAAACCTTGAAATTTGGTGACAATAAAGTACTCGAGCCTCTTATCAATTTAAGCTATCGCTCATAGCTGTGCTACCCTTGAGTCCCAAATCAAACACTGATCAAACTTCAAATGGCCCTAACTTCTATACGGTGCGTCCCATACCTATCAAAGTTTGCAAGAATCAAATGCTTGCAACTTTTTACTGGAGCGTCATAAAACCTTGAAATTTGGTGACAATAAAGTACTCGAGCCTCTTATCAATTTAAGCTATCGCTCATAGCTGTGCTACCCTTGTGTCCCAAATCAAACACTGATAAAACTTCAAATGGCCCTAACTTCTATACTGTGCGTCCTATACCTATCAAAGTTTGCAACAATCAAATGCTTGTAACTTCTTACTGGAGCGTCATAAAATCTTGAAATTTTGCGACAATAAACTACTCGAGCCTCTTATCAATTTAAGCTATCGCTCATAGCTATGCTACCCTTGTGTCCCAAATCAAACACTGATAAAACTTCAAATGGCCCTAACTTCTATACGGTGCGTCCTATACCTATCAAAGTTTGCAACAATCAAATGCTTGTAACTTTTTACTGGAGCGTCATAAAATCTTGAAATTTTGCGACAATAAAGTACTCGAGCCTCTTGTAAATTTAAGCTATCGCGCATAGCTATGCTACCCTTGAGTCCCAAATCAACCAATGCTAAAACTTCAAATGGCCCTAACGGTGCGTCCTATACCTATCAAAGTTTGCAACAATCAAATGCTTGTAACTTTTTACTGGAGCTTCATAAAATCTTGAAATTTTGCGACAATAAAGTACTCGAGCCTCTTATCAATTTAAGCTATCGCTCATAGCTATGCTACCCTTGTGTCCCAAATCAAACATTGATAAAACTTCAAATGGCCCTAACTTCTATACGGTGCGTTCTATACCTATCAAAGTTTGCAACAATCAAATGCTTGTAACTTTTTACTGGAGCGTCATAAAATCTTGAAATTTTGTGACAATAAAGTACTCGAGCCTCTTGTAAATTTAAGCTATCGCGCATAGCTATGCTACCCTTGAGTCCCAAATCAACCAATGCGAAAACTTCAAATGGCCCTAACGGTGCGTCCTATACCTATCAAAGTTTGCAACAATCAAATGCTTGTAACTTTTTACTGGAGCGTCATAAAATCTTGAAATTTTGCGACAATAAAGTACTCGAGCCTCTTGTAAATTTAAGCTATCGCGCATAGCTATGCTACCCTTGAGTCCCAAATCAACCAATGCTAAAACTTCAAATGGCCCTAACGGTGTGTCCTATACCTATCAAAGTTTGCAACAATCAAATGCTTGTAACTTTTTACTGGAGCGTCATAAAATCTTGAAATTTTGTGACAATAAAGCATTCGAGCCTCTTGTAAATTTAAGCTATCGCGCATAGCTATGCTACCCTTGAGTCCCAAATCAACCGATGCTAAAACTTCAAATGGCCCTAACGGTGCGTCATATACCTATCAAAGTTTGCAACAATCAAATGCTTGCAACTTTTTACTGGAGCGTCATAAAACCTTGAAATTTGGTGACAATAAAGTACTCGAGCCTCTTATCAATTTAAGCTATCGCACATAGCTGTGCTACCCTTGTGTCCCAAATCAAACACTGATAAAACTTCAAATGGCCCTAACTTCTATACTGTGCGTCCTATACCTATCAAAGTTTGCAACAATCAAATGCTTGTAACTTCTTACTGGAGCGTCATAAAATCTTGAAATTTTGCGACAATAAAGTACTCGAGCCTCTTATCAATTTAAGCTATCGCTCATAGCTATGCTACCCTTGTGTCCCAAATCAAACACTGATAAAACTTCAAATGGCCCTAACTTCTATACGGTGCGTCCTATACCTATCAAAGTTTGCAACAATCAAATGCTTGTAACTTTTTACTGGAGCGTCATAAAATCTTGAAATTTTGCGACAATAAAGTACTCGAGCCTCTTGTAAATTTAAGCTATCGCGCATAGCTATGCTACCCTTGAGTCCCAAATCAACCAATGCTAAAACTTCAAATGGCCCTAACGGTGCGTCCTATACCTATCAAAGTTTGCAACAATCAAATGCTTGTAACTTTTTACTGGAGCGTCATAAAATCTTGAAATTTTGTGACAATAAAGCACTCGAGCCTCTTGTAAATTTAAGCTATCGCGCATAGCTATGCTACCCTTGAGTCCCAAATCAACCAATGCTAAAACTTCAAATGGCCCTAACGGTGCGTCCTATACCTATCAAAGTTTGCAACGATCAAATGCTTGCAACTTTTTACTGGAGCGTCATAAAACCTTGAAATTTGGTGACAATAAAGTACTCGAGCCTCTTATCAATTTAAGCTATCGCTCATAGCTGTGCTACCCTTGAGTCCCAAATCAAACACTAATAAAACTTCAAATGGCCCTAACTTCTATACGGTGCGTCCTATACCTATCAAAGTTTGCAACAATCAAATGCTTGTAACTTTTTACTGGAGCGTCATAAAATCTTGAAATTTTGCGACAATAAAGTACTCGAGCCTCTTGTAAATTTAAGCTATCGCGCATAGCTATGCTACCCTTGAGTCCCAAATCAACCAATGCTAAAACTTCAAATGGCCCTAACGGTGCGTCCTATACCTATCAAAGTTTGCAACAATCAAATGCTTGTAACTTTTTACTGGAGCGTCATAAAATCTTGAAATTTTGCGACAATAAAGTACTCGAGCCTCTTATCAATTTAAGCTATCGCTCATAGCTATGCTACCCTTGTGTCCCAAATCAAACACTGATAAAACTTCAAATGGCCCTAACTTCTATACGGTGCGTCCTATACCTATCAAAGTTTGCAACAATCAAATGCTTGTAACTTTTTACTGGAGCGTCATAAAATCTTGAAATTTTGCGACAATAAAGTACTCGAGCCTCTTGTAAATTTAAGCTATCGCGCATAGCTATGCTACCCTTGAGTCCCAAATCAACCAATGCTAAAACTTCAAATGGCCCTAACGGTGTGTCCTATACCTATCAAAGTTTGCAACAATCAAATGCTTGTAACTCTTTACTGGAGCGTCATAAAATCTTGAAATTTTGTGACAATAAAGCATTCGAGCCTCTTGTAAATTTAAGCTATCGCGCATAGCTATGCTACCCTTGAGTCCCAAATCAACCGATGCTAAATCTTCAAATGGCCCTAACGGTGCGTCATATACCTATCAAAGTTTGCAACAATCAAATGCTTGTAACTTTTTACTGGAGCGTCATAAAATCTTGAAATTTTGCGACAATAAAGTACTCGAGCCTCTTATCAATTTAAACTATCGCTCATAGCTATGCTACCCTTGAGTCCCAAATCAAACACTGATAAAACTTCAAATGGCCCTAACTTCTATACAGTGCGTCCTATACCTATCAAAGTTTGCAACGATCAAATGCTTGCAACTTTTTACTGGAGCGTCATAAAACCTTGAAATTTGGTGACAATAAAGTACTCGAGCCTCTTATCAATTTAAGCTATCGCTCATAGCTGTGCTACCCTTGAGTCCCAAATCAAACACTGATCAAACTTCAAATGGCCCCAACTTCTATACGGTGCGTCCCATACCTATCAAAGTTTGCAAGAATCAAATGCTTGCAACTTTTTACTGGAGCGTCATAAAACCTTGAAATTTGGTGACAATAAAGTACTCGAGCCTCTTATCAATTTAAGCTATCGCTCATAGCTGTGCTACCCTTGTGTCCCAAATCAAACACTGATAAAACTTCAAATGGCCCTAACTTCTATACTGTGCGTCCTATACCTATCAAAGTTTGCAACAATCAAATGCTTGTAACTTCTTACTGGAGCGTCATAAAATCTTGAAATTTTGTGACAATAAAGTACTCGAGCCTCTTATCAATTTAAGCTATCGCTCATAGCTATGCTACCCTTGTGTCCCAAATCAAACACTGATAAAACTTCAAATGGCCCTAACTTCTATACGGTGCGTCCTATACCTATCAAAGTTTGCAACAATCAAATGCTTGTAACTTTTTACTGGAGCGTCATAAAATCTTGAAATTTTGCGACAATAAAGTACTCGAGCCTCTTGTAAATTTAAGCTATCGCGCATAGCTATGCTACCCTTGAGTCCCAAATCAACCAATGCTAAAACTTCAAATGGCCCTAACGGTGCGTCCTATACCTATCAAAGTTTGCAACAATCAAATGCTTGTAACTTTTTACTGGAGCGTCATAAAATCTTGAAATTTTGTGACAATAAAGCACTCGAGCCTCTTGTAAATTTAAGCTATCGCGCATAGCTGTGCTACCCTTGAGTCCCAAATCAAACACTGATAAATTTTCAAATGGCCCTAACTACTATACGGTGCGTCCTATACCTATCAAAGTTTGCAACAATCAAGTGCTTGTAACTTTTTACTGGAGCTTAATGAAATCCTGAAATTTTACGACAATAAAGTACTCGAGCCTCTTATCAATTTAAGCTATCGCTCATAGCTATGCTACCCTTGAGTCGCAAATCAAACACTGATAATATTTCAAATGGCCCTAACTTCTATACGGTGCGTCCTATACCTATCAAAGTATGCAACGATCAAATGCTTGCAACTTTTTACTGGAGCTTAATAAAATCTTGAAATTTTGTGGCAATAAAGTACTCGAGCCTCTTATCAATTGAAGGTATCGCTCATAGCTGTGCTAACCTTGAGTCCCAAATCAAACACTGATAATATTTCAAATGGCCCTAACTTCTATACGGTGCGTCCTATACCTATCAAAGTTTGCAACGATCAAATGCTTGCAACTTTTTACTGGAGAGTCATAAAACCTTGAAATTTGGTGACAATAAAGTACTCGAGCCTCTTATCAATTTAAGCTATCGCTCATAGCTGTGCTACGCTTGAGTCCCAAGTCAAACACTGATAAAACTTCAAATGGCCCTAACTTCTATATGGTGCATCCTATACCTATCAAAGTTTGCAACAATCAAATGCTTGTAACTTTTTACTGGAGCGTCATAAAATCTTGAAATTTTGTGACAATAAAGTACTCGTGCCTCTTGTAAATTTAAGCTATGGCGCATAGCTGTGCTACCCTTGAGTCCCAAATCAACCAATGCTAAAACTTCAAATGGCCCTAACGGTGCGTCCTATACCTATCAAAGTTTGCAACAATCAAATGCTTGTAACTTTTTACTGGAGCGTCTTAAATCTTGAAATTTTGCGACAATAAAGTACTCGAGCCTCTTATCAATTTAAGCTATCGCTCATAGCTATGCTACCCTTGTGTCCCAAATCAAACACTGATAAAACTTCAAATGGCCCTAACTTCTATACTGTGCGTCCTATACCTATCAAAGTTTGCAACAATCAAATGCTTGTAACTTCTTACTGGAGCGTCATAAAATCTTGAAATTTTGCGACAATAAAGTACTCGAGCCTCTTATCAATTTAAGCTATCGCTCCTAGCTATGCTACCCTTGTGTCCCAAATCAAACACTGATAAAACTTCAAATGGCCCTAACTTCTATACGGTGCGTCCTATACCTATCAAAGTTTGCAACAATCAAATGCTTGTAACTTTTTATTGGAGCGTCATAAAATCTTGAAATTTTGCGACAATAAAGTACTCGAGCCTCTTGTAAATTTAAGCTATCGCGCATAGCTATGCTACCCTTGAGTCCCAAATCAACCAATGCTAAAACTTCAAATGGCCCTAACGGTGCGTCCTATACCTATCAAAGTTTGCAACAATCAAATGCTTGTAACTTTTTACTGGAGCGTCATAAAATCTTGAAATTTTGTGACAATAAAGCACTCGAGCCTCTTGTAAATTTAAGCTATCGCGCATAGCTATGCTACCATTGAGTCCCAAATCAACCAATGCTAAAACTTCAAATGGCCCTAACGGTGCGTCCTATACCTATCAAAGTTTGCAACGATCAAATGCTTGCAACTTTTTACTGGAGCGTCATAAAACCTTGAAATTTGGTGACAATAAAGTACTCGAGCCTCTTATCAATTTAAGCTATCGCTCATAGCTGTGCTACCCTTGAGTCCCAAATCAAACACTGATAAATTTTCAAATGGCCCTAACTACTATACGGTGCGTCCTATACCTATCAAAGTTTGCAACAATCAAGTGCTTGTAACTTTTTACTGGAGCTTAATGAAATCCTGAAATTTTACGACAATAAAGTACTCGAGCCTCTTATCAATTTAAGCTATCGCTCATAGCTATGCTACCCTTGAGTCGCAAATCAAACACTGATAATATTTCAAATGGCCCTAACTTCTATACGGTGCGTCCTATACCTATCAAAGTATGCAACGATCAAATGCTTGCAACTTTTTACTGGAGCTTAATAAAATCTTCAAATTTTGTGGCAATAAAGTACTCGAGCCTCTTATCAATTGAAGGTATCGCTCATAGCTGTGCTACCCTTGAGTCCCAAATCAAACACTGATAATATTTCAAATGGCCCTAACTTTTATACGGTGCGTCCTATACCTATCAAAGTTTGCAAGAATCAAATGCTTGTAACTTTTTACTGGAGCTTAATAAAATCTTGAAATTTTGCGACAATAAAGTACTCGAGCCTCTTATCAATTTAAGCTATCGCTCATAGCTATGCTACCCTTGAGTCCCAAATCAAACACTGATAAAACTTCAAATGGCCCTAACTTCTATACGGTGCGTCCTATACCTATCAAAGTTTGCAACGATCAAATGCTTGCAACTTTTTACTGGAGAGTCATAAAACCTTGAAATTTGGTGACAATAAAGTACTCGAGCCTCTTATCAATTTAAGCTATCGCTCATAGCTGTGCTACGCTTGAGTCCCAAGTCAAACACTGCTAAAACTTCAAATGGCCCTAACTTCTATATGGTGCATCCTATACCTATCAAAGTTTGCAACAATCAAATGCTTGTAACTTTTTACTGGAGCGTCATAAAATCTTGAAATTTTGTGACAATAAAGTACTCGAGCCTCTTGTAAATTTAAGCTATGGCGCATAGCTGTGCTACCCTTGAGTCCCAAATCAACCAATGCTAAAACTTCAAATGGCCCTAACGGTGCGTCCTATACCTATCAAAGTTTGCAACAATCAAATGCTTGTAACTTTTTACTGGAGCGTCATAAAATCTTGAAATTTTGCGACAATAAAGTACTCGAGCCTCTTATCAATTTAAGCTATCGCTCATAGCTATGCTACCCTTGTGTCCCAAATCAAACACTGATAAAACTTCAAATGGCCCTAACTTCTATACGGTGCGTCCTATACCTATCAAAGTTTGCAACAATCAAATGCTTGTAACTTTTTACTGGAGCTTAATAAAATCTTGAAATTTTGCGACAATAAAGTACTCGAGCCTCTTATCAATTTAAGCTATCGCTCATAGCTATGCTACCCTTGAGTTCCAAATCAAACACTGATAAAACTTCAAATGGCCCTAACTTCTATACAGTGCGTCCTACACCTATCAAAGTTTGCAAGCATCAAATGCTTGCAACTTTTTACTGGAGAGTCATAAATTCTTGAAATTTGGTGACAATAAAGTACTTGAGCCTCTTATCAATTTAAGCTCTCGCTCATAGCTATGCTACCCTTGAGTCCCAAATCAAACACTGATAATATTTCAAATAGCCCTAACTTCTATACCGTGCGTCCTATACCTATCAAAGTTTGCAAGAACCAAAGGCTTGTAACTTTTTACTGGAGCTTAATAAAATCTTCAAATTTTGTGACAATAAAGTACTCGAGCCTCTTATCAATTTAAGCTATCGCTCATAGCTATGCTACCCTTGAGCCCCAAATCAAACACTGATAAAACTTCAAATGGCCCTAACTTCTATACGGTGCGTCCTATACCTATCAAAGTTTGCAACAATCAAATGCTTGTAACTTTTTACTGGAGCGTCATAAAATCTTGAACTTTTGTGACAATAAAGCACTCGAGCCTCTTGTAAATTTAAGCTATCGCGCATAGCTATGCTACCCTTGAGTCCCAAATCAACCAATGCTAAAACTTCAAATGGCCCTAACGGTGCGTCCTATACCTATCAAAGTTTGCAACAATCAAATGCTTGCAACTTTTTACTGGAGCGTCATAAAATCTTGAAATTTTGCGACAATAAAGTACTCGAGCCTCTTATCAATTTAAGCTATCGCTCATAGCTATGCTACCCTTGTGTCCCAAATCAAACACTGATAAAACTTCAAATGGCCCTAACTTCTATACGGTGCGTCCTATACCTATCAAAGTTTGCAAGGATCAAATGCTTGCCACTTTTTACTGGAGAGTCATAAATTTCTGAAATTTGGTGACAATAAAGTACTCGAGCCTCTTATCAATTTAAGCTATCGCTCATAGCTGTGCTACCCTTGAGTCCCAAATCAAACACTGATAAAACTTCAAATGGCCCTAACTTCTATACGGTGCGTCCTACACCTATCAAAGTTTGCAACGATCAAATGCTTGCAACTTTTTACTGGAGCGTCATAAAACCTTGAAATTTGGTGACAATAAAGTACTCGAGCCTCTTATCAACTTAAGCTATCGCTCATAGCTGTGCTACACTTGAGTCCCAAATCAAACACTGATAAAACTTCAAATGGCCCTAACTTCTATACGGTGCGTCCCATACCTATCAAAGTTTCCAAGAATCAAATGCTTGTAACTTTTTACTGGAGCTTAATAAAATCTTGAAATTTTGCGACAATAAAGTACTCGAGCCTCTTATCAATTTAAGCTCTCGCTCATAGCTATTCTACCCTTGAGTCCCAAATCAAACACTGATAATATTTCAAATGGCCCTAACTTTTATACGGTGCGTCCTATACCTATCAAAGGTTGCAAGAATCAAATGCTTGTAACTTTTTACTGGAGCTTAATAAAATCTTCAAATTTTGTGACAATAAAGTACTCGAGCCTCTTATCAATTTAAGGTATCGCTCATAGCTATGCTCCCCTTGAGTCCCAAATCAAACACTGATAATATTTCAAATGGCCCTAACTTTTATACGGTGCGTCCTATACCTATCAAAGTTTGCAAGAATCAAATGCTTGTAACTATTTACTGGAGCTTAATAAAATCTTGAAATTTTGTGACAATAAAGTACTCGAGCCTCTTATCAATTTAAGCTATCGCTCATAGCTATGCTACCCTTGATTCCCAAATCAAACACTGATAAAACTTCAAATGGCCCTAACTTCTATACGGTGCGTCCTATACCTATCAAAGTTTGCAACGATCAAATGCTTGCAACTTTTTACTGGAGCGTCATAAAACCTTGAAATTTGGTGACAATAAAGTAATCGAGCCTCTTATCAATTTAAGCTATCGCTCATAGCTGTGCTACCCTTGAGTCCCAAATCAAACACTGATAAAACTTCAAATGGCCCTAACTTCTATACGGTGCGTCCTATACCTATCAAAGTTTGCAACAATCAAATGCTTGTAACTTTTTACTGGAGCTTAATAAAATCTTGAAATTTTGCGACAATAAAGTACTCCAGCCTCTTATCAATTTAAGCTATCGCTCATAGCTATGCTACCCTTGAGTCGCAAATCAAACACTGATAAAACTTCAAATGGCCCTAACTTCTATACAGTGCGTCCCATACCTATCAAAGTTTGCAACGATCAAATGCTTGCAACTTTTTACTGGAGCGTCATAAAACCTTGAAATTTTGTGACAATAAAGCACTCGAGCCTCTTATCAATTTAAGCTATCGCTCATAGCTATGCTACCCTTGAGTCCCAAATCAACCAATGCTAAAACTTCAAATGGCCCTAAGTTCTATACGGTGCGTCCTATACCTATCAAAGTTTGCAACAATCAAATGCTTGTAACTATTTACTGGAGCTTAATAAAATCTTGAAATTTTGTGACAATAAAGTACTCGAGCCTCTTATCAATTTAAGCTATCGCTCATAGCTATGCTACCCTTGAGTCCCTAATCAAACACTGATAAAACTTCAAATGGCCCTAACTTCTATACGGTGCATCCTATACCTATCAAAGTTTGCAACGATCAAATGCTTGCAACTTTTTACTGGAGCGTCATAAAACCTTGAAATTTGGTGACAATAAAGTACTCGAGCCTCTTATCAATTTAAGCTATCGCTCATAGCTGTTCTACCCTTGAGTCCCAAATCAAACACTGATAAAACTTCAAATGGCCCTAACTTCTATACGGTGCGTCCTATACCTATCAAATTTTGCAACAATCAAATGCTTGTAACTTTTCACTGGAGCTTAATAAAATCTTGATATTTTGCGACAATAAAGTACTCGAGCCTCTTATCAATTTAAGCTATCGCTATGCTACCCTTGAGTCGCAAATCAAACACTGATAAAACTTCAAATGGCCCTAACTTCTATACAGTGCGTCCCATACTAATTAAAGTTTGCAACGATCAAATGCTTGCAACTTTTTACTGGATCGTCATAAAACCTTGAAATTTTGTGACAATAAATCACTCGAGCCTCTTATCAATTTAAGCTATCGCTCATAGCTATGCTACCCTTGAGTCCCAAATCAACCAATGCGAAAACTTCAAATGGCCCTAACTTCTATACGGTGCGTCCTATACCTATCAAAGTTTGCAACAATCAAATGCTTGTAACTTTTTACTGGAGCTTAATAAAATCTTGAAATTTTGTGACAATAAAGTACTCGAGCCTCTTATCAATTTAAGCTATCGCTCATAGCTATGCTACCCTTGAGTTCTAAATCAAAAACTGATAAAACTTCAAATTGCCCTAAGTTCTATAGAGTGCGTCCTACACCTATCAAAGTTTGCAGGGATCAAATGCTTGCAACTTTTTACTGGAGCGTCATAAATCCTTGAAATTTGGTGACAATAAAGTACTCGAGCCTCTTATCAATTTAAGCTCTCGCTCATAGCTATGCTACCCTTGAGTCCCAAATCAAACACTGATAATATTTCAAATGGCCCTAACTTCTATACGGTGCGTCCTATACCTATCAAAGTTTGCAACGATCAAATGCTTGCAACTTTTTACTGGAGCGTCATAAAACCTTGAAATTTGGTGACAATAAAGTACTCGAGCCTCTTATCAATTTAAGCTATCGCTCATAGCTGTGCTACCCTTGAGTCCCAAATCAAACACTGATAAAACTTCAAATGGCCCTAACTTCTATACGGTGCGTCCTATACCTATCAAAGTTTGCAACACTCAAATGCTTGTAACTTTTTACTGGAGCTTAATAAAATCTTGAAATTTTGCAACAATAAAGTACTCGAGCCTCTTATCAATTTAAGCTACCGCTCATAGCTATGCTACCCTTGAGTCGCAAATCAAACACTGATAAAACTTCAAATGGCCCTAACTTCTATACAGTGCGTCCTACACCTATCAAAGTTTGCAAGGATCAAATCCTTGCAACTTTTTACTGGAGCGTCATAAATCCTTGAAATTTGGTGACAATGAAGTACTCGAGCCTCTTATCAATTTAAGCTCTCGCTCATAGCTATTCTACCCTTGAGTCCCAAATCAAACACTGATAATATTTCAAATGGCCCTAACTTTTATACGGTGCGTCCTATACCTATCAAAGTTTGCAAGAATCAAATGCTTGTAACTTTTTACTGGAGCTTAATAAAATCTTCAAATTTTGTGACAATAAAGTACTCGAGCCTCTTATCAATTTAAGGTATCGCTCATAGCTATGCTCCCCTTGAGTCCCAAATGAAACACTGATAAAACTTCAAATGGCCCTAACTTCTATACGGTGCGTCCTACACCTATCAAAGTTTGCAACGATCAAATGCTTGCAACTTTTTACTGGAGCGTCATAAAACCTTGAAATTTGGTGACAATAAAGTACTCGAGCCTCTTATCAACTTAAGCTATCGCTCATAGCTGTGCTACACTTGAGTCCCAAATCAAACACTGATAAAACTTCAAATGGCCCTAACTTCTATACGGTGCGTCCCATACCTATCAAAGTTTCCAAGAATCAAATGCTTGTAACTTTTTACTGGAGCTTAATAAAATCTTGAAATTTTGCGACAATAAAGTACTCGAGCCTCTTATCAATTTAAGCTCTCGCTCATAGCTATTCTACCCTTGAGTCCCAAATCAAACACTGATAATATTTCAAATGGCCCTAACTTTTATACGGTGCGTCCTATACCTATCAAAGTTTGCAAGAATCAAATGCTTGTAACTTTTTACTGGAGCTTAATAAAATCTTCAAATTTTGTGACAATAAAGTACTCGAGCCTCTTATCAATTTAAGGTATCGCTCATAGCTATGCTCCCCTTGAGTCCCAAATCAAACACTGATAATATTTCAAATGGCCCTAACTTTTATACGGTGCGTCCTATACCTATCAAAGTTTGCAAGAATCAAATGCTTGTAACTATTTACTGGAGCTTAATAAAATCTTGAAATTTTGTGACAATAAAGTACTCGAGCCTCTTATCAATTTAAGCTATCGCTCATAGCTATGCTACCCTTGATTCCCAAATCAAACACTGATAAAACTTCAAATGGCCCTAACTTCTATACGGTGCGTCCTATACCTATCAAAGTTTGCAACGATCAAATGCTTGCAACTTTTTACTGGAGCGTCATAAAACCTTGAAATTTGGTGACAATAAAGTACTCGAGCCTCTTATCAATTTAAGCTATCGCTCATAGCTGTGCTACCCTTGAGTCCCAAATCAAACACTGATAAAACTTCAAATGGCCCTAACTTCTATACGGTGTGTCCTATACCTATCAAAGTTTGCAACAATCAAATGCTTGTAACTTTTTACTGGAGCTTAATAAAATCTTGAAATTTTGCGACAATAAAGTACTCCAGCCTCTTATCAATTTAAGCTATCGCTCATAGCTATGCTACCCTTGAGTCGCAAATCAAACACTGATAAAACTTCAAATGGCCCTTACTTCTATACAGTGCGTCCCATACCTATCAAAGTTTGCAACGATCAAATGCTTGCAACTTTTTACTGGAGCGTCATAAAACCTTGAAATTTTGTGACAATAAAGCACTCGAGCCTCTTATCAATTTAAGCTATCGCTCATAGCTATGCTACCCTTGAGTCCCAAATCAACCAATGCTAAAACTTCAAATGGCCCTAAGTTCTATACGGTGCGTCCTATACCTATCAAAGTTTGCAACAATCAAATGCTTGTAACTATTTACTGGAGCTTAATAAAATCTTGAAATTTTGTGACAATAAAGTACTCGAGCCTCTTATCAATTTAAGCTATCGCTCATAGCTATGCTACCCTTGAGTCCCTAATCAAACACTGATAAAACTTCAAATGGCCCTAACTTCTATACGGTGCATCCTATACCTATCAAAGTTTGCAACGATCAAATGCTTGCAACTTTTTACTGGAGCGTCATAAAACCTTGAAATTTGGTGACAATAAAGTACTCGAGCCTCTTATCAATTTAAGCTATCGCTCATAGCTGTTCTACCCTTGAGTCCCAAATCAAACACTGATAAAACTTCAAATGGCCCTAACTTCTATACGGTGCGTCCTATACCTATCAAATTTTGCAACAATCAAATGCTTGTAACTTTTCACTGGAGCTTAATAAAATCTTGAAATTTTGCGACAATAAAGTACTCGAGCCTCTTATCAATTTAAGCTATCGCTATGCTACCCTTGAGTCGCAAATCAAACACTGATAAAACTTCAAATGGCCCTAACTTCTATACAGTGCGTCCCATACTAATTAAAGTTTGCAACGATCAAATGCTTGCAACTTTTTACTGGATCGTCATAAAACCTTGAAATTTTGTGACAATAAATCACTCGAGCCTCTTATCAATTTAAGCTATCGCTCATAGCTATGCTACCCTTGAGTCCCAAATCAACCAATGCTAAAACTTCAAATGGTCCTAACTTCTATACGGTGCGTCCTATACCTATCAAAGTTTGCAACAATCAAATGCTTGTAACTTTTTACTGGAGCTTAATAAAATCTTGAAATTTTGTGACAATAAAGTACTCGAGCCTCTTATCAATTTAAGTTATCGCTCATAGCTATGCTACCCTTGAGTTCTAAATCAAAAACTGATAAAACTTCAAATGGCCCTAACTTCTATAGAGTGCGTCCTACACCTATCAAAGTTTGCAAGGATCAAATGCTTGCAACTTTTTACTGGAGCGTCATAAATCCTTGAAATTTGGTGACAATAAAGTACTCTAGCCTCTTATCAATTTAAGCTCTCGCTCATAGCTATGCTACCCTTGAGTCCCAAATCAAACACTGATAATATTTCAAATGGCCCTAACTTCTATACGGTGCGTCCTATACCTATCAAAGTTTGCAACGATCAAATGCTTGCAACTTTTTACTGGAGCGTCATAAAACCTTGAAATTTGGTGACAATAAAGTACTCGAGCCTCTTATCAATTTAAGCTATCGCTCATAGCTGTGCTACCCTTGAGTCCCAAATCAAACACTGATAAAACTTCAAATGGCCCTAACTTCTATACGGTGCGTCCTATACCTATCAAAGTTTGCAACACTCAAATGCTTGTAACTTTTTACTGGAGCTTAATAAAATCTTGAAATTTTGCAACAATAAAGTACTCGAGCCTCTTATCAATTTAAGCTACCGCTCATAGCTATGCTACCCTTGAGTCGCAAATCAAACACTGATAAAACTTCAAATGGCCCTAACTTCTATACAGTGCGTCCTACACCTATCAAAGTTTGCAAGGATCAAATCCTTGCAACTTTTTACTGGAGCGTCATAAATCCTTGAAATTTGGTGACAATGAAGTACTCGAGCCTCTTATCAATTTAAGCTCTCGCTCATAGCTATTCTACCCTTGAGTCCCAAATCAAACACTGATAATATTTCAAATGGCCCTAACTTTTATACGGTGCGTCCTATACCTATCAAAGTTTGCAAGAATCAAATGCTTGTAACTTTTTACTGGAGCTTAATAAAATCTTCAAATTTTGTGACAATAAAGTACTCGAGCCTCTTATCAATTTAAGGTATCGCTCATAGCTATGCTCCCCTTGAGTCCCAAATCAAACACTGATAAAACTTCAAATGGCCCTAACTTCTATACGGTGCGTCCTACACCTATCAAAGTTTGCAACGATCAAATGCTTGCAACTTTTTACTGGAGCGTCATAAAACCTTGAAATTTGGTGACAATAAAGTACTCGAGCCTCTTATCAACTTAAGCTATCGCTCATAGCTGTGCTACACTTGAGTCCCAAATCAAACACTGATAAAACTTCAAATGGCCCTAACTTCTATACGGTGCGTCCCATACCTATCAAAGTTTCCAAGAATCAAATGCTTGTAACTTTTTACTGGAGCTTAATAAAATCTTGAAATTTTGCGACAATAAAGTACTCGAGCCTCTTATCAATTTAAGCTCTCGCTCATAGCTATTCTACCCTTGAGTCCCAAATCAAACACTGATAATATTTCAAATGGCCCTAACTTTTATACGGTGCGTCCTATACCTATCAAAGTTTGCAAGAATCAAATGCTTGTAACTTTTTACTGGAGCTTAATAAAATCTTCAAATTTTGTGACAATAAAGTACTCGAGCCTCTTATCAATTTAAGGTATCGCTCATAGCTATGCTCCCCTTGAGTCCCAAATCAAACACTGATAAAACTTCAAATGGCCCTAACTTCTATACGGTGCGTCCTACACCTATCAAAGTTTGCAACGATCAAATGCTTGCAACTTTTTACTGGAGCGTCATAAAACCTTGAAATTTGGTGACAATAAAGTACTCGAGCCTCTTATCAACTTAAGCTATCGCTCATAGCTGTGCTACACTTGAGTCCCAAATCAAACACTGATAAAACTTCAAATGGCCCTAACTTCTATACGGTGCGTCCCATACCTATCAAAGTTTCCAAGAATCAAATGCTTGTAACTTTTTACTGGAGCTTAATAAAATCTTGAAATTTTGCGACAATAAAGTACTCGAGCCTCTTATCAATTTAAGCTCTCGCTCATAGCTATTCTACCCTTGAGTCCCAAATCAAACACTGATAATATTTCAAATGGCCCTAACTTTTATACGGTGCGTCCTATACCTATCAAAGTTTGCAAGAATCAAATGCTTGTAACTTTTTACTGGAGCTTAATAAAATCTTCAAATTTTGTGACAATAAAGTACTCGAGCCTCTTATCAATTTAAGGTATCGCTCATAGCTATGCTCCCCTTGAGTCCCAAATCAAACACTGATAATATTTCAAATGGCCCTAACTTTTATACGGTGCGTCCTATACCTATCAAAGTTTGCAAGAATCAAATGCTTGTAACTATTTACTGGAGCTTAATAAAATCTTGAAATTTTGTGACAATAAAGTACTCGAGCCTCTTATCAATTTAAGCTATCGCTCATAGCTATGCTACCCTTGATTCCCAAATCAAACACTGATAAAACTTCAAATGGCCCTAACTTCTATACGGTGCGTCCTATACCTATCAAAGTTTGCAACAATCAAGTGCTTGTAACTTTTTACTGGAGCTTAATAAAATCTTGAAATTTTGCGACAATAAAGTACTCCAGCCTCTTATCAATTTAAGCTATCGCTCATAGCTATGCTACCCTTGAGTCGCAAATCAAACACTGATAAAACTTCAAATGGCCCTAACTTCTATACAGTGCGTCCCATACCTATCAAAGTTTGCAACGATCAAATGCTTGCAACTTTTTACTGGAGCGTCATAAAACCTTGAAATTTTGTGACAATAAAGCACTCGAGCCTCTTATCAATTTAAGCTATCGCTCATAGCTATGCTACCCTTGAGTCCCAAATCAACCAATGCTAAAACTTCAAATGGCCCTAAGTTCTATACGGTGCGTCCTATACCTATCAAAGTTTGCAACAATCAAATGCTTGTAACTATTTACTGGAGCTTAATAAAATCTTGAAATTTTGTGACAATAAAGTACTCGAGCCTCTTATCAATTTAAGCTATCGCTCATAGCTATGCTACCCTTGAGTCCCTAATCAAACACTTATAAAACTTCAAATGGCCCTAACTTCTATACGGTGCATCCTATACCTATCAAAGTTTGCAACGATCAAATGCTTGCAACTTTTTACTGGAGCGTCATAAAACCTTGAAATTTGGTGACAATAAAGTACTCGAGCCTCTTATCAATTTAAGCTATCGCTCATAGCTGTTCTACCCTTGAGTCCCAAATCAAACACTGATAAAACTTCAAATGGCCCTAACTTCTATACGGTGCGTCCTATACCTATCAAATTTTGCAACAATCAAATGCTTGTAACTTTTCACTGGAGCTTAATAAAATCTTGAAATTTTGCGACAATAAAGTACTCGAGCCTCTTATCAATTTAAGCTATCGCTATGCTACCCTTCAGTCGCAAATCAAACACTGATAAAACTTCAAATGGCCCTAACTTCTATACAGTGCGTCCCATACTAATTAAAGTTTGCAACGATCAAATGCTTGCAACTTTTTACTGGATCGTCATAAAACCTTGAAATTTTGTGACAATAAATCACTCGAGCCTCTTATCAATTTAAGCTATCGCTCATAGCTATGCTACCCTTGAGTCCCAAATCAACCAATGCTAAAACTTCAAATGGTCCTAACTTCTATACGGTGCGTCCTATACCTATCAAAGTTTGCAACAATCAAATGCTTGTAACTTTTTACTGGAGCTTAATAAAATCTTGAAATTTTGTGACAATAAAGTACTCGAGCCTCTTATCAATTTAAGCTATCGCTCATAGCTATGCTACCCTTGAGTTCTAAATCAAAAACTGATAAAACTTCAAATGGCCCTAACTTCTATAGAGTGCGTCCTACACCTATCAAAGTTTGCAAGGATCAAATGCTTGCAACTTTTTACTGGAGCGTCATAAATCCTTGAAATTTGGTGACAATAAAGTACTCGAGCCTCTTATCAATTTAAGCTCTCGCTCATAGCTATGCTACCCTTGAGTCCCAAATCAAACACTGATAATATTTCAAATGGCCCTAACTTCTATACGGTGCGTCCTATACCTATCAAAGTTTGCAACGATCAAATGCTTGCAACTTTTTACTGGAGCGTCATAAAACCTTGAAATTTGGTGACAATAAAGTACTCGAGCCTCTTATCAATTTAAGCTATCGCTCATAGCTGTGCTACCCTTGAGTCCCAAATCAAACACTGATAAAACTTCAAATGGCCCTAACTTCTATACGGTGCGTCCTATACCTATCAAAGTTTGCAACACTCAAATGCTTGTAACTTTTTACTGGAGCTTAATAAAATCTTGAAATTTTGCAACAATAAAGTACTCGAGCCTCTTATCAATTTAAGCTACCGCTCATAGCTATGCTACCCTTGAGTCGCAAATCAAACACTGATAAAACTTCAAATGGCCCTAACTTCTATACAGTGCGTCCTACACCTATCAAAGTTTGCAAGGATCAAATCCTTGCAACTTTTTACTGAAGCGTCATAAATCCTTGAAATTTGGTGACAATGAAGTACTCGAGCCTCTTATCAATTTAAGCTCTCGCTCATAGCTATTCTACCCTTGAGTCCCAAATCAAACACTGATAATATTTCAAATGGCCCTAACTTTTATACGGTGCGTCCTATACCTATCAAAGTTTGCAAGAATCAAATGCTTGTAACTTTTTACTGGAGCTTAATAAAATCTTCAAATTTTGTGACAATAAAGTACTCGAGCCTCTTATCAATTTAAGGTATCGCTCATAGCTATGCTCCCCTTGAGTCCCAAATCAAACACTGATAAAACTTCAAATGGCCCTAACTTCTATGCGGTGCGTCCTACACCTATCAAAGTTTGCAAGAATCAAATGCTTGTAACTTTTTACTGGAGCTTAATAAAATCTTGAAATTTTGCGACAATAAAGTACTCGAGTGTCTTATCAATTTAAGCTCTCGCTCATAGCTATTCTACCCTTGAGTCCCAAATCAAACACTGATAATATTTCAAATGGCCCTAACTTTTATACGGTGCGTCCTATACCTATCAAAGTTTGCAAGAATCAAATGCTTGTAACTTTTTACTGGAGCTTGATAAAATCTTCAAATTTTGTGACAATAAAGTACTCGAGCCTCTTATCAATTTAAGGTATCGCTCATAGCTATGCTCCCCTTGAGTCCCAAATCAAACACTGATAATATTTCAAATGGCCCTAACTTTTATACGGTGCGTCCTATACCTATCAAAGTTTGCAAGAATCAAATGCTTGTAACTATTTACTGGAGCTTAATAAAATCTTGAAATTTTGTGACAATAAAGTACTCGAGCCTCTTATCAATTTAAGCTATCGCTCATAGCTATGCTACCCTTGATTCCCAAATCAAACACTGATAAAACTTCAAATGGCCCTAACTTCTATACGGTGCGTCCTATACCTATCAAAGTTTGCAACGATCAAATGCTTGCAACTTTTTAATGGAGCGTCATAAAACCTTGAAATTTGGTGACAATAAAGTACTCGAGCCTCTTATCAATTTAAGCTATCGCTCATAGCTGTGCTACCCTTGAGTCCCAAATCAAACACTGATAAAACTTCAAATGGCCCTAACTTCTATACAGTGCGTCCCATACCTATCAAAGTTTGCAACGATCAAATGCTTGCAACTTTTTACTGGAGCGTCATAAAACCTTGAAATTTTGTGACAATAAAGCACTCGAGCCTCTTATCAATTTAAGCTATCGCTCATAGCTATGCTACCCTTGAGTCCCAAATCAACCAATGCTAAAACTTCAAATGGCCCTAAGTTCTATACGGTGCGTCCTATACCTATCAAAGTTTGCAACAATCAAATGCTTGTAACTATTTACTGGAGCTTAATAAAATCTTGAAATTTTGTGACAATAAAGTACTCGAGCCTCTTATCAATTTAAGCTATCGCTCATAGCTATGCTACCCTTGAGTCCCTAATCAAACACTGATAAAACTTCAAATGGCCCTAACTTCTATACGGTGCATCCTATACCTATCAAAGTTTGCAACGATCAAATGCTTGCAACTTTTTACTGGAGCGTCATAAAACCTTGAAATTTGGTGACAATAAAGTACTCGAGCCTCTTATCAATTTAAGCTATCGCTCATAGCTGTTCTACCCTTGAGTCCCAAATCAAACACTGATAAAACTTCAAATGGCCCTAACTTCTATACGGTGCGTCCTATACCTATCAAATTTTGCAACAATCAAATGCTTGTAACTTTTCACTGGAGCTTAATAAAATCTTGAAATTTTGCGACAATAAAGTACTCGAGCCTCTTATCAATTTAAGCTATCGCTATGCTACCCTTGAGTCGCAAATCAAACACTGATAAAACTTCAAATGGCCCTAACTTCTATACAGTGCGTCCCATACTAATTAAAGTTTGCAACGATCAAATGCTTGCAACTTTTTACTGGATCGTCATAAAACCTTGAAATTTTGTGACAATAAATCACTCGAGCCTCTTATCAATTTAAGCTATCGCTCATAGCTATGCTACCCTTGAGTCCCAAATCAACCAATGCTAAAACTTCAAATGGCCCTAACTTCTATACGGTGCGTTCTATACCTATCAAAGTTTGCAACAATCAAATGCTTGTAACTTTTTACTGGAGCTTAATAAAATCTTGAAATTTTGTGACAATAAAGTACTCGAGCCTCTTATCAATTTAAGCTATCGCTCATAGCTATGCTACCCTTGAGTTCTAAATCAAAAACTGATAAAACTTCAAATGGCCCTAACTTCTATAGAGTGCGTCCTACACCTATCAAAGTTTGCAAGGATCAAATGCTTGCAACTTTTTACTGGAGCGTCATAAATCCTTGAAATTTGGTGACAATAAAGTACTCGAGCCTCTTATCAATTTAAGCTCTCGCTCATAGCTATGCTACCCTTGAGTCCCAAATCAAACACTGATAATATTTCAAATGGCCCTAACTTCTATACGGTGCGTCCTATACCTATCAAAGTTTGCAACGATCAAATGCTTGCAACTTTTTACTGGAGCGTCATAAAACCTTGAAATTTGGTGACAATAAAGTACTCGAGCCTCTTATCAATTTAAGCTATCGCTCATAGCTGTGCTACCCTTGAGTCCCAAA
Source organism: Clusia tigrina (assembly GCA_920105625.2). Taxonomy (NCBI): domain Eukaryota; kingdom Metazoa; phylum Arthropoda; class Insecta; order Diptera; family Clusiidae; genus Clusia; species Clusia tigrina. The sequence continues at coordinate 212,733,555 of OV050030.1, forward strand.
TCAAACACTGATAAAACTTCAAATGGCCCTAACTTCTATACGGTGCGTCCTATACCTATCAAAGTTTGCAACACTCAAATGCTTGTAACTTTTTACTGGAGCTTAATAAAATCTTGAAATTTTGCAACAATAAAGTACTCGAGCCTCTTATCAATTTAAGCTACCGCTCATAGCTATGCTACCCTTGAGTCGCAAATCAAACACTGATAAAACTTCAAATGGTCCTAACTTCTATACAGTGCGTCCTACACCTATCAAAGTTTGCAAGGATCAAATCCTTGCAACTTTTTACTGGAGCGTCATAAATCCTTGAAATTTGGTGACAATAAAGTACTCGAGCCTCTTATCAATTTAAGCTCTCGCTCATAGCTATGCTACCCCTGAGTCCCAAATCAAACACTGATAATATTTCAAATGGCCCTAACTTCTATACGGTGCGTCCTATACCTGTCAAAGTTTGCAAGAATCAAATGCTTGTAACTTTTTCCTGGAGCTTAATAAAATCTTCAAATTTTGTGACAATAAAGTACTCGAGCCTCTTATCAATTTAAGGTATCGCTCATAGCTATGCTACCCTTGAGTCCCAAATCAAACACTGATAATATTTCAAATGGCCCCAACTTTTATACGGTGCGTCCTATACCTATCAAAGTTTGCAAGAATCAAATGCTTGTAACTTTTTACTGGAGCTTAATAAAATCTTCAAATTTTGTGACAATAAAGTACTCGAGCCTCTTATCAATTTAAGGTATCGCTCATAGCTATGCTACGCTTGAGTCCCAAATCAAACACTGATAAAACTTCAAATGGCCCTAACTTCTATACGGTGCGTCCCATACCTACCAAAGTTAGCAAGAATCAAATGCTTGTAACTTTTTACTGGAGCGTCATAAGATCTTGAAATTTTGTGACAATAAAGTACTCAAGCCTCTTGTAAATTTAAGCTATCGCGCATAGCTATGCTACCCTTGAGTCCCAAATCAACCAATGCTAAACCTTCAAATGGCCCTAACGGTGCGTCCTATACCTATCAAAGTTTGCAACAATCAAATGCTTGTAACTTTTTACTGGAGCGTCATAAAATCTTGAAATTTTGTGACAGTAAAGCATTCGAGCGTCTTATCAATTTAAGCTATCGCTCATAGCTATGCTACCCTTGAGTCCCAAATCAACCAATGCTAAAACTTCAAATGGCCCTAACTTCTATACGGTGCGTCCCATACCTATCAAAGTTTCCAAGAATCAAATGCTTGTAACTTTTTACTGGAGCTTAATAAAATCTTGAAATTTTGCGACAATAAAGTACTCGAGCCTCTTATCAATTTAAGCTCTCGCTCATAGCTATGCTACCCTGAGTCCCAAATCAAACACTGATAATATTTCAAATGGCCCTAACTTTTATACGGTGCGTCCTATACCTATCAAAGTTTGCAAGAATCAAATGCTTGTAACTTTTTACTGGAGCTTAATAAAATCTTCAAATTTTGTGACAATAAAGTACTCGAGCCTCTTATCAATTTAAGGTATCGCTCATAGCTATGCTACCCTTGAGTCCCAAATCAAACACTGATAATATTTCAAATGGCCCTAACTTTTATACGGTGCGTCCTATACCTATCAAAGTTTGCAAGAATCAAATGCTTGTAACTATTTACTGGAGCTTAATAAAATCTTGAAATTTTGTGACAATAAAGTACTCGAGCCTCTTATCAATTTAAGCTATCGCTCATAGCTATGCTACCCTTGATTCCCAAATCAAACACTGATAAAACTTCAAATGGCCCTAACTTCTATACGGTGCGTCCTATACCTATCAAAGTTTGCAACGATCAAATGCTTGCAACTTTTTACTGGAGCGTCATAAAACCTTGAAATTTGGTGACAATAAAGTACTCGAGCCTCTTATCAATTTAAGCTATCGCTCATAGCTGTGCTACCCTTGAGTCCCAAATCAAACACTGATAAAACTTCAAATGGCCCTAACTTCTATACGGTGCGTCCTATACCTATCAAAGTTTGCAACAATCAAATGCTTGTAACTTTTTACTGGAGCTTAATAAAATCTTGAAATTTTGCGACAATAAAGTACTCCAGCCTCTTATCAATTTAAGCTATCGCTCATAGCTATGCTACCCTTGAGTCGCAAATCAAACACTGATAAAACTTCAAATGGCCCTAACTTCTATACAGTGCGTCCCATACTATCAAAGTTTGCAACGATCAAATGCTTGCAACTTTTTACTGGAGCGTCATAAAACCTTGAAATTTTGTGACAATAAAGCACTCGACCCTCTTATCAATTTAAGCTATCGCTCATAGCTATGCTACCCTTGAGTCCCAAATAAACCAATGCTAAAACTTCAAATGGCCCTATGTTCTATACGGTGCGTCCTATACCTATCAAAGTTTGCAACAATCAAATGCTTGTAACTATTTACTCGAGCTTAATAAAATCTTGAAATTTTGTGACAATAAAGTACTCGAGCCTCTTATCAATTTAAGCTATCGCTCATAGCTATGCTACCCTTGAGTCCCTAATCAAACACTGATAAAACTTCAAATGGCCCTAACTTCTATACGGTGCATCCTATACCTATCAAAGTTTGCAACGATCAAATGCTTGCAACTTTTTACTGGAGCGTCATAAAACCTTGAAATTTGGTGACAATAAAGTACTCGAGCCTCTTATCAATTTAAGCTATCGCTCATAGCTGTTCTACCCTTGAGTCCCAAATCAAACACTGATAAAACTTCAAATGGCCCTAACTTCTATACGGTGCGTCCTATACCTATCAAATTTTGCAACAATCAAATGCTTGTAACTTTTCACTGGAGCTTAATAAAATCTTGAAATTTTGCGACAATAAAGTACTCGAGCCTCTTATCAATTTAAGCTATCGCTATGCTACCCTTGAGTCGCAAATCAAACACTGATAAAACTTCAAATGGCCCTAACTTCTATACAGTGCGTCCCATACTAATTAAAGTTTGCAACGATCAAATGCTTGCAACTTTTTACTGGATCGTCATAAAACCTTGAAATTTTGTGACAATAAATCACTCGAGCCTCTTATCAATTTAAGCTATCGCTCATAGCTATGCTACCCTTGAGTCCCAAATCAACCAATGCTTAAACTTCAAATGGCCCTAACTTCTATATGGTGCGTCCTATACCTATCAAAGTTTGCAACAATCAAATTCTTGTAACTTTTTACTGGAGCTTAATAAAATCTTGAAATTTTGTGACAATAAAGTACTCGAGCCTCTTATCAATTTAAGCTATCGCTCATAGCTATGCTACCCTTGAGTTCTAAATCAAAAACTGATAAAACTTCAAATGGCCCTAACTTCTATAGAGTGCGTCCTACACCTATCAAAGTTTGCAATGATCAAATGCTTGCAACTTTTTACTGGAGCGTCATAAATCCTTGAAATTTGGTGACAATAAAGTACTCGAGCCTCTTATCAATTTAAGCTCTCGCTCATAGCTATGCTACCCTTGAGTCCCAAATCAAACACTGATAATATTTCAAATGGCCCTAACTTCTATACGGTGCGTCCTATACCTATCAAAGTTTGCAACGATCAAATGCTTGCAACTTTTTACTGGAGCGTCATAAAACCTTGAAATTTGGTGACAATAAAGTACTCGAGCCTCTTATCAATTTAAGCTATCGCTCATAGCTGTGCTACCCTTGAGTCCCAAATCAAACACTGATAAAACTTCAAATGGCCCTAACTTCTATACGGTGCATCCTATACCTATCAAAGTTTGCAAGAATCAAATGCTTGTAACTTTTTACTGGAGCTTAATAAAATCTTGAAATTTTGCAACAATAAAGTACTCGAGCCTCTTATCAATTTAAGGTATCGCTCATAGCTATGCTACGCTTGAGTCCCAAATCAAACACTGATAAAACTTCAAATGGCCCTAACTTCTATACGGTGCGTCCCATACCTACCAAAAATAGCAAGAATCAAATGCTTGTAACTTTTTACTGGAGCGTCATAAGATCTTGAAATTTTGTGACAATAAAGTACTCGAACCTCTTGTAAATTTAAGCTATCGCGCATAGCTATGCTACCCTTGAGTCCCAAATCAACCAATGCTAAAACTTCAAATGGCCCTAACGGTGCGTCCTATACCTATCAAAGTTTGCAACAATCAAATGCTTGTAACTTTTTACTGGAGCGTCATAAAATCTTGAAATTTTGTGACAATAAAGCATTCGAGCGTCTTATCAATTTAAGCTATCGCTCATAGCTATGCTACCCTTGAGTCCCAAATCAACCAATGCTAAAACTTCAAATGGCCCTAACTTCTATACGGTGCGTCCTATACCTATCAAAGTTTGCAACAATCAAATGCTTGTAACTTTTTACTGGAGCGTCATAAAATCTTGAAATTTTGTGACAATAAAGTACTCGAGCCTCTTGTAAATTTAAGCTATCGCTCATAGCTATGCTACCCTTGTGTTCCCAATCAAAACTAATAAAACTTCAAATGGCCCTAACTTCTATACGGTGCGTCCTACCCTATCAAACTTTGCAACATTCAAATGCTTGTAACTTTTTACTGGAGCGTCATAAAACCTTGAAATTTGGTGACAATAAAGTACCCGAGCCTCTTATCAATTTAAGCTATCGCTCATAGCTATGCTACCCTTGAGTCCCAAATCAAACACTGATCAAACTTCAAATGGCCCTAACTTCTATACGGTGCGTGCCATACCTATCAAAGTTTGCAAGAATCAAATGCTTGTAACTTTTTACTGGAGCTTAGTAAAATCTTGAAATTTTGCGACAATAAAGTACCCGAGCCTCTTATCAATTTAAGCTATCGCTCATAGCTATGCTACCCTTGAGTCCCAAATCAAACAATGATCATACTTCAAATGGCCCTAACTTCTATACGGTGCGTCCCATACCTATCAAAGTTTGCAAGAATCAAATGCTTGTAACTTTTTACTGGAGCTTAATAAAATCTTGAAATTTTGCGACAATAAAGTACTCGAGCCTCTTATCAATTTAAGCTATCGCTCATAGCTATGCTACCCTTGAGTCCCAAATCAAACACTGATAAAACTTCAAATGGCCCTAACTTCTATACGGTGCGTCCTATACCTATCAAAGTTTGCAACGATCAAATGCTTGCAACTTTTTACTGGAGCGTCATAAAACCTTGAAATTTGGTGACAATAAAGTACTCGAGCCTCTTATCAATTTAAGCTATCGCTCATAGCTGTGCTACCCTTGAGTCCCAAATCAAACACTGATAAAACTTCAAATGGCCCTAACTTCTATACGGTGCATCCTATACCTATCAAAGTTTGCAACAATCAAATGCTTGTAACTTTTTACTGGAGCTTAATAAAATCTTGAAATTTTGCGACAATAAAGTACTCGAGCCTCTTATCAATTTAAGCTATCGCTCATAGCTATGCTACCCTTGAGTCGCAAATCAAACACTGATAAAACTTCAAATGGCCCTAACTTCTATACAGTGCGTCCCATACCTATCAAAGTTTGCAACTCTCAAATGCTTGCAACTTTTTACTGGAGCGTCATAAAACCTTGAAATTTTGTGACAATAAAGCACTCGAGCCTCTTATAAATTTAAGCTATCGCTCATAGCTATGCTACCCTTGAGTCCCAAATCAACCAATGCTAAAACTTCAAATGGCCCTAACGGTGCGTCCTATACCTATCAAAGTTTGCAACAATCAAATGCTTGTAACTTTTTACTGGAGCGTCATAAAATCTTGAAATTTTGTGGCAATAAAGCACTCGAGCCTCTTATCAATTTAAGCTATCGCTCATAGCTATGCTACCCTTGAGTCCCAAATCAACCAATGCTAAAACTTCAAATGGCCCTAACTTCTATACGGTGCGTCCCATACCTATCAAAGTTTGCAACAATCAAATGCTTGTAACTTTTTACTGGAGCGTCATAAAATCTTGAAATTTTGTGACAATAAAGTACTCGAGCCTCTTGTAAATTTAAGCTATCGCTCATAGCTATGCTACCCTTGTGTTCCCAATCAAACCTAATAAAACTTCAAATGGCCCTAACTTCTATACGGTGCGTCCTACCCTATCAAACTTTGCAACATTCAAATGCTTGTAACTTTTTACTGGAGCGTCATAAAACCTTGAAATTTGGTGACAATAAAGTACCCGAGCCTCTTATCAATTTAAGCTATCGCTCATAGCTATGCTACCCTTGAGTCCCAAATCAAACACAGATCAAATTTCAAATGGCCCTAACTTCTATACGGTGCGTCCCATACCTATCAAAGTTTGCAAGAATCAAATGCTTGTAACTTTTTACTGGAGCTTAATAAAATCTTGAAATTTTGCGACAATAAAGTACTCGAGCCTCTTATCAATTTAAGCTATCGCTCATAGCTATGCTACCCTTGAGTCCCAAACCAAACACTGATAAAACTTCAAATGGCCCTAACTTCTATACGGTGCGTCCTATACCTATCAAAGTTTGCAACGATCAAATGCTTGCAACTTTTTACTGGAGCGTCATAAAACCTTGAAATTTGGTGACAATAAAGTACTCGAGCCTCTTATCAATTTAAGCTATCGGTCATAGCTATGCTACCCTTGAGTCCCAAATCAACCAATGCTAAAACTTCAAATGGCCCTAACTTCTATACGGTGCGTCCTATACCTATCAAAGTTTGCAACAATCAAATGCTTGTAACTTTTTACTGGAGCTTAATAAAATCTTGTAATTTTGCGACAATAAAGTACTCGAGCCTCTTATCAATTTAAGCTATCGCTCATAGCTATGCTACCCTTGAGTCGCAAATCGAACACTGATAAAACTTCAAATGGCTCTAAATTCTATACAGTGCGTCCCATACCTATCAAAGTTTGCAACGATCAAATGCTTGCAACTTTTTACTGGAGCGTCATAAAACCTTGAAATTTTGTGACAATAAAGCACTCGAGCCTCTTATAAATTTAAGCTATCGCTCATAGCTATGCTACCCTTGAGTCCCAAATCAACCAATGCTAAAACTTCAAATGGCCCTAACGGTGCGTCCTATACCTATCAAAGTTTGCAACAATCAAATGCTTGTAACTTTTTACTGGAGCGTCATAAAATCTTGAAATTTTGTGGCAATAAAGCACTCGAGCCTCTTATCAATTTAAGCTATCGCTCATAGCTATGCTACCCTTGAGTCCCAAATCAACCAATGCTAAAACTTCAAATGGCCCTAACTTCTATACGGTGCGTCCCATACCTATCAAAGTTTGCAACAATCAAATGCTTGTAACTTTTTACTGGAGCGTCATAAAATCTTGAAATTTTGTGACAATAAAGTACTCGAGCCTCTTGTAAATTTAAGCTATCGCTCATAGCTATGCTACCCTTGTGTTCCCAATCAAACCTAATAAAACTTCAAATGGCCCTAACTTCTATACGGTGCGTCCTACCCTATCAAACTTTGCAACATTCAAATGCTTGTAACTTTTTACTGGAGCGTCATAAAACCTTGAAATTTGGTGACAATAAAGTACCCGAGCCTCTTATCAATTTAAGCTATCGCTCATAGCTATGCTACCCTTGAGTCCCAAATCAAACACTGATCAAATTTCAAATGGCCCTAACTTCTATACGGTGCGTCCCATACCTATCAAAGTTTGCAAGAATCAAATGCTTGTAACTTTTTACTGGAGCTTAATAAAATCTTGAAATTTTGCGACAATAAAGTACTCGAGCCTCTTATCAATTTAAGCTATCGCTCATAGCTATGCTACCCTTGAGTCCCAAACCAAACACTGATAAAACTTCAAATGGCCCTAACTTCTATACGGTGCGTCCTATACCTATCAAAGTTTGCAACGATCAAATGCTTGCAACTTTTTACTGGAGCGTCATAAAACCTTGAAATTTGGTGACAATAAAGTACTCGAGCCTCTTATCAATTTAAGCTATCGGTCATAGCTATGCTACCCTTGAGTCCCAAATCAACCAATGCTAAAACTTCAAATGGCCCTAACTTCTATACGGTGCGTCCTATACCTATCAAAGTTTGCAACAATCAAATGCTTGTAACTTTTTACTGGAGCTTAATAAAATCTTGTAATTTTGCGACAATAAAGTACTCGAGCCTCTTATCAATTTAAGCTATCGCTCATAGCTATGCTACCCTTGAGTCGCAAATCGAACACTGATAAAACTTCAAATGGCTCTAAATTCTATACAGTGCGTCCCATACCTATCAAAGTTTGCAACGATCAAATGCTTGCAACTTTTTACTGGAGTGTCATAAAACCTTGAAATTTTGTGACAATAAAGCACTCGAGCCTCTTATCAATTTAAGCTATCGCTCATAGCTATGCTACCCTTGAGTCCCAAATCAACCAATGCTAAAACTTCAAATGGCCCTAACTTCTATACGGTGCGTCCTATACCTATCAAAGTTTGCAACAATCAAATGCTTGTAACTTTTTACTGGAGCGTCATAAAATCTTGAAATTTTGTGACAATAAAGTACTCGAGCCTCTTATCAATTTAAGCTATCGCTCATAGCTATGCTACCCTTGAGTTCTAAATCAAAAACTGATAAAACTTCAAATGGCCCTAACTTCTATAGAGTGCGTCCTACACCTATCAAAGTTTGCAAGGATCAAATGCTTGCAACTTTTTACTGGAGCGTCATAAATCCTTGAAATTTGGTGACAATAAAGTACTCGAGCCTCTTATCAATTTAAGCTCTCGCTCATAGCTATACTACCCTTGAGTCCCAAATCAAACACTGATAATATTTCAAATGGCCCTAACTTCTATACGGTGCGTCCTATACCTATCAAAGTTTGCAACGATCAAATGCTTGCAACTTTTTACTGGAGCGTCATAAAACCTTGAAATTTGGTGACAATAAAGTACTCGAGCCTCTTATCAATTTAAGCTATCGCTCATAGCTGTGCTACCCTTGAGTCCCAAATCAACCAATGCTAAAACTTCAAATGGCCCTAACTTCTATACGGTGCGTCCTATACCTATCAAAGTTTGCAACAATCAAATGCTTGTAACTTTTTACTGGAGCGTCATAAAATCTTGAAATTTTGTGACAATAAAGTACTCGAGCCTCTTATCAATTTAAGCTATCGCTCATAGCTATGCTACCCTTGAGTTCTAAATCAAAAACTGATAAAACTTCAAATGGCCCTAACTTCTATAGAGTGCGTCCTACACCTATCAAAGTTTGCAAGGATCAAATGCTTGCAACTTTTTACTGGAGCGTCATAAATCCTTGAAATTTGGTGACAATAAAGTACTCGAGCCTCTTATCAATTTAAGCTCTCGCTCATAGCTATGCTACCCTTGAGTCCCAAATCAAACACTGATAATATTTCAAATGGTCCTAACTTCTATACGGTGCGTCCTATACCTATCAAAGTTTGCAACGATCAAATGCTTGCAACTTTTTACTGGAGCGTCATAAAACCTTGAAATTTGGTGACAATAAAGTACTCGAGCCTCTTATCAATTTAAGCTATCGCTCATAGCTGTGCTACCCTTGAGTCCCAAATCAAACACTGATAAAACTTCAAATGGCCCTAACTTCTATACGGTGCGTCCTATACCTATCAAAGTTTGCAACAATCAAATGCTTGTAACTTTTTACTGGAGCTTAATAAAATCTTGAAATTTTGCAACAATAAAGTACTCGAGCCTCTTATCAATTTAAGCTACCGCTCATAGCTATGCTACCCTTGAGTTCCAAATCAAACACTGATAAAACTTCAAATGGCCCTAACTTCTATACAGTGCGTCCTACACCTATCAAAGTTTGCAAGGATCAAATCCTTGCAACTTTTTACTGGAGCGTCATAAATCCTTGAAATTTGGTGACAATAAAGTACTCGAGCCTCTTATCAATTTAAGCTACCGCTCATAGCTATGCTACCCTTGAGTCCCAAATCAAACACTGATAATATTTCAAATGGCCCTAACTTCTATACGGTGCGTCCTATACCTGTCAAAGTTTGCAAGAATCAAATGCTTGTAACTTTTTCCTGGAGCTTAATAAAATCTTCAAATTTTGTGACAATAAAGTACTCGAGCCTCTTATCAATTTAAGGTATCGCTCATAGCTATGCTACGCTTGAGTCCCAAATCAAACACTGATAAAACTTCAAATGGCCCTAACTTCTATACGGTGCGTCCCATACCTACCTAAGTTAGCAAGAATCAAATGCTTGTAACTTTTTACTGGAGCGTCATAAGATCTTGAAATTTTGTGACAATAAAGTACTCGAGCCTCTTGTAAATTTAAGCTATCGCGCATAGCTATGCTACCCTTGAGTCCCAAATCAACCAATGCTAAAACTTCAAATGGCCCTAACGGTGCGTCCTATACCTATCAAAGTTTGCAACAATCAAATGCTTGTAACTTTTTACTGGAGCGTCATAAAATCTTGAAATTTTGTGACAATAAAGCATTCGAGCCTCTTATCAATTTAAGCTATCGCTCATAGCTATGCTACCCTTGAGTCCCAAATCAACCAATGCTAAAACTTCAAATGGCCCTAACTTCTATACGGTGCGTCCTATACCTATCAAAGTTTGCAACAATCAAATGCTTGTAACTTTTTACTGGAGCGTCAAAAAATCTTGAAATTTTGTGACAATAAAGTACTCGAGCCTCTTGTAAATTTAAGCTATCGCTCATAGCTATGCTACCCTTGTGTTCCCAATCAAAACTAATAAAACTTGAAATGGCCCTAACTTCTATACGGTGCGTCCTACCCTATCAAACTTTGCAACATTCAAATGCTTGTAACTTTTTACTGGAGCGTCATAAAACCTTGAAATTTGGTGACAATAAAGTACCCGAGCCTCTTATCAATTTAAGCTATCGCTCATAGCTATGCTACCCTTGAGTCCCAAATCAAACACTGATCAAACTTCAAATGGCCCTAACTTCTATACGGTGCGTGCCATACCTATCAAAGATTGCAAGAATCAAATGCTTGTAACTTTTTACTGGAGCTTAGTAAAATCTTGAAATTTTGCGACAATAAAGTACCCGAGCCTCTTATCAATTTAAGCTATCGCTCATAGCTATGCTACCCTTGAGTCCCAAATCAAACAATGATCAAACTTCAAATGGCCCTAACTTCAATACGGTGCGTCCCATACCTATCAAAGTTTGCAAGAATCAAATGCTTGTAACTTTTTACTGGAGCTTAATAAAATCTTGAAATTTTGCGACAATAAAGTACTCGAGCCTCTTATCAATTTAAGCTATCGCTCATAGCTATGCTACCCTTGAGTCCCAAATAAAACACTGATAAAACTTCAAATGGCCCTAACTTCTGTACGGTGCGTCCTATACCTATCAAAGTTTGCAACGATCAAATGCTTGCAACTTTTTACTGGAGCGTCATAAAACCTTGAAATTTGGTGACAATAAAGTACTCGAGCCTCTTATCAATTTAAGCTATCGGTCATAGCTGTGCTACTCTTGAGTCCCAAATCAAACACTGATAAAACTTCAAATGGCCCTAACTTCTATACGGTGCGTCCTATACCTATCAAAGTTTGCAACAATCAAATGCTTGTAACTTTTTACTGGAGCTTAATAAAATCTTGTAATTTTGCGACAATAAAGCACTCGAGCCTCTTATCAATTTAAGCTATCGCTCATAGCTATGCTACCCTTGAGTCCCAAATCAACCAATGCTAAAACTTCAAATGACCCTAACTTCTATACGGTGCGTCCTATACCTATCAAAGTTTGCAACAATCAAATGCTTGTAACTTTTTACTGGAGCGTCATAAAATCTTGAAATTTTGTGACAATAAAGTACTCGAGCCTCTTATCAATTTAAGCTATCGCTCATAGCTATGCTACCCTTGAGTCCCAAATCAAACACTGATAAAACTTCAAATGGCCCTAACTTCTATATGGTGCGTCCAATACCTATCAAAGTTTGCAACGATCAAATGCTTGCAAATTTTTACTGGAGCGTCATAAATCCTTGAAATTTGGTGACAATAAAGTACTCGAGCCTCTTATCAATTTAAGCTCTCGCTCATAGCTATGCTACCCTTGAGTCCTAAATCAAACACTGATAATATTTCAAATGGCCCTAACTTCTATACGGTGCGTCCTATACCTATCAAAGTTTGCAAGAATCAAATGCTTGTAACTTTTTACTGGAGCTTAATAAAATCTTCAAATTTTGTGACAATAAAGTACTCGAGCCTCTTATCAATTTAAGGTATCGCTCATAGCTATGCTACCCTTGAGTCCCAAATCAAACACTGATAATATTTCAAATGGCCCTAACTTTTATACGGTGCGTCCTATACCTATCAAAGTTAGCAAGAATCAAATGCTTGTAACTTTTTACTGGAGCTTAATAAAATCTTCAAATTTTGTGACAATAAAGTACTCGCGCCTCTTATCAATTTAAGGTATCGCTCATAGCTATGCTACCCTTGAGTCCCAAATCAAACACTGATAATATTTCAAATGGCCCTAACTTTTATATGGTGCGTCCTATACCTATCAAAGTTTGCAAGAATCAAATGCTTGTAACTATTTACTGGAGCTTAATAAAATCTTGAAATTTTGTGACAATAAAGTACTCGAGCCTCTTATCAATTTAAGCTATCGCTCATAGCTATGCTACGCTTGAGTCCCAAATCAAACACTGATAAAACTTCAAATGTCCCTAACTTCTATACGGTGCGTCCCATACCTACCAAAGTTTGCAAGAATCAAATGCTTGTAACTTTTTACTGGAGCGTCATAAAATCTTGAAATTTTGTGACAATAAAGTACTCGAGCCTCTTGTAAATTTAAGCTATGGCGCATAGCTATGCTATCCTTGAGTCCCAAATCAACCAATGCTAAAACTTCAAATGGCCCTAACGGTGCGTCCTATACCTATCAAAGTTTGCAACAATCAAATGCTTGTAACTTTTTACTGGAGCGTCATAAAATCTTGAAATTTTGTGACAATAAAGCACTCGAGCCTCTTATCAATTTAAGCTATCGCTCATAGCTATGCTACCCTTGAGTCCCAAAGCAACCAATTCTAAAACTTCAAATGGCCCTAACTTCTATACGGTGCGTCCTATACCTATCAAAGTTTGCAACAATCAAATGCTTGTAACTTTTTACTGGAGCGTCATAAAATCTTGAAATTTGGTGACAATAAAGTACTCGAGCCTCTTATCAATTTAAGCTATCGCTCATAGCTGTGCTACCCTTGAGTCCCAAATCAAACACTGATAAAACTTCAAATGGCCCTAACTTCTATACGGTGCGTCCTATACCTATCAAAGTTTGCAACAATCAAATGCTTGTAACTTTTTACTGGAGCGTCAAAAAATCTTGAAATTTTGTGACAATAAAGTACTCGAGCCTCTTGTAAATTTAAGCTATCGCTCATAGCTATGCTACCCTTGTGTTCCCAATCAAAACTAATAAAACTTCAAATGGCCCTAACTTCTATACGGTGCGTCCTACCCTATCAAACTTTGCAACATTCAAATGCTTGTAACTTTTTACTGGAGCGTCATAAAACCTTGAAATTTGGTGACAATAAAGTACCCGAGCCTCTTATCAATTTAAGCTATCGCTCATAGCTATGCTACCCTTGAGTCCCAAATCAAACACTGATCAAACTTCAAATGGCCCTAACTTCTATACGGTGCGTGCCATACCTATCAAAGTTTGCAAGAATCAAATGCTTGTAACTTTTTACTGGAGCTTAGTAAAATCTTGAAATTTTGCGACAATAAAGTACCCGAGCCTCTTATCAATTTAAGCTATCGCTCATAGCTATGCTACCCTTGAGTCCCAAATCAAACAATGATCAAACTTCAAATGGCCCTAACTTCTATACGGTGCGTCCCATACCTATCAAAGTTTGCAAGAATCAAATGCTTGTAACTTTTTACTGGAGCTTAATAAAATCTTGAAATTTTGCGACAATAAAGTACTCGAGCCTCTTATCAATTTAAGCTATCGCTCATAGCTATGCTACCCTTGACTCCCAAATCAAACACTGATAAAACTTCAAATGGCCCTAACTTCTATACGGTGCGTCCTATACCTATCAAAGTTTGCAACGATCAAATGCTTGCAACTTTTTACTGGAGCGTCATAAAACCTTGAAATTTGGTGACAATAAAGTACTCGAGCCTCTTATCAATTTAAGCTATCGGTCATAGCTGTGCTACCTTGAGTCCCAAATCAAACACTGATAAAACTTCAAATGGCCCTAACTTCTATACGGTGCGTCCTATACCTATCAAAGTTTGCAACAATCAAATGCTTGTAACTTTTTACTGGAGCTTAATAAAATCTTGTAATTTTGCGACAATAAAGCACTCGAGCCTCTTATCAATTTAAGCTATCGCTCATAGCTATGCTACCCTTGAGTCCCAAATCAACCAATGCTAAAACTTCAAATGGCCCTAACTTCTATACGGTGCGTCCTATACCTATCAAAGTTTGCAACAATCAAATGCTTGTAACTTTTTACTGGAGCGTCATAAAATCTTGAAATTTTGTGACAATAAAGTACTCGAGCCTCTTATCAATTTAAGCTATCGCTCATAGCTATGCTACCCTTGAGTCCCAAATCAAACACTGATAAAACTTCAAATGGCCCTAACTTCTATATGGTGCGTCCAATACCTATCAAAGTTTGCAACGATCAAATGCTTGTAACTTTTTACTGGAGCGTCATAAAACCTTGAAATTTGGTGACAATAAAGTACCCGAGCCTCTTATCAATTTAAGCTATCGCTCATAGCTATGCTACCCTTGAGTCCCAAATCAAACACTGATCAAACTTCAAATGGCCCTAACTTCTATACGGTGCGTGCCATACCTATCAAAGTTTGCAAGAATCAAATGCTTGTAACTTTTTACTGGAGCTTAGTAAAATCTTGAAATTTTGCGACAATAAAGTACCCGAGCCTCTTATCAATTTAAGCTATCGCTCATAGCTATGCTACCCTTGAGTCCCAAATCAAACAATGATCAAACTTCAAATGGCCCTAACTTCTATACGGTGCGTCCCATACCTATCAAAGTTTGCAAGAATCAAATGCTTGTAACTTTTTACTGGAGCTTAAGAAAATCTTGAAATTTTGCGACAATAAAGTACTCGAGCCTCTTATCAATTTAAGCTATCGCTCATAGCTATGCTACCCTTGACTCCCAAATCAAACACTGATAAAACTTCAAATGGCCCTAACTTCTATACGGTGCGTCCTATACCTATCAAAGTTTGCAACGATCAAATGCTTGCAACTTTTTACTGGAGCGTCATAAAACCTTGAAATTTGGTGACAATAAAGTACTCGAGCCTCTTATCAATTTAAGCTATCGGTCATAGCTGTGCTACCTTGAGTCCCAAATCAAACACTGATAAAACTTCAAATGGCCCTAACTTCTATACGGTGCGTCCTATACCTATCAAAGTTTGCAACAATCAAATGCTTTGTAACTTTTTACTGGAGCTTAATAAAATCTTGTAATTTTGCGACAATAAAGCACTCGAGCCTCTTATCAATTTAAGCTATCGCTCATAGCTATGCTACCCTTGAGTCCCAAATCAACCAATGCTAAAACTTCAAATGGCCCTAACATCTATACGGTGCGTCCTATACCTATCAAAGTTTGCAACAATCAAATGCTTGTAACTTTTTACTGGAGCGTCATAAAATCTTGAAATTTTGTGACAATAAAGTACTCGAGCCTCTTATCAATTTAAGCTATCGCTCATAGCTATGCTACCCTTGAGTCCCAAATCAAACACTGATAAAACTTCAAATGGCCCTAACTTCTATATGGTGCGTCCAATACCTATCAAAGTTTGCAACGATCAAATGCTTGCAAATTTTTACTGGAGCGTCATAAATCCTTGAAATTTGGTGACAATAAAGTACTCGAGCCTCTTATCAATTTAAGCTCTCGCTCATAGCTATGCTACCCTTGAGTCCTAAATCAAACACTGATAATATTTCAAATGGCCCTAACTTCTATACGGTGCGTCCTATACCTATCAAAGTTTGCAAGAATCAAATGCTTGTAACTTTTTACTGGAGCTTAATAAAATCTTCAAATTTTGTGACAATAAAGTACTCGAGCCTCTTAACAATTTAAGGTATCGTTCATAGCTATGCTACCCTTGAGTCCCAAATCAAACACTGATAATATTTCAAATGGCCCTAACTTTTATACGGTGCGTCCTATACCTATCAAAGTTTGCAAGAATCAAATGCTTGTAACTTTTTACTGGAGCTTAATAAAATCTTCAAATTTTGTGACAATAAAGTACTCGCGCCTCTTATCAATTTAAGGTATCGCTCATAGCTATGCTACCCTTGAGTCCCAAATCAAACACTGATAATATTTCAAATGGCCCTAACTTTTATATGGTGCGTCCTATACCTATCAAAGTTTTCAAGAATCAAATGCTTGTAACTATTTACTGGAGCTTAATAAAATCTTGAAATTTTGTGACAATAAAGTACTCGAGCCTCTTATCAATTTAAGCTATCGCTCATAGCTATGCTACGCTTGAGTCCCAAATCAAACACTGATAAAACTTCAAATGTCCCTAACTTCTATTCGGTGCGTCCCATACCTACCAAAGTTTGCAAGAATCAAATGCTTGTAACTTTTTACTGGAGCGTCATAAAATCTTGAAATTTTGTGACAATAAAGTACTCGAGCCTCTTGTAAATTTAAGCTATCGCGCATAGCTATGCTACCCTTGAGTCCCAAATCAACCAATGCTAAAACTTCAAATGGCCCTAACGGTGCGTCCTATACCTATCAAAGTTTGCAACAATCAAATGCTTGTAACTTTTTACTGGAGCGTCATAAAATCTTGAAATTTTGTGACAATAAAGCACTCGAGCCTCTTATCAATTTAAGCTATCGCTCATAGCTATGCTACCCTTGAGTCCCAAAGCAACCAATTCTAAAACTTCAAATGGCCCTAACTTCTATACGGTGCGTCCTATACCTATCAAAGTTTGCAACAATCAAATGCTTGTAACTTTTTACTGGAGCGTCATAAAATCTTGAAATTTTGTGACAATAAAGTACTCGAGCCTCTTGTAAATTTAAGCTATCGCGCATAGCTATGCTACCCTTGAGTCCCAAATCAACCAATGCTAAAACTTCAAATGGCCCTAACGGTGCGTCCTATACCTATCAAAGTTTGCAACAATCAATTGCTTGCAACTTTTTACGGGAGCGTCATAAAACCTTGAAATTTTGTGACAATAAAGTACTCGAGCCTCTTATCAATTTAAGCTATCGCTCATAGCTATGCTACCCTTGAGTCCCAAATCAAACACTGATAAAACTTCAAATGGCCCTAACTTCTATACGGTGCGTCCTATACCTATCAAAGTTTGCAACGATCAAATGCTTGCAACTTTTTACTGGAGCGTCATAAAACCTTGAAATTTGGTGACAATAAAGTACTCGAGCCTCTTATCAATTTAAGCTATCGCTCATAGCTGTGCTACCCTTGAGTCCCAAATCAAACACTGATAAAACTTCAAATGGCCCTAACTTCTATACGGTGCGTCCTATACCTATCAAAGTTTGCAACAATCAAATGCTTGTAACTTTTTACTGGAGCTTAATAAAATCTTGTAATTTTGCGACAATAAAGTACTCGAGCCTCTTATCAATTTAAGCTATCGCTCATAGCTATGCTACCCTTGAGTCGCAAATCGAACACTGATAAAACTTCAAATGGCCCTAACTTCTATACAGTGCGTCCCATACCTATAAAAGTTTGCAACGATCAAATGCTTGCAACTTTTTACTGGAGTGTCATAAAACCTTGAAATTTTGTGACAATAAAGCACTCGAGCCTCTTATCAATTTAAGCTATCGCTCATAGCTATGCTACCCTTGAGTCCCTAATCAAACACTGATAAAACTTCAAATGGCCCTAACTTCTATACGGTGCGTCCTATACCTATCAAAGTTTGCAACAATCAAATGCTTGTAACTTTTTACTGGAGCTTAATAAAATCTTGTAATTTTGCGACAATAAAGTACTCGAGCCTCTTATCAATTTAAGCTATCGCTCATAGCTATGCTACCCTTGAGTCGCAAATCAAACACTGATAAAACTTCAAATGGCCCTAACTTCTATACAGTGCGTCCCATACTAATTAAAGTTTGCAACGATCAAATGCTTGCAACTTTTTACTGGATCGTCATAAAACCTTGAAATTTTGTGACAATAAAGCACTCGAGCCTCCTATCAATTTAAGCTATCGCTCATAGCTATGCTATCCTTGAGTCCCAAATCAACCAATGCTAAAACTTCAAATGGCCCTAACTTCTATACGGTGCGTCCTATACCTATCAAAGTTTGCAACAATCAAATGCTTGTAACTTTTCACTGGAGCTTAATAAAATCTTGAAATTTTGCGACAATAAAGTACTCGAGCCTCTTATCAATTTAAGCTATCGCTCATAGCTATGCTACCCTTGAGTTCTAAATCAAAAACTGATAAAACTTCAAATGGCCCTAACTTCTATTGAGTGCGTCCTACACCTATCAAAGTTTGCAAGGATCAAATGCTTGCAACTTTTTACTGGAGCGTCATAAATCCTTGAAATTTGGTGACAATAAAGTACTCGAGCCTCTTATCAATTTAAGCTCTCGCTCATAGCTATGCTACCCTTGAGTCCCAAATCAAACACTGATAATATTTCAAATGGCCCTAACTTCTATACGGTGCGTCCTATACCTATCAAAGTTTGCAACGATCAAATGCTTGCAACTTTTTACTGGAGCGTCATAAAACCTTGAAATTTGGTGACAATAAAGTACTCGAGCCTCTTATCAATTTAAGCTATCGCTCATAGCTGTGCTACCCTTGAGTCCCAAATCAAACACTGATAAAACTTCAAATGGCCCTAACTTCTATACGGTGCGTCCTATACCTATCAAAGTTTGCAACAATCAAATGCTTGTAACTTTTTACTGGAGCTTAATAAAATCTTGAAATTTTGCAACAATAAAGTACTCGAGCCTCTTATCAATTTAAGCTACCGCTCATAGCTATGCTACCCTTGAGTTCCAAATCAAACACTGATAAAACTTCAAATGGCCCTAACTTCTATACAGTGCGTCCTACACCTATCAAAGTTTGCAAGGATCAAATCCTTGCAACTTTTTACTGGAGCGTCATAAATCCTTGAAATTTGGTGACAATAAAGTACTCGAGCCTGTTATCAATTTAAGCTCTCGCTCATAGCTATGCTACCCTTGAGTCCCAAATCAAACACAGATAATATTTCAAATGGCCCTAACTTCTATACGGTGCGTCCTATACCTATCAAAGTTTGCAAGAATCAAATGCTTGTAACTTTTTACTGGAGCTTAATAAAATCTTCAAATTTTGTGACAATAAAGTACTCGAGCCTCTTATCAATTTAAGGTATCGCTCATAGCTATGCTACCCTTGAGTCCCAAATCAAACACTGATAATATTTCAAATGGCCCTAACTTTTATACGGTGCGTCCTATACCTATCAAAGTTTGCAAGAATCAAATGCTTGTAACTTTTTACTGGAGCTTAATAAAATCTTCAAATTTTGTGACAATAAAGTACTCGAGCCTCTTATCAATTTTAGGTATCGCTCATAGCTATGCTACGCTTGAGTCCCAAATCAAACACTGATAAAACTTCAAATGGCCCTAACTTCTATACGGTGCGTCCCATACCTACCAAAGTTAGCAAGAATCAAATGCTTGTAACTTTTTACTGGAGCGTCATAAGATCTTGAAATTTTGTGACAATAAAGTACTCGAGCCTCTTGTAAATTTAAGCTATCGCGCATAGCTATGCTACCCTTGAGTCCCAAATCAACCAATGCTAAAACTTCAAATGGCCCTGACGGTGCGTCCTATACCTATTAAAGTTTGCAACAATCAAATGCTTGTAACTTTTTACTGGAGCGTCATAAAATCTTGAAATTTTGTGACAATAAAGCATTCGAGCCTCTTATCAATTTAAGCTATCGCTCATAGCTATGCTACCCTTGAGTCCCAAATCAACCAATGCTAAAACTTCAAATGGCCCTAACTTCTATACGGTGCGTCCTATACCTATCAAAGTTTGCAACAATCAAATGCTTGTAACTTTTTACTGGAGCGTCATAAAATCTTGAAATTTTGTGACAATAAAGTACTCGAGCCTCTTGTAAATTTAAGCTATCGCTCATAGCTATGCTACCCTTGTGTTCCCAATCAAAACTAATAAAACTTCAAATGGCCCTAACTTCTATACGGTGCGTCCTACCCTATCAAAGTTTGCAACATTCAAATGCTTGTAACTTTTTACTGGAGCGTCATAAAACCTTGAAATTTGGTGACAGTAAAGTACCCGAGCCTCTTATCAATTTAAGCTATCGCTCATAGCTATGCTACCCTTGAGTACTAAATCAAACACTGATCAAACTTCAAATGGCCCTAACTTCTATACGGTGCGTCCCATACCTATCAAAGTTTGCAAGAATCAAATGCTTGTAACTTTTTACTGGAGCTTAATAAAATCTTGAAATTTTGCGACAATAAAGTACCCGAGCCTCTTATCAATTTAAGCTATCGCTCATAGCTATGCTACCCTTGAGTCCCAAATCAAACAATGATCAAACTTCAAATGGCCCTAACTTCTATACGGTGCGTCCCATACCTATCAAAGTTTGCAAGAATCAAATGCTTGTAACTTTTTACTGGAGCTTAATAAAATCTTGAAATTTTGCGACAATAAAGTACTCGAGCCTCTTATCAATTTAAGCTATCGCTCATAGCTATGCTACCCTTGAGTCCCAAATCAAACACTGATAAAACTTCAAATGGCCCTAACTTCTATACGGTGCGTCCTATACCTATCAAAGTTTGCAACGATCAAATGCTTGCAACTTTTTACTGGAGCGTCATAAAACCTTGAAATTTGGTGACAATAAAGTACTCGAGCCTCTTATTAATTTAAGCTATCGCTCATAGCTGTGCTACCCTTGAGTCCCAAATCAAACACTGATAAAACTTCAAACGGCCCTAACTTCTATGCAGTGCGTCCCATACCTATCAAAGTTTGCAACGATCAAATGCTTGCAACTTTTTACTGGAGCGTCATAAAACCTTGAAATTTTGTGACAATAAAGCACTCGAGCCTCTTATAAATTTAAGCTATCGCTCATAGCTATGCTACCCTTATGTTCCCAATCAAACCTAATAAAACTTCAAATGGCCCTAACTTCTATACGGTGCGTCCTACCCTATCAAACTTTGCAACATTCAAATGCTTGTAACTTTTTACTGGAGCGTCATAAAACCTTGAAATTTGGTGACAATAAAGTACCCGAGCCTCTTATCAATTTAAGCTATCGCTCATAGCTATGCTACCCTTGAGTCCCAAATCAAACACTGATCAAACTTCAAATGGCCCTAACTTCTATACGGTGCGTCCCATACCTATCAAAGTTTGCAAGAATCAAATGCTTGTAACTTTTTACTGGAGCTTAATAAAATCTTGAAATTTTGCGACAATAAAGTACTCGAGCCTCTTATCAATTTAAGCTATCGCTCATAGCTATGCTACCCTTGAGTCCCAAATCAAACACTGATAAAACTTCAAATGGCCCTAACTTCTATACGGTGCGTCCTACACCTATCAAAGTTTGCAACGATCAAATGCTTGCAACTTTTTACTGGAGCGTCATAAAACCTTGAAATTTGGTGACAATAAAGTACTCGAGCCTCTTATCAATTTAAGCTATCGCTCATAGCTGTGCTACCCTTGAGTCCCAAATCAAACACTGATAAAACTTCAAATGGCCCTAACTTCTATACGGTGCGTCCTATACCTATCAAAGTTTGCAACAATCAAATGCTTGTAACTTTTTACTGGAGCTTAATAAAATCTTGTAATTTTGCGACAATAAAGTACTCGAGCCTCTTATCAATTTAAGCTATCGCTCATAGCTATGCTACCCTTGAGTCGCAAATCGAACACTGATAAAACTTCAAATGGCCCTAACTTCTATACAGTGCGTCCCATACCTATCAAAGTTTGCAACGATCAAATGCTTGCAACTTTTTACTGGAGTGTCATAAAACCTTGAAATTTTGTGACAATAAAGCACTCGAGCCTCTTATCAATTTAAGCTATCGCTCATAGCTATGCTACCCTTGAGTTCCAAATCAAACACTGATAAAACTTCAAATGGCCCTAACTTCTATACAGTGCGTCCTACATCTATCAAAGTTTGCAAGGATCAAATGCTTGCAACTTTTTACTGGAGCGTCATAAATCCTTGAAATTTGGTGACAATAAAGTACTCGAGCCTCTTATCAATTTAAGCTCTCGCTCATAGCTATGCTACCCTTGAGTCCCAAATCAAACACTGATAATATTTCAAATGGCCCTAACTTCTATACGGTGCGTCCTATACCTATCAAAGTTTGCAAGAATCAAATGCTTGTAACTTTTTACTGAAGCTTAATAAAATCTTCAAATTTTGTGACAATAGAGTACTCGAGCCTCTTATCAATTTAAGGTATCGCTCATAGCTATGCTACCCTTGAGTCCCAAATCAAACACTGATAATATTTCAAATGGCCCTAACTTTTATACGGTGCGTCCTATACCTATCAAAGTTTGCAAGAATCAAATGCTTGTAACTTTTTACTGGAGCTTAATAAAATCTTCAAATTTTGTGACAATAAAGTACTCGAGCCTCTTATCAATTTAAGCTCTCGCTCATAGCTGTGCTACCCTTGAGTCCCAAATCAAACACTGATAAAACTTCAAATGGCCCTAACTTCTATACGGTGCGTCCTATACCTATCAAAGTTTGCAACAATCAAATGCTTGTAACTTTTTACTGGAGCTTAATAAAATCTTGTAATTTTGCGACAATAAAGTACTCGAGCCTCTTATCAATTTAAGCTAGCGCTCATAGCTATGCTACCCTTGAGTCGCAAATCGAACACTGATAAAACTTCGAATGGCCCTAACTTCTATACAGTGCGTCCCATACCTATCAAAGTTTGCAAGGATCAAATGCTTGCAACTTTTTACTGGAGTGTCATAAAACCTTGAAATTTTGTGACCACAAAGTACTCGAGCCTCTTGTAAATTTAAGCTATCGCGCATAGCTATGCTACCCTTGAGTCCCAAATCAACCAATGCTAAAACTTCAAATGGCCCTAACGGTGCGTCCTATACCTATCAAAGTTTGCAACAATCAAATGCTTGTAACTTTTTACTGGAGCGTCATAAAATCTTGAAATTTTGTGACAATAAAGCACTCGAGCCTCTTATCAATTTAAGCTATCGCTCATAGCTATGCTACCCTTGAGTTCCAAATCAAACACTGATAAAACTTCAAATGGCCCTAACTTCTATACAGTGCGTCCTACATCTATCAAAGTTTGCAAGGATCAAATGCTTGCAACTTTTTACTGGAGCGTCATAAATCCTTGAAATTTGGTGACAATAAAGTACTCGAGCCTCTTATCAATTTAAGCTCTCGCTCATAGCTATGCTACCCTTGAGTCCCAAATCAAACACTGATAATATTTCAAATGGCCCTAACTTCTATACGGTGCGTCCTATACCTATCAAAGTTTGCAAGAATCAAATGCTTGTAACTTTTTACTGAAGCTTAATAAAATCTTCAAATGTTGTGACAATAGAGTACTCGAGCCTCTTATCAATTTAAGGTATCGCTCATAGCTATGCTACCCTTGAGTCCCAAATCAAACACTGATAATATTTCAAATGGCCCTAACTTTTATACGGTGCGTCCTATACCTATCAAAGTTTGCAAGAATCAAATGCTTGTAACTTTTTACTGGAGCTTAATAAAATCTTCAAATTTTGTGACAATAAAGTACTCGAGCCTCTTATCAATTTAAGCTCTCGCTCATAGCTGTGCTACCCTTGAGTCCCAAATCAAACACTGATAAAACTTCAAATGGCCCTAACTTCTATACGGTGCGTCATATACCTATCAAAGTTTGCAACAATCAAATGCTTGTAACTTTTTACTGGAGCTTAATAAAATCTTGTAATTTTGCGACAATAAAGTACTCGAGCCTCTTATCAATTTAAGCTAGCGCTCATAGCTATGCTTCCCTTGAGTCGCAAATCGAACACTGATAAAACTTCAAATGGCCCTAACTTCTATACAGTGCGTCCCATACCTATCAAAGTTTGCAAGGATCAAATGCTTGCAACTTTTTACTGGAGTGTCATAAAACCTTGAAATTTTGTGACAACAAAGTACTCGAGCCTCTTGTAAATTTAAGCTATCGCGCATAGCTATGCTACCCTTGAGTCCCAAATCAACCAATGCTAAAACTTCAAATGGCCCTAACGGTGCGTCCTATACCTATCAAAGTTTGCAACAATCAAATGCTTGTAACTTTTTACTGGAGCGTCATAAAATCTTGAAATTTTGTGACAATAAAGCACTCGAGCCTCTTATCAATTTAAGCTATCGCTCATAGCTATGCTACCCTTGAGTTCCAAATCAAACACTGATAAAACTTCAAATGGCCCTAACTTCTATACAGTGCGTCCTACATCTATCAAAGTTTGCAAGGATCAAATGCTTGCAACTTTTTACTGGAGTGTCATAAATCCTTGAAATTTGGTGACAATAAAGTACTCGAGCCTCTTATCAATTTAAGGTATCGCTCATAGCTATGCTACCCTTGAGTCCCAAATCAAACACTGATAATATTTCAAATGGCCCTAACTTTTATACGGTGCGTCCTATACCTATCAAAGTTTGCAAGAATCAAATGCTTGTAACTTTTTACTGGAGCTTAATAAAATTTTGTGACAATTAAGTACTCGAGCCTCTTATCAATCTAAGCTATCGCTCATAGCTATGCTACCCTTGTGTTCCCAATCAAACCTAATAAAACTTCAAATGACCCTAACTTCTATACGGTGCGTCCTACCCTATCAAACTTTGCAACATTCAAATGCTTGTAACTTTTTACTGGAGCGTCATAAAACCTTGAAATTTGGTGACAATAAAGTACCCGAGCCTCTTATCAATTTAAGCTATCGCTCATAGCTATGCTACCCTTGTGTTCCCAAATCAAACACTGATAAAACTTCAAATGGCCCTAACTTCTATACAGTGCGTCCTACACCTATCAAAGTTTGCAAGGATCAAATGCTTGCAACTTTTTACTGGAGCGTCATAAATCCTTGAAATTTGGTGACAATAAAGTACTCGAGCCTCTTATCAATTTAAGCTATCGCTCATAGCTGTGCTACCATTGAGTCCCAAATCAAACACTGATAAAACTTCAAATGACCCTAACTTCTATACGGTGCGTCCTACCCTATCAAACTTTGCAACATTCAAATGCTTGTAACTTTTTACTGGAGCGTCATAAAACCTTGAAATTTGGTGACAATAAAGTACCCGAGCCTCTTATCAATTTAAGCTATCGCTCATAGCTATGCTACCCTTGAGTCCCAAATCAACCAATGCTAAAACTTCAAATGGCCCTAACGGTGCGTCCTATACCTATCAAAGTTTGCAACAATCAAATGCTTGTAACTTTTTACTGGAGCGTCATAAAATCTTGAAATTTTGTGACAATAAAGCACTCGAGCCTCTTATCAATTTAAGCTATCGCTCATAGCTATGCTACCCTTGAGTCCCAAAGCAACCAATTCTAAAACTTCAAATGGCCCTAACTTCTATACGGTGCTTCCTATACCTATCAGAGTTTGCAACAATCAAATGCTTGTAACTTTTTACTGGAGCTTAATAAAATCTTCAAATTTTGTGACAATAAAGTACTCGAGCCTCTTATCAATTTAAGGTATCGCTCCCTTGAGTCCCAAATCAAACACTGATAATATTTCAAATGGCCCTAACTTTTATACGGTGCGTCCTATCAAAGTTTGCAAGAATCAAATGCTTGTAACTTTTTACTGGAGCTCAATAAAATCTTCAAATTTTGTGACAATAAAGTACTCGCGCCTCTTATCAATTTAAGGTATCGCTCATAGCTATGCTACCCTTGAGTCCCAAATCAAACACTGATAATATTTCAAATGGCCCTAACTTTTATATGGTGCGTCCTATACCTATCAAAGTTTGCAAGAATCAAATGCTTGTAACTATTTACTGGAGCTTAATAAAATCTTGAAATTTTGTGACAATAAAGTACTCGAGCCTCTTATCAATTTAAGCTATCGCTCATAGCTATGCTACGCTTGAGTCCCAAATCAAACACTGATAAAACTTCAAAAGTCCCTAACTTCTATACGGTGCGTCCCATACCTACCAAAGATTGCAAGAATCAAATACTTGTAACTTTTTACTGGAGCGTCATAAAATCTTGAAATTTTGTCACAATAAAGTACTCGAGCCTCTTGTAAATTTAAGCTATCGCGCATAGCTATGCTACCCTTGAGTCCCAAATCAACCAATGCTAAAACTTCAAATGGCCCTAACGGTGCGTCCTATACCTATCAAAGTTTGCAACAATCAAATGCTTGTAACTTTTTGCTGGAGCGTCATAAAATCTGGAAATTTTGTGACAATAAAGCACTCGAGCCTCTTATCAATTTAAGCTATCGCTCATAGCTATGCTACCCTTGAGTCCCAAAGCAACCAATTCTAAAACTTCAAATGGCCCTAACTTCTATACGGTGCGTCCTACCCTATCAAACTTTGCAACATTCAAATGCTTGTAACTTTTTACTGGAGCGTCATAAAACCTTGAAATTTGGTGACAAAAAAGTACCCGAGCCTCTTATCAATTTAAGCTATCGCTCATAGCTATGCTACCCTTGTGTTCCCAAATCAAACACTGATAAAACTTCAAATGTCCCTAACTTCAATACGGTGCGTCCCATACCTACCAAAGTTTGCAAGAATCAAATGCTTGTAACTTTTTACTGGAGCGTCATAAAATCTTGAAATTTTGTGACAATAAAGTACTCGAGCCTCTTGTAAATTTAAGCTATCGCGCATAGCTATGCTACCCTTGAGTCCCAAATCAACCAATGCTAAAACTTCAAATGGCCCTAACGGTGCGTCCTATACCTATCAAAGTTTGCAACAATCAATTGCTTGCAACTTTTTACGGGAGCGTCATAAAACCTTGAAATTTTGTGACAATTAAGTACTCGAGCCTCTTATCAATCTAAGCTATCGCTCATAGCTATGCTACCCTTGTGTTCCCAATCAAACCTAATAAAACTTCAAATGACCCTAACTTCTATACGGTGCGTCCTACCCTATCAAACTTTGCAACATTCAAATGCTTGTAACTTTTTACTGGAGCGTCATAAAACCTTGAAATTTGGTGACAATAAAGTACCCGAGCCTCTTATCAATTTAAGCTATCGCTCATAGCTATGCTACCCTTGTGTTCCCAAATCAAACACTGATAAAACTTCAAATGGCCCTAACTTCTATACAGTGCGTCCTACACCTATCAAAGTTTGCAAGGATCAAATGCTTGCAACTTTTTACTGGAGCGTCATAAATCCTAGAAATTTGGTGACAATAAAGTACTCGAGCCTCTTATCAATTTAAGCTATCGCTCATAGCTATGCTACCCTTGAGTCCCAAATCAAACACTGATAAAACTTCAAATGGCCCTAACTTCTATACGGTGCATCCTATACCTATCAAAGTTTGCAACGATCAAATGCTTGCAACTTTTTACTGGAGCGTCATAAAACCTTGAAATTTGGTGACAATAAAGTACTCGAGCCTCTTATCAATTTAAGCTATCGCTCATAGCTATGCTACCCTTGTGTTCCCAAATCAAACACTGATAAAACTTCAAATGGCCCTAACTTCTATACAGTGCGTCCTACACCTATCAAAGTTTGCAAGGATCAAATGCTTGCAACTTTTTACTGGAGCGTCATAAATCCTAGAAATTTGGTGACAATAAAGTACTCGAGCCTCTTATCAATTTAAGCTATCGCTCATAGCTATGCTACCCTTGAGTCCCAAATCAAACACTGATAAAACTTCAAATGGCCCTAACTTCTATACGGTGCATCCTATACCTATCAAAGTTTGCAACGATCAAATGCTTGCAACTTTTTACTGGAGCGTCATAAAACCTTGAAATTTGGTGACAATAAAGTACTCGAGCCTCTTATCAATTTAAGCTATCGCTCATAGCTGTGCTACCCTTGAGTCCCAAATCAAACACTGATAAAACTTCAAATGGCCCTAACTTCTATACGGTGCGTCCTATACCTATCAAAGTTTGCAACAATCAAATGCTTGTAACTTTTTACTGGAGCTTAATAAAATCTTGTAATTTTGCGACAATAAAGTACTCGAGCCTCTTATCAATTTAAGCTATCGCTCATAGCTATGCTACCGTTGAGTCGCAAATCGAACACTGATAAAACTTCAAATGGCCCTAACTTCTATACAGTGCGTCCCATACCTATCAAAGTTTGCAACGATCAAATGCTTGCAACTTTTTACTGGAGTGTCATAAAACCTTGAAATTTTGTGACAATAAAGCACTCGAGCCTCTTATCAATTTAAGCTATCGCTCATAGCTATGCTACCCTTGAGTCCCAAATCAACCAATGCTAAAACTTCAAATGGCCCTAACTTCTATACGGTGCGTCCTATACCTATCAAAGTTTGCAACAATCAAATGCTTGTAACTTTTTACTGGAGCGTCATAAAATCTTGAAATTTTGTGACAATAAAGTACTCGAGCCTCTTGTCAATTTAAGCTATCGCTCATAGCTATGCTACCCTTGAGTCCCAAATCAAACACTGAGAAAACTTCAAATGGCCCTAACTTCTATATGGTGCGTCCAATACCTATCAAAGTTTGCAACGATCAATTGCTTGCAACTTTTTACTGGAGCGTCATAAAACCTTGAAATTTGGTGACAATAAAGTACTCGAGCCTCTTATCAATTTAAGCTATCGCTCATAGCTATGCTACCCTTGAGTCCCAAATCAAACACTGATAATATTTCAAATGGCCCTAACTTCTATACGGTGCGTCCTACACATCTCAAAGTTTGCAACATTCAAATGCTTGTAACTTTTTACTGGAGCTTAATAAAATCTTGAAATTTTGTGACAATAAAGTACTCGAGCCTCTTATCAATTTAAGGTATCGCTCATAGCTATGCTACCCTTGAGTCCCAAATCAAACACTGATAATATTTTAAATGGCCCTAACTTTTATACGGTGCGTCCTATACCTATCAAAGTTTGCAAGAATCAAATGCTTGTAACTTTTTACTGGAGCTTAATAAAATCTTCAAATTTTGTGACAATAAAGTACTCGAGCCTCTTATCAATTTAAGGTATCGCTCATAGCTATGCTACCCTTGAGTCCCAAATCAAACACTGATAATATTTCAAATGGCCCTAACTTTTATATGGTGCGTCCTATACCTATCAAAGTTTGCAAGAATCAAATGCTTGTAACTATTTACTGGAGCTTAATAAAATCTTGAAATTTTGTGACAATAATGTACTCGAGCCTATTATCAATTTAAGCTATCGCTCATAGCTAGGCTACGCTTGAGTCCCAAATCAAACACTGATAAAACTTCAAATGTCCCTAACTTCTATACGGTGCGTCCCATACCTACCAAAGTTTGCAAGAATCAAATGCTTGTAACTTTTTACTGGAGCGTCATAAAATCTTGAAATTTTGTGACAATAAAGTACTCGAGCCTCTTGTAAATTTAAGCTATCGCGCATAGCTATGCTACCCTTGAGTCCCAAATCAACCAATGCTAAAACTTCAAATGGCCCTAACGGTGCGTCCTATACCTATCAAAGTGTGCAACAATCAAATGCTTGTAACTTTTTACTGGAGCGTCATAAAATCTTGAAATTTTGTGACAATAAAGCACTCGAGCCTCTTATCAATTTAAGCTATCGCTCATAGCTATGCTACCCTTGAGTCCCAAAGCAACCAATTCTAAAACTTCAAATGGCCCTAACTTCTATACGGTGCGTCCTATACCTATCAAAGTTTGCAACAATCAAATGCTTGTAACTTTTTACTGGAGCGTCATAAAATCTTGAAATTTTGTGGCAATAAAGTACTCGAGCCTCTTGTAAATTTAAGCTATCGCGCATAGCTATGCTACCCTTGACTCCCAAATCAACCAATGCTAAAACTTCAAATGGCCCTAACGGTGCGCCCTATACCTATCAAAGTTTGCAACAATCAATTGCTTGCAACTTTTTACGGGAGCGTCATAAAACCTTGAAATTTTGTGACAATAAAGTACTCGAGCCTCTTATCAATCTAAGCTATCGCTCATAGCTATGCTACCCTTGTGTTCCCAATCAAACCTAATAAAACTTCAAATGACCCTAACGTCTATACGGTGCGTCCTACCCTATCAAACTTTGCAACATTCAAATGCTTGTAACTTTTTACTGGAGCGTCATAAAACCTTGAAATTTGGTGACAATAAAGTACCCGAGCCTCTTATCAATTTAAGCTATCGCTCATAGCTATGCTACCCTTGTGTTCCCAAATCAAACAATGATAATATTTCAAATGGCCCTAACTTCTATACAGTGCGTCCTACACCTATCAAAGTTTGCAAGGATCAAATGCTTGCAACTTTTTACAGGAGCGTCATAAATCCTTGAAATTTGGTGACAATAAAGTACTCGAGCCTCTTATCAATTTAAGCTCTCGCTCATAGCTATGCTACCCTTGAGTCCCAAATCAAACACTGATAATATTTCAAATAGCCCTAACTTCTATACGGTGCGTCCTATACCTATCAAAGTTTGCAAGAATCAAATGCTTGTAACTTTTTACTGGAGCTTAATAAAATCTTGAAATTTTGCGACAATAAAGTACTCGAGCCTCTTATCAATTTAAGCTATCGCTCATAGCTATGCTACCCTTGTGTCCCAAATCAAACACTGATAAAACTTCAAATGGCCCTAACTTCTATACGGTGCGTCCTATACCTATCAAAGTTTGCAACAATCAAATGCTTGTAACTTTTTACGGGAGCGTCATAAAACCTTGAAATTTTGTGACAATAAAGTACTCGAGCCTCTTATCAATTTAAGCTATCGCTCATAGCTGTGCTACGCTTGAATCCCAAATCAATCACTGATAAAACTTCAAATGGCCCTAACTTCTATACGGTGCGTCCTATACCTATCAAAGTTTGCAACAATCAAATGCTTGTAACTTTTTACTGGAGATTAACAAAATCTTGAAATTTTGCGACAATAAAGTACTCGAGCCTCTTATCAATTTAAGCTATCGCTCATAGCTATGCTACCCTTGAGTTCCAAATCAAACACTGATAAAACTTCAAATGGCCCTAACTTCTATACAGTGCGTCCTACACCTATCAAAGTTTGCAAGGATCAAATGCTTGCAACTTTTTACTGGAGCGTCATAAATCCTTGAAATTTGGTGACAATAAAGTACTCGAGCCTCTTATCAATTTAAGCTCTCGCTCATAGCTATGCTACCCTTGAGTCCCAAATCAAACACTGATAATATTTCAAATGGCCCTAACTTCTAGACGGTGCGTCCTATACCTATCAAAGTTTGCAAGAATCAAATGCTTGTAACTTTTTACTGGAGCTTAATAAAATCTTCAAATTTTGTGACAATAAAGTACTCGAGCCTCTTATCAATTTAAGGTATCGCTCATAGCTATGCTACCCTTGAGTCCCAAATCAAACACTGATAATATTTCAAATGGCCCTAACTTTTATACGGTGCGTCCTATACCTATCAAAGTTTGCCAGAATCAAATGCTTGTAACTATTTACTGGAGCTTAATAAAATCTTGAAATTTTGTGACAATAAAGTACTCGAGCCTCTTACCAATTTAAGCTATAGCTCATAGCTATGCTACGCTTGAGTCCCAAGTCAAACACTGATAAAACTTCAAATGGCCCTAACTTCTATGCGGTGCGTCCCATACCTACTAAAGTTTGCAAGAATCAAATGCTTGTAACTTTTTACTGGAGCTTAATAAAATCTTGAAATTTTGCGACAATAAAGTACTCGAGCCTCTTATCAATTTAAGCTATCGCTCATAGCTATGCTACCCTTGTGTCCCAAATCAAACACTGATAAAACTTAAAATGGCCCTAACTTCTATACGGTGCGTCCTACACTATCAAAGTTTGCAACAATCAAATGCTTGTAATTATTACTGGAGCGTCATAAAATCTTGAAATTTTGTGACAATAAAGTACTCGAGCCTCTTGTAAATTTAAGCTATCGCGCATAGCTATGCTACCCTTGAGTCCCAAATCAACCAATGCTAAAACTTCAAATGGCCCTAACGGTGCGTCCTATACCTATCAAAGTTTGCAACAATCAAATGCTTGTAACTTTTTACTGGAGCGTCATAAAATCTTGAAATTTTGTGACAATAAAGCACTCGAGCCTCTTATCAATTTAAGCTATCGCTCATAGCTATGCTACCCTTGAGTCCCAAATCAACCAATGCTAAAACTTCAAATGGCCCTAACTTCTATACGGTGCGTCCTATACCTATCAAAGTTTGCAACAATCAAATGCTTGTAACTTTTTACTGTAGCGTCATAAAATCTTGAAATTTTGTGACAATAAAGTACTCGAGCCGCTTGTAAATTTAAGCTATCGCGCATAGCTATGTTACCCTTGAGTCCCAAATCAACCAATGCTAAAACTTCAAATGGCCCTAACGGTGCGTCCTATACCTATCAAAGTTTGCAACAATCAAATGCTTGTAACTTTTTACTGGAGCGTCATAAAATCTTGAAATTTTGTGACAATAAAGCACTCGAGCCTCTTATCAATTTAAGCTCTCGCTCATAGCTATGCTACCCTTGAGTCCCAAATCGAACACTGATAATATTTCAAATGGCCCTAACTTCTATACGGTGCGTCCTATACCTATCAAAGTGAGCAAGAATCAAATGCTTGTAACTTTTTACTGGAGCTTAATAAAATCTTCAAATTTTGTGACAATAAAGTACTCGAGCCTCTTATCAATTTAAGGTATCGCTCATAGCTATGCTACCCTTGAGTCCCAAATCAAACACTGATAATATTTCAAATGGCCCTAACTTTTATACGGTGCGTCCTATACCTATCAAAGTTTGCAAGAATCAAATGCTTGTAACTATTTACTGGAGCTTAATAAAATCTTGAAATTTTGTGACAATAAAGTACTCGAGCCTCTTATCAATTTAAGCTATCGCTCATAGCTATGCTACGCTTGAGTCCCAAATCAAACACTGATAAAACTTCAAATGGCCCTAACTTCTATACGGTGCGTCCCATACCTACCAAAGTTTGCAGAATCAAATGCTTGTAACTTTCTACTGGAGCTTAATAAAATCTTGAAATTTTCCGACAATAAAGTACTCGAGCCTCTTATCAATTTAAGCTATCGCTCATTGCTATGCTACCCTTGTGTCCCAAATCAAACACTGATAAAACTTCAAATGGTCCTAACTTCTATAAGGTGCATCCTATACCTAT
Source organism: Clusia tigrina (assembly GCA_920105625.2). Lineage (NCBI taxonomy): Eukaryota > Metazoa > Arthropoda > Insecta > Diptera > Clusiidae > Clusia > Clusia tigrina. The sequence goes on from OV050030.1 coordinate 212,767,125, forward strand.
CAAAGTTTGCAACAATCAAATGCTTGTAAGTTTTTACTGGAGCGTCATAAAATCTTGAAATTTTGTGACAATAAAGTACTCGAGCCTCTTGTAAATTTAAGCTATCGCGCATAGCTATGCTACCCTTGAGTCCCAAATCAACCAATGCTAAAACTTCAAATGACCCTAACGGTGCGTCCTATACCTATCAAAGTTTGCAACAATCAAATGCTTGTAACTTTTTAGTGGAGCGTCATAAAATCTTGAAATTTTGTGACAATAAAGCACTCGAGCCTCTTATCAATTTAAGCTATCGCTCATAGCTATGCTACCCTTGAGTCCCAAATCAACCAATGCTAAAACTTCAAATGGCCCTAACTTCTATACGGTGCGTCCTATACCTATCAAAGTTTGCAACAATCAAATTCTTGTAACTTTTTACTGGAGCGTCATAAAATCTTGAAATTTTGTGACAATAAAGTACTCGAGCCTCTTGTAAATTTAAGCTATCGCGCATAGCTATGCTACCGTTGAGTCGCAAATCGAACACTGATAAAACTTCAAATGGCCCTAACTTCTATACAGTGCGTCCCATACCTATCAAAGTTTGCAACGATCAAATGCTTGCAACTTTTTACTGGAGTGTCATAAAACCTTGAAATTTTGTGACAATAAAGCACTCGAGCCTCTTATCAATTTAAGCTATCGCTCATAGCTATGCTACCCTTGAGTCCCAAATCAACCAATGCTAAAACTTCAAATGGCCCTAACTTCTATACGGTGCGTCCTATACCTATCAAAGTTTGCAACAATCAAATGCTTGTAACTTTTTACTGGAGCGTCATAAAATCTTGAAATTTTGTGACAATAAAGTACTCGAGCCTCTTATCAATTTAAGCTATCGCTCATAGCTATGCTACCCTTGAGTCCCAAATCAAACACTGAGAAAACTTCAAATGGCCCTAACTTCTATATGGTGCGTCCAATACCTATCAAAGTTTGCAACGATCAATTGCTTGCAACTTTTTACTGGAGCGTCATAAAACCTTGAAATTTGGTGACAATAAAGTACTCGAGCCTCTTATCAATTTAAGCTATCGCTCATAGCTATGCTACCCTTGAGTCCCAAATCAAACACTGATAATATTTCAAATGGCCCTAACTTCTATACGGTGCGTCCTAAACCTATCAAAGTTTGCAAGAATCAAATGCTTGTAACTTTTTACTGGAGCTTAATAAAATCTTGAAATTTTGTGACAATAAAGTACTCGAGCCTCTTATCAATTTAAGGTATCGCTCATAGCTATGCTACCCTTGAGTCCCAAATCAAACACTGATAATATTTTAAATGGCCCTAACTTTTATACGGTGCGTCCTATACCTATCAAAGTTTGCAAGAATCAAATGCTTGTAACTTTTTACTGGAGCTTAATAAAATCTTCAAATTTTGTGACAATAAAGTACTCGAGCCTCTTATCAATTTAAGGTATCGCTCATAGCTATGCTACCCTTGAGTCCCAAATCAAACACTGATAATATTTCAAATGGCCCTAACTTTTATATGGTGCGTCCTATACCTATCAAAGTTTGCAAGAATCAAATGCTTGTAACTATTTACTGGAGCTTAATAAAATCTTGAAATTTTGTGACAATAATGTACTCGAGCCTATTATCAATTTAAGCTATCGCTCATAGCTAGGCTACGCTTGAGTCCCAAATCAAACACTGATAAAACTTCAAATGTCCCTAACTTCTATACGGTGCGTCCCATACCTACCAAAGTTTGCAAGAATCAAATGCTTGTAACTTTTTACTGGAGCGTCATAAAATCTTGAAATTTTGTGACAATAAAGTACTCGAGCCTCTTGTAAATTTAAGCTATCGCGCATAGCTATGCTACCCTTGAGTCCCAAATCAACCAATGCTAAAACTTCAAATGGCCCTAACGGTGCGTCCTATACCTATCAAAGTGTGCAACAATCAAATGCTTGTAACTTTTTACTGGAGCGTCATAAAATCTTGAAATTTTGTGACAATAAAGTACTCGAGCCTCTTATCAATTTAAGCTATCGCTCATAGCTATGCTACCCTTGAGTCCCAAAGCAACCAATTCTAAAACTTCAAATGGCCCTAACTTCTATACGGTGCGTCCTACACCTATCAAAGTTTGCAACAATCAAATGCTTGTAACTTTTTACTGGAGCGTCATAAAATCTTGAAATTTTGTGGCAATAAAGTACTCGAGCCTCTTGTAAATTTAAGCTATCGCGCATAGCTATGCTACCCTTGACTCCCAAATCAACCAATGCTAAAACTTCAAATGGCCCTAACGGTGCGTCCTATACCTATCAAAGTTTGCAACAATCAATTGCTTGCAACTTTTTACGGGAGCGTCATAAAACCTTGAAATTTTGTGACAATAAAGTACTCGAGCCTCTTATCAATCTAAGCTATCGCTCATAGCTATGCTACCCTTGTGTTCCCAATCAAACCTAATAAAACTTCAAATGACCCTAACGTCTATACGGTGCGTCCTACCCTATCAAACTTTGCAACATTCAAATGCTTGTAACTTTTTACTGGAGCGTCATAAAACCTTGAAATTTGGTGACAATAAAGTACCCGAGCCTCTTATCAATTTAAGCTATCGCTCATAGCTATGCTACCCTTGTGTTCCCAAATCAAACAATGATAATATTTCAAATGGCCCTAACTTCTATACAGTGCGTCCTACACCTATCAAAGTTTGCAAGGATCAAATGCTTGCAACTTTTTACAGGAGCGTCATAAATCCTTGAAATTTGGTGACAATAAAGTACTCGAGCCTCTTATCAATTTAAGCTCTCGCTCATAGCTATGCTACCCTTGAGTCCCAAATCAAACACTGATAATATTTCAAATAGCCCTAACTTCTATACGGTGCGTCCTATACCTATCAAAGTTTGCAAGAATCAAATGCTTGTAACTTTTTACTGGAGCTTAATAAAATCTTGAAATTTTGCGACAATAAAGTACTCGAGCCTCTTATCAATTTAAGCTATCGCTCATAGCTATGCTACCCTTGAGTCCCAAATCAAACACTGATAAAACTTCAAATGGCCCTAACTTCTATACGGTGCGTCCTATACCTATCAAAGTTTGCAACAATCAAATGCTTGTAACTTTTTACGGGAGCGTCATAAAACCTTGAAATTTTGTGACAATAAAGTACTCGTGCCTCTTATCAATTTAAGCTATCGCTCATAGCTGTGCTACGCTTGAATCCCAAATCAATCACTGATAAAACTTCAAATGGCCCTAACTTCTATACGGTGCGTCCTATACCTATCAAAGTTTGCAACAATCAAATGCTTGTAACTTTTTACTGGAGATTAACAAAATCTTGAAATTTTGCGACAATAAAGTACTCGAGCCTCTTATCAATTTAAGCTATCGCTCATAGCTATGCTACCCTTGAGTTCCAAATCAAACACTGATAAAACTTCAAATGGCCCTAACTTCTATACAGTGCGTCCTACACCTATCAAAGTTTGCAAGGATCAAATGCTTGCAACTTTTTACTGGAGCGTCATAAATCCTTGAAATTTGGTGACAATAAAGTACTCGAGCCTCTTATCAATTTAAGCTCTCGCTCATAGCTATGCTACCCTTGAGTCCCAAATCAAACACTGATAATATTTCAAATGGCCCTAACTTCTAGACGGTGCGTCCTATACCTATCAAAGTTTGCAAGAATCAAATGCTTGTAACTTTTTACTGGAGCTTAATAAAATCTTCAAATTTTGTGACAATAAAGTACTCGAGCCTCTTATCAATTTAAGGTATCGCTCATAGCTATGCTACCCTTGAGTCCCAAATCAAACACTGATAATATTTCAAATGGCCCTAACTTTTATACGGTGCGTCCTATACCTATCAAAGTTTGCCAGAATCAAATGCTTGTAACTATTTACTGGAGCTTAATAAAATCTTGAAATTTTGTGACAATAAAGTACTCGAGCCTCTTACCAATTTAAGCTATAGCTCATAGCTATGCTACGCTTGAGTCCCAAATCAAACACTGATAAAACTTCAAATGGCCCTAACTTCTATGCGGTGCGTCCCATACCTACTAAAGTTTGCAAGAATCAAATGCTTGTAACTTTTTACTGGAGCTTAATAAAATCTTGAAATTTTGCGACAATAAAGTACTCGAGCCTCTTATCAATTTAAGCTATCGCTCATAGCTATGCTACCCTTGTGTCCCAAATCAAACACTGATAAAACTTAAAATGGCCCTAACTTCTATACGGTGCGTCCTACACTATCAAAGTTTGCAACAATCAAATGCTTGTAATTATTACTGGAGCGTCATAAAATCTTGAAATTTTGTGACAATAAAGTACTCGAGCCTCTTGTAAATTTAAGCTATCGCGCATAGCTATGCTACCCTTGAGTCCCAAATCAACCAATGCTAAAACTTCAAATGGCCCTAACGGTGCGTCCTATACCTATCAAAGTTTGCAACAATCAAATGCTTGTAACTTTTTACTGGAGCGTCATAAAATCTTGAAATTTTGTGACAATAAAGCACTCGAGCCTCTTATCAATTTAAGCTATCGCTCATAGCTATGCTACCCTTGAGTCCCAAATCAACCAATGCTAAAACTTCAAATGGCCCTAACTTCTATACGGTGCGTCCTATACCTATCAAAGTTTGCAACAATCAAATGCTTGTAACTTTTTACTGTAGCGTCATAAAATCTTGAAATTTTGTGACAATAAAGTACTCGAGCCGCTTGTAAATTTAAGCTATCGCGCATAGCTATGTTACCCTTGAGTCCCAAATCAACCAATGCTAAAACTTCAAATGGCCCTAACGGTGCGTCCTATACCTATCAAAGTTTGCAACAATCAAATGCTTGTAACTTTTTACTGGAGCGTCATAAAATCTTGAAATTTTGTGACAATAAAGCACTCGAGCCTCTTATCAATTTAAGCTCTCGCTCATAGCTATGCTACCCTTGAGTCCCAAATCAAACACTGATAATATTTCAAATGGCCCTAACTTCTATACGGTGCGTCCTATACCTATCAAAGTGAGCAAGAATCAAATGCTTGTAACTTTTTACTGGAGCTTAATAAAATCTTCAAATTTTGTGACAATAAAGTACTCGAGCCTCTTATCAATTTAAGGTATCGCTCATAGCTATGCTACCCTTGAGTCCCAAATCAAACACTGATAATATTTCAAATGGCCCTAACTTTTATACGGTGCGTCCTATACCTATCAAAGTTTGCAAGAATCAAATGCTTGTAACTATTTACTGGAGCTTAATAAAATCTTGAAATTTTGTGACAATAAAGTACTCGAGCCTCTTATCAATTTAAGCTATCGCTCATAGCTATGCTACGCTTGAGTCCCAAATCAAACACTGATAAAACTTCAAATGGCCCTAACTTCTATACGGTGCGTCCCATACCTACCAAAGTTTGCAGAATCAAATGCTTGTAACTTTCTACTGGAGCTTAATAAAATCTTGAAATTTTCCGACAATAAAGTACTCGAGCCTCTTATCAATTTAAGCTATCGCTCATTGCTATGCTACCCTTGTGTCCCAAATCAAACACTGATAAAACTTCAAATGGTCCTAACTTCTATAAGGTGCATCCTATACCTATCAAAGTTTGCAACAATCAAATGCTTGTAAGTTTTTACTGGAGCGTCATAAAATCTTGAAATTTTGTGACAATAAAGTACTCGAGCCTCTTGTAAATTTAAGCTATCGCGCATAGCTATGCTACCCTTGAGTCCCAAATCAACCAATGCTAAAACTTCAAATGACCCTAACGGTGCGTCCTATACCTATCAAAGTTTGCAACAATCAAATGCTTGTAACTTTTTAGTGGAGCGTCATAAAATCTTGAAATTTTGTGACAATAAAGCACTCGAGCCTCTTATCAATTTAAGCTATCGCTCATAGCTATGCTACCCTTGAGTCCCAAATCAACCAATGCTAAAACTTCAAATGGCCCTAACTTCTGTACGGTGCGTCCTATACCTATCAAAGTTTGCAACAATCAAATTCTTGTAACTTTTTACTGGAGCGTCATAAAATCTTGAAATTTTGTGACAATAAAGTACTCGAGCCTCTTGTAAATTTAAGCTATCGCGCATAGCTATGCTACCCTTGAGTCCCAAATCGACCAATGCTAAAACTTCAAATGGCCCTAACGGTGCGTCCTATACCTGTCAAAGTTTGCAACAATCAAATGCTTGTAACTTTTTACTGGAGCGTCATAAAATCTTGAAATTTTGTGACAATAAAGCACTCGAGCCTCTTATCAATTTAAGCTATTGCTCATAGCTATGCTACCCTTGAGTCCCAAATCAACCAATGCTAAAACTTCAAATGGCCCTAACTTCTATACGGTGCGTCCTATACCCATCAAAGTTTGCAACATTCAAATGCTTGTAACTTTTTACTGGAGCGTCATAAATCCTTGAAATTTGGTGACAATAAAGTACTCGAGCCTCTTATCAATTTAAGCTCTCGCTCATAGCTATGCTACCCTTGAGTCCCAAATCAAACACTGATAAAACTTCAAATGGCCCTAACTTCTATACGGTGCGTCCTATACCTATCAAAGTTTGCAACAATCAAATGCTTGTAACTTTTTACTGGAGCGTCATAAAATCTTGAAATTTTGTGACAATAAAGTACTCGAGCCTCTTGTAAATTTAAGCTATCGCGCATAGCTCTGCTACCCTTGAGTCCCAAATCAACCAATGCTAAAACTTCAAATGGCCCTAACGGTGCGTCCTATACCTATCAAAGTTTGCAACAATCAAATGCTTGTAACTTTGTACTGGAGCGTCATAAAATCTTGAAATTTTGTGACAATAAAGCACTCGAGCCTCTTATCAATTTAAGCTATCGTTCATAGCTTTGCTACCCTTGAGTCCCAAATCAACCAAAGCTAAAATTTCAAATGGCCCTAACGGTGCGTCCTATACCTATCAAAGTTTGCAACAATCAAATGCTTGTAACTTTTTACTGGAGCGTCATAAAATCTTGAAATTTTGTGACAATAAAGTACTCGAGCCTCTTGTAAATTTAAGCTATCGCGCATAGCTATGCTACCCTTGAGTCCCAAATCAACCAATGCTAAAACTTCAAATGGCCCTAACGGTGCGTCCTATACCTATCAAAGTTTGCAACAATCAAATGCTTGTAACTTTTTACTGGAGCGTCATAAAATCTTGAAATTTTGTGACAATAAAGCACTCGAGCCTCTTATCAATTTAAGCTATCGCTCATAGCTATGCTACCCTTGAGTCCCAAATCAACCAATGCTAAAACTTCAAATGGCGCTAACTTCTATACGGTGCGTCCTATACCTATCAAAGTTTGCAACAATCAAATGCTTGTAACTTTTTACTGGAGCGTCATAAAATCTTGAAATTTTGTGACAGTAAAGTACTCGAGCCTCTTATCAATTTGAGCTATCGCTCATAGCTATGCTACCCTTGAGTCCCAAATCAACCAATGCTAAAACTTCAAATGTCCCTAACTTCTATACGGTGCGTCCTATACCTATCAAAGTTTGCAACAATCAAATGCTTGTAACTTTTTACTGGAGCGTCATAAAATCTTGAAATTTTGTGACAATAAAGTACTCGAGCCTCTTGTAAATTTAAGCTATCGCGCATAGCTATGCTACCCTTGAGTCCCAAATCAACCAATGCTAAAACTTCAAATGGCCCTAACGGTGCGTCCTATACCTATCAAAGTTTGCAACAATCAATTGCTTGCAACTTTTTACGGGAGCGTCAAAAAACCTTGAAATTTTGTGACAATAAAGTGCTCGAGCCTCTTATCAATCTAAGCTATCGCTCATAGCTATGCTACCCTTGTGTTCCCAATCAAACCTAATAAAACTTCAAATGGCCCTAACTTCTATACGGTGCGTCCTACCCTATCAAACTTTGCAACATTCAAATGCTTGTAGCTTTTTACTGGAGCGTCATAAAACCTTGAAATTTGGTGACAATAAAGTACCCGAGCCTCTTATCAATTTAAGCTATCGCTCATAGCTATGCTACCCTTGAGTCCCAAATCAAACACTGATCAAACTTCAAATGGCCCTAACTTCTATACGGTGCGTCCCATACCTATCAAAGTTTGCAAGAATCAAATGCTTGTATCTTTTTACTGGAGCTTAATAAAATCTTGAAATTTTGCGACAATAAAGTACTCGAGCCTCTTATCAATCTAAGCTATCGCTCATAGCTATGCTACCCTTGTGTTCCCAATCAAACCTAATAAAACTGCAAATGGCCCTAACTTCTATACGGTGCGTCCTACCCTATCAAACTTTGCAACATTCAAATGCTTGTACCTTTTTACTGGAGCGTCATAAAATCTTGAAATTTTGTGACAATAAAGTACTCGAGCCTCTTATCAATTTAAGCTATCGCTCATAGCTATGCTACCCTTGAGTCCCAAATCAACCAATGCTAAAACTTCAAATGGCCCTAACGGTGCGTCCTATACCTATCAAAGTTTGCAACAATCAAATGCTTGTAACTTTTTACTGGAGCGTCATAAAATCTTGAAATTTTGTGACAATAAAGTACTCGAGCCTCTTATAAATTTAAGCTATCGCGCATAGCTATGCTACCCTTGAGTCCCAAATCGACCAATGCTAAAACTTCAAATGGCCCTAACGGTGCGTCCTATACCTGTCAAAGTTTGCAACAATCAAATGCTTGTAACTTTTTACTGGAGCGTCATAAAATCTTGAAATTTTGTGACAATAAAGTACTCGAGCCTCTTATCAATTTAAGCTATCGCTCATAGCTATGCTACCCTTGAGTCCCAAATCAACCAATGCTAAAACTTCAAATTGCCCTAACTTCTATACGGTGCGTCCTATACCTATCAAAGTTTGCAACAATCAAATGCTTGTAACTTTTTACTGGAGCGTCATAAAATCTTGAAATTTTGTGACAATAAAGTACTCGAGCCTCTTATCAATTTAAGCTCTCGCTCATAGCTATGCTACCCTTGAGTCCCAAATCAACCAATGCTAAAACTTCAAATGGCCCTAACGGTGCGTCCTATACCTATCAAAGTTTGCAACAATCAAATGCTTGTAACTTTTTACTGGAGCGTCATAAAATCTTGAAATTTTGTGACAATAAAGCACTCGAGCCTCTTATCAATTTAAGCTATCGCTCATAGCTATGCTACCCTTGAGTTCCAAATCAAACACTGATAAAACTTCAAATGGCCCTAACTTCTATACAGTGCGTCCTACACCTGTCAAAGTTTGTAAGGATCAAATGCTTGCAACTTTTTACTGGAGCGTCATAAATCCTTGAAATGTGGTGACAATAAAGTACTCGAGCCTCTTATCAATTTAAGCTCTCGCTCATAGCTATGCTACCCTTGAGTCCCAAATCAAACACTGATAAAACTTTAAATGGCCCTAACTTATATACGGTGCGTCCTATACCTATCAAAGTTTGCAACAATCAAATGCTTGTAACTTTTTACTGGAGCGTCATAAAATCTTGAAATTTTGTGACAATAAAGTACTCGAGCCTCTTATAAATTTAAGCTATCGCGCATAGCTATGCTACCCTTGAGTCCCAAATCGACCAATGCTAAAACTTCAAATGGCCCTAACGGTGCGTCCTATACCTGTCAAAGTTTGCAACAATCAAATGCTTGTAACTTTTTACTGGAGCGTCATAAAATCTTGAAATTTTGTGACAATAAAGTACTCGAGCCTCTTATCAATTTAAGCTATCGCTCATAGCTATGCTACCCTTGAGTCCCAAATCAACCAATGCTAAAACTTCAAATTGTCCTAACTTCTATACGGTGCGTCCTATACCTATCAAAGTTTGCAACAATCAAATGCTTGTAACTTTTTACTGGAGCGTCATAAAATCTTGAAATTTTGTGACAATAAAGTACTCGAGCCTCTTATCAATTTAAGCTCTCGCTCATAGCTATGCTACCCTTGAGTCCCAAATCAACCAATGCTAAAACTTCAAATGGCCCTAACGGTGCGTCCTATACCTATCAAAGTTTGCAACAATCAAATGCTTGTAACTTTTTACTGGAGCGTCATAAAATCTTGAAATTTTGTGACAATAAAGCACTCGAGCCTCTTATCAATTTAAGCTATCGCTCATAGCTATGCTACCCTTGAGTTCCAAATCAAACACTGATAAAACTTCAAATGGCCCTAACTTCTATACAGTGCGTCCTACACCTGTCAAAGTTTGTAAGGATCAAATGCTTGCAACTTTTTACTGGAGCGTCATAAATCCTTGAAATGTGGTGACAATAAAGTACTCGAGCCTCTTATCAATTTAAGCTCTCGCTCATAGCTATGCTACCCTTGAGTCCCAAATCAAACACTGATAAAACTTTAAATGGCCCTAACTTATATACGGTGCGTCCTATACCTATCAAAGTTTGCAAGAATCAAATGCTTGTAACTTTTTACTGGAGCGTCATAAAATCTTGAAATTTTGTGACAATAAAGTACTCGAGCCTCTTGTAAATTTAAGCTATCGCGCATAGCTATGCTACCCTTGAGTCCCAAATCAACCAATGCTAAAACTTCAAATGGCCCTAACGGTGCGTCCTATACCTATCAAAGTTTGCAACAATCAAATGCTTGTAACTTTGTACTGGAGCGTCATAAAATCTTGAAATTTTGTGACAATAAAGTACTCAAGCCTCTTGTAAATTTAAGCTATCGCGCATAGCTATGCTACCCTTGAGTCCCAAATCAACCAATGCTAAAACTTCAAATGGCGCTAACTTCTATACGGTGCGTCCTATACCTATCAAAGTTTGCAACAATCAAATGCTTGTAACTTTTTACTGGAGCGTCATAAAATCTTGAAATTTTGTGACAATAAAGTACTCGAGCCTCTTATCAATTTAAGCTCTCGCTCATAGCTATGCTACCCTTGAGTCCCAAATCAAACACTGATAAAACTTCAAATGGCCCTAACTTCTATACGGTGCGTCCTATACCTATCAAAGTTTGCAACAATCAAATGCTTGTAACTTTTTACTGGAGCGTCATAAAATCTTGAAATTTTGTGACAATAAAGTACTCGAGCCTCTTGTAAATTTAGGCTATCGCGCATAGCTATGCTACCCTTGAGTCCCAAATCAACCAATGCTAAAACTTCAAATGGCCCTAACGGTGCGTCCTATACCTATCAAAGTTTGCAACCATCAAATGCTTGTAACTTTTTACTGGAGCGTCATAAAATCTTGAAATTTTGTGACAATAAAGCACTCGAGCCTCTTATCAATTTAAGCTATCGCTCATAGCTATGCTACCCTTGAGTTCCAAATCAAACACTGATAAAACTTCAAATGGCCCTAACTTCTATACAGTGCGTCCTACACCTGTCAAAGTTTGTAAGGATCAAATGCTTGCAACTTTTTACTGGAGCGTCATAAATCCTTGAAATGTGGTGACAATAAAGTACTCGAGCCTCTTATCAATTTAAGCTCTCGCTCATAGCTATGCTACCCTTGAGTCCCAAATCAAACACTGATGAAACTTTAAATGGCCCTAACTTATATACGGTGCGTCCTATACCTATCAAAGTTTGCAACAATCAAATGCTTGTAACTTTTTACTGGAGCGTCATAAAATCTTGAAATTTTGTGACAATAAAGTACTCGAGCCTCTTGTAAATTTAAGCTATCGCGCATAGCTATGCTACCCTTGAGTCCCAAATCAACCAATGCTAAAACTTCAAATGGCCCTAACGGTGCGTCCTATACCTATCAAAGTTTGCAACAATCAAATGCTTGTAACTTTGTACTGGAGCGTCATAAAATCTTGAAATTTTGTGACAATAAAGTACTCGAGCCTCTTGTAAATTTAAGCTATCGCGCATAGCTATGCTACCCTTGAGTCCCAAATCAACCAATGCTAAAACTTCAAATGGCGCTAACTTCTATACGGTGCGTCCTATACCTATCAAAGTTTGCAACAATCAAATGCTTGTAACTTTTTACTGGAGCGTCATAAAATCTTGAAATTTTGTGACAATAAAGTACTCGAGCCTCTTATCAATTTAAGCTCTCGCTCATAGCTATGCTACCCTTGAGTCCCAAATCAAACACTGATAAAACTTCAAATGGCCCTAACTTCTATACGGTGCGTCCTATACCTATCAAAGTTTGCAACAATCAAATGCTTGTAACTTTTTACTGGAGCGTCATAAAATCTTGAAATTTTGTGACAATAAAGTACTCGAGCCTCTTGTAAATTTAAGCTATCGCGCATAGCTATGCTACCCTTGAGTCCCAAATCAACCAATGCTAAAACTTCAAATGGCCCTAACGGTGCGTCCTATACCTATCAAAGTTTGCAACCATCAAATGCTTGTAACTTTTTACTGGAGCGTCATAAAATCTTGAAATTTTGTGACAATAAAGCACTCGAGCCTCTTATCAATTTAAGCTATCGCTCATAGCTATGCTACCCTTGAGTCCCAAATCAACCAATGCTAAAACTTCAAATGGCCCTAACGGTGCGTCCTATACCTATCAAAGTTTGCAACCATCAAATGCTTGTAACTTTTTACTGGAGCGTCATAAAATCTTGAAATTTTGTGACAATAAAGCACTCGAGCCTCTTATCAATTTAAGATATCGCTCATAGCTATGCTACCCTTGAGTCCCAAATCAACCAATGCTAAAACTTCAAATGGCGCTAACTTCTATACGGTGCGTCCCATACCTATCAAAGTTTGCAAGAATCAAATGCTTGTATCTTTTTACTGGAGCTTAATAAAATCTTGAAATTTTGCGACAATAAAGTACTCGAGCCTCTTATCAATCTAAGCTATCGCTCATAGCTATGCTACCCTTGTGTTCCCAATCAAACCTAATAAAACTGCAAATGGCCCTAACTTCTATACGGTGCGTCCTACCCTATCAAACTTTGCAACATTCAAATGCTTGTACCTTTTTACTGGAGCGTCATAAAATCTTGAAATTTTGTGACAATAAAGTACTCGAGCCTCTTATCAATTTAAGCTATCGCTCATAGCTATGCTACCCTTGAGTCCCAAATCAACCAATGCTAAAACTTCAAATGGCCCTAACGGTGCGTCCTATACCTATCAAAGTTTGCAACAATCAAATGCTTGTAACTTTTTACTGGAGCGTCATAAAATCTTGAAATTTTGTGACAATAAAGTACTCGAGCCTCTTATAAATTTAAGCTATCGCGCATAGCTATGCTACCCTTGAGTCCCAAATCGACCAATGCTAAAACTTCAAATGGCCCTAACGGTGCGTCCTATACCTATCAAAGTTTGCAACAATCAAATGCTTGTAACTTTTTACTAGAGCGTCATAAAATCTTGAAATTTTGTGACAATAAAGTACTCGAGCCTCTTATCAATTTAAGCTATCGCTCATAGCTATGCTACCCTTGAGTCCCAAATCAACCAATGCTAAAACTTCAAATGGCCCTAACTTCTATACGGTGCGTCCTATACCTATCAAAGTTTGCAACAATCAAATGCTTGTAACTTTTTACTGGAGCGTCATAAAATCTTGAAATTTTGTGACAATAAAGTACTCGAGCCTCTTATCAATTTAAGCTCTCGCTCATAGCTATGCTACCCTTGAGTCCCAAATCAACCAATGCTAAAACTTCAAATGGCCCTAACGGTGCGTCCTATACCTATCAAAGTTTGCAACAATCAAATGCTTGTAACTTTTTACTGGAGCGTCATAAAATCTTGAAATTTTGTGACAATAAAGCACTCGAGCCTCTTATCAATTTAAGCTATCGCTCATAGCTATGCTACCCTTGAGTCCCAAATCAAACACTGATAAAACTTCAAATGGCCCTAACTTCTATACAGTGCGTCCTACACCTGTCAAAGTTTGTAAGGATCAAATGCTTGCAACTTTTTACTGGAGCGTCATAAATCCTTGAAATGTGGTGACAATAAAGTACTCGAGCCTCTTATCAATTTAAGCTCTCGCTCATAGCTATGCTACCCTTGAGTCCCAAATCAAACACTGATAAAACTTTAAATGGCCCTAACTTATATACGGTGCGTCCTATACCTATCAAAGTTTGCAACAATCAAATGCTTGTAACTTTTTACTGGAGCGTCATAAAATCTTGAAATTTTGTGACAATAAAGTACTCGAGCCTCTTGTAAATTTAAGCTATCGCGCATAGCTATGCTACCCTTGAGTCCCAAATCAACCAATGCTAAAACTTCAAATGGCCCTAACGGTGCGTCCTATACCTATCAAAGTTTGCAACAATCAAATGCTTGTAACTTTGTACTGGAGCGTCATAAAATCTTGAAATTTTGTGACAATAAAGTACTCGAGCCTCTTGTAAATTTAAGCTATCGCGCATAGCTATGCTACCCTTGAGTCCCAAATCAACCAATGCTAAAACTTCAAATGGCCCTAACGGTGCGTTCTATACCTATCAAAGTTTGCAACAATCAAATGCTTGTAACTTTTTACTGGAGCGTCATAAAATCTTGAAATTTTGTGACAATAAAGCACTCGAGCCTCTTATCAATTTAAGCTATCGCTCATAGCTATGCTACCCTTTAGTCCCAAATCAACCAAAGCTAAAACTTCAAATGGCGCTAACTTCTATACGGTGCGTCCTATACCTATCAAAGTTTGCAACAATCAAATGCTTGTAACTTTTTACTGGAGCGTCATAAAATCTTGAAATTTTGTGACAATAAAGTACTCGAGCCTCTTATCAATTTAAGCTCTCGCTCATAGCTATGCTACCCTTGAGTCCCAAATCAAACACTGATAAAACTTCAAATGGCCCTAACTTTTATACGGTGCGTCCTATACCTATCAAAGTTTGCAACAATCAAATGCTTGTAACTTTTTACTGGAGCGTCATAAAATCTTGAAATTTTGTGACAATAAAGTACTCGAGCCTCTTGTAAATTTAAGCTATCGCGCATAGCTATGCTACCCTTGAGTCCCAAATCAACCAATGCTAAAACTTCAAATGGCCCTAACGGTGCGTCCTATACCTATCAAAGTTTGCAACCATCAAATGCTTGTAACTTTTTACTGGAGCGTCATAAAATCTTGAAATTTTGTGACAATAAAGCACTCGAGCCTCTTATCAATTTAAGCTATCGCTCATAGCTATGCTACCCTTGAGTCCCAAATCAACCAATGCTAAAACTTCAAATGGCCCTAACTTCTATACGGTGCGTCCTATACCTATCAAAGTTTGTAACAATCAAATGCTTGTAACTTTTTACTGGAGCGTCATAAAATCTTGAAATTTTGTGACAATAAAGAACTCGAGCCTCTTGTAAATTTAAGCTATCGCGCATAGCTATGCTAACCTTGAGTCCCAAATCAACCAATGCTAAAACTTCAAATGGCCCTAACGGTGCGTCCTATACCTATCAAAGTTTGCAACAATCAAATGCTTGTAACTTTTTATTGGAGCGTCATAAAATCTTGAAATTTTGTGACAATAAAGCACTCGAGCCTCTTATCAATTTAAGCTATCGCTCATAGCTATGCTACCCTTGAGTCCCAAATCAACCAATGCTAAAACTTCAAATGGCCCTAACTTCTATACGGTGCGTCCTATACCTATCAAAGTTTGCAACAATCAAATTCTTGTAACTTTTTACTGGAGCGTCATAAAATCTTGAAATTTTGTGACAATAAAGTACTCGAGCCTCTTGTAAATTTAAGCTATCGCGCATAGCTATGCTACCCTTGAGTCCCAAATCGACCAATGCTAAAACTTCAAATGGCCCTAACGGTGCGTCCTATACCTGTCAAAGTTTGCAACAATCAAATGCTTGTAACTTTTTACTGGAGCGTCATAAAATCTTGAAATTTTGTGACAATAAAGCACTCGAGCCTCTTATCAATTTAAGCTATTGCTCATAGCTATGCTACCCTTGAGTCCCAAATCAACCAATGCTAAAACTTCAAATGGCCCTAACTTCTATACGGTGCGTCCTATACCCATCAAAGTTTGCAACAATCAAATGCTTGTAACTTTTTACTGGAGCGTCATAAATCCTTGAAATTTGGTGACAATAAAGTACTCGAGCCTCTTATCAATTTAAGCTCTCGCTCATAGCTATGCTACCCTTGAGTCCCAAATCAAACACTGATAAAACTTCAAATGGCCCTAACTTCTATACGGTGCGTCCTATACCTATCAAAGTTTGCAACAATCAAATGCTTGTAACTTTTTACTGGAGCGTCATAAAATCTTGAAATTTTGTGACAATAAAGTACTCGAGCCTCTTGTAAATTTAAGCTATCGCGCATAGCTATGCTACCCTTGAGTCCCAAATCAACCAATGCTAAAACTTCAAATGGCCCTAACGGTGCGTCCTATACCTATCAAAGTTTGCAACAATCAAATGCTTGTAACTTTGTACTGGAGCGTCATAAAATCTTGAAATTTTGTGACAATAAAGCACTCGAGCCTCTTATCAATTTAAGCTATCGTTCATAGCTTTGCTACCCTTGAGTCCCAAATCAACCAAAGCTAAAATTTCAAATGGCCCTAACGGTGCGTCCTATACCTATCAAAGTTTGCAACAATCAAATGCTTGTAACTTTTTACTGGAGCGTCATAAAATCTTGAAATTTTGTGACAATAAAGTACTCGAGCCTCTTGTAAATTTAAGCTATCGCGCATAGCTATGCTACCCTTGAGTCCCAAATCAACCAATGCTAAAACTTCAAATGGCCCTAACGGTGCGTCCTATACCTATCAAAGTTTGCAACAATCAAATGCTTGTAACTTTTTACTGGAGCGTCATAAAATCTTGAAATTTTGTGACAATAAAGCACTCGAGCCTCTTATCAATTTAAGCTATCGCTCATAGCTATGCTACCCTTGAGTCCCAAATCAACCAATGCTAAAACTTCAAATGGCCCTAACTTCTATACGGTGCGTCCTATACCTATCAAAGTTTGCAACAATCAAATGCTTGTAACTTTTTACTGGAGCGTCATAAAATCTTGAAATTTTGTGACAGTAAAGTACTCGAGCCTCTTATCAATTTAAGCTCTCGCTCATAGCTATGCTACCCTTGAGTCCCAAATCAAACACTGATAAAACTTCAAATGGCCCTAACTTCTATACGGTGCGTCCTATACCTATCAAAGTTTGCACCAATCAAATGCTTGTAACTTTTTACTGTAGCGTCATAAAATCTTGAAATTTTGTGACAATAAAGTACTCGAGCCTCTTGTAAATTTAAGCTATCGCGCATAGCTATGCTACCCTTGAGTCCCAAATCAACCAATGCTAAAACTTCAAATGGCCCTAACGGTGCGTCCTATACCTATCAAAGTTTGCAACAATCAAATGCTTGTAACTTTTTACTGGAGCGTCATAAAATCTTGAAATTTTGTGACAATAAAGCACTCGAGCCTCTTATCAATTTGAGCTATCGCTCATAGCTATGCTACCCTTGAGTCCCAAACCAACCAATGCTAAAACTTCAAATGGCCCTAACGGTGCGTCCTATACCTACCAAAGTTTGCAACAATCAAATGCTTGTAACTTTTTACTGGAGCGTCATAAAATCTTGAAATTTTGTGACAATAAAGCACTCGAGCCTCTTATCAATCTAAGCTATCGCTCATAGCTATGCTACCCTTGAGTCCCAAATCAACCAATGCTAAAACTTCAAATGGCCCTAACTTCTATACGGTGCGTCCTATACCTATCAAAGTTTGCAACAATCAAATGCTTGTAACTTTTTACTGGAGCGTCATAAAACCTTGAAATTTGGTGACAATAAAGTACCCGAGCCTCTTATCAATTTAAGCTATCGCTCATAGCTATGCTACCCTTGAGTCCCAAATCAAACACTGATCAAACTTCAAATGGCCCTAACTTCTATACGGTGCGTCCCATACCTATCAAAGTTTGCAACAATCAAATGCTTGTAACTTTTTACTGGAGCGTCATAAAATCTTGAAATTTTGTGACAATAAAGCACTCGAGCCTCTTATCAATTTGAGCTATCGCTCATAGCTATGCTACCCTTGAGTCCCAAATCAA
Source organism: Clusia tigrina (assembly GCA_920105625.2). Classification (NCBI taxonomy): domain Eukaryota; kingdom Metazoa; phylum Arthropoda; class Insecta; order Diptera; family Clusiidae; genus Clusia; species Clusia tigrina. The sequence goes on from OV050030.1 coordinate 212,785,212, forward strand.
CCAATGCTAAAACTTCAAATGGCCCTAACTTCTATACGGTGCGTCCTATACCTATCAAAGTTTGCAACAATCAAATGCTTGTAACTTTTTACTGGAGCGTCATAAAACCTTGAAATTTGGTGACAATAAAGTACCCGAGCCTCTTATCAATTTAAGCTATCGCTCATAGCTATGCTACCCTTGAGTCCCAAATCAAACACTGATCAAACTTCAAATGGCCCTAACTTCTATACGGTGCGTCCCATACCTATCAAAGTTTGCAAGAATCAAATGCTTGTAACTTTTTACTGGAGCTTAATAAAATCTTGAAATTTTGCAACAATAAAGTACTCGAGCCTCCTATCAATTTAAGCTATCGCTCATAGCTATGCTACCCTTGAGTCCCAAATCAAAAACTGATAAAACTTCAAATGGCCCTAACTTCTATTCGGTGCGTCCTATACCTATCAAAGTTTGCAACGATCAAATGCTTGCAAATTTTTACTGGAGCGTCATAAAACCTTGAAATTTGGTGACAATAAAGCACTCGAGCCTCTTATCAATTTAAGCTATCGCGCATAGCTATGCTACCCTTGAGTCCCAAATCAACCAATGCTAAAACTTCAAATGGCCCTAACGGTGCGTCTTATACCTATCAAAGTTTGCAACAATCAATTGCTTGCAACTTTTTACGGGAGCGTCATAAAACCTTGAAATTTTGTGACAATAAAGTACTCGAGCCTCTTATCAATCTAAGCTATCGCTCATAGCTATGCTACCCTTGTGTTCCCAATCAAACCTAATAAAACTTCAAATGGCCCTAACTTCTATACGGTGCGTCATACCCTATCAAACTTTGCAACATTCAAATGCTTGTAACTTTTTACTGGAGCGTCATAAAACCTTGAATTTTGGTGACAATAAAGTACCCGAGCCTCTTATCAATTTAAGCTATCGCTCATAGCTATGGTACCCTTGAGTCCCAAATCAAACACTGATCAAACTTCAAATGGCCCTAACTTCTCTATACGGTGCGTCCCATACCTATCAAAGTTTGCAAGAATCAAATGCTTGTAACTTTTTACTGGAGCTTAATAAAATCTTGAAATTTTGCAACAATAAAGTACTCGAGCCTCCTATCAATTTAAGCTATCGCTCATAGCTATGCTACCCTTGAGTCCCAAATCAAACACTGATAAAACTTCAAATGGCCCTAACTTCTATACGGTGCGTCCTATACCTATCAAAGTTTGCAACGATCAAATGCTTGCAAATTTTTACTGGAGCGTCATAAAACCTTGAAATTTGGTGACAATAAAGCACTCGAGCCTCTTATCAATTTAAGCTATCGCGCATAGCTATGCTACCCTTGAGTCCCAAATCAACCAATGCTAAAACTTCAAATGGCCCTAACGGTGCGTCTTATACCTATCAAAGTTTGCAACAATCAATTGCTTGTAACTTTTTACGGGAGCGTCATAAAACCTTGAAATTTTGTGACAATAAAGTACTCGAGCCTCTTATCAATCTAAGCTATCGCTCATAGCTATGCTACCCTTGTGTTCCCAATCAAACCTAATAAAACTTCAAATGGCCCTAACTTCTATACGGTGCGTCATACCCTATCAAACTTTGCAACATTCAAATGCTTGTAACTTTTTACTGGAGCGTCATAAAACCTTGAATTTTGGTGACAATAAAGTACCCGAGCCTCTTATCAATTTAAGCTATCGCGCATAGCTATGCTACCCTTGAGTCCCAAATCAACCAATGCTAAAACTTCAAATGGCCCTAACGGTGCGTCCTATACCTATCAAAGTTTGCAACAATCAAATGCTTGTAACTTTGTACTGGAGCGTCATAAAATCTTGAAATTTTGTGACAATAAAGCACTCGAGCCTCTTATCAATTTAAGCTATCGTTCATAGCTTTGCTACCCTTGAGTCCCAAATCAACCAAAGCTAAAATTTCAAATGGCCCTAACGGTGCGTCCTATACCTATCAAAGTTTGCAACAATCAAATGCTTGTAACTTTTTACTGGAGCGTCATAAAATCTTGAAATTTTGTGACAATAAAGTACTCGAGCCTCTTGTAAATTTAAGCTATCGCGCATAGCTATGCTACCCTTGAGTCCCAAATCAACCAATGCTAAAACTTCAAATGGCCCTAACGGTGCGTCCTATACCTATCAAAGTTTGCAACAATCAAATGCTTGTAACTTTTTACTGGAGCGTCATAAAATCTTGAAATTTTGTGACAATAAAGCACTCGAGCCTCTTATTAATTTAAGCTATCGCTCATAGCTATGCTACCCTTGAGTCCCAAATCAACCAATGCTAAAACTTCAAATGGCGCTAACTTCTATACGGTGCGTCCTATACCTATCAAAGTTTGCAACAATCAAATGCTTGTAACTTTTTACTGGAGCGTCATAAAATCTTGAAATTTTGTGACAGTAAAGTACTCGAGCCTCTTATCAATTTAAGCTCTCGCTCATAGCTATGCTACCCTTGAGTCCCAAATCAAACACTGATAAAACTTCAAATGGCCCTAACTTCTATACGGTGCGTCCTATACCTATCAAAGTTTGCACCAATCAAATGCTTGTAACTTTTTACTGTAGCGTCATAAAATCTTGAAATTTTGTGACAATAAAGTACTCGAGCCTCTTGTAAATTTAAGCTATCGCGCATAGCTATGCTACCCTTGAGTCCCAAATCAACCAATGCTAAAACTTCAAATGGCCCTAACGGTGCGTCCTATACCTACCAAAGTTTGCAACAATCAAATGCTTGTAACTTTTTACTGGAGCGTCATAAAATCTTGAAATTTTGTGACAATAAAGCACTCGAGCCTCTTATCAATCTAAGCTATCGCTCATAGCTATGCTACCCTTGAGTCCCAAATCAACCAATGCTAAAACTTCAAATGGCCCTAACTTCTATACGGTGCGACCTATACCTATCAAAGTTTGCAACAATCAAATGCTTGTAACTTTTTACTGGAGCGTCATAAAACCTTGAAATTTGGTGACAATAAAGTACCCGAGCCTCTTATCAATTTAAGCTATCGCTCATAGCTATGCTACCCTTGAGTCCCAAATCAAACACTGATCAAACTTCAAATGGCCCTAACTTCTATACGGTGCGTCCCATACCTATCAAAGTTTGCAACAATCAAATGCTTGTAACTTTTTACTGGAGCGTCATAAAATCTTGAAATTTTGTGACAATAAAGCACTCGAGCCTCTTATCAATTTGAGCTATCGCTCATAGCTATGCTACCCTTGAGTCCCAAATCAACCAATGCTAAAACTTCAAATGGCCCTAACTTCTATACGGTGCGTCCTATACCTATCAAAGTTTGCAACAATCAAATGCTTGTAACTTTTTACTGGAGCGTCATAAAACCTTGAAATTTGGTGACAATAAAGTACCCGAGCCTCTTATCAATTTAAACTATCGCTCATAGCTATGCTACCCTTGAGTCCCAAATCAAACACTGATCAAACTTCAAATGGCCCTAACTTCTATACGGTGCGTCCCATACCTATCAAAGTTTGCAAGAATCAAATGCTTGTAACTTTTTACTGGAGCTTAATAAAATCTTGAAATTTTGCAACAATAAAGTACTCGAGCCTCCTATCAATTTAAGCTATCGCTCATAGCTATGCTACCCTTGAGTCCCAAATCAAACACTGATAAAACTTCAAATGGCCCTAACTTCTATACGGTGCGTCCTATACCTATCAAAGTTTGCAACGATCAAATGCTTGCAAATTTTTACTGGAGCGTCATAAAACCTTGAAATTTGGTGACAATAAAGCACTCGAGCCTCTTATCAATTTAAGCTATCGCGCATAGCTATGCTACCCTTGAGTCCCAAATCAACCAATGCTAAAACTTCAAATGGCCCTAACGGTGCGTCTTATACCTATCAAAGTTTGCAACAATCAATTGCTTGCAACTTTTTACGGGAGCGTCATAAAACCTTGAAATTTTGTGACAATAAAGTACTCGAGCCTCTTATCAATCTAAGCTATCGCTCATAGCTATGCTACCCTTGTGTTCCCAATCAAACCTAATAAAACTTCAAATGGCCCTAACTTCTATACGGTGCGTCATACCCTATCAAACTTTGCAACATTCAAATGCTTGTAACTTTTTACTGGAGCGTCATAAAACCTTGAATTTTGGTGACAATAAAGTACCCGAGCCTCTTATCAATTTAAGCTATCGCTCATAGCTATGGTACCCTTGAGTCCCAAATCAAACACTGATCAAACTTCAAATGGCCCTAACTTCTCTATACGGTGCGTCCCATACCTATCAAAGTTTGCAAGAATCAAATGCTTGTAACTTTTTACTGGAGCTTAATAAAATCTTGAAATTTTGCGACAATAAAGTACTCGAGCCTCTTATCAATTTAAGCTATCGCTCATAGCTATGCTACCCTTGAGTCCCAAATCAAACACTGATAAAACTTCAAATGGCCCTAACTTCTATACGGTGCGTCCTATACCTATCAAAGTTTGCAACGATCAAATGCTTGCAACTTTTTACTGGAGCGTCATAAAACCTTGAAATTTGGTGACAATAAAGTACTCGAGCCTCTTATCAATTTAAGCTATCGCTCATAGCTTTGCTACCCTTGAGTCCCAAATCAAACACTGATAAAACTTCAAATGGCCCTAACTTCTATACGGTGTGTCCTATACCTATCAAAGTTTGCCACAATCAAATGCTTGTAACTTTTTACTGGAGCTTAATAAAATCTTGAAATTTTGCGACAATAAAGTACTCGAGCCTCTTATCAATTTAAGCTATCGCTCATAGCTATGCTACCCTTGAGTCGCAAATCAAACACTGATAAAACTTCAAATGGCCCTAACTTCTATACAGTGCGTCCCATACCTATCAAAGTTTGCAAGAATCAAGTGCTTGTAACTTTTTACTGGTGCTTAATAAAATCTTGAAATTTTGCGACAATAAAGTACTCGAGCCTCTTATCAATTTAAGCTATCGCTCATAGCTATGCTACCCTTGAGTTCCAAATCAAACACTGATAAAACTTCAAATGGCCCTAACTTCTACACAGTGCGTCCTACATCTATCAAAGTTTGCAACAAGCAAATGCTTGTAACTTTTTACTGGAGAGTCATAAAATCTTGAAATTTTGCGACAATAAAGTACTCGAGCCTCTTGTAAATTTAAGCTATCGCTCATAGCTATGCTACCCTTGAGTCCCAAATCAACCAATGCTAAAACTTCAAATGTCCCTAACTTCTATACGGTGCGTCCTATACCTATCAAAGTTTGCTACAATCAAATGCTTGTAACTTTTTACTGGAGCGTCATAAAATCTTGAAATTTTGTGACAATAAAGCACTCGAGCCTCTTATCAATTTAAGCTATCGCTCATAGCTATGCTACCCTTGAGTCCCAAATCAACCAATGCTAAAACTTCAAATGGCCCTAACGGTGCGTCCTATACCTATCAAAGTTTGCAACAATCAAATGCCTGTAACTTTTTACTGGAGCGTCATAAAATCTTGAAATTTTGTGACAATAAAGCACTCGAGCCTCTTATCAATTTAAGCTATCGCTCATAGCTATGCTACCCTTGAGTCCCAAATCAACCAATGCTAAAACTTCAAATGGCCCTAACTTCTATACGGTGCGTCCTATACCTATCAAAGTTTGCAACAATCAAATGCTTGTAACTTTTTACTGGAGCGTCATAAAATCTTGAAATTTTGTGACAATAAAGAACTCGAGCCTCTTGTAAATTTAAGCTATCGCGCATAGCTATGCTAACCTTGAGTCCCAAATCAACCAATGCTAAAACTTCAAATGGCCCTAACGGTGCGTCCTATACCTATCAAAGTTTGCAACAATCAAATGCTTGTAACTTTTTACTGGAGCGTCATAAAATCTTGAAATTTTGTGACAATAAAGCACTCGAGCCTCTTATCAATTTAAGCTATCGCTCAAAGCTATGCTACCCTTGAGTCCCAAATCAACCAATGCTAAAACTTCAAATGTCCCTAACTTCTATACGGTGCGTCCTATACCTATCAAAGTTTGCAACAATCAAATGCTTGTAACTTTTTACTGGAGCGTCATAAAATCTTGAAATTTTGTGACAATAAAGTACTCGAGCCTCTTGTAAATTTAAGCTATCGCGCATAGCTATGCTACCCTTGAGTCCCAAATCAACCAATGCTAAAACTTCAAATGGCCCTAACGGTGCGTCCTATACCTATCAAAGTTTGCAACAATCAATTGCTTGCAACTTTTTACGGGAGCGTCATAAAATCTTGAAATTTTGTGACAATAAAGTACTCGAGCCTCTTATCAATCTAAGCTATCGCTCATAGCTATGCTACCCTTGTGTTCCCAATCAAACCTAATAAAACTTCAAATGGCCCTAACTTCTATACGGTGCGTCCTACCCTATCAAACTTTGCAACATTCAAATGCTTGTAGCTTTTTACTGGAGCGTCATAAAACCTTGAAATTTGGTGACAATAAAGTACCCGAGCCTCTTATCAATTTAAGCTATCGCTCATAGCTATGCTACCCTTGAGTCCCAAATCAAACACTGATCAAACTTCAAATGGCCCTAACTTCTATACGGTGCGTCCCATACCTATCAAAGTTTGCAAGAATCAAATGCTTGTAACTTTTTACTGGAGCTTAATAAAATCTTGAAATTTTGCGACAATAAAGTACTCGAGCCTCTTATCAATCTAAGCTATCGCTCATAGCTATGCTACCCTTGTGTTCCCAATCAAACCTAATAAAACTTCAAATGGCCCTAACTTCTATACGGTGCGTTTTACCCTATCAAACTTTGCAACATTCAAATGCTTGTAACTTTTTACTGGAGCGTCATAAAATCTTGAAATTTTGTGACAATAAAGTACTCGAGCCTCTTATCAATTTAAGCTATCGCTCATAGCTATGCTACCCTTGAGTCCCAAATCAACCAATGCTAAAACTTCAAATGGCCCTAACGGTGCGTCCTATACCTATCAAAGTTTGCAACAATCAAATGCTTGTAACTTTTTACTGGAGCGTCATAAAATCTTGAAATTTTGTGACAATAAAGCACTCGAGCCTCTTATCAATTTAAGCTATCGCTCATAGCTATGCTACCCTTGAGTCCCAAATCAACCAATGCTAAAACTTCAAATGGCCCTAACTTCTATACGGTGCGTCCTATACCTATCAAAGTTTGCAACAATCAAATGCTTGTAACTTTTTACTGGAGCGTCATAAAACCTTGAAATTTGGTGACAATAAAGTACCCGAGCCTCTTATCAATTTAAGCTATCGCTCATAGCTATGCTACCCTTGAGTCCCAAATCAAACACTGATCAAACTTCAAATGGCCCTAACTTCTATACGGTGCGTCCCATACCTATCAAAGTTTGCAAGAATCAAATGCTTGTAACTTTTTACTGGAGCTTAATAAAATCTTGAAATTTTGCAACAATAAAGTACTCGAGCCTCTTATCAATTTAAGCTATCGCTCATAGCTATGCTACCCTTGAGTCCCAAATCAAACACTGATAAAACTTCAAATGGCCCTAACTTCTATACGGTGCGTCCTATACCTATCAAAGTTTGCAACGATCAAATGCTTGCAACTTTTTACTGGAGCGTCATAAAACCTTGAAATTTGGTGACAATAAAGTACTCGAGCCTCTTATCAATTTAAGCTATCGCTCATAGCTATGCTACCCTTGAGTCCCAAATCAAACACTGATAAAACTTCAAATGGCCCTAACTTCTATACGGTGCATCCTATACCTATCAAAGTTTGCAACGATCAAATGCTTGCAACTTTTTACTGGAGCGTCATAAAACCTTGAAATTTGGTGACAATAAAGTACTCGAGCCTCTTATCAATTTAAGCTATCGCGCATAGCTATGCTACCCTTGAGTCCCAAATCAACCAATGCTAAAACTTCAAATGGCCCTAACGGTGCGTCTTATACCCATCAAAGTTTGCAACAATCAATTGCTTGCAACTTTTTACGGGAGCGTCATAAAACCTTGAAATTTTGTGACAATAAAGTACTCGAGCCTCTTATCAATCTAAGCTATCGCTCATAGCTGTGCTACCCTTGAGTCCCAAATCAAACACTGATAAAACTTCAAATGGCCCTAACTTCTATACGGAGCGTCCTATATTTATCAAAGTTTGCAACAATCAAATGCTTGTAACTTTTTACTGGAGCTTAATAAAATCTTGAAATTTTGCGACAATAAAGTACTCGAGCCTCTTATCAATTTAAGCTATCGCTCATAGCTATGCTACCCTTGAGTTCCAAATCAAACACTGATAAAACTTCAAATGGCCCTAACTTCTATACAGTGCGTCCTACACCTATCAAAGTTTGCAACGATCAAATGCTTGCAACTTTTTACTGGAGCGTCATAAAACCTTGAAATTTGGTGACAATAAAGTACTCGAGCCTCTTATCAATTTAAGCTATCGCTCATAGCTATGCTACCCTTGCGTTCCAAATCAAACACTGATAAAACTTCAAATGGCCCTAACTTCTATACGGTGCGTCCTATACCTATCAAAGTTTGCAACAATCAAATGCTTGTAACTTTTTACTGGAGCGTCATAAAATCTTGAAATTTTGTGACATTAAAGCACTCGAGCCTCTTATCAATTTAAGCTATCGCTCATAGCTATGCTACCCTTGAGTCCCAAATCAAACACTGATCAAACTTCAAATGGCCCTAACTTCTATACGGTGCGTCCCATACCTATCAAAGTTTGCAAGAATCAAATGCTTGTAACTTTTTACTGGAGCTTAATAAAATCTTGAAATTTTGCGACAATAAAGTACTCGAGCCTCTTATCAATTTAAGCTATCGCTCATAGCTATGCTACCCTTGAGTCCCAAATCAACCAATGCTAAAACTTCAAATGGCCCTAACGGTGCGTCCTATACCTATCAAAGTTTGCAACAATCAAATGCTTGTAACTTTTTACTGGAGCGTCATAAAATCTTGAAATTTTGTGACAATAAAGCACTCGAGCCTCTTATCAATTTAAGCTATCGCTCATAGCTATGCTACCCTTGAGTCCCAAATCAACCAATGCTAAAACTTCAAATGGCCCTAACTTCTATACGGTGCATCCTATACCTATCAAAGTTTGCAACAATCAAATGCTTGTAACTTTTTACTGGAGCGTCATAAAACCTTGAAATTTGGTGACAATAAAGTACCCGAGCCTCTTATCAATTTAAGCTATCGCTCATAGCTATGCTACCCTTGAGTCCCAAATCAAACACTGATCAAACTTCAAATGGCCCTAACTTCTATACGGTGCATCCTATACCTATCAAAGTTTGCAACGATCAAATGCTTGCAACTTTTTACTGGAGCGTCATAAAACCTTGAAATTTGGTGACAATAAAGTACTCGAGCCTCTTATCAATTTAAGTTATCGCGCATAGCTATGCTACCCTTGAGTCCCAAATCAACCAATGCTAAAACTTCAAATGGCCCTAACGGTGCGTCTTATACCCATCAAAGTTTGCAACAATCAATTGCTTGCAACTTTTTACGGGAGCGTCATAAAACCTTGAAATTTTGTGACAATAAAGTACTCGAGCCTCTTATCAATCTAAGCTATCGCTCATAGCTGTGCTACCCTTGAGTCCCAAATCAAACACTGATAAAACTTCAAATGGCCCTAACTTCTATACGGAGCGTCCTATATTTATCAAAGTTTGCAACAATCAAATGCTTGTAACTTTTTACTGGAGCTTAATAAAATCTTGAAATTTTGCGACAATAAAGTACTCGAGCCTCTTATCAATTTAAGCTATCGCTCATAGCTATGCTACCCTTGAGTCGCAAATCAAACACTGATAAAACTTCAAATGGCCCTAACTTCTATACAGTGCGTCCCATACCTATCAAAGTTTGCAAGAATCAAGTGCTTGTAACTTTTTACTGGAGCTTAATAAAATCTTGAAATTTTGCGACAATAAAGTACTCGAGCCTCTTATCAATTTAAGCTATCGCTCATAGCTATGCTACCCTTGAGTTCCAAATCAAACACTGATAAAACTTCAAATGGCCCTAACTTCTATACAGTGCGTCCTACACCTATCAAAGTTTGCAACGATCAAATGCTTGCAACTTTTTACTGGAGCGTCATAAAACCTTGAAATTTGGTGACAATAAAGTACTCGAGCCTCTTATCAATTTAAGCTATCGCTCATAGCTATGCTACCCTTGCGTTCCAAATCAAACACTGATAAAACTTCAAATGGCCCCAACTTCTATACGGTGCGTCCTATACCTATCAAAGTTTGCAACAATCAAATGCTTGTAACTTTTTACTGGAGCGTCATAAAATCTTGAAATTTTGTGACATTAAAGCACTCGAGCCTCTTATCAATTTAAGCTATCGCTCATAGCTATGCTACCCTTGAGTCCCAAATCAAACACTGATCAAACTTCAAATGGCCCTAACTTCTATACGGTGCGTCCCATACCTATCAAAGTTTGCAAGAATCAAATGCTTGTAACTTTTTACTGGAGCTTAATAAAATCTTGAAATTTTGCGACAATAAAGTACTCGAGCCTCTTATCAATTTAAGCTATCGCTCATAGCTATGCTACCCTTGAGTTCCAAATCAAACACTGATAAAACTTCAAATGGCCCTAACTTCTATACAGTGCGTCCTACACCTATCAAAGTTTGCAAGGATCAAATGCTTGCAACTTTTTACTGGAGCGTCATAAATCCTTGAAATTTGGTGACAATAAAGTACTCGAGCCTCTTATCAATTTAAGTTCTCGCTCATAGCTATGCTACCCTTGAGTCCCAAATCAAACACTGATAATATTTCAAATGGCCCTAACTTCTATACGGTGCGTCCTATACCTATCAAAGTTTGCAAGAATCAAATACTTGTAACTTTTTACTGGAGCTTAATAAAATCTTCAAATTTTGTGACAATAAAGTACTCGATCCTCTTATCAATTTAAGGTATCGCTCATAGCTATGCTACCCTTGAGTCCCAAATCAAACGCTGATAATATTTCAAATGGCACTAACTTTTATACGGTGCGTCCTATACCTATCAAAGTTTGCAAGAATCAAATGCTTGTAACTATTTACTGGAGCTTAATAAAATCTTGAAATTTGGTGACAATAAAGTACCCGAGCCTCTTATCAATTTAAGCTATCGCTCATAGCTATGCTACCCTTGAGTCCCAAATCAAACACTGATCAAACTTCAAATGGCACTAACTTCTATACGGTGCGTCCTATACCTATCAGAGTTTGCAACAATCTAATGCTTGTAACTTTTTCCTGGAGCTTAATAAAATCTTGAAATTTTGCAACAATAAAGTACTCGAGCCTCTTATCAATTTAAGCTATCGCTCATAGCTATGCTACCCTTGAGTCCCAAATCAAACACTGATAAAACTTCAAATGGCCCTAACTTCTATACGGTGCGTCCTATACCTATCAAAGTTTGCAACGATCAAATGCTTGCAACTTTTTACTGGAGCGTCATAAAACCTTGAAATTTGGTGACAATAAAGTACTCGAGCCTCTTATCAATTTAAGCTATCGCTCATAGCTATGCTACCCTTGAGTCCCAAATCAAACACTGATAAAACTTCAAATGGCCCTAACTTCTATACGGTGCATCCTATACCTATCAAAGTTTGCAACGATCAAATGCTTGCAACTTTTTACTGGAGCGTCATAAAACCTTGAAATTTGGTGACAATAAAGTACTCGAGCCTCTTATCAATTTAAGCTATCGCGCATAGCTATGCTACCCTTGAGTCCCAAATCAACCAATGCTAAAACTTCAAATGGCCCTAACGGTGCGTCTTATACCCATCAAAGTTTGCAACAATCAATTGCTTGCAACTTTTTACGGGAGCGTCATAAAACCTTGAAATTTTGTGACAATAAAGTACTCGAGCCTCTTATCAATCTAAGCTATCGCTCATAGCTGTGCTACCCTTGAGTCCCAAATCAAACACTGATAAAACTTCAAATGGCCCTAACTTCTATACGGAGCGTCCTATATTTATCAAAGTTTGCAACAATCAAATGCTTGTAACTTTTTACTGGAGCTTAATAAAATCTTGAAATTTTGCGACAATAAAGTACTCGAGCCTCTTATCAATTTAAGCTATCGCTCATAGCTATGCTACCCTTGAGTTCCAAATCAAACACTGATAAAACTTCAAATGGCCCTAACTTCTATACAGTGCGTCCTACACCTATCAAAGTTTGCAACGATCAAATGCTTGCAACTTTTTACTGGAGCGTCATAAAACCTTGAAATTTGGTGACAATAAAGTACTCGAGCCTCTTATCAATTTAAGCTATCGCTCATAGCTATGCTACCCTTGCGTTCCAAATCAAACACTGATAAAACTTCAAATGGCCCTAACTTCTATACGGTGCGTCCTATACCTATCAAAGTTTGCAACAATCAAATGCTTGTAACTTTTTACTGGAGCGTCATAAAATCTTGAAATTTTGTGACATTAAAGCACTCGAGCCTCTTATCAATTTAAGCTATCGCTCATAGCTATGCTACCCTTGAGTCCCAAATCAAACACTGATCAAACTTCAAATGGCCCTAACTTCTATACGGTGCGTCCCATACCTATCAAAGTTTGCAAGAATCAAATGCTTGTAACTTTTTACTGGAGCTTAATAAAATCTTGAAATTTTGCGACAATAAAGTACTCGAGCCTCTTATCAATTTAAGCTATCGCTCATAGCTATGCTACCCTTGAGTCCCAAATCAACCAATGCTAAAACTTCAAATGGCCCTAACGGTGCGTCCTATACCTATCAAAGTTTGCAACAATCAAATGCTTGTAACTTTTTACTGGAGCGTCATAAAATCTTGAAATTTTGTGACAATAAAGCACTCGAGCCTCTTATCAATTTAAGCTATCGCTCATAGCTATGCTACCCTTGAGTCCCACATCAACCAATGCTAAAACTTCAAATGGCCCTAACTTCTATACGGTGCGTCCTATACCTATCAAAGTTTGCAACAATCAAATGCTTGTAACTTTTTACTGGAGCGTCATAAAACCTTGAAATTTGGTGACAATAAAGTACCCGAGCCTCTTATCAATTTAAGCTATCGCTCATAGCTATGCTACCCTTGAGTCCCAAATCAAACACTGATCAAACTTCAAATGGCCCTAACTTCTATACGGTGCATCCTATACCTATCAAAGTTTGCAACGATCAAATGCTTGCAACTTTTTACTGGAGCGTCATAAAACCTTGAAATTTGGTGACAATAAAGTACTCGAGCCTCTTATCAATTTAAGCTATCGCGCATAGCTATGCTACCCTTGAGTCCCAAATCAACCAATGCTAAAACTTCAAATGGCCCTAACGGTGCGTCTTATACCCATCAAAGTTTGCAACAATCAATTGCTTGCAACTTTTTACGGGAGCGTCATAAAACCTTGAAATTTTGTGACAATAAAGTACTCGAGCCTCTTATCAATCTAAGCTATCGCTCATAGCTGTGCTACCCTTGAGTCCCAAATCAAACACTGATAAAACTTCAAATGGCCCTAACTTCTATACGGAGCGTCCTATATTTATCAAAGTTTGCAACAATCAAATGCTTGTAACTTTTTACTGGAGCTTAATAAAATCTTGAAATTTTGCGACAATAAAGTACTCGAGCCTCTTATCAATTTAAGCTATCGCTCATAGCTATGCTACCCTTGAGTCGCAAATCAAACACTGATAAAACTTCAAATGGCCCTAACTTCTATACAGTGCGTCCTACACCTATCAAAGATTGCAACGATCAAATGCTTGCAACTTTTTACTGGAGCGTCATAAAACCTTGAAATTTGGTGACAATAAAGTACTCGAGCCTCTTATCAATTTAAGCTATCGCTCATAGCTATGCTACCCTTGCGTTCCAAATCAAACACTGATAAAACTTCAAATGGCCCTAACTCCTATACGGTGCGTCCTATACCTATCAAAGTTTGCAACAATCAAATGCTTGTAACTTTTTACTGGAGCGTCATAAAATCTTGAAATTTTGTGACATTAAAGCACTCGAGCCTCTTATCAATTTAAGCTATCGCTCATAGCTATGCTACCCTTGAGTCCCAAATCAAACACTGATCAAACTTCAAATGGCCCTAACTTCTATACGGTGCGTCCCATACCTATCAAAGTTTGCAAGAATCAAATGCTTGTAACTTTTTACTGGAGCTTAATAAAATCTTGAAATTTTGCGACAATAAAGTACTCGAGCCTCTTATCAATTTAAGCTATCGCTCATAGCTATGCTACCCTTGAGTTCCAAATCAAACACTGATAAAACTTCAAATGGCCCTAACTTCTATACAGTGCGTCCTACACCTATCAAAGTTTGCAAGGATCAAATGCTTGCAACTTTTTACTGGAGCGTCATAAATCCTTGAAATTTGGTGACAATAAAGTACTCGAGCCTCTTATCAATTTAAGTTCTCGCTCATAGCTATGCTACCCTTGAGTCCCAAATCAAACACTGATAATATTTCAAATGGCCCTAACTTCTATACGGTGCGTCCTATACCTATCAAAGTTTGCAAGAATCAAATACTTGTAACTTTTTACTGGAGCTTAATAAAATCTTCAAATTTTGTGACAATAAAGTACTCGATCCTCTTATCAATTTAAGGTATCGCTCATAGCTATGCTACCCTTGAGTCCCAAATCAAACGCTGATAATATTTCAAATGGCACTAACTTTTATACGGTGCGTCCTATACCTATCAAAGTTTGCAAGAATCAAATGCTTGTAACTATTTACTGGAGCTTAATAAAATCTTGAAATTTTGTGACAATAAAGTACTCGAGCCTCTTATCAATTTAAGCTATCGCTCATAGCTATGCTACCCTTGCGTTCCAAATCAAACACTGATAAAACTTCAAATGGCCCTAACTTCTATACGGTGCGTCCTATACCTATCAAAGTTTGCAACAATCAAATGCTTGTAACTTTTTACTGGAGCGTCATAAAATCTTGAAATTTTGTGACATTAAAGCACTCGAGCCTCTTATCAATTTAAGCTATCGCTCATAGCTATGCTACCCTTGAGTCCCAAATCAAACACTGATCAAACTTCAAATGGCCCTAACTTCTATACGGTGCGTCCCATACCTATCAAAGTTTGCAACGATCAAATGCTTGCAACTTTTTACTGGAACGTCATAAAACCTTGAAATTTGGTGACAATAAAGTACTCGAGCCTCTTATCAATTTAAGCTATCGCTCATAGCTGTGCTACCCTTGAGTCCCAAATCAAACACTGATAAAACTTCAAATGGCCCTAACTTCTATACGCTGCGTCCTATACCTATCAAAGTTTGCAACAATCAAATGCTTGTAACTTTTTACTGGAGCGTCATAAAATCTCGAAATTTTGTGACATTAAAGCACTCGAGCCACTTATCAATTTAAGCTATCGGTAATAGCTATGCTACCCTTGAGTCCCAAATCAACCAATGCTAAAACTTCAAATGGCCCTAACTTCTATACGGTACGTCCTATACCTATCAAAGTTTGCAATAAGCAAATGCTTGTAACTTTTTACTGGAGCGTCATAAAATTTTGAAATTTTGCGACAATAAAGTACTCGAGCCTCTTGTTAATTGAAGCTATCGCGCATAGCTATGCTACCCTTGAGTCCCAAATCAGCCAATGCTAAAACTTCAAATGGCCCTAACGGTGCATCCTATACCTATCAAAGTTTGCAACAATCAATTGCTTGCAACTTTTACGGGAGCGTCATAAAACCTTGAAATTTTGTGACAATAAAGTACTCGAGCCTCTTATCAATCTAAGCTATCGCTCATAGCTATGCTACCCTTGTGTTCCCAATCAAACCTAATAAAACTTCAAATGGCCCTAACTTCTATACGGTGCGTCCTACCCTATCAAACTTTGCAACATTCAAATGCTTGTAACTTTTTACTGGAGCGTCATAAAACCTTGAAATTTGGTGACAATAAAGTCCCCGAGCCTCTTATCAATTTAAGCTATCGCTCATAGCTATGCTACCCTTGAGTCCCAAATCAAACACTGATCAAACTTCAAATGGCCCTAACTTCTATACGGTGCGTCCCATACCTACCAAAGTTTGCAAGGATCAAATGCTTGCAACTTTTTACTGGAGCGTCATAAATCCTTGAAATTTGGTGACAATAAAGTACTCGAGCCTCTTATCAATTTAAGTTCTCGCTATAGCTATGCTACCCTTGAGTCCCAAATCAAACACTGATAATATTTCAAATGACCCTAACTTCTATACGGTGCGTCCTATGCCTATCAAAGTTTGCCAGAATCAAATGCTTGTAACTTTTTACTGGAGCTTAATAAAATCTTCAAATTTTGTGACAATAAAGTACTCGAGCCTCTTATCAATTTAAGGTATCGCTTATAGCTATGCTACCCTTGAGTCCCAAATCAAACACTGATAATATTTCAAATGGCCCTAACTTTTATACGGTGCGTCCTATACCTATCAAAGTTTGCAAGAATCAAATGCTTGCAACTTTTTACTGGAGCTTAATAAAATCTTGAAATTTTGCGACAATAAAGTACTCCAGCCTCTTATCAATTTAAGCTATCGCTCATAGCCATGCTACCCTTGAGTTCCAAATCAAACACTGATAAAACTTCAAATGGCCCTAACTTCTATACAGTGCATCCTACACCTATCAAAGTTTGCAACGATCAAATGCTTGCAACTTTTTACTGGAGCGTCATAAAACCTTGAAATTTGGTGACAATAAATTACTCGAGCCTCTTATCAATTTAAGCTATCGCTCATAGCGATGCTACCCTTGAGTCCCAAATCAAACACTGATAATATTTCAAATGGCCCTAACTTCTATACGGTGCGTCCTATGCCTATCAAAGTTTGCCAGAATCAAATGCTTGTAACTTTTTACTGGAGCTTAATAAAATCTTCAAATTTTGTGACAATAAAGTACTCGAGCCTCTTATCAATTTAAGGTATCGCTCATAGCTATGCTACCCTTGAGTCCCAAATCAAACACTGATAAAACTTCAAATGGCCCTAACTTCTATACGGTGCGTCCTATACCTATCAAAGTTTGCAACGATCAAATGCTTGCAACTTTTTACTGGAGCGTCATAAAACCTTGAAATTTGGTGACAATAAAGTACTCGAGCCTCTTATCAATTTAAGCTATCGCTCATAGCTGTGCTACCCTTGAGTCCCAAATCAAACACTGATAAAACTTCAAATGGCCCTAACTTCTATACGGTGCGTCCTATACCTATCAAAGTTTGCAACAATCAAATGCTTGTAACTTTTTACTGGAGCGTCATAAAATCTTGAAATTTTGTGACATTAAAGCACTCGAGCCTCTTATCAATTTAAGCTATCGCTCATAGCTATGCTACCCTTGAGTTCCAAATCAACCAATGCTAAAACTTCAAATGGCCCTAACTTCTATACGGTACGTCCTATACCTATCAAAGTTTGCAACAAGCAAATGCTTGTAACTTTTTACTGGAGCGTCATAAAATCTTGAAATTTTGCGACAATAAAGTACTCGAGCCTCTTGTAAATTGAAGCTATCGCGCATAGCTATGCTACCCTTGAGTCCCAAATCAGCCAATGCTAAAACTTCAAATGGCCCTAACGGTGCATCCTATACCTATCAAAGT
This sequence comes from Clusia tigrina, assembly GCA_920105625.2. NCBI lineage: Eukaryota > Metazoa > Arthropoda > Insecta > Diptera > Clusiidae > Clusia > Clusia tigrina. Next base: position 212,802,947 of record OV050030.1, read on the forward strand.
TTGCAACAATCAATTGCTTGCAACTTTTTACGGGAGCGTCATAAAACCTTGAAATTTTGTGACAATAAAGTACCCGAGCCTCTTATCAATTTAAGCTATCGCTCATAGCTATGCTACCCTTGAGTCCCAAATCAAACACTGATCAAACTTCAAATGGCCCTAACTTCTATACGGTGCGTCCCATACCTATCAAAGTTTGCAAGATACAAATGCTTGTAACTTTTTACTGGAGCTTAATAAAATCTTGAAATTTTGCGACAATAAAGTACTCGAGCCTCTTATCAATTTAAGCTATCGCTCATAGCTATGCTACCCTTGAGTTCCAAATCAAACACTGATAAAACTTCAAATGGCCCTAACTTCTATACAGTGCGTCCTATACCTATCAAAGTTTGCAAGGATCAAATGCTTGTAACTATTTACTGGAGCTTAATAAAATCTTGAAATTTTGTGACAATAAAGTACTCGAGACTCTTACCAATTTAAGCTATCGCTCATAGCTATGCTACGCTTGAGTCCCAAATCAAACACTGATAAAACTTCAAATGGCCCTAACTTCTATACGGTGCGTCCCATACCTACCAAAGTTTGCAAGAATCAAATGCTTGTAACTTTTTACTGGAGCTTAATAAAATCTTGAAATTTTGCGACAATAAAGTACTCCAGCCTCTTATCAATTTAAGCTATCGCTCATAGCCATGCTACCCTTGAGTTCCCAATTCAAACACTGATAAAACTTCAAATGGCCCTAACTTCTATACAGTGCATCCTACACCTATCAAAGTTTGCAACGATCAAATCCTTGCAACTTTTTACTGGAGCGTCATAAAACCTTGAAATTTGGTGACAATAAAGTACTCGAGCCTCTTATCAATTTAAGCTATCGCTCATAGCGATGCTACCCTTGAGTCCCAAATCAAGCACTGATAATATTTCAAAAGGCCCTAACTTCTATACGGTGCGTCCTATGCCTATCAAAGTTTGCCAGAATCAAATGCTTGTAACTTTTTACTGGAGCTTAATAAAATCTTCAAATTTTGTGACAATAAAGTACTCGAGCCTCTTATCAATTTAAGGTATCGCTCATAGCTATGCTACCCTTGAGTCCCAAATCAAACACTGATAATATTTCAAATGGCCCTAACTTTTATACGGTGCGTCCTATACCTATCAAAGTTTGCAAGAATCAAATGCTTGTAACTATTTACTGGAGCTTAATAAAATCTTGAAATTTTGTGACAATAAAGTACTCGAGACTCTTACCAATTTAAGCTATCGCTCATAGCTATGCTACGCTTGAGTCCCAAATCAAACACTGATAAAACTTCAAATGGCCCTAACTTCTATACGGTGCGTCCCATACCTACCAAAGTTTGCAAGAATCAAATGCTTGTAACTTTTTACTGGAGCTTAATAAAATCTTGAAATTTTGCGACAATAAAGTACTCCAGCCTCTTATCAATTTAAGCTATCGCTCATAGCCATGCTACCCTTGAGTTCCAAATCAAACACTGATAAAACTTCAAATGGCCCTAACTTCTATACAGTGCATCCTACACCTATCAACGTTTGCAACGATCAAATGCTTGCAACTTTTTACTGGAGCGTCATAAAACCTTGAAATTTGGTGACAATAAAGTACTCGAGCCTCTTATCAATTTAAGCTATCGCTCATAGCGAAGCTACCCTTGAGTCACAAATAAAACACTGATAAAACTTCAAATGACCCTAACTTATATAAGGTGCTACCTATACCTATCAAAGTTTGCAACAATCAAATGCTTGTAACTTTTTACTGGAGCTTAATAAAATCTTGAAATTTTGCGACAATAAAGTACTCGAGCCTCTTACCAATTTAAGCTATCGCTCATAGCTATGCTACCCTTGAGTCCCAAATCAAACACTGATCAAACTTCAAATGGCCCTAACTTCTATACGGTGCGTCCTATACCTATCAAAGTTTGCAACAATCAAATGCTTGTAACTTTTTACTGGAGCTTAATAAAATCTTGAAATTTTGCGACAATAAAGTACTCGAGCCTCTTATCAATTTAAGCTATCGCTCATAGCTATGCTACCCTTGAGTCCCAAATCAAACACTGATAAAACTTCAAATGGCCCTAACTTCTATACGGTGCGTCCTATACCTATCAAAGTTTGCAACGATCAAATGCTTGCAACTTTTTACTGGAGCGTCATAAAACCTTGAAATTTGGTGACAATAAAGTACTCGAGCCTCTTATCAATTTAAGCTATCGCTCATAGCTGTGCTACCCTTGAGTCCCAAATCAAACACTGATAAAACTTCAAATGGCCCTAACTTCTATACGGTGCGTCCTATACCTATCAAAGTTTGCAACAATCAAATGCTTGTAACTTTTTACTGGAGCTTAATAAAATCTTGAAATTTTGCGACAATAAAGTACTCGAGCCTCTTATCAATTTAAGCTATCGCTCATAGCTATGCTACCCTTGAGTCGCAAATCAAACACTGATAAAACTTCAAATGGCCCTAACTTCTATACAGTGCGTCCCATACCTATCAAAGTTTGCAAGAATCAAGTGCTTGTAACTTTTTACTGGAGCTTAATAAAATCTTGAAATTTTACGACAATAAAGTACTCGAGCCTCTTATCAATTTAAGCTATCGCTCATAGCTATGCTACCCTTGAGTTCCAAATCAAACACTGATAAAACTTCAAATGGCCCTAACTTCTATACAGTGCGTCCTACATCTATCAAAGTTTGCAACGATCAAATGCTTGCAACTTTTTACTGGAGCGTCATAAAACCTTGAAATTTGGTGATAATAAAGTACTCGAGCCTCTTATCAATTTAAGCTATCGCTCATAGCTATGCTACCCTTGAGTCCCAAATCAAACACTGATAAAACTTCAAATGGCCCTAACTTCTATACGGTGCGTCCTATACCTATCAAAGTTTGCAACAATCAAATGCTTGTAACTTTTTACTGGAGCGTCATAAAATCTTCAAATTTTGTGACATTAAAGCACTCGAGCCTCTTATCAATTTAAGCTATCGCTCATAGCTATGCTACCCTTGAGTCCCAAATCAAACAATGCTAAAACTTCAAATGGCCCTAACTTCTATACGGTACGTCCTATACCTATCAAAGTTTGCAACAAGCAAATTCTTGTAACTTTTTACTGGAGCGTCATAAAATCTTGAAATTTTGCGACAATAAAGTACTCGAGCCTCTTGTAAATTTAAGCTATCGCGCATAGCTATGCTACCCTTGAGTCCCAAATCAGCCAATGCTAAAACTTCAAATGGCCCTAACGGTGCGTCCTATACCTATCAAAGTTTGCAACAATCAATTGCTTGCAACTTTTTACGGGAGCGTCATAAAACCTTGAAATTTTGTGACAATAAAGTACTCGAGCCTCTTATCAATCTAAGCTATCGCTCATAGGTATGCTACCCTTGTGTTCCCAATCAAACCTAATAAAACTTCAAATGGCCCTAACTTCTATACGGTGCGTCCTACCCTATCAAACTTTGCAACATTCAAATGCTTGTAACTTTTTACTGGAGCGTCATAAAACCTTGAAATTTGGTGGCAATAAAGTACCGGAGCCTCTTATCAATTTAAGCTATCGCTCATAGCTATGCTACCCTTGAGTCCCAAATCAAACACTGATCAAACTTCAAATGGCCCTAACTTCTATACGGTGTGTCCCATATCAAAGTTTGCAAGAATCAAATGCTTGTAACTTTTTACTGGAGCTTAATAAAATCTTGAAATTTTGCGACAATAAAGTACTCGAGCCTCTTATCAATTTAAGCTATCGCTCATAGCTATGCTACCCTTGAGTTCCAAATCAAACACTGATAAAACTTCAAATGGCCCTAACTTCTATACAGTGCGTCCTACACCTATCAAAGTTTGCAAGGATCAAATGCTTGCAACTTTTTACTGGAGCGTCATAAATCCTTGAAATTTGGTGACAATAAAGTACTCGAGCCTCTTATCAATTTAAGTTCTCGCTCATAGCTATGCTACCCTTGAGTCCCAAATCAAACACTGATAATATTTCAAATGGCCCTAACTTCTATACGGTGCGTCCTATACCTATCAAAGTTTGCAAGAATCAAATGCTTATAACTTTTTACTGGAGCTTAATAAAATCTTCAAATTTTGTGACAATAAAGTACTCGAGCCTCTTATCAATTTAAGGTATCGCTCATAGCTATGCTACCCTTGAGTCCCAAATCAAACACTGATAATATTTCAAATGGCCCTAACTTTTATACGGTGCGTCCTATACCTATCAAAGTTTGCAAGAATCAAATGCTTGTAACTATTTACTGGAGCTTAATAAAATCTTGAAATTTTGTGACAATAAAGTACTCGAGCCTCTTACCAATTTAAGCTATCGCTCATAGCTATGCTACGCTTGAGTCCCAAATCAAACACTGATAAAACTTCAAATGGCCCTAACTTTTATACGGTGCGTCCCATACCTACCAAAGTTTGCAAGAATCAAATGCTTGTAACTTTTTACTGGAGCTTAATAAAATCTTGAAATTTTGCGACAATAAAGTACTCCAGCCTCTTATCAATTTAAGCTATCGCTCATAGCCATGCTACCCTTGAGTTCCAAATCAAACACTGATAAAACTTCAAATGGCCCTAACTTCTATACAGTGCATCCTATACCTATCAAAGTTTGCAACAAGCAAATGCTTGTAACTTTTTACTGGAGCGTCATAAAATCTTGAAATTTTGCGACAATAAAGTACTCGAGCCTCTTGTAAATTTAAGCTATCGCTCATAGCTATGCTACCCTTGAGTCCCAAATCAAACACTGATCAAACTTCAAATGGCCCATCCTTCTATACGGTGTGTCCCATATCTATCAAAGTTTGCAAGAATCAAATGCTTGTAACTTTTTACTGGAGCTTAATAAAATCTTGAAATTTTGCGACAATAAAGTACTCGAGCCTCTTATCAATTTAAGCTATCGCTCATAGCTATGCTACCCTTGAGTTCCAAATCAAACACTGATAAAACTTCAAATGGCCCTAACTTCTATACAGTGTGTCCTACACCTATCAAAGTTTGCAAGGATCAAATGCTTGCAACTTTTTACTGGAGCGTCATAAATCCTTGAAATTTGGTGACAATAAAGTACTCGAGCCTCTTATCAATTTAAGTTCTCGCTCATAGCTATGCTACCCTTGAGTCCCAAATCAAACACTGATAATATTTCAAATGGCCCTAACTTCTATACGGTGCGTCCTATACCTATCAAAGTTTGCAAGAATCAAATGCTTGTAACTTTTTACTGGAGCTTAATAAAATCTTCAAATTTTGTGACAATAAAGTACTCGAGCCTCTTATCAATTTAAAGTATCGCTCATAGCTATGCTACCCTTGAGTCCCAAATCAAACACTGATAATATTTCAAATGGCCCTAACTTTTATACGGTGCGTCCTATACCTATCAAAGTTTGCAAGAATCAAATGCTTGTAACTATTTACTGGAGCTTAATAAAATCTTGAAATTTTGTGACAATAAAGTACTCGAGCCTCTTACCAATTTAAGCTATCGCTCATAGCTATGCTACGCTTGAGTCCCAAATCAAACACTGATAAAACTTCAAATGGCCCTAACTTCTATACAGTGCATCCTACACCTATCAAAGTTTGCAACGATCAAATGCTTGCAACTTTTTACTGGAGCGTCATAAAACCTTGAAATTTGGTGACAATAAAGTACTCGAGCCTCTTATCAATTTAAGCTATCGCTCATAGCTATGCTACCCTTGAGTCCCAAATCAAACCCTGATAATATCTCAAATGGCCCTAACTTCTATACGGTGCATCCTATACCTATCAAAGTTTGCAAGAATCAAATGCTTGTAACTTTTTACTGGAGCTTAATAAAATCTTGAAATTTTGTGACAATAAAGTACTCGAGCCTCTTATCAATTTAAGCTATCGCTCATAGCTATGCTACCCTTGAGTCCCAAATCAAACACTGATAAAACTTCAAATGACACTAACTTCTATAAGGTGCGACCTATACCTATCAAAGTTTGCAACAATCAAATGCTTGTAACTTTTTACTGGAGCTTAATAAAATATTGAAATTTTGCGACAATAAAGTACTCGAGCCTCTTATCAATTTAAGCTATCGCTCATAGCTATGCTACCCTTGAGTTCCAAATCAAACACTGATAAAACTTCAAATGGCCCTAACTTCTATACGGTGCGTCCTTCACCTATGAAACTTTGCAACATTCAAATGCTTGTAACTTTTTACTGGAGCGTCATACAACCTTGAAATTTGGTGACAATAAAGTACTCGAGCCTCTTATCAATTCAAGCTATCGCTCATAGCTATGCTACCCTTGAGTCCCAAATCAAACACTGATAAGACTTCAAATGACCCTAACTTCTATACGGTGCGTCCTATACCTATCAAAGTTCGCAACAATCAAATGCTTGTAACTTTTTACTGGAGCTTAATAAAATCTTGAAATTTTGCGACAATAAAGTACTCGAGCCTCTTATCAATTTAAGCTATCGCTCATAGCTATGCAACCCTTGAGTTCCAAATCAAAGCCAGATAAAACTTCAAATGGCCCTAACTTCTATACAGTGCGTCCTCCACCTATCAAAGTTTGCAAGAATCAAATGCTGGTAACTTTTTACTGGAGCTTAATAAAATCTTGAAATTTTGTGACCATAAAGTACTCGAGCCTCTTATCAATTTAAGCTATCGCTCATAGCTATGCTACCCTTGCGTCCTAAATCAAACACTGATAAAACTTCAAATGGCCCTAACTTCTATACGGTGCGTCTTATACCTATCAAAGTTTGCAAGAATCAAATGTTTGTAACTTTTTACTGGAGCTTAATAAAATCTTGAAATTTTGTGACAATAAAGTACTCGAGCCTCTTATCAATTTAAGCTATCGCTCATAGCTATGCTACCCTTGAGTCCCAAATCAAACCCTGATAATATCTCAAATGGCCCTAACTTCTATACGGTGCGTCCTATACCTATCAAAGTTTGCAAGAATCAAATGCTTGTAACTTTTTACTGGAGCTTAATAAAATCTTGAAATTTTGTGACAATAAAGTACTCGAGCCTCTTATCAATTTAAGCTATCGCTCATAGCTATGCTACCCTTGAGTCCCAAATCAAACACTGATAAAACTTCAAATGACACTAACTTCTATAAGGTGCGACCTATACCTATCAAAGTTTGCAACAATCAAATGCTTGTAACTTTTTACTGGAGCTTAATAAAATCTTGAAATTTTGCGACAATAAAGTACTCGAGCCTCTTATCAATTTAAGCTATCGCTCATAGCTATGCTACCCTTGAGTTCCAAATCAAACACTGATAAAACTTCAAATGGCCCTAACTTCTATACGGTGCGTCCTTCACCTATGAAACTTTGCAACATTCAAATGCTTGTAACTTTTTACTGGAGCGTCATACAACCTTGAAATTTGGTGACAATAAAGTACTCGAGCCTCTTATCAATTCAAGCTATCGCTCATAGCTATGCTACCCTTGAGTCCCAAATCAAACACTGATAAGACTTCAAATGACCCTAACTTCTATACGGTGCGTCCTATACCTATCAAAGTTCGCAACAATCAAATGCTTGTAACTTTTTACTGGAGCTTAATAAAATCTTGAAATTTTGCGACAATAAAGTACTCGAGCCTCTTATCAATTTAAGCTATCGCTCATAGCTATGCAACCCTTGAGTTCCAAATCAAAGCCAGATAAAACTTCAAATGGCCCTAACTTCTATACAGTGCGTCCTCCACCTATCAAAGTTTGCAAGAATCAAATGCTGGTAACTTTTTACTGGAGCTTAATAAAATCTTGAAATTTTGTGACCATAAAGTACTCGAGCCTCTTATCAATTTAAGCTATCGCTCATAGCTATGCTACCCTTGCGTCCTAAATCAAACACTGATAAAACTTCAAATGGCCCTAACTTCTATACGGTGCGTCTTATACCTATCAAAGTTTGCAAGAATCAAATGTTTGTAACTTTTTACTGGAGCTTAATAAAATCTTGAAATTTTGCGACAATAAAGTACTCGAGCCTCTTATCAATTTAAGCTATCGCTCATAGCTATGCTACCCTTGAGTTCCAAATCAAACACTGATAAAACTTCAAATGGCCCTAACTTCTATACAGTGCGTCCTACACCTATCAAACTTTGCAACATTCAAATGATTGTAACTTTTTACTGGAGCGTCATACAACCTTGAAATTTGGTGACAATAAAGTACTCGAGCCTCTTATCAATTCAAGCTATCGCTCATAGCTATGCTACCCTTGAGTCCCAAATCAAACACTGATAAGACTTCAAATGATCCTAACTTCTATACGGTGCGTCCTACACCTATCAAACTTTGCAACATTCAAATGCTTGTAACTTTTTACTGGAGCGTCATACAACCTTGAAATTTGGTGACAATAAAGTACTCGAGCCTCTTATCAATTCAAGCTATCGCTCATAGCTATGCTACCCTTGAGTCCCAAATCAAACACTGATAAAATTTCAAATGACCCCTAACTTCTATACGGTGCGTCCTACACCTATCAAAGTTTGTAACAATCAAATGCTTGTAACTTTTTACTGGAGCTTAATAAAATCTTGAAATTTTGCGACAATAAAGTACTTGAGCCTCTTATCAATTTAAGCTATCGCTCATAGCTATGCTACCCTTGAGTTCCAAATCAAACACTGATAAAACTTCAAATGACCCTAACTTCTGTACGGTGCGTCCTACACCTATCAAAGTTTGCAACGATCAAATGCTTGCAACTTTTTACTGGAGCGTCATAAAACCTTGAAATTTGGTGAAAATAAAGTACTCGAGCCTCTTATCAATTTAAGCTATCGCTCATAGCTATGCTACCCTTGACTCCCAAATCAAACACTGATAATATTTCAAATGGCCCTAACTTCTATACGGTGCGTCCTACACCTATCAAACTTTGCAACATTCAAATGCTTGTAACTTTTTACTGGAGCGTCATACAACCTTGAAATTTGGTGACAATAAAGTACTCGAGCCTCTTATCAATTCAAGCTATCGCTCATAGCTATGCTTCCCTTGAGTCCCAAATCAAACACTGATAAAACTTCAAATGACCCTAGCTTCTATACGGTGCGTCCCATACCTATCAAAGTTTGCAAGAATCAAATGCTTGTAACTTTTTACTGGAGCGTCATAAAACCTTGAAATTTGGTGACAATAAAGTACTAGAGCCTCTTATCAATTTAAGCTATCGCTCATAGCTATGCTACCCTTGAGTCCAAAATCAAACACTGATAAAACTTCAAATGGCCCTAACTTCTATACAGTGCGTCCTACACCTATCAAAGTTTGCAACGATCAAATGCTTGCAACTTTTTGCTGGAGCGTCATAAAACCTTGAAATTTGGTGACAATAAAGTACTCGAGCCTCTTATCAATTTAAGCTATCGCTAATAGCTATGCTACCCTTGAGTCCCAAATCAAACACTGATAAAACTTCAAATGGCCCTAACTTCTATACGGTGCGTCCTACACCTATCAAAATTTGCAACATTCAAATGCTTGTAACTTTTTACTATAGCGTCATACAACCTTGAAATTTGGTGACAATAAAGTACTCGAGCCTCTTATCAATTTAAGCAATCACTCATAGCTATGCTACCCTTGAGACCCAATCAAACACTGATAATATTTCAAATGGCCCTAACTTCTATACGGTGCGTCCTACAATTATCACACTTTGCAACATTCAAATGCTTGTAACTTTTTACTATAGCGTCATACAACCATGAAATTTGGTGACAATAAAGTACTCGAGCCTCTTATCAATTCAAGCTATCGCTCATAGCTCTGCTACCCTTGAGTCCCAAATCAAACACTGATAAAACTTCAAATGACCCTAACTTCTATACGGTGCGTCCTATACCTATCAAAGTTTGCAACAATCAAACGCTTGTAACTTTTTACTGGAGCTTAACAAAATCTTGAAATTTTGTGGCAATAAAGTACTCGATCCTCTTATCAATTCAAGCTATCGCTCATAGCTATGCTACCCTTGAGTCCCAAATCAAACACTGATAAAACTTCAAATGACCCCTAACTTCTATACGGTGCGTCCTACACCTATCAAAGTTTGTAACAATCAAATGCTTGTAACTTTTTACTGGAGCTTAATAAAATCTTGAAATTTTGCGACAATAAAGTACTTGAGCCTCTTATCAATTTAAGCTATCGCTCATAGCTATGCTACCCTTGAGTCCCAAATCAAACACTGATAATATTTCAAATGGCCCTAACTTCTATACGGTGCGTCCCATACCTATCAAAGTTTGCAAGAATCAAATGCTTGTAACTTTTTACTGGAGCTTAATAAAATCTTGAAATTTTGCGACAATAAAGTACTCGAGCCTCTTATCAATTTAAGCTATCGCTCATAGCTATGCTACCCTTGAGTTCCAAATCAAACACTGATAAAACTTCAAATGACCCTAACTTCTGTACGGTGCGTCCTACACCTATCAAAGTTTGCAACGATCAAATGCTTGCAACTTTTTACTGGAGCGTCATAAAACCTTGAAATTTGGTGAAAATAAAGTACTCGAGCCTCTTATCAATTTAAGCTATCGCTCATAGCTATGCTACCCTTGACTCCCAAATCAAACACTGATAATATTTCAAATGGCCCTAACTTCTATACGGTGCGTCCTACACCTATCAAACTTTGCAACATTCAAATGCTTGTAACTTTTTACTGGAGCGTCATACAACCTTGAAATTTGGTGACAATAAAGTACTCGAGCCTCTTATCAATTCAAGCTATCGCTCATAGCTATGCTTCTCTTGAGTCCCAAATCAAACACTGATAAAACTTCAAATGACCCTAGCTTCTATACGGTGCGTCCCATACCTATCAAAGTTTGCAAGAATCAAATGCTTGTAACTTTTTACTGGAGCGTCATAAAACCTTGAAATTTGGTGACAATAAAGTACTAGAGCCTCTTATCAATTTAAGCTATCGCTCATAGCTATGCTACCCTTGAGTCCAAAATCAAACACTGATAAAACTTCAAATGGCCCTAACTTCTATACAGTGCGTCCTACACCTATCAAAGTTTGCAACGATCAAATGCTTGCAACTTTTTGCTGGAGCGTCATAAAACCTTGAAATTTGGTGACAATAAAGTACTCGAGCCTCTTATCAATTTAAGCTATCGCTAATAGCTATGCTACCCTTGAGTCCCAAATCAAACACTGATAAAACTTCAAATGGCCCTAACTTCTATACGGTGCGTCCTACACCTATCAAAATTTGCAACATTCAAATGCTTGTAACTTTTTACTATAGCGTCATACAACCTTGAAATTTGGTGACAATAAAGTACTCGAACCTCTTATCAATTTAAGCAATCACTCATAGCTATGCTACCCTTGAGCCCCAATCAAACACTGATAATATTTCAAATGACCCTAACTTCTATACGGTGCGTCCTACAATTATCACACTTTGCAACATTCAAATGCTTGTAACTTTTTACTATAGCGTCATACAACCATGAAATTTGGTGACAATAAAGTACTCGAGCCTCTTATCAATTCAAGCTATCGCTCATAGCTCTGCTACCCTTGAGTCCCAAATCAAACACTGATAAAACTTCAAATGACCCTAACTTCTATACGGTGCGTCCTATACCTATCAAAGTTTGCAACAATCAAACGCTTGTAACTTTTTACTGGAGCTTAACAAAATCTTGAAATTTTGTGGCAATAAAGTACTCGATCCTCTTATCAATTTAAGCTATCGCTCATAGCTATGGTACCCTTGAGTCCCAAATCCAACACTGATAAAACTTCAAATTGCCCTAACTTCTATACTGTGCGTCCTACACCTATCAAACTTTGCAACATTCAATTGCTTGTAACTCTTTACTGGAGCGTCATACAACCTTGAAATTTGGTGACAATATAAAACTCGAACCTCTTGTCAATTCAAGCTATCGCTCATAGCTATGCTACCCTTGAGTCCCAAATCAAACACTGATAAAACTTGAAATGGCCCTAACTTCTATACGGTTCGTCATATGCCTATCAAAGTTTGCAACAATCAAACGCTTGTAACTTTTTCTGGAGCTTAACAAAATCTTGAAATTTTGCGACAATAAAGTACTCGAGCCTCTTATCAATTTAATCTATCGCTCATAGCTATGCTACCCTTGAGTTCCAAATCAAACACTGATAAAACTTCAAATGGCCCTAACTTCTATACGGTGCGTCCTACACCTATCAAACTTTGCAACTTTCAAATGCTTGTAACTTTTTACTGGAGCGTCATAAAACCTTGAAATTTGGTGACAATAAAGTACTCGAGCCTCTTATCAATTTAAGCTATCGCTCATAGCTATGCTACCCTTGAGTTCCAAATCAAACCTGATAAAACTTCAAGTTGCCCTAACTTCTATACTGTGCGTCCTACACCTATCAAACTTTGCAACATTCAATTGCTTGTAACTCTTTACTGGAGCGTCATACAACCTTGAAATTTGGTGACTATAAGGTATTCGAGCCTCTTATGGATTTAAGCAATCGCTCATAGCTATGCTACCCTTGAGAACCAAATCAAACACTGATAAAGCTTCAAATAGCCCTAACTTCTATACGGTGCGTCCTATACCTATCAAAGTTTGCAAGAATCAAATGCTTGTAACTTTTTAATGGAGCTTAATAAAAGCTTGAAATTTTGTGACAATAAAGTACTCGAGCCTCTTGTCAAGTCAAGCTATCGCTCATAGCTATGCTACCCTTGAGTTCCAAATCAAACCTGATAAGACTTCAAATGGCCCTAACTTCTATACGGTGCGTCCTACACCTATCAAACTTTGCAACTTTTAAATGCTTGTAACTTTTTACTGGAGCGTCATAAAACCTTGAAATTTGGTGACAATAAAGTACTCGAGCCTCTTATCAATTTAAGCAATGCTACCCTTGAGTCCCAAATCAAACACTGATAAAACTTCAAATGGCCCTAACTTCTATACGGTGCGTCCTATACCTTCAAAGTTTGCAAGAATCAAATGCTTGTAACTTTGTACTGGAGCGTCATAAAATCTTGAAATTTTGTGAGAATAAAGCACTGGAGCCTCTTATCAATTTAAGCTATCGCTTATAGCTATGCTACCCTTGAGTCCCAAATCAAACACTGATAAAACTTCAAATAGCCCTAACTTCTATAGTGTGCTTCCTATACCTATCAAAGTTTGCAACAATCAAATGCTTGTAACTTTTTACTGGAGCTTAATAAAATCTTGAAATTTTGTGACAATAAAGCACTGGAGCCTCTTATCAATTTAAGCTATCGCTAATAGCTATGCTACCCTTGAGTTCCAAATCAAACACTGATAAAACTTCAAATGGCCCTAACTTCTATACAGTGCGTCCTAGATCTATCAAAGTTTGCAAGGATCAAATGCTTGCAACTTTTTACTGGAGCGTCATAAATCCTTGAAATTTGGTGACAATAAAGTACTCGAGCCTCTTATCAATTTAAGCTCTCGCTCATAGCTATGCTACCCTTGAGTCCCAAATCAAACACTGATAAAACTTCAAATGACCCTAACTTCTATACGGTGCGTCCTATACCTATCAAAGTTTGCAACAATCAAACGCTTGTAACTTTTTACTGGAGCTTAACAAAATCTTGAAATTTTGCGACAATAAAGTACTCGAGCCTCTTATCAATTTAATCTATCGCTCATAGCTATGCTACCCTTGAGTTCCAAATCAAACACTGATAAAACTTCAAATGGCCCTCACTTCTATACGGTGCGTCCTACACCTATCAAACTTTGCAACTTTCAAATGCTTGTAACTTTTTTCTGGAGCGTCATAAAACCTTGAAATTTGGTGACAATAAAGTACTCGAGCCTCTTATCAATTTAAGCTATCGCTCATAGCTATGCTACCCTTGAGTTCCAAATCAAACCTGATAAAACTTCAAATGGCCCTAACTTCTATACTGTGCGTCCTACACCTATCAAACTTTGCAACATTCAATTGCTTCTAACTCTTTACTGGAGCGTCATACAACCTTGAAATTTGGTGACAATAAAAAACTCGAACCTCTTGTCAATTCAAGCTATCGCTCATAGCTATGCTACCCTTGAGTCCCAAATCAAACACTGATAAAACTTCAAATGGCCCTAACTTCTATACGGTTCCTCATATGCTTATCAAAGTTTGCAACAATCAAATGCTTGTAATTTTTAACTGGAGCTTTATAAAATCTTGAAATTTTGTGGCAATAAAGTACTCGATCCTCTTATCAATTTAAGCTATCGCTCATAGCTATGGTACCCTTGAGTCCCAAATCAAACACTGATAAAACTTCAAATGGCCCTAACTTCTATACGGTGCGCCCTACACCTATCAAAATTTGCAACATTCAAATGCTTGTAACTTTTTACTGGAACGTCATAAAACCTTGAAATTTGGTGACTATAAAGTACTCGAGCCTCTTATCAATTTAAGCAATGCTACCCTTGAGTCCCAAATGAAACACTGATAAAACTTCAAATGGCCCTAACTTCTATACGGTGCGTCCTATACCTTCAAAGTTTGCAAGAATCAAATGCTTGTAACTTTGTACTGGAGCGTCATAAAATCTTGAAATTTTGTGAGAATAAAGCACTGGAGCCTCTTATCAATTTAAGCTATCGCTAATAGCTATGCTACCCTTGAGTCCCAAATCAAACACTGATAAAACTTCAAATAGCCCTAACTTCTATAGTGTGCATCCTATACCTATCAAAGTTTGCAACAATCAAATGCTTGTAACTTTTTACTGGAGCTTAATAAAATCTTGAAATTTTGTGACAATAAAGTAATCGAGCTTCTTATCAATTTAAGCTATCGCTCATAGCTATGCTACCCTTGAGTCCCAAATGAAATACTGATAAAACTTCAAATGGCCCTAACTTCTATACGGTGCGTCCTACACCTTTCAAATTTGCAACATTCAAATGCTTGTAACTTTTTACTGGAGCGTCATAAAACCTTGAAATTTGGTGACAATAAAGTACTCGAGCCTCTTATCAATTTAAGCTATCGCTCATAGCTATGCTACCCTTGAGTCCCAAATCAAACACTGATAAAACTTCAAATGGCCCTAACTTCTATACGGTGCGTCCTATACCTATCAAAGTTTGCAACAATCAAACGCTTGTAACTTTTTACTGGAGCTTAACAAAATCTTGAAATTTTGCGACAATAAAGTACTCGAGCCTCTTATCAATTTAATCTATCGCTCATAGCTATGCTACCCTTGAGTTCCAAATCAAACACTGATAAAACTTCAAATGGCCCTCACTTCTATACGGTGCGTCCTACACCTATCAAACTTTGCAACTTTCAAATGCTTGTAACTTTTTACTGGAGCGTCATAAAACCTTGAAATTTGGTGACAATAAAGTACTCGAGCCTCTTATCAATTTAAGCTATCGCTCATAGCTATGCTACCCTTGAGTTCCAAATCAAACCTGATAAAACTTCAAATGGCCCTAACTTCTATACTGTGCGTCCTACACCTATCAAACTTTGCAACATTCAAATGATTGTAACTTTTTACTGGAACGTCATAAAACCTTGAAATTTGGTGACTATAAGGTATTCGAGCCTCTTATGGATTTAAGCAATCGCTCATAGCTATGCTACCCTTGAGAACCAAATCAAACACTGATAAAGCTTCAAATAGCCCAAACTTCTATACGGTGCGTCCTATACCTATCAAAGTTTGCAAGAATCAAATGCTTGTAACTTTTTAATGGAGCTTAATAAAAGCTTCCTACATCTATCAAAGTTTGCAAGGATCAAATGCTTGCAACTTTTTACTGGAGCGTCATAAATCCTTGAAATTTGGTGACAATAAAGTACTCGAGCCTCTTATCAATTTAAGCTCTCGCTCATAGCTATGCTACCCTTGAGTCCCAAATCAAACACTGATAAAACTTCAAATGACCCTAACTTCTATACGGTGCGTCCTATACCTATCAAAGTTTGCAACAATCAAACGCTTGTAACTTTTTACTGGAGCTTAACAAAATCTTGAAATTTTGCGACAATAAAGTACTCGAGCCTCTTATCAATTTAATCTATCGCTCATAGCTATGCTACCCTTGAGTTCCAAATCAAACACTGATAAAACTTCAAATGGCCCTCACTTCTATACGGTGCGTCCTACACCTATCAAACTTTGCAACTTTCAAATGCTTGTAACTTTTTACTGGAGCGTCATAAAACCTTGAAATTTGGTGACAATAAAGTACTCGAGCCTCTTATCAATTTAAGCTATCGCTCATAGCTATGCTACCCTTGAGTTCCAAATCAAACCTGATAAAACTTCAAATGGCCCTAACTTCTATACTGTGCGTCCTACACCTATCAAACTTTGCAACATTCAATTGCTTGTAACTCTTTACTGGAGCGTCATACAACCTTGAAATTTGGTGACAATAAAAAACTCGAACCTCTTGTCAATTCAAGCTATCGCTCATAGCTATGCTACCCTTGAGTCCCAAATCAAACACTGATAAAACTTCAAATGGCCCTAACTTCTATACGGTTCCTCATATGCTTATCAAAGTTTGCAACAATCAAATGCTTGTAATTTTTAACTGGAGCTTAATAAAATCTTGAAATTTTGTGGCAATAAAGTACTCGATCCTCTTATCAATTTAAGCTATCGCTCATAGCTATGGTACCCTTGAGTCCCAAATCCAACACTGATAAAACTTCAAATGGCCCTAACTTCTATACGGTGCGCCCTACACCTATCAAAATTTGCAACATTCAAATGCTTGTAACTTTTTACTGGAACGTCATAAAACCTTGAAATTTGGTGACTATAAGGTATTCGAGCCTCTTATGAATTTAAGCAATCGCTCATAGCTATGCTACCCTTGAGAACCAAATCAAACACTGATAAAACTTCAAATAGCCCTAACTTCTATACGGTGCGTCCTATACCTATCAAAGTTTGCAAGAATCAAATGCTTGTAACTTTTTAATGGAGCTTAATAAAAGCTTGAAATTTTGTGACAATAAAGTACTCGAGCCTCTTGTCAAGTCAAGCTATCGCTCATAGCTATGCTGCCCTTGAGTTCCAAATCAAACCTGATAAGACTTCAAATGGCCCTAACTTCTATACGGTGCGTCCTACACCTATCAAACTTTGCAACTTTTAAATGCTTGTAACTTTTTACTGGAGCGTCATAGAACCTTGAAATTTGGTGACAATAAAGTACTCGAGCCTCTTATCAATTTAAGCAATGCTACCCTTGAGTCCCAAATGAAACACTGATAAAACTTCAAATGGCCCTAACTTCTATACGGTGCGTCCTATACCTTCAAAGTTTGCAAGAATCAAATGCTTGTAACTTTGTACTGGAGCGTCATAAAATCTTGAAATTTTGTGAGAATAAAGCACTGGAGCCTCTTATCAATTTAAGCTATCGCTAATAGCTATGCTACCCTTGAGTCCCAAATCAAACACTGATAAAACTTCAAATAGCCCTAACTTCTATAGTGTGCATCCTATACCTATCAAAGTTTGCAACAATCAAATGCTTGTAACTTTTTACTGGAGCTTAATAAAATCTTGAAATTTTGTGACAATAAAGTAATCGAGCTTCTTATCAATTTAAGCTATCGCTCATAGCTATGCTACCCTTGAGTCCCAAATGAAATACTGATAAAACTTCAAATGGCCCTAACTTCTATACGGTGCGTCCTACACCTTTCAAATTTGCAACATTCAAATGCTTGTAACTTTTTACTGGAGCGTCATAAAACCTTGAAATTTGGTGACAATAAAGTACTCGAGCCTCTTATCAATTTAAGCTATCGCTCATAGCTATGCTACCCTTGAGTCCCAAATCAAACACTGATAAAACTTCAAATGGCCCTAACTTCTATACGGTGCGTCCTATACCTATCAAAGTTTGCAACAATCAAACGCTTGTAACTTTTTACTGGAGCTTAACAAAATCTTGAAATTTTGCGACAATAAAGTACTCGAGCCTCTTATCAATTTAATCTATCGCTCATAGCTATGCTACCCTTGAGTTCCAAATCAAACACTGATAAAACTTCAAATGGCCCTCACTTCTATACGGTGCGTCCTACACCTATCAAACTTTGCAACTTTCAAATGCTTGTAACTTTTTACTGGAGCGTCATAAAACCTTGAAATTTGGTGACAATAAAGTACTCGAGCCTCTTATCAATTTAAGCTATCGCTCATAGCTATGCTACCCTTGAGTTCCAAATCAAACCTGATAAAACTTTAAATGGCCCTAACTTCTATACTGTGCGTCCTACACCTATCAAACTTTGCAACATTCAATTGCTTGTAACTCTTTACTGGAGCGTCATACAACCTTGAAATTTGGTGACAATAAAAAACTCGAACCTCTTGTCAATTCAAGCTATCGCTCATAGCTATGCTACCCTTGAGTCCCAAATCAAACACTGATAAAACTTCAAATGGCCCTAACTTCTATACGGTTCGTCATATGCCTATCAAAGTTTGCAACAATCAAATGCTTGTAATTTTTAACTGGAGCTTAATAAAATCTTGAAATTTTGTGGCAATAAAGTACTCGATCCTCTTATCAATTTAAACTATCGCTCATAGCTATGGTACCCTTGAGTCCCAAATCCAACACTGATAAAACTTCAAATGGCCCTAACTTCTATACGGTGCGTCCTACACCTATCAAAATTTGCAACATTCAAATGCTTGTAACTTTTTACTGGAACGTCATAAAACCTTGAAATTTGGTGACTATAAGGTATTCGAGCCTCTTATGGATTTAAGCAATCGCTCATAGCTATGCTACCCTTGAGAACCAAATCAAACACTGATAAAACTTCAAATAGCCCTAACTTCTATACGGTGCGTCCTATACCTATCAAAGTTTGCAAGAATCAAATGCTTGTAACTTTTTAATGGAGCTTAATAAAAGCTTGAAATTTTGTGACAATAAAGTACTCGAGCCTCTTGTCAAGTCAAGCTATCGCTCATAGCTATGCTACCCTTGAGTTCCAAATCAAACCTGATAAGACTTCAAATGGCCCTAACTTCTATACGGTGCGTCCTACACCTATCAAACTTTGCAACTTTTAAATGCTTGTAACTTTTTACTGGAGCGTCATAAAACCTTGAAATTTGGTGACAATAAAGTACTCGAGCCTCTTATCAATTTAAGCAATGCTACCCTTGAGTCCCAAATCAAACACTGATAAAACTTCAAATGGCCCTAACTTCTATACGGTGCGTCCTATACCTTCAAAGTTTGCAAGAATCAAATGCTTGTAACTTTGTACTGGAGCGTCATAAAATCTTGAAATTTTGTGAGAATAAAGCACTGGAGCCTCTTATCAATTTAAGCTATCGCTAATAGCTATGCTACCCTTGAGTCCCAAATCAAACACTGATAAAACTTCAAATAGCCCTAACTTCTATAGTGTGCGTCCTATACCTATCAAAGTTTGCAACAATCAAATGCTTGTAACTTTTTACTGGAGCTTAATAAAATCTTGAAATTTTGTGACAATAAAGTAATCGAGCTTCTTATCAATTTAAGCTATCGCTCATAGCTATGCTACCCTTGAGTCCCAAATCAAACACTGATAAAACTTCAAATAGCCCTAACTTCTATAGTGTGCGTCCTATACCTATCAAAGTTTGCAACAATCAAATGCTTGTAACTTTTTACTGGAGCTTAATAAAATCTTGAAATTTTGTGACAATAAAGCACTGGAGCCTCTTATCAATTTAAGCTATCGCTAATAGCTATGCTACCCTTGAGTTCCAAATCAAACACTGATAAAACTTCAAATGGCCCTAACTTCTATACAGTGCGTCCTAGATCTATCAAAGTTTGCAAGGATCAAATGCTTGCAACTTTTTACTGGAGCGTCATAAATCCTTGAAATTTGGTGACAATAAAGTACTCGAGCCTCTTATCAATTTAAGCTCTCGCTCATAGCTATGCTACCCTTGAGTCCCAAATCAAACACTGATAAAACTTCAAATGACCCTAACTTCTATACGGTGCGTCCTATACCTATCAAAGTTTGCAACAATCAAACGCTTGTAACTTTTTACTGGAGCTTAACAAAATCTTGAAATTTTGCGACAATAAAGTACTCGAGCCTCTTATCAATTTAATCTATCGCTCATAGCTATGCTACCCTTGAGTTCCAAATCAAACACTGATAAAACTTCAAATGGCCCTCACTTCTATACGGTGCGTCCTACACCTATCAAACTTTGCAACTTTCAAATGCTTGTAACTTTTTTCTGGAGCGTCATAAAACCTTGAAATTTGGTGACAATAAAGTACTCGAGCCTCTTATCAATTTAAGCTATCGCTCATAGCTATGCTACCCTTGAGTTCCAAATCAAACCTGATAAAACTTCAAATGGCCCTAACTTCTATACTGTGCGTCCTACACCTATCAAACTTTGCAACATTCAATTGCTTCTAACTCTTTACTGGAGCGTCATACAACCTTGAAATTTGGTGACAATAAAAAACTCGAACCTCTTGTCAATTCAAGCTATCGCTCATAGCTATGCTACCCTTGAGTCCCAAATCAAACACTGATAAAACTTCAAATGGCCCTAACTTCTATACGGTTCCTCATATGCTTATCAAAGTTTGCAACAATCAAATGCTTGTAATTTTTAACTGGAGCTTTATAAAATCTTGAAATTTTGTGGCAATAAAGTACTCGATCCTCTTATCAATTTAAGCTATCGCTCATAGCTATGGTACCCTTGAGTCCCAAATCCAACACTGATAAAACTTCAAATGGCCCTAACTTCTATACGGTGCGCCCTACACCTATCAAAATTTGCAACATTCAAATGCTTGTAACTTTTTACTGGAACGTCATAAAACCTTGAAATTTGGTGACAATAAAGTACTCGAGCCTCTTATCAATTTAAGCAATGCTACCCTTGAGTCCCAAATGAAACACTGATAAAACTTCAAATGGCCCTAACTTCTATACGGTGCGTCCTATACCTTCAAAGTTTGCAAGAATCAAATGCTTGTAACTTTGTACTGGAGCGTCATAAAATCTTGAAATTTTGTGAGAATAAAGCACTGGAGCCTCTTATCAATTTAAGCTATCGCTAATAGCTATGCTACCCTTGAGTCCCAAATCAAACACTGATAAAACTTCAAATAGCCCTAACTTCTATAGTGTGCATCCTATACCTATCAAAGTTTGCAACAATCAAATGCTTGTAACTTTTTACTGGAGCTTAATAAAATCTTGAAATTTTGTGACAATAAAGTAATCGAGCTTCTTATCAATTTAAGCTATCGCTCATAGCTATGCTACCCTTGAGTCCCAAATGAAATACTGATAAAACTTCAAATGGCCCTAACTTCTATACGGTGCGTCCTACACCTTTCAAATTTGCAACATTCAAATGCTTGTAACTTTTTACTGGAGCGTCATAAAACCTTGAAATTTGGTGACAATAAAGTACTCGAGCCTGTTATCAATTTAAGCTATCGCTCATAGCTATGCTACCCTTGAGTCCCAAATCAAACACTGATAAAACTTCAAATGGCCCTAACTTCTATACGGTGCGTCCTATACCTATCAAAGTTTGCAACAATCAAACGCTTGTAACTTTTTACTGGAGCTTAACAAAATCTTGAAATTTTGCGACAATAAAGTACTCGAGCCTCTTATCAATTTAATCTATCGCTCATAGCTATGCTACCCTTGAGTTCCAAATCAAACACTGATAAAACTTCAAATGGCCCTCACTTCTATACGGTGCGTCCTACACCTATCAAACTTTGCAACTTTCAAATGCTTGTAACTTTTTACTGGAGCGTCATAAAACCTTGAAATTTGGTGACAATAAAGTACTCGAGCCTCTTATCAATTTAAGCTATCGCTCATAGCTATGCTACCCTTGAGTTCCAAATCAAACCTGATAAAACTTCAAATGGCCCTAACTTCTATACTGTGCGTCCTACACCTATCAAACTTTGCAACATTCAAATGATTGTAACTTTTTACTGGAACGTCATAAAACCTTGAAATTTGGTGACTATAAGGTATTCGAGCCTCTTATGGATTTAAGCAATCGCTCATAGCTATGCTACCCTTGAGAACCAAATCAAACACTGATAAAGCTTCAAATAGCCCTAACTTCTATACGGTGCGTCCTATACCTATCAAAGTTTGCAAGAATCAAATGCTTGTAACTTTTTAATGGTGCTTAATAAAAGCTTCCTACATCTATCAAAGTTTGCAAGGATCAAATGCTTGCAACTTTTTACTGGAGCGTCATAAATCCTTGAAATTTGGTGACAATAAAGTACTCGAGCCTCTTATCAATTTAAGCTCTCGCTCATAGCTATGCTACCCTTGAGTCCCAAATCAAACACTGATAAAACTTCAAATGACCCTAACTTCTATACGGTGCGTCCTATACCTATCAAAGTTTGCAACAATCAAACGCTTGTAACTTTTTACTGGAGCTTAACAAAATCTTGAAATTTTGCGACAATAAAGTACTCGAGCCTCTTATCAATTTAATCTATCGCTCATAGCTATGCTACCCTTGAGTTCCAAATCAAACACTGATAAAACTTCAAATGGCCCTCACTTCTATACGGTGCGTCCTACACCTATCAAACTTTGCAACTTTCAAATGCTTGTAACTTTTTACTGGAGCGTCATAAAACCTTGAAATTTGGTGACAATAAAGTACTCGAGCCTCTTATCAATTTAAGCTATCGCTCATAGCTATGCTACCCTTGAGTTCCAAATCAAACCTGATAAAACTTCAAATGGCCCTAACTTCTATACTGTGCGTCCTACACCTATCAAACTTTGCAACATTCAATTGCTTGTAACTCTTTACTGGAGCGTCATACAACCTTGAAATTTGGTGACAATAAAAAACTCGAACCTCTTGTCAATTCAAGCTATCGCTCATAGCTATGCTACCCTTGAGTCCCAAATCAAACACTGATAAAACTTCAAATGGCCCTAACTTCTATACGGTTCCTCATATGCTTATCAAAGTTTGCAACAATCAAATGCTTGTAATTTTTAACTGGAGCTTAATAAAATCTTGAAATTTTGTGGCAATAAAGTACTCGATCCTCTTATCAATTTAAGCTATCGCTCATAGCTATGGTACCCTTGAGTCCCAAATCCAACACTGATAAAACTTCAAATGGCCCTAACTTCTATACGGTGCGCCCTACACCTATCAAAATTTGCAACATTCAAATGCTTGTAACTTTTTACTGGAACGTCATAAAACCTTGAAATTTGGTGACTATAAGGTATTCGAGCCTCTTATGAATTTAAGCAATCGCTCATAGCTATGCTACCCTTGAGAACCAAATCAAACACTGATAAAACTTCAAATAGCCCTAACTTCTATACGGTGCGTCCTATACCTATCAAAGTTTGCAAGAATCAAATGCTTGTAACTTTTTAATGGAGCTTAATAAAAGCTTGAAATTTTGTGACAATAAAGTACTCGAGCCTCTTGTCAAGTCAAGCTATCGCTCATAGCTATGCTGCCCTTGAGTTCCAAATCAAACCTGATAAGACTTCAAATGGCCCTAACTTCTATACGGTGCGTCCTACACCTATCAAACTTTGCAACTTTTAAATGCTTGTAACTTTTTACTGGAGCGTCATAGAACCTTGAAATTTGGTGACAATAAAGTACTCGAGCCTCTTATCAATTTAAGCAATGCTACCCTTGAGTCCCAAATGAAACACTGATAAAACTTCAAATGGCCCTAACTTCTATACGGTGCGTCCTATACCTTCAAAGTTTGCAAGAATCAAATGCTTGTAACTTTGTACTGGAGCGTCATAAAATCTTGAAATTTTGTGAGAATAAAGCACTGGAGCCTCTTATCAATTTAAGCTATCGCTAATAGCTATGCTACCCTTGAGTCCCAAATCAAACACTGATAAAACTTCAAATAGCCCTAACTTCTATAGTGTGCATCCTATACCTATCAAAGTTTGCAACAATCAAATGCTTGTAACTTTTTACTGGAGCTTAATAAAATCTTGAAATTTTGTGACAATAAAGTAATCGAGCCTCTTATCAATTTAAGCTATCGCTCATAGCTATGCTACCCTTGAGTCCCAAATGAAATACTGATAACACTTCAAATGGCCCTCACTTCTATATGGTGCACCCTACACCTTTCAAATTTGCAACATTCAAATGCTTGTAACTTTTTACTGGAGCGTCATAAAACCTTGAAATTTGGTGACAATAAAGTACTCGAGCCTCTTATCAATTTAAGCTATCGCTCATAGCTATGCTACCCTTGAGTCCCAAATCAAACACTGATAAAACTTCAAATGGCCCTAACTTCTATACGGTGCGTCCTATACCTATCAAAGTTTGCAACAATCAAACGCTTGTACTTTTTACTGGAGCATCACAAAACCTTGAACTTTTGTGACAATAAAGTACTCGAGCCTCTTATCAATTTAATCTATCGCTCATAGCTATGCTACCCTTGAGTTCCAAATCAAACACTGATAAAACTTCAAATGGCCCTCACTTCTATACGGTGCGTCCTACACCTATCAAACTTTGCAACTTTGAAATGCTTGTATATTTTTACTGGAGCGTCATAAAACCTTGAAATTTGGTGACAATAAAGTACTCGAGCCTCTTATCAATTTAAGCTATCGCTCATAGCTATGCTACCCTTGAGTTCCAAATCAAACCTGATAAAACTTCAAATGGCCCTAACTTCTATACTGTGCGTCCTACACCTATCAAACTTTGCAACATTCAATTGCTTGTAACTCTTTACTGGAGCGTCATACAACCTTGAAATTTGGTGACAATAAAAAACTCGAACCTCTTGTCAATTCAAGCTATCGCTCATAGCTATGCTACCCTTGAGTCCCAAATCAAACACTGATAAAACTTCAAATGGCCCTAACTTCTATACGGTTCGTCATATGCCTATCAAAGTTTGCAACAATCAAATGCTTGTAATTTTTAACTGGAGCTTAATAAAATCTTGAAATTTTGTGTAAATAAAGTACTCGAGCCTCTTATCAATTTAAACTATCGCTCATAGCTATGGTACCCTTGAGTCCCAAATCCAACACTGATAAAACTTCAAATGGCCCTAACTTCGATAAGGTGCGTCCTACACCTATCAAAATTTGCAACATTCAAATGCTTGTAACTTTTTACTGGAACGTCATAAAACCTTGAAATTTGGTGACTATAAGGTATTCGAGCCTCTTATGGATTTAAGCAATCGCTCATAGCTATGCTACCCTTGAGAACCAAATCAAACACTGATAAAACTTCAAATAGCCCTAACTTCTATACGGTGCGTCCTATACCTATCAAAGTTTGCAAGAATCAAATGCTTGTAACTTTTTAATGGAGCTTAATAAAAGCTTGAAATTTTGTGACAATAAAGTACTCGAGCCTCTTGTCAAGTCAAGCTATCGCTCATAGCTATGCTACCCTTGAGTTCCAAATCAAACCTGATAAGACTTCAAATGGCCCTAACTTCTATACGGTGCGTCCTACACCTATCAAACTTTGCAACTTTTAAATGCTTGTAACTTTTTACTGGAGCGTCATAAAACCTTGAAATTTGGTGACAATAAAGTACTCGAGCCTCTTATCAATTTAAGCAATGCTACCCTTGAGTCCCAAATCAAACACTGATAAAACTTCAAATGGCCCTAACTTCTATACGGTGCGTCCTATACCTTCAAAGTTTGCAAGAATCAAATGCTTGTAACTTTGTACTGGAGCGTCATAAAATCTTGAAATTTTGTGAGAATAAAGCACTGGAGCCTCTTATCAATTTAAGCTATCGCTAATAGCTATGCTACCCTTGAGTCCCAAATCAAACACTGATAAAACTTCAAATAGCCCTAACTTCTATAGTGTGCGTCCTATACCTATCAAAGTTTGCAACAATCAAATGCTTGTAACTTTTTACTGGAGCTTAATAAAATCTTGAAATTTTGTGACAATAAAGTAATCGAGCTTCTTATCAATTTAAGCTATCGCTCATAGCTATGCTACCCTTGAGTCCCAAATGAAATACTGATAAAACTTCAAATGGCCCTAACTTCTATACGGTGCGTCCTACACCTTTCAAATTTGCAACATTCAAATGCTTGTAACTTTTTACTGGAGCGTCATAAAACCTTGAAATTGTGTGACAATAAAGCACTGGAGCCTCTTATCAATTTAAGCTATCGCTAATAGCTATGCTACCCTTGAGTTCCAAATCAAACACTGATAAAACTTCAAATGGCCCTAACTTCTATACAGTGCGTCCTACATCTATCAAAGTTTGCAAGGATCAAATGCTTGCAACTTTTTACTGGAGCGTCATAAATCCTTGAAATTTGGTGACAATAAAGTACTCGAGCCTCTTATCAATTTAAGCTATCGCTCATAGCTATGCTACCCTTGAGTTCCAAATCAAACCTGATAAAACTTCAAATGGCCCTAACTTCTATACTGTGTGTCCTACACCTATCAAACTTTGCAACATTCAATTGCTTGTAACTCTTTACTGGAGCGTCATACAACCTTGAAATTTGGTGACAATAAAAAACTCGAACCTCTTGTCAATTCAAGCTATCGCTCATAGCTATGCTACCCTTGAGTCCCAAATCAAACACTGATAAAACTTCAAATGGCCCTAACTTCTATACGGTTCGTCATATGCCTATCAAAGTTTGCAACAATCAAATGCTTGTAATTTTTAACTGGAGCTTAATAAAACCTTGAAATTTTGTGGCAATAAAGTACTCGATCCTCTTATCAATTTAAGCTATCGCTCATAGCTATGGTACCCTTGAGTCCCAAATCCAACACTGATAAAACTTCAAATGGCCCTAACTTCTATACGGTGCGCCCTACACCTATCAAAATTTGCAACATTCAAATGCTTGTAACTTTTTACTGGAACGTCATAAAACCTTGAAATTTGGTGACTATAAGGTATTCGAGCCTCTTATGAATTTAAGCAATCGCTCATAGCTATGCTACCCTTGAGAACCAAATCAAACACTGATAAAACTTCAAATAGCCCTAACTTCTATACGGTGCGTCCTATACCTATCAAAGTTTGCAAGAATCAAATGCTTGTAACTTTTTAATGGAGCTTAATAAAAGCTTGAAATTTTGTGACAATAAAGTAATCGAGCTTCTTATCAATTTAAGCTATCGCTCATAGCTATGCTACCCTTGAGTCCCAAATGAAATACTGATAAAACTTCAAATGGCCCTAACTTCTATACGGTGCGTCCTACACCTTTCAAATTTGCAACATTCAAATGCTTGTAACTTTTTACTGGAGCGTCATAAAACCTTGAAATTGTGTGACAATAAAGCACTGGAGCCTCTTATCAATTTAAGCTATCGCTAATAGCTATGCTACCCTTGAGTTCCAAATCAAACACTGATAAAACTTCAAATGGCCCTAACTTCTATACAGTGCGTCCTACATCTATCAAAGTTTGCAAGGATCAAATGCTTGCAACTTTTTACTGGAGCGTCATAAATCCTTGAAATTTGGTGACAATAAAGTACTCGAGCCTCTTATCAATTTAAGCTATCGCTCATAGCTATGCTACCCTTGAGTTCCAAATCAAACCTGATAAAACTTCAAATGGCCCTAACTTCTATACTGTGCGTCCTACACCTATCAAACTTTGCAACATTCAATTGCTTGTAACTCTTTACTGGAGCGTCATACAACCTTGAAATTTGGTGACAATAAAAAACTCGAACCTCTTGTCAATTCAAGCTATCGCTCATAGCTATGCTACCCTTGAGTCCCAAATCAAACACTGATAAAACTTCAAATGGCCCTAACTTCTATACGGTTCGTCATATGCCTATCAAAGTTTGCAACAATCAAATGCTTGTAATTTTTAACTGGAGCTTAATAAAATCTTGAAATTTTGTGGCAATAAAGTACTCGATCCTCTTATCAATTTAAGCTATCGCTCATAGCTATGGTACCCTTGAGTCCCAAATCCAACACTGATAAAACTTCAAATGGCCCTAACTTCTATACGGTGCGCCCTACACCTATCAAAATTTGCAACATTCAAATGCTTGTAACTTTTTACTGGAACGTCATAAAACCTTGAAATTTGGTGACTATAAGGTATTCGAGCCTCTTATGAATTTAAGCAATCGCTCATAGCTATGCTACCCTTGAGAACCAAATCAAACACTGATAAAACTTCAAATAGCCCTAACTTCTATACGGTGCGTCCTATACCTATCAAAGTTTGCAAGAATCAAATGCTTGTAACTTTTTAATGGAGCTTAATAAAAGCTTGAAATTTTGTGACAATAAAGTACTCGAGCCTCTTGTCAAGTCAAGCTATCGCTCATAGCTATGCTACCCTTGAGTTCCAAATCAAACCTGATAAGACTTCAAATGGCCCTAACTTCTATACGGTGCGTCCTACACCTATCAAACTTTGCAACTTTTAAATGCTTGTAACTTTTTACTGGAGCGTCATAAAACCTTGAAATTTGGTGACAATAAAGTACACGAGCCTCTTATCAATTTAAGCAATGCTACCCTTGAGTCCCAAATCAAACACTGATAAAACTTCAAATGGCCCCAACTTCTATACGGTGCGTCCTATACCTTAAAAGTTTGCAAGAATCAAATGCTTGTAACTTTGTACTGGAGCGTCATAAAATCTTGAAATTTTGTGAGAATAAAGCACTGGAGCCTCTTATCAATTTAAGCTATCGCTAATAGCTATGCTACCCTTGAGTCCCAAATCAAATACTGATAAAACTTCAAATGGCACTAACTTCTATACGGTGCGTCCTACACTTATCACAATTTGCAAGATTCAAATGCTTGTAACTTTTTACTGGAGCGTCATAAAACCTTGAAATTTTGTGACAATAAATTACTCGAGACTCTTGTAAATTTAAGCTATCGCGCATAGCTATGCTACCCTTGAGTTTCAAATCAAACACTGATAAAACTTCAAATGGCCCTAACTTCTATACGGTGCGTCCTACACCTATCAAACTTTGCAACATTCAAATGCTTGTAACTCTTTACTGGAGCGTCATACAACCTTGAAATTTGGTGACAATAAAAAACTCGAACCTCTTATCAATTCAAGCTATCGCTCAAAGCTATGCTACCCTTGAGTCCCAAATCAAACACTGATAAAACTTCAAATGGCCCTAACTTCTATACGGTTCGTCCTATATCTATCAAAGTTTGCAACAATCAAATGCTTGTAACTTTTTACTGGAGCTTAATAAAATCTTGAAATTTTGTGACAATAAAGTACTCGAGCCTCTTGTCAAGTCAAGCTATCGCTCATAGCTATGCTACCCTAGAGTTCCAAATCAAACCTGATAAGACTTCAAATGGCCCTAACTTCTATACGGTGCGTCCTACACCTATCAAACTTTGCAACTTTTAAATGCTTGTAACTTTTTACTGGAGCGTCATAAAACCTTGAAATTTGGTGACAATAAAGTACTCGTGATTCTTGTCAAATAAAGTTGTCGCTCACTGATATGCTACCCTTGAGTCCCAAATCAAACACTGATAAAACAATGGCCCTAAATTCTCTCCTTCCCGTCCTACATTTATCAGAGTTTGCAACAATCAAATGCTTGTAACTTTTTACTGGAGCGTCATAAAACCTTGAAATTGTGTGACAATAAAGTACTCGAGCCTCTTATCAATTTAAGCTATCGCTCATAGCAATGCTACCCTTGAGTCCCAAATCCAACACTGATAAAACTTCAAATGGCCCTAACTTCTATACGGTGCGTCCTACACCTATCAAAATTTGCAACATTCAAATACTTGTAACTTTTTACTGGAGCGTCCTAAAACCTTGAAATTTGGTGACTGTAAGGTACTCGAGCCTCTTATGAATTTAAGCTATCGCTCATAGCTATGCTACCCTTGAGTCCCAAATAAAATACTGATAAAACTTCAAATGGCCCTAACTTCTATACGGTGCGTCCTACACCTATCAAAGTTTGCAACAATCAATTGCTTGCAACTTTGTACGGGAGCGTCATAAAACCTTGAAATTTTGTGACAATAAAGTACTCGAGCATCTTATCAATTTAAGCTATCGCTCATAGCTATGCTACCCTTGAGTCCCAAATCAAACACTGATAAAACTTCAAATGGCCCTAACTTCTATACGGTGCGTCCTACACCTATCAAAATTTGCAACATTCAAATGCTTGTAACTTTTTACTGGAGCGTCATAAAACCTTGAAATTTGGTGACAATAAAGTACTCGTGATTCTTGTCAAATAAAGTTGTCGCTCACTGATATGCTACCCTTGAGTCCCAAATCAAACACTGATAAAACAATGGCCCTAAATTCTCTCCTTCCCGTCCTACATTTATCAGAGTTTGCAACAATCAAATGCTTGTAACTTTTTACTGGAGCGTCATAAAATCTTGAAATTTTGTGACAATAAAGTACTCGAGCCTCTTATCAATTTAAGCTATCGCTCATAGCAATGCTACCCTTGAGTTCCAAATCAAACACTGATAAACCTTCAAATGGCCATAACTTCTATACGGTGCGTCCTACACCTATCAAACTTTGCAACACTCAAATGCTTGTAACTCTTTACTGGAGCGTCATACAATCTTGAAATTTGGTGACAATAAAAAACTCGAACCTCTTATCAATTCAAGCTATCGCTCATAGCTATGCTACCCTTGAGTCCCAAATCAAACACTGATAAAACTTCAAATGGCCCTAACTTCTATACGGTTCGTCCTATATCTATCAAAGTTTGCAACAATCAAATGCTTGTAACTTTTTACTGGAGCTTAATAAAATCTTGAAATTTTGTGACAATAAAGTACTCGAGCCTCTTATCAATTTAAGCTATCGCTCATAGCTATGCTACCCTTGAGTCCCAAATCAAACACTGATAAAACTTCAAATGGCCCTAACTTCTATAGTGTGCGTCCTACACCTATCACAGTTGGCAACATTCAAATGCTTGTAACTTTTTACTGGAGCGTCATAAAACCTTGAAATTTGGTGACAATAAAGTACTCGAGCCTCTTATCAATTTAAGCAATCGCTCATAGCTATGCTACCCTTGAGTCCCAAATCAAACACTGATGAAACTTCAAATGGCCCTAACTTCTATACGGTGCGTCCCATACCTATCAAAGTTTGCAAGAATCAAATGCTTGTAACTTTGTACTGGAGCGTCATAAAATCTTGAAATTTTGTGACAATAAAGCACTCGAGCCTCTTATCAATTTAAGCTATCGCTAATAGCTATGCTACCCTTGAGTCCCAAATCAAACACTGATAAAACTTCAAATGGCCCTAACTTCTATAGTGTGCATCCTATACCTATCAAAGTTTGCAACAATCAAATGCTAGTAACTTTTTACTGGAGCGTCATAAGATCTTGAAATTTTGTGACAATAAATTACTCGAGCCTCTTGTAAATTTAAGTTATCGCGCATAGCTATGCCCCAAATCAACCAATGCTAAAACTTCAAATGGCTCTAACGGTGCGTCCTATACCTATCAAAGTTTGCAACAATCAATTACTTGCAACTTTTTACGGGAGCGTCATAAAACCTTGAAGTTTTGTTACAATAAAGTACTGGAGCCTCTTATCAATTTAAGCTATCGCTCATAGCTATGCTACCCTTGAGTCCCAAATCAAACACTGATGAAACTTCAAATGGCCCTAACTTCTATACGGTGCGTCCCATACCTATCAAAGTTTGCAAGAATCAAATGCTTGTAACTTTTTACTGGAGCGTCATAAAACCTTGAAATTTGGTGACAATAAAGTACTCGTGCCTCTTGTCAATTAAAGTTGTCGCTCATTGATATGCTACCCTTGTCCCAAATCAAACACTGATAAAACAATGGCCCTAAATTCTCTCCTTTCCGTCCTACATTTATCAGAGTTTGCAACAATCAAATGCTTGTAACTTTTTACTGGAGCGTCATAAAATCGTGAAATTTTGTGACATTAAAGTACTCGAGCCTCTTATCAATTTAAGCTATCGCTCATAACTATGCTACCCTTGAGTTCCAAATCAAACCTGATAAAACTCCAAATGGCCCAAACTTCTATACGGTGCGTCCTACACCTATCAAACTTTGCAACATTCAAATGCTTGTAACTTTTTACTGGAGCGTCATAAAACCTTGAAATTTGGTGACAATAAATTACTCGAGCCTCTTATAAATTCAAGCTATCGCTCATAACTATGCTACCCTTGAGTCCCAAATCAAACACTGAGAAAACTTCAAATGGCCCTAACTTCTATACGGTGCGTCCTATACCTATCAAAGTTTGCAACAATCAAATGCTTGTAACTTTTTACTGGAGCTTAATAAAATCTTCAAATTTTGTGACAATAAAGTACTCGAGCCTCTTATCAATGAGCTATCGCTCATAGCTATGCTAACCTTGAGTCCCAAATGAAACACTGATAAAACTTCAAATGGCCCTAACTTCTATACGGTGCGTCCTACAACTAACAAAATTTGCAACATTCAAATGCTTGTAACTTTTTACTGGAGCGTCATAAAACCTTGAAATTTGGTGACAATAAAGTACTCGAGCCTCTTATCAATTTAAGCTATCGCTCATAGCTATGCTACCCTTGAGTCCCAAATCAAACACTGATAAAACTTCAAATGGCCCTAACTTCTATACGGTGCGTCCCATACCTATCAAAGTTTGCAAGAATCAAATGCTTGTAACTTTTTAATGGAGCGTCATAAAATCTTGAAATTTTGTGAAAATAAAGTACTCGAGCCTCTTGTCAATTCAAGCTATCGCTCATAGCTATGCTACCCTTGAGTTCCAAATCAAACACTGATAAAACTTCAAATGGCCCTAACTTCTATACCGTGCGTCCTATACCTATCAAACTTTGCAACATTCAAATGCTTGTAACTCTTTACTGGAGCGTCATAAAATCTTGAAATTTTGTGGCAATAAAGTACTCGAGCCTCTTATCAATTTAAGCTATCGCTCATAGCTATACTACCCTTGAGTCCCAAATGAAACACTGATAAAACTTCAAATGGCCCTAACTTATATACGGTGAGTCCTACACCTATCAAAATTTGCAACATTCAAATGCATGTAACTTTTTACTGGAGCGTCATAAAACCGTGAAATTTTGTGACAATAAAGTACTCGAGCCTCTTATCAATTTAAGCTATCGCTCATAGCTATGCTACCCTTGAGTCCCAAATCAATCACTGATAAGACTTCAAATGGCCCTAACTTCTATACGGTGCGTCCTACACCTAGCAAAGTTTGCAAAAATCAAATGCTTGTAACTTTTTACTGGAGCGTCATAAAACCTTGAAATTTGGTGACAATAAAGTACTCGTGCCTCTTTTTTTTTAATTAAAGTTGTCGCTGATTGATATGCTACCCTTGAGTCCCAAATCAAACACTGATAAAACAATGGCCCTAAATTCTCTCCTTTCCGTCCTACATTTATCAGAGTTTGCAACAATCAAATGCTTGTAACTTTTTACTGGAGCGTCATAAAATCTTGAAATTTTGTGACAGTAAAGTACTGGAGCCTCTTATCAATTTAAGCTATCGCTCATAGCTATGCTACCCTTGAGTCCCAAATCAAACACTGATAAGACTTCAAATGGCCCTAACTTCTATACGGTGCGTCCTACACCTATCAAAGTTTGCAAAAATCAAATGCTTGTAACTTTTTACTGGAGCGTCATAAAACCTTGAAATTTGGTGACAATAAAGTACTCGTGCCTCTTGTCAATTAAAGTTGTCGCTCATTGATATGCTACCCTTGAGTCCCAAATCAAACACTGATAAAACAATGGCCCTAAATTCTCTCCTTTCCGTCCTACATTTATCAGAGTTTGCAACAATCAAATGCTTGTAACCTTTTACTGGAGCGTCATAAAATCTTGAAATTTTGTGACAATAAAGTACTCGAGCCTCTTATCAATTTAAGCTTTCGCTCATAGCTATGCTACCCTTGAGTTCCAAATCAAACCTGATAAAACTTCAAATGGCCCTAACTTCTATACGGTGCGTCCTACACCTATCAAACTTTGCAACATTCAAATGCTTGTAACTTTTTACTGGAGCGTCATACAACCTTGAAATTTGGTGACAATAAATTACTCGAGCCTCTTATCAATTCAAGATATCGCTCATAACTATGCTACCCTTAAGTCCCAAATCAAACACTGATACAACTTCAAATGGCCCTAACTTCTATACGGTGCGTCCTATACCTATCAAAGTTTGCACCAATCAATTGCTTGTAACTTTTTACTGGAGCTTAATAAAATCTTGAAATTGTGTGACTATAAAGTATTCGAGCCTCTTATCAATTTAAGCTATCGCTCATAGTTATGCTACCCTTGAGTCCCAAATGAAACACTGATAAAACTTCAAATGGCCCTAACTTCTATACGGTGCGTCCTACACCTATCAAAATTTGCAACATTCAAATGCTTGTAACTTTTTACTGGAGCGTCATAAAACCTTGAAATTTGGTGACAATAAAGTACTCGAGCCTCTTGTCAATTCAAGCTATCTCTCATAGCTATGCTACCCTTGAGTCCCAAATCAAACACTAATAAAACTTCAAATGGCCCTAACTTCTATACGGTGCGTCCTACACCTATCAAAATTTGCAACATTCAAATGCTTGTAACTTTTTACTGGAGCGTCATAAAACCTTGAAATTTGGTGACAATAAAGTACTCGTGATTCTTGTCAAATAAAGTTGTCGCTCATTGATATGCTACCCTTGAGTCCCAAATCAAAAACTGATAAAACAATGGCCCTAAATTCTCTCCTTCCCGTCCTACATTTATCAGCGTTTGCAACAATCAAATGCTTGTAACTTTTTACTGGAGCGTCATAAAATCTTGAAATTTTGTGACAATAAAGTACTCGAGCCTCTTATCAATTTAAGCTATCGCTCATAGCTATGCTACCCTTGAGTTCCAAATCAAACCTGATAAAACTTCAAATGGCCCTAACTTCTATACGGTGCGTCCTACAACTATCAAACTTTGCAGCATTCAAATGCTTGTAACTCTTTACTGGAGCGTCATACAACCTTGAAATTTGGTGACAATAAAAAACTCGAACCTCTTATCAATTCAAGCTATCGCTCATAGCTATGCTACCCTTGAGTTCCAAATCAAACACTGATAAAACTTCAAATGGGCCTAACTTCTATACGGTGCGTCCTACACCTATGAAAATTTGCAACATTCAAATGCTTGTAACTTTTTACTGGAGCGTTATAAAACCTTGAAATTTGGTGACAATAAAGTACTCGAGCCTCTTATCAATTTAAGCAATCGCTCATAGCTATGCTACCCTTGAGTCCCAAATGAAACACTGATAAAACTTCAAATGGCCCTAACTTATATACGGTGAGTCCTACACCTATCAAAATTTGCAACATTCAAATGCATGTAACTTTTTACTGGAGCGTCATAAAACCTTGAAATTTTGTGACAATAAAGTACTCGAGCCTCTTATCAATTTAAGCTATCGCTCATAGCTATGCTACCCTTGAGTCCCAAATCAATCACTGATAAGACTTCAAATGGCCCTAACTTCTATACGGTGCGTCCTACACCTAGCAAAGTTTGCAAAAATCAAATGCTTGTAACTTTTTACTGGAGCGTCATAAAACCTTGAAATTTGGTGACAATAAAGTACTCGTGCCTCTTTTTTTTAATTAAAGTTGTCGCTGATTGATATGCTACCCTTGAGTCCCAAATCAAACACTGATAAAACAATGGCCCTAAATTCTCTCCTTTCCGTCCTACATTTATCAGAGTTTGCAACAATCAAATCCTTGTAACTTTTTACTGGAGCGTCATAAAATCTTGAAATTTTGTGACAGTAAAGTACTGGAGCCTCTTATCAATTTAAGCTATCGCTCATAGCTATGCTACCCTTGAGTCCCAAATCAAACACTGATAAGACTTCAAATGGCCCTAACTTCTATACGGTGCGTCCTACACCTATCAAAGTTTGCAAAAATCAAATGCTTGTAACTTTTTACTGGAGCGTCATAAAACCTTGAAATTTGGTGACAATAAAGTACTCGTGCCTCTTGTCAATTAAAGTTGTCGCTCATTGATATGCTACCCTTGAGTCCCAAATCAAACACTGATAAAACAATGGCCCTAAATTCTCTCCTTTCCGTCCTACATTTATCAGAGTTTGCAACAATCAAATGCTTGTAACTTTTTACTGGAGCGTCATAAAATCTTGAAATTTTGTGACAATAAAGTACTCGAGCCTCTTATCAATTTAAGCTTTCGCTCATAGCTTTGCTACCCTTGAGTTCCAAATCAAACCTGATAAAACTTCAAATGGCCCTAACTTCTATACGGTGCGTCCTACACCTATCAAACTTTGCAACATTCAAATGCTTGTAACTTTTTACTGGAGCGTCATACAACCTTGAAATTTGGTGACAATAAATTACTCGAGCCTCTTATCAATTCAAGATATCGCTCATAACTATGCTACCCTTAAGTCCCAAATCAAACACTGATACAACTTCAAATGGCCCTAACTTCTATACGGTGCGTCCTATACCTATCAAAGTTTGCACCAATCAAATGCTTGTAACTTTTTACTGGAGCTTAATAAAATCTTGAAATTGTGTGACTATAAAGTATTCGAGCCTCTTATCAATTTACGCTATCGCTCATAGTTATGCTACCCTTGAGTCCCAAATGAAACACTGATAAAACTTCAAATGGCCCTAACTTCTATACGGTGCGTCCTACACCTATCAAAATTTGCAACATTCAAGTGCTTGTAACTTTTTACTGGAGCGTCATAAAACCTTGAAATTTGGTGACAATAAAGTACTCGAGCCTCTTGTCAATTCAAGCTATCTCTCATAGCTATGCTACCCTTGAGTCCCAAATCAAACACTAATAAAACTTCAAATGGCCCTAACTTCTATACGGTGCGTCCTACACCTATCAAAATTTGCAACATTCAAATGCTCGTAACTTTTTACTGGAGCGTCATAAAACCTTGAAATTTGGTGACAATAAAGTACTCGTGATTCTTGTCAAATAAAGTTGTCGCTCATTGATATGCTACCCTTGAGTCCCAAATCAAAAACTGATAAAACAATGGCCCTAAATTCTCTCCTACCCGTCCTACATTTATCAGCGTTTGCAACAATCAAATGCTTGTAACTTTTTACTGGAGCGTCATAAAATCTTGAAATTTTGTGACAATAAAGTACTCGAGCCTCTTATCAATTTAAGCTATCGCTCATAGCTATGCTACCCTTGAGTTCCAAATCAAACCTGATAAAACTTCAAATGGCCCTAACTTCTATACGGTGCGTCCTACAACTATCAAACTTTGCAGCATTCAAATGCTTGTAACTCTTTACTGGAGCGTCATACAACCTTGAAATTTGGTGACAATAAAAAACTCGAACCTCTTATCAATTCAAGCTATCGCTCATAGCTATGCTACCCTTGAGTTCCAAATCAAACACTGATAAAACTTCAAATGGGCCTAACTTCTATACGGTGCGTCCTACACCTATCAAAATTTGGAACATTCAAATGCTTGTAACTTTTTACTGGAGCGTCATAAAACCTTGAAATTTGGTGACAATAAAGTACTCGAGCCTCTTATCAATTTAAGCAATCGCTCATAGCTATGCTACCCTTGAGTCCCAAATCAAACATTGATGAGACTTCAAATGGCCCTAACTTCTATACGGTGCGTCCCATGCCTATCAAAGTTTGCAACAATCAAATGCTAGTAACTTTTTACTGGAGCGTCATAAAACCTTGAAATTTGGTGACAATAAAGTACTCGTGCCTCTTGTCAATTAAAGTTGTCGCTCATTGATATGCTACCCTTGAGTCCCAAATCAAACACTGATAAAACTTCAAATGGGCCTAACTTCTATACGGTGCGTCCTATACCTATCAAAGTTTGCAACAATCAAATGCTTGTAACTTTTTACTGGAGCTTAATAAAATCTTGAAATTTTGTGACAATAAAGTACTCGAGCCTCTTATCAATTTAAGCTATCGCTCATAGCTATGCTACCCTTGAGTCCCAAATGAAACACTGATAAAACTTCAAATGGCCCTAACTTCTATACGGTGCGTCCTACACCTATCAAAATTTGCAACATTAAAATGCTTGTAACTTTTTACTGGAGCGTCATAAAACCTTGAAATTTGGTGACAATAAAGTACTCGAGCCTCTTATCAATTTAAGCTATCGCTCATAGCTATGCTACCCTTGAGTCCCAAATCAAACACTGATAAAACTTCAAATGGCCCTAACTTCTATACGGTGCGTCCCATACCTATCAAAGTTTGCAAGAATCAAATGCTTGTAACTTTTTAATGGAGCTTAATAAAAGCTTGAAATTTTGTGACAATAAAGTACTCGAGCCTCTCGTCAATTCAAGCTATCGCTCATAGCTATGCTACCCTTGAGTCCCAAATCAAACACTGATAAAACTTCAAATGGCCCTAACTTCTATACGGTGCGTCCTACACCTATCAAAATTTGCAACATTCAAATGCTTGTAGCTTTTTACTGGAGCGTCATAAAACCTTGAAATTTGGTGACAATAAAGTACTCGAGCCTCTTATCAATTTAAGCAATCGCTCATAGCTCTGCTACCCTTGAGTCCCAAATCAAACACTGATGAAACTTCAAATGGCCCTAACTTCTATACGGTGCGTCCCATACCTATCAAAGTTTGCAACAATCAAATGCTAGTAACTTTTTACTGGAGCGTCATAAAACCTTGAAATTTGGTGACAATAAAGTACTCGTGCCTCTTGTCAATTAAAGTTGTCGCTCATTGATATGCTACCCTTGAGTCCCAAATCAAACACTGATAAAACAATGGAACTAAATTCTCACCTTTCCGTCCTACATTTATCAGAGTTTGCAACAATCAAATGCTTGTAAGTTTTAACTGGCGCGTCATAAAATCTTGAAATTTTGTGACAATAAAGTACTCGAGCCTCTTATCAATTTAAGCTATCGCTCATAGCTATGCTACCCTTGAGTTCCAAATCAAACCTGATAAAACTTCAAATGGCCCTAACTTCTATACGGTGCGTCCTACACCTATCAAACTTTGCAACATTCAAATGCTTGTAACTTTTTACTGGAGCGTCATACAACCTTGAAATTGGGTGACAATAAATTACTCGAGCCTCTTATCAATTCAAGCTATCGCTCATAACTATGCTACCCTTGAGTCCCAAATCAAACACTGATAAAACTTCAAATGGCCCTAACTTCTATACGGTGCGTCCTATACCTATCAAAGTTTGCAACAATCAAATGCTTGCAACTTTTTACTGGAGCTTAATAAAATCTTGAAATTTTGTGACAATAAAGTACTCGAGCCTCTTATCAATTTAAGCTATCGCTCATAGCTATGCTACCCTTGAGTCCCAAATGAAACACTGATAAAACTTCAAATGGCCCTAACTTCTATACGGTGCGTCCTACACCTATCAAAATTTGCAACATTAAAATGCTTGTAACTTTTTACTGGAGCGTCATAAAACCTTGAAATTTGGTGACAATAAAGTACTCGAGCCTCTTATCAATTTAAGCTATCGCTCATAGCTATGCTACCCTTGAGTTCCAAATCAAACACTGATAAAACTTCAAATGGCCCTAACTGCTATACGGTGCGTCCCATACCTATCAAAGTTTGCAACAATCAAATGCTAGTAACTTTTTACTGGAGCGTCATAAAACCTTGAAATTTGGTGACAATAAAGTACTCGTGCCTCTTGTCAATTAAAGTTGTCGCTCATTGATATGCTACCCTTGAGTCCCAAATCAAACACTGATAAAACAATGGAACTAAATTCTCACCTTTCCGTCCTACATTTATCAGAGTTTGCAACAATCAAATGCTTGTAAGTTTTAACTGGCGCGTCATAAAATCTTGAAATTTTGTGACAATAAAGTACTCGAGCCTCTTATCAATTTAAGCTATCGCTCATAGCTATGCTACCCTTGAGTTCCAAATCAAACCTGATAAAACTTCAAATGGCCCTAACTTCTATACGGTGCGTCCTACACCTATCAAACTTTGCAACATTCAAATGCTTGTAACTTTTTACTGGAGCGTCATACAACCTTGAAATTGGGTGACA
Organism: Clusia tigrina; assembly: GCA_920105625.2. Lineage (NCBI taxonomy): Eukaryota > Metazoa > Arthropoda > Insecta > Diptera > Clusiidae > Clusia > Clusia tigrina. The sequence continues at coordinate 212,843,303 of OV050030.1, forward strand.
ATAAATTACTCGAGCCTCTTATCAATTCAAGCTATCGCTCATAACTATGCTACCCTTGAGTCCCAAATCAAACACTGATAAAACTTCAAATGGCCCTAACTTCTATACGGTGCGTCCTATACCTATCAAAGTTTGCAACAATCAAATGCTTGTAACTTTTTACTGGAGCTTAATAAAATCTTGAAATTTTGTGACAATAAAGTACTCGAGCCTCTTATCAATTTAAGCTATCGCTCATAGCTATGCTACCCTTGAGTCCCAAATGAAACACTGATAAAACTTCAAATGGCCCTAACTTCTATACGGTGCGTCCTACACCTATCAAAATTTGCAACATTAAAATGCTTGTAACTTTTTACTGGAGCGTCATAAAACCTTGAAATTTGGTGACAATAAAGTACTCGAGCCTCTTATCAATTTAAGCTATCGCTCATAGCTATGCTACCCTTGAGTTCCAAATCAAACACTGATAAAACTTCAAATGGCCCTAACTTCTATACGGTGCGTCCCATACCTATCAAAGTTTGCAAGAATCAAATGCTTGTAACTTTTTAATGGAGCTTAATAAAAGCTTGAAATTTTGTGACAATAAAGTACTCGAGCCTCTTGTCAATTCAAGCTATCGCTCATAGCTATGCTACCCTTGAGTCCCAAATCAAACACTGATAAAACTTCAAATGGCCCTAACTTCTATACGGTGCGTCCTACACCTATCAAAATTTGCAACATTAAAATGCTTGTAACTTTTTACTGGAGCGTCATAAAATCTTGAAAATTTCAACAATCAAATGCTTGCAAGTTTTTACTGGAGCGTCATAAAACCTTGAAATTTTGTGACAATAAAGTACTCGAGCCTCTTGAATTTAAGCTATTGCTCATAGCTATGCTACCCTCGAGTCCCAAATCAAACACTGATAAAACTTCAAATGGCCCTAACTTCTATACGGTGCGTCCTACACCTATCAAAGTTTGCAACAATCAAATGCTTGGTACTTTTTACTGGAGCGTCATAAAACCTTGAAATTTGGTGACAATAAAGTACTCGAGCCTCTTATCAATTCAAGGTATCTCTCAAAGATATGCTACACTTCAGTCCCAAATCAAACACTGATAAAACTTCAAATGGCCCTAACTTCTATACGGTGCGTCCTATACCTATCAAAGTTTGCAACAATCAAATGCTTCTAACTTTTTACTGGAGCTAAATAAAATCTTGAAATTTTGTGACAATAAAGTACTCGAGCCTCTTGTCAATTTAGGCTATCTCTCATAGCTATGCTACCCTTGAGTCCCAAAGCAAACACTGATAAACCTTCAAATGGCCCTAACTTCTATACGGTGCGAGCTACTCCTATCAAGCTTTGCAACATTCAAATGCTTGTAACTTTTTATTGGAGCGTCATAAAATCTTGAAATTTTGTGACATTAAAGTACTCGAGCCTCTCGTCAATTTAAGCTATCGCTCATAGCTATGCTACCCTTGATTCCCATATCAAACACTTTTAAAATTACAAATGGCCCTAACTTCTATGCGGTGCGTCCTATATCTATCAAAGTTGGCAACAATCAAATGCTTGTAACTTTTTACTGGAGCGTCATAAAACCTTGAAATTTTGTAACAATAAAGTATTCGAGCCTCTTATCAATTTAAGCTATCGCTCATAGCTATGCTACCCTTGAGTCCCAAATCAAACACTGCTAAACCTTCTATTGGCCCTAACTTCTATACGGTGCGATATATACCTATCAAAGTATGCAACATTCAAATGCTTGTAACTTTTTACTGGAGCGTCATAAAATCTTGAAATTTTCTGACATTAAAGTACTCGAGCCTCTTATGAATTTAAGCTATTGCTCATAGCTATGCTACCCTCGAGTCCCAAATCAAACACTGATAAAACTTCAAATGGCCCTAACTTCTATACGGTGCGTCCTACACCTATCAAAGTTTGCAACAATCAAATGCTTGGTACTTTTTACTGGAGCGTCATAAAACCTTGAAATTTGGTGACAATAAAATACTCGAGCCTCTTATCAATTCAAGCTATCTCTCAAAGATATGCTACACTTCAGTCCCAAATCAAACACTGATAAAACTTCAAATGGCCCTAACTTCTATATAGTGCGTCCTACACCTATCAAACTTTGCAACATTCAAATGCTTGTAACTTTTTACTGGAGCGTCATAAAACCTTGAAATTTGGTGACAATAAAGTACTCGAGCCTCTTATCAATTTAAGCTATCGCTCATAGCTATGCTTCCCTTGAGTCCCAAATCAAACACTGATAAAGTTTCAAATGGCTCTAACTTCTATACGGTGCGTCCTACACCTATAAAACTTTGCAACATTCAAATGCTTGTAACTTTTTACTGGTTAATCATAAAATCTTGAAATTTTGTGATAATAAAGTACTCGAGCCTCTTGTAAATTTTAGTTATCGCTCATAGCTATGCCACCCTTGAGTCCCAAATCAGCCACTGCTAAAACTTCAAATGGCCATAACTTCTATACGGTGCTTCCTATACCTATCCTAGTTTGCAACAATCAAATGCTTGTAACTTTTTACTGGAGCGTCATAAAATCTTGAAATTTTGTGACAATAAAGTGCTCGAGCCTCTTATCAATTTAAGCTATCATAGCTATGCTACCCTTGAGTCCCAAATTAAACACTGATAAAGTTTCAAATGGCTCTAACTTCTATACGGTGCATCCCACACCTATCAAAGTTTGCAACAATCAAATGCTCGCAACTTTTTACTGGAGCGTCGTAAAACCTTGAATTTTTGTGACATTAAATTACTCGAGCCTCTTATCAATTTAAGATATAGCTCATAGCTATGCTACCCTTGAGTCCCAAATCAAACACTGCTAAACCTTCAATTGGTCCTAACTTCTATACGGTGCAATATATACCTATCAAAGAATACAACATTAAAATGCTTGTAACTTTTTACTGGAGCGTCATAAAACCTTAAAATTTGGTGACAATAAAGTACTCGTGCCTCTTGTCAATTAAAGTTGTCGCTCATTGCTATGCTACCCTTGAGTCCCAAATCAAACACTGATAAAATAATGGCTCTAAATTCTGTACTTTGCGTCCTACACTTATCAGGGTTTGCAACATTCAAATGCTTGTAACTTTTTATTTTAGCGTCATAAAATCTTGAAATTTTTGACATAAAGTACTCGAGCCTATCGTCAGTTTAAGCGCCCTACCTTCTATACGATGCGTCCTATACCTATCAAAGTTTGCAACAATCAAATGCTTGTAACTTTTTACTGGAGCGTCATAAAATCTTGAAATTTTCAACATTCAAATGCTTGTAACTTCTTACTGGAGAGTCATAAAATCTTGAAATTTTGTGACAATAAAGTACTCAAGCCTCTTGTAAATTTAAGCTATCGCTCATAGCTATGCTACCCTTGAGTCCCAAATCAACCACTGCTAAAACTTAAAATGGCCCCAACTTCTATACGGTGCGTCCTATACCTATCAAAGTTTGCAACACTCAAATGCTTGTAACTTTTTACTGGAGCGTCATAAAATCTTGAAATTTTGTGACAATAAAGTACTCGAGCCTCTTATCAATTTAAGCTATCATAGCTATGCTACCCTTGAGTCCCAAATCAAATACTGATAAAACTTCAAATGGCCCTAACTTTTATACGGTGAGTCCCACACCTATCAAAGTAGACAACAATCAAATGCTTGACACTTTTTACTGGAGCGTCGTAAAACCTTGAAATTTTGTGACAAAAAGTACTCGAACCTCTTATCAATTTAAGCGATCGCTCATAGCTATGCTACCCTTGAGTCCCAAATCAAACACTGATCAATTTTCAAATGGCCCTAACTTCTATGCGGTGCGTCCTATACCTATTAAACTTTGCCACATTCAAATGCTTGTAACTTTTTACTGGAGCGTCATAAAATCTTGAAATTTTGTGACAATAAAGTACTCGAGCCTCTCGTCAATTTAAGCTATCGCTCATTGCTATGCTACATTTGAGTCCCAAATCAAACACTGATAAAAATTCAAATGGCCCTAACTTCTACACGGTGCGCCCTATACCTCTATCAAAGTTTGCAACAATCAAATGCTTGTAACTTTTTACTGGAGCGTCATAAAATCTGGAAAATTTCAACAATCAAATGCTTGTAACTTCTTAATGGAGAGTCATAAAATCTTGAAAGTTTGTGCAAAATAAAGTACTCGAGCCTCTTGTCAATTTAAGTTATCAATCATAGCTATGCTTACCTTGAGTCCCAAATCAAACACAGATAAAACTTCAAATGGCCCTAACTTCTATACGGTGCGTCCTACACCTATCAAAGTTTGCAACAATCAAATGCTTGGTACTTTTTACTGGAGCGCCATAAAACCTTGAAATTTGGTGACAATAAAGTACTCGAGCCTCTTATCAATTCAAGCTATCTCTCAAAGATATGCTACACTTGAGTCCCAAATCAAACACTGATAAAACTTCAAATGGCCCTAACTTCTATACGGTGCGTCCTATACCTATCAAAGTTTGCAACAATCAAATGCTTGTAACTTTTTACTGGAGCTTAACAAAATCTTGAAATTTTGTGACAATAAAGTACTCGAGCCTCTTGTAAATTTAAGCTATCGCTCATAGCTATGCTACCCTTGAGTCCCAAATCAACCACTGCTAAAACTTCAAACGGCCCTAACTACTATACGGTGCGTCCTATACCTATCAAAGTTTGCAACAATCAAATGCTTGTAACTTTTTACTGGAGCGTCATAAAATCTTGAAATTTTGTGACAATAAAGTACTCGAGCCTATTGTCAATTTAAGCTATCACTCATAGCTATGCTACACTTGAGTCCCAAATCAAACACTGATAAAACTTCAAATAGCACTAATTTCTATACGGTGCGTCCAACACCTATCAAAGTTTGGAACAATCAAATGCTTGTAACTTTTTACTGGAGCATAATAAAATCTTGAAATTTTGTGACAATAAAGTACTCCTGCCTCTTGTCAATTAAAGTTGTCGCTCATTGCAATGCTACCCTTGAGTCCCAAATCAAACACTGATAAAACAATGGCCCTAAATTCTGTACTTTCGGTCCTACACTTATCAGAGTTTGCAACAATCAAATGCTTGTAACTTTTTACTGGAGCGTCATATAATCTTGAAGTTTTGTGACAATAAATTATTCGAGCCTCTCGTCAATTTAAGCTATCGCTCATAGCTATGCTACCCTTGAGTCCCAAATCAAACACTGATCAATTTTCAAATGGCTCTAACTTCTATACGGTGCGTCCTACACCTATTAAACTTTGCCACATTCAAATGCTTATAACTTTTTACTGGAGCGTCATAAAATCTTGAAATTTTGTGACAATAAATTATTCGAGCCTCTCGTCAATTTAAGATATCGCTAATAGCTATGCTATATTTGATTCCCAAATCAAACATTGATAAAAATTCAAATGGCCCTAACTTCTATACGGTGCGTCCAATACCTATCAAAGTTTGCAACAATCAAATGCTTGGTACTTTTTACTGGAGCGTCATAAAACCTTGAAATTTGGTGACAATAAAGTACTCGAGCCTCTCGTCAATTTAAACTATCACACATTGCTATGCTACCCTTGAGTCCCAAATCAAACACGTATAAAACTTCAAATGGCCCTAACTTCTATACGGTGCGTCTCACACCTATCAAAGTTTGCAACAATCAATTGCTTACAACTTTTTTCCGGAGTGTCATAAAACCTTGAAATTGTGACAATAAAGTACTCGAGCCTCATAGCAATATAAGCTATCGCTCATAGCTATGCTACCCTTGAGTCCCAAATCAAACACTGATAAAACTTCAAATGTCCCTAACTTCTATACGGTGCGTCCTATACCTATCAAAGTTTGCAACAATCAAATGCTTGTAACTGTTTACTGCAGCTTTACAAAATCTTTAAATTTTGTGACAATAAAGTACTCGAGCCTCGTATCAATTTAAGCTATCGCTCATAGCTATGTTACCCTTGAGTCCCAAATCGAACACTGATAAAACTACAAATGGCCCTAACTTCTATACGGTGCATCCTACACCTATCAAAGTTTTCAACATTCAAATGCTTGTAACTTCTTACTGGGGAGTCAAAAAATCTTTAAATTTTGTGACAATAAAGTACTCGAACCTCTTATCAATTTAAGCTATCGCTCATAGCTATGCTACCCTTGAGTCCCAAATCAAACACGTATAAAACTTCAAATGGCCCTAACTTCTATACGGTGCGTCTCACACCTATCAAAGTTTGCAACAATCAATTGCTTACAACTTTTTTCCGGAGTGTCATAAAACCTTGAAATTGTGACAATAAAGTACTCGAGCCTCATATCAATTTAAGCTATCGCTCATAGCTATGCTACCCTTGAGTCCCAAATCAAACACTGATAAAATTTCAAATGGCCCTAACTTCTAAACGGTGCGTCCTATACCTATAAATGTTTGCAACAATCAAATGCTTGTAACTTTTTACTGGAGCGTCATTAAATCTGGAAATTTTCAACAATCAGATGCTTGTAACTTCTTACTGGAGAGTCATAAAATCTTGAAATTTTGTGACAATAAAGTACTCGAGCCTCTTGTAAATTTAAGCTATCGCTCATAGCTATGCTACCCTTGAGTCCCAAATCAAACACTGATAAAACTTCAAATGGCCCTAACTTCTATACGGTGCGTCCTATACCTATTAAAGTTTGCAACAATCAAATGCTTGTAACTTTTTACTGGAGCGTCATAAAATCTGGAAAGTTTCAACATTCAAATGCTTGTTACTTCTTACTGGAGAGACATAAAACTTGAAATTTTGTGACAATAAAGTACTCGAGCCTCTTGTAAATTTAATCTGTCGCTCATAGCTATGCTACCCTTGAGTCCCAAATCAACCACTGCTAAAACTTCAAATGGCCCTAACCTCTATACGGTGAGTCCCACACCTATCAAAGTTTGCAACAATCAAATGCTTGAAACTTTTTACTAGATCGTCGTAAAACCTTGAAATTTTGTGACAATAAAGTACTCGAGCCTCTTATCAATTTAAGCTATCGCTCATTGCTATGCTACCCTTGAGTCCCAAATCAAATACTGCTAAACATTCAATTGGCCCTAACTTCTATACGGTGCGATATATACCTATCAAAGTATACAACATTAAAATGTTTGTAACTCTTTACTGGAGCTTAACAAAATTTTGAAATTTTGTGACAATAAAGTACTCGAGCCTCTTGTAAATTTAAGCTATCGCTCATAGCTATGCTACCCTTGAGTCCCAAATCAAACACTGCTAAAACTTGAAACGGCCCTAACTACTATACGGTGCGTCCTATACCTATCAAAGTTTGCAACAATCAAATGCTTGTAACTTTTTATTGGAGCGTCATAAAATCTTGAAATTTTGTGACAATAAAGTACTCGGGCCTATTGTCAATTTAAGCTATCACTCATAGCTATGCTACACTTGAGTCCCAAATCAAACACTGATAAAACTTCAAATAGCCCTAATTTCTATACCGTGCGTCCAACACCAATCAAAGTTTGGAACAATCAAATACTTGTAACTTTTTACTGGAGCATAATAAAATCTTGAAATTTTGTGACAATAAAGTACTCGAGCCTCTTGTCAATTTAAGCTATCACTCATAGCTTTGCTACCCCTGAGTCCCAAATCAATGACTGATAAAACTTCAAATGGCCCTAACTTCTATAGGGTGCGTCCTACACCTATCAAAGTTTCCAACATTCAAATGCTTGTAACTTTTTACTGGAGCGTCATAAAACCTTGAAATGTGGTGACAATAAAGTACTCGTGCCTCTTGTCAATTAAAGTTGTCGCTCATTGTAATGCTACCCTTGAGTCCCAAATCAGACACTGATAAAACAATGGCCCTAAATTCTGTACTTTGCGTCCTACACTTATCAGAGTTTGCAACAATCAAATGCTTGTAACTTTTTACTGGAGCGTCATATAATCTTGAAGTTTTGGGACAATAAAGTACTCGAGCCTCTTATCAATTTAATCTATCATAGCTATGCTACCCTTGAGTCCCAAATCAAACACTGATAAATCTTCAAATGGCCCTAACTTCTTTACGGTGCGTCCAACACCTATTAAAGTCTGCAACAATCAAATGCTTGTAACTTTTTACTGGAGCATTATAAAATCTTGAAATTTTGTGACAATAAAGTACTCGAGCCTCTTGTCAATTTAAGCTATCACTCATAGCTTTGCTACCCTTGAGTCCCAAATCAATGACTGATAAAACTTCAAATGGCCCTAACTTCTATAGGGTGCGTCCTACACCTATCAAAGTTTGCAACAATCAAATGCTTGAAACTTTTTACTGGAGCGTCGTAAAGTCTTGAAATTTTGTGACAATAAAGTACTCGAGCTTCTTAGCAATTTAAGCGATCGCTCATAGCTATGCTACCCTTGAGTCCCAAATCAAACACGGATCAATTTTCAAATGGCCCTAACTTCAATACAATGCGTCCTACACCTATTAAACTTTGCCACATTCAAATGCTTGTAACTTTTTACTGGAGCGTCATAAAATCTTGAAATTTTTTGACAATAAAGTACTCGAGCCTCTCGTCAATTTAAGCTATCGCTTATAGCTATGCTACATTTGAGTCCCAAATCAAACACTGATAAAAATTCAAATGGCCCTAACTTCTATACGGTGCGCCCTATACCTCTATCAAAGTTTGCAACAATCAAATGCTTGTAACTTTTTACTGGAGCGTCATAAAATCTTGAAATTTTCAACAATCAAATGCTTGTAACTTCTTAATGGAGAGTCATAAAATCTTGAAATTTTGTGCAAAATAAAGTAATCGAGCCTCTTGTCAATTTAAGTTATCAATCATAGCTATGCTAACCTTGAGTCCCAAATCAAACACAGATAAAACTTCAAATGGCCCTAACTTCTATACGGTGCGTCCCACACCTATGAAAGTTTGCAACAATCAAATGCTTGCAAGTTTTTACTGGAGCGTCATAAAACCTTGAAATTTTGTGACAATAAAGTACTCGAGCCTCTTATGAATTTAAGCTATCGCTTATAGCTATGCTACCCTCGAGTCCCAAATCAAACACTGATAGAATTTCAAATGGCCCTAACTTCTATACGGTGCGGCCTACACTTATCAAAGTTTGCAACAATCAAATGCTTGGTACTTTTTACTGGAGCGTCATAAAACCTTGAAATTTGGTGACAATAAAGTACTCGAGCCTCTTATCAATTCAAGCTATCTCTCATAGATATGCTACACTTGAGTGCCAAATCAAACACTGATAAAACTCCAAATGGCCCTAACTTCGGTGCGTCCTATACCCTTCAAAGTTTGCAACAATCAAATGCTTGTAACTTTTTACTGGAGCGTCATAAAATCTTTAAATTTTGTGACAATAAAGTACTCGAGCCTATTGTCAATTTAAGCTATCACTTTATAGCTATGCTACACTTGAGTCCCAAATCAAACACAATCAAGCTTCAAATAGCCCTAATTTCTATACGGTGCGTCCAACACCTATCAAAGTTTGGAACAATCAAATGCTTGTAACTTTTTACTGGAGCATAATAAAATCTTGAAATTTTGTGACAATAAAGTACTCGAGCCTATTGTCAATTTAAGCTATCACTCATAGCTTTGCTACCCTTGAGTCCCAAATCAATGATGGATAAAACTTCAAATGGCCCTAACTTCTATAGGGTGCGTCCTACACCTATCAAAGTTTGCAACAATCAAATGCTTGAAACTTTTTACTGGAGCGTCGTAAAACCTTGAAATTTTGTGACAATAAAGTACTCGAGCCTCTTATCAATTTAAGCTATCGCTCATAGCTATGCTACACTTGAGTCCCAAATCAAACACTGATAAAACTTCAAATGGCCCTAACTTCTATACGGTGCGTCCAACACCTATTAAAGTCTGCAACAATCAAATGCTTGTAACTTTTTACTGGAGCATTATAAAATCTTGAAATTTTGTGACAATAAAGTACTCGAGCCTCTTGTCAATTTAAGCTATCACTTATAGCTTTGCTATCCTTGAGTCCCAAATCAATGACTGATAAAACTTCAAATGACCCTAACTTCTATAGGGTGCGTCCTACACCTATCAAAGTTTCCAACATTCAAATGCTTGTAACTTTTTACTGGAGCGTCATAAAACCTTGAAATGTGGTGACAATAAATTACTCGTGCCTCTTGTCAATTAAAGTTGCCGGTCATTGTAATGCTACCCTTGAGTCCCAAATCACACACTGATAAAACAATGGCCCTAAATTCTGTACTTTGCGTCCTACACTTATCAGAGTTTGCAACAATCAAATGCTTGTAACTTTTTACTGGAGCGTCATATAATCTTGAAGGTTTGTGACAATAAAGTACTCGAGCCTCTTCTCAATTTAAGCTATCATAGCTATGCTACCCTTGAGTCCCAAATCAAACACTGATAAAACTTCAAATGGCCCTAACTTCTATACGGTGAGTCCCACACCTATCAAAGTTTGCAACAATCAAATGCTTGAAACTTTTTACTGGAGCGTCGTAAAGTCTTGAAATTTTGTGATAATAAAGTACTCGAGCCTCTTATCAATTTAAGCTATCGCTCATAGCTATGCTACACTTGAGTCCCAAATCAAACACTGATAAAACTTCAAATGGCCCTAACTTCTATACGGTGCGTCCAACACCTATTAAAGTCTGCAACAATCAAATGCTTGTAACTTTTTACTGGAGCATTATAAAATCTTGAAATTTTGTGACAATAAAGTACTCGAGCCTCTTGTCAATTTAAGCTATCACTTATAGCTTTGCTATCCTTGAGTCCCAAATCAATGACTGATAAAACTTCAAATGGCCCTAACTTCTATAGGGTGTGTCCTACACCTATCAAAGTTTCCAACATTCAAATGCTTGTAACTTTTTACTGGAGCGTCATAAAACCTTGAAATGTGGTGACAATAAAGTACTCGTGCCTCTTGTCAATTAAAGTTGTCGGTCATTGTAATGCTACCCTTGAGTCCCAAATCAGACACTGATAAAACAATGGCCCTAAATTCTGTACTTTGCGTCCTACACTTATCAGAGTTTGCAACAATCAAATGCTTGTAACTTTTTACTGGAGCGTCATATAATCTTGAAGGTTTGTGAAAAATAAAGTACTCGAACCTCTTCTCAATTTAAGCTATCATAGCTATGCTACCCTTGAGTCCCAAATCAAACACTGATAAAACTTCAAATGGCCCTAACTTCTATACGGTGAGTCCCACACCTATCAAAGTTTGCAACAATCAAATGCTTGAAACTTTTTACTGGAGCGTCGTAAAGTCTTGAAATTTTGTGACAATAAAGTACTCGAGCCTCTTATCAATTTAAGCTATCATAGCTATGCTACCCTTGAGTCCCAAATCAAATACTGATAAAACTTCAAATGGCCCTAACTTCTATACGGTGAGTCCCACACCTATCAAAGTTTGCAACAATCAAATGCTTGAAACTTTTTACTGGAGCGTCGTAAAACCTTGAAATTTTGTGACAATAAAGTACTCGAGCCTCTTATCAATTTAAGCTATCGCTCATAGCTATGCTACACTTGAGTCCCAAATCAAAAACTGATAAAACTTCAAATGGCCCTAACTTCTATATGGTGCGTCCAACACCTATTAAAGTCTGCAACAATCAAATGCTTGTAACTTTTTACTGGAGCATTATAAAATCTTGAAATTTTGTGACAATAAAGTACTCGAGCCTCTTGTCAATTTAAGCTATCACTTATAGCTTTGCTATCCTTGAGTCCCAAATCAATGACTGATAAAACTTCAAATGGCCCTAACTTCTATAGGGTGCGTCCTACACCTATCAAAGTTTCCAACATTCAAATGCTTGTAACTTTTTACTGGAGCGTCATAATACCTTGAAATGTGGTGACAATAAAGTACTCGTGCCTCTTGTCAATTAAAGTTGTCGGTCATTGTAATGCTACTTTTGAGTCCCAAATCAGACACTGATAAAACAATGGCCCTAAATTCTGTACTTTGCGTTCTACACTTATCAGAGTTTGCAACAATCAAATGCTTGTAACTTTTTACTGGAGCGTCATATAATCTTGAAGGTTTGTGACAATAAAGTACTCGAGCCTCTTCTCAATTAAAGCTATCATAGCTATGCTACCCTTGAGTCCCAAATCAAACACTGATAAAACTTCAAATGGCCCTAACTTCTATACGGTGAGTCCCACACCTATCAAAGTTTGCAACAATCAAATGCTTGAAACTTTTTACTGGAGCGTCGTAAAGTCTTGAAATTTTGTGACAATAAAGTACTCGAGCCTCTTATCAATTTAAGCTATCATAGCTATGCTACCCTTGAGTCCCAAATCAAATACTGATAAAACTTCAAATGGCCCTAACTTCTATACGGTGAGTCCCACACCTATCAAAGTTTGCAACAATCAAATGCTTGAAACTTTTTACTGGAGCGTCGTAAAACCTTGAAATTTTGTGACAATATAGTACTCGAGCCTCTTATCAATTTAAGCTATCGCTCATAGCTATGCTACACTTGAGTCCCAAATCAAACACTGATAAAACTTCAAATGGCCCTAACTTCTATACGGTGCGTCCAACACCTATTAAAGTCTGCAACAATCAAATGCTTGTAACTTTTTACTAGAGCATTATAAAATCTTGAAATTTTGTGACAATAAAGTACTCGAGCCTCTTGTCAATTTAAGCTATCACTCATAGCTTTGCTACCCTTGAGTCCCAAATCAATGACTGATAAAACTTCAAATGGCCCTAACTTCTATAGGGTGCGTCCTACACCTATCAAAGTTTCCAACATTCAAATGCTTGTAACTTTTTACTGGAGCGTCATAAAACCTTGAAATGTGGTGACAATAAAGTACTCGTGCCTCTTGTCAATTAAAGTTGTCGCTCATTGTAATGCTACCCTTGAGTCCCAAATCAGACACTGATAAAACAATGGCCCTAAATTCTGTACTTTGCGTAATACACTTATCAGAGTTTGCAACAATCAAATGCTTGTAACTTTTTACTGGAGCGTCATATAATCTTGAAGTTTTGTGACAATAAAGTACTCGAGCCTCTTATCAATTTAAGCGATCGCTCATAGGTATGCTACCCTTGAGTCCCAAATCAAACACTGATCAATTTTCAAATGGCCCTAACTTCTATACGGTGCGTCCCACACCTATCAAAGTTTGCAACAATCAAATGCTTGAAACTTTTTACTGGAGCGTCGTAAAATCTTGAAATTTTTTGACAATAAAGTACTCGAGCCTCTCGTCAATTAGAGCTATCGGTCATAGCTATGCTACATTTGTGTCCCAAATCAAACACTGATAAAAATTCAAATGGCCCTAACTTCTATACGATGCGCCCTATACTTCTATCAAAGTTTGCAACAATTGAATGCTTGTAACTTTTTACTGAAGCGTCATAAAATCTTGAAATTTTCAGCAATCAAATGCTTGTAACTTCTTAATGGAGAGTCATAAAATCTGGAAATTTTGTGCAAAATAAAGTAATCGAGCCTCTTGTCAATTTAAGTTATTAATCATAGCTATGCTAACCTTGAGTCCAAAATCAAACACAGATAAAACTTCAAATGGCCCTAACTTCTATACGTTGCGTCCCGCACCTATAAAAGTTTGCAACAATCAAATGCTTGCAAGTTTTTACTGGAGCGTCATAAAACCTTGAAATTTTGTGACAATAAAGTACTCGAGCCTCTTATGAATTTAAGCTATCGCTCATAGCTATGCTACCCTCGAGTCCCAAATTAAACACTGATAAAACTTCAAATGGCCCTAACTTCTATACGGTGCGTCCTACACCTATCAAAGTTTGCAACAATCAAATTCTTGGTACTTTTTACTGGAGCGTCATAAAACCTTGAAATTTGGTGACAATAAAGTACTAGAGCCTCTTATCAATTCAAGCTATCTCTCATAGATATGCTACACTTGAGTCCCAAATCAAACACTGATAAAACTTCAAATGGCCCTAATTTCTATACGGTGCGTCCTATACCTATCAAAGTTTGCAACAATCAAATGCTTGTAACTTTTTACTGGAGCTTAACAAAATTTTGAAATTTTGTGACAATAAAGTACTCGAGCCTCTTGTAAATTTAAGCAATCGCTCATAGCTATGCTACCCTTGAGTCCCAAATCAACCACTGCTAAAACTTCAAACGGCCCTAACTACTATACGGTGCGTCCTATACCTATCAAAGTTTGCAACAATCAAATGCTTGTAACTTTTTACTGGAGCGTCATAAAATCTTGAAATTTTGTGACAATAAAGTACTCGAGCCTATTGTCAATTTAAGCTATCACTCATAGCTATGCTACACTTGAGTATCAAATCAAACACTGATAAAACTTCAAATAGCCCTAATTTCTATACGGTGCGTCCAACACCTATCAAAGTTTGGAACAATCAAATGCTTGTAACTTTTTACTGGAGCATAATAAAATCTTGAAATTTTGTGACAATAAAATACTCGAGCCTATTGTCAATTTAAGCTATCACTCATAGCTTTGCTACCCTTGAGTCCCAAACCAAAGACTGATAAAACTTCAAATGGCCCTAACTTCTATAGAGTGCGCCCTACACCTATCAAAGTTTCCAACAATCAAATGCTTGTAACTTTTTACTGGAGCGTCATAAAACCTTGAAATTTGGTGACAAATTTCGTGCCTCTTGTCAATTAAAGTTGTCGGTCATTGCAATGCTACTCTTGAGTCCCAAATCAAACACTGATAAAACAATGGCCCTAAATTCTGTACTTTGCGTCCTACACTTATCAGAGTTTGCAACAATCAAATGCTTGTAACTTTTTACTGGAGCGTCATATAATCTTGAAGTTATGTGACAATAAAGAACTCGAGCCCCTTATCAATTTAAGCTATCGCTCATAGCTATGCTACCCTTGAGTCCCAAATCAAACACTGATCAATTTTCAAATGGCCCTAACTTCTATACGGTGCGTCCTACACCTATTAAACTTTGCCACATTCAAATGCTTGTAACTTTTTACTGGAGCGTCATAAAATCTTGAAATTTTGTGGCAATAAATTATTCGAGCCTCTCGTCAATTTAAGCTTTCGCTCATAGCTATGCTACATTTGATTCCCAAATCAAACATTGATAAAAATTCAAATGGCCCTAACTTATATACGGTGCGTCCTATACCTATCAAAGTTTGCAACAATCAAATGCTTGTAACTTTTTACTGGAGCGTCGTAAAGTCTTGAAATTTTGTGACAATAAAGTACTCGAGCCTCTTATCAATTTAAGCTATCATAGCTATGCTACCATTGAGTCCCAAATCAAATACTGATAAAACTTCAAATGGCCCTAACTTCTATACGGTGAGTCCCACACCTATCAAAGTTTGCAACAATCAAATGCTTGAAACTTTTTACTGGAGCGTCGTAAAACCTTGAAATTTTGTGACAATAAAGTACTCGAGCCTCTTATCAATTTAAGCTATCGCTCATAGCTATGCTACACTTGTGTCCCAAATCAAACACTGCTAAAACTTCAAATGGCCCTAACTTCTATACGGTGCGTCCAACACCTATTAAAGTCTGCAACAATCAAATGCTTGTAACTTTTTACTAGAGCATTATAAAATCTTGAAATTTTGTGACAATAAAGTACTCGAGCCTCTTGTCAATTTAAGCTATCACTCATAGCTTTGCTACCCTTGAGTCCCAAATCAATTACTGATAAAACTTCAAATGGCCCTAACTTCTATAGGGTGCGTCCTACACCTATCAAAGTTTCCAACATTCAAATGCTTGTAACTTTTTACTGGAGCGTCATAAAACCTTGAAATGTGGTAACAATAAAGTACTCGTGCCTCTTGTCAATTAAAGTTGTCGCTCATTGTAATGCTACCCTTGAGTCCAAAATCAGACACTGATAAAACAATGGCCCTAAATTCTGTACTTTGCGTCCTACACTTATCAGAGTTTGCAACAATCAAATGCTTGTAACTTTTTACTGGAGCGTCATATAATCTTGAAGTTTTGTGACAATAAAGTACTCGAGCCTCTTATCAATTTAAGCTATCATAGCTATGCTACCCTTGAGTCCCAAATTAAACACTGATAAAACTTCAAATGGCCCTAACTTCTATACGGTGAGTCCCACACCTATCAAAGTTTACAACAATCAAATGCTTGAAACTTTTTACTGGAGCGTCGTAAAGTCTTGAAATTTTGTGACAATAAAGTACTCGAGCCTCTTATCAATTTAAGCGATCGCTCATAGCTATGCTACCCTCGAGTCCCAAATCAAACACTGATCAATTTTCAAATGGCCCTAACTTCTATACGGTGCGTCCCACACCTATCAAAGTTTGCAACAATCAAATGCTTGAAACTTTTTACTGGAGCGTCGTAAAATCTTGAAATTTTTTGACAATAAAGTACTCGAGCCTCTCGTCAATTTAAGCTATCGGTCATAGCTATGCTACATTTGTGTCCCAAATCAAACACTGATAAAAATTCAAATGGCCCTAACTTCTATACGATGCGCCCTATACTTCTATCAAAGTTTGCAACAATCAAATGCTTGTAACTTTTTACTGAAGCTTAACAAAATTTTGAAATTTTGTGACAATAAAGTACTCGAGCCTCTTGTAAATTTAAGCTATCGCTCATGGCTATGCTACCCTTGAGTCCCAAATCAACCACTGATATAACTTCAAACGGCCCTAACTATTATACGGTGCGTCCTATACCTATCAAAGTTTGCAACAATCAAATGCTTGTAACTTTTTACTGGAGCGTCATAAAATCTTGAAATTTTGTGACAATAAAGTACTCGAGCCTATTGTCAATTTAAGCTATCACTCATAGCTATGCTACACTTAAGTATCAAATCAAACACTGATAAAACTTCAAATAGCCCTAATTTCTATATGGTGCGTCCAACACCTATCAAAGTTTGGAACAATCAAATGCTTGTAACTTTTTACTGGAGCATAATAAAATCTTGAAATTTTGTGACAATAAAATACTCGAGCCTATTGTCAATTTAAGCTATCCCTCATATCTTTGCTACCCTTGAGTCCCAAACCAAAGACTGATAAAACCTCAAATGGCCCTAACTTCTATAGGGTGCGCCCTACACCTATCAAAGTTTCCAACAATCAAATGCTTGTAACTTTTTACTGGAGCGTCATAAAACCTTGAAATTTGGTGACAATAAAGTACTCGTGCCTCTTGTCAATTAAAGTTGTCGCTCATTGCAATGCTACCCTTGAGTCCCAAATCAAACACTGATAAAACAATGGCCCTAAATTCTGTACTTTGCGTCCTACACTTATCAGAGTTTGCAACAATCAAATGCTTGTAACTTTTTACTGGAGCGTCATATAATCTTGAAGTTTTGTGACAATAAAGTACTCGAGCCCCTTATCAATTTAAGCTATCGCTCATAGCTATGCTACCCTTGAGTCCCAAATCAAACACTGATCAATTTTCAAATGGCCCTAATTTCTATACGGTGCGTCCTACACCTATTAAACTTTGCCACATTCAAATGCTTGTAACTTTTTACTGGAGCGTCATAAAATCTTGAAATTTTCAACATTCAAATGCTTGTAACTTCTTAATAGAGAGTTATAAAATCTTAAAACTTTGTGACAATAAAGTACTCGAGCCTCTTGTCAATTTAATCTATCGCTCATAGCTATGCTACCCTTGAGTCGCAAATCAACCACTGCTAAAACTTCAAATGGCCCTAACTTCTATACGGTGCGTCCTATACCTATCAAAGTTTACAACAATCAAATACTTGTAACTTTTTACTGGAGCTTAATAAAATCTTGAAATTTTGAGACAATAAAGTACTCGAGCCTCTTATGAATTTAAGCTATCGCTCATAGCTATGCTACCCTCGAGTCCCAAATCAAACACTGATAAAACTTCAAATGGCCCTAACTTCTATACGGTGCGTCCTACACCTATCAAAGTTTGCAACAATCAAATTCTTGGTACTTTTTACTGGAGCGTCATAAAACCTTGAAATTTGGTGAGAATAAAGTACTAGAGCCTCTTATCAATTCAAGCTATCTCTCATAGATATGCTAAACTTGAGTCCCAAATCAAACACTGATAAAACTTCAAATGGCCCTAACTTCTATACGGTGCGTCCTATACCTATCAAAGTTTGCAACAATCAAATGCTTGCAACTTTTTACTGGAGCTTAACAAAATTTTGAAATTTTGTGACAATAAAGTACTCGAGCCTCTTGTAAATTTAAGCTATCGCTCATGGCTATGCTACCCTTGAGTCCCAAATCAACCACTGATAAAACTTCAAACGGCCCTAACTATTATACGGTGCGTCCTATACCTATCAAAGTTTGCAACAATCAAATGCTTGTAACTTTTTACTGGAGCGTCATAAAATCTTGAAATTTTGTGACAATAAAGTACTCGTGCCTCTTGTCAATTAAAGTTGTCGCTCATTGCAATGCTACCCTTGAGTCCCAAATCAAACACTGATAAAACAATGGCCCTAAATTCTGTACTTTGCGTCCTACACTTATCAGAGTTTGCAACAATCAAATGCTTGTAACTTTTTACTGGAGCGTCATATAATCTTGAAGTTTTGTGACAATAAAGTACTCGAGCCCCTTATCAATTTAAGCTATCGCTCATAGCTATGCTACCCTTGAGTCCCAAATCAAACACTGATCAATTTTCAAATGGCCCTAATTTCTATACGGTGGGTCCTACACCTATTAAACTTTGCCACATTCAAATGCTTGTAACTTTTTACTGGAGCGTCATAAAATCTTGAAATTTTGTGACAATAAATTATTCGAGCCTCTCGTCAATTTAAGCTATCGCTCATAGCTATGCTACATTTGATTCCCAAATCAAACATTGATAAAAATTCAAATGGCCCTAACTTCTATACGGTGCGTCCTATACCTATCAAAGTTTGCAACAGTCAAATGCTTGTAACTTTTTACTGGAGCGTCATAAAATCTTGAAATTTTCAACATTCAAATGCTTGTAACTTCTTAATAGAGAGTTATAAAATCTTGAAACTTTGTGACAATAAAGTACTCGAGCCTCTTGTCAATTTAATCTATCGCTCATAGCTATGCTACCCTTGAGTCGCAAATCAACCACTGCTAAAACTTCAAATGGCCCTAACTTCTATACGGTGCGTCCTATACCTATCAAAGTTTACAACAATCAAATACTTGTAACTTTTTACTGGAGCTTAATAAAATCTTGAAATTTTGAGACAATAAAGTACTCGAGCCTCCTATCAATTTAAGCTATCGCTCACAGCTTGCTACCCTTGAGTCCCAAATCAAACACTGATGAAACTTCAAATGGCCCTAACTTCTATACGGTGCGTCCTATACCCATCAAAGTTTGTTACAATCAAATGCTTGTAACTTTTTACTGTAGCGTCATAAAATCTTGAAATTTTGTGACAATAAAGAACTCGAGCCTCTTGTCAATTTAACCTATCACTCATAGCTATGCTACCCTTGAGTCCCAAATCAAACACGTATAAAACTTCAAATGGCCCTAATTTCTATACGGTGCGTCTCACACCTATCAAAGTTTGCAACAATCAATTGCTTGCAACTTTTTACGGGAGCGTCATAAAACCTTGAAATTTTGTGACAATAAAGTACTCGAGCCTCTTATCGATTTAAGCTATCGCTCATAGCTGTGCTACCCTTCAGTCCCAAATCAAACACTGATAAAACTTCAAATGGCCCTAACTTCTATACGTTGCGCCCTATACCCATCAAAATTTGTTACAATCAAATGCTTGTAACTTTTTACTGGAGCGTCATAAAATCTTGAAATTTTGTGATAATAAAGTACTCGATCCTCTTGTCAATTTAAGCTATCACTCATAGCTTTGAGTCCCAAATCAAACACTGATAAAACTTCAAATGGCCCTAACTTCATACGGTGCATCCTACACCTATCAAAGTTTTCAACATTCAAATGCTTGTAAACTTCTTACTGGAGAGTCATAAAATCTTGAAATTCTGTGACAATAAAGTACACGAGCCTCTTATCAATTTTAGCTATCGCTCATAGCTATGCTACCCTTGAGTCCCAAATCAACCACTGCTAAAACTTCAAATGGCCCTAACGGTGCGTCATATACCTATCAAAGTTTGCAACAATCAAGTGCTTGCAAGTTTTTACTGGAGCGTCATAAAACCTTGAAATTTTGTGACAATAAAGTACTCGAGCCTCTTATGAATTTAAGCTATCGCTCATAGCTATGCTACCCTCGAGTCCCAAATAAAACACTGATAAAACTTCAAATGGCCCTAACTTCTATACGGTGCGTCCTACACCTATCAAAGTTTGCAACAATCAAATGCTTGGTACTTTTTACTGGAGCGTCATAAAACCTTGAAATTTGGTGACAATAAAGTACTCGAGCCTCTTATCAATTCAAGCTATCTCCCATAGCTATGCTACACTTGAGTCCCAAATCAAACACTGATAAAACTTCAAATGGCCCTAACTTCTATACTTTGCGTCCTATACCCATCAAAGTTTGTTACAAACAAGTGCTTGTAACTTTTTACTGGAGCGTCATAAAATCTTGAAATTTTGTGACAATAAAGTACTCGAGTCTCTTGTCAATTTAAGCTATCACTCATAGCTATGCTACCCTTGAGTCCCAAATCAAACACGTATAAAATTTCAGATGGCCCTAACTTCTCACACCTAACAATGCTTGCAATAATCAACTGCTTGCAACTTTTTACGGGAGTGTCATAAAACCTTGAAAATTTGTGACAATAAAGTACTCGAGCCTCTTATCAATTTAAGCTATCGCTCATAGCTATGCTACCCTTGAGTCCCAAATCAAACACTGCTAAAACTTCAAATGGCCCTAACGGTGCATCATATACCTATCAAAGTTTGCGACAATCAAGTGCTTGCAAGTTTTTACTGGAGCGTCATAAAACCTTGAAATTTTGTGACAATAAAGTACTCGAGCCTCTTATGAATTTAAGCTATCGCTCATAGCTATGCTACCCTTGAGTCCCAAATCAAACACTGCTAAAACTTCAAATGGCCCTAACTTCTATACGGTGCGTCCTATACCTATCAAAGTTTGCAACAATCAAATGCTTGTAACTTTTTACTGGAGCTTAACAAAATCTTGAAATTTTGTGACAATACAGTAGTCGAGCCTCCTATCAATTTAAGCTATCGCTCATAGCTATGCTAACCTTGAGTCAGAAATCAAACATTGATAAAACTTCAAATGGCCCTAACTTCTCTACAGTGCGTCCTATATCCATCAAAATTTGTTACAATCAAATGCTTGTAACTTTTTACTGGAGCGTCATAAAATCTTGAAGTTTTGTGACAATAACGTACTCGAGCCTCTTATAAATTTAAGCTATCGCTCATAGCAATGCTACCCTTGAGTCCCAAATCAAACTCTAATCAATTTTCAAATGGCCCTGACTTCTATACGGTGCGTCCTACAATTATTAAACTTTTCCACATTCAAATGCTTGTAACTTGTTACTGGAGCGTCATAAAATCTTGAAATTTTGTGACAATAAAGTACGCGAGCCTCTCGTCAATTTAAGCTATCGCTCATTGCTATGCTACATTTGAGTCCCAAATCAAACACTGATAAAAATTCAAATGGCCCTAACTTCTATACGGTGCGTCCTATAACTATCAAAGTTTGCAACAATCAAATGCTTGTAACTTTTTACTCGAGCGTCATAAAATCTTAAAATTTTCAACATTCAAATGCTTGTAACTTTTAATGGAGAGACATAAAATCTTGAAATTTTGTGACAATAAAGTACTCGAGCCTCTTGTAAATTTAAGCTATCGCTCATAGCTATGCTACAATTGAGTCCCAAATAAAACACTGATAAACCTTCAAATGGCCCTAACTTCTATACGGTGCGTCCTATACCTATCAAAATTTACAACAATCAAATACTTGTAACTTTTTACTGGAGCTTAACAAAATCTTGAAATTTTGAGACAATAAAGTACTCGAGCCTCTTGTCAATTTAAGCTATCTCTCATAGCTATGCTAACCTTGAGTCCCAAATCAAACACAGATAAAACTTCAAATGGCCCTAACTGCTATACGTTGCGTCCCACACCTATAAAAGTTTGCAACAATCAAATGCTTGCAAGTTTTTACTGGAGCGTCATAAAACCTTGAAATTTTGTGACAATAAAGTACTCGAGCCTCCTATCAATTTAAGCTATCGCTCATAGCTATGCTAACCTTGAGTCAGAAATCAAACATTGATAAAACTTCAAATGGCCCTAACTTCTATACAGTGCGTCCTATACCCATCAAAATTTGTTACAATCAAATGCTTGTAACTTTTTACTGGAGCGTCATAAAATCTTGAAATTTTGTGATAATAAAGTACTCGATCCTCTTGTCAATTTAAGCTATCACTCATAGCTATGCTACCCTTGAGTCCCAAATCAAACACTGCTAAAACTTCAAATGGCCCTAACTTCTATACGGTGCGTCCTATACCTATCAAAGTTTGCAACAATCAAATGCTTGTAACTTTTTACTGGAGCTTAACAAAATCTTGAAATTTTGTGACAATAAAGAACTCGAGCCTCTTGTCAATTTAACCTATCACTCATAGCTATGCTACCCTTGAGTCCCAAATCAAACACGTATAAAACTTCAAATGGCCCTAACTTCTATACGGTGCGTCTCACACCTATCAAAGTTTGCAACAATCAATTGCTTGCAACTTTTTACCGGAGCGTCATAAAACCTTGAAATTTTGTGACAATAAAGTACTCGAGCCTCTTATCGATTTAAGCTATCGCTCATAGCTGTGCTACCCTTCAGTCCCAAATCAAACACTGATAAAACTTCAAATGGCCCTAACTTCTATACGTTGCGCCCTATACCCATCAAAATTTGTTACAATCAAATGCTTGTAACTTTTTACTGGAGCGTCATAAAATCTTGAAATTTTGTGATAATAAAGTACTCGATCCTCTTGTCAATTTAAGCTATCACTCATAGCTTTGAGTCCCAAATCAAACACTGATAAAACTTCAAATGGCCCTAACTTCATACGGTGCATCCTACACCTATCAAAGTTTTCAACATTCAAATGCTTGTAAACTTCTTACTGGAGAGTCATAAAATCTTGAAATTCTGTGACAATAAAGTACACGAGCCTCTTATCAATTTTAGCTATCGCTCATAGCTATGCTACCCTTGAGTCCCAAATCAACCACTGCTAAAACTTCAAATGGCCCTAACGGTGCGTCATATACCTATCAAAGTTTGCAACAATCAAGTGCTTGCAAGTTTTTACTGGAGCGTCATAAAACCTTGAAATTTTGTGACAATAAAGTACTCGAGCCTCTTATGAATTTAAGCTATCGCTCATAGCTATGCTACCCTCGAGTCCCAAATAAAACACTGATAAAACTTCAAATGGCCCTAACTTCTATACGGTGCGTCCTACACCTATCAAAGTTTGCAACAATCAAATGCTTGGTACTTTTTACTGGAGCGTCATAAAACCTTGAAATTTGGTGACAATAAAGTACTCGAGCCTCTTATCAATTCAAGCTATCTCCCATAGCTATGCTACACTTGAGTCCCAAATCAAACACTGATAAAACTTCAAATGGCCCTAACTTCTATACTTTGCGTCCTATACCCATCAAAGTTTGTTACAAACAAGTGCTTGTAACTTTTTACTGGAGCGTCATAAAATCTTGAAATTTTGTGACAATAAAGTACTCGAGTCTCTTGTCAATTTAAGCTATCACTCATAGCTATGCTACCCTTGAGTCCCAAATCAAACACGTATAAAATTTCAAATGGCCCTAACTTCTCACACCTAACAATGCTTGCAATAATCAACTGCTTGCAACTTTTTACGGGAGTGTCATAAAACCTTGAAATTTTGTGACAATAAAGTACTCGAGCCTCTTATCAATTTAAGCTATCGCTCATAGCTATGCTACCCTTGAGTCCCAAATCAAACACTGCTAAAACTTCAAATGGCCCTAACGGTGCATCATATACCTATCAAAGATTGCGACAATCAAGTGCTTGCAAGTTTTTACTGGAGCGTCATAAAACCTTGAAATTTTGTGACAATAAAGTACTCGAGCCTCTTATGAATTTAAGCTATCGCTCATAGCTATGCTACCCTTGAGTCCCAAATCAAACACTGCTAAAACTTCAAATGGCCCTAATTCTATACGGTGCGTCCTATACCTATCAAAGTTTGCAACAATCAAATGCTTGTAACTTTTTACTGGAGCTTAACAAAATCTTGAAATTTTGTGACAATACAGTAGTCGAGCCTCCTATCAATTTAAGCTATCGCTCATAGCTATGCTAACCTTGAGTCAGAAATCAAACATTGATAAAACTTCAAATGACCCCAACTTCTCTACAGTGCGTCCTATATCCATCAAAATTTGTTACAATCAAATGCTTGTAACTTTGTACTGGAGCGTCATAAAATCTTGAAGTTTTGTGACAATAACGTACTCGAGCCTCTTATAAATTTAAGCTATCGCTCATAGCAATGCTACCCTTGAGTCCCAAATCAAACTCTAATCAATTTTCAAATGGCCCTGACTTCTATACGGTGCGTCCTACAATTATTAAACTTTTCCACATTCAAATGCTTGTAACTTGTTACTGGAGCGTCATAAAATCTTGAAATTTTGTGACAATAAAGTACGCGAGCCTCTCGTCAATTTAAGCTATCGCTCATTGCTATGCTACATTTGAGTCCCAAATCAAACACTGATAAAAATTCAAATGGCCCTAACTTCTATACGGTGCGTCCTATAACTATCAAAGTTTGCAACAATCAAATGCTTGTAACTTTTTACTCGAGCGTCATAAAATCTTAAAATTTTCAACATTCAAATGCTTGTAACTTTTAATGGAGAGACATAAAATCTTGAAATTTTGTGACAATAAAGTACTCGAGCCTCTTGTAAATTTAAGCTATCGCTCATAGCTATGCTACAATTGAGTCCCAAATAAAACACTGATAAACCTTCAAATGGCCCTAACTTCTATACGGTGCGTCCTATACCTATCAAAATTTACAACAATCAAATACTTGTAACTTTTTACTGGAGCTTAACAAAATCTTGAAATTTTGAGACAATAAAGTACTCGAGCCTCTTGTCAATTTAAGCTATCTCTCATAGCTATGCTAACCTTGAGTCCCAAATCAAACACAGATAAAACTTCAAATGGCCCTAACTTCTATACGTTGCGTCCCACACCTATAAAAGTTTGCAACAATCAAATGCTTGCAAGTTTTTACTGGAGCGTCATAAAACCTTGAAATTTTGTGACAATAAAGTACTCGAGCCTCCTATCAATTTAAGCTATCGCTCATAGCTATGCTAACCTTGAGTCAGAAATCAAACATTGATAAAACTTCAAATGGCCCTAACTTCTCTACAGTGCGTCCTATATCCATCAAAATTTGTTACAATCAAATGCTTGTAACTTTTTACTGGAGTGTCATAAAATCTTGAAGTTTTGTGACAATAACGTACTCGAGCCTCTTATAAATTTAAGCTATCGCTCATAGCAATGCTACCCTTGAGTCCCAAATCAAACTTTGATCAATTTTCAAATGGCCCTGACTTCTATACGGTGCGTCCTACAACTATTAAACTTTTCCACATTCAAATGCTTGTAACTTGTTACTGGAGCGTCATAAAATCTTGAAATTTTGTGACAATAAAGTACGCGAGCCTCTCGTCAATTTAAGCTATCGCTCATTGCTATGCTACATTTGAGTCCCAAATCAAACACTGATAAAAATTCAAATGGCCCTAACTTCTATACGGTGCGTCCTATAACTATCAAAGTTTGCAACAATCAAATGCTTGTAACTTTTTACTGGAGCTTAATAAAATCTTGAAATTTTGAGACAATAAAGTACTCGAGCCTCTTGTCAATTTAAGCTATCTCTCATAGCTATGCTGACCTTGAGTCCCAAATCAAACACAGATAAAACTTCACATGGCCCTAACTTCTATACGTTGCGTCCTATACCCATCAAAATTTGTTACAATCAAATGCTTGTAACTTTTTACTCGAGCGTCATAAAATCTTGAAATTTTGTGATAATAAAGTACTCGATCCTCTTGTCAATTTAAGCTATCACTCATAGCTTTGAGTCCCAAATCAAACACTGATAAAACTTCAAATGGCCCTAACTTCTATACGGTGCGTCCTACACCTATCAAAGTTTGCAACAATCAAATGCTTGGTACTTTTTACTGGAGCGTCATAAAACCTTGAAATTTGGTGACAATAAAGTACTCGAGCCTCTTATCAATTCAAGCTATCTCCCATAGCTATGCTACACTTGAGTCCCAAATCAAACACTGATAAAACTTCAAATGGCCCTAACTTCTATACGGTGCGTCCTATACCCATCAAAGTTTGTTACAATCAAGTGCTTGTAACTTTTTACTGGAACGTCATAAAATCTTGAAATTTTGTGACAATAAAGTACTCGAGTCTCTTGTCAATTTAAGCTATCACTCATAGCTATGCTACCCTTGAGTCCCAAATCAAACACGTATAAAACTTCAAATGCCCCTAACTTCTCACACCTAACAAAGCTTGCAACAATCAACTGCTTGCAACTTTTTACGGGAGCGTCATAAAACCTTGAACTTTTGTGACAATAAAGTACTCGAGCCTCTTATCAATTTAAGCTATCGCTCATAGCTATGCTACCCTTCAGTCCCAAATCAAACACTGATAAAACTTCAAATGGCCCTAACTTCTATACGGTGCGTCCTATACCTATCAAAGTTTGCAACAATCAAATGCTTGTAACTTTTTACTGGAGCTTAACAAAATCTTGAAATTTTGTGACAATAAAGTACTCGAGCCTCTTGTCAATTTAAGCTATCACTCATATCTATGCTACCCTTGAGTCCCAAATCAAACACTGATAAAACTTCACATGGCCCTAACTTCTATACGGTGCGTCTCACACCTATCAAAGTTTGCAACAATCAATTGCTTGCAACTTTTTACGGGAGCGTCATAAAACTTGAAATTTTGTGACAATAAAGTACTCGAGCCTCTTATCAATTTAAGCTATCGCTCATAGCTATGCTACCCTTGAGTCCCAAATCAAACACTAATAAAACTTCAAATGCCCCTAACTTCTATACGGTGAGTCCCACACCTATCAAAGTTTGCAACAATCAAATGCTTGAAACTTTTTACTGGAGCGTCGTGAAACCTTGAAATTTTGTGACAATAAAGTCCTCGAGCCTCTTATCAACTTAAGCTATCGCTCATAGCTATGCTACACTTGAGTCCCAAATCAAACACTGATAAGACTTCAAATGGCCCTAACTTCTATACGGTGCGTCCTACACCTATCAAAGTTTGCAATAATCAAATGCTTGAAACTTTTTACTGGAGCGTCGTGAAACCTTGAAATTTTGTGACAATAAAGTCCTCGAGCCTCTTATCAATTTAAGCTATCGCTCATAGCTATGCTAACCTTGAGTCAGAAATCAAACATTGATAAAACTTCAAATGGCCCTAACTTCTATACAGTGCGTCCTATACCCATCAAAATTTGTTACAATCAAATGCTTGTAACTTTTTACTGGAGCGTCATAAAATCTTGAAATTTTGTGATAATAAAGTACTCGATCCTCTTGTCAATTTAAGCTATCACTCATAGCTATGCTACCCTTGAGTCCCAAATCAAACACTGCTAAAACTTCAAATGGCCCTAACTTCTATACGGTGCGTCCTATACCTATCAAAGTTTGCAACAATCAAATGCTTGTAACTTTTTACTGGAGCTTAACAAAATCTTGAAATTTTGTGACAATAAAGAACTCGAGCCTCTTGTCAATTTAACCTATCACTCATAGCTATGCTACCCTTGAGTCCCAAATCAAACACGTATAAAACTTCAAATGGCCCTAACTTCTATACGGTGCGTCTCACACCTATCAAAGTTTGCAACAATCAATTGCTTGCAACTTTTTACGGGAGCGTCATAAAACCTTGAAATTTTGTGACAATAAAGTACTCGAGCCTCTTATCGATTTAAGCTATCGCTCATAGCTGTGCTACCCTTCAGACCCAAATCAAACACTGATAAAACTTCAAATGGCCCTAACTTCTATACGTTGCGCCCTATACCCATCAAAATTTGTTACAATCAAATGCTTGTAACTTTTTACTGGAGCGTCATAAAATCTTGAAATTTTGTGATAATAAAGTACTCGATCCTCTTGTCAATTTAAGCTATCACTCATAGCTTTGAGTCCCAAATCAAACACTGATAAAACTTCAAATGGCCCTAACTTCATACGGTGCATCCTACACCTATCAAAGTTTTCAACATTCAAATGCTTGTAAACTTCTTACTGGAGAGTCATAAAATCTTGAAATTCTGTAACAATAAAGTACACGAGCCTCTTATCAATTTTAGCTATCGCTCATAGCTATGCTACCCTTGAGTCCCAAATCAACCACTGCTAAAACTTCAAATGGCCCTAACGGTGCGTCATATACCTATCAAAGTTTGCAACAATCAAGTGCTTGCAAGTTTTTACTGGAGCGTCATAAAACCTTGAAATTTTGTGACAATAAAGTACTCGAGCCTCTTATGAATTTAAGCTATCGCTCATAGCTATGCTACCCTCGAGTCCCAAATAAAACACTGATAAAACTTCAAATGGCCCTAACTTCTATACGGTGCGTCCTACACCTATCAAAGTTTGCAACAATCAAATGCTTGGTACTTTTTACTGGAGCGTCATAAAACCTTGAAATTTGGTGACAATAAAGTACTCGAGCCTCTTATCAATTCAAGCTATCTCCCATAGCTATGCTACACTTGAGTCCCAAATCAAACACTGATAAAACTTCAAATGGCCCTAACTTCTATACTTTGCGTCCTATACCCATCAAAGTTTGTTACAAACAAGTGCTTGTAACTTTTTACTGGAGCGTCATAAAATCTTGAAATTTTGTGACAATAAAGTACTCGAGTCTCTTGTCAATTTAAGCTATCACTCATAGCTATGCTACCCTTGAGTCCCAAATCAAACACGTATAAAATTTCAAATGGCCCTAACTTCTCACACCTAACAATGCTTGCAATAATCAACTGCTTGCAACTTTTTACGGGAGTGTCATAAAACCTTGAAATTTTGTGACAATAAAGTACTCGAGCCTCTTATCAATTTAAGCTATCGCTCATAGCTATGCTACCCTTGAGTCCCAAATCAAACACTGCTAAAACTTCAAATGGCCCTAACGGTGCATCATATACCTATCAAAGATTGCGACAATCAAGTGCTTGCAAGTTTTTACTGGAGCGTCATAAAACCTTGAAATTTTGTGACAATAAAGTACTCGAGCCTCTTATGAATTTAAGCTATCGCTCATAGCTATGCTACCCTTGAGTCCCAAATCAAACACTGCTAAAACTTCAAATGGCCCTAATTCTATACGGTGCGTCCTATACCTATCAAAGTTTGCAACAATCAAATGCTTGTAACTTTTTACTGGAGCTTAACAAAATCTTGAAATTTTGTGACAATACAGTAGTCGAGCCTCCTATCAATTTAACCTATCGCTCATAGCTATGCTAACCTTGAGTCAGAAATCAAACATTGATAAAACTTCAAATGACCCTAACTTCTCTACAGTGCGTCCTATATCCATCAAAATTTGTTACAATCAAATGCTTGTAACTTTTTACTGGAGCGTCATAAAATCTTGAAGTTTTGTGACAATAACGGACTCGAGCCTCTTATAAATTTAAGCTATCGCTCATAGCAATGCTACCCTTGAGTCCCAAATCAAACTCTAATCAATTTTCAAATGGCCCTGACTTCTATACGGTGCGTCCTACAATTATTAAACTTTTCCACATTCAAATGCTTGTAACTTGTTACTGGAGCGTCATAAAATCTTGAAATTTTGTGACAATAAAGTACGCGAGCCTCTCGTCAATTTAAGCTATCGCTCATTGCTATGCTACATTTGAGTCCCAAATCAAACACTGATAAAAATTCAAATGGCCCTAACTTCTATACGGTGCGTCCTATAACTATCAAAGTTTGCAACAATCAAATGCTTGTAACTTTTTACTCGAGCGTCATAAAATCTTAAAATTTTCAACATTCAAATGCTTGTAACTTTTAATGGAGAGACATAAAATCTTGAAATTTTGTGACAATAAAGTACTCGAGCCTCTTGTAAATTTAAGCTATCGCTCATAACTATGCTACAATTGAGTCCCAAATAAAACACTGATAAACCTTCAAATGGCCCTAACTTCTATACGGTGCGTCCTATACCTATCAAAATTTACAACAATCAAATATTTGTAACTTTTTACTGGAGCTTAACAAAATCTTGAAATTTTGAGACAATAAAGTACTCGAGCCTCTTGTCAATTTAAGCTATCTCTCATAGCTATGCTAACCTTGAGTCCCAAATCAAACACAGATAAAACTTCAAATGGCCCTAACTTCTATACGTTGCGTCCCACACCTATAAAAGTTTGCAACAATCAAATGCTTGCAAGTTTTTACTGGAGCGTCATAAAACCTTGAAATTTTGTGACAATAAAGTACTCGAGCCTCCTATCAATTTAAGCTATCGCTCATAGCTATGCTAACCTTGAGTCAGAAATCAAACATTGATAAAACTTCAAATGGCCCTAACTTCTCTACAGTGCGTCCTATATCCATCAAAATTTGTTACAATCAAATGCTTGTAACTTTTTACTGGAGTGTCATAAAATCTTGAAGTTTTGTGACAATAACGTACTCGAGCCTCTTATAAATTTAAGCTATCGCTCATAGCAATGCTACCCTTGAGTCCCAAATCAAACTCTGATCAATTTTCAAATGGCCCTGACTTCTATACGGTGCGTCCTACAACTATTAAACTTTTCCACATTCAAATGCTTGTAACTTGTTACTGGAGCGTCATAAAATCTTGAAATTTTGTGACAATAAAGTACGTCTCGTCAATTTAAGCTATCGCTCATTGCTATGCTACATTTGAGTCCCAAATCAAACACTGATAAAAATTCAAATGGCCCTAACTTCTATACGGTGCGTCCTATAACTATCAAAGTTTGCAACAATCAAATGCTTGTAACTTTTTACTGGAGCTTAATAAAATCTTGAAATTTTGAGACAATAAAGTACTCGAGCCTCTTGTCAATTTAAGCTATCTCTCATAGCTATGCTGACCTTGAGTCCCAAATCAAACACAGATAAAACTTCACATGGCCCTAACTTCTATACGTTGCGTCCTATACCCATCAAAATTTGTTACAATCAAATGCTTGTAACTTTTTACTCGAGCGTCATAAAATCTTGAAATTTTGTGATAATAAAGTACTCGATCCTCTTGTCAATTTAAGCTATCACTCATAGCTTTGAGTCCCAAATCAAACACTGATAAAACTTCAAATGGCCCTAACTTCTATACGGTGCGTCCTACACCTATCAAAGTTTGCAACAATCAAATGCTTGGTACTTTTTACTGGAGCGTCATAAAACCTTGAAATTTGGTGACAATAAAGTACTCGAGCCTCTTATCAATTCAAGCTATCTCCCATAGCTATGCTACACTTGAGTCCCAAATCAAACACTGATAAAACTTCAAATGGCCCTAACTTCTATACGGTGCGTCCTATACCCATCAAAGTTTGTTACAATCAAGTGCTTGTAACTTTTTACTGGAACGTCATAAAATCTTGAAATTTTGTGACAATAAAGTACTCGAGTCTCTTGTCAATTTAAGCTATCACTCATAGCTATGCTACCCTTGAGTCCCAAATCAAACACGTATAAAACTTCAAATGCCCCTAACTTCTCACACCTAACAAAGCTTGCAACAATCAACTGCTTGCAACTTTTTACGGGAGCGTCATAAAACCTTGAACTTTTGTGACAATAAAGTACTCGAGCCTCTTATCAATTTAAGCTATCGCTCATAGCTATGCTACCCTTCAGTCCCAAATCAAACACTGATAAAACTTCAAATGGCCCTAACTTCTATACGGTGCGTCCTATACCTATCAAAGTTTGCAACAATCAAATGCTTGTAACTTTTTACTGGAGCTTAACAAAATCTTGAAATTTTGTGACAATAAAGTACTCGAGCCTCTTGTCAATTTAAGCTATCACTCATATCTATGCTACCCTTGAGTCCCAAATCAAACACTGATAAAACTTCAAATGGCCCTAACTTCTATACGGTGCGTCTCACACCTATCAAAGTTTGCAACAATCAATTGCTTGCAACTTTTTACGGGAGCGTCATAAAACTTGAAATTTTGTGACAATAAAGTACTCGAGCCTCTTATCAATTTAAGCTATCGCTCATAGCTATGCTACCTAACTTCTATACGGTGAGTCCCACACCTATCAAAGTTTGCAACAATCAAATGCTTGAAACTTTTTACTGGAGCGTCGTGAAACCTTGAAATTTTGTGACAATAAAGTCCTCGAGCCTCTTATCAACTTAAGCTATCGCTCATAGCTATGCTACACTTGAGTCCCAAATCAAACACTGATAAGACTTCAAATGGCCCTAACTTCTATACGGTGCGTCCTACACCTATCAAAGTTTGCAATAATCAAATGCTTGTAACTTTTTACTGGAGCATAATAAAATGTTGAAATTTTATGACAATAAAGTACTCGAGCTTCTTGTCAATTTAAACTATCACTCATAGCTATGCTACCCTTGAGTCCCAAATAACAGACTGATAAAACTTCAAATGGCCTTAACTTCTATAGGGTGCGTCCTACACCTATCAAAGTTTCCAACAACCAAATGCTTGTAACTTTTTACTGGAGCGTCATAAAACCTTGAAATTTTGTGACCATAAAGTACTCGAGCCTCTTGTAAAGTTAGCATAAAAAAATGTTGAAATTTTGTGACAATAAAGTACTCGAGCTTCTTGTCAATTTAAGCTATCACTCATAGCTATGCTACCCTTGAGTCCCAAATCACAGACTGATAAAACTTCAAATGGCCCTAACTTCTATAGGGTGCGTCCTACACCTATCAAAGTTTCCAACAACCAAATGCTTGTAACTTTTTACTGGAGCGTCATAAAACCTTGAAATTTTGTGACCATAAAGTACTCGAGCCTCTTGTAAAGTTAAGCAATTGCTCATAGCTATGTCACCCTTGAGTCCCAAATCAACCACTGCTAAAACTTCAAATGGCACTAACGGTGCGTCATATACTTTTCAAAGTTTGCAACAATCAAGTGCTTGTAACTTTTTACTGCAGCGTCATAAAATCTTGTAATTTTGTGACAATAAAATACTCGAGCCTCTTGTGAAGTTAAGCAATCGCTCATAGATATGCCACCCTTGAGTCCCAAATCAACCACTGCTAAAACTTCAAATGGTCCTAACGGTGCGTCATATACCTATCAAAGTTTGCAACAATCAAGTGCTTGCAAGTTTTTACTGGAGCGTCATAAAACCTTGAAATTTTGTGACAATAAAGTACTCGAGCCTCTTATGAATTTAAGCTATCGCTCATAGCTATGCTACCCTCGAGTCCCAAATAAAACACTGATTAAACTTCAAATGGCCCTAACTTCTATACGGTGCGTCCTACACCTACTAAACTATGCCACATTCAAATGATTGTAACTTTTTACTGGAGCGTCATAAAATCTTGAAATTTTGTGACAATAAAGTACTCGAGCCTCTTGTAAAGTTAAGCAATCGCTCATAGCTATGCTACCCTTGAGTCCCAAATCAACCACTGCTAAAACTTTAAATGGCCCTAACAGTGCGTCATATACCTATCAAAGTTTGCAACAATCAAGTGCTTGTAACTTTTTACTGCAGCGTCATAAAATCTTGAAATTTTGTGACAATAAAATACTCGAGCCTCTTGTAAAGTTAAGCAATCGCTCATAGATATGCCACCCTTGAGTCCCAAATCAACCACTGCTAAAGCTTCAAATGGCCCTAACGGTGCGTCATATACCTATCAAAGTTTGCAACAATCAAGTGCTTGCAAGTTTTTACTGGAGCGTCATAAAACCTTGAAATTTTGTGACAATAAAGTACTCGAGCCTCTTATGAATTTAAGCTATCGCTCATAGCTATGCTACCCTCGAGTCCCAAATAAAACACTGATAAAACTTCAAATAGCCCTAACTTCTATACGGTGCGTCCTACACCTATCAAAGTTTGCAACAATCAAATGCTTGAAACTTTTTACTGGAGCGTCGTGAAACCTTGAAATTTTGTGACAATAAAGTCCTCGAGCCTCTTATCAACTTAAGCTATCGCTCATAGCTATTGTTCACTTGAGTCCCAAATCAAACACTGATAAGACTTCAAATGGCCCTAACTTCTATACGGTGCGTCCTACACCTATCAAAGTTTGCAATAATCAAATGCTTGTAACTTTTTACTGGAGCATAATAAAATGTTGAAATTTTGTGACAATAAAGTACTCGAGCTTCTTGTCAATTTAAGCTATCACTCATAGCTATGCTCCCTTGAGTCCCAAATCACAGACTGATAAAACTTCAAATGGCCCTAACTTCTATAGGGTGCGTAGTACACCTATCAAAGTTTCCAACAACCAAATGCTTGTAACTTTTTACTGGAGCGTCATAAAACCTTGAAATTTTGTGACCATAAAGTACTCGAGCCTCTTGTAAAGTTAGCATAAAAAAATATTGAAATTTTGTGACAATAAAGTACTCGAGCTGCTTGTCAATTTAAGCTATCACTCATAGCTATGCTACCCTTGAGTCCCAAATCACAGACTGATAAAACTTCAAATGGCCCTAACTTCTATAGGGTGCGTCCTACACCTATCAAAGTTTCCAACAACCAAATGCTTGTAACTTTTTACTGGAGCGTCATAAAACCTTGTAATTTTGTGACAATAAAATACTCGAGCCTCTTGTGAAGTTAAGCAATCGCTCATAGATATGCCACCCTTGAGTCCCAAATCAACCACTGCTAAAACTTCAAATGGCCCTAACGGTGCGTCATATACCTATCAAAGTTTGCAACAATCAAGTGCTTGCAAGTTTTTACTGGAGCGTCATAAAACCTTGAAATTTTGTGACAATAAAGTACTCGAGCCTCTTATGAATTTAAGCTATCGCTCATAGCTATGCTACCCTCGAGTCCCAAATAAAACACTGATAAAACTTCAAATGGCCCTAACTTCTATACGGTGCGTCCTACACCTATCAAAGTTTGCAACAATCAAATGGTTGGTACTTTTTACTGGAGCGTCATAAAACCTTGAAATTTGGTGACAATAAAGTACTCGAGCCTCTTATCAATTCAAGCTATCTTCCATAGCTATGCTACACTTGAGTCCCAAATCAAACACTGATAACACTTCAAATGGCCCTAACTTCTATACGGTGTGTCCTACACCTATCAAAGTTTGCAATAATCAAATGCTTGTAACTTTTTACTGGAGCATAATAAAATGTTGAAATTTTGTGACAATAAAGTACTCGAGCTTCTTGTCAATTTAAGCTATCACTCATACCTATGCTACCCTTGAGTCCCAAATCAAAGACTGATAAAACTTCAAATGGCCCTAACTTCTATAGGGTGCGTCCCACACCAATCAAAGTTTCCAACAACCAAATGCTTGTAACTTTTTACTGGAGCTTCATAAAACCTTGAAATTTGGTGACAATAAAGTACTCGTGCTTCTTGTCAATTAAAGTTGTCGCTCACTGCAATGCTACCGTTGAGTCCTAAAATCAAACACTGATAAAACAATGGCCCTAAATTCTGTACTTTGCGTCCTACTCTTATCAGAGTTTGAAACAATCAAATGCTTGTAAGTTTTTACTGGAGCGTCATAAAATCTTGAAATTTTTGACAATAAAGTACTCGAGTCTCTTATCAATTTAAGCTATCGCTCATAACTATGTTACCCTTGCGTTCCAAATCGCACACTGATAAAACTTCAAATGGCCCTAACTTCTATACGGTGCGTCCTACACCTATTAAACTATGCCACATTCAAATGCTTGTAACTTTTTACTGGAGCGTCATAAAATCTTGAAATTTTGTGACAATAAAGTACTCGAGCCTCTTGTAAAGTTAAGCAATCGCTCATAGCTATGCTACCCTTGAGTCCCAAATCAACCACTGCTAAAACTTCAAATGGCCCTAACAGTGCGACATATACCTATCAAACTTTGCAACAATCAAGTGCTTGTAACTTTTTACTGCAGCGTCATAAAATCTTGAAATTTTGTGACAATAAAATACTCGAGCCTCTTGTAAAGTTAAGCAATCGCTCATAGATATGCCACCCTTGAGTCCCAAATCAACCACTGCTAAAACTTCAAATGGCCCTAACGGTGCTCATAAAATCTTGAAATTTTGTGACAATAAAGTACTCGAGTCTATTGTCAATTTAAGCTATCACTCATAGCTATGCTGCCCTTGAGTCCCAAATCAAACACGTATACAACTTCAAATGGCCCTAACTTCTCACACCTAACAAAGCTTGCAACAATCAACTGCTTGCAACTTTTTACGGGAGCGTCATAAAAAAATCAAGTGCTTGTAACTTTTTACTGCAGCGTCATAAAATCTTGAAATTTTGTGACAATAAAATACTCGAGCCTCTTGTAAAGTTAAGCAATCGCTCATAGATATGCCACCCTTGAGTCCCAAATCAACCACTGCTAAAGCTTCAAATGGCCCTAACGGTGCGTCATATACCTATCAAAGTTTGCAACAATCAAGTGCTTGCAAGTTTTTACTGGAGCGTCATAAAACCTTGAAATTTTGTGACAATAAAGTACTCGAGCCTCTTATGAATTTAAGCTATCGCTCATAGCTATGCTACCCTCGAGTCCCAAATAAAACACTGATAAAACTTCAAATAGCCCTAACTTCTATACGGTGCGTCCTACACCTATCAAAGTTTGCAACAATCAAATGCTTGAAACTTTTTACTGGAGCGTCGTGAAACCTTGAAATTTTGTGACAATAAAGTCCTCGAGCCTCTTATCAACTTAAGCTATCGCTCATAGCTATTGTTCACTTGAGTCCCAAATCAAACACTGATAAGACTTCAAATGGCCCTAACTTCTATACGGTGCGTCCTACACCTATCAAAGTTTGCAATAATCAAATGCTTGTAACTTTTTACTGGAGCATAATAAAATGTTGAAATTTTGTGACAATAAAGTACTCGAGCTTCTTGTCAATTTAAGCTATCACTCATAGCTATGCTCCCTTGAGTCCCAAATCACAGACTGATAAAACTTCAAATGGCCCTAACTTCTATAGGGTGCGTCCTACACCTATCAAAGTTTCCAACAACCAAATGCTTGTAACTTTTTACTGGAGCGTCATAAAACCTTGAAATTTTGTGACCATAAAGTACTCGAGCCTCTTGTAAAGTTAGCATAAAAAAATGTTGAAATTTTGTGACAATAAAGTACTCGAGCTGCTTGTCAATTTAAGCTATCACTCATAGCTATGCTACCCTTGAGTCCCAAATCACAGACTGATAAAACTTCAAATGGCCCTAACTTCTATAGGGTGCGTCCTACACCTATCAAAGTTTCCAACAACCAAATGCTTGTAACTTTTTACTGGAGCGTCATAAAACCTTGTAATTTTGTGACAATAAAATACTCGAGCCTCTTGTGAAGTTAAGCAATCGCTCATAGATATGCCACCCTTGAGTCCCAAATCAACCACTGCTAAAACTTCAAATGGCCCTAACGGTGCGTCATATACCTATCAAAGTTTGCAACAATCAAGTGCTTGCAAGTTTTTACTGGAGCGTCATAAAACCTTGAAATTTTGTGACAATAAAGTACTCGAGCCTCTTATGAATTTAAGCTATCGCTCATAGCTATGCTACCCTCGAGTCCCAAATAAAACACTGATAAAACTTCAAATGGCCCTAACTTCTATACGGTGCGTCCTACACCTATCAAAGTTTGCAACAATCAAATGGTTGGTACTTTTTACTGGAGCGTCATAAAACCTTGAAATTTGGTGACAATAAAGTACTCGAGCCTCTTATCAATTCAAGCTATCTTCCATAGCTATGCTACACTTGAGTCCCAAATCAAACACTGATAACACTTCAAATGGCCCTAACTTCTATGCGGTGTGTCCTACACCTATCAAAGTTTGCAATAATCAAATGCTTGTAACTTTTTACTGGAGCATAATAAAATGTTGAAATTTTGTGACAATAAAGTACTCGAGCTTCTTGTCAATTTAAGCTATCACTCATACCTATGCTACCCTTGAGTCCCAAATCAAAGACTGATAAAACTTCAAATGGCCCTAACTTCTATAGGGTGCGTCCCACACCAATCAAAGTTTCCAACAACCAAATGCTTGTAACTTTTTACTGGAGCTTCATAAAACCTTGAAATTTGGTGACAATAAAGTACTCGTGCCTCTTGTCAATTAAAGTTGTCGCTCACTGCAATGCTACCGTTGAGTCCTAAAATCAAACACTGATAAAACAATGGCCCTAAATTCTATACTTTGCGTCCTACTCTTATCAGAGTTTGAAACAATCAAATGCTTGTAAGTTTTTACTGGAGCGTCATAAAATCTTGAAATTTTTGACAATAAAGTACTCGAGTCTCTTATCAATTTAAGCTATCGCTCATAACTATGCTACCCTTGCGTTCCAAATCGCACACTGATAAAACTTCAAATGGCCCTAACTTCTATACGGTGCGTCCTACACCTATTAAACTATGCCACATTCAAATGCTTGTAACTTTTTACTGGAGCGTCATAAAATCTTGAAATTTTGTGACAATAAAGTACTCGAGCCTCTTGTAAAGTTAAGCAATCGCTCATAGCTATGCTACCCTTGAGTCCCAAATCAACCACTGCTAAAACTTCAAATGGCCCTAACAGTGCGACATATACCTATCAAACTTTGCAACAATCAAGTGCTTGTAACTTTTTACTGCAGCGTCATAAAATCTCGAAATTTTGTGACAATAAAATACTCGAGCCTCTTGTAAAGTTAAGCAATCGCTCATAGATATGCCACCCTTGAGTCCCAAATCAACCACTGCTAAAACTTCAAATGGCCCTAACGGTGCGTCATATACCTATCAAAGTTTGCAACAATCAAGTGCTTGCAAGTTTTTACTGGAGCGTCATAAAACCTTGAAATTTTGTGACAATAAAGTACTCGAGCCTCTTATGAATTTAAGCTATCGCTCATAGCTATGCTACCCTCGAGTCCCAAATAAAACACTGATAAAACTTCAAATGGCCCTAACTTCTATACGGTGCGCCCTACACCTATCAAAGTTTGCAACAATCAAATGCTTGGTACTTTTTACTGGAGCGTCATAAAACCTTGAAATTTGGTGACAATAAAGTACTCGAGCCTCTTATCAATTTAAGCTATCGCTCATAGCTATGCTACCCTTGAGTCCCAAATCAAACACTGATAAAACTTCAAATGGCCCTAACTTATATACGGTGCGTCCTATACCTATCAAAGTTTGCAACAATCAAATGCTTGAAACTTTTTAATGGAGCGTCGTAAAACCTTGAAATTTGTGACAATAAAGTCCTCGAGCTTCTTATCAACTTAAGCTATCGCTCATAGCTATGCTACACTTGAGTCCCAAATCAAACACTGATAAGACTTCAAATGGCCCTAACTTCTATACGGTGCGTCCTACACCTATCAAAGTTTGCAATAATCAAATGCTTGTAACTTTTTACTGGAGTATAATAAAATGTTGAAATTTTGTGACAATAAAGTACTCGAGCTTCTTGTCAATTTAAGCTATCACTCATAGCTATGTTACCCTTGAGTCCCAAATCACAGACTGATAAAACTTCAAATGGCCCTTACTTCTATAGGGTGCGTCCTACACCTATAAAAGTTTCCAACAACCAAATGCTTGTAACTTTTTACTGGAGCGTCATAAAACCTTGAAATTTTGTGACCATAAAGTACTCGAGCCTCTTGTAAAGTTAGCATAAAAAATGTATAAATTTTGTGACAATAAAGTACTCGAGCTTCTTGTCAATTTAAGCTATCACTCATAGCTATGCTACCCTTGAGTCCCAAATCACAGACTGATAAAACTTCAAATGGCCATAACTTCTATAGGGTGCGTCCTACACCTATCAAAGTTTCCAACAACCAAATGCTTGTAACTTTTTACGGGAGCGTCATAAAACCTTGAAATTTTGTGACCATAAAGTACTCGAGCCTCTTGTAAAGTTATTATTGCTCATAGCTATGTCACCCTTGAGTCCCAAATCAACCACTGCTAAAACTTCAAATGGCCCTAACGGTGCGTCATATACTTTTCAAAGTTTGCAACAATCAAGTGCTTGTAACTTTTTACTGGAGCGTCATAAAATCTGGAAATTTTGTGACAATAAAGTACTCGAGCCTCTTATCAATTTAAGCTATCGCTTATAGCTATGCTACCCTTGAGTGCCAAATCAAACACTGATAAAACTTCAAATGGCCCAAACTTCTATACGGTGCGTCCTATACCTATCAAAGTTTTCAACATTCAAATGCTTGTAAATTCTTAATGGAGAGTCATAAAATCTTGAAAGTTTGTGACATTAAATTACTCGAGCCTCTTGTAAAGTTAAGCAATCGCTCATAGCTATGCCAGCCTTGAGTCCCAAATCAACCACTGCTAAAACTTCAAATGGCCCTAACGGTGCGTCATATACCTATCAAAGTTTGCAACAATCAAGTGCTTTTAACTTTTTACTGGAGCGTCATAGAATCTGGAAATTTTGTGACAATAAAGTACTCGAGCCTCTTGTAAAGTTAAGCAATCGCTCATAGCTATGCTACCCTTGAGTCCCAAATCAACCACTGCTAAAACTTCAAACGGCCCTAACGGTGCGTCATATACCTATCAAAGTTTGCAACAATCAAGTGCTTGTAACTTTTTACTGGAGCGTCATAAAATCTGGAAATTTTGTGACAATAAAGTACTCGAGCCTCTTATCAATTTAAGCTATCGCTTATAGCTATGCTACCCTTGAGTGCCAAATCAAACACTGATAACACCTCAAATGGCCCAAACTTCTATACGGTGCGTCCTATACCTATCAAAGTTTTCAACATTCAAATGCTTGTAAATTCTTAATGGAGAGTCATAAAATCTTGAAAGTTTGTGACATTAAATTACTTCTGCCTCTTGTAAAGTTAAGCAATCGCTCATAGCTATGCCAGCCTTGAGTCCCAAATAAACCACTGCTAAAACTTCAAATGGCCCTAACGGTGCGTCATATACCTATCAAAGTTTGCAACAATCAAGTGCTTTTAACTTTTTCCTGGAGCGTCATAAAATCTGGAAATTTTGTGACAATAAAGTACTCGAGCCTCTTATCAATTTAAGCTGTCGCTCATAGCTATGCTACCCTTGATTCCCAAATCAAAAACTGATAAAACTTTAAATGGCCCTCACGATGCGTTATATACCTATCAAAGTTTGCAACAATCAAGTGCTTGTAACTTTTTACTGGAGCGTCATAAAATCTGGAAATTTTGTGACAATAAATACTGGAGCCTCTTATCAATTTAAGCTATCGCTTATAGCTATGCTACCCTTGAGTCCCAAATCAAACACTGATAAAACTTCAAATGGCCCAAACTTCTATACGGTGCGTCCTATACCAATCCAAGTTTTCAACATTCAAATGCTTGTAAATTCTTACTGGAGAGTCATAAAATCTTGAAATTGTGTGACATTAAAGTACTCGAGCCTCTTGTATAGTTAAGCAATCGCTCATAGCTATGCCAGCCTTGAGTCCCAAATCAACCACTGCTAAAACTTCAAATGGCCCTAACGGTGCGTCATATACCTATCAAAGTTTGCAACAATCAAGTGCTTGTAACTTTTTACTGGAGCGTCATAAAATCTGGAAATTTTGTGATAATAAAGTACTCGAGCCTCTTATCAATTCATGCTATCGCTCATAGCTATGCTACCCTTGAGTCCCAAATCAACCACTGCTAAAACTTCAAATGGCCCTAACGGTGCGTCATATACCTATCAAAGTTTGCAACAATCAAGTGCTTGTAACTTTTTACTGGAGCGTCATAAAATCTGGAAATTTTGTGACAATAAAGTACTCGAGCCTCTTATCAATTTAAGTTATCGCTCATAGCTAAGCTACCCTTGAGTCCCAAATCAAACACTCATAAAACTTCAAATGGCCCTAACTTCTATACGGTGCGTCCTACACCTATCAAAGTTTGCAACAATCAAATGCTTGTAACTTTTTACTGGAGCGTCATAAAACCTTGAAATTTGGTGACAATAAAGTACTCGAGCTTCTTATCAATTCATGACATCGCTCATAGCTATGCTACCCTTGAGTCCCAAATCAAACACTGATAAAACTTCAAATGGCCCTAACTTCTATACGGCGCATACTACACCTATCAAAGTTTTCAACATTCAAATGCTTGTAACTTCTTACAGGAGAGTCATAAAATCCAGAAATTTTGTGACAATAAAGTACTCGAGCCTCTTGTAAAG
The DNA here is from genome assembly GCA_920105625.2 of Clusia tigrina. Taxonomy (NCBI): domain Eukaryota; kingdom Metazoa; phylum Arthropoda; class Insecta; order Diptera; family Clusiidae; genus Clusia; species Clusia tigrina. The sequence goes on from OV050030.1 coordinate 212,886,002, forward strand.
TTAAGCAATCGCTCATAGATATGCCACCCTTGAGTCCCAAATCAACCACTGCTAAAACTTCAAATGGCCCTAACGGTGCGTCATATACCTATCAAAGTTTGCAACAAACAAGTGCTTGTAACTTTTTACTGGAGCGTCATAAAATCTGGAAATTTTGTGACAATAAAGTACTCGAGCCTCTTATCAATTCATGCTATCGCTCATAGCTATGCTGCCCTTGAGTCCCAAATCAAACACTGATAAAACTTCAAATGGCCCTAACTTCTATACGGTGCATCCTACACCTATCAAAGTTTTCAACATTCAAATGCTTGTAACTTCTTATTGGAGAGTCATAAAATCTTGAAATTGTGTGACAATAAAGTGCTCGAGCCTCTTGTAAAGTTAAGCAATCGCTCATAGCTATGCTACCCTTGAGTCCCAAATCAACCACTGCTAAAACTTCAAATGGCCCTAACGGTGCGTCATATACCTATCAAAGTTTTCAACACTCAAATGCTTGTAACTTCTTACTGGAGAGTCATAAAATCTTGAAATTTTGTGACAATAAAGTGCTCGAGCCTCTTGTAAAGTTAACCAATCGCTCATAGCTATGCTACCCTTGAGTCCCAAATCCAATCCCACTGCTAAAACTTCAAATGGCCCTAACGGTGCGTCATATACCTATCAAAGTTTGCAACAATCAAGTGCTTGTAACCTTTTACTGGAGCGTCATAAAATCTGGAAATTTTGTGACAATAAAGTACTCGAGCCTCTTATCAATTTAAGCTATCGTTCATAGCTATGCTACCCTTGAGTCCCAGATCAAACACTGATAAAACTTCAAATGGCCCTAACTTCTATACGGTGCGTCCTACACTATCAAAGTTTGCAACAATCAAATGTTTGTAACTTTTTACTGGAGCGTCATAAAATCTTGAAATTTTGTGACATTAAAGTACTCGAGCCTCTTGTAAAGTTAAGCAATCGCTCATAGCTATGCCAGCCTTGAGTCCCAAATCAACCACTGCTAAAGCTTCAAATGGCCCTATCGGTGTGTCATATACCTATCAAAGTTTGCAACAATCAAGTGCTTGCAACTTTTTACTGGAACGTCATAAAATCTGGAAATTTTGTGACAATAAAGTACTCGAGCCTCTTATCAATTTAAGCTATCGCTCATAGCTATGCTACCCTTGAGTCCCAAATCAAACACGTATAAAACTTCAAATGGCCCTAACTTCTATACGGTCCGTCCCACACCTATCAAAGTTTGCAACAATCAATTGCTTGCAACTTTTTACTGGAGCGTCATAAAACCTTGATATTTTGTGACAATAAAGTACTCGAGCCTCTTATCAATTCAAGCTATCTCCCATAGCTATGCTACACTTGAGTCCCAAATCAAACTCTGATAAAACTTCAAATGGCCCTAACTTCTATACGGTGCGTCCTATACCCATCAAAGTTTGTTACAATCAAATGCTTGTAACTTTTTACTGGAGCGTCATAAAATCTTGAAATTTTGTGACAATAAAGTACTCGAGTCTCTTGTCAATTTAAGCTATCACTCATAGCTATGCTGCCCTTGAGTCCCAAATCAAACACGTATACAACTTCAAATGGCCCTAACTTCTCACACCTAACAAAGCTTGCAACAATCAACTGCTTGCAACTTTTTACGGGAGCGTCATAAAACCTTGAAATTGTGTGACAATAAAGTACTCGAGCCTCTTATCAATTTAAGCTATCGCTCATAGCTATGCTACCCTTGAGTCCCAAATCAAACACTGATAAAACTTCAAATGGCCCTAACTTATATACGGTGCGTCCTATACCTATCAAAGTTTGCAACAATCAAATGCTTGAAACTTTTTAATGGAGCGTCGTAAAACCTTGAAATTTGTGACAATAAAGTCCTCGAGCCTCTTATCAACTTAAGCTATCGCTCATAGCTATGCTACACTTGAGTCCCAAATCAAACACTGATAAGACTTCAAATGGCCCTAACTTCTATACGGTGCGTCCTACACCTATCAAAGTTTGCAATAATCAAATGCTTGTAACTTTTTACTGGAGTATAATAAAATGTTGAAATTTTGTGACAATAAAGTACTCGAGCTTCTTGTCAATTTAAGCTATCACTCATAGCTATGCTACCCTTGAGTCCCAAATCACAGACTGATAAAACTTCAAATGGCCCTTACTTCTATAGGGTGCGTCCTACACCTATCAAAGTTTCCAACAACCAAATGCTTGTAACTTTTTACTGGAGCGTCATAAAACCTTGAAATTTTGTGACCATAAAGTACTCGAGCCTCTTGTAAAGTTAGCATAAAAAATGTATAAATTTTGTGACAATAAAGTACTCGAGCTTCTTGTCAATTTAAGCTATCACTCATAGCTATGCTACCCTTGAGTCCCAAATCACAGACTGATAAAACTTCAAATGGCCATAACTTCTATAGGGTGCGTCCTACACCTATCATAGTTTCCAACAACCAAATGCTTGTAACTTTTTACGGGAGCGTCATAAAACCTTGAAATTTTGTGACCATAAAGTACTCGAGCCTCTTGTAAAGTTAAGCAATTGCTCATAGCTATGTCACCCTTGAGTCCCAAATCAACCACTGCTAAAACTTCAAATGGCCCTAACGGTGCGTCATATACTTTTCAAAGTTTGCAACAATCAAGTGCTTGTAACTTTTTACTGGAGCGTCATAAAATCTGGAAATTTTGTGACAATCAAGTACTCGAGCCTCTTATCAATTTAAGCTATCGCTTATAGCTATGCTACCCTTGAGTGCCAAATCAAACACTGATAAAACTTCAAATGGCCCAAACTTCTATACGGTGCGTCCTATACCTATCAAAGTTTTCAACATTCAAATGCTTGTAAATTCTTAATGGAGAGTCATAAAATCTTGAAAGTTTGTGACATTAAATTACTCGAGCCTCTTGTAAAGTTAAGCAATCGCTCATAGCTATGCCAGCCTTGAGTCCCAAATCAACCACTGCTAAAACTTCAAATGGCCCTAACGGTGCGTCATATACCTATCAAAGTTTGCAACAATCAAGTGCTTTTAACTTTTTACTGGAGCGTCATAGAATCTGGAAATTTTGTGACAATAAAGTACTCGAGCCTCTTGTAAAGTTAAGCAATCGCTCATAGCTATGCTACCCTTGAGTAACAAATCAACCACTGCTAAAACTTCAAACGGCCCTAACGGTGCGTCATATACCTATCAAAGTTTGCAACAATCAAGTGCTTGTAACTTTTTACTGGAGCGTCATAAAATCTGGAAATTTTGTGACAATAAAGTACTCGAGCCTCTTATCAATTTAAGCTATCGCTTATAGCTATGCTACCCTTGAGTGCCAAATCAAACACTGATAACACTTCAAATGGCCCAAACTTCTATACGGTGCGTCCTATACCTATCAAAGTTTTCAACATTCAAATGCTTGTAAATTCTTAATGGAGAGTCATAAAATCTTGAAAGTTTGTGACATTAAATTACTCGAGCCTCTTGTAAAGTTAAGCAATCGCTCATAGCTATGCCAGCCTTGAGTCCCAAATAAACCACTGCTAAAACTTCAAATGGCCCTAACGGTGCGTCATATACCTATCAAAGTTTGCAACAATCAAGTGCTTTTAACTTTTTCCTGGAGCGTCATGAAATCTGGAAATTTTGTGACAATAAAGTACTCGAGCCTCTTATCAATTTAAGCTGTCGCTCATAGCTATGCTACCCTTGATTCCCAAATCAAAAACTGATAAAACTTTAAATGGCCCTCACGATGCGTTATATACCTATCAAAGTTTGCAACAATCAAGTGCTTGTAACTTTTTACTGGAGCGTCATAAAATCTGGAAATTTTGTGACAATAAATACTGGAGCCTCTTATCAATTTAAGCTATCGCTTATAGCTATGCTACCCTTGAGTCCCAAATCAAACACTGATAAAACTTCAAATGGCCCAAACTTCTATACGGTGCGTCCTATACCAATCCAAGTTTTCAACATTCAAATGCTTGTAAATTCTTACTGGAGAGTCATAAAATCTTGAAATTGTGTGACATTAAAGTACTCGAGCCTCTTGTATAGTTAAGCAATCGCTCATAGCTATGCCAGCCTTGAGTCCCAAATCAACCACTGCTAAAACTTCAAATGGCCCTAACGGTGCGTCATATACCTATCAAAGTTTGCAACAATCAAGTGCTTGTAACTTTTTACTGGAGCGTCATAAAATCTGGAAATTTTGTGACAATAAAGTACTCGAGCCTCTTATCAATTCATGCTATCGCTCATAGCTATGCTACCCTTGAGTCCCAAATCAACCACTGCTAAAACTTCAAATGGCCCTAACGGTGCGTCATATACCTATCAAAGTTTGCAACAATCAAGTGCTTGTAACTTTTTACTGGAGCGTCATAAAATCTGGAAATTTTGTGACAATAAAGTACTCGAGCCTCTTATCAATTTAAGTTATCGCTCATAGCTAAGCTACCCTTGAGTCCCAAATCAAACAATCATAAAACTTCAAATGGCCCTAACTTCTATACGGTGCGTCCTACACCTATCAAAGTTTGCAACAATCAAATGCTTGTAACTTTTTACTGGAGCGTCATAAAACCTTGAAATTTGGTGACAATAAAGTACTCGAGCTTCTTATCAATTCATGACATCGCTCATAGCTATGCTACCCTTGAGTCCCAAATCAAACACTGATAAAACTTCAAATGGCCCTAACTTCTATACGGCGCATACTACACCTATCAAAGTTTTCAACATTCAAATGCTTGTAACTTCTTACAGGAGAGTCATAAAATCCAGAAATTTTGTGACAATAAAGTACTCGAGCCTCTTGTAAAGTTAAGCAATCGCTCATAGATATGCCACCCTTGAGTCCCAAATCAACCACTGCTAAAACTTAAAATGGCCCTAACGGTGCGTCATATACCTATCAAAGTTTGCAACAAACAAGTGCTTGTAACTTTTTACTGGAGCGTCATAAAATCTGGAAATTTTGTGACAATAAAGTACTCGAGCCTCTTGTCAATTCATGCTATCGCTCATAGCTATGCTGCCCTTGAGTCCCAAATCAAACACTGATAAAACTTCAAATGGCCCTAACTTCTATACGGTGCATCCTACACCTATCAAAGTTTTCAACATTCAAATGCTTGTAACTTCTTATTGGAGAGTCATAAAATCTTGAAATTGTGTGACAATAAAGTGCTCGAGCCTCTTGTAAAGTTAAGCAATCGCTCATAGCTATGCTACCCTTGAGTCCCAAATCAACCACTGCTAAAACTTCAAATGGCCCTAACGGTGCGTCATATACCTATCAAAGTTTTCAACACTCAAATGCTTGTAACTTCTTACTGGAGAGTCATAAAATCTTGAAATTTTGTGACAATAAAGTGCTCGAGCCTCTTGTAAAGTTAACCAATCGCTCATAGCTATGCTACCCTTGAGTCCCAAATCCAATCCCACTGCTAAAACTTCAAATGGCCCTAACGGTGCGTCATATACCTATCAAAGTTTGCAACAATCAAGTGCTTGTAACCTTTTACTGGAGCGTCATAAAATCTGGAAATTTTGTGACAATAAAGTACTCGAGCCTCTTATCAATTTAAGCTATCGTTCATAGCTATGCTACCCTTGAGTCCCAGATCAAACACTGATAAAACTTCAAATGGCCCTAACTTCTATACGGTGCGTCCTACACTATCAAAGTTTGCAACAATCAAATGCTTGTAACTTTTTACTGGAGCGTCATAAATTCTTGAAATTTTGTGACATTAAAGTACTCGAGCCTCTTGTAAAGTTAAGCAATCGCTCATAGCTATGCCAGCCTTGAGTCCCAAATCAACCACTGCTAAAGCTTCAAATGGCCCTATCGGTGTGTCATATGCCTATCAAAGTTTGCAACAATCAAGTGCTTGCAACTTTTTACTGGAACGTCATAAAATCTGGAAATTTTGTGACAATAAAGTACTCGAGCCTCTTATCAATTTAAGCTATCGCTCATAGCTATGCTACCCTTGAGTCCCAAATCAAACACGTATAAAACTTCAAATGGCCCTAACTTCTATACGGTCCGTCCCACACCTATCAAAGTTTGCAACAATCAATTGCTTGCAACTTTTTACTGGAGCGTCATAAAACCTTGATATTTTGTGACAATAAAGTACTCGAGCCTTTTATCAATTTAAGCTATCGCTCATAGCTATGCTACCCTTGAGTCCCAAATCAAACACTGATACAACTTCAAATGGCCCATACTTCTATACGGTGCATCCTACACCTATCAAAGTTTTCAACACTCAAATGCTTGTAAATTCTTACTGGAGAGTCATAAAATCTTGAAATTTTGTGACAATAAAGTGCTCGAGCCTATTGTAAAGTTAAGCAATCGCTCATAGCTATGCTACCCTTGAGTCCCAAATCAACCACTGCTAAAACTTCAAATGGCCCTAACGGTGCGTCATATACCTATCAAAGTTTGCAACAATCAAGTGCTTGTAAGTTTTTACTGGAGCGTCATAAAATCTGGAAATTTTGTGACAATAAAGTACTCGAGCCTCTTATCAATTTAAGCTATCGCTCATAGCTAAGCTACCCATGAGTCCCAAATCAAACACTCATAAAACTTCAAATGGCCCTAACTTCTATACGGTGCGTCCTACACATATCAAAGTTTGCAACAATCAAATGCTTGTAACTTTTTACTGGAGCGTCATAAAACCTTGAAATTTGGTGACAATAAAGTACTCGAGCTTCTTATCAATTCATGACATCGCTCATAGCTATGCTACCCTTGAGTCCCAAATCAAACACTGATAAAACTTCAAATGGCCCTAACTTCTATACGGCGCATACTACACCTATCAAAGTTTTCAACATTCAAATGCTTGTAACTTCTTACAGGAGAGTCATAAAATCCAGAAATTTTGTGACAATAAAGTACTCGAGCCTCTTGTAAAGTTAAGCAATCGCTCATAGATATGCCACCCTTGAGTCCCAAATCAACCACTGCTAAAACTTCAAATGGCCCTAACGGTGCGTCATATACCTATCAAAGTTTGCAACAAACAAGTGCTTGTAACTTTTTACTGGAGCGTCATAAAATCTGGAAATTTTGTGACAATAAAGTACTCGAGCCTCTTATCAATTCATGCTATCGCTCATAGCTATGCTGCCCTTGAGTCCCAAATCAAACACTGATAAAACTTCAAATGGCCCTAACTTCTATACGGTGCATCCTACACCTATCAAAGTTTTCAACATTCAAATGCTTGTAACTTCTTACTGGAGAGTCATAAAATCTTGAAATTGTGTGACAATAAAGTGCTCGAGCCTCTTGTAAAGTTAAGCAATCGCTCATAGCTATGCTACCCTTGAGTCCCAAATCAACCACTGCTAAAACTTCAAATGGCCCTAACGGTGCGTCATATACCTATCAAAGTTTTCAACACTCAAATGCTTGTAACTTCTTACTGGAGAGTCATAAAATCTTGAAATTTTGTGGCAATAAAGTGCTCGAGCCTCTTGTAAAGTTAACCAATCGCTCATAGCTATGCTACCCTTGAGTCCCAAATCCAATCCCACTGCTAAAACTTCAAATGGCCCTAACGGTGCGTCATATACCTATCAAAGTTTGCAACAATCAAGTGCTTGTAACTTTTTACTGGAGCGTCATAAAATCTGGAAATTTTGTGACAATACAGTACTCGAGCCTCTTATCAATTTAAGCTATCGTTCATAGCTATGCTACCTTTGAGTCCCAGATCAAACACTGATAAAACTTCAAATGGCCCTAACTTCTATACGGTGCGTCCTACACCTATCAAAGTTTGCAACAATCAAATGCTTGTAACTTTTTACTGGAGCGTCATAGAATCTTGAAATTTTGTGACATTAAAGTACTCGAGCCTCTTGTAAAGTTAAGCAATCGCTCATAGCTATGCCAGCCTTGAGTCCCAAATCAACCACTGCTAAAGCTTCAAATGGCCCTATCGGTGTGTCATATACCTATCAAAGTTTGCAACAATCAAGTGCTTGCAACTTTTTACTGGAACGTCATAAAATCTGGAAATTTTGTGACAATAAAGTACTCGAGCCTCTTATCAATTTAAGCTATCGCTCATAGCTATGCTACCGTTGAGTCACAAATCAAACACTCATAAAACTTCAAATGGCCCTAACTTCTATACGGTGCGTCCTACACCTATCAAAGTTTGCAACAATCAAATGCTTGTAACTTTTTACTGGAGCGTCATAAAACCTTGAAATTTGGTGACAATAAAGTACTCGAGCCTCTTATCAATTCATGACATCGCTCATAGCTATGCTACCCTTCAGTCCCAAATCAAACACGTATAAAACTTCAAATGGCCCTAACTTCTATACGGTGCGTCCTATACCTATCAAAGTTTTCAACATTCAAATACTTGTAACTTCTTACAGGAGAGTCATAAAATCCAGAAATTTTGTGACAATAAAGTACTCGAGCCTCTTGTAAAGTTAAGCAATCCCTCATAGATATGCCACCCTTGAGTCCCAAATCAACCACTGCTAAAACTTCAAATGGCCCTAACGGTGCGTCATATACTTATAAAAGTTTGCAACAATCAAGTGCTTGTAACTTTTTACTGGAGCGTCATAAAATCTGGAAATTTTGTGACAATAAACTACTCGAGCCTCTTATCAATTTAAGCTATCGTTCATAGCTATGCTACCTTTGAGTCCCAGATCAAACACTGATAAAACTTCAGATGGCCCTAACTTCTATACGGTGCGTCCTACACCTATCAAAGTTTGCAACAATCAAATGCTTGTAACTTTTTACTGGAGCGTCATAAAACCTTGAAATTTTGTGACAATAAATTGCTCGAGCCTCTTGTAAAGTTAAGCAATCGCTCATAGCTATGCTACCCTTGAGTCCCAAATCAACCACAGCTAAAACTTCAAATGGCCCTAATGGTGCGTCATATACCTATCAAAGTTTGCAACAATCAAGTGCTTGTAACTTTTTACTGGAGCCTCATAGAATCTGGAAATTTTGTGACAATAAAGTACTCGAGCCTCTTATCAATTTAAACTATCGCTCATAGCTATGCTACCCTTGAGTCACAAATCAAACACTGATAAAAGTTCAAATGGCCCTAACTTCTATACGGTCCGTCCCACACCTATCAAAGTTTGCAACAATCAATTGCTTGCATCTTTTTACTGGAGCGTCATAAAACCTTGATATTTTGTGACAATAAAGTACTCGAGCCTTTTATCAATTTAAGCTAAAGCTCATAGCTATGCTACCCTTGAGTCCCAAATCAAACACTGATAAAACTTCAAATGGCCCTAACTTCTATACGGTGCGTCCTATACCTATCAAAGTTTTCAACATTCAAATGCTTGTAACTTCTTACTGGAGAGTCATAAAATCCAGAAATTTTGTGACAATAAAGTACTCGAGCCTCTTGTAAAGTTAAGCAATCGCTCATAGATATGCCACCCTTGAGTCCCACATCAACCACTGCTAAAACTTCAAATGGTCCTAACGGTGCGTCATATACCTATCAAAGTTTGCAACAATCAAGTGCTTGTAACTTTTTACTGGAGCGAATAAAATCTGGAAATTTTGTGAAAATAAATACTGGAGCCTCTTATCAATTTAAGCTATCGCTTATAGCTATGCTACCCTTGAGTCCCAAATCAAACACTGATAAAACTTCAAATGGCCCAAACTTCTATACGGTGCGTCCTATACCTATCAAAGTTTTCAACATTCAAATGCTTGTAAATTCTTACTGGAGAGTCATAAAATCTTGAAATTTTGTGACATTAAAGTACTCGAGTCTCTTGTAAAGTTAAGCAATCGCTCATAGCTATGCCAGCCTTGAGTCCCAAATCAACCACTGCTAAAACTTTAAATGGCCCTAACGGTGCTTCATATACCTATCAAAGTTTGCAACAATCAAGTGCTTGTAACTTTTTACTGGAGCGTCATAAAATCTGGAAATTTTGTGACAATAAAGTACTCGAGCCTCTTATCAATTTAAGCTATCGCTCATAGCTATGCTTCCCTTGAGTCCCAAATCAAAAACTGATAAAACTTCAAATGGCCCTAACGGTGCGTCCTATACCTATCAAAGTTTGCAATAATCAAGTGCTTGTAACTTTTTACTGAAGCGTCATAAAATTTGGAAATTTTGTGACAATAAAGTACTCGAGCCTCTTATCAATTTAAGCTATCGCTCATAGCTATGCTACCCTTGAGTCCCAAATCAAACACGTATAAAACTTCAAATGGCCCTAACTTCTATACGGTCCGTCCCACACCTATCAAAGTTTGCAACAATCAATTGCTTGCAACTTTTTACTGGAGCGTCATAACACCTTGATATTTTGTGACAATAAAGTACTCGAGCCTTTTATCAATTTAAGCTATCGCTCATAGCTATGCTACCCTTGAGTCCCAAATCAAACACTGATACAACTTCAAATGGCCCTAACTTCTATACGATGCATCCTACACCTATCAAAGTTTTCAACATTCAAATGCTTGTAACTTCTTACTGGAGAGTCATAAAATCTTGAAATTTTGTGACAATAAAGTGCTCGAGCCTCTTGTAAAGTTAAGCAATCGCTCATAGATATGCTACCCTTGAGTCCCAAATCAACCACTGCTAAAACTTCAAATGGCCCTAACAGTGCGTCATATACCTATCAAAGTTTGCAACAATCAAGTGCTTGTAACTTTTTACTGGAGCGTCATAAAATCTGGAAATTTTGTGACAATAATGTACTCGAGCCTCTTATCAATTTAAGCTATCGTTCATAGCTATGCTACCCTTGAGTCCCAGATCAAACACTGATAAAACTTCAAATGGCCCTAACTTCTATACGGTGCGTCATACACCTATCAAAGTTTGCAACAATCAAATGCTTGTAACTTTTTACCGGAGCGTCATAAAACCTTGAAACTTGGTGACAATAAAGTACTCGAACCTCTTATCAATTCATGCCATCGCTCATAGCTATGCTACCCTTGAGTCCCAAATCAAACACTGATAAAACTTCAAATGGCCCTAACTTCTATACGGTGCGTCCTACACCTATCAAAGTTTGCAACAATCAAATGCTTGTAACGTCTTACTGGAGAGTCATAAAATCTTGAAATTTTGTGACATTAAAGTACTCGAGCCTCTTGTAAAGTTAAGCAATCGCTCATAGCTATGCCAGCCTTGAGTCCCAAATCAACCACTGCTAAAACTTCAAATGGCCCTATCGGTGCGTCATATACCTATCAAAGTTTGCAACAATCAAGTGCTTGCAACTTTTTACTGGAACGTCATAAAATCTGGAAATTTTGTGACAATAAAGTACTCGAGCCTCTTATCAATTTAAGCTATCGCTCATAGCTATGCTACCCTTGAGTCCCAAATCAAACACTCATAAAACTTCAAATGGCCCTAACTTCTATACGGTGCGTCCTACACCTATCAAAGTTTGCAACAATCAAATGCTTGTAACTTTTTACTGGAGCGTCAGAAAACCTTGAAATTTGGTGACAATAAAGTACTCGAGCCTCTTATCAATTCACGACATCGCTCATAGCTATGCTACCCTTGAGTCCCAAATCAAACACTGATAAAACTTCAAATGGCCCTAACTTCTATACGGCGCGTCCTATACCTATCAAAGTTTTCAACATTCAAATGCTTGTAACTTCTTACAGGAGAGTCATAAAATCCAGAAATTTTGTAACAATAAAGTACTCGAGCCTCTTGTAAAGTTAAGCAATCGCTCATAGATATACCACCCTTGAGTCCCAAATCAACCACTGCTAAAACTTCAAATGGCCCTAACGGTGCGTCATATACCTATCAAAGTTTGCAACAATCAAGTGCTTGTAACTTTTTACTGGAGAGTCATAAAATCCAGAAATTTTGTGACAATAAAGTACTCGAGCCTCTTGTAAAGTTAAGCAATCGCTCATAGATATGCCACCCTTGAGTCCCAAATCAACCACTGCTAAAACTTCAAATGGCCCTAACGGTGCGTCATATACCTATCAAAGTTTGCAACAATCAAGTGCTTGTAACTTTTTACTGGAGCGTCATAAAATCTGGAAATTTTGTGACAATAAAGTACTCGAGCCTCTTATCAATTTAAGCTATCGCTCATAGCTATGCTTCCCTTGAGTCCCAAATCAAACACTGATAAAACTTCAAATGGCCCTAACTTCTATACGGTGCGTCCTACACCTATCAAAGTTTGCAACAATCAAATGCTTGTAACGTCTTACTGGAGAGTCATAAAATCTTGAAATTTTGTGACATTAAAGTACTCGAGCCTCTTGTAAAGTTAAGCAATCGCTCATAGCTATGCCAGCCTTGAGTCCCAAATCAACCACTGCTAAAACTTCAAATGGCCCTATCGGTGCGTCATATACCTATCAAAGTTTGCAACAATCAAGTGCTTGCAACTTTTTACTGGAACGTCATAAAATCTGGAAATTTTGTGACAATAAAGTACTCGAGCCTCTTATCAATTTAAGCTATCGCTCATAGCTATGCTACCCTTGAGTCCCAAATCAAACACTTATAAAACTTCAAATGGCCCTAACTTCTATACGGTGCGTCCTACACCTATCAAAGTTTGCAACATTCAAATGCTTGTAACTTCTTACTGGAGAGTCATAAAATCTTGAAATTTTGCGACAATAAATTGCTCGAGCCTCTTGTAAAGTTAAGCAATCGCTCATAGCTACGCTACCCTTGGGTCCCAAATCAACCACTGCTAAAACTTCAAATGGCCCTAACGGTGCATCCTACACCTATCAAAGTTTTCAACATTCAAATGCTTGTAACTTCTTACTGGAGCGTCATAAAACCTTGAAATTTTGTGACAATAAAGTACTCGAGCCTCTTATCAATTCATGCCATCGCTCATAGCTATGCTACCCTTGAGTCCCAAATCAACCACTGCTAAAACTTCAAATGGCCCTAACGGTGCGTCATATACCTATCAAAGTTTGCAACAATCAAGTGCTTGTAACTTTTTACTGGAGAGTCATAAAATCCAGAAATTTTGTGACAATAAAGTACTCGAGCCTCTTGTAAAGTTAAGCAATCGCTCATAGATATGCCACCCTTGAGTCCCAAATCAAACACTGATAAAACTTCAAATGGCCCAAACTTCTATACGGTGCGTCCTATACCTATCAAAGTTTTCAACATTCAAATGCTTGTAAATTCTTACTGGAGAGTCATAAAATCTTGAAATTTTGTGACATTAAAGTACTCGAGTCTCTTGTAAAGTTAAGCAATCGCTCATAGCTATGCCAGCCTTGAGTCCCAAATCAACCACTGCTAAAACTTTAAATGGCCCTAACGGTGCTTCATATACCTATCAAAGTTTGCAACAATCAAGTGCTTGTAACTTTTTACTGGAGCGTCATAAAATCTGGAAATTTTGTGACAATAAAGTACTCGAGCCTCTTATCAATTTAAGCTATCGCTCATAGCTATGCTTCCCTTGAGTCCCAAATCAAAAACTGGTAAAACTTCAAATGGCCCTAACGGTGCGTCATATACCAATCAAAGTTTGCAATAATCAAGTGCTTGTAACTTTTTACTGAAGCGTCATAAAATCTGGAAATTTTGTGACAATAAAGTACTCGAACCTCTTATCAATTCATGCCATCGCTCATAGCTATGCTACCCTTGAGTCCCAAATCAACCACTGCTAAAACTTCAAATGGCCCTAACAGTGCGTCATATACCTACAAAGTTTGCAACAATCAAGTGCTTGTAACTTTTTACTGGAGCGTCATAAAATCTGGAAATTTTGTGACAATAATGTACTCGAGCCTCTTATCAATTTAAGCTATCGTTCATAGCTATGCTACCCTTGAGTCCCAGATCAAACACTGATAAAACTTCAAATGGCCCTAACTTCTATACGGTGCGTCATACACCTATCAAAGTTTGCAACAATCAAATGCTTGTAACTTTTTACTGGAGCGTCATAAAACCTTGAAATTTGGTGACAATAAAGTACTCGAACCTCTTATCAATTCATGCCATCGCTCATAGCTATGCTACCCTTGAGTCCCAAATCAAACACTGATAAAACTTCAAATGGCCCTAACTTCTATACGGTGCGTCGTACACCTATCAAAGTTTGCAACAATCAAATGCTTGTAACGTCTTACTGGAGAGTCATAAAATCTTGAAATTTTGTGACATTAAATTACTCGAGCCTCTTGTAAAGTTAAGCAATCGCTCATAGCTATGCCAGCCTTGAGTCCCAAATCAACCACTGCTAAAACTTCAAATGGCCCTAACGGTGCGTCATATACCTATCAAAGTTTGCAACAATCAAGTGCTTGCAACTTTTTACTGGAACGTCATAAAATCTGGAAATTTTGTGACAATAAAGTACTCGAGCCTCTTATCAATTTAAGCTATCGCTCATAGCTATGCTACCCTTGAGTCTCAAATCAAACACTCATAAAACTTCAAATGGCCCTAACTTCTATACGGTGCGTCCTACACCTATCAAAGTTTGCAACAATCAAATGATTGTAACTTTTTTCTGGAGCGTCATAAAACCTTGAAATTTGGTGACAATAAAGTACTCGAGCTTCTTATCAATTCATGACATCGCTCATAGCTATGCTACCCTTGAGTCCCAAATCAAACACTGATAAAACTTCAAATGGCCCTAACTTCTTTACGGCGCGTACTATACCTATCAAAGTTTGCAACATTCAAATGCTTGTAACTTCTTACAGGAGAGTCATAAAATCCAGAAATTTTGTTACAATGAAGTACTCGAGCCTCTTGTAAAGTTAAGCAATCGGTCATAGATATGCCACCCTTGAGTCCCAAATCAACCACTGCTAAAACTTCAAATGGCCCTAACGGTGCGTCATATACCTATCAAAGTTTGCAACAATCAAGTGCTTGTAACTTTTTACTGGAGCGTCATAAAATCTGGAAATTTTGTGACACTAAAGTACTCGAGCCTCTTATCAATTCATGCTATCGCTCATAGCTATGCTACCCTTGAGTCCCAAATCAAACACTGATAAAACTTGAAATGGCCCTAACTTCTATACGGTGCATCCTACAACTATCAAAGTTTTCAACATTTAAATGCTTGTAACTTCCTACTGGAGAGTCATAAAATCTTGAAATTGTGTGACAATAAAGTGCTCGAGCCTCTTGTAAAGTTAAGCAATCGCTCATAGCTATGCAACCCTTGAGTCCCAAATCCAATCCCACTGCTAAAACTTCAAATGGCCCTAACGGTGCGTCATATACCTATCAAAGTTTGCAACAATCAAGTGCTTGTAACTTTTTACTGGAGCGTCATAAAATCTGGAAATTTTGTGACAATAAAGTACTCGAGCCTCTTATCAATTTAAGCTATCGTTCATAGCTATGCTACCCTTGAGTCCCAGATCAAACACTGACAAAACTTCAAATGGCCCTAACTTCTATACGGTGCGTCCTACACCTATCAAAGTTTGCAACAATCAAATGCTTGTAACTTTTTACTGGAGCGTCATAAAACCTTGAAATTTGGTGACAATAAAGTACTCGAACCTCTTATCAATTCATGCCATCGCTCATAGCTATGCTACCCTTAAGTCCGAAATCAAACACTGATAAAACTTCAAATGGCCCTAACTTCTATACGGTGCGTCCTATACCTATCAAAGTTTTCAACATTCAAATGCTTGTAATTTCTTACTGGAGAGTCATAAAATCCAGAAATTTTGTGACAATAAACTACGAGAGCCTCTTGTAAAGTTAAGCAATCGCTCATAGATATGCCACCCTTCAGTCCCAAATCAACCACTGCTAAAACTTCAAATGGCCCTAACGGTGCGTCATATACCTATCAAAGTTTGCAACAATCAAGTGCTTGTAACTTTTTACTGGAGCGTCATAAAATCTGGAAATTTTGTGACAATAAAGTACTCGAGCCTCTTATCAATTTAAGCTATCGCTCATAGCTATGCTTCCCTTGAGTCCCAAATCAAACACTGATAAAACTTCAAATGGCCCTAACTTCTATACGGTGCGCCCTACACTTATCAAAGTTTTCAACATTCAAATGCTTGTAATTTCTTACTGGAGAGTCATAAAATCCAGAAATTTTGTGTCAATAAACTACTCGAGCCTCTTGTAAAGTTAAGCAATCGCTCATAGATATGCCACCCTTCAGTCTCAAATCAACCACTGCTAAAACTTCAAATGGTCCTAACGGTGCGTCATATACCTATCAAAGTTTCCAACAATCAAATGCTTGTAACTTTTTACTGGAGCGTCATAAAATCTGGAAATTTTGTGACAATAAAGTACTCGAGCCTCTTATCAATTTAAGCTATCGCTCATAGCTATGCTACCCTTGAGTCTCAAATCAAACACTCATAAAACTTCAAATGGCCCTAACTTCTATACGGTGCGTCCTACACCTATCAAAGTTTGCAACAATCAAATGATTGTAACTTTTTACTGGAGCGTCATAAAACCTTGAAATTTGGTGACAATAAAGTACTCGAGCTTCTTATCAATTCATGACATCGCTCATAGCTATGCTACCCTTGAGTCCCAAATCAAACACTGATAAAACTTCAAATGGCCCTAACTTCTATACGGCGCGTACTATACCTATCAAAGTTTGCAACATTCAAATGCTTGTAACTTCTTACAGGAGAGTCATAAAATCCAGAAATTTTGTGACAATGAAGTACTCGAGCCTCTTGTAATGTTAAGCAATCGGTCATAGATATGCCACCCTTGAGTCCCAAATAAACCACAGCTAAAACTTCAAATGGCCCTAACGGTGCGTCATATAACTATCAAAGTTTGCAACAATCAAGTGCTTGTAACTTTTTACTGGAGCGTCATAAAATCTGGAAATTTTGTGACACTAAAGTACTCGAGCCTCTTATCAATTCATGCTATCGCTCATAGCTATGCTACCCTTGAGTCCCAAATCAAACACTGATAAAACTTGAAATGGCCCTAACTTCTATACGGTGCATCCTACAACTATCAAAGTTTTCAACATTTAAATGCTTGTAACTTCCTACTGGAGAGTCATAAAACCTTGAAATTGTGTGACAATAAAGTGCTCGAGCCTCTTGTAAAGTTAAGCAATCGCTCATAGCTATGCTACCCTTGAGTCCCAAATCAGCCACTGCTAAAACTTCAAATGGCCCTAACGGTGCGTCATATACCTATCAAAGTTTTCAACACTCAAATGCTTGTAACTTCTTACTGGAGAGTCATAAAATCTTGAAATTTTGTGACAATAAAGTGCTCGAGCCTCTTGTAAAGTTAAGCAATCGCTCATAGCTATGCAACCCTTGAGTCCCAAATCCAATCCCACTGCTAAAACTTCAAATGGCCCTAACGGTGCGTCATATACCTATCAAAGTTTGCAACAATCAAGTGCTTGTAACTTTTTACTGGAGCGTCATAAAATCTGGAAATTTTGTGACAATAAAGTACTCGAGCCTCTTATCAATTTAAGCTATCGTTCATAGCTATGCTACCCTTGAGTCCCAGATCAAACACTGACAAAACTTCAAATGGCCCTAACTTCTATACGGTGCGTCCTACACCTATCAAAGTTTGCAACAATCAAATGCTTGTAACTTTTTACTGGAGCGTCATAAAACCTTGAAATTTGGTGACAATAAAGTACTCGAGCCTCTTATCAATTCACGACATCGCTCATAGCTATGCTACCCTTGAGTCCCAAATCAAACACTGATAAAACTTCAAATGGCCCTAACTTCTATACGGCGCGTCCTATACCTATCAAAGTTTTCAACATTCAAATGCTTGTAACTTCTTACAGGAGAGTCATAAAATCCAGAAATTTTGTGACAATAAAGTACTCGAGCCTCTTGTAAAGTTAAGCAATCGCTCATAGATATGCCACCCTTGAGTCCCAAATCAACCACTGCTAAAACTTCAAATGGCCCTAACGGTGCGTCATATGCCTATCAAAGTTTGCAACAATCAAGTGCTTGTAACTTTTTACTGGAGCGTCATAAAATCTGGAAATTTTTTGACAATAAAGTACTCGAGCCTCTTATCAATTTAAGCTATCGCTCATAGCTATGCTTCCCTTGAGTCCCAAATCAAACACTGATAAAACTTCAAATGGCCCTAACTTCTATACGGTGCGTCCTACACCTATCAAAGTTTGCAACAATCAAATGCTTGTAACGTCTTACTGGAGAGTCATAAAATCTTGAAATTTTGTGACATTAAAGTACTCGAGCCTCTTGTAAAGTTAAGCAATCGCTCATAGCTATGCCAGCCTTGAGTCCCAAATCAACCTCTGCTAAAACTTCAAATGGCCCTATCGGTGCGTCATATACCTATCAAAGTTTGCAACAATCAAGTGCTTGCAACTTTTTACTGGAACGTCATAAAATCTGGAAATTTTGTGACAATAAAGTACTCGAGCCTCTTATCAATTTAAGCTATCGCTCATAGCTATGCTACCCTTGAGTCCCAAATCAAACACTCATAAAACTTCAAATGGCCCTAAGTTCTATACGGTGCGTCCTACACCTATCAAAGTTTGCAACAATCAAATGCTTGTAACTTTTTACTGGAGCGTCATAAAACCTTGAAATTTGGTGACAATAAAGTACTCGAGCCTCTTATCAATTCACGACATCGCTCATAGCTATGCTACCCTTGAGTCCCAAATCAAACACTGATAAAACTTCAAATGGCCCTAACTTCTATACGGCGCGTCCTATACCTATCAAAGTTTTCAACATTCAAATGCTTGTAACTTCTTACAGGAGAGTCATAAAATCCAGAAATTTTGTGACAATAAAGTACTCGAGCTGCTTGTAAAGTCAAGCAATCGCTCATAGATATGCCACCCTTGAGTCCCAAATCAACCACTGCTAAAACTTCAAATGGCCCTAACGGTGCGTCATATACCTATCAAAGTTTGCAACAATCAAGTGCTTGTAACTTTTTACTGGAGCGTCATAAAATTTGGAAGTTTTGTGACAATAAAGTACTCGAGCCTCTTATCAATTCATGCTATCGCTCATAGCTATGCTACCCTTGAGTCCCAAATCAAACACTGATAAAACTTCAAATGGCCCTAACTTCTATACGGTGCATCCTACACCTATCAAAGTTTTCAACATTCAAATGCTTGTAACTTCTTACTGGAAAGTCATAAAATCTTGAAATTGTGTGACAATAAAGTGCTCGAGCCTCTTGTAAAGTTAAGCAATCGTTCATAGCTATGCTACCCTTGAGTCCCAAATCAACCACTGCTAAAACTTCAAATGGCCCTAACGGTGCGTGATATACCTATCAAAGTTTGCAACAATCAAGTGCTTTACTGGAGCGTCATAAAACCTTGAAATTTGGTGACAATAAAGTACTCGAGCCTCTTATCAATTCATGCCATCGCTCATAGCTATGCTACCCTTGAGTCCCAGATCAAACACTGACAAAACTTCAAATGGCCCTAACTTCTATACGGTGCGTCCTACACCTATCAAAGTTTGCAACAATCAAATGCTTGTAACTTTTTACTGGAGCGTCATAAAACCTTGAAATTTGGTGACAATAAAGTACTCGAGCCTCTTATCAATTCACGACATCGCTCATAGCTATGCTACCCTTGAGTCCCAAATCAAACACTGATAAAACTTCAAATGGCCCTAACTTCTATACGGCGCGTCCTATACCTATCAAAGTTTTCAACATTCAAATGCTTGTAACTTCTTACAGGAGAGTCATAAAATCCAGAAATTTTGTGACAATAAAGTACTCGAGCCTCTTGTAAAGTTAAGCAATCGCTCATAGATATGCCACCCTTGAGTCCCAAATCAACCACTGCTAAAACTTCAAATGGCCCTAACGGTGCGTCATATGCCTATCAAAGTTTGCAACAATCAAGTGCTTGTAACTTTTTACTGGAGCGTCATAAAATCTGGAAATTTTTTGACAATAAAGTACTCGAGCCTCTTATCAATTTAAGCTATCGCTCATAGCTTTGCTTCCCTTGAGTCCCAAATCAAACACTGATAAAACTTCAAATGGCCCTAACTTCTATACGGTGCGTCCTACACCTATCAAAGTTTGCAACAATCAAATGCTTGTAACGTCTTACTGGAGAGTCATAAAATCTTGAAATTTTGTGACATTAAAGTACTCGAGCCTCTTGTAAAGTTAAGCAATCGCTCATAGCTATGCCAGCCTTGAGTCCCAAATCAACCTCTGCTAAAACTTCAAATGGCCCTATCGGTGCGTCATATACCTATCAAAGTTTGCAACAATCAAGTGCTTGCAACTTTTTACTGGAACGTCATAAAATCTGGAAATTTTGTGACAATAAAGTACTCGAGCCTCTTATCAATTTAAGCTATCGCTCATAGCTATGCTACCCTTGAGTCCCAAATCAAACACTCATAAAACTTCAAATGGCCCTAAGTTCTATACGGTGCGTCCTACACCTATCAAAGTTTGCAACAATCAAATGCTTGTAACTTTTTACTGGAGCGTCATAAAACCTTGAAATTTGGTGACAATAAAGTACTCGAGCCTCTTATCAATTCACGACATCGCTCATAGCTATGCTACCCTTGAGTCCCAAATCAAACACTGATAAAACTTCAAATGGCCCTAACTTCTATACGGCGCGTCCTATACCTATCAAAGTTTTCAACATTCAAATGCTTGTAACTTCTTACAGGAGAGTCATAAAATCCAGAAATTTTGTGACAATAAAGTACTCGAGCTGCTTGTAAAGTCAAGCAATCGCTCATAGATATGCCACCCTTGAGTCCCAAATCAACCACTGCTAAAACTTCAAATGGCCCTAACGGTGCGTCATATACCTATCAAAGTTTGCAACAATCAAGTGCTTGTAACTTTTTACTGGAGCGTCATAAAATTTGGAAGTTTTGTGACAATAAAGTACTCGAGCCTCTTATCAATTCATGCTATCGCTCATAGCTATGCTACCCTTGAGTCCCAAATCAAACACTGATAAAACTTCAAATGGCCCTAACTTCTATACGGTGCATCCTACACCTATCAAAGTTTTCAACATTCAAATGCTTGTAACTTCTTACTGGAAAGTCATAAAATCTTGAAATTGTGTGACAATAAAGTGCTCGAGCCTCTTGTAAAGTTAAGCAATCGTTCATAGCTATGCTACCCTTGAGTCCCAAATCAACCACTGCTAAAACTTCAAATGGCCCTAACGGTGCGTGATATACCTATCAAAGTTTGCAACAATCAAGTGCTTTACTGGAGCGTCATAAAACCTTGAAATTTGGTGACAATAAAGTACTCGAGCCTCTTATCAATTCATGCCATCGCTCATAGCTATGCTACCCTTGAGTCCCAAATCAAACACTGATAAAACTTCAAATGGCCCTAACTTCTATACGGTGCGACCTATACCTATCAAAGTTTTCAACATTCAAATGCTTGTAATTTCTTACTGGAGAGTCATAAAATCCAGAAATTTTGTGACAATAAAGTACTCGAGCCTCTTGTAAAGTTAAGCAATAGCTCATAGATATGTCCCCCTTGAGTCCCAAATCAACCACTGCTAAAACTTCAAATGGACCTAACGGTGCGTCATATACCTATCAAAGTTTGCAACAATCAAGTGCTTGTAACTTTTTACTGGAGCGTCATAAAATCTGGAAATTTTGTGACACTAAAGTACTCGAGCCTCTTATCAATTCATGCTATCGCTCATAGCTATGCTACCCTTGAGTCCCAAATCAAACACTGATAAAACTTGAAATGGCCCTAACTTCTATACGGTGCATTTTACACCTATCAAAGTTTTCAACATTTAAATGCTTGTAACTTCTTACTGGAGAGTCATAAAATCTGGAAATTTTGTGACAATAAAGTACTCGAGCCTCTTATCAATTTAAGCTATCGTTCATAGCTATGCTACCCTTGAGTCCCAGATCAAACACTGATAAAACTTCAAATGGCCCTAACTTCTATACGGTGCGTCCTACACCTATCAAAGTTTGCAACAATCAAATGCTTGTAACTTTTTACTGGAGCGTCATAAAACCTTGAAATTTGGTGACAATAAAGTACTCGAACCTCTTATCAATTCATGCCATCGCTCATAGCTATGCTACCCTTAAGTCCGAAAACGGTGCGTCCTATACCTATCAAAGTTTTCAACATTCAAATGCTTGTAATTTCTTACTGGAGAGTCATAAAATCCAGAAATTTTGTTACAATATACTACTCGAGCCTCTTGTAAAGTTAAGCAATCGTTCATAGATATGCCACCCTTCAGTCCCAAATCAACCACTGCTAAAACTTCAAATGGCCCTAACGGTGCGTCATATAACTATCAAAGTTTGCAACAATCAAGTGCTTGTAACTTTTTACTGGAGCGTCATAAAATCTGGAAATTTTGTGACAATAAAGTACTCGAGCCTCTTATCAATTTAAGCTATCGCTCATAGCTATGCTACCCTTGAGTCCCAAATCAAACACTGATAAAACTTCAAATGGCCCTAACTTCTATACGGTGCGTCCTACACCTATCAAAGTTTGCAACAATCAAATGCTTGTAACGTCTTACTGGAGAGTCATAAAATCTTGAAATTTTGTGACATTAAAGTACTCGAGCCTCTTGTAAAGTTAAGCAATCGCTCATAGCTATGCCAGCCTTGAGTCCCAAATCAATCACTGGTAAAACTTCAAATGGCCCTATCGGTGCGTCATATACCTATCAAAGTTTGCAACAATCAAGTGCTTGCAACTTTTTACTGGAACGTCATAAAATCTGGAAATTTTGTGACAATAAAGTACTCGAGCCTCTTATCAATTTAAGCTATCGCTCATAGCTATGCTACCCTTGAGTCCCAAATCAAACACTCATAAAACTTCAAATGGCCCTAACTTCTATACGGTGCGTCCTACACCTATCAAAGTTTACAACAATCAAATGCTTGTAACTTTTTACTGGAGCGTCATAAAACCTTGAAATTTGGTGACAATAAAGTACTCGAGCCTCTTATCAATTCACGACATCGCTCATAGCTATGCTACCCTTGAGTCCCAAATCAAACACTGATAAAACTTCAAATGGCCCTAACTTCTATACGGCGCGTCCTATACCTATCAAAGTTTTCAACATTCAAATGCTTGTAACTTCTTACAGGAGAGTCATAAAATCCAGAAATTTTGTGACAATAAAGTACTCGAGCCTCTTGTAAAGTTAAGCAATCGCTCATAGATAGGTCCCCCTTGAGTCCCAAATCAACCACTGCTAAAACTTCAAATGGCCCTAACGGTGCGTCATATACCTATCAAAGTTTGCAGCAATCAAGTGCTTGTAACTTTTTACTGGAGCGTCATAGAATCTGGAAATTTTGTGACAATAAAGTACTCGAGCCTCTTATCAATTTAAGCTATGGCTCATAGCTATGCTACCCTTGAGTCCCAAATCAAAAACTGATAAAATTTCAAATGGCCCTAACGGTGCGTCATATACCTATCAAAGTTTGCGACTATCAAGTGCTTGTAACTTTTTACTGGAGCATCATAAAATCTGGAAATTTTGTGACAATAAAGTACTCGAGCCTCTTATCAATTTAAGATATCGCTCATGGCTATGCTACCCTTGAGTCCCAAATCAAACACTGATAAAAGTTCAAATGGCCCTAACTTCTATACGGTCCGTCCCACACCTATCAAAGTTTGCAACAATCAATTGCTTGCATCTTTTTACTGGAGCGTCATAAAACCTTGATATTTTGTGACAATAAATTACTCGAGCCTTTTATCAATTTAAGCTATCGCTCATAGCTATGCTACCCTTGAGTCCCAAATCAAACACTGATAAAACTTCAAATGGCCCTAACTTCTATACGGTGCATCCTACACCTATCAAAGTTTTCAACATTCAAATGCTTGTAACTTATTACTGGAGAGTCATAAAATCTTGAAATTTTGTGACAATAAATTGCTCGAGCCTCTTGTAAAGTTAAGCAATCGCTCATAACTACGCTACCCTTGGTCCGAAATCAACCACTGCTAAAACTTCAAATGGCCCTAACGGTGCATCCTACACCTATCAAAGTTTTCAACATTCAAATACTTGTAACTTCTTACAGGAGCGTCATAAAACCTTGAAATTTTGTGACAATAAAGTACTCGAGCCTCTTATCAATTCATGCCATCGCTCATAGCTATGCTACCCTTGAGTCCCAAATCAAACACTGATAAAACTTCAAATGTCCCTAACTTCTATACGGTGCGTCCTTTACCTATCAAAGTTTTCAACATTCAAATGCTTGTAACTTCTTACTGGAGAGTCATAAAATCCAGACATTTTGTGGGAAATAAAGTACTCGAGCCTCTTGTAAAGTTAAGTAATCGCTCATAGCTATGCCAGCTTTGAGTCCCAAATCAACCACTGCTAAAACTTCAAATGGCCCTAACGGTGCGTC
Organism: Clusia tigrina; assembly: GCA_920105625.2. Taxonomy (NCBI): domain Eukaryota; kingdom Metazoa; phylum Arthropoda; class Insecta; order Diptera; family Clusiidae; genus Clusia; species Clusia tigrina. Next base: position 212,910,515 of record OV050030.1, read on the forward strand.
ATATACCTATCAAAGTTTGCAACAATCAAGTGCTTGTAACTTTTTACTGGAGCGAATAAAATCTGGAAATTTTGTGACAATAAATACTGGCGCCTCTTATCAATTTAAGCTATCGGTTATAGCTATGCTACCCTTGAGTCCCAAATAAAAAACTGATAAAACTTCAAATGGCCCAAACTTATATATGGTGCGTCCTATACCTATCAAAGTTTACAACATTCAAATGCTTGTAAATTCTTACTGGAGAGTCATAAAATCTTGAAATTTTGTGACATTAAAGTACTCGAGTCTCTTGTAAAGTTAAGCAATCGCTCATAGCTATGCCAGCCTTGAGTCCCAAATCAACCACTGCTAAAACTTCAAATGGCCCTAACGGTGCTTCATATACCTATCAAAGTTTGCAACAATCAAGTGCTTGTAACTTTTTACTGGAGCGTCATAAAACCTTGATATTTTGTGACAATAAAGTACTCGAGCCTTTTATCAATTTAAGCTATCGCTCATAGCTATGCTACCCTTGGGTCCCAAATCAAACACTGATACAACTTCAAATGGCCCTAACTTCTATACGGTGCGTCCTACACCTATCAAAGTTTGCAACAATCAAATGCTTGTAACGTCTTACTGGAGAGTCATAAAACCTTGAAATTTTGTGGCATTAAATTACTCGAGCCTCTTGTAAAGTTAAGCAATCGCTCATAGCTATGCCAGCCTTGAGTCCCAAATCAACCACTGCTAAAACTTCAAATGGCCCTAACGGTGCGTCATATACCTATCAAAGTTTGCAACAATCAAGTGCTTGTAACTTTTTACTGGAACGTCATAAAATCTGGAAATTTTGTGACAATAAAGTATTCGAGCCTCTTATCAATTTAAGCTATCGCTCATAGCTATGCTACCCTTGAGTCCCAAATCAAACACTCATAAAACTTCAAATGGCCCTAACTTCTATACGGTGCGTGCTACACCTATCAAAGTTTGCAACAATCAAATGCTTGTAACTTTTTACTGGAGCGTCATAAAACCTTGAAATTTGGTGACAATAAAGTACTCGAGCTTCTTATCAATTCATGACATCGCTCATAGCTATGCTACCCTTGAGTCCCAAATCAAACACTGATAAAGCTTCAAATGGCCCTAACTTCTATACGGCGCGTACTATACCTATCAAAGTTTGCAACATTCAAACGCTTGTAACTTCTTACAGGAGAGTCATAAAATCCGGAAATTTTGTGACAATAAAGTACTCGACCCTCTTGTAAAGTTAAGCAATCGCTCATAGATATGTCCCCCTTGAGTCCCAAATAAACCACTGCTAAAACTTCAAGTGGCCCTAACGGTGCGTCATATACCTATCAAAGTTTGCAACAATCAAGTGCTTGTAAGTTTTTACTGGAGCGTCATAAAATCTGGAAATTTGGTGACAATAAAGTACTCGAGCCTCTTATCAATTTAACCTATTGCTCATAGCTATGCTACCCTTGAGTCCCAAATCAAACACTGATAAAACTTCAAATGGCCCTAACTTCTATACGGTGCGTCCTACACCTATCAAAGTTTGCAACAATCAAATGCTTGTAACGTCTTACTGGAGAGTCATAAAATCTTGAAATTTTGTGACATTAAAGTACTCGAGCCTCTTGTAAAGTTAAGCAATCGCTCACAGCTATGATACCCTTGAGTCCCAAATCAACCACAGCTAAAACTTCAAATGGCTCTAACGGTGCGTCATATACCTATCAAAGTTTGCAACAATCAAGTGCTTGTAACTTTTTACTGGAGCGTCATAGAATCTGGAAATTTTGTGACACTAAAGTACTCGAGCCCTTATCAATTTAAGCTATCGCTCATAGCTATGCTACCCTTGAGTCCCAAATAAAAAACTGATAAAACTTCAAATGGCCCTAACGCTGCGTCATATACCTATCAAAGTTTGCGACTATCTAGTGCTTGTAACTTTTTACTGGAGCATCATAAAATCTGGAAATTTTGTGACAATAAAGTACTCGAGCCTCTTATCAATTTAAGCTATCGCTCATAGCTATGCTACCCTTGAGTCCCAAATCAAACACTGATAAAAGTTCAAATGGCCCTAACTTCTATACGGTCCGTCCCACACCTATCAAAGTTTGCAACAATCAATTGCTTGCATCTTTTTACTGGAGCGTCATAAAACCTTGATATTTTGTGACAATAAATTACTCGAGCCTTTTATCAATTTAAGCTATCGCTCATAGCTATGCTACCCTTGAGTCCCAAATCAAACACTGATAAAACTTCAAATGGCCCAAACTTATATATGGTGCGTCCTATACCTATCAAAGTTTTCAACATTCAAATGCTTGTAAATTCTTACTGGAGAGTCATAAAATCTTGAAATTTTGTGACATTAAAGTACTCGAGTCTCTTGTAAAGTTAAGCAATCGCTCATAGCTATGCCAGCCTTGAGTCCCAAATCAACCACTGCTAAAACTTCAAATGGCCCTAACGGTGCTTCATATACCTATCAAAGTTTGCAACAATCAAGTGCTTGTAACTTTTTACTGGAGCGTCATAAAATCTGGAAATTTTGTGACAATAAAGTACTCTAGCCTCTTATCAATTTAAGCTATCGCTCAAAGCTATGCTTCCCTTGAGTCCCAAATCAAAAACTGATAAAACTTCAAATGGCCCTAACGGTGCGTCATATACCTATCAAAGTTTGCAATAATCAAGTGCTTGTAACTTTTTACTGGAGCGTCATAAAATCTGGAAATTTTGTGACAATAAAGTACTCGAGCCTCTTATCAATTTAAGCTATCGCTCATAGCTATGCTACCCTTGAGTCCCAAATCAAACACGTATAAAACTTCAAATGGCCCTAACTTCTATACGGTCCGTCCCACACCTATCAAAGTTTGCAACAATCAATTGCTTGCAACTTTTTACTGGAGCGTCATACAACCTTGATATTTTGTGACAATAAAGTACTCGAGCCTCTTATCAATTTAAGCTATCGTTCATAGCTATGCTACCCTTGAGTCCCAGATCAAACACTGATAAAACTTCAAATGGCCCTATCGGTGCGTCATATACCTATCAAAGTTTGCAACAATCAAGTGCTTGCAACTTTTTACTGGAACGTCATAAAATCTGGAAATTTTGTGACAATAAAGTACTCGAGCCTCTTATCAATTTAAGCTATCGCTCATAGCTATGCTACCCTTGAGTCCCAAATCAAACACTCATAAAACTTCAAATGGCCCTAACTTCTATACGGTGCGTCCTACACCTATCAAAGTTTACAACAATCAAATGCTTGTAACTTTTTACTGGAGCGTCATAAAACCTTGAAATTTGGTGACAATAAAGTACTCGAGCCTCTTATCAATTCACGACATCGCTCATAGCTATGCTACCCTTCAGTCCCAAATCAAACACTGATAAAACTTCAAATGGCCCTAACTTCTATACGGCGCGTCCTATACCTATCAAAGTTTTGAACATTCAAATGCTTGTAACTTCTTACAGGAGAGTCATAAAATCCAGAAATTTTGTGACAATAAAGTACTCGAGCCTCTTGTAAAGTTAAGCAATCGCTCATAGATAGGTCCCCCTTGAGTCCCAAATCAACCACTGCTAAAACTTCAAATGGCCCTAACGGTGCGTCATATACCTATCAAAGTTTGCAGCAATCAAGTGCTTGTAACTTTTTACTGGAGCGTCATAGAATCTGGAAATTTTGTGACAATAAAGTACTCGAGCCTCTTATCAATTTAAGCTATCGCTCATAGCTATGCTACCCTTGAGTCCCAAATCAAAAACTGATAAAACTTCAAATGGCCCTAACGGTGCGTCATATACCTATCAAAGTTTGCGACTATCAAGTGCTTGTAACTTTTTACTGGAGCATCATAAAATCTGGAAATTTTGTGACAATAAAGTACTCGAGCCTCTTATCAATTTAAGATATCGCTCATGGCTATGCTACCCTTGAGTCCCAAATCAAACACTGATAAAAGTTCAAATGGCCCTAACTTCTATACGGTCCGTCCCACACCTATCAAAGTTTGCAACAATCAATTGCTTGCATCTTTTTACTGGAGCGTCATAAAACCTTGATATTTTGTGACAATAAATTACTCGAGCCTTTTATCAATTTAAGCTATCGCTCATAGCTATGCTACCCTTGAGTCCCAAATCAAACACTGATAAAACTTCAAATGGCCCTAACTTCTATACGGTGCATCCTACACCTATCAAAGTTTTCAACATTCAAATGCTTGTAACTTATTACTGGAGAGTCATAAAATCTTGAAATTTTGTGACAATAAATTGCTCGAGCCTCTTGTAAAGTTAAGCAATCGCTCATAACTACGCTACCCTTGGTCCGAAATCAACCACTGCTAAAACTTCAAATTGCCCTAACGGTGCATCCTACACCTATCAAAGTTTTCAACATTCAAATGCTTGTAACTTCTTACAGGAGCGTCATAAAACCTTGAAATTTTGTGACAATAAAGTACTCGAGCCTCTTATCAATTCATGCCATCGCTCATAGCTATGCTACCCTTGAGTCCCAAATCAAACACTGATAAAACTTCAAATGGCCCTAACTTCTATACGGTGCGTCCTTTACCTATCAAAGTTTTCAACATTCAAATGCTTGTAACTTCTTACTGGAGAGTCATAAAATCCAGAAATTTTGTGGGAAATAAAGTACTCGAGCCTCTTGTAAAGTTAAGTAATCGCTCATAGCTATGCCAGCTTTGAGTCCCAAATAAACCACTGCTAAAACTTCAAATGGCCCTAACGGTGCGTCATATACCTCTCAAAGTTTGCAACAATCAAGTGCTTGTAACTTTTTACTGGAGCGAATAAAATCTGGAAATTTTGTGACAATAAATACTGGCGCCTCTTATCAATTTAAGCTATCGGTTATAGCTATGCTACCCTTGAGTCCCAAATCAAAAACTGATAAAACTTCAAATGGCCCAAACTTATATATGGTGCGTCCTATACCTATCAAAGTTTTCAACATTCAAATGCTTGTAAATTCTTACTGGAGAGGCATAAAATCTTGAAATTTTGTGACATTAAAGTACTCGAGTCTCTTGTAAAGTTAAGCAATCGCTCATAGCTATGCCAGCCTTGAGTCCCAAATCAAGCACTGCTAAAACTTCAAATGGCCCTAACGGTGCTTCATATACCTATCAAAGTTTGCAACAATCAAGTGCTTGTAACTTTTTACTGGAGCGTCATAAAATCTGGAAATTTTGTGACAATAAAGTACTCGAGCCTCTTATCAATTTAAGCTATCGCTCATAGCTATGCTTCCCTTGAGTCCCAAATCAAACACGTATAAAACTTCAAATGGCCCTAACTTCTATACGGTCCGTCCCACACCTATCAAAGTTTGCAACAATCAATTGCTTGCAACTTTTTACTGGAGCGTCATAAAACCTAGATATTTTGTGACAATAAAGTACTCGAGCCTTTTATCAATTTAAGCTATCGCTCATAGCTATGCTACCCTTGAGTCCCAAATCAAACACTGATACAACTTCAAATGGCCCTAACTTCTATACGGTGCGTCCTACACCTATCAAAGTTTGCAACAATCAAATGCTTGTAACGTCTTACTGGAGAGTCATAAAATCTTGAAATTTTGTGGCATTAAATTACTCGAGCCTCTTGTAAAGTTAAGCAATCGCTCATAGCTATCCCAGCCTTGAGTCCCAAATCAACCACTGCTAAAACTTCAAATGGCCCTAACGGTGCGTCATATACCTATCAAAGTTTGCAACAATCAAGTGCTTGTAACTTTTTACTGGAACGTCATAAAATCTGGAAATTTTGTGACAATAAAGTATTCGAGCCTCTTATCAATTTAAGCTATCGCGCATAGCTATGCTACCCTTGAGTCCCAAACCAAACACTCATAAAACTTCAAATGGCCCTAACTTCTATACGGTGCGTGCTACACCTATCAAAGTTTGCAACAATCAAATGCTTGTAACTTTTTACTGGAGCGTCATAAAACCTTGAAATTTGGTGACAATAAAGTACTCGAGCTTCTTATCAATTCATGACATCGCTCATAGCTATGCTACCCTTGAGTCCCAAATCAAACACTGATAAAGCTTCAAATGGCCCTAACTTCTATACGGCGCGTACTATACCTATCAAAGTTTGCAACATTCAAATGCTTGTAACTTCTTACAGGAGAGTCATAAAATCCGGAAATTTTGTGACAATAAAGTACTCGACCCTCTTGTAAAGTTAAGCAATCGATCATAGATATGTCCCCCTTGAGTCCCAAATAAACCACTGCTAAAACTTCAAATGGCCCTAACGGTGCGTCATATACCTATCAAAGTTTGCAACAATCAAGTGCTTGTAAGTTTTTACTGGAGCGTCATAAAATCTGGAAATTTGGTGACAATAAAGTACTCGAGCCTCTTATCAATTTAACCTATTGCTCATAGCTATGCTACCCTTGAGTCCCAAATCAAACACTGATAAAACTTCAACTGGCCCTAACTTCTATACGGTGCGTCCTACACCTATCAAAGTTTGCAACAATCAAATGCTTGTAACGTCTTACTGGAGAGTCATAAAATCTTGAAATTTTGTGACATTAAAGTACTCGAGCCTCTTGTAAAGTTAAGCAATCGCTCACAGCTATGATACCCTTGAGTCCCAAATCAACCACAGCTAAAACTTCAAATGGCCCTAACGGTGCGTCATATACCTATCAAAGTTTGCAACAATCAAGTGCTTGTAACTTTTTACTGGAGCGTCATAGAATCTGGAAATTTTGTGACAATAAAGTACTCGAGCCTCTTATCAATTTAAGCTATCGCTCATAGCTATGCTACCCTTGAGTCCCAAATAAAAAACTGATAAAACTTCAAATGGCCCTAACGCTGCGTCATATACCTATCAAAGTTTGCGACTATCAAGTGCTTGTAACTTTTTACTGGAGCATCATAAAATCTGGAAATTTTGTGACAATAAAGTACTCGAGCCTCTTATCAATTTAAGCTATCGCTCATAGCTATGCTACCCTTGAGTCCCAAATCAAACACTGATAAAAGTTCAAATGGCCCTAACTTCTATACGGTCCGTCCCACACCTATCAAAGTTTGCAACAATCAATTGCTTGCATCTTGTTACTGGAGCGTCATAAAACCTTGATATTTTGTGACAATAAATTACTCGAGCCTTTTATCAATTTAAGCTATCGCTCATAGCTATGCTACCCTTGAGTCCCAAATCAAACACTGATAAAACTTCAAATGGCCCAAACTTATATATGGTGCGTCCTATACCTATCAAAGTTTTCAACATTCAAATGCTTGTAAATTCTTACTGGAGAGTCATAAAATCTTGAAATTTTGTGACATTAAAGTACTCGAGTCTCTTGTAAAGTTAAGCAATCGCTCATAGCTATGCCAGCCTTGAGTCCCAAATCAACCACTGCTAAAACTTCAAATGGCCCTAACGGTGCTTCATATACCTATCAAAGTTTGCAACAATCAAGTGCTTGTAACTTTTTACTGGAGCGTCATAAAATCTGGAAATTTTGTGACAATAAAGTACTCTAGCCTCTTATCAATTTAAGCTATCGCTCATAGCTATGCTTCCCTTGAGTCCCAAATCAAAAACTGATAAAACTTCAAATGGCCCTAACGGTGCGTCATATACCTATCAAAGTTTGCAATAATCAAGTGCTTGTAACTTTTTACTGGAGCGTCATAAAATCTGGAAATTTTGTGACAATAAAGTACTCGAGCCTCTTATCAATTTAAGCTATCGCTCATAGCTATGCTACCCTTGAGTCCCAAATCAAACACGTATAAAACTTCAAATGGCCCTAACTTCTATACGGTCCGTCCCACACCTATCAAAGTTTGCAACAATCAATTGCTTGCAACTTTTTACTGGAGCGTCATAAAACCTTGATATTTTGTGACAATAAAGTACTCGAGCCTTTTATCAATTTAAGCTATCGCTCATAGCTATGCTACCCTTGAGTCCCAAATCAAACACTGATACAACTTCAAATGGCCCTAACTTCTATACGGTGCGTCCTACACCTATCAAAGTTTGCAACAATCAAATGCTTGTAACGTCTTACTGGAGAGTCATAAAATCTTGAAATTTTGTGGCATTAAATTACTCGAGCCTCTTGTAAAGTTAAGCAATCGCTCATAGCTATGCCAGCCTTGAGTCCCAAATCAACCACTGCTAAAACTTCAAATGGCCCTAACGGTGCGTCATATACCTATCAAAGTTTGCAACAATCAAGTGCTTGTAACTTTTTACTGGAACGTCATAAAATCTGGAAATTTTGTGACAATAAAGTATTCGAGCCTCTTATCAATTTAAGCTATCGCTCATAGCTATGCTACCCTTGAGTCCCAAATCAAACACTCATAAAACTTCAAATGGCCCTAACTTCTATACGGTGCGTGCTACACCTATCAAAGTTTGCAACAATCAAATGCTTGTAACTTTTTACTGGAGCGTCATAAAACCTTGAAATTTGGTGACAATAAAGTACTCGAGCTTCTTATCAATTAATGACATCGCTCATAGCTATGCTACCCTTGAGTCCCAAATCAAACACTGATAAAGCTTCAAATGGCCCTAACTTCTATACGGCGCGTACTATAACTATCAAAGTTTGCAACATTCAAATGCTTGTAACTTCTTACAGGACAGTCATAAAATCCGGAAATTTTGTGACAATAAAGTACTCGACCCTCTTGTAAAGTTAAGCAATCGCTCATAGATATGTCCCCCTTGAGTCCCAAATAAACCACTGCTAAAACTTCAAATGGCCCTAACGGTGCGTCATATACCTATCAAAGTTTGCAACAATCAAGTGCTTGTAAGTTTTTACTGGAGCGTCATAAAATCTGGAAATTTGGTGACAATAAAGTACTCGAGCCTCTTATCAATTTAACCTATTGCTCATAGCTATGCTACCCTTGAGTCCCAAATCAAACACTGATAAAACTTCAAATGGCCCTAACTTCTATACGGTGCGTCCTACACCTATCAAAGTTTTCAACATTCAAATGCTTGTAATTTATTACTGGAGAGTCATAAAATCTTGAAATTTTGTGACAATAAATTGCTCGAGCCTCTTGTAAAGTTAAGCAATCGCTCATAACTACGCTACCCTTGGGTCCCAAATCAACCACTGCTAAAACTTCAAATGGCCCTAACGGAGCATCCTACACCTATCAAAGTTTTCAACATTCAAATGCTTGTAACTTCTTACTGGAGCGTCATAAAACCTTGAAATTTTGTGACAATAAAGTACTCCAGCCTCTTATCAATTCATGCCATCGCTCATAGCTATGCTACCCTTGAGTCCCAAATCAAACACTGATAAAACTTCAAATGGCCCTAACTTCTATTCGGTGCGTCCTATACTTATCAAAGTTTTCAACATTCAAATGCTTGTAACTTCTTACTGGAGAGTCATAAAATCCAGAAATTTTGTGGGAAATAAAGTACTCGAGCCTCTTGTAAAGTTAAGCAATCGCTCATAGATATGCCACCCTTGAGTCCCAAATCAACCACTGCTAAAACTTCAAATGGCCCTAACGGTGCGTCATATACCTATCAAAGTTTGCAACAATCAAGTGCTTGTAACTTTTTACTGGAGCGTCATAAAATCTGGAAATTTTGTGACAATAAAGTACTCGAGCCTCTTATCAATTTAAGCTATCGCTCATAGCTATGCTACCCTTGAGTCCCAAATCAAACACTGATACAACTTCAAATGGCCCTAACTTCTATACGATGCGTCCTACACCTATTAAAGTTTGCAACAATCAAATGCGTGTAACGTCTTACTGGAGAGTCATAAAATCTTGAAATTTAGTGACAATAAAGTACTCGAGCCTCTTGTAAAGTTAAGCAATCGCTCATAGCTATGCCAGCCTTGAGTCCCAAATCAACCACTGCTAAAACTTCAAATGGCCCTAACGGTGCGTCATATACCTATCAAAGTTTGCAACAATCAAGTGCTTGTAACTTTTTACTGGAGCGTCATAAAATCTGGAAATTTTGTGACAATAAAGTACTCGAGCCTCTTATCAATTTAAGCTATCGCTCATAGCTATGCTACCCTTGAGTCCCAAATCAAACACTGATACAACTTCAAATGGCCCTAACTTCTATACGATGCGTCCTACACCTATCAAAGTTTGCAACATTCAAATGCTTGTAACTTCTTACTGGAGCGTCATAAAACCTTGAAATTTTGTGACAATAAAGTACTCGAGCCTCTTGTAAAGTTAAGCAATCGCTCATAGATATGCCACCCTTGAGTCCCAAATCAACCACTGCTAAAACTTCAAATAGCCCTAACGGTGCGTCATATACCTATCAAAGTTTGCAACAATCAAGTGCTTGTAACTTTTTACTGGAGCGTCATAAAATCTGGAAATTTTGTGACAATAAAGTACTCGAGCCTCTTATCAATTTAAGCTAGTGCTCATAGCTATGCTACCCTTGAGTCCCAAATCAACCACTGCTAAAACTTCAAATAGCCCTAACTGTGCATCATATACCTATCAAAGTTTGCAACAATCAAGTGCATGGAACTTTTTACTGGAGCGTCATAAAATCTGGAAATTTTGTGACAATAAAGTACTCGAGCGTCTTATCAATTTAACCTATCGCTCATAGCTATGCTACCCTTGAGTCCCAAATCAAATACGTATAAAACTTCAAATGGCCCTAACTTCTATACGGTGCATCCTACACCTATCAAAGTTTTCAACATTCAAATGCTTGTAACTTCTTACTGGAGAGGCATAAAATCTTAAAATTTTGTGACAATAAAGTCCTCGAGCCTCTTGTAAAGTTAATCAATCGCTCATAGCTATGCTACCCTTGAGTCCCAAATCAACCACTGCTAAAACTTCAAATGGCCCTAACGGTGTGTCATATACCTATCAAAGTTTGCAACAATCAAGTGCTTGTAACTTTTTACTGGAGCGTCATAAAATCTGGAAATTTTGTGACAATAAAATACTCGACCCTCTTATCAATTTAAGCTATCGCTCATAGCTATGCTACCCTTGAGCCCCAAATCAAACACGTATAAAACTTCAAATGGCCCTAACTTCTATATGGTGCGTGCCACACCTATCAAAGTTTGCAACAATCAATTGCTTGCAATTTTTTACTGGAACGTCATAAAACCTTGAAATTTTGTGACAATAAAGTACTCGAGCCTCTTATCAATTTAAGCTATCGCTCATAGCTATGCTACCCTTGAGTCTCAAATCAAACACTGATAAAACTTCAAATGGCCCTAACTTCTATACGGTGCGCCCTATACCTATCAAAGTTTTCAACATTCAAATGCTTGTAACTTCTCACTGGAGAGTCTTAAAATCTTGAAATTTTGTGACAATAAAGTGCTTGAGCCTCTTGTAAAGTTAAGCTATCGCTCATAGCTATGCTACCCTTGAGTCCCAAATCAACCACTGCTAAATCTTCAAATGGCCCTAACGGTGCGTCATATACCTATCAAAGTTTGCAACAATCAAGTGCTTGTAACTTTTTACTGGAGCGTCATAAAATCTGGAAATTTTGTGACAATAAAATACTCGACCCTCTTATCAATTTAAGCTATCGCTCATAGCTATGCTACCCTTGAGTCCCAAATCAAACACGTATAAAACTTCAAATGGCCCTTACTTCTATGCGGTGCGTCCCACACCTATCAAAGTTTGCAACAATCAATTGCTTGCAACTTTTTACTGGAGCGTCATAAAATCTGGAAATTTTGTGACAATAAAGTACTCGAGCGTCTTATCAATTTAAGCTATCGCTCATAGCTGTGCTACCCTTGAGTCCCAAATCAAACACGTATAAAACTTCAAATGGCCCTAACTTCTATACGGTGCATCCTACACCTATCAAAGTTTTCAACATTCAAATGCTTGTAACTTCTTACTGGAGAGGCATAAAATCTTAAAATTTTGTGACAATAAAGTCCTCGAGCCTCTTGTAAAGTTAAGCAATCGCTCATAGCGATGCTACCCTTGAGTCCCAAATCACCCACTGCTAAAACTTCAAATGGCCCTAACGGTGCGTCATATACCTATCAAAGTTTGCAACAATCAAGTGCTTGTAACTTTTTACTGGAGCGTCATAAAATCTGGCAATTTTGTGACAATAAAATACTCGACCCTCTTATCAATTTAAGCTATCGCTCATAGCTATGCTACCCTTGAGTCCCAAATCAAACACGTATAAAACTTCAAATGGCCCTAACTTCTATACGGTGCGTCCCACACCTATCAAAGTTTGCAACAATCAATTGCTTGCAACTTTTTACTGGAACGTCATAAAATCTGGAAATTTTGTGACAATAAAGTACTCGAGCCTCTTATCAATTTAAGCTATCGCTCATAGCTATGCTACCCTTGAGTCCCAAATCAAACACGTATAAAACTTCAAATGGCCCTAACTTCTATACGGTGCATCCTACACCTATCAAAGTTTTCAACATTCAAATGCTTGTAACTTCTTACTGGAGAGGCATAAAATCTTAAAATTTTGTGACAATAAAGTCCTCGAGCCTCTTGTAAAGTTAAGCAATCGCTCATAGCGATGCTACCCTTGAGTCCCAAATCAACCACTGCTAAAACTTCAAATGGCCCTAACGGTGCGTCATATACCTATCAAAGTTTGCAACAATCAATTGCTTGTAACTTTTTACTGGAGCCTCATAAAATCTGGAAATTTTGTGACAATAAACTACTCGAGCCTCTTATCAATTTAAGCTATCGCTCATAGCTATGCTACCCTTGAGTCCCAAATCAAACACTGATAAAACTTCAAATGGCCCTAACTTCTATACGGTGAGCTCTACACCTATCAAAGTTTGCAACAATCAAATGCTTGTAACGTCTTACTGGAGAGTCATAAAATCTTGAAATTTTGTGACAATAAATTGCTCGAGCCTCTTGTAAAGTTAAGCAATCGCTCATAACTACGCTACCCTTGGGTCCCAAATCAACCACTGCTAAAACTTCAAATGGCCCTAACGGAGCATCCTACACCTATCAAAGTTTTCAACATTCAAATGCTTGTAACTTCTTACTGGAGCGTCATAAAACCTTGAAATTTTGTGACAATAAAGTACTCCAGCCTCTTATCAATTCATGCCATCGCTCATAGCTATGCTACCCTTGAGTCCCAAATCAAACACTGATAAAACTTCAAATGGCCCTAACTTCTATTCGGTGCGTCCTATACTTATCAAAGTTTTCAACATTCAAATGCTTGTAACTTCTTACTGGAGAGTCATAAAATCCAGAAATTTTGTGGGAAATAAAGTACTCGAGCCTCTTGTAAAGTTAAGCAATCGCTCATAGATATGCCACCCTTGAGTCCCAAATCAACCACTGCTAAAACTTCAAATGGCCCTAACGGTGCGTCATATACCTATCAAAGTTTGCAACAATCAAGTGCTTGTAACTTTTTACTGGAGCGTCATAAAATCTGGAAATTTTGTGACAATAAAGTACTCGAGCCTCTTATCAATTTAAGCTATCGCTCATAGCTATGCTACCCTTGAGTCCCAAATCAAACACTGATACAACTTCAAATGGCCCTAACTTCTATACGATGCGTCCTACACCTATCAAAGTTTGCAACAATCAAATGCGTGTAACGTCTTACTGGAGAGTCATAAAATCTTGAAATTTAGTGACAATAAAGTACTCGAGCCTCTTGTAAAGTTAAGCAATCGCTCATAGCTATGCCAGCCTTGAGTCCCAAATCAACCACTGCTAAAACTTCAAATGGCCCTAACGGTGCGTCATATACCTATCAAAGTTTGCAAAAATCAAGTGCTTGTAACTTTTTACTGGAGCGTCATAAAATCTGGAAATTTTGTGACAATAAAGTACTCGAGCCTCTTATCAATTTAAGCTATCGCTCATAGCTTTGCTACCCTTGAGTCCCAAATCAAACACTGATACAACTTCAAATGGCCCTAACTTCTATACGATGCGTCCTACACCTATCAAAGTTTGCAACATTCAAATGCTTGTAACTTCTTACTGGAGCGTCATAAAACCTTGAAATTTTGTGACAATAAAGTACTCGAGCCTCTTGTAAAGTTAAGCAATCGCTCATAGATATGCCACCCTTGAGTCCCAAATCAACCACTGCTAAAACTTCAAATAGCCCTAACGGTGCGTCATATACCTATCAAAGTTTGCAACAATCAAGTGCTTGTAACTTTTTACTGGAGCGTCATAAAATCTGGAAATTTTGTGACAATAAAGTACTCGAGCCTCTTATCAATTTAAGCTAGTGCTCATAGCTATGCTACCCTTGAGTCCCAAATCAACCACTGCTAAAACTTCAAATAGCCCTAACTGTGCATCATATACCTATCAAAGTTTGCAACAATCAAGTGCATGGAACTTTTTACTGGAGCGTCATAAAATCTGGAAATTTTGTGACAATAAAGTACTCGAGCGTCTTATCAATTTAACCTATCGCTCATAGCTATGCTACCCTTGAGTCCCAAATCAAATACGTATAAAACTTCAAATGGCCCTAACTTCTATACGGTGCATCCTACACCTATCAAAGTTTTCAACATTCAAATGCTTGTAACTTCTTACTGGAGAGGCATAAAATCTTAAAATTTTGTGACAATAAAGTCCTCAAGCCTCTTGTAAAGTTAATCAATCGCTCATAGCTATGCTACCCTTGAGTCCCAAATCAACCACTGCTAAAACTTCAAATGGCCCTAACGGTGTGTCATATACCTATCAAAGTTTGCAACAATCAAGTGCTTGTAACTTTTTACTGGAGCGTCATAAAATCTGGAAATTTTGTGACAATAAAATACTCGACCCTCTTATCAATTTAAGCTATCGCTCATAGCTATGCTACCCTTGAGTCCCAAATCAAACACGTATAAAACTTCAAATGGCCCTAACTTCTATATGGTGCGTGCCACACCTATCAAAGTTTGCAACAATCAATTGCTTGCAATTTTTTACTGGAACGTCATAAAACCTTGAAATTTTGTGACAATAAAGTACTCGAGCCTCTTATCAATTTAAGCTATCGCTCATAGCTATGCTACCCTTGAGTCTCAAATCAAACACTGATAAAACTTCAAATGGCCCTAACTTCTATACGGTGCGCCCTATACCTATCAAAGTTTTCAACATTCAAATGCTTGTAACTTCTCACTGGAGAGTCTTAAAATCTTGAAATTTTGTGACAATAAAGTGCTTGAGCCTCTTGTAAAGTTAAGCTATCGCTCATAGCTATGCTACCCTTGAGTCCCAAATCAACCACTGCTAAATCTTCAAATGGCCCTAACGGTGCTTCATATACCTATCAAAGTTTGCAACAATCAAGTGCTTGTAACTTTTTACTGGAGCGTCATAAAATCTGGAAATTTTGTGACAATAAAATACTCGACCCTCTTATCAATTTAAGCTATCGCTCATAGCTATGCTACCCTTGAGTCCCAAATCAAACACGTATAAAACTTCATATGGCCCTTACTTCTATGCGGTGCGTCCCACACCTATCAAAGTTTGCAACAATCAATTGCTTGCAACTTTTTACTGGAGCGTCATAAAATCTGGAAATTTTGTGACAATAAAGTACTCGAGCGTCTTATCAATTTAAGCTATCGCTCATAGCTGTGCTACCCTTGAGTCCCAAATCAAACACGTATAAAACTTCAAATGGCCCTAGCTTCTATACGGTGCATCCTACACCTATCAAAGTTTTCAACATTCAAATGCTTGTAACTTCTTACTGGAGAGGCATAAAATCTTAAAATTTTGTGACAATAAAGTCCTCGAGCCTCTTGTAAAGTTAAGCAATCGCTCATAGCGATGCTACCCTTGAGTCCCAAATCACCCACTGCTAAAACTTCAAATGGCCCTAACGGTGCGTCATATACCTATCAAAGTTTGCAACAATCAAGTGCTTGTAACTTTTTACTGGAGCGTCATAAAATCTGGCAATTTTGTGACAATAAAATACTCGACCCTCTTATCAATTTAAGCTATCGCTCATAGCTATGCTACCCTTGAGTCCCAAATCAAACACGTATAAAACTTCAAATGGCCCTAACTTCTATACGGTGCGTCCTACACCTATCAAAGTTTGCAACAATCAATTGCTTGCAACTTTTTACTGGAACGTCATAAAATCTGGAAATTTTGTGACAATAAAGTACTCGAGCCTCTTATCAATTTAAGCTATCGCTCATAGCTATGCTACCCTTGAGTCCCAAATCAAACACGTATAAAACTTCAAATGGCCCTAACTTCTATACGGTGCATCCTACACCTATCAAAGTTTTCAACATTCAAATGCTTGTAACTTCTTACTGGAGAGGCATAAAATCTTAAAATTTTGTGACAATAAAGTCCTCGAGCCTCTTGTAAAGTTAAGCAATCGCTCATAGCGATGCTACCCTTGAGTCCCAAATCAACCACTGCTAAAACTTCAAATGGCCCTAACGGTGCGTCATATACCTATCAAAGTTTGCAACAATCAATTGCTTGTAACTTTTTACTGGAGCCTCATAAAATCTGGAAATTTTGTGACAATAAACTACTCGAGCCTCTTATCTATTTAAGCTATCGCTCATAGCTATGCTACCCTTGAGTCCCAAATCAAACACTGATAAAACTTCAAATGGCCCTAACTTCTATACGGTGCGTTCTACACCTATCAAAGTTTGCAACAATCAAATGCTTGTAACGTCTTACTGGAGAGTCATAAAATCTTGAAATTTTGTGACAATAAATTGCTCGAGCCTCTTGTAAAGTTAAGCAATCGCTCATAACTACGCTACCCTTGGGTCCCAAATCAACCACTGCTAAAACTTCAAATGGCCCTAACGGAGCATCCTACACCTATCAAAGTTTTCAACATTCAAATGCTTGTAACTTCTTACTGGAGCGTCATAAAACCTTGAAATTTTGTGACAATAAAGTACTCCAGCCTCTTATCAATTCATGCCATCGCTCATAGCTATGCTACCCTTGAGTCCCAAATCAAACACTGATAAAACTTCAAATGGCCCTAACTTCTATTCGGTGCGTCCTATACTTATCAAAGTTTTCAACATTCAAATGCTTGTAACTTCTTACTGGAGAGTCATAAAATCCAGTAATTTTGTGGGAAATAAAGTACTCGAGCCTCTTGTAAAGTTAAGCAATCGCTCATAGATATGCCACCCTTGAGTCCCAAATCAACCACTGCTAAAACTTCAAATGGCCCTAACGGTGCGTCATATACCTATCAAAGTTTGCAACAATCAAGTGCTTGTAACTTTTTACTGGAGCGTCATAAAATCTGGAAATTTTGTGACAATAAAGTACTCGAGCCTCTTATCAATTTAAGCTATCGCTCATAGCTATGCTACCCTTGAGTCCCAAATCAAACACTGATAAAACTTCAAATGGCCCTAACTTCTATTCGGTGCGTCCTATACTTATCAAAGTTTTCAACATTCAAATGCTTGTAACTTCTTACTGGAGAGTCATAAAATCCAGAAATTTTGTGGGAAATAAAGTACTCGAGCCTCTTGTAAAGTTAAGCAATCGCTCATAGATATGCCACCCTTGAGTCCCAAATCAACCACTGCTAAAACTTCAAATGGCCCTAACGGTGCGTCATATACCTATCAAAGTTTGCAACAATCAAGTGCTTGTAACTTTTTACTGGAGCGTCATAAAATCTGGAAATTTTGTGACAATAAAGTACTCGAGCCTCTTATCAATTTAAGCTATCGCTCATAGCTATGCTACCCTTGAGTACCAAATCAAACACTGATACAACTTCAAATGGCCCTAACTTCTATACGATGCGTCCTACACCTATCAAAGTTTGCAACAATCAAATGCGTGTAACGTCTTACTGGAGAGTCATAAAATCTTGAAATTTAGTGACAATAAAGTACTCGAGCCTCTTGTAAAGTTAAGCAATCGCTCATAGCTATGCCAGCCTTGAGTCCCAAATCAACCACTGCTAAAACTTCAAATGGCCCTAACGGTGCGTCATATACCTATCAAAGTTTGCAACAATCAAGTGCTTGTAACTTTTTACTGGAGCGTCATAAAATCTGGAAATTTTGTGACAATAAAGTACTCGAGCCTCTTATCAATTTAAGCTATCGCTCATAGCTATGCTACCCTTGAGTCCCAAATCAAACACTGATACAACTTCAAATGGCCCTAACTTCTATACGATGCGTCCTACACCTATCAAAGTTTGCAACATTCAAATGCTTGTAACTTCTTACTGGAGCGTCATAAAACCTTGAAATTTTGTGACAATAAAGTACTCAAGCCTCTTGTAAAGTTAAGCAATCGCTCATAGATATGCCACCCTTGAGTCCCAAATCAACCACTGCTAAAACTTCAAATAGCCCTAACGGTGCGTCATATACCTATCAAAGTTTGCAACAATCAAGTGCTTGTAACTTTTTACTGGAGCGTCATAAAATCTGGAAATTTTGTGACAATAAAGTACTCGAGCCTCTTATCAATTTAAGCTAGTGCTCATAGCTATGCTACCCTTGAGTCCCAAATCAACCACTGCTAAAACTTCAAATAGCCCTAACTGTGCATCATATACCTATCAAAGTTTGCAACAATCAAGTGCATGGAACTTTTTACTGGAGCGTCATAAAATCTGGAAATTTTGTGACAATAAAGTACTCGAGCGTCTTATCAATTTAACCTATCGCTCATAGCTATGCTACCCTTGAGTCCCAAATCAAATACGTATAAAACTTCAAATGGCCCTAACTTCTATACGGTGCATCCTACACCTATCAAAGTTTTCAACATTCAAATGCTTGTAACTTCTTACTGGAGAGGCATAAAATCTTAAAATTTTGTGACAATAAAGTCCTCGAGCCTCTTGTAAAGTTAATCAATCGCTCATAGCTATGCTACCCTTGAGTCCCAAATCAACCACTGCTAAAACTTCAAATGGCCCTAACGGTGTGTCATATACCTATCAAAGTTTGCAACAATCAAGTGCTTGTAACTTTTTACTGGAGCGTCATAAAATCTGGAAATTTTGTGACAATAAAATACTCGACCCTCTTATCAATTTAAGCTATCGCTCATAGCTATGCTACCCTTGAGCCCCAAATCAAACACGTATAAAACTTCAAATGGCCCTAACTTCTATATGGTGCGTGCCACACCTATCAAAGTTTGCAACAATCAATTGCTTGCAATTTTTTACTGGAACGTCATAAAACCTTGAAATTTTGTGACAATAAAGTACTCGAGCCTCTTATCAATTTAAGCTATCGCTCATAGCTATGCTACCCTTGAGTCTCAAATCAAACACTGATAAAACTTCAAATGGCCCTAACTTCTATACGGTGCGCCCTATACCTATCAAAGTTTTCAACATTTAAATGCTTGTAACTTCTCACTGGAGAGTCTTAAAATCTTGAAATTTTGTGACAATAAAGTGCTTGAGCCTCTTGTAAAGTTAAGCTATCGCTCATAGCTATGCTACCCTTGAGTCCCAAATCAACCACTGCTAAATCTTCAAATGGCCCTAACGGTGCGTCATATACCTATCAAAGTTTGCAACAATCAAGTGCTTGTAACTTTTTACTGGAGCGTCATAAAATCTGGAAATTTTGTGACAATAAAATACTCGACCCTCTTATCAATTTAAGCTATCGCTCATAGCTATGCTACCCTTGAGTCCCAAATCAAACACGTATAAAACTTCAAATGGCCCTTACTTCTATGCGGTGCGTCCCACACCTATCAAAGTTTGCAACAATCAATTGCTTGCAACTTTTTACTGGAGCGTCATAAAATCTGGAAATTTTGTGACAATAAAGTACTCGAGCGTCTTATCAATTTAAGCTATCGCTCATAGCTGTGCTACCCTTGAGTCCCAAATCAAACACGTATAAAACTTCAAATGGCCCTAACTTCTATACGGTGCATCCTACACCTATCAAAGTTTTCAACATTCAAATGCTTGTAACTTCTTACTGGAGAGGCATAAAATCTTAAAATTTTGTGACAATAAAGTCCTCGAGCCTCTTGTAAAGTTAAGCAATCGCTCATAGCGATGCTACCCTTGAGTCCCAAATCACCCACTGCTAAAACTTCAAATGGCCCTAATTGTGCGTCATATACCTATCAAAGTTTGCAACAATCAAGTGCTTGTAACTTTTTACTGGAGCGTCATAAAATCTGGCAATTTTGTGACAATAAAATACTCGACCCTCTTATCAATTTAAGCTATCGCTCATAGCTATGCTACCCTTGAGTCCCAAATCAAACACGTATAAAACTTCAAATGGCCCTAACTTCTATACGGTGCGTCCCACACCTATCAAAGTTTGCAACAATCAATTGCTTGCAACTTTTTACTGGAACGTCATAAAATCTGGAAATTTTGTGACAATAAAGTACTCGAGCCTCTTATCAATTTAAGCTATCGCTCATAGCTATGCTACCCTTGAGTCCCAAATCAAACACGTATAAAACTTCAAATGGCCCTAACTTCTATACGGTGCATCCTACACCTATCAAAGTTTTCAACATTCAAATGCTTGTAACTTCTTACTGGAGAGGCATAAAATCTTAAAATTTTGTGACAATAAAGTCCTCGAGCCTCTTGTAAAGTTAAGCAATCGCTCATAGCGATGCTACCCTTGAGTCCCAAATCAACCACTGCTAAAACTTCAAATGGCCCTAACGGTGCGTCATATACCTATCAAAGTTTGCAACAATCAATTGCTTGTAACTTTTTACTGGAGCCTCATAAAATCTGGAAATTTTGTGACAATAAACTACTCGAGCCTCTTATCAATTTAAGCTATCGCTCATAGCTATGCTACCCTTGAGTCCCAAATCAAACACTGATAAAACTTCAAATGGCCCTAACTTCTATACGGTGCGTTCTACACCTATCAAAGTTTTCAACATTCAAATGCTTGTAACTTCTTACTGGAGAGTCATAAAATCCAGAAATTTTGTGGGAAATAAAGTACTCGAGCCTCTTGTAAAGTTAAGCAATCGCTCATAGATATGCCACCCTTGAGTCCCAAATCAACCACTGCTAAAACTTCAAATGGCCCTAACGGTGCGTCATATACCTATCAAAGTTTGCAACAATCAAGTGCTTGTAACTTTTTACTGGAGCGTCATAAAATCTGGAAATTTTGTGACAATAAAGTACTCGAGCCTCTTATCAATTTAAGCTATCGCTCATAGCTATGCTACCCTTGAGTCCCAAATCAAACACTGATACAACTTCAAATGGCCCTAACTTCTATACGATGCGTCCTACACCTATCAAAGTTTGCAACAATCAAATGCGTGTAACGTCTTACTGGAGAGTCATAAAATCTTGAAATTTAGTGACAATAAAGTACTCGAGCCTCTTGTAAAGTTAAGCAATCGCTCATAGCTATGCCAGCCTTGAGTCCCAAATCAACCACTGCTAAAACTTCAAATGGCCCTAACGGTGCGTCATATACCTATCAAAGTTTGCAACAATCAAGTGCTTGTAACTTTTTACTGGAGCGTCATAAAATCTGGAAATTTTGTGACAATAAAGTACTCGAGCCTCTTATCAATTTAAGCTATCGCTCATAGCTATGCTACCCTTGAGTCCCAAATCAAACACTGATAAAACTTCAAATGGCCCTAACTTCTATACGGTGCGTCCTACACCTATCAAAGTTTGCAACATTCAAATGCTTGTAACTTCTTACTGGAGCGTCATAAAACCTTGAAATTTTGTGACAATAAAGTACTCGAGCCTCTTGTAAAGTTAAGCAATCGCTCATAGATATGCCACCCTTGAGTCCCAAATCAACCACTGCTAAAACTTCAAATAGCCCTAACGGTGCGTCATATACCTATCAAAGTTTGCAACAATCAAGTGCTTGTAACTTTTTACTGGAGCGTCATAAAATCTGGAAATTTTGTGACAATAAAGTACTCGAGCCTCTTATCAATTTAAGCTAGTGCTCATAGCTATGCTACCCTTGAGTCCCAAATCAACCACTGCTAAAACTTCAAATAGCCCTAACTGTGCATCATATACCTATCAAAGTTTGCAACAATCAAGTGCATGGAACTTTTTACTGGAGCGTCATAAAATCTGGAAATTTTGTGACAATAAAGTACTCGAGCGTCTTATCAATTTAACCTATCGCTCATAGCTATGCTACCCTTGAGTCCCAAATCAAATACGTATAAAACTTCAAATGGCCCTAACTTCTATACGGTGCATCCTACACCTATAAAAGTTTTCAACATTCAAATGCTTGTAACTTCTTACTGGAGAGGCATAAAATCTTAAAATTTTGTGACAATAAAGTCCTCGAGCCTCTTGTAAAGTTAATCAATCGCTCATAGCTATGCTACCCTTGAGTCCCAAATCAACCACTGCTAAAACTTCAAATGGCCCTAACGGTGTGTCATATACCTATCAAAGTTTGCAACAATCAAGTGCTTGTAACTTTTTACTGGAGCGTCATAAAATCTGGAAATTTTGTGACAATAAAATACTCGACCCTCTTATCAATTTAAGCTATCGCTCATAGCTATGCTACCCTTGAGTCCCAAATCAAACACGTATAAAACTTCAAATGGCCCTAACTTCTATATGGTGCGTGCCACACCTATCAAAGTTTGCAACAATCAATTGCTTGCAATTTTTTACTGGAACGTCATAAAACCTTGAAATTTTGTGACAATAAAGTACTCGAGCCTCTTATCAATTTAAGCTATCGCTCATAGCTATGCTACCCTTGAGTCTCAAATCAAACACTGATAAAACTTCAAATGGCCCTAACTTCTATACGGTGTGCCCTATACCTATCAAAGTTTTCAACATTCAAATGCTTGTAACTTCTCACTGGAGAGTCTTAAAATCTTGAAATTTTGTGACAATAAAGTGCTTGAGCCTCTTGTAAAGTTAAGCTATCGCTCATAGCTATGCTACCCTTGAGTCCCAAATCAACCACTGCTAAATCTTCAAATGGCCCTAACGGTGCTTCATATACCTATCAAAGTTTGCAACAATCAAGTGCTTGTAACTTTTTACTGGAGCGTCATAAAATCTGGAAATTTTGTGACAATAAAATACTCGACCCTCTTATCAATTTAAGCTATCGCTCATAGCTATGCTACCCTTGAGTCCCAAATCAAACACGTATAAAACTTCAAATGGCCCTTACTTCTATGCGGTGCGTCCCACACCTATCAAAGTTTGCAACAATCAATTGCTTGCAACTTTTTACTGGAGCGTCATAAAATCTGGAAATTTTGTGACAATAAAGTACTCGAGCGTCTTATCAATTTAAGCTATCGCTCATAGCTGTGCTACCCTTGAGTCCCAAATCAAACACGTATAAAACTTCAAATGGCCCTAACTTCTATACGGTGCATCCTACACCTATCAAAGTTTTCAACATTCAAATGCTTGTAACTTCTTACTGGAGAGGCATAAAATCTTAAAATTTTGTGACAATAAAGTCCTCGAGCCTCTTGTAAAGTTAAGCAATCGATCATAGCGATGCTACCCTTGAGTCCCAAATCACCCACTGCTAAAACTTCAAATGGCGCTAACGGTGCGTCATATACCTATCAAAGTTTGCAACAATCAAGTGCTTGTAACTTTTTACTGGAGCGTCATAAAATCTGGCAATTTTGTGACAATAAAATACTCGACCCTCTTATCAATTTAAGCTATCGCTCATAGCTATGCTACCCTTGAGTCCCAAATCAAACACGTATAAAACTTCAAATGGCCCTAACTTCTATACGGTGCGTCCCACACCTATCAAAGTTTGCAACAATCAATTGCTTGCAACTTTTTACGGGAACGTCATAAAATCTGGAAATTTTGTGACAATAAAGTACTCGAGCCTCTTATCAATTTAAGCTATCGCTCATAGCTATGCTACCCTTGAGTCCCAAATCAAACACGTATAAAACTTCAAATGGCCCTAACTTCTATACGGTGCATCCTACACCTATCAAAGTTTTCAACATTCAAATGCTTGTAACTTCTTACTGGAGAGGCATAAAATCTTAAAATTTTGTGACAATAAAGTCCTCGAGCCTCTTGTAAAGTTAAGCAATCGCTCATAGCGATGCTACCCTTGAGTCCCAAATCAACCACTGCTAAAACTTCAAATGGCCCTAACGGTGCGTCATATACCTATCAAAGTTTGCAACAATCAATTGCTTGTAACTTTTTACTGGAGCCTCATAAAATCTGGAAATTTTGTGACAATAAACTACTCGAGCCTCTTATCAATTTAAGCTATCGCTCATAGCTATGCTACCCTTGAGTCCCAAATCAAACACTGATAAAACTTCAAATGGCCCTAACTTCTATACGGTGCGTTCTACACCTATCAAAGTTTGCAACAATGAAATGCTTGTAACGTCTTACTGGAGAGTCATAAAATCTTGAAATTTTGTGACAATAAAGTACTCGAGCCTCTTGTAAAGTTAAGCAATCGCTCATAGCTATGCCACCCTTGAGTCCCAAATCAACCACTGCTAAAACTTCAAATAGCCCTAACGGTGCGTCATATACCTATCAAAGTTTGCAACAATCAAGTGCATGTAAATTTTTACTGTAGCGTCATAAAATCTGGAAATTTTGTGACAATAAAGTGCTCGAACGTCTTATCAATTTAAGCTATCGCTCATAGCTATGCTACCCTTGAGTCCCAAATCAAACACGTATAAAACTTCAAATGGCCCTAACTTCTATACGGTGCATCCTACACCTATCAAAGTTTTCAACATTCAAATGCTTGTAACTTCTTACTGGAGAGGCATAAAATCTTAAAATTTTGTGACAATAAAGTCGTCGAGCCTCTTGTAAAGTTAAGCAATCGCTCATAGCTATGCTACACTTGAGTCCCAAATCAACCACTGCTAAAACTTCAAATGGCCCTAACGGTGCGTCATATACCTATCAAAGTTTGCAACAATCAAGTGCTTGTAACTTTTTACTGGAGCGTCATAAAATCTAGAAATTTTGTGACAATAAAGTACTGGAGCCTCTTATCAATTTAAGCTATCGCTCATAGCTATGCTACCCTTGAGTCCCAAATCAAACACTGATAAAACTTCAAATGGCCCTACCTTCTATACGGTGCGTCCTACACCTATCAAAGTTTGCAACAATCAATTGCTTGCAACTTTTTACTGGAGCGTCATAAAATCTGGAAATTTTGTGACAATAAAGTACTCGAGCATCTTATCAATTTAAGCTATCGCTCATAGCTATACTACCCTTGAGTCCCAAATCCAACACGTATAAAACTTCAAATGGCCCTAAATTCTATACGGTGCATCCTACACCTATCAAAGTTTTCAACATTCAAATGCTTGTAACTTCTTACTGGAGCGGCATAAAATCTTAAAATTTTGTGACAATAGAGTCCTCGAGCCTCTTGTAAAGTTAAGCAATCGCTCATAGCGATGCTACCCTTGAGTCCCAAATCAACCACTGATAAAGCTTCAAATGGCCCTAACGGTGCGTCATATACCTATCAAAGTTTGCAACAATCAAGTGCTTGTAACTTTTTACTGGAGCGTCATAAAATCTGGCAATTTTGTGACAATAAAATACTCGACCCTCTTATCAATTTAAGCTATCGCTCATAGCTATGCTACCCTTGAGTCCCAAATCAAACACGTATAAAACTTCAAATGGCCCTAACTTCTATACGGTGCGTCCCACACCTATCAAAGTTTGCAACAATCAATTGCTTGCAACTTTTTACTGGAGCGTCATAAAACCTTGAAGTTTTGTGACAATAAAGTACTCGAGCCTCTTATCAATTTAAGCTATCGCTCATAGCTATGCTACCCTTGAGTCCCAAATCAAACACGTATAAAACTTCAAATGGCCCTAACTTCTATACGGTGCATCCTACACCTATCAAAGTTTTCAACATTCAAATGCTTGTAACTTCTTACTGGAGAGGCATAAAATCTTAAAATTTTGTGACAATAAAGTCCTCGAGCCTCTTGTAAAGTTAAGCAATCGCTCATAGCGATGCTACCCTTGAGTCCCAAATCAACCACTGCTAAAACTTCAAATGGCCCTAACGGTGCGTCATATACCTATCAAAGTTTGCAACAATCAAGTGCTTGTAACTTTTTACTGGAGCCTCATAAAATCTGGAAATTTTGTGACAATAAACTACTCGAGCCTCTTATCAATTTAAGCTATCGCTCATAGCTATGCTACCCTTGAGTCCCAAATCAAACACTGATAAAACTTCAAATGGGCCTAACTTCTATACGGTGCGTCCTATACCTATCAAAGTTTTCAACATTCAAATGCTTGTAACTTCTCACTGGAGAGTCTTAAAATCTAGAAATTTGTGACAATAAAGTACTCGAGCCTCTTGTAAAGTTAAGCAATCGCTTATAGCTATGCCACCCTTGAGTCCCAAATCAACCACTGCTAAAACTTCAAACAGCCCTAACGGTGCGGCATATACCTATCAAAGTTTGCAACAATCATAAAATTGCAATAGCGTCATAAAATCTGGAAATTTTGTGACAATAAAGTACTCGAACGTCTTATCAATTTAAGCTATCGCTCATAGCTATGCTACCCTTGAGTCCCAAATCAAACACGTATAAAACTTCAAATGGCCCTAACTTCTATACGGTGCATCCTACACCTATCAAAGTTTTTAACATTCAAATGCTTGTAACTTCTTACTGGAGAGGCATAAAATCTTAAAATTTTGTGACAATAAAGTCCTCGAGCCTCTTGTAAAGTTAAGCAATCGCTCATAGCTATGCTACCCTTGAGTCCCAAATCAACCACTGCTAAAACTTCAAATGGCCCTAACGGTGCGTCATATACCTATCAAAGTTTGCAACAATCAAGTGCTTGTAACTTTTTACTGGAGCGTCATAAAATCTAGAAATTTTGTGACAATAAAGTACTGGAGCCTCTTATCAATTTAAGCTATCGCTCATAGCTATGCTACCCTTGAGTCCCAAATCAAACACGTATAAAACTTCAAATGGCCCTAACTTCTATACGGTGCATCCTACACCTATCAAAGTTTTCAACATTCAAATGCTTGTAACTTCTTACTGGAGAGGCATAAAATCTTAAAATTTTGTGGCAATAAAGTCCTCGAGCCTCTTGTAAAGTTAAGCAATCGCTCATAGCGATGCTACCCTTGAGTCCCAAATCAACCACTGATAAAACTTCAAATGGCCCTAACGGTGCGTCAGATACCTATCAAAGTTTGCAACAATCAAGTGCTTGTAACTTTTTACTGGAGCGTCAAAAAATCTGGCAATTTTGTGACAATAAAATACTCGACCCTCTTATCAATTTAAGCTATCGCTCATAGCTATGCTACCCTTGAGTCCCAAATCAAACACGTATAAAACTTCAAATGGCCCTAACTTCTATACGGTGCGTCCCACACCTATCAAAGTTTGCAACAATCAATTGCTTGCAACTTTTTACTGGAGCGTCATAAAACCTTGAAGTTTTGTGACAATAAAGTACTCGAGCCTCTTATCAATTTAAGCTATCGCTCATAGCTATGCTACCCTTCAGTCCCAAATCAAACACGTATAAAACTTCAAATGGCCCTACCTTCTATACGGTGCATCCTACACCTATCAAAGTTTTCAACATTCAAATGCTTGTAACTTCTTACTGGAGAGGCATAAAATCTTAAAATTTCGTGACAATAAAGTCCTCGAGCCTCTTGTAAAGTTAAGCAATCGCTCATAGCGATGCTACCCTTGAGTCCCAAATCAACCACTGCTAAAACTTCAAATGGCCCTAACGGTGCGTCATATACCTATCAAAGTTTGCAACAATCAAGTGCTTGTAACTTTTTAATGGAGCCTCATAAAATCTGGAAATTTTGTGACAATAAACTACTCGAGCCTCTTATCAATTTAAGCTATCGCTCATAGCTATGCTACCCTTGAGTCCCAAATCAAACACTGATAAAACTTCAAATGGCCCTAACTTCTATACGGTGCGTCCTACACCTATCAAAGTTTGCAACAATCAAATGCTTGTAACATCTTACTGGAGAGTCATAAAATCTTAAAATTTTGTGACAATAAATTCCTCGAGCATCTTGTAAAGTTAAGCAATCGCTCATAGCTATGCTACCCTTGAGTCCCAAATCAACCACTGCTAAAACTTCAAATGGCCCTAACGGTGCGTCATATACCTATCAAAGTTTGCAACAATCAAGTGCATGTAACTTTTTTCTGGAGCGTCATAAAATCTGGAAATTTTGTGACAATAAAGTACTCGAACGTCTTATCAATTTAAGCTATCGCTCATAGCTATGCTACCCTTGAGTCCCAAATCAAACACGTATAAAACTTCAAATGGCCCTAACTTCTATACGGTGCATCCTACACCTATCAAAGTTTTCAACATTCAATTGCTTGTAACTTCTTACTGGAGAGGCATAAAATCTTAAAATTTTGTGACAATAAAGTCCTCGAGCCTCTTGTAAAGTTAAGCAATCGCTCATAGCTATGCTACCCTTGAGTCCCAAATCAACCACTGCTAAAACTTCAAATGGCCCTACCTTCTATACGGTGCGTCCTACACCTATCAAAGTTTGCAACAATCAAATGCTTGTAACTTTTTACTGGAGCGCCAGAAAACCTTGAAATTTGGTGACAATAAAGTACTCTACTTTATTGTCACCAAATTTCAAGGTTTTCTGGCGCTCCAGTAAAAAGTTACAAGCATTTGATTGTTGCAAACTTTGATAGGTGTTAGGCTCTTATCAATTCATGCAATCGCTCATAGCTATGCTACCCTTGAGTCCCAAATCAAACACTTATAAAACTTCAAATGGCCCTAACTTCTATACGGTGCGTCCTATACCTATCAAAGTTTTCAACATTCAAATGCTTGTAAGTTCTTACTGGAGAGTCATAAAATACAGAAATTTTGTGACAATAAAGTCATAAAATCTGGAAATTTTGTGACAATAAAGTACTCGAGCCTCTTATCAATTTAAGCTATCGCTCATAGCTATGCTACCCTTGAGTCCCAAATCAAACACGTATAAAACTTCAAATGGCCCTAACTTCTATACGGTGCGTCCCACACCTATCAAAGTTTGCAACAATCAATTGCTTGCAACTTTTTACTGGAGCGTCATAAAACCTTGAAATTTTGTGACAATAAAGTACTCGAGCCTCTTACCAATTTAAGCTATCGCTCATAGCTATGCTACCCTTGAGTCCCAAATCAAACACTGATAAAACTTCAAATGGCCCTAACTTCTATACGGTGCGTCCTATACCTATCAAAGTTTTCAACATTCAAATGCTTGTAACTTCTCACTGGAGAGTCTTAAAATCTAGAAACTTTGTGACAATAAAGTACTCGAGCCTCTTGTAAAGTTAAGCAATCCCTTGAGTCCCAAATCAACCACTGCTAAAACTTCAAATAGCCCTAACGGTGCATCATATACCTATCAAAGTTTGCAACAATCAATTGCATGTAACTTTTTACTGGAGCGTCATAAAATCTGGAAATTTTGTGACAATAAAGTACTCGAGCCTCTTATCAATTTAAGCTATCGCTCATAGCTATGCTACCCTTGAGTCCCAAATCAAACACTGATAAATCTTCAAATCGCCCTAACTTCTATACGGTGCGTCCTACACCTATCAAAGTTTGCAACAATCATATGCTTGTAACTTCTTACTGGAGAGTCATAAAATATTGAAACTTTGTGACAATAAAGTACTCGAGCCTCTTGTAAAGTTAAGCAATCGCTCATAACTATGCTACCCTTGAGTCCCAAATCAACCACTGCTAAAACTTCAAATGGCCTTAACGGTGCGTCATATACCTATCAAAGTTTGCAACAATCAAGTGCTTGTAACTTTTTACTGGAGCGTCATAAAATCTGCAAATTTTGTGACAATAAAGTACTCGACCCTCTTATCAATTTAAGCTATCGCTCATAGCTATGCTACCCTTGATTCCCAAATCAAACACGTATAAAATTTGAAATGGCCCTAACTTCTATACGGTGCGTCCCACACCTATCAAAGTTTGCAACAATCAATTGCTTGCAACTTTTTACTGGAGCGTCATAAAACCTTGAAATTTTGTGACAATAAAGTACTCGAGCCTCTTATCAATTTAAGCTATCGCTCATAGCCTTGAGTCCCAAATCAAACACTGATTAAACTTCAAATGGCCCTAACTTCTATACGGTGCATCCTACACCTATCAAAGGTTTCAACATTCAAATGCTTGTAACTTCTTACTGGAGAGTCATAAAATCTAGAAATTTTGTGACAATAAAGTGCTCGAGCCTCTTGTAAAGTTAAGCAATCACTCATAGATATGCCACCCTTCAGTCCCAAATCAACCACTGCTAAAACTTCAAATAGCCCTAACGGTGCGTCATATACCTATCAAAGGTTGCAACAATCAAGTGCATGTAACTTTTTACTGGAGCGTCATAAAATCTGGAAATTTTGTGACAATAAATTACTGGAGCCTCATATCAATTTAAGCTATCGCTCATAGCTATGTTACCCTTGAGTCCCAAATCAAACACTGATAAAACTTCAAATGGCCCTAACTTCTATACGGTGCGTCCTACACCTATCAAAGTTTGCAACAATCAAATGCTTGTAACTTGTTACTGGAGAGTCATAAAATCTTGAAAGTTTGTGACAATAAAGTCCTCGAGTCTCTTGTAAAGTTAAGCAATCGCTCATAACTATGCTACCCTTGAGTCCCAAATCAAACACTGATAAAACTTCAAATGGCCTTAACGGTGCGTCATATACCTATCAAAGTTTGCAACAATCAAGTGCTTGTAACTTTTTACTGGAGCGTCATAAAATCTGGAAATTTTGTGACAATAAAGTACTCGAGCCTCTTATCAATTTAAGCTATCGCTCATAGCTATGCTACCCTTGAGTCCCAAATCAAACACTGATAAATCTTCAAATGACCCTAACTTCTATACGGTGCTACCTACACCTATCAAAGTTAGCAACAATCAAATGCTTGTAACTTTTTACTGGAGCGTCATAAAGCCTTGAAATTTGGTGACAATAAAGTACTCGAGCCTCTTATCATTTCATGCTATCGCTCATAGCTATGCTACCCTTGAGTCCCAAATCAAACAGTGATAAAACTTCAAATGGCCCTAACTTCTATACGGTGCGTCCTATACCTATCAAAGTTTTCAACATTCAAATGCTTGTAACTTTTTACTGGAGAGTCATAAAATCCAGAAATTTTGGGACAATAAAGTACTCGAGCCTCTTGTAAAGTTACGCAATCGCTCATAGATATGCCACCCTTCAGTCCCAAATCAACCACTGCTAAAACTTCAAATGTCCCTAACGGTGCGTCATATACCTATCAAAGTTTGCAACAATCAAGTGCTTGTAACTTTTTACTGGAGCGTCATAAAATCTGGAAATTTTGTGACAATAAAGTACTCGAGCCTCTTATCAATTTAAGCTATCGCTCATAGCTATGCTACCCTTGGGTCCCAAATCAAACACTGATAAAACTTCAAATGGCCCTAACTTCTATACAGTGCGTCCTTCACCTATCAAAGTTTGCAACAATCAAATGCTTGTAACTTCTTACTGGAGAGTCAAAAAATCTTGAAACTTTGTGACAATAAAGTACTCGAGCCTCTTGTAAAGTTAAACAATCGCTCATAGCTATGCCACCCTTGAGTCCCAAATCAACCACTGCTAAAACTTCAAATAGCCCTAACGGTGCGTCATATACCTATCAAAGTTTGCAACAATCAAGTGCTTGTAACTTTTTACTGGAGCGTCATAAAATCTGGAAATTTTGTGACAATAAAGTACTCGAGCCTCTTATCAATTTAAGCTATCGCTCATAGCTATGCTACCCTTGAGTCCCAAATCAAACATGTATAAAACTTCAAATGGCCCTACCTTCTATACGGTGCGTCCCACACCTATCAAAGTTTGCAACAATCAATTGCTTGCAACTTTTTACTGGAGCGTCATAAAACCTTGAAATTTTTTGACAATAAAGTACTCGACCCTCTTATCAATTTAAGCTATCGCTCATAGCTATGCTACCCTTGAGTCCCAAATCAAACACTGATAAAACTTCAAATGGCCCTACCTTCTATACGGTGCGTCCTACACCTATCAAAGTTTGCAACAATCAAATGCTTGTAACTCTTTACTGGAGCGTCATAAAACCTTGAAATTTGGTGACAATAAAGTACTCGAGCCTCTTATCAATTCATGCTATCGCTTATAGCTATGCTACCCTTGAGTCCCAAATGAAACACTGATAAAACTTCAAATGGCACTAACTTCTATACGGTGCGTCCTATACCTATCAAAGTTTTCAACATTCAAATGCTTGTAACTTCTTACTGGAGATTCTTAAATCTAGAAATTTTGTGACAATAAAGTACTCGAGCCTCTTGTAAAGTTAAGCAATCGCTCATAGATATGCCACCCTTGAGTCCCAAATCAACCACTGCTAAAACTTGAAATGGTCGTAACGGTGCGTCATATACCTATCAAAGTTTACAACAATCAAGTGCTTGTAACTTTTTACTGGAGCGTCATAAAATTTGGAAATTTTGTGACAATAAGGTAATCGAGCCTCTTATCAATTTAAGCTATCGCTCATAGCTATGCTACCCTTGAGTCCCAAATCAAACACTGATAAAACTTTAAATGGCCCTAAAGGTGCGTCATATACCTATAAAAGTTTGCAACAATCAAGAGCTTGTAACTTTTTACTGAAGCATCATAAAACCTTGAGATTTGGTGACAATAAAGTACTCGAGCCTCTTATCAATTCATGCCATCGCTCATAGCTATGCTACCCTTGAGTCCCAAATCAAACACTGATAAAACTTCAAATAGCCCTAATTTCTATATGGTGCGTCCTATACCTATCAAAGTTTTCAACATTCAAATGCTTGTAAGTTCTTACTGGAGAGTCATAAAATACAGAAATTTTGTGACAATAAAGTACTCGAGCCTCTTGTAAAGTTAAGCAATCGCTCATAGATATGCCACCCTTGAGTTTCAAATCAACCACTGCTAAAACTTCAAATGGCACTAACGGTGCGTCATATACCTATCAAAGTTTGCAACAATCAAGTGCTTGTAACTTTTTACTGGAGCCTCATAAAATCTGGAAATTTTGTGACAATAAAGTACTCGAGCCTCTTATCAATTTAAGCTATCGCTCATTGCTATGCTACCCTTGAGTCCCAAATCAAACACTGATAAAACTTCAAATGGCCCTAACTTCTATACGGTGCTCCTCCTATCAAAGTTTGCAACAATCAAATGCTTGTAACGTCTAACTGGAGAGTCATAAAATCTTGAAATTTTGTGACAATAAAGTACTCGAGCCTCTTATAAAGTTAAGCAATCGCTCATAGCTATGCCACCCTTGAGTCCCAAATCAACCACTGCTAAAACTTCAAATAGCCCTAACGGTGCGTCATATACCTATCAAAGTTTGCAACAATCAAGTGCATGTAACTTTTTACTGGAGCGTCATAAAATCTGGAAATTTTGTGACAATAAAGTACTCGAGCGTCTTATCAATTTTAGCTATCGCTCATAGCTATGCTACCCTTGAGTCCCAAATCAAACACGTATAAAACTTCAAATGGCCCTAACTTCTATACAGTTCATCCTACACCTATCAAAGTTTTCAACATTCAAATGCTTGTAACTTCTTACTGGAGAGGCATAAAATCTTAAAATTTTGTGACAATAAAGTCCTCGAGCCTCTTGTAAAGTTAAGCAATCGCTCATAGATATGCCACCCTTGAGTCTCAAATCAACCACTGCTAAAACTTCAAATGGCCCTAACGGTGCGTCATATACCTATCAAAGTTTGCAACAATCAAGTGCTTGCAACTTTTTACTGGAGCCTCATAAAATCTGGAAATTTTGTGACAATAAAGTACTCGAGCCTCTTATCAATTTAAGCTATCGCTCATAGCTATGCTACCCTTGAGTCCCAAATCAAACACTGATAAAACTTCAAATGGCCCTGACTTCTATACGGTACGTCCTACACCTATCAAAGTTTGCAACAATCAAATGCTTGTAACGTCTTACTGGAGAGTCATAAAATCTTGAAATTTTGTGACAATAAATTACTCGAGCCTCTTGTAAAGTTAAGCAATCGCTCATAGCTATGCCACCCTTGAGTCCCAAATCAACCACTGGTAAAACTTCAAATAGCCCTAACGGTGCGTTATATACCTATCAAAGTTTGCAACAATCAAGTGCATGTAACTCTTTACTGGAGCGTCATAAAATCTGGAAGTTTTGTGACAATAAAGTACTCGAGCGTCTTATCAATTTAAGCTATCGCTCATAGCTATGCTACCCTTGAGTCCCAAATCAAACACGTATAAAACTTCAAATGGCCCTAACTTCTATGCGGTGCATCCTACACCTATCAAAGTTTTAAACATTCAAATGCTTGTAACTTCTTACTGGAGAGGCATAAAATCTTAAAATTTTGTGACAATAAAGTCCTCGAGCCTCTTGTAAAGTTAAGCAATCGCTCATAGCTATGCTACCCTTGAGTCCCAAATCAACCGCTGCTAAAACTTCAAATGGCCCTAACGGTGCGTCATATACCTATCAGAGTTTGCAACAATCAAGTGCTTGTAACCTTTTACTGGAGCGTCATAAAATCTGGAAATTTTGTGACAATAAAGTACTCGACCCTCTTATCAATTTAAGCTATCGCTCATAGCTATGCTACCCTTGAGTCCCAAATCAAACACTGATAAAACTTCAAATGGCCCTACCTTCTATACGGTGCGTCCTACACCTATCAAAGTTTGCAAGACTCAAATGCTTGTAACTCTTTACTAAAGCGTCATAAAACCTTGAAATTTGGTGACAATAAAGTAATCGAGCCTCTTATCAATTCATGCTATCGCTCATAGCAGTGCTACCCTTGAGTCACAAATGAAAGACTGATAAAACTTCAAATGGCACTAACTTCTATACGGTGCGTCCTATACCTATCAAAGTTTTCAACATTCAAATGCTTGTAACTTCTTACTGGAGATTCATAAAATCTAGAAATTTGGTGACAATAAAGTACTCGAGCCTCTTGTAAAGTTAAGCAATCGCTCATAGCTATGCCACCCTTGAGTCCCAAATGAACCACTGCGAAAACTTCAAATAGCCCTAACGGTGCGTCATATACCTATCAAAGTTTGCAACAATCAATTGCTTGTAACTTTTTACTGGAGCATCATAAAATCTGGAAATTTTGTGACAATAAAGTACTCGAGCGTCTTATCAATTTAAGCTATCGCTCATAGCTATGCTACCCTTGAGTCCCAAATCAAACACGTATAAAACTTCAAATGGCCCTAACTTCTATGCGTTGCATCCTACACCTATCAAAGTTTTAAACATTCAAATGCTTGTAACTTCTTACTGGAGAGGCATAAAATCTTAAAATTTTGTGACAATAAAGTCCTCGAGCCTCTTGTAAAGTTAAGCAATCGCTCATAGCTATGCTACCCTTGAGTCCCAAATCAACCGCTGCTAATACTTCAAATGGCCCTAACGGTGCGTCATATACCTATCAGAGTTTGCAACAATCAAGTGCTTGTAACTTTTTACTGGAGCGTCATAAAATCTGGAAATTTTGTGACAATAAAGTACTCGACCCTCTTATCAATTTAAGCTATCGCTCATAGCTATGCTACCCTTGAGTCCCAAATCAAACACTGATAAAACTTTAAATGGCCCGAACTTCTATACGGTGCGTCCTACACCTATCAAAGTTTGCAACAATCAAATGCTTGTAATTTCTTACTGGAGAGTCATAAAATCTTGAAACTTTGTGACAATAAAGTACTCGAGCCTCTTGTAAAGTTAAGCAATCGCTCATAGCGATGCTACCCTTGAGTCCCAAATCAACCACTGCTAAAACTTCAAATGGCCCTAACGGTGCGTCATATACCTATCAAAGTTTGCAACAATCAAGTGCTTGTAACTTTTTACTGGAGCCTCATAAAATCTGGAAATTTTGTGACAATAAACTACTCGAGCCTCTTATCAATTTAAGCTATCGCTCATAGCTATGCTACCCTTGAGTCCCAAATCAAACACTGATAAAACTTCAAATGGGCCTAACTTCTATACGGTGCGTCCTATACCTATCAAAGTTTTCAACATTCAAATGCTTGTAACTTCTCACTGGAGAGTCTTAAAATCTAGAAATTTGTGACAATAAAGTACTCGAGCCTCTTGTAAAGTTAAGCAATCGCTTATAGCTATGCCACCCTTGAGTCCCAAATCAACCACTGCTAAAACTTCAAACAGCCCTAACGGTGCGGCATATACCTATCAAAGTTTGCAACAATCATAAAATTGCAATAGCGTCATAAAATCTGGAAATTTTGTGACAATAAAGTACTCGAACGTCTTATCAATTTAAGCTATCGCTCATAGCTATGCTACCCTTGAGTCCCAAATCAAACACGTATAAAACTTCAAATGGCCCTAACTTCTATACGGTGCATCCTACACCTATCAAAGTTTTTAACATTCAAATGCTTGTAACTTCTTACTGGAGAGGCATAAAATCTTAAAATTTTGTGACAATAAAGTCCTCGAGCCTCTTGTAAAGTTAAGCAATCGCTCATAGCTATGCTACCCTTGAGTCCCAAATCAACCACTGCTAAAACTTCAAATGGCCCTAACGGTGCGTCATATACCTATCAAAGTTTGCAACAATCAAGTGCTTGTAACTTTTTACTGGAGCGTCATAAAATCTAGAAATTTTGTGACAATAAAGTACTGGAGCCTCTTATCAATTTAAGCTATCGCTCATAGCTATGCTACCCTTGAGTCCCAAATCAAACACGTATAAAACTTCAAATGGCCCTAACTTCTATACGGTGCATCCTACACCTATCAAAGTTTTCAACATTCAAATGCTTGTAACTTCTTACTGGAGAGGCATAAAATCTTAAAATTTTGTGGCAATAAAGTCCTCGAGCCTCTTGTAAAGTTAAGCAATCGCTCATAGCGATGCTACCCTTGAGTCCCAAATCAACCACTGATAAAACTTCAAATGGCCCTAACGGTGCGTCAGATACCTATCAAAGTTTGCAACAATCAAGTGCTTGTAACTTTTTACTGGAGCGTCAAAAAATCTGGCAATTTTGTGACAATAAAATACTCGACCCTCTTATCAATTTAAGCTATCGCTCATAGCTATGCTACCCTTGAGTCCCAAATCAAACACGTATAAAACTTCAAATGGCCCTAACTTCTATACGGTGCGTCCCACACCTATCAAAGTTTGCAACAATCAATTGCTTGCAACTTTTTACTGGAGCGTCATAAAACCTTGAAGTTTTGTGACAATAAAGTACTCGAGCCTCTTATCAATTTAAGCTATCGCTCATAGCTATGCTACCCTTCAGTCCCAAATCAAACACGTATAAAACTTCAAATGGCCCTACCTTCTATACGGTGCATCCTACACCTATCAAAGTTTTCAACATTCAAATGCTTGTAACTTCTTACTGGAGAGGCATAAAATCTTAAAATTTCGTGACAATAAAGTCCTCGAGCCTCTTGTAAAGTTAAGCAATCGCTCATAGCGATGCTACCCTTGAGTCCCAAATCAACCACTGCTAAAACTTCAAATGGCCCTAACGGTGCGTCATATACCTATCAAAGTTTGCAACAATCAAGTGCTTGTAACTTTTTAATGGAGCCTCATAAAATCTGGAAATTTTGTGACAATAAACTACTCGAGCCTCTTATCAATTTAAGCTATCGCTCATAGCTATGCTACCCTTGAGTCCCAAATCAAACACTGATAAAACTTCAAATGGCCCTAACTTCTATACGGTGCGTCCTACACCTATCAAAGTTTGCAACAATCAAATGCTTGTAACATCTTACTGGAGAGTCATAAAATCTTAAAATTTTGTGACAATAAATTCCTCGAGCATCTTGTAAAGTTAAGCAATCGCTCATAGCTATGCTACCCTTGAGTCCCAAATCAACCACTGCTAAAACTTCAAATGGCCCTAACGGTGCGTCATATACCTATCAAAGTTTGCAACAATCAAGTGCATGTAACTTTTTTCTGGAGCGTCATAAAATCTGGAAATTTTGTGACAATAAAGTACTCGAACGTCTTATCAATTTAAGCTATCGCTCATAGCTATGCTACCCTTGAGTCCCAAATCAAACACGTATAAAACTTCAAATGGCCCTAACTTCTATACGGTGCATCCTACACCTATCAAAGTTTTTAACATTCAAATGCTTGTAACTTCTTACTGGAGAGGCATAAAATCTTAAAATTTTGTGACAATAAAGTCCTCGAGCCTCTTGTAAAGTTAAGCAATCGCTCATAGCTATGCTACCCTTGAGTCCCAAATCAACCACTGCTAAAACTTCAAATGGCCCTAACGGTGCGTCATATACCTATCAAAGTTTGCAACAATCAAGTGCTTGTAACTTTTTACTGGAGCGTCATAAAATCTAGAAATTTTGTGACAATAAAGTACTGGAGCCTCTTATCAATTTAAGCTATCGCTCATAGCTATGCTACCCTTGAGTCCCAAATCAAACACGTATAAAACTTCAAATGGCCCTAACTTCTATACGGTGCATCCTACACCTATCAAAGTTTTCAACATTCAAATGCTTGTAACTTCTTACTGGAGAGGCATAAAATCTTAAAATTTTGTGGCAATAAAGTCCTCGAGCCTCTTGTAAAGTTAAGCAATCGCTCATAGCGATGCTACCCTTGAGTCCCAAATCAACCACTGATAAAACTTCAAATGGCCCTAACGGTGCGTCAGATACCTATCAAAGTTTGCAACAATCAAGTGCTTGTAACTTTTTACTGGAGCGTCAAAAAATCTGGCAATTTTGTGACAATAAAATACTCGACCCTCTTATCAATTTAAGCTATCGCTCATAGCTATGCTACCCTTGAGTCCCAAATCAAACACGTATAAAACTTCAAATGGCCCTAACTTCTATACGGTGCGTCCCACACCTATCAAAGTTTGCAACAATCAATTGCTTGCAACTTTTTACTGGAGCGTCATAAAACCTTGAAGTTTTGTGACAATAAAGTACTCGAGCCTCTTATCAATTTAAGCTATCGCTCATAGCTATGCTACCCTTCAGTCCCAAATCAAACACGTATAAAACTTCAAATGGCCCTACCTTCTATACGGTGCATCCTACACCTATCAAAGTTTTCAACATTCAAATGCTTGTAACTTCTTACTGGAGAGGCATAAAATCTTAAAATTTCGTGACAATAAAGTCCTCGAGCCTCTTGTAAAGTTAAGCAATCGCTCATAGCGATGCTACCCTTGAGTCCCAAATCAACCACTGCTAAAACTTCAAATGGCCCTAACGGTGCGTCATATACCTATCAAAGTTTGCAACAATCAAGTGCTTGTAACTTTTTAATGGAGCCTCATAAAATCTGGAAATTTTGTGACAATAAACTACTCGAGCCTCTTATCAATTTAAGCTATCGCTCATAGCTATGCTACCCTTGAGTCCCAAATCAAACACTGATAAAACTTCAAATGGCCCTAACTTCTATACGGTGCGTCCTACACCTATCAAAGTTTGCAACAATCAAATGCTTGTAACATCTTACTGGAGAGTCATAAAATCTTAAAATTTTGTGACAATAAATTCCTCGAGCATCTTGTAAAGTTAAGCAATCGCTCATAGCTATGCTACCCTTGAGTCCCAAATCAACCACTGCTAAAACTTCAAATGGCCCTAACGGTGCGTCATATACCTATCAAAGTTTGCAACAATCAAGTGCATGTAACTTTTTTCTGGAGCGTCATAAAATCTGGAAATTTTGTGACAATAAAGTACTCGAACGTCTTATCAATTTAAGCTATCGCTCATAGCTATGCTACCCTTGAGTCCCAAATCAAACACGTATAAAACTTCAAATGGCCCTAACTTCTATACGGTGCATCCTACACCTATCAAAGTTTTCAACATTCAATTGCTTGTAACTTCTTACTGGAGAGGCATAAAATCTTAAAATTTTGTGACAATAAAGTCCTCGAGCCTCTTGTAAAGTTAAGCAATCGCTCATAGCTATGCTACCCTTGAGTCCCAAATCAACCACTGCTAAAACTTCAAATGGCCCTACCTTCTATACGGTGCGTCCTACACCTATCAAAGTTTGCAACAATCAAATGCTTGTAACTTTTTACTGGAGCGCCAGAAAACCTTGAAATTTGGTGACAATAAAGTAGAGTACTTTATTGTCACCAAATTTCAAGGTTTTCTGGCGCTCCAGTAAAAAGTTACAAGCATTTGATTGTTGCAAACTTTGATAGGTGTTAG
The DNA here is from genome assembly GCA_920105625.2 of Clusia tigrina. Taxonomy (NCBI): domain Eukaryota; kingdom Metazoa; phylum Arthropoda; class Insecta; order Diptera; family Clusiidae; genus Clusia; species Clusia tigrina. Next base: position 212,950,996 of record OV050030.1, read on the forward strand.
GCTCTTATCAATTCATGCAATCGCTCATAGCTATGCTACCCTTGAGTCCCAAATCAAACACTTATAAAACTTCGAATGGCCCTAACTTCTATACGGTGCGTCCTATACCTATCAAAGTTTTCAACATTCAAATGCTTGTAAGTTCTTACTGGAGAGTCATAAAATACAGAAATTTTGTGACAATAAAGTCATAAAATCTGGAAATTTTGTGACAATAAAGTACTCGAGCCTCTTATCAATTTAAGCTATCGCTCATAGCTATGCTACCCTTGAGTCCCAAATCAAACACGTATAAAACTTCAAATGGCCCTAACTTCTATACGGTGCGTCCCACACCTATCAAAGTTTGCAACAATCAATTGCTTGCAACTTTTTACTGGAGCGTCATAAAACCTTGAAATTTTGTGACAATAAAGTACTCGAGCCTCTTACCAATTTAAGCTATCGCTCATAGCTATGCTACCCTTGAGTCCCAAATCAAACACTGATAAAACTTCAAATGGCCCTAACTTCTATACGGTGCGTCCTATACCTATCAAAGTTTTCAACATTCAAATGCTTGTAACTTCTCACTGGAGAGTCTTAAAATCTAGAAACTTTGTGACAATAAAGTACTCGAGCCTCTTGTAAAGTTAAGCAATCGCTTATAGCTATGGCACCCTTGAGTCCCAAATCAACCACTGCTAAAACTTCAAATAGCCCTAACGGTGCATCATATACCTATCAAAGTTTGCAACAATCAATTGCATGTAACTTTTTACTGGAGCGTCATAAAATCTGGAAATTTTGTGACAATAAAGTACTCGAGCCTCTTATCAATTTAAGCTATCGCTCATAGCTATGCTACCCTTGAGTCCCAAATCAAACACTGATAAATCTTCAAATCGCCCTAACTTCTATACGGTGCGTCCTACACCTATCAAAGTTTGCAACAATCATATGCTTGTAACTTCTTACTGGAGAGTCATAAAATATTGAAACTTTGTGACAATAAAGTACTCGAGCCTCTTGTAAAGTTAAGCAATCGCTCATAACTATGCTACCCTTGAGTCCCAAATCAACCACTGCTAAAACTTCAAATGGCCTTAACGGTGCGTCATATACCTATCAAAGTTTGCAACAATCAAGTGCTTGTAACTTTTTACTGGAGCGTCATAAAATCTGCAAATTTTGTGACAATAAAGTACTCGACCCTCTTATCAATTTAAGCTATCGCTCATAGCTATGCTACCCTTGATTCCCAAATCAAACACGTATAAAATTTGAAATGGCCCTAACTTCTATACGGTGCGTCCCACACCTATCAAAGTTTGCAACAATCAATTGCTTGCAACTTTTTACTGGAGCGTCATAAAACCTTGAAATTTTGTGACAATAAAGTACTCGAGCCTCTTATCAATTTAAGCTATCGCTCATAGCCTTGAGTCCCAAATCAAACACTGATTAAACTTCAAATGGCCCTAACTTCTATACGGTGCATCCTACACCTATCAAAGGTTTCAACATTCAAATGCTTGTAACTTCTTACTGGAGAGTCATAAAATCTAGAAATTTTGTGACAATAAAGTGCTCGAGCCTCTTGTAAAGTTAAGCAATCACTCATAGATATGCCACCCTTCAGTCCCAAATCAACCACTGCTAAAACTTCAAATAGCCCTAACGGTGCGTCATACACCTATCAAAGGTTGCAACAATCAAGTGCATGTAACTTTTTACTGGAGCGTCATAAAATCTGGAAATTTTGTGACAATAAATTACTGGAGCCTCATATCAATTTAAGCTATCGCTCATAGCTATGTTACCCTTGAGTCCCAAATCAAACACTGATAAAACTTCAAATGGCCCTAACTTCTATACGGTGCGTCCTACACCTATCAAAGTTTGCAACAATCAAATGCTTGTAACTTGTTACTGGAGAGTCATAAAATCTTGAAAGTTTGTGACAATAAAGTCCTCGAGTCTCTTGTAAAGTTAAGCAATCGCTCATAACTATGCTACCCTTGAGTCCCAAATCAAACACTGATAAAACTTCAAATGGCCTTAACGGTGCGTCATATACCTATCAAAGTTTGCAACAATCAAGTGCTTGTAACTTTTTACTGGAGCGTCATAAAATCTGGAAATTTTGTGACAATAAAGTACTCGAGCCTCTTATCAATTTAAGCTATCGCTCATAGCTATGCTACCCTTGAGTCCCAAATCAAACACTGATAAATCTTCAAATGACCCTAACTTCTATACGGTGCTACCTACACCTATCAAAGTTAGCAACAATCAAATGCTTGTAACTTTTTACTGGAGCGTCATAAAGCCTTGAAATTTGGTGACAATAAAGTACTCGAGCCTCTTATCATTTCATGCTATCGCTCATAGCTATGCTACCCTTGAGTCCCAAATCAAACAGTGATAAAACTTCAAATGGCCCTAACTTCTATACGGTGCGTCCTATACCTATCAAAGTTTTCAACATTCAAATGCTTGTAACTTTTTACTGGAGAGTCATAAAATCCAGAAATTTTGGGACAATAAAGTACTCGAGCCTCTTGTAAAGTTACGCAATCGCTCATAGATATGCCACCCTTCAGTCCCAAATCAACCACTGCTAAAACTTCAAATGTCCCTAACGGTGCGTCATATACCTATCAAAGTTTGCAACAATCAAGTGCTTGTAACTTTTTACTGGAGCGTCATAAAATCTGGAAATTTTGTGACAATAAAGTACTCGAGCCTCTTATCAATTTAAGCTATCGCTCATAGCTATGCTACCCTTGGGTCCCAAATCAAACACTGATAAAACTTCAAATGGCCCTAACTTCTATACAGTGCGTCCTTCACCTATCAAAGTTTGCAACAATCAAATGCTTGTAACTTCTTACTGGAGAGTCAAAAAATCTTGAAACTTTGTGACAATAAAGTACTCGAGCCTCTTGTAAAGTTAAACAATCGCTCATAGCTATGCCACCCTTGAGTCCCAAATCAACCACTGCTAAAACTTCAAATAGCCCTAACGGTGCGTCATATACCTATCAAAGTTTGCAACAATCAAGTGCTTGTAACTTTTTACTGGAGCGTCATAAAATCTGGAAATTTTGTGACAATAAAGTACTCGAGCCTCTTATCAATTTAAGCTATCGCTCATAGCTATGCTACCCTTGAGTCCCAAATCAAACATGTATAAAACTTCAAATGGCCCTACCTTCTATACGGTGCGTCCCACACCTATCAAAGTTTGCAACAATCAATTGCTTGCAACTTTTTACTGGAGCGTCATAAAACCTTGAAATTTTTTGACAATAAAGTACTCGACCCTCTTATCAATTTAAGCTATCGCTCATAGCTATGCTACCCTTGAGTCCCAAATCAAACACTGATAAAACTTCAAATGGCCCTAACTTCTATACGGTGCGTCCTACACCTATCAAAGTTTGCAACAATCAAATGCTTGTAACTCTTTACTGGAGCGTCATAAAACCTTGAAATTTGGTGACAATAAAGTACTCGAGCCTCTTATCAATTCATGCTATCGCTTATAGCTATGCTACCCTTGAGTCCCAAATGAAACACTGATAAAACTTCAAATGGCACTAACTTCTATACGGTGCGTCCTATACCTATCAAAGTTTTCAACATTCAAATGCTTGTAACTTCTTACTGGAGATTCTTAAATCTAGAAATTTTGTGACAATAAAGTACTCGAGCCTCTTGTAAAGTTAAGCAATCGCTCATAGATATGCCACCCTTGAGTCCCAAATCAACCACTGCTAAAACTTGAAATGGTCGTAACGGTGCGTCATATACCTATCAAAGTTTACAACAATCAAGTGCTTGTAACTTTTTACTGGAGCGTCATAAAATTTGGAAATTTTGTGACAATAAGGTAATCGAGCCTCTTATCAATTTAAGCTATCGCTCATAGCTATGCTACCCTTGAGTCCCAAATCAAACACTGATAAAACTTTAAATGGCCCTAAAGGTGCGTCATATACCTATAAAAGTTTGCAACAATCAAGAGCTTGTAACTTTTTACTGAAGCATCATAAAACCTTGAGATTTGGTGACAATAAAGTACTCGAGCCTCTTATCAATTCATGCCATCGCTCATAGCTATGCTACCCTTGAGTCCCAAATCAAACACTGATAAAACTTCAAATAGCCCTAATTTCTATATGGTGCGTCCTATACCTATCAAAGTTTTCAACATTCAAATGCTTGTAAGTTCTTACTGGAGAGTCATAAAATACAGAAATTTTGTGACAATAAAGTACTCGAGCCTCTTGTAAAGTTAAGCAATCGCTCATAGATATGCCACCCTTGAGTTTCAAATCAACCACTGCTAAAACTTCAAATGGCACTAACGGTGCGTCATATACCTATCAAAGTTTGCAACAATCAAGTGCTTGTAACTTTTTACTGGAGCCTCATAAAATCTGGAAATTTTGTGACAATAAAGTACTCGAGCCTCTTATCAATTTAAGCTATCGCTCATTGCTATGCTACCCTTGAGTCCCAAATCAAACACTGATAAAACTTCAAATGGCCCTAACTTCTATACGGTGCTCCTCCTATCAAAGTTTGCAACAATCAAATGCTTGTAACGTCTAACTGGAGAGTCATAAAATCTTGAAATTTTGTGACAATAAAGTACTCGAGCCTCTTATAAAGTTAAGCAATCGCTCATAGCTATGCCACCCTTGAGTCCCAAATCAACCACTGCTAAAACTTCAAATAGCCCTAACGGTGCGTCATATACCTATCAAAGTTTGCAACAATCAAGTGCATGTAACTTTTTACTGGAGCGTCATAAAATCTGGAAATTTTGTGACAATAAAGTACTCGAGCGTCTTATCAATTTTAGCTATCGCTCATAGCTATGCTACCCTTGAGTCCCAAATCAAACACGTATAAAACTTCAAATGGCCCTAACTTCTATACAGTTCATCCTACACCTATCAAAGTTTTCAACATTCAAATGCTTGTAACTTCTTACTGGAGAGGCATAAAATCTTAAAATTTTGTGACAATAAAGTCCTCGAGCCTCTTGTAAAGTTAAGCAATCGCTCATAGATATGCCACCCTTGAGTCTCAAATCAACCACTGCTAAAACTTCAAATGGCCCTAACGGTGCGTCATATACCTATCAAAGTTTGCAACAATCAAGTGCTTGCAACTTTTTACTGGAGCCTCATAAAATCTGGAAATTTTGTGACAATAAAGTACTCGAGCCTCTTATCAATTTAAGCTATCGCTCATAGCTATGCTACCCTTGAGTCCCAAATCAAACACTGATAAAACTTCAAATGGCCCTGACTTCTATACGGTACGTCCTACACCTATCAAAGTTTGCAACAATCAAATGCTTGTAACGTCTTACTGGAGAGTCATAAAATCTTGAAATTTTGTGACAATAAATTACTCGAGCCTCTTGTAAAGTTAAGCAATCGCTCATAGCTATGCCACCCTTGAGTCCCAAATCAACCACTGGTAAAACTTCAAATAGCCCTAACGGTGCGTTATATACCTATCAAAGTTTGCAACAATCAAGTGCATGTAACTCTTTACTGGAGCGTCATAAAATCTGGAAGTTTTGTGACAATAAAGTACTCGAGCGTCTTATCAATTTAAGCTATCGCTCATAGCTATGCTACCCTTGAGTCCCAAATCAAACACGTATAAAACTTCAAATGGCCCTAACTTCTATGCGGTGCATCCTACACCTATCAAAGTTTTAAACATTCAAATGCTTGTAACTTCTTACTGGAGAGGCATAAAATCTTAAAATTTTGTGACAATAAAGTCCTCGAGCCTCTTGTAAAGTTAAGCAATCGCTCATAGCTATGCTACCCTTGAGTCCCAAATCAACCGCTGCTAAAACTTCAAATGGCCCTAACGGTGCGTCATATACCTATCAGAGTTTGCAACAATCAAGTGCTTGTAACCTTTTACTGGAGCGTCATAAAATCTGGAAATTTTGTGACAATAAAGTACTCGACCCTCTTATCAATTTAAGCTATCGCTCATAGCTATGCTACCCTTGAGTCCCAAATCAAACACTGATAAAACTTCAAATGGCCCTACCTTCTATACGGTGCGTCCTACACCTATCAAAGTTTGCAAGACTCAAATGCTTGTAACTCTTTACTAAAGCGTCATAAAACCTTGAAATTTGGTGACAATAAAGTAATCGAGCCTCTTATCAATTCATGCTATCGCTCATAGCAGTGCTACCCTTGAGTCACAAATGAAAGACTGATAAAACTTCAAATGGCACTAACTTCTATACGGTGCGTCCTATACCTATCAAAGTTTTCAACATTCAAATGCTTGTAACTTCTTACTGGAGATTCATAAAATCTAGAAATTTGGTGACAATAAAGTACTCGAGCCTCTTGTAAAGTTAAGCAATCGCTCATAGCTATGCCACCCTTGAGTCCCAAATGAACCACTGCGAAAACTTCAAATAGCCCTAACGGTGCGTCATATACCTATCAAAGTTTGCAACAATCAATTGCTTGTAACTTTTTACTGGAGCATCATAAAATCTGGAAATTTTGTGACAATAAAGTACTCGAGCGTCTTATCAATTTAAGCTATCGCTCATAGCTATGCTACCCTTGAGTCCCAAATCAAACACGTATAAAACTTCAAATGGCCCTAACTTCTATGCGTTGCATCCTACACCTATCAAAGTTTTAAACATTCAAATGCTTGTAACTTCTTACTGGAGAGGCATAAAATCTTAAAATTTTGTGACAATAAAGTCCTCGAGCCTCTTGTAAAGTTAAGCAATCGCTCATAGCTATGCTACCCTTGAGTCCCAAATCAACCGCTGCTAATACTTCAAATGGCCCTAACGGTGCGTCATATACCTATCAGAGTTTGCAACAATCAAGTGCTTGTAACTTTTTACTGGAGCGTCATAAAATCTGGAAATTTTGTGACAATAAAGTACTCGACCCTCTTATCAATTTAAGCTATCGCTCATAGCTATGCTACCCTTGAGTCCCAAATCAAACACTGATAAAACTTTAAATGGCCCGAACTTCTATACGGTGCGTCCTACACCTATCAAAGTTTGCAACAATCAAATGCTTGTAATTTCTTACTGGAGAGTCATAAAATCTTGAAACTTTGTGACAATAAAGTACTCGAGCCTCTTGTAAAGTTAAGCAATCGCTCATAGCTATGCCACCCTTGAGTCCCAAATCAACCACTGCTAAACCTTCAAATAGCCCTAACGGTGCGTCATATACCTATCAAAGTTTGCAACAATCAAGTGCATGTAACTTTTTACTGGAGCGTCATAAAATCTGGAAATTTTGTGACAATAAAGTACTGGAGCCTCATATCAATTTAAGCTATCGCTCATAGCTATGCTATCCTTGAGTCCCAAATCAAACACTGATAAAACTTTAAATGGCCCTAAAGGTGCGTCATATACCTATAAAAGTTTGCAACAATCAAGAGCTTGTAACTTTTTACTGAAGCGTCATAAAACCTTGAAATTTGGTGACAATAAGTACTCGAGCCTCTTATCAATTCATGCCATCGCTCATAGCTATGCTACCCTTGAGTCCCAAATCAAACACTGATAACACTTCAAATGGCCCTAACTTCTATACGGTGCGTCCCACACCTATCAAAGTTTGCAACAATCAATTGCTTGAAACTTTTTAGTGGAGCGTCATAAAACCTTGCAATTTTGTGACAATAAAGTACTCGAGCCTCTTATCAATTGAAGCTATCGCTCATAGCTATGCTACCCTTGAGTCCCAAATCAAACACTGATAAATCTTCAAATGGCCCGAACTTCTATACGGTGCATCCTACACCTATCAAAGTTTGCAACAATCAAATGCTTGTAATTTCTTACTGGAGAGTCATAAAATCTTGAAACTTTGTGACAATAAAGTACTCGAGCCTCTTGTAAAGTTAAGCAATCGCTCATAGCTATGCCACCCTTGAGTCCCAAATCAACCACTGCTAAACCTTCAAATAGCCCTAACGGTGCGTCATATACCTATCAAAGTTTGCAACAATCAAGTGCATGTAACTTTTTACTGGAGCGGCATAAAATCTGGAAATTTTGTGACAATAAAGTACTGGAGCCTCATATCAATTTAAGCTATCGCTCATAGCTATGCTATCCTTGAGTCCCAAATCAAACACTGATAAAACTTTAAATGGCCCTAAAGGTGCGTCATATACCTATAAAAGTTTGCAACAATCAAGAGCTTGTAACTTTTTACTGAAGCGTCATAAAACCTTGAAATTTGGTGACAATAAGTACTCGAGCCTCTTATCAATTCATGCCATCGCTCATAGCTATGCTACCCTTGAGTCCCAAATCAAACACTGATAAAACTTCAAATGGCCCTAACTTCTATACGGTGCGTCCTATACCTATCAATGTTTTCAACATTCAAATGCATATAAGTTCTTACTGGAGAGTCATAAAATACCGAAATTTTGTGACAATAAAGCATTCGAGCCTCTTGTAAAGTTAAGCAATCGCTCATAGATATGCCACCCTTGAGTCTCAAATCAACCACTGCTAAAACTTCAAATGGCCCTAACGGTGCGTCATATACCTATCAAAGTGTGCAACAATCAAGTGCTTGTAACTTTTTACTGGAGCCTCATAAAATCTGGAAATTTTGTGACAATAAAGTACTCGAGCCTCTTATCAATTTAAGCTATCGCTCATAGCTATGCTACCCTTGAGTCCCAAATCAAACACTGATAAATCTTCAAATGGCCCGAACTTCTATACGGTGCGTCCTACACCTATCAAAGTTTGCAACAATCAAATGCTTGTAACTTCTTACTGGAGAGTCATAAAATCTTGAAACTTTGTCACAATAAAGTACTCGAGCCTCTTGTAAAGCTAAGCAATCGCTCATAGCTATGCCACCTTTGAGTCCCAAATCAACCACTGCTAAACCTTAAAATAGCCCTAACGGTGCGTCATATACCTATCAAAGTTTGCAACAATCAAGTGCATGTAACTTTTTACTGGAGCGTCATAAAATCTGGAAATTTTGTGACAATAAAGTACTCGAGCGTCTTATCAATTTATGCTTTCGCTCATAGCTATGCTACCCTTGAGTCCCAAATCAAACACGTATAAAACTTCAAATGGCCCTAACTTCTATACGGTGCATCCTACACCTATCAAAGTTTTCAACTTTCAAATGCTTGTAACTTCTTACTGGAGAGGCATTAAATCTTAAAATTTTGTGACAATAAAGTCTTCGAGCCTCTTGTAAAGTTAAGCAATCGCTCATAGCTATGCTACCCTTGAGTCCCAAATCAACCACTGCTAAAACATCAAATGGCCCTAACGGTGCGTCATATACCTATCAAAGTTTGCAACAATCAAGTGCTTGTAACATTTTACTGGAGCGTCATAAAATCTGGAAATTTTGTGACAATAAAGTACTCGACCCTCTTATCAATTTAAGCTATCGCTCATAGCTATGCTACCCTTGAGTCCCAAATCAAACACGTATAAAACTTCAAATGGCCCTAACTTCTATACGGTGCGTCCCACACCTATCAAAGTTTTCAACAATCAATTGCTTGCAACTGTTTACTGGAGCGTCATAAAACCTTGAAATTTTGTGACAATAAAGTACTCGAGTCTCTTATCAATTTAAGCTATCGCTCATAGCTATGCTAACCTTGAGTCCCAAATCAAACACTGATAGAACTTCAAATGGCCCTAACTTCTATACGGTGCGTCCTACACCTATCAAAGTTTGCAACAATCAAATGCTTGTAACTTCTTACTGGAAAGTCATAAAATCTTGAAACTTGGTGACAATAAAGTACTCGAGCCTCTTGTAAAGTTAAGCAATCGCTCATAGCTATGCCACCCTTGAGTCCCAAATCAACCACTGCTAAAACTTCAAATAGCCCTAACGGTGCGTCATATACCTATCAAAGTTTGCAACAATCAAGTGCATGTAAGTTTTTACTGGAGCGTCATAAAATCTGGAAATTTTGTGACAATAAAGTACTGGAGCCTCATATCAATTTAAGCTATCGCTCATAGCAATGCTACCCTTGAGTCCCAAATACACACTGATAAAACTTCAAATGGCCCTAACTTCTATACGGTGCGTCCTACACCTATCAAAGTTTGCAACAATCAAATGCTTGTAACTTCTTACTGGAGAGTCATAAAATCTTGAAACTTTGTGACAATAAAGTACTCGAGTTTCTTGTAAAGTTAAGCAATCGCTCATAGCTATGCCACCCTTGAGTCCCAAATCAACCACTGCTAAAACTTCAAATAGCCCTAACGGTGAGTCATATACCTATCAAAGTTTGCAACAATCAAGTGCATGTAACTTTTTACTGGAGCGTTATAAAATCTGGAAATTTTGTGACAATAAAGTACTCGAGCCTCTTATCAATTTAAGCTATCGCTCATAGCTATGCTACCCTTGAGTCCCAAATCAAACACGTATAAAACTTCAAATGGCCCTAATTTCTATACGGTGCGTCCCACACCTATCAAAGTTTGCAACAATCAATTGCTTGCAACTTTTTACTGGAGTCATAAAATCTTAAAATTTTGTGACAATAAAGTCCTCGAGCCTCTTGTAAAGTTAAGCAATCGCTCATAGCTATGCTACCCTTGAGTCCCAAATCAAACACTGATAAAACTTTAAATGGCCCTAACATCTATACGGTGCGTCCTATACCTATCAAAGTTTTCAACATTCAAATGCTTGTAACTTCTTACTGGAGAGTCAAAAAATCTTGAAACTTTGTGACAATAAAGTACTCGAGCCTCTTGTAAAGTTAAGCAATCGCTCATAGCTATGCCACCCTTGAGTCCCAAATCAACCACTGCTAAAACTTCAAATAGCCCTAACGGTGCGTCATATACCTATCAAAGTTTGCAACAATCAAGTGCTTGTAACTTTTTACTGGAGCGTCATAAAATCTGGAAATTTTGTGACAATAAAGTACTCGAGCCTCTTATCAATTTAAGCTATCGCTCATAGCTATGCTACCCTTGAGTCCCAAGTCAAACACTGATAAAACTTCAAATGGCCCTAACTTCTATACGATGGTTCCTACACCTATCAAAGTTAGCAACAATCAAATGCTTGTAACTTTTTACTGGAGCGTCCTAAAACCTTGAAATTTGGTGACAATAAAGTACTCGAGCCTCTTATCAATTCATGCTATCGCTCATTGCTATGCTACCCTTGAGTCCCAAATCAAACACTGATAAAACTTCAAATGGCCCTAACTTCTATACGGTGCGTCCTATACCTATCAAAGTTTTCAACAGTCAAATGCTTGTAACTTCTTACTGGAGAGTCATAAAATCCAGAAATTTTGTGACAATAAAGTACTCGAGCCTCTTGTAAAGTTAAGCAACCGCTCATAGATATGCCACCCTTCAATCCCAAATCAACCACTGCTAAAACTTCAAATGGCCCTAACGGTGCGTCATATACCTATCAAAGTTTGCAACAATCAAGTGCTTGTAACTTTTTACTGGAGCGTTATAAAATCTGGAAATTTTGTGAGAATAAAGTACTCGAGCCTCTTATCAATTTAAGCTATCGCTCATAGCTATGCTACCCTTGAGTCCCAAATCAAACACTCATAAAACTTCAAATGGCCCTAACTTCTATACGGTGCGTCCTACACCTATCAAAGTTTGCAACAATCAAATGCTTGTAACTTCTTACTGGAGAGTCAAAAAATCTTGACACTTTGTGACAATAAAGTACTCGAGCCTCTTGTAAAGTTAAGCAATCGCCCATAGCTATGCCACCCTTGAGTCCCAAATCAACCACTGCTAAAACTTCAAATATCCCTAACGGTGCGTCATATATCTATCAAAGTTTGAAACAATCAAGTGCTTGTAACTTTTTACTGGAGCGTCATAAAATCTGGAAATTTTGTGACAATAAAGTACTCGAGCCTCTTATCAATTTAAGCTATCGCTCACAGCTATGCTACCCTTGAGTCCCAAATCAAACACGTATAAAACTTCAAATGGCCCTAACTTCTATACGGTGCATCCCACACCTATCAAAGTTTGTAACAATCAATTGCTGGCAACTTTTTACTGGAGCATCCTAAAACCTTGAAATTTGGTGACAATAAAGTACTCGAGCCTCTTATCAATTCATGCTATCGCTAATAGCTATGCTACCCTTGAGTCCCAAATCAAACACTGATAAAACTTCAAATGGCCCTAACTTCTATACGGTGCGTCCTATACCTATCAAAGTTTTCAACATTCAAATGCTTGTAACTTCTTACTGGAGAGTCATAAAATCCAGAAATTTTGTGACAATAAAGTACTCGAGCCTCTTGTAAAGTTAAGCAACCGCTCATAGATATGCCACCTTTCAGTCCCAAATCAACCACTGCTAAAACTTCAAATGGCCCTAACGGTGCGTCATATACCTATCAAAGTTTGCAACAATCAAGTGCTTGTAACTTTTTACTGGAGCGTTATAAAATCTGGAAATTTTGTGAGAATAAAGTACTCGAGCCTCTTATCAATTTAAGCTATCGCTCATAGCTATGCTACCCTTGAGTCCCAAATCAAACACTCATAAAACTTCAAATGGCCCTAACTTCTATACGGTGCGTCCTACACCTATCAAAGTTTGCAACAATCAAATGCTTGTAACTTCTTACTGGAGAGTCAAAAAATCTTGAAACTTTGTGACAATAAAGTACTCGAGCCTCTTGTAAAGTTAAGCAATCGCCCATAGCTATGCCACCCTTGAGTCCCAAATCAACCACTGCTAAAACTTCAAATAGCCCTAACGGTGCGTCATATACCTATCAAAGTTTGCAACAATCAAGTGCTTGTAACTCTTTACTGGAGCGTCATAAAATCTGGAAATTTTGTGACAATAAGGTAATCGAGCCTCTTATCAATTTAAGCTATCGCTCATAGCTATGCTACTCTTTAGTCCCAAATCAAACACGTATAAAACTTCAAATGTCCATAACTACTATACTGTGCGTCCCACACCTATCAAAGTTTGCAACAATCAATTGCTTGCAACTTTTTACTGGAGCGTCATAAAACCTTGAAATTTTTTGACAATAAAATACTCGACCCTCTTATCAATTTAAGCTATCGCTCATAGATATGCCACCCTTGAGTCCCAAATCAACCACTGCTAAAACTTAAAATGGCCCTAACGGTGCGTCATATACCTATAAAAGTTTACAACAATCAAGTGCTTGTAACGTTTTACTGGAGCGTGACAATAAAGTATTCGAGCCTCTTGTAAAGTTAAGCAACCGCTCATAGATATGCCACCCTTCAGTCCCAAATCAACCACTGCTAAAACTTCAAATGGCCCTAACGGTGCGTCATATACCTATCAAAGTTTGCAACAATCAAGTGCTTGTAACTTTTTACTGGAGCGTTATAAAATCTGGAAATTTTGTGAGAATAAAGTACTCGAGCCTCTTATCAATTTAAGCTATCGCTCATAGCTATGCTACCCTTGAGTCCCAAATCAAACACTCATAAAACTTCAAATGGCCCTAACTTCTATACGGTGCGTCCTACACCTATCAAAGTTTGCAACAATCAAATGCTTGTAACTTCTTACTGGAGAGTCAAAAAATCTTGAAACTTTGTGACAATAAAGTACTCGAGCCTCTTGTAAAGTTAAGCAATCGCCCAAAGCTATGCCACCCTTGAGTCCCAAATCAACCACTGCTAAAACTTCAAACAGCCCTAACGGTGCGTCATATACCTATCAAAGTTTGCAACAATCAAGTGCTTGTAACTTTTTACTGGAGCGTCATAAAATCTGGAAATTTTGTGACAATAAAGTACTCGAGCCTCTTATCAATTGAAGCTATCGCTCACAGCTATGCTACCCTTGAGTCCCAAATCAAACACGTATAAAACTTCAAATGGCCCTAACTTCTATACGGTGCGTCCCACACCTATCAAAGTTTGCAACAATCAATTGCTTGCAACTTTTTACTGGAGCGTCATAAAACCTTGAAATTTTTGACAATACAGTACTCGACCCTCTTATCAATTTAAGCTATCGCTCATAGCAATGCTACCCTTGAGTCCCAAATCAAACACTGATAAAACTTCAAATGGCCCTAACTTCTATACGGTGCGTCCTACACCTATCAAAGTTTGCAACAATCAAATGCTTGTAACTCTTTACTGGAGCGTCAAAAAATCTGGAAATTTTGTGACAATAAGGTAATCGAGCCTCTTATCAATTTAAGCTATCGCTCATAGCTATGCTACCCTTGAGTCCCAAATCAAACACGTATAAAACTTCAAATGGCCCTAACTTCTATACGGTGCGTCCCACACCTATCAAAGTTTGCAACAATCAATTGCTTGCAACTTTTTACTGGAGCGTCATAAAACCTTGAAATTTTTTGACAATAAAGTACTCGACCCTCTTATCAATTTAAGCTATCGCTCATAGATATGCCACCCTTGAGTCCCAAATCAACCACTGCTAAAACTTGAAATAGCCCTAACTGTGCTTCATATACCTATCAAGGTTTACAACAATCAAGTGCTTGTAACGTTTTACTGGAGCGTCATAAAATCTGGAAATTTTGTGACAATAAGGTAATCGAGCCTCTTATCAATTTAAGCTATTGCTCATAGCTATGCTACCCTTGAGTCCCAAATCAAACACTGATAAAACTTTAAATGGCCCTAAAGGTGCGCCATATACCTATAAAAGTTTGCAACAATCAAGAGCTTGTAACTTTTTACTGAAGCGTCATAAAACCTTGAAATTTGGTGACAATAAAGTACTCGAGCCTCTTATCAATTCATGCCATCGATCATAGCTATGCTACCCTTGAGTCCCAAATCAAACACTGATAAAACTTCAAATGGCCCTAACTTCTATACGGTGCGTCCTATACATATCAAAGTTTTCAACATTCAAATGCTTGTAAGTTCTTACTGGAGAGTCATAAAATACAGAAATTTTGTGACAATAAAGTACTCGAGCCTCTTGTAAAGTTAAGCAATCGCTCATAGCTATGCCACCCTTGAGTCCCAAATCAACCACTGCTAAAACTTCAAATAGCCCTAACGGTGCGTCATATACCTATCAAAGTTTGCAACAATCAAGTGCATGTAACTTTTTACTGGAGCGTCATAGAATCTGGAAATCTTGTGACAATAAAGTACTCGAGCGTCTTATCAATTTAAGCTATCGCTCATAGCTATGCTACCCTTGAGTCCCAAATCAAACACGTATAAAACTTCAAATGGCCCTAACTTCTATACGGTGCATCCTATACCTATCAAAGTTTTCAACATTCAAATGCTTATAACTTCTTACTGGAGAGGCATAAAATCTTAAAATTTGGTGACAATAAAGTCCTCGAGCCTCTTGTAAAGTTAAGCAATCGCTCATAGCTTTGCTACCCTTGAGTCCCAAATCAACCACTGCTAAAACTTCAAATGGCCCTAACGGTGCGTCATATACCTATCAAAGTTTGCAACAATCAAGTGCTTGTAACTTTTTACTGGAGGGTCATAAAATCTGGAAATTTTGTGACAATAAAGTACTCGACCCTCTTATCAATTTAAGCTATCGCTCATAGCTATTCTACCCTTGAGTCCCAAATCAAACACGTATAAAACTTCAAATGGCCCTAACTTCTATACGGTGTGTCCCACACCTATCAAAGTTTGCAACAATCAATTGCTTGCAACTTTTTACTGGAGCCTCATAAAATCTGGAAATTTTGTGACAATAAAGTACTCGAGCCTCTTATCAATTTAAGCTATCGCTCATAGCTATGCTACCCTTGAGTCCCAAATCAAACACTGATAAAACTTCAAATGGCCCTGACTTCTATACGGTGCGTCCTACACCTATCAAAGTTTCCAACAATCAAATGCTTGTAACGTCTTACTGGAGAGTCATAAAATCTTGAAATTTTGTGACAATAAAGTACTCGAGCCTCTTGTAAAGTTAAGCAATCGCTCATAGCTATGCCACCCTTGAGTCCCAAATCAACCACTGCTAAAACTTCAAATAGCCCTAACAGTGCGTCATATACCTATCAAAGTTTACAACAATCAAGTGCATGTAACTTTTTACTGGAGCGTCATAAAATCTGGAAGTTTTGTGACAATAAAGTACTCGAGCGTCTTATCAATTTAAGCTATCGCTTATAGCTATGCTACCCTTGAGTCCCAAATCAAACACGTATAAAACTTCAAATGGCTCTAACTTCTATACGGTGCGTCCCACACCTATCAAAGTTTGCAACAATCAATTGCTTGCAACTTTTTACTGGAGCGTCATAAAACCTTGCAATTTTGTGACAATAAAGTACTCGAGCCTCTTATCAATATAGCTATGCTACCCTTGAGTCCAAAATCAAACACTGATAAAACTTCAAATGGCCCTAACTTCTATACGGTGCGTCCTATACCTATCAAAGTTTTCAACATTAAAAAGCTTGTAACTTCTCACTGGAGAGTCTTAAAATCTTGAAATTTTGTGACAATAAAGTGCTTGAGCCTCTTGTAAAGTTAAGCAATCGCTCATAGCTATGCCACCCTTGAGTCCCAAATCAACCACTGCTAAAACTTCAAATGGCCCTAACGGTGCGTCATATACCTATCAAAGTTTGCAACAATCAAGTGCTTGTAACTTTTTACTGGAGCGTCATGAAATCTGGAAATTTTGTGACAATAAAGTACTGGAGCCTCTTATCAATTTAAGTTATCGCTCATAGCTATGCTACCCTTGAGTCCCAAATCAACCACTGCTAAAACTTCAAATGGCCCTAAAGGTGCGCCATATACCTATAAAAGTTTGCAACAATTAAGAGCTTGTAACTTTTTACTGAAGCGTCATAAAACCTTGAAATTTGGTGACAATAAAGTACTCGAGCCTCTTATCAATTCATGCCATCGCTCATAGCTATGCTACCCTTGAGTCCCAAATCAAACACTGATAAAACTTCAAATGGCCCTAACTTCTATACGGTGCGTCCTATACCTATCAAAGTTTTCAACATTCAAATGCTTGTAAGTTCTTACTGGAGAGTCATAAAATACAGAAATTTTGTGACAATAAAGTACTCGAGCCTCTTGTAAAGTTAAGCAATCGCTCATAGATATGCTACCCTCGAGTCTCAAATCAACCACTGCTAAAACTTCAAATAGCCCTAACGGTGCGTCATATACCTATCAAAGTTTGCAACAATCAAGTGCTTGTAACTTTTTACTGGAGCGTTATAAAATCTGGAAATTTTGTGAGAATAAAGTACTCGAGCCTCTTATCAATTTAAGCTATCGCTCATAGCTATGCTACCCTTGAGTCCCAAATCAAACACTGATAAAACTTCAAATGGCCCTGACTTCTATACGGTGCGTCCTACACCTATCAAAGTTTGCAACAATCAAATGCTTGTAACGTCTTACTGGAGAGTCATAAAATCTTGAAATTTTGTGACAATAAAGTACTCGAGCCTCTTGTAAGGTTAAGCAATCGCTCATAGCTATGCCACCCTTGAGTCCCAAATCAACCACTGCTAAAACTTCAAATAGCCCTAACGGTGCGTCATATACCTATCAAAGTTTGCAACAATCAAGTGCATGTAACTTTTTACTGGAGCGTCATAAAATCTGGAAGTTTTGTGACAATAAAGTACTCGAGCGTCTTATCAATTTAAGCTATCGCTCATAGCTATGCTACCCTTGAGTCCCAAATTAACCACTGCTAAATCTTCAAATGGCCCTAACGGTGCGTCATATACCTATCTAAGTTTGCAACAATCAATTGCTAGCCACTTTTTACTGGAGCGTCATAAAACCTTGAAATTTTGTGTCAGTAAAGTACTCGAGCGTCTTATCAATTTAAGCTATCGCTCATAGCTATGCTACCCTTGAGTCCCAAATCAAACACGTATAAAACTTCAAATGGCCCTAACTTCTATACGGTGCATCCTACACCTATCAAAGTTTTCAACATTCAAATGCTTGTAACTTCTTACTGAAGAGGCATAAAATCTAAAAATTTTGTGACAATAAAGACCTCGAGCCTCTTGTAAAGTAAAGCAATCGCTCATAGCTATGCTACCCTTGAGTCCCAAATCAACCACTGCTAAATCTTCAAATGGCCCTAACGGTGCGTCATATACCTATCAAAGTTTGCAACAATCAAGTGCTTGTAACTTTTTACTGGAGCATCATAAAATCTGGAAATTTTGTGACAATAAAGTACTCGACCCTCTTATCAATTTAAGCTATCGCTCATAGCTATGCTACCCTTGAATCCCAAATCAAACACGTATAAAACTTCAAATGGCCCTAACTTCTATACGGTGCGTCCTACACCTATCAAAGTTTGCAACAATCAAATGCTTGTAAATTTTTACTGGAGCGTCATAAAACCTTGAAATTTTGTGACAATAAAGTACTCGATCCTCTTATCAATACAAGCTATCGCTCATAGCTATGCTACCCTTGAGTCCCAAATCAAACACTGATAAAACTTCAAATGGCCCTAACTTCTATACGGTGCGTCCTATACCTATCAAAGTTTTCAACAATCAAATGCTTGTAACTTTTTACTGGAGCGTCATAAAACCTTGAAATTTGGTGACAATAAAGTACTCGATCCTCTTATCAATTCATGCCATCGCGTCATAAAATCTGGAAATTTTGTGATAATAAAGTACTCGAGCCTCTTATCAATTTAAGCTATCGCTCATAGCTATGCTACCCTTGAGTCCCAAATCAAACACGTATAAAACTTCAAATGGTTCTAACTTCTATACGGTGCATCCTACACCTATCAAAGTTTTCAACATTCAAATGCTTGTAAGTTCTTACTGGAGAGGCATAAAATCTTAAAATTTTGTGACAATAAAGTCCTCGAGCCTCTTGTAAAGTTAAGCAATCGCTCATAGCTATGCTACCCTTGAGTCCCAAATCAACCACTGCTAAAACTTCAAATGGCCCTAAAGGTGCGCCGTATACCTATAAAAGTTTGCAACAATCAAGTGCTTGTAACTTTTTACTGGAGCGTCATAAAATCTGGAAATTTTGTGACAATAAAGTACTCGACCCTCTTATCAATTTAAGCTGTCGCTCATAGCTATGCTACCCTTGAGTCCCAAAATAAACACGTATAAAACTTCAAATGGCCCTAACTTCTATACGCTGCGTCCTACACCTATCAAAGTTTGCAACAATCAAATGCATGTAACTTCTTACTGGAGAGTCATAAAATCTTAAAATTTTGTGACAATAAAGTACTCGAGCCTCTTGTAAAGTTAAGCTATCGCTCATAGCTATGCCACCCTTGAGTCCCAAATTAAACACGTATAAAACTTCAAATGGCCCTAACTTCTATACGGTACCTCCCACACCTATCAAAGTTTGCAACAATCAATTGCTTGCAACTTTTTACTGGAGCGTCATAAAACCTTAAAATTTTGTGACAATAAAGTACTCGAGCCTCTTATCAATAGAAGCTATCGCTCATAGCTATGCTACCCTTGAGTCCCAAATCAAACACTGATAAAACTTCAAATGGCCGTAACTTCTATACGGTGCGTCCTATGCCTATGAAAGTTTTCAACATACAAACGCTTGTAACTTCTCACTGGAGAGTCTTAAAATCTTGAAATTTTGTGACAATAAAGTGCTTGAGCCTCTTGTAAAGTTAAGCAATCGCTCAGAGCTATGCTACCCTTGAGTCCCAAATCAACCACTGCTAAAACTTCAAATGGCCCTAAAGGTGCGTCATATACCTATCAAAGTTTGCAACAATCAAGTGCTTGTAACTTTTTACTGGAGCGTCATAAAATCTGGCAATTTTGTGACAATAAAGTACTGGAGCCTCTTATCAATTTAAGTTATCGCTCATAGATATGCTACCCTTGAGTCCCAAATCAAACACTGATAAAACTTCAAATGGCCCTACCTTCTATACGGTGCATCCTACACCTATCAAAGTTTTCAACATTCAAATGCTTGTAACTTCTTACTGGAGAGGCATAAAATCTTAAAATTTTGTGACAATAAAGTCCTCGAGCCTCTTGTAAAGTTAAGCAATCGCTCATAGCTATGCTACCCTTGAGTCCCAAATCAACCACTGCTAAAACTAGCGGTGCGTCATATACCTATCAAAGTTTGCAACAATCAAGTGCTCTTAACTTTTTACTGGAGCGTCATAAAATCAGGAAATTTTGTGACACTAAAGTACTCGACCCTCTTATCAATTTAAGCTATCGCTCATAGCTATGCTACCCTTGAGTCCCAAATCAAACACGTATAAAACTTCAAATGGCCCTAACTTATATAGGGTGCGTCCCACACCTATCAAAGTTTGCAACAATCAATTGCTTGCAACTTTTTACTGGAGCGTCATAAAACCTTGAAATTTTGTGACAATAAAGTACTCGAGCCTCTTATCAATTTAAACTATCGCTCACAGCTATGCTACCCTTGAGTCCCAAATCAAACACTGATAAAACTTCAAATGGCCCTAACTTCTATACGGTGCGTCCTATACCTATCAAAGTTTTCAACATTCAAATGCTTGTAACTTCTCACTGGAGAGTCTTAAAATCTTGAAATTTTGTGACAATAAAGTGCTTGAGCCTCTTGTAAAGCTAAGCAATCGCTCATAGCTATGCTACCCTTGAATCCCAAATCAACTACTGATAAAACTTCAAATGGCCCTAACGGTGCGTTATATACCTATCAAAGTTTGCAACAATCAAGTGTTTGCACCTTTTTACTGGAGCGTCATAAAATCTGGAAATTTTGTGACAATAAGGTACTGGATCCTCTTATCAATTTAAGCTATCGCTCATAGCTATGCTACCCTTGAGTCCCAAATCAAACACTGATAAAACTTCAAATGGCCCTAACTTCTATACGGTGCGTCCTACACCTATCAAAGTTTGCAACAATCAAATGCTTGTAACTTCTTACTGGAGAGTCATAAAATCTTGAAACTTTGTGACAATAAAGTACTCGAGCCTCTTGTAAAGTTAAGCAATCGCTCATAGCTATGCCACCCTTGAGTCCCAAATCAAACACGCATAAAACTTCAAATGACCCTAACGGTGCGTCATATACCTATCAAAGTTCTAACAATCAAGTGCTTGTAACTTTTTACTGGAGCGTCATAAAATCTGGAAATTTTGTGACAATAAAGTACTCGACCCTCTTATCAATTTAAGCTGTCGTTCATAGCTATGCTACCCTTGAGTCCCAAAATAAACACGTATAAAACTTCAAATGGCCCTAACTTCTATACGGTGCGTCCTACACCTATCAAAGTTTTCAACAATCAAATGCTTGTAACTTCTTACTGGAGAGTCATAAAATCTTGAAACTTTGTGACAATAAAGTACTCGAGCCTCTTGTAAAGTTAAGCAATCGCTCATAGCTATGCCACCCTTGAGTCCCAAATCAAACACGTATAAAACTTCAAATGGCCCTAACTTCTATACGGTGCGTCCCACACCTATCAAAGTTTGCAACAATCAATTGCTTGCAACTTTTTACTGGAGAGTCATAAAACCTTGAAATTTTGTGACAATAAAGTACTCGAGCCTCTTATCAATAGAAGCTATCGCTCATAGCTATGCTACCCTTGAGTCCCAAATCAAACACTTTTAAAACTTAAAATGGCCCTAACTTCTATACGGTGCATCCTATGCCTATCAAAGTTTTCAACATACAAACGCTTGTAACTTCTCACTGGAGAGTCTTAAAATCTTGAAATTTTGTGACAATAAAGTGCTTGAGCCTCTTGTAAAGTTAAGCAATCGCTCAGAGCTATGCTACCCTTGTGTCCCAAATCAACCACTGCTAAAACTTCAAATGGCCCTAAAGGTGCGTCATATACCTATCAAAGTTTGCAACAATCAAGTGCTTGTAACTTTTTACTGGAGCGTCTTAAAATCTGGCAATTTTGTGACAATAAAGTACTGGAGCCTCTTATCAATTTAAGTTATCGCTCATAGATATGCTACCCTTGAGTCCCAAATCAAACACTGATAAAACTTCAAATGGCCCTACCTTCTATACGGTGCATCCTACACCTATCAAAGTTTTAAACATTCAAATGCTTGTAACTTCTTACTGGAGAGGCATAAAATCTTGAAATTTTGTGACAATAAAGTCCTCGAGCCTCTTGTAAAGTTAAGCAATCGCTCATAGCTATGCTACCCTTGAGTCCCAAATCAACCACTGCTAAAACTTCAAATGGCCCTAGCGGTGCGTCATATACCTATCAAAGTTTGCAACAATCAAGTGCTCTTAACTTTTTACTGGAGCGTCATAAAATCTGGAAATTTTGTGACACTAAAGTACTCAACCCTCTTATCAATTTAAGCTATCGCTCATAGCTATGCTACCCTTGAGTCCCAAATCAAACACTGATAAAACTTCAAATGGCCCTAACTTCTATACGGTGCGTCCTATACCTATCAAAGTTTTCAACATTCAAATGCTTGTAACTTCTCACTGGAGAGTCTTAAAATCTTGAAATTTTGTGACAATAAAGTGCTTGAGGCTCTTGTAAAGCTAAGCAATCGCTCATAGCTATGCTACCCTTGAGTCCCAAATCAACCACTGGTAAAACTTCAAATGGCCCTAACGGTGCGTTATATACCTATCAAAGTTTGCAACAATCAAGTGCTTGTAACTTTTTACTGGAGCGTCATAAAATCTGGAAATTTTGTGACAATAAGGTACTGGATCCTCTTATCAATTTAAGCTATCGCTCATAGCTATGCTACCCTTGAGTCCCAAATCAAACACTGATAAAACTTCAAATGGCCCTAACTTCTATACGGTGCGTCCTACACCTATCAAAGTTTGCAACAATCAAATGCTTGTAACTTCTTACTGGAGAGTCATAAAATCTTGAAACTTTGTGACAATAAAGTACTCGAGCCTCTTGTAAAGTTAAGCAATCGCTCATAGCTATGCCACCCTTGAGTCCCAATTCAAACACGCATAAAACTTCAAATGACCCTAACGGTGCGTCATATACCTATCAAAGTTCTAACAATCAAGTGCTTGTAACTTTTTACTGGAGCGTCATAAAATCTGGAAATTTTGTGACAATAAAGTACTCGACCCTCTTATCAATTTAAGCTGTCGCTCATAGCTATGCTACCCTTGAGTCCCAAAATAAACACGTATAAAACTTCAAATGACCCTAACTTCTATACGGTGCGTCCTACACCTATCAAAGTTTTCAACAATCAAATGCTTGTAACTTCTTACTGGAGAGTCATAAAATCTTGAAACTTTGTGACAATAAAGTACTCGAGCCTCTTGTAAAGTTAAGCAATCGCTCATAGCTATGCCACCCTTGAGTCCCAAATCAAACACGTATAAAACTTCAAATGGCCCTAACTTCTATACGGTGCGTCCCACACCTATCAAAGTTTGCAACAATCAATTGCTTGCAACTTTTTACTGGAGCGTCATAAAACCTTGAAATTTTGTGACAATAAAGTACTCGAGCCTCTTATCAATAGAAGCTATCGCTCATAGCTATGCTACCCTTGAGTCCCAAATCAAACACTTTTAAAACTTAAAATGGCCCTAACTTCTATACGGTGCATCCTATGCCTATCAAAGTTTTCAACATACAAACGCTTGTAACTTCTCACTGGAGAGTCTTAAAATCTTGAAATTTTGTGACAATAAAGTGCTTGAGCCTCTTGTAAAGTTAAGCAATCGCTCAGAGCTATGCTACCCTTGTGTCCCAAATCAACCACTGCTAAAACTTCAAATGGCCCTAAAGGTGCGTCATATACCTATCAAAGTTTGCAACAATCAAGTGCTTGTAACTTTTTACTGGAGCGTCTTAAAATCTGGCAATTTTGTGACAATAAAGTACTGGAGCCTCTTATCAATTTAAGTTATCCCTCATAGATATGCTACCCTTGAGTCCCAAATCAAACACTGATAAAACTTCAAATGGCCCTACCTTCTATACGGTGCATCCTACACCTATCAAAGTTTTAAACATTCAAATGCTTGTAACTTCTTACAGGAGAGGCATAAAATCTTGAAATTTTGTGACAATAAAGTCCTCGAGCCTCTTGTAAAGTTAAGCAATCGCTCATAGCTATGCTACCCTTGAGTCCCAAATCAACCACTGCTAAAACTTCAAATGGCCCTAGCGGTGCGTCATATACCTATCAAAGTTTGCAACAATCAAGTGCTCTTAACTTTTTACTGGAGCGTCATAAAATCTGGAAATTTTGTGACACTAAAGTACTCAACCCTCTTATCAATTTAAGCTATCGCTCATAGCTATGCTACCCTTGAGTCCCAAATCAAACACTGATAAAACTTCAAATGGCCCTAACTTCTATACGGTGCGTCCTATACCTATCAAAGTTTTCAACATTCAAATGCTTGTAACTTCTCACTGGAGAGTCTTAAAATCTTGAAATTTTGTGACAATAAAGTGCTTGAGCCTCTTGTAAAGCTAAGCAATCGCTCATAGCTATGCTACCCTTGAGTCCCAAATCAACCACTGGTAAAACTTCAAATGGCCCTAACGGTGCGTTATATACCTATCAAAGTTTGCAACAATCAAGTGCTTGTAACTTTTTACTGGAGCGTCATAAAATCTGGAAATTTTGTGACAATAAGGTACTGGATCCTCTTATCAATTTAAGCTATCGCTCATAGCTATGCTACCCTTGAGTCCCAAATCAAACACTGATAAAACTTCAAATGGCCCTAACTTCTATACGGTGCGTCCTACACCTATCAAAGTTTGCAACAATCAAATGATTGTAACTTCTTACTGGAGAGTCATAAAATCTTGAAACTTTGTGACAATAAAGTACTCGAGCCTCTTGTAAAGTTAAGCAATCGCTTATAGCTATGCCACCCTTGAGTCCCAATTCAAACACGCATAAAACTTCAAATGACCCTAACGGTGCGTCATATACCTATCAAAGTTCTAACAATCAAGTGTTTGTAACTTTTTACTGGAGCGTCATAAAATCTGGAAATTTTGTGACAATAAAGTACTCGACCCTCTTATCAATTTAAGCTGTCGCTCATAGCTATGCTACCCTTGAGTCCCAAAATAAACACGTATAAAACTTCAAATGACCCTAACTTCTATACGGTGCGTCCTACACCTATCAAAGTTTTCAACAATCAAATGCTTGTAACTTCTTACTGGAGAGTCATAAAATCTTGAAACTTTGTGACAATAAAGTACTCGAGCCTCTTGTAAAGTTAAGCAATCGCTCATAGCTATGCCACCCTTGAGTCCCAAATCAAACACGTATAAAACTTCAAATGGCCCTAACTTCTATACGGTGCGTCCCACACCTATCAAAGTTTGCAACAATCAATTGCTTGCAACTTTTTACTGGAGCGTCATAAAACCTTGAAATTTTGTGACAATAAAGTACTCGAGCCTCTTATCAATAGAAGCTATCGCTCATAGCTATGCTACCCTTGAGTCCCAAATCAAACACTTATAAAACTTAAAATGGCCCTAACTTCTATACGGTGCATCCTATGCCTATCAAAGTTTTCAACATACAAACGCTTGTAACTTCTCACTGGAGAGTCTTAAAATCTTGAAATTTTGTGACAATAAAGTGCTTGAGCCTCTTGTAAAGTTAAGCAATCGCTCAGAGCTATGCTACCCTTGTGTCCCAAATCAACCACTGCTAAAACTTCAAATGGCCCTAAAGGTGCGTCATATACCTATCAAAGTTTGCAACAATCAAGTGCTTGTAACTTTTTACTGGAGCGTCTTAAAATCTGGCAATTTTGTGACAATAAAGTACTGGAGCCTCTTATCAATTTAAGTTATCCCTCATAGATATGCTACCCTTGAGTCCCAAATCAAACACTGATAAAACTTCAAATGGCCCTACCTTCTATACGGTGCATCCTACACCTATCAAAGTTTTAAACATTCAAATGCTTGTAACTTCTTACAGGAGAGGCATAAAATCTTGAAATTTTGTGACAATAAAGTCCTCGAGCCTCTTGTAAAGTTAAGCAATCGCTCATAGCTATGCTACCCTTGAGTCCCAAATCAACCACTGCTAAAACTTCAAATGGCCCTAGCGGTGCGTCATATACCTATCAAAGTTTGCAACAATCAAGTGCTCTTAACTTTTTACTGGAGCGTCATAAAATCTGGAAATTTTGTGACACTAAAGTACTCAACCCTCTTATCAATTTAAGCTATCGCTCATAGCTATGCTACCCTTGAGTCCCAAATCAAACACTGATAAAACTTCAAATGGCCCTAACTTCTATACGGTGCGTCCTATACCTATCAAAGTTTTCAACATTCAAATGCTTGTAACTTCTCACTGGAGAGTCTTAAAATCTTGAAATTTTGTGACAATAAAGTGCTTGAGCCTCTTGTAAAGCTAAGCAATCGCTCATAGCTATGCTACCCTTGAGTCCCAAATCAACCACTGGTAAAACTTCAAATGGCCCTAACGGTGCGTTATATACCTATCAAAGTTTGCAACAATCAAGTGCTTGTAACTTTTTACTGGAGCGTCATAAAATCTGGAAATTTTGTGACAATAAGGTACTGGATCCTCTTATCAATTTAAGCTATCGCTCATAGCTATGCTACCCTTGAGTCCCAAATGAAACACTGATAAAACTTCAAATGGCCCTAACTTCTATACGGTGCGTCCTACACCTATCAAAGTTTGCAACAATCAAATGATTGTAACTTCTTACTGGAGAGTCATAAAATCTTGAAACTTTGTGACAATAAAGTACTCGAGCCTCTTGTAAAGTTAAGCAATCGCTTATAGCTATGCCACCCTTGAGTCCCAATTCAAACACGCATAAAACTTCAAATGACCCTAACGGTGCGTCATATACCTATCAAAGTTCTAACAATCAAGTGTTTGTAACTTTTTACTGGAGCGTCATAAAATCTGGAAATTTTGTGACAATAAAGTACTCGACCCTCTTATCAATTTAAGCTGTCGCTCATAGCTATGCTACCCTTGAGTCCCAAAATAAACACGTATAAAACTTCAAATGACCCTAACTTCTATACGGTGCGTCCTACACCTATCAAAGTTTTCAACAATCAAATGCTTGTAACTTCTTACTGGAGAGTCATAAAATCTTGAAACTTTGTGACAATAAAGTACTCGAGCCTCTTGTAAAGTTAAGCTATCGCTCATAGCTATGCCACCCTTGAGTCCCAAATCAAACACGTATAAAACTTCAAATGGCCCTAACTTCTATACGGTGCGTCCCACACCTATCAAAGTTTGCAACAATCAATTGCTTGCAACTTTTTACTGGAGCGTCATAAAACCTTGAAATTTTGTGACAATAAAGTACTCGAGCCTCTTATCAATAGAAGCTATCGCTCATAGCTATGCTACCCTTGAGTCCCAAATCAAACACTTTTAAAACTTAAAATGGCCTTAACTTCTATACGGTGCGTCCTATACCTATCAAAGTTTTCAACATTCAAATGCTTGTAACTTCTCACTGGAGAGTCTTAAAATCTTGAAATTTTGTGACAATAAAGTGCTTGAGCCTCTTGTAAAGTTAAGCAATCGCTCATAGCTATGCTACCCTTGAGTCCCAAATCAACCACTGCTAAAACTTCAAATGGCCCTAACGGTGCGTCATAGACCTATCAAAGTTTGCAACAATCAAGTGCTTGTAACTTTTTACTGGAGCGTCATAAAATCTGGAAATTTTGTGACAATAAAGTATTGGAGCCTCTTATCAATTTAAGTTATCGCTCATAGCTATGCTACCCTTGAGTCCCAAATCAAACACTGATAAAACTTCAAATGTCCCTACCTTATATACGGTGCGTCCTACACCTATCAAAGTTTGCAACAATCAAATGCTTGTAACTTTTTACTGGAGCGTCATAAAACCTTGAAATTTGGTGACAATAAAGTACTCGAGCCTCTTATCAATTCATGCCATCGCTCATAGCTATGCTACCCTTGAATCCCAAATCAAACACTAATAAAACTTCAAATGACCCTAACTTCTATACGGTGCGTCCTACACCTATCAAAGTTTGCAACAATCAACTGCTTGTAACTTCTTACTGGAGAGTCATAAAATCTTGAAACTTTGTGACAATAAAGTACTCGAGCCTCTTGTAAAGTTAAGCAATCGCTCATAGCTATGCCACCCTTGAGTCCCAAATCAACCACTGCTAAAACTTCAAATAGCCCTAACGGTGCGTCATATACCTATCAAAGTTTGCAACAATCAAGTGCATGTAACTTTTTACTGAAGCGTCATAAAATCTGGAAATTTTGTGATAATAAAGTACTCGAGCCTCTTATCAATTTAAGATTTTGCTCATAGCTATGCTACCCTTCAGTCCCAAAACAAACACGTATAAAACTTCAAATGGCCCTAACTTATATAGGGTGCGTCCCACACCTATCAAAGTTTGCAACAATCAATTGCTTGCAACTTTTTACTGGAGCATCATAAAACCTTGAAATTTTGTGACAATAAAGTACTCGAGCCTCTTATCAATTTAAACTATCGCTCATAGCTATGCTACCCTTGAGTCCCAAATCAAACACTGATAAAACTTCAAATGGCCCTAACTTCTATACGGTGCGTCCTATACCTATCAAAGTTTTCAACATTCAAATGCTTGTAACTTCTCACTGGAGAGTCTTAAAATCTTGAAATTTTGTGACTATAAAGTGCTTGAGCCTCTTGTAAAGTTAAGCAATCGCTCATAGCTATGCCACCCTTGAGTCCCAAATCAAACACGTATAAAACTTCAAATGGCCCTAACTTCTATACGGTGCCTCCCACACCTATCAAAGTTTGCAACAATCAATTGCTTGCAACTTTTTACTGGAGCGTCATAAAACCTTAAAATTTTGTGACAATAAAGTACTCGAGCCTCTTATCAATAGAAGCTATCGCTCATAGCTATGCTACCCTTGAGTCCCAAATCAAACACTGATAAAACTTCAAATGGCCCTAACTTCTATACGGTGCGTCCTATGCCTATCAAAGTTTTCAACATACAAACGCTTGTAACTTCTCACTGGAGAGTCTTAAAATCTTGAAATTTTGTGACAATAAATTGCTTGAGCCTCTTGTAAAGTTAAGCAATCGCTCAGAGCTATGCTACCCTTGAGTCCCAAATCAACCACTGCTAAAACTTCAAATGGCCCTAACGGTGCGTCATAGACCTATCAAAGTTTGCAACAATCAAGTGCTTGTAACTTTTTACTGGAGCGTCATAAAATCTGGAAATTTTGTGACAATAAAGTATTGGAGCCTCTTATCAATTTAAGTTATCGCTCATAGCTATGCTACCCTTGAGTCCCAAATCAAACACTGATAAAACTTCAAATGTCCCTACCTTATATACGGTGCGTCCTACACCTATCAAAGTTTGCAACAATCAAATGCTTGTAACTTTTTACTGGAGCGTCATAAAACCTTGAAATTTGGTGACAATAAAGTACTCGAGCCTCTTATCAATTCATGCCATCGCTCATAGCTATGCTACCCTTGAATCCCAAATCAAACACTAATAAAACTTCAAATGGCCCTAACTTCTATACGGTGCGTCCTACACCTATCAAAGTTTGCAACAATCAACTGCTTGTAACTTCTTACTGGAGAGTCATAAAATCTTGAAACTTTGTGACAATAAAGTACTCGAGCCTCTTGTAAAGTTAAGCAATCGCTCATAGCTATGCCACCCTTGAGTCCCAAATCAACCACTGCTAAAACTTCAAATAGCCCTAACGGTGCGTCATATACCTATCAAAGTTTGCAACAATCAAGTGCATGTAACTTTTTACTGAAGCGTCATAAAATCTGGAAATTTTGTGATAATAAAGTACTCGAGCCTCTTATCAATTTAAGATTTTGCTCATAGCTATGCTACCCTTCAGTCCCAAAACAAACACGTATAAAACTTCAAATGGCCCTAACTTATATAGGGTGCGTCCCACACCTATCAAAGTTTGCAACAATCAATTGCTTGCAACTTTTTACTGGAGCATCATAAAACCTTGAAATTTTGTGACAATAAAGTACTCGAGCCTCTTATCAATTTAAACTATCGCTCATAGCTATGCTACCCTTGAGTCCCAAATCAAACACTGATAAAACTTCAAATGGCCCTAACTTCTATACGGTGCGTCCTATACCTATCAAAGTTTTCAACATTCAAATGCTTGTAACTTCTCACTGGAGAGTCTTAAAATCTTGAAATTTTGTGACTATAAAGTGCTTGAGCCTCTTGTAAAGTTAAGCAATCGCTCATAGCTATGCCACCCTTGAGTCCCAAATCAAACACGTATAAAACTTCAAATGGCCCTAACTTCTATACGGTGCCTCCCACACCTATCAAAGTTTGCAACAATCAATTGCTTGCAACTTTT
The DNA here is from genome assembly GCA_920105625.2 of Clusia tigrina. Taxonomy (NCBI): domain Eukaryota; kingdom Metazoa; phylum Arthropoda; class Insecta; order Diptera; family Clusiidae; genus Clusia; species Clusia tigrina. The sequence continues at coordinate 212,981,428 of OV050030.1, forward strand.
TACTGGAGCGTCATAAAACCTTAAAATTTTGTGACAATAAAGTACTCGAGCCTCTTATCAATAGAAGCTATCGCTCATAGCTATGCTACCCTTGAGTCCCAAATCAAACACTGATAAAACTTCAAATGGCCCTAACTTCTATACGGTGCGTCCTATGCCTATCAAAGTTTTCAACATACAAACGCTTGTAACTTCTCACTGGAGAGTCTTAAAATCTTGAAATTTTGTGACAATAAATTGCTTGAGCCTCTTGTAAAGTTAAGCAATCGCTCAGAGCTATGCTACCCTTGAGTCCCAAATCAACCACTGCTAAAACTTCAAATGGCCCTAAAGGTGCGTCATATACCTATCAAAGTTTGCAACAATCAAGTGCTTGTAACTTTTTACTGGAGCGTCATAAAATCTGGCAATTTTGTGACAATAAAGTACTGGAGCCTCTTATCAATTTAAGTTATCGCTCATAGATATGCTACCCTTGAGTCCCAAATCAAACACTGATAAAACTTCAAATGGCCCTACCTTCTATACGGTGCATCCTACACCTATCAAAGTTTTCAACATTCAAATGCTTGTAACTTCTTACTGGAGAGGCATAAAATCTTGAAATTTTGTGACAATAAAGTCCTCGAGCCTCTTGTAAAGTTAAGCAATCGCTCATAGCTATGCTACCCTTGAGTCCCAAATCAACCACTGCTAAAACTTCAAATGGCCCTAGCGGTGCGTCATATACCTATGAAAGTTTGCAACAATCAAGTGCTCTTAACTTTTTACTGGAGCGTCATAAAATCTGGAAATTTTGTGACACTAAAGTACTCAACCCTCTTATCAATTTAAGCTATCGCTCATAGCTATGCTACCCTTGAGTCCCAAATCAAACACTGATAAAACTTCAAATGGCCCTAACTTCTATACGGTGCGTCCTATACCTATCAAAGTTTTCAACATTCAAATGCTTGTAACTTCTCACTGGAGAGTCTTAAAATCTTGAAATTTTGTGACAATAAAGTGCTTGAGCCTCTTGTAAAGCTAAGCAATCGCTCATAGCTATGCTACCCTTGAGTCCCAAATCAACCACTGGTAAAACTTCAAATGGCCCTAACGGTGCGTTATATACCTATCAAAGTTTGCAACAATCAAGTGCTTGTAACTTTTTACTGGAGCGTCATAAAATCTGGAAATTTTGTGACAATAAGGTACTGGATCCTCTTATCAATTTAAGCTATCGCTCATAGCTATGCTACCCTTGAGTCCCAAATCAAACACTGATAAAACTTCAAATGGCCCTAACTTCTATACGGTGCGTCCTACACCTATCAAAGTTTGCAACAATCAAATGCTTGTAACTTCTTACTGGAGAGTCATAAAATCTTGAAACTTTGTGACAATAAAGTACTCGAGCCTCTTGTAAAGTTAAGCAATCGCTCATAGCTATGCCACCCTTGAGTCCCAATTCAAACACGCATAAAACTTCAAATGACCCTAACGGTGCGTCATATACCTATCAAAGTTCTAACAATCAAGTGCTTGTAACTTTTTACTGGAGCGTCATAAAATCTGGAAATTTTGTGACAATAAAGTACTCGACCCTCTTATCAATTTAAGCTGTCGCTCATAGCTATGCTACCCTTGAGTCCCAAAATAAACACGTATAAAACTTCAAATGACCCTAACTTCTATACGGTGCGTCCTACACCTATCAAAGTTTTCAACAATCAAATGCTTGTAACTTCTTACTGGAGAGTCATAAAATCTTGAAACTTTGTGACAATAAAGTGCTTGAGCCTCTTGTAAAGTTAAGCAATCGCTCATAGCTATGCCACCCTTGAGTCCCAAATCAAACACGTATAAAACTTCAAATGGCCCTAACTTCTATACGGTGCGTCCCACACCTATCAAAGTTTGCAACAATCAATTGCTTGCAACTTTTTACTGGAGCGTCATAAAACCTTGAAATTTTGTGACAATAAAGTACTCGAGCCTCTTATCAATAGAAGCTATCGCTCATAGCTATGCTACCCTTGAGTCCCAAATCAAACACTTTTAAAACTTAAAATGGCCTTAACTTCTATACGGTGCATCCTACACCTATCAAAGTTTTCAACAATCAAATGCTTGTAACTTCTCACTGGAGAGTCATAAAATCTTGAAACTTTGTGACAATAAAGTACTCGAGCCTCTTGTAAAGTTAAGCAACCGCTCATAAAACTGCTACAACCACTGCTAAAACTTCAAATGGCCCTAACGGTGCGTCATAGACCTATCAAAGTTTGCAACAATCAAGTGCTTGTAACTTTTTACTGGAGCGTCATAAAATCTGGAAATTTTGTGACAATAAAGTATTGGAGCCTCTTATCAATTTAAGTTATCGCTCATAGCTATGCTACCCTTGAGTCCCAAATCAAACACTGATAAAACTTCAAATGTCCCTACCTTATATACGGTGCGTCCTACACCTATCAAAGTTTGCAACAATCAAATGCTTGTAACTTTTTACTGGAGCGTCATAAAACCTTGAAATTTGGTGACAATAAAGTACTCGAGCCTCTTATCAATTCATGCCATCGCTCATAGCTATGCTACCCTTGAATCCCAAATCAAACACTAATAAAACTTCAAATGACCCTAACTTCTATACGGTGCGTCCTACACCTATCAAAGTTTGCAACAATCAACTGCTTGTAACTTCTTACTGGAGAGTCATAAAATCTTGAAACTTTGTGACAATAAAGTACTCGAGCCTCTTGTAAAGTTAAGCAATCGCTCATAGCTATGCCACCCTTGAGTCCCAAATCAACCACTGCTAAAACTTCAAATAGCCCTAACGGTGCGTCATATACCTATCAAAGTTTGCAACAATCAAGTGCATGTAACTTTTTACTGAAGCGTCATAAAATCTGGAAATTTTGTGATAATAAAGTACTCGAGCCTCTTATCAATTTAAGATTTTGCTCATAGCTATGCTACCCTTCAGTCCCAAAACAAACACGTATAAAACTTCAAATGGCCCTAACTTATATAGGGTGCGTCCCACACCTATCAAAGTTTGCAACAATCAATTGCTTGCAACTTTTTACTGGAGCATCATAAAACCTTGAAATTTTGTGACAATAAAGTACTCGAGCCTCTTATCAATTTAAACTATCGCTCATAGCTATGCTACCCTTGAGTCCCAAATCAAACACTGATAAAACTTCAAATGGCCCTAACTTCTATACGGTGCGTCCTATACCTATAAAGTTTTCAACATTCAAATGCTTGTAACTTCTCACTGGAGAGTCTTAAAATCTTGAAATTTTGTGACTATAAAGTGCTTGAGCCTCTTGTAAAGTTAAGCAATCGCTCATAGCTATGCCACCCTTGAGTCCCAAATCAAACACGTATAAAACTTCAAATGGCCCTAACTTCTATACGGTGCCTCCCACACCTATCAAAGTTTGCAACAATCAATTGCTTGCAACTTTTTACTGGAGCGTCATAAAACCTTAAAATTTTGTGACAATAAAGTACTCGAGCCTCTTATCAATAGAAGCTATCGCTCATAGCTATGCTACCCTTGAGTCCCAAATCAAACACTGATAAAACTTCAAATGGCCCTAACTTCTATACGGTGCGTCCTATGCCTATCAAAGTTTTCAACATACAAACGCTTGTAACTTCTCACTGGAGAGTCTTAAAATCTTGAAATTTTGTGACAATAAATTGCTTGAGCCTCTTGTAAAGTTAAGCAATCGCTCAGAGCTATGCTACCCTTGAGTCCCAAATCAACCACTGCTAAAACTTCAAATGGCCCTAAAGGTGCGTCATATACCTATCAAAGTTTGCAACAATCAAGTGCTTGTAACTTTTTACTGGAGCGTCATAAAATCTGGCAATTTTGTGACAATAAAGTACTGGAGCCTCTTATCAATTTAAGTTATCGCTCATAGATATGCTACCCTTGAGTCCCAAATCAAACACTGATAAAACTTCAAATGGCCCTACCTTCTATACGGTGCATCCTACACCTATCAAAGTTTTCAACATTCAAATGCTTGTAACTTCTTACTGGAGAGGCATAAAATCTTGAAATTTTGTGACAATAAAGTCCTCGAGCCTCTTGTAAAGTTAAGCAATCGCTCATAGCTATGCTACCCTTGAGTCCCAAATCAACCACTGCTAAAACTTCAAATGGCCCTAGCGGTGCGTCATATACCTATCAAAGTTTGCAACAATCAAGTGCTCTTAACTTTTTACTGGAGCGTCATAAAATCTGGAAATTTTGTGACACTAAAGTACTCAACCCTCTTATCAATTTAAGCTATCGCTCATAGCTATGCTACCCTTGAGTCCCAAATCAAACACTGATAAAACTTCAAATGGCCCTAACTTCTATACGGTGCGTCCTATACCTATCAAAGTTTTCAACATTCAAATGCTTGTAACTTCTCACTGGAGAGTCTTAAAATCTTGAAATTTTGTGACAATAAAGTGCTTGAGCCTTTTGTAAAGCTAAGCAATCGCTCATAGCTATGCTACCCTTGAGTCCCAAATCAACCACTGGTAAAACTTCAAATGGCCCTAACGGTGCGTTATATACCTATCAAAGTTTGCAACAATCAAGTGCTTGTAACTTTTTACTGGAGCGTCATAAAATCTGGAAATTTTGTGACAATAAGGTACTGGATCCTCTTATCAATTTAAGCTATCGCTCATAGCTATGCTACCCTTGAGTCCCAAATCAAACACTGATAAAACTTCAAATGGCCCTAACTTCTATACGGTGCGTCCTACACCTATCAAAGTTTGCAACAATCAAATGCTTGTAACTTCTTACTTGAGAGTCATAAAATCTTGAAACTTTGTGACAATAAAGTACTCGAGCCTCTTGTAAAGTTAAGCAATCGCTCATAGCTATGCCACCCTTGAGTCCCAATTCAAACACGCATAAAACTTCAAATGACCCTAACGGTGCGTCATATACCTATCAAAGTTCTAACAATCAAGTGCTTGTAACTTTTTACTGGAGCGTCATAAAATCTGGAAATTTTGTGACAATAAAGTACTCGACCCTCTTATCAATTTAAGCTGTCGCTCATAGCTATGCTACCCTTGAGTCCCAAAATAAACACGTATAAAACTTCAAATGACCCTAACTTCTATACGGTGCGTCCTACACCTATCAAAGTTTTCAACAATCAAATGCTTGTAACTTCTTACTGGAGAGTCATAAAATCTTGAAACTTTGTGACAATAAAGTACTCGAGCCTCTTGTAAAGTTAAGCAATCGCTCATAGCTATGCCACCCTTGAGTCCCAAATCAAACACGTATAAAACTTCAAATGGCCCTAACTTCTATACGGTGCGTCCCACACCTATCAAAGTTTGCAACAATCAATTGCTTGCAACTTTTTACTGGAGCGTCATAAAACCTTGAAATTTTGTGACAATAAAGTACTCGAGCCTCTTATCAATAGAAGCTATCGCTCATAGCTATGCTACCCTTGAGTCCCAAATCAAACACTTTTAAAACTTAAAATGGCCTTAACTTCTATACGGTGCGTCCTATACCTATCAAAGTTTTCAACATTCAAATGCTTGTAACTTCTCACTGGAGAGTCTTAAAATCTTGAAATTTTGTGACAATAAAGTGCTTGAGCCTTTTGTAAAGTTAAGCAATCGCTCATAGCTATGCTACCCTTGAGTCCCAAATCAACCACTGCTAAAACTTCAAATGGCCCTAACGGTGCGTCATAGACCTATCAAAGTTTGCAACAATCAAGTGCTTGTAACTTTTTACTGGAGCGTCATAAAATCTGGAAATTTTGTGACAATAAAGTATTGGAGCCTCTTATCAATTTAAGTTATCGCTCATAGCTATGCTACCCTTGAGTCCCAAATCAAACACTGATAAAACTTCAAATGTCCCTACCTTATATACGGTGCGTCCTACACCTATCAAAGTTTGCAACAATCAAATGCTTGTAACTTTTTACTGGAGCGTCATAAAACCTTGAAATTTGGTGACAATAAAGTACTCGAGCCTCTTATCAATTCATGCCATCGCTCATAGCTATGCTACCCTTGAATCCCAAATCAAACACTAATAAAACTTCAAATGACCCTAACTTCTATACGGTGCGTCCTACACCTATCAAAGTTTGCAACAATCAACTGCTTGTAACTTCTTACTGGAGAGTCATAAAATCTTGAAACTTTGTGACAATAAAGTACTCGAGCCTCTTGTAAAGTTAAGCAATCGCTCATAGCTATGCCACCCTTGAGTCCCAAATCAACCACTGCTAAAACTTCAAATAGCCCTAACGGTGCGTCATATACCTATCAAAGTTTGCAACAATCAAGTGCATGTAACTTTTTACTGAAGCGTCATATAATCTGGAAATTTTGTGATAATAAAGTACTCGAGCCTCTTATCAATTTAAGATTTTGCTCATAGCTATGCTACCCTTCAGTCCCAAAACAAACACGTATAAAACTTCAAATGGCCCTAACTTATATAGGGTGCGTCCCACACCTATCAAAGTTTGCAACAATCAATTGCTTGCAACTTTTTACTGGAGCATCATAAAACCTTGAAATTTTGTGACAATAAAGTACTCGAGCCTCTTATCAATTTAAACTATCGCTCATAGCTATGCTACCCTTGAGTCCCAAATCAAACACTGATAAAACTTCAAATGGCCCTAACTTCTATACGGTGCGTCCTATACCTATCAAAGTTTTCAACATTCAAATGCTTGTAACTTCTCACTGGAGAGTCTTAAAATCTTGAAATTTTGTGACTATAAAGTGCTTGAGCCTCTTGTAAAGTTAAGCAATCGCTCATAGCTATGCCACCCTTGAGTCCCAAATCAAACATGTATAAAACTTCAAATGGCCCTAACTTCTATACGGTGCCTCCCACACCTATCAAAGTTTGCAACAATCAATTGCTTGCAACTTTTTACTGGAGCGTCATAAAACCTTAAAATTTTGTGACAATAAAGTACTCGAGCCTCTTATCAATAGAAGCTATCGCTCATAGCTATGCTACCCTTGAGTCCCAAATCAAACACTGATAAAACTTCAAATGGCCCTAACTTCTATACGGTGCGTCCTACGCCTATCAAAGTTTTCAACATACAAACGCTTGTAACTTCTCACTGGAGAGTCTTAAAATCTTGAAATTTTGTGACAATAAATTGCTTGAGCCTCTTGTAAAGTTAAGCAATCGCTCAGAGCTATGCTACCCTTGAGTCCCAAATCAACCACTGCTAAAACTTCAAATGGCCCTAAAGGTGCGTCATATACCTATCAAAGTTTGCAACAATCAAGTGCTTGTAACTTTTTACTGGAGCGTCATAAAATCTGGCAATTTTGTGACAATAAAGTACTGGAGCCTCTTATCAATTTAAGTTATCGCTCATAGATATGCTACCCTTGAGTCCCAAATCAAACACTGATAAAACTTCAAATGGCCCTACCTTCTATACGGTGCATCCTACACCTATCAAAGTTTTCAACATTCAAATGCTTGTAACTTCTTACTGGAGAGGCATAACATCTTAAAATTTTGTGACAATAAAGTCCTCGAGCCTCTTGTAAAGTTAAGCAATCGCTCATAGCTATGCTACCCTTGAGTCCCAAATCAACCACTGCTAAAACTTCAAATGGCCCTAGCGGTGCGTCATATACCTATCAAAGTTTGCAACAATCAAGTGCTCTTAACTTTTTACTGGAGCGTCATAAAATCTGGAAATTTTGTGACACTAAAGTACTCGACCCTCTTATCAATTTAAGCTATCGCTCATAGCTATGCTACCCTTGAGTCCCAAATCAAACACTGATAAAACTTCAAATGGCCCTAACTTCTATACGGTGCGTCCTACACCTATCAAAGTTTGCAACAATCAAATGCTTGTAACTTCTTACTGGAGAGTCATAAAATCTTGAAACTTTGTGACAATAAAGTACTCGAGCCTCTTGTAAAGTTTAGCAATCGCTCATAGCTATGCCACCCTTGAGTCCCAATTCAAACACGCATAAAACTTCAAATGACCCTAACGGTGCGTCATATACCTATCAAAGTTCTAACAATCAAGTGCTTGTAACTTTTTACTGGAGCGTCATAAAATCTGGAAATTTTGTGACAATAAAGTACTCGACCCTCTTATCAATTTAAGCTGTCGCTCATAGCTATGCTACCCTTGAGTCCCAAAATAAACACGTATAAAACTTCAAATGACCCTAACTTCTATACGGTGCGTCCTACACCTATCAAAGTTTTCAACAATCAAATGCTTGTAACTTCTTACTGGAGAGTCATAAAATCTTGAAACTTTGTGACAATAAAGTACTCGAGCCTCTTGTAAAGTTAAGCAATCGCTCATAGCTATGCCACCCTTGAGTCCCAAATCAAACACGTATAAAACTTCAAATGGCCCTAACTTCTATACGGTGCGTCCCACACCTATCAAAGTTTGCAACAATCAATTGCTTGCAACTTTTTACTGGAGCGTCATAAAACCTTGAAATTTTGTGACAATAAAGTACTCGAGCCTCTTATCAATAGAAGCTATCGCTCATAGCTATGCTACCCTTGAGTCCCAAATCAAACACTTTTAAAACTTAAAATGGCCTTAACTTCTATACGGTGCGTCCTATACCTATCAAAGTTTTCAACATTCAAATGCTTGTAACTTCTCACTGGAGAGTCTTAAAATCTTGAAATTTTGTGACAATAAAGTGCTTGAGCCTTTTGTAAAGTTAAGCAATCGCTCATAGCTATGCTACCCTTGAGTCCCAAATCAACCACTGCTAAAACTTCAAGTGGCCCTAACGGTGCGTCATAGACCTATCAAAGTTTGCAACAATCAAGTGCTTGTAACTTTTTACTGGAGCGTCATAAAATCTGGAAATTTTGTGACAATAAAGTATTGGAGCCTCTTATCAATTTAAGTTATCGCTCATAGCTATGCTACCCTTGAGTCCCAAATCAAACACTGATAAAACTTCAAATGTCCCTACCTTATATACGGTGCGTTCTACACCTATCAAAGTTTGCAACAATCAAATGCTTGTAACTTTTTACTGGAGCGTCATAAAACCTTGAAATTTGGTGACAATAAAGTACTCGAGCCTCTTATCAATTCATGCCATCGCTCATAGCTATGCTACCCTTGAATCCCAAATCAAACACTAATAAAACTTCAAATGACCCTAACTTCTATACGGTGCGTCCTACACCTATCAAAGTTTGCAACAATCAACTGCTTGTAACTTCTTACTGGAGAGTCATAAAATCTTGAAACTTTGTGACAATAAAGTACTCGAGCCTCTTGTAAAGTTAAGCAATCGCTCATAGCTATGCCACCCTTGAGTCCCAAATCAACCACTGCTAAAACTTCAAATAGCCCTAACGGTGCGTCATATACCTATCAAAGTTTGCAACAATCAAGTGCATGTAACTTTTTACTGAAGCGTCATAAAATCTGGAAATTTTGTGATAATAAAGTACTCGAGCCTCTTATCAATTTAAGATTTTGCTCATAGCTATGCTACCCTTCAGTCCCAAAACAAACACGTATAAAACTTCAAATGGCCCTAACTTATATAGGGTGCGTCCCACACCTATCAAAGTTTGCAACAATCAATTGCTTGCAACTTTTTACTGGAGCATCATAAAACCTTGAAATTTTGTGACAATAAAGTACTCGAGCCTCTTATCAATTTAAACTATCGCTCATAGCTATGCTACCCTTGAGTCCCAAATCAAACACTGATAAAACTTCAAATGGCCCTAACTTCTATACGGTGCGTCCTATACCTATCAAAGTTTTCAACATTCAAATGCTTGTAACTTCTCACTGGAGAGTCTTAAAATCTTGAAATTTTGTGACTATAAAGTGCTTGAGCCTCTTGTAAAGTTAAGCAATCGCTCATAGCTATGCCACCCTTGAGTCCCAAATCAAACATGTATAAAACTTCAAATGGCCCTAACTTCTATACGGTGCCTCCCACACCTATCAAAGTTTGCAACAATCAATTGCTTGCAACTTTTTACTGGAGCGTCATAAAACCTTAAAATTTTGTGACAATAAAGTACTCGAGCCTCTTATCAATAGAAGCTATCGCTCATAGCTATGCTACCCTTGAGTCCCAAATCAAACACTGATAAAACTTCAAATGGCCCTAACTTCTATACGGTGCGTCCTACGCCTATAAAAGTTTTCAACATACAAACGCTTGTAACTTCTCACTGGAGAGTCTTAAAATCTTGAAATTTTGTGACAATAAATTGCTTGAGCCTCTTGTAAAGTTAAGCAATCGCTCAGAGCTATGCTACCCTTGAGTCCCAAATCAACCACTGCTAAAACTTCAAATGGCCCTAAAGGTGCGTCATATACCTATCAAAGTTTGCAACAATCAAGTGCTTGTAACTTTTTACTGGAGCGTCATAAAATCTGGCAATTTTGTGACAATAAAGTACTGGAGCCTCTTATCAATTTAAGTTATCGCTCATAGATATGCTACCCTTGAGTCCCAAATCAAACACTGATAAAACTTCAAATGGCCCTACCTTCTATACGGTGCATCCTACACCTATCAAAGTTTTCAACATTCAAATGCTTGTAACTTCTTACTGGAGAGGCATAACATCTTAAAATTTTGTGACAATAAAGTCCTCGAGCCTCTTGTAAAGTTAAGCAATCGCTCATAGCTATGCTACCCTTGAGTCCCAAATCAACCACTGCTAAAACTTCAAATGGCCCTAGCGGTGCGTCATATACCTATCAAAGTTTGCAACAATCAAGTGCTCTTAACTTTTTACTGGAGCGTCATAAAATCTGGAAATTTTGTGACACTAAAGTACTCGACCCTCTTATCAATTTAAGCTATCGCTCATAGCTATGCTACCCTTGAGTCCCAAATCAAACACGTATAAAACTTCAAATTGCCCTAACTTATATAGGGTGCGTCCCACACCTATCAAAGTTTGCAACAATCAATTGCTTGCAACTTTTTACTGGAGCGTCATAAAACCTTGAAATTTTGTGACAATAAAGTACTCGAGCCTCTTATCAATTTAAACTATCGCTCACAGCTATGCTACCCTTGAGTCCCAAATCAAACACTGATAAAACTTCAAATGGCCCTAACTTCTATACGGTGCGTCCTATACCTATCAAAGTTTTCAACATTCAAATGCTTGTAACTTCTCACTGGAGAGTCTTAAATCTTGAAATTTTGTGACAATAAAGTGCTTGAGCCTCTTGTAAAGTTAAGCAATCGCTCATAGCTATGCTACCCTTGAGTCCCAAATCAACCACTGATAAAACTTCAAATGGCCCTAACGGTGCGTTATATACCTATCAAAGTTTGCAACAATCAAGTGCTTGTAACTTTTTACTGGAGCGTCATAAAATCTGGAAATTTTGTGACAATAAGGTACTGGATCCTCTTATCAATTTAAGCTATCGTTCATAGCTATGCTACCCTTGAGTCCCAAATCAAACACTGATAAAATTTCAAATGGCCCTAACTTCTATACGGTGCGTCCTATACCTATCAAAGTTTGCAACAATCAAATGCTTGTAACTTCTTACTGGAGAGTCATAAAATCTTGAAACTTTGTGACAATAAAGTACTCGAGCCTCTTGTAAAGTTAAGCAATCGCTCATAGCTATGCCACCCTTGAGTCCCAAATCAAACACGTATAAAACATCAAATGGCCCTAACTTCTATACGGTGCGTCCCACACCTATCAAAGTTTGCAACAATCAATTGCTTGCAACTTTTTACTGGAGCGTCATAAAACCTTGAAATTTTGTGACAATAAAGTACTCGAGCCTCTTATCAATAGAAGCTATCGCTCATAGCTATGCTACCCTTGAGTCCCAAATCAAACACTTTTAAAACTTAAAATGGCCCTAACTTCTATACGGTGCGTCCTATGCCTATCAAAGTTTTCAACATACAAACGCTTGTAACTTCTCACTGGAGAGTCTTAAAATCTTGAAATTTTGTGACAATAAAGTGCTTGAGCCTCTTGTAAAGTTAAGCAATCGCTCAGAGCTATGCTACCCTTGTGTCCCAAATCAACCACTGCTAAAACTTCAAATGGCCCTAAAGGTGCGTCATATACCTATCAAAGTTTGCAACAATCAAGTGCTTGTAACTTTTTACTGGAGCGTCTTAAAATCTGGCAATTTTGTGACAATAAAGTACTGGAGCCTCTTATCAATTTAAGTTATCGCTCATAGATATGCTACAATTGAGTCCCAAATCAAACACGTATAAAACTTCAAATGGCCCTAACTTATATAGGGTGCGTCCCACACCTATCAAAGTTTGCAAAAATCAATTGCTTGCAACTTTTTACTGGAGCGTCATAAAACCTTGAAATTTTGTGACAATAAAGTACTCGAGCCTCTTATCAATTTAAACTATCGCTCACAGCTATGCTACCCTTGAGTCCCAAATCAAACACTGATAAAACTTCAAATGGCCCTAACTTCTATACGGTGCGTCCTATACCTATCAAAGTTTTCAACATTCAAATGCTTGTAACTTCTCACTGGAGAGTCTTAAAATCTTGAAATCTTGTGACAATAAAGTGCTTGAGCCTCTTGTAAAGCTAAGCAATCGCTCATAGCTATGCTACCCTTGAGTCCCAAATCAACCACTGGTAAAACTTCAAATGGCCCTAACGGTGCGTTATATACCTATCAAAGTTTGCAACAATCAAGTGCTTGTAACTTTTTACTGGAGCGTCATAAAATCTGGAAATTTTGTGACAATAAGGTACTGGATCCTCTTATCAATTTAAGCTATCGCTCATAGCTATGCTACCCTTGAGTCCCAAATCAAACACTGATAAAACTTCAAATGGCCCTAACTTCTATACGGTGCGTCCTACACCTATCAAAGTTTGCAAGAATCAAATGCTTGTAACTTCTTACTGGAGAGTCATAAAATCTTGAAACTTTGTGACAATAAAGTACTCGAGCCTCTTGTAAAGTTAAGCAATCGCTCATAGCTATGCCACCCTTGAGTCCCAAATCAAACACGCATAAAACTTCAAATGACCCTAACGGTGCGTCATATACCTATCAAAGTTCTAACAATCAAGTGCTTGTAACTTTTTACTGGAGCGTCATAAAATCTGGAAATTTTGTGACAATAAAGTACTCGACCCTCTTATCAATTTAAGCTGTCGCTCATAGCTATGCTACCCTTGAGTCCCAAAATAAACACGTATAAAACTTCAAATGGCCCTAACTTCTATACGGTGCGTCCTACACCTATCAAAGTTTTGAACAATCAAATGCTTGTAACTTCTTACTGGAGAGTCATAAAATCTTGAAACTTTGTGACAATAAAGTACTCGAGCCTCTTGTAAAGTTAAGCAATCGCTCATAGCTATGCCACCCTTGAGTCCCAAATCAAACACGTATAAAACTTCAAATGGCCCTAACTTCTATACGGTGCGTCCCACACCTATCAAAGTTTGCAACAATCAATTGCTTGCAACTTTGTACTGGAGCTTCATAAAACCTTGAAATTTTGTGACAATAAAGTACTCGAGCCTCTTATCAATAGAAGCTATCGCTCATAGCTATGCTACCCTTGAGTCCCAAATCAAACACTTTTAAAACTTAAAATGGCCTTAAATTCTATACTGTGCGTCCTATACCTATCAAAGTTTTCAACATTCAAATGCTTGTAACTTCTCACTGGAGAGTCTTAAAATCTTGAAATTTTGTGACAATAAAGTGCTTGAGCCCCTTGTAAAGTTAAGCAATCGCTCATAGCTATGCTACCCTTGAGTCCCAAATCAACCACTGCTAAAACTTCAAATGGCCCTAACGGTGCGTCATAGACCTATCAAAGTTTGCAACAATCAAGTGCTTGTAACTTTTTACTGGAGCGTCATAAAATCTGGAAATTTTGTGACAATAAAGTATTGGAGCCTCTTATCAATTTAAGTTATCGCTCGTAGCTATGCTACCCTTGAGTCCCAAATCAAACACTGATAAAACTTCAAATGTCCCTACCTTATATGCGGTGCGTCCTACACCTATCAAAGTTTGCAACAATCAAATGCTTGTAACTTTTTACTGGAGCGTCATAAAACCTTGAAATTTGGTGACAATAAAGTACTCGAGCCTCTTATCAATTCATGCCATCGCTCATAGCTATGCTACCCTTGAGTCCCAAATCAAACACTAATAAAACTTCAAATGACCCTAACTTTTATACGGTGCGTCCTACACCTATCAAAGTTTGCAACTATCAACTGCTTGTAACTTCTTACTGGAGAGTCATAAAATCTTGAAACTTTGTGACAATAAAGTACTCGAGCCTCTTGTAAATTTAAGCTATCGCGCATAGCTATGCTACCCTTGAGTCCCAAATCAACCAATGCTAAAACTTCAAATGGCCCTAACGGTGCGTCATATACCTATCAAAGTTTGCAACAATCAAGTGCATGTAACTTTTTACTGAAGCGTCATAAAATCTGGAAATTTTGTGATAATAAAGTACTCGAGCCTCTTATCAATTTAAGATTTTGCTCATAGCTATGCTACCCTTCAGTCCCAAAACAAACACGTATAAAACTTCAAATGGCCCTAACTTATATAGGGTGCGTCCCACACCTATCAAAGTTTGCAACAATCAATTGCTTGCAACTTTTTACTGGAGCATCATAAAACCTTGAAATTTTGTGACAATAAAGTACTCGAGCCTCTTATCAATTTAAACTATCGCTCATAGCTATGCTACCCTTGAGTCCCAAATCAAACACTGATAAAACTTCAAATGGCCCTAACTTCTATACGGTGCGTCCTATACCTATCAAAGTTTTCAACATTCAAATGCTTGTAACTTCTCACTGGAGAGTCTTAAAATCTTGAAATTTTGTGACTATAAAGTGCTTGAGCCTCTTGTAAAGTTAAGCAATCGCTCATAGCTATGCTACCCTTGAGTCCCAAATCAACCACTGCTAAAACTTCAAATGGCCCTAGCGGTGCGTCATATACCTATCAAAGTTTGCAACAATCAAGTGCTTGTAACGTTTTACTGGAGCGTCATAAAATCTGGAAATTTTGTGACAATAAAGTACTGGAGCCTCTTATCAATTTAAGTTATCGCTCATAGCTATGCTACCCTTGAGTCCCAAATCAAACACTGATAAAACTTCAAATGGCCCTACCTTCTATACGGTGCGTCCTTCACCTATCAAAGTTTGCAACAATCAAATGCTTGTAACTTTTTACTGGAGCGTCATAAAACCTTGAAATTTTGTGACAATAAAGTACTCGAGCCTCTTATCAATTCATGCCATCGCTCATAGCTATGCTACCCTTGAGTCCCAAAATAAACACGTATAAAACTTCAAATGGCCCTAACTTCTATACGGTGCGTCCTACACCTATCAAAGTTTTCAACAATCAAATGCTTGTAACTTCTTACTGGAGAGTCATAAAATCTTGAAACTTTGTGACAATAAAGTACTCGAGCCTCTTGTAAAGTTAAGCAATCGCTCATAGCTATGCCACCCTTGAGTCCCAAATCAAACACGTATAAAACTTCAAATGGCCCTAACTTCTATACGGTGCGTCCCACACCTATCAAAGTTTGCAACAATCAATTGCTTGCAATTTTTTACTGGAGCGTCATAAAACCTTGAAATTTTGTGACAATAAAGTAGTCGAGCCTCTTATCAATAGAAGCTATCGCTCATAGCTATGCTATCCTTGAGTCCCAAATCAAACACTTTTAAAACTTAAAATGGCCCTAACTTCTATACGGTGCGTCCTATACCTATCAAAGTTTTCAAAATTCAAATGCTTGTAACTTCTCACTGGAGAGTCTTAAAATCTTGAAATTTTGTGACAATAAAGTGCTTGAGCCTCTTGTAAAGTTAAGCAATCGCTCATAGCTATGCTATCCTTGAGTCCCAAATCAACCACTGCTAAAACTTCAAATGGCCCTAACGGTGCGTCATAGACCTATCAAAGTTTGCAACAATCAAGTGCTTGTAACTTTTTACTGGAGCGTCATAAAATCTGGAAATTTTGTGAAAATAAAGTATTGGAGCCTCTTATCAATTTAAGTTATCGCTCATAGCTATGCTACCCTTGAGTCCCAAATCAAACACTGATAAAACTTCAAATGGCCCTACCTTATATACGGTGCGTCCTACACCTATCAAAGTTTGCAACAATCAAATGCTTGTAACTTTTTCCTGGAGCGTCATAAAACCTTGAAATTTGGTGACAATAAAGTACTCGAGCCTCTTATCAATTCATGCCATCGCTCATAGCTATGCTACCCTTGAGTCCCAAATCAAACACTGATAAAACTTCAAATGGCCCTACCTTATATACGGTGCGTCCTACACCTATCAAAGTTTTCAACATTCAAATGCTTGTAACTTCTTACTGGAGAGGCATAAAATCTTAAAATTTTGTGACAATAAAGTACTCGAGCCTCTTGTAAATTTAAGCTATCGCGCATAGCTATGCTACCCTTGAGTCCCAAATCAACCAATGCTAAAACTTCAAATGGCCCTAACGGTGCGTCATATACCTATCAAAGTTTGCAACAATCAAGTGCATGTAGCTTTTTACTGAAGCGTCATAAAATCTGGAAATTTTGTGATAATAAAGTACTCGAGCCTCTTATCAATTTAAGATTTTGCTCATAGCTATGCTACCCTTCAGTCCCAAAACAAACACGTATAAAACTTCAAATGGCCCTAACTTATATAGGGTGCGTCCCACACCTATCAAAGTTTGCAACAATCAATTGCTTGCAACTTTTTACTGGAGCATCATAAAACCTTGAAATTTTGTGACAATAAAGTACTCGAGCCTCTTATCAATTTAAACTATCGCTCATAGCTATGCTACCCTTGAGTCCCAAATCAAACACTGATAAAACTTCAAATGGCCCTAACTTCTATACGGTGCGTCCTATACCTATCAAAGTTTTCAACATTCAAATGCTTGTAACTTCTCACTGGAGAGTCTTAAAATCTTGAAATTTTGTGACTATAAAGTGCTTGAGCCTCTTGTAAAGTTAAGCAATCGCTCATAGCTATGCTACCCTTGAGTCCCAAATCAACCACTGCTAAAACTTCAAATGGCCCTAGCGGTGCGTCATATACCTATCAAAGTTTGCAACAATCAAGTGCTTGTAACGTTTTACTGGAGCGTCATAAAATCTGGAAATTTTGTGACAATAAAGTACTGGAGCCTCTTATCAATTTAAGTTATCGCTCATAGCTATGCTACCCTTGAGTCCCAAATCAAACACTGATAAAACTTCAAATGGCCCTACCTTCTATACGGTGCGTCCTTCACCTATCAAAGTTTGCAACAATCAAATGCTTGTAACTTTTTACTGGAGCGTCATAAAACCTTGAAATTTTGTGACAATAAAGTACTCGAGCCTCTTATCAATTCATGCCATCGCTCATAGCTATGCTACCCTTGAGTCCCAAAATAAACACGTATAAAACTTCAAATGGCCCTAACTTCTATACGATGCGTCCTACACCTATCAAAGTTTTCAACAATCAAATGCTTGTAACTTCTTACTGGAGGGTCATAAAATCTTGAAACTTTGTGACAATAAAGTACTCGAGCCTCTTGTAAAGTTAAGCAATCGCTCATAGCTATGCCACCCTTGAGTCCCAAATCAAACACGTATAAAACTTCAAATGGCCCTAACTTCTATACGGTGCGTCCCACACCTATCAAAGTTTGCAACAATCAATTGCTTGCAATTTTTTACTGGAGCGTCATAAAACCTTGAAATTTTGTGACAATAAAGTAGTCGAGCCTCTTATCAATAGAAGCTATCGCTCATAGCTATGCTATCCTTGAGTCCCAAATCAAACACTTTTAAAACTTAAAATGGCCCTAACTTCTATACGGTGCGTCCTATACCTATCAAAGTTTTCAACATTCAAATGCTTGTAACTTCTCACTGGAGAGTCTTAAAATCTTGAAATTTTGTGACAATAAAGTGCTTGAGCCTCTTGTAAAGTTAAGCAATCGCTCATAGCTATGCTATCCTTGAGTCCCAAATCAACCACTGCTAAAACTTCAAATGGCCCTAACGGTGCGTCATAGACCTATCAAAGTTTGCAACAATCAAGTGCTTGTAACTTTTTACTGGAGCGTCATAAAATCTGGAAATTTTGTGAAAATAAAGTATTGGAGCCTCTTATCAATTTAAGTTATCGCTCATAGCTATGCTACCCTTGAGTCCCAAATCAAACACTGATAAAACTTCAAATGGCCCTACCTTATATACGGTGCGTCCTACACCTATCAAAGTTTGCAACAATCAAATGCTTGTAACTTTTTCCTGGAGCGTCATAAAACCTTGAAATTTGGTGACAATAAAGTACTCGAGCCTCTTATCAATTCATGCCATCGCTCATAGCTATGCTACCCTTGAGTCCCAAATCAAACACTGATAAAACTTCAAATGGCCCTACCTTATATACGGTGCGTCCTACACCTATCAAAGTTTTCAACATGCAAATGCTTGTAACTTCTTACTGGGGAGGCATAAAATCTTAAAATTTTGTGACAATAAAGTCCTCGAGCCTCTTGTAAAGTTAATCAATCGCTCATAGCTATGCTACCCTTGAGTCCCAAATCAACCACTGCTAAAACTTCAAATGGCCCTAACGGTGTGTCATATACCTATCAAAGTTTGCAACAATCAAGTGCTTGTAACTTTTTACTGGAGCGTCATAAAATCTGGAAATTTTGTGACAATAAAATACTCGACCCTCTTATCAATTTAAGCTATCGCTCATAGCTATGCTACCCTTGAGCCCCAAATCAAACACGTATAAAACTTCAAATGGCCCTAACTTCTATATGGTGCGTGCCACACCTATCAAAGTTTGCAACAATCAATTGCTTGCAATTTTTTACTGGAACGTCATAAAACCTTGAAATTTTGTGACAATAAAGTACTCGAGCCTCTTATCAATTTAAGCTATCGCTCATAGCTATGCTACCCTTGAGTCCCAAATCAAACACGTATAAAACTTCAAATGGCCCTAACTTATATAGGGTGCGTCCCACACCTATCAAAGTTTGCAACAATCAAGTGCTCTTAACTTTTTACTGGAGCGTCATAAAATCTGGAAATTTTGTGACACTAAAGTACTCGACCCTCTTATCAATTTAAGCTATCGCTCATAGCTATGCTACCCTTGAGTCCCAAATCAAACACGTATAAAACTTCAAATGGCCCTAACTTATATAGGGTGCGTCCCACACCTATCAAAGTTTGCAACAATCAATTGCTTGCAACTTTTTACTGGAGCGTCATAAAACCTTGAAATTTTGTGACAATAAAGTACTCGAGCCTCTTATCAATAGAAGCTATCGCTCATAGCTATGCTACCCTTGAGTCCCAAATCAAACACTTTTAAAACTTAAAATGGCCCTAACTTCTATACGGTGCGTCCTATGCCTATCAAAGTTTTCAACATACAAACGATTGTAACTTCTCACTGGAGAGTCTTAAAATCTTGAAATTTTGTGACAATAAATGCTTGAGCCTCTTGTAAAGCTAAGCAATCGCTCATAGCTATGCTACCCTTGAGTCCCAAATCAACCACTGATAAAACTTCAAATGGCCCTAACGGTGCGTTATATACCTATCAAAGTTTGCAACAATCAAGTGCTTGTAACTGTTTACTGGAGCGTCATAAAATCTGGAAATTTTGTGACAATAAGGTACTGGATCCTCTTATCAATTTAAGCTATCGCTCATAGCTATGCTACCCTTGAGTCCCAAATCAAACACTGATAAAACTTCAAATGGCCCTAACTTCTATACGGTGCGTCCTACACCTATCAAAGTTTGCAACAATCAAATGCTTGTAACTTCTTACTGGAGAGTCATAAAATCTTGAAACTTTGTGACAATAAAGTACTCGAGCCTCTTATCAATTTAAGTTATCTCTCATAGCTATGGTACCCTTGAGTCCCAAATCAAACACGTATAAAACTTCAAATGGCCCTAACTTCTATACGGTGCATCCTACACCTATCAAAGTTTTCAACCTTCAAATGCTTGCATCTTTTTACTGGAGTGTCATAACACCTTGAAGTTTTGTGACAATAAAGTACTCAAGCCTCTTATCAATAGAAGCTATCGCTCATAGCTATGCTACCCTTGAGTCCCAAATCAAACACTTTTAAAACTTAAAATGGCCCTAACTTCTATACGGTGCGTCCTATGCCTATCAAAGTTTTCAACATACAAACGCTTGTAACTTCTCACTGGAGAGTCTTAAAATCTTGAAATTTTGTGACAATAAATGCTTGAGCCTCTTGTAAAGTTAAGCAATCGCTCAGAGCTATGCTACCCTTGAGTCCCAAATCAACCACTGCTAAAACTTCAAATGGCCCTAAAGGTGCGTCATATACCTATCAAAGTTTGCAACAATCAAGTGCTTGTAACTTTTTACTGGAGCGTCATGAAATCTGGCAATTTTGTGACAATAAAGTACTGGAGCCTCTTATCAATTTAAGTTATCGCTCATAGATATGCTACCCTTGAGTCCCAAATCAAACACTGATAAAACTTCAAATGGCCCTACCTTCTATACGGTGCATCCTACACCTATCAAAGTTTTCAACATTCAAATGCTTGTAACTTCTTACTGGAGAGGCATAAAATCTTAAAATTTTGTGACAATAAAGTCCTCGAGCCTCTTGTAAAGTTAAGCAATCGCTCATAGCTATGCTACCCTTGAGTCCCAAATCAACCACTGCTAAATCTTCAACTGGCCCTAGCGGTGTGTCATATACCTATCAAAGTTTGCAACAATCAAGTGCTCTTAACTTTTTACTGGAGCGTCATAAAATCTGGAAATTTTGTGACACTAAAGTACTCGACCCTCTGATCAATTTAAGCTATCGCTCATAGCTATGCTACCCTTGAGTCCCAAATCAAACACGTATAAAACTTCAAATGGCCCTAACTTATATAGGGTGCGTCCCACACCTATCAAAGTTTGCAACAATCAATTGCTTGCAACTTTTTACTGGAGCGTCATAAAACCTTGAAATTTGTGACAATAAAGTACTCGAGCCTCTTATCAATTTAAACTATCGCTTACAGCTATGCTACCCTTGAGTCCCAAATCAAACACTGATAAAACTTCAAATGGCCCTAACTTCTATAAGGTGCGTCCTATACCTATCAAAGTTTTCAACATTCAATTGCTTGTAACTTCTCACTGGAGAGTCTTAAAATCTTGAAATTTTGTGACAATAAAGTGCTTGAGCCTCTTGTAAAGCTAAGCAATCGCTCATAGCTATGCTACCCTTGAGTCCCAAATCAACCACTGATAAAACTTCAAATGGCCCTAACGGTGCGTTATATACCTATCAAAGTTTGCAACAATCAAGTGCTTGTAACTTTTTACTGGAGCGTCATAAAATCTGGAAATTTTGTGACAATAAGGTACTGGATCCTCTTATCAATTTAAGCTATCGCTCATAGCTATGCTACCCTTGAGTCCCAAATCAAACACTGATAAAACTTCAAATGGCCCTAACTTCTATACGGTGCGTCCTACACCTATCAAAGTTTGCAACAATCAAATGCTTGTAACTTCTTACTGGAGAGTCATAAAATCTTGAAACTTTGTGACAATAAAGTACTCGAGCCTCTTGTAAAGTTAAGCAATCGCTCATAGCTATGCCACCCTTGAGTCCCAAATCAAACACGCATAAAACTTCAAATGACCCTAACGGTGCATCATATACCTATCAAAGTTCTAACAATCAAGTGCTTGTAACTTTTTACTGGAGCGTCATAAAATCTGGAAATTTTGTGACAATAAAGTACTCGACCCTCTTATCAATTTAAGCTGTCGCTCATAGCTTTGCTACCCTTGAGTCCCAAAATAAACACGTATAAAACTTCAAATGGCCCTAACTTCTATACGGTGCGTCCTACACTTATCAAAGTTTTCAACAATCAAATGCTTGTAACTTCTTACTGGAGAGTCTCAAAATCTTGAAACTTTGTGACAATAAAGTACTCGAGCCTCTTGTAAAGTTAAGCAATCGCTCATAGCTATGCCACCCTTGAGTCCCAAATCAAACACGTATAAAACTTCAAATGGCCCTAACTTCTATACGGTGCGTCCCACACCTATCAAAGTTTGCAACAATCAATTGCTTGCAACTTTTTACTGGAGCGTCATAAAACCTTGAAATTTTGTGACAATAAAGTACTCGAGCCTCTTATCAATAGAAGCTATCGCTCATAGCTATGCTACCCTTGAGTCCCAAATCAAACACTGATAAAACTTCAAATGGCCCTACCTTCTATACGGTGCATCCTACACCTATCAAAGTTTTCAACATTCAAATGCTTGTAACTTCTTACTGGAGAGGCATAAAATCTTAAAATTTTGTGACAATAAAGTGCTTGAGCCTCTTGTAAAGCTAAGCAATCGCTCATAGCTATGCTACCCTTGAGTCCCAAATCAACCACTGCTAAAACTTCAAATGGCCCTAGCGGTGTGTCATATACCTATCAAAGTTTGCAACAATCAAGTGCTCTTAACTTTTTACTGGAGCGTCATAAAATCTGGAAATTTTGTGTCACTAAAGTACTCGACCCTCTTATCAATTTAAGCTATCGCTCATAGCTATGCTACCCTTGAGTCCCAAATCAAACACGTATAAAACTTCAAATGGCCCTAACTTATATAGGGTGCGTCCCACACCTATCAAAGTTTGCAACAATCAATTGCTTGCAACTTTTTACTGGAGCGTCATAAAACCTTGAAATTTGTGACAATAAAGTACTCGAGCCTCTTATCAATTTAAACTATCGCTCACAGCTATGCTACCCTTGAGTCCCAAATCAAACACTGATAAAACTTCAAATGGCCCTAACTTCTATACGGTGCGTCCTATACCTATCAAAGTTTTCAACATTCAAATGCTTGTAACTTCTCACTGGAGAGTCTTAAAATCTTGAAATTTTGTGACAATAAAGTGCTTGAGCCTCTTGTAAAGCTAAGCAATCGCTCATAGCTATGCTACCCTTGAGTCCCAAATCAACCACTGATAAAACTTCAAATGGCCCTAACGGTGCGTTATATACCTATCAAAGTTTGCAACAATCAAGTGCTTGTAAGTTTTTACTGGAGCGTCATAAAATCTGGAAATTTTGTGACAATAAGGTACTGGATCCTCTTATCAATTTAAGCTATCGCTCATAGCTATGCTACCCTTGAGTCCCAAATCAAACACTGATAAAACTTCAAATGGCCCTAACTTCTATACGGTGCGTCCTACACCTATCAAAGTTTGCAACAATCAAATGCTTGTAACTTCTTACTGGAGAGTCATAAAATCTTGAAACTTTGTGACAATAAAGTACTCGAGCCTCTTGTAAAGTTAAGCAATCGCTCATAGCTATGCCACCCTTGAGTCCCAAATCAAACACGCATAAAACTTCAAATGACCCTAACGGTGCGTCATATACCTATCAAAGTTCTAACAATCAAGTGCTTGTAACTTTTTACTGGAGCGTCATAAAATCTGGAAATTTTGTGACAATAAAGTACTCGACCCTCTTATCAATTTAAGCTGTCGCTCATAGCTTTGCTACCCTTGAGTCCCAAAATAAACACGTATAAAACTTCAAATGGCCCTAACTTCTATACGGTGCGTCCTACACCTATCAAAGTTTTCAACAATCAAATGCTTGTAACTTCTTACTGGAGAGTCATAAAATCTTGAAACTTTGTGACAATAAAGTACTCGAGCCTCTTGTAAAGTTAAGCAATCGCTCATAGCTATGCCACCCTTGAGTCCCAAATCAAACACGTATAAAACTTCAAATGGCCCTAACTTCTATACGGTGCGTCCCACACCTATCAAAGTTTGCAACAATCAATTGCTTGCAACTTTTTACTGGAGCGTCATAAAACCTTGAAATTTTGTGACAATAAAGTACTCGAGCCTCTTATCAATAGAAGCTATCGCTCATAGCTATGCTACCCTTGACTCCCAAATCAAACACTTTTAAAACTTAAAATGGACCTAATTTCTATACGGTGCGTCCTATACCTATCAAAGATTTCAACATTCAAATGCTTGTAACTTCTCACTGGAGAGTCTTAAAATCTTGAAATTTTGTGACAATAGAGTGCTTGAGCCTCTTGTAAAGTGAAGCAATCGCTCATAGCTATGCTACCTTTGAGTCCCAAATCAACCACTGCTAAAACTTCAAATGGCCCTAACGGTGCGTCATAGACCTATCAAAGTTTGCAACAATCAAGTGCTTGTAACTTTTTACTGGAGCGTCATAAAATCTGGAAATTTTGTGACAATAAAGTATTGGAGCCTCTTATCAATTTAAGTTATCGCTCATAGCTATGCTACCCTTGAGTCCCAAATCAAACACTGATAAAACTTCAAATGTCCCTACCTTATATACGGTGCGTCCTACACCTATCAAAGTTTGCAACAATCAAATGCTTGTAACTTTTTACTGGAGCGTCATAAAACCTTGAAATTTGGTGACAATAAAGTACTCAAGCCTCTTATCAATTCATGCCATCGCTCATAGCTATGCTACCCTTGAGTCCCAAATCAACCACTAATAAAACTTCAAATGACCCTAACTTCTATACGGTGCGTCCTACACCTATCAAAGTTTGCAACAATCAACTGCTTGTAACTTCTTACTGGAGAGTCATAAAATCTTGAAACTTTGTGACAATAAAGTACTCGAGCCTCTTGTAAAGTTAAGCAATCGCTCATAGCTATGCCACCCTTGAGTCCCAAATCAACCACTGCTACAACTTCAAATAGCTCTAACGGTGCATCATATACCTATCAAAGTTGGCAACAATCAAGTGCATGTAACTTTTTACTGAAGCGTCATAAAATCTGTAAATTTTGTGATAATAAAGTACTCGAGCCTCTTATCAATTTAAACTATCGCTCATAGCTATGCTACCCTTGAGTCCCAAATCAAACACTGATAAAACTTCAAATGGCCCTAACTTCTATACGGTGCGTCCTATACCTATCAAAGTTTTCAACATTCAAATGCTTGTAACTTCTCACTGGAGAGTCTTAAAATCTTGAAATTTTGTGACTATAAAGTGCTTGAGCCTCTTGTAAAGTTAAGCAATCGCTCATAGCTATGCTACCCTTGAGTCCCAAATCAACCACTGCTGAAACTTCAAATGGCCCTAGCGGTGCGTCATATACCTATCAAAGTTTGCAACAATCAAGTGCTCCTAACTTTTTACTGGAGCGTCATAAAATCTGGAAATTTTGTGACACTAAAGTACTCGACCCTCTTATCAATTTAAGCTATCGCTCATAGCTATGCTACCCTTGAGTCCCAAATCAACCACTGCTAAAACTTCAAATGGCCCTAACGGTGCGTCATATACCTATCAAAGTTTGCAACAATCAAGTGCTTGTAACTTTTTACTGGAGCGTCATAAAATCTGGAAATTTTGTGACAATAAAGTACTGGAGCCTCTTATCAATTTAAGTTATCGCTCATAGCTATGCTACCCTTGAGTCCCAAATCAAACACTGATAAAACTTCAAATGGCCCTACCTTCTATACGGTGCGTCCTTCACCTATCAAAGTTTGCAACAATCAAATGCTTGTAACTTTTTACTGGAGCGTCATAAAACCTTGAAATTTGGTGACAATAAAGTACTCGAGCCTCTTATCAATTCATGCCATCGCTCATAGCTATGCTACCCTTGAGTCCCAAAATAAACACGTATAAAACTTCAAATGGCCCTAACTTCTATACGGTGCGTCCTACACCTATCAAAGTTTTCAACAATCAAATGCTTGTAACGTCTTACTGGAGAGTCATAAAATCTTGAAACTTTGTGACAATAAAGTACTCGAGCCTCTTGTAAAGTTAAGCAATCGCTCATAGCTATGCCACCCTTGAGTCC
Source organism: Clusia tigrina (assembly GCA_920105625.2). Classification (NCBI taxonomy): domain Eukaryota; kingdom Metazoa; phylum Arthropoda; class Insecta; order Diptera; family Clusiidae; genus Clusia; species Clusia tigrina. The sequence continues at coordinate 213,007,419 of OV050030.1, forward strand.
CAAATCAAACACGTTTAAAACTTCAAATGGCCCTAACTTCTATACGGTGCGTCCCACACCTATCAAAGTTTGCAACAATCAATTGCTTGCAATTTTTTACTGGAGCGTCATAAAACCTTGAAATTTTGTGACAATAAAGTACTCGAGCCTCTTATCAATAGAAGCTATCGCTCATAGCTATGCTACCCTTGAGTCCCAAATCAAACACTGATAAAACTTCAAATGGCCCTAACTTCTATACGGTGCGTCCTATACCTATCAAAGTTTTCAACATTCAAATGCTTGTAACTTCTCACTGGAGAGTCTTAAAATCTTGAAATTTTGTGACAATAAAGTGCTAGAGCCTCTTGTAAAGTTAAGCAATCGCTCATAGCTATGCTATCCTTGAGTCCCAAATCAACCACTGCTAAAACTTCAAATGGCCCTAACGGTGCGTCATAGACCTATCAAAGTTTGCAACAATCAAGTGCTTGTAACTTTTTACTGGAGCGTCATAAAATCTGGAAATTTTGTGACAATAAAGTATTGGAGCCTCTTATCAATTTAAGTTATCGCTCATAGCTATGCTACCCTTGAGTCCCAAATCAAACACTGATAAAACTTCAAATGGCCCTACCTTATATACGGTGCGTCCTACACCTATCAAAGTTTGCAACAATCAAATGCTTGTAACTTTTTACTGGAGCGTCATAAAACCTTGAAATTTGGTGACAATAAAGTACTCGAGCCTCTTATCAATTCATGCCATCGCTCATAGCTATGCTACCCTTGAGTCCCAAATCAAACACTAACAAAACTTCAAATGACCCTAACTTCTATACGGTGCGTCCTACACCTATCAAAGTTTGCAACAATCAACTGCTTGTAACTTCTTACTGGAGAGTCATAAAATCTTGAAACTTTGTGACAATAAAGAACTCGAGCCTCTTGTAAAGTTAAGCAATCGCTCATAGCTATGCCACATTTGAGTCCCAAATCAACCACTGCTAAAACTTCAAATAGCCCTAACGGTGCGTCATATACCTATCAAAGTTTGCAACAATCAAGTGCATGTAACTTTTTACTGAAGCGTCATAAAATCTGTAAATTTTGTGATAATAAAGTACTCGAGCCTCTTATCAATTTAAGCTATTGCTCATAGCTATTCTACCCTTCAGTCCCAAATCAAACACGTATAAAACTTCAAATGGCCCTAACTTATATAGGGTGCGTCCCACACCTATCAAAGTTTGCAACAATCAATTGCTTGCAACTTTTTACTGGAGCGTCATAAAACCTTGAAATTTTGTGACAATAAAGTACTCGAGCCTCTTATCAATTTAAACTATCGCTCATAGCTATGCTACCCTTGAGTCCCAAATCAAACACTGATAAAACTTCAAATGGGCCTAACGGTGCGTCATAGACCTATCAAAGTTTGCAACAATCAAGTGCTTGTAAATTTTTACTGGAGCGTCATAAAACCTTGAAATTTTGTGACAATAAAGTACTCGAGCCTCTTATCAATTTAAACTATCGCTCACAGCTATGCTACCCTTGAGTCCCAAATCAAACACTGATAAAACTTCAAATGGCCCTAACTTCTATACGGTGCGTCCTATACCTATCAAAGTTTTCAACATTCAAATGCTTGTAACTTCTCACTGGAGAGTCTTAAAATCTTGAAATTTTGTGACTATAAAGTGCTTGAGCCTCTTGTAAAGTTAAGCAATCGCTCATAGCTATGCTACCCTTGAGTCCCAAATCAACCACTGCTAAAACTTCAAATGGCCCTAGCGGTGCGTCATATACCTATCAAAGTTTTCAACAATCAAGTGCTCCTAACTTTTTACTGGAGCGTCATAAAATCTGGAAATTTTGTGACACTAAAGTACTCGACCCTCTTATCAATTTAAGCTATCGCTCATAGCTATGCTACCCTTGAGTCCCAAATCAACCACTGCTAAAACTTCAAATGGCCCTAACGGTGCGTCATATACCTATCAAAGTTTGCAACAATCAAGTGCTTGTAACTTTTTACTGGAGCGTCATAAAATCTGGAAATTTTGTGACAATAAAGTACTGGAGCCTCTTATCAATTTAAGTTATCGCTCATAGCTATGCTACCCTTGAGTCCCAAATCAAACACTGATAAAACTTCAAATGGACCTACCTTCTATACGGTGCGACCTTCACCTATTAAAGTTTGCAACAATCAAATGCTTGTAACTTTTTACTGGAGCGTCATAAAACCTTGAAATTTGGTGACAATAAAGTACTCGAGCCTCTCATCAATTCATGCCATCGCTCATAGCTATGCTACCCTTGAGTCCCAAATCAAACACTGATAAAACTTCAAATGGCCCTAACTTCTATACGGTGCGTCCTACACCTATCAAAGTTTGCAACAATCAAATGCTTGTAACTTCTTACTGGAGAGTCATAAAATCTTGAAACTTTGTGACAATAAAGTACTCGAGCCTCTTGTAAAGTTAAGCAATCGCTCATAGCTATGCCACCCTTGAGTCCCAAATCAACCACTGCTAAAACTTCAAAGAGCCCTAACGGTGCGTTATATACCTATCAAAGTTTGCAACAATCAAGTGCATGTAACTTTTTACTGGAGCGTCATAAAATCTGGAAGTTTTGTGACAATAAAGTACTCGAGCGTCTTATCAATTTAAGCTATCGCTCATAGCTATGCTATCCTTGAGTCCCAAATCAAACACGTATAAAACTTCAAATGGACCTAACTTCTATACGAAGCATCCTACACCTATCAAAGTTTTCAACATTCAAATGCTTGTAACTTCTTACTGGAGAGGCATAAAATCTTAAAATTTTGTGACAATAAAGTCCTCGAGCCTCTTGTAAAGTTAAGCAATCGCTCATAGCTATGCTACCCTTGAGTCCCAAATCAACCACTGCTAAATCTTCAAATGGCCCTAACGGTGCGTCATATACCTATCAAAGTTTGCAACAATCAAGTGCTTGGAACTTTTTACTGGAGCGTCATAAAATCTGGAAATTTTGTGACAATAAAGTACTCGACCCTCTTATCAATTTAAGCTATCGCTCATAACTATGCTACCCTTGAGTCCCAAATCAAACACGTATAAAACTTCAAATGGCCCTAACTTCTATACGGTGCGTCCTACACCTATCAAAGTTTGCAACAATCAAATGCTTGTAACTTCTTACTGGAGAGTCATAAAATCTTGAAACTTTGTGACAATAAAGTACTCGAGCCTCTTGTAAAGTTAAGCAATCGCTCATAGCTATGCCACCCTTGAGTCCCAAATCAACCACTGCTTAAACTTCAAATGGCCCTAACGGTGCGTCATATACCTATCAAAGTTTGCAACAATCAAGTGCTTGTAACTTTTTACTGGAGCGTCATAAAATCTGGAAATTTTGTGACAATAAAGTACTCGAGCCTCTTATCAATTTAAGTTATCGCTCATAGCTATGCTACCCTTGAGTCCCAAATCAAACACTGATAAAACTTCAAATGGCCCTACCTTCTATACGGTGCGTCCTACACCTATCAAAGTTTGCAACAATCAAATGCTTGTAACATTTTACTGGAGCGTCATAAAACCTTGAAATTTGGTGACAATAAAGTACTCGAGCCTCTTATTAATTTATACCATCGCTCATAGCTATGCTACCCTTAAGTAACATATCAAACACTGATAAAACTTCAAATGGCCCTACCTTCTATACGGTGCGTCCTACACCTATCAAAGTTTGCAACAATCAAGTGCATGTAACTTTTTACTGAAGCGTCATAAAATCTGGAAATTTTGTGATAATAAAGTACTCGAGCCTCTTATCAATTTAAGCTATCGCTCATAGCTATGCTACCCTTGAGTCCCAAATCAAACACGTATAAAACTTCAAATGATTCTAACTTATATACGGTGCATCCTACACCTATCAAAGTTTTCAACATTCAAATGCTTGTAACTTCTTACTGGAGAGGCATAAAATCTTAAAATTTTGTAACAATAAAGTCCTCGAGCCTCTTGTAAAGTGAAGCAATCGCTCATAGCTATGCTACCCTTGAGTCCCAAATCAACCACTGATAAAACATCAAATGGCCCTAACGGTGCGTTATATACCTATCAAAGTTTGCAACAATCAAGTGCTTGTAACTTTTTACTGGAGCGTCATAAAATCTGGAAATTTTGTGACAATAAGGTACTGAAGCCTCTTATCAATTTAAGCTATCGCTCATAGCTATGCTACCCTTGAGGCCCAAATCAAACACTGATAAAACTTCAAATGGCCCTAACTTCTATACGGTGCGTCCTACACCTATCAAAGTTTGGAACAATCAAATCCTTGTAACTTCTTACTGGAGAGTCATAAAATCTTGAAACTTTGTGACAATAAAGAACTCGAGCCTCTTGTAAAGTTAAGCAATCGCTCATAGCTATGCCACCCTTGAGTCCCAAATCAACCACTGCTAAAACTTTAAATAGCCCTAACGGTGCGTCATATACCTATCAAAGTTTGCAACAAACAGGTGCATGTAACTTTTTACTGGAGCGTCATAAAATCTGGAAATTTTGTGACAATAAAGTACTCGAGCCTCTTATCAATTTAAGCTATCGCTCATAGATATGCTACCCTTGAGTCCCAAATCAAATACGTATAAAACTTCAAATGGCCCTAACTTCTATACGGTGCGTCTTACACCTATCAAAGTTTTCAACATTCAAATGCTTGTAACTTCATACTGGAGAGGCATAAAATCTTAAAATTTTGTGACAATAAAGTCCTCGAGCCACTTGTAAAGTTAAGCAATCGCTCGCAGCTATGCCACCCTTGAGTCCCAAATCAACCACTGCTAAAACTTCAAAGCCCTAACGGTGCGTCATATACCAATCAAAGTTTGCAACAATCAAGTGTTTGTAACTTTTTACTGGAGCCTCATAAAATCTGGAAATTTTGTGACAATAAAGTATTCGAGCCTCTTATCAATTTAAGCTGTCGCTCATAGCTATGCTACCCTTGAGTCCTAAAATCAAACACTGATAAAACAAAGGCCCTAAATTCTGTACTTTGCGTCCTACTCTTATCAGAGTTTGAAACAATCAAATGCTTGTAACTTTTTACTGGAGCGTCATAAAATCTTGAAACTTTGTGACAATAAAGTACTCGAGTTTCTTGTAAAGTTAAGCAATCGCTCATAGCTATGCCACCCTTGAGTCCCAAATCAACCACTGCTAAAACTTCAAATAGCGCTAACGGTGCGTCATATACCTATCAAAGTTTGCAACAATCAACTGCATGTAACTTTTTACTGGAGCGTCATAATATCTGGAAATTTTGTGACAATAAAGTACTCGAGCCTCTTATCAATTTAAGCTATCGCTCATAGCTATGCTACCCTTGAGTCCCAAATCAAACACTGATAAAACTTCAAATGGCCGTAACTTCTATACGGTGAGTCCTATACCTATCAAAGTTTTCAACATTCAAATGCTTGTAACTTCTTACTGGAGAGGCATAAAATCTTAAAATTTTCTGACAATAAAGTCCTCGAGCCTCTTGTAAAGTTAAGCAATCGCTCATAGCTATGCTACCCTTGAGTCTCAAATCAACCACTGCTAAAACTTCAAATGGCCCTAACGGTGCGTCATATACCTATCAAAGTTTGCAACAATCAAGTGCTTGTAACTTTTTACTGGAGCGTCATAAAATCTGGAAATTTTGTGACAATAAAGTACTCGACCCTCTTATCAATTTAAGCTATCGCTCATAGCTATGCTACCCTTGAGTCCCAAATCAAACACGTATAAAATTTCAAATGGCCCTAACTTCTAAACGGTGCGTCCCACACCTATCAAAGTTTGCAACAATTAATTGCTTGCAACTTTTTACTGGAGCGTCATAAAATCTTGAAACTTTGTGACAATAAAGTACTCGAGCCTCTTATCAATAGAAGCTATCGCTCATAGCTATGCTACCCTTGAGTCCCAAATCAAACACTGATAAAACTTCAAATGGCCCTAACTTCTATACGGTGCGTCCTATACCTATCAAAGTTTTCAACATTCAAATGCTTGTAACTTCTCACTGGAGAGTTAAAATCTTGAAATTTTGTGACAATAAAGTGCTTGAGCCTCTTGTAAAGTTAAGCAATCGCTCATAGCTATGCTACCCTTGAGTCCCAAATCAACCACTGCTAAAACTTCAAATGGCCCTAACGGTGCGTCATATACCTATCAATGTTTGCAACAATCAAGTGCTTGTAACTTTTTACTGGAGCGTCATAAAATCTGGATATTTTGTGACAATAAAGTACTGGAGCCTCTTATCAATTTAAGTTATCGCTCATAGCTATGCTACCCTTGAGTCCCAAATCAAACACTGATAAAATTTCAAATGGCCCTACCTTCTATACGGTGCGTCCTACACCTATCAAAGTTTGCAACAATCAAATGCTTGTAACTTTTTACTGGAGCGTCATAAAACCTTGAAATTTGGTGACAATAAAGTACTCGAGCCTCTTATCAATTCATGCCATCGCTCATAGCTATGCTACCCTTGAGTCCCAAATCAAACACTGATAAAACTTCAAATAGCCCTAACGGTGCGTCATATACCTATCAAAGTTTGCAACAATCAAGTGCTTGTAACTTTTTACTGGAGCGTCATAAAATCTGGAAATTTTGTGACAATAAGGTACTGAAGCCTCTTATCAATTTAAGCTATCGCTCATAGCTATGCTACCCTTGAGGCCCAAATCAAACACTGATAAAACTTCAAATGGCCCTAACTTCTATACGGTGCGTCCTACACCTATCAAAGTTTGGAACAATCAAATCCTTGTAACTTCTTACTGGAGAGTCATAAAATCTTGAAACTTTGTGACAATAAAGTACTCGAGCCTCTTGTAAAGTTAAGCAATCGCTCATAGCTATGCCACCCTTGAGTCCCAAATCAAACACGTATAAAACTTCAAATGATTCTAACTTATATACGGTGCATCCTACACCTATCAAAGTTTTCAACATTCAAATGCTTGTAACTTCTTACTGGAGAGGCATAAAATCTTAAAATTTTGTGACAATAAAGTCCTCGAGCCTCTTGTAAAGTGAAGCAATCGCTCATAGCTATGCTACCCTTGAGTCCCAAATCAACCACTGATAAAACATCAAATGGCCCTAACGGTGCGTTATATACCTATCAAAGTTTGCAACAATCAAGTGCTTGTAACTTTTTACTGGAGCGTCATAAAATCTGGAAATTTTGTGACAATAAGGTACTGAAGCCTCTTATCAATTTAAGCTATCGCTCATAGCTATGCTACCCTTGAGGCCCAAATCAAACACTGATAAAACTTCAAATGGCCCTAACTTCTATACGGTGCGTCCTACACCTATCAAAGTTTGGAACAATCAAATCCTTGTAACTTCTTACTGGAGAGTCATAAAATCTTGAAACTTTGTGACAATAAAGTACTCGAGCCTCTTGTAAAGTTAAGCAATCGCTCATAGCTATGCCACCCTTGAGTCCCAAATCAACCACTGCTAAAACTTTAAATAGCCCTAACGGTGCGTCATATACCTATCAAAGTTTGCAACAAACAGGTACATGTAACTTTTTACTGGAGCGTCATAAAATCTGGAAATTTTGTGACAATAAAGTACTCGAGCCTCTTATCAATTTAAGCTATCGCTCATAGATATGCTACCCTTGAGTCCCAAATCAAATACGTATAAAACTTCAAATGGCCCTAACTTCTATACGGTGCGTCTTACACCTATCAAAGTTTTCAACATTCAAATGCTTGTAACTTCATACTGGAGAGGCATAAAATCTTAAAATTTTGTGACAATAAAGTCCTCGAGCCACTTGTAAAGTTAAGCAATCGCTCGCAGCTATGCCACCCTTGAGTCCCAAATCAACCACTGCTAAAACTTCAAAGCCCTAACGGTGCGTCATATACCAATCAAAGTTTGCAACAATCAAGTGTTTGTAACTTTTTACTGGAGCCTCATAAAATCTGGAAATTTTGTGACAATAAAGTATTCGAGCCTCTTATCAATTTAAGCTGTCGCTCATAGCTATGCTACCCTTGAGTCCTAAAATCAAACACTGATAAAACAAAGGCCCTAAATTCTGTACTTTGCGTCCTACTCTTATCAGAGTTTGAAACAATCAAATGCTTGTAACTTTTTACTGGAGCGTCATAAAATCTTGAAACTTTGTGACAATAAAGTACTCGAGTTTCTTGTAAAGTTAAGCAATCGCTCATAGCTATGCCACCCTTGAGTCCCAAATCAACCACTGCTAAAACTTCAAATAGCGCTAACGGTGCGTCATATACCTATCAAAGTTTGCAACAATCAACTGCATGTAACTTTTTACTGGAGCGTCATAATATCTGGAAATTTTGTGACAATAAAGTACTCGAGCCTCTTATCAATTTAAGCTATCGCTCATAGCTATGCTACCCTTGAGTCCCAAATCAAACACTGATAAAACTTCAAATGGCCGTAACTTCTATACGGTGAGTCCTATACCTATCAAAGTTTTCAACATTCAAATGCTTGTAACTTCTTACTGGAGAGGCATAAAATCTTAAAATTTTCTGACAATAAAGTCCTCGAGCCTCTTGTAAAGTTAAGCAATCGCTCATAGCTATGCTACCCTTGAGTCTCAAATCAACCACTGCTAAAACTTCAAATGGCCCTAACGGTGCGTCATATACCTATCAAAGTTTGCAACAATCAAGTGCTTGTAACTTTTTACTGGAGCGTCATAAAATCTGGAAATTTTGTGACAATAAAGTACTCGACCCTCTTATCAATTTAAGCTATCGCTCATAGCTATGCTACCCTTGAGTCCCAAATCAAACACGTATAAAATTTCAAATGGCCCTAACTTCTAAACGGTGCGTCCCACACCTATCAAAGTTTGCAACAATTAATTGCTTGCAACTTTTTACTGGAGCGTCATAAAATCTTGAAACTTTGTGACAATAAAGTACTCGAGCCTCTTATCAATAGAAGCTATCGCTCATAGCTATGCTACCCTTGAGTCCCAAATCAAACACTGATAAAACTTCAAATGGCCCTAACTTCTATACGGTGCGTCCTATACCTATCAAAGTTTTCAACATTCAAATGCTTGTAACTTCTCACTGGAGAGTTAAAATCTTGAAATTTTGTGACAATAAAGTGCTTGAGCCTCTTGTAAAGTTAAGCAATCGCTCATAGCTATGCTACCCTTGAGTCCCAAATCAACCACTGCTAAAACTTCAAATGGCCCTAACGGTGCGTCATATACCTATCAATGTTTGCAACAATCAAGTGCTTGTAACTTTTTACTGGAGCGTCATAAAATCTGGATATTTTGTGACAATAAAGTACTGGAGCCTCTTATCAATTTAAGTTATCGCTCATAGCTATGCTACCCTTGAGTCCCAAATCAAACACTGATAAAATTTCAAATGGCCCTACCTTCTATACGGTGCGTCCTACACCTATCAAAGTTTGCAACAATCAAATGCTTGTAACTTTTTACTGGAGCGTCATAAAACCTTGAAATTTGGTGACAATAAAGTACTCGAGCCTCTTATCAATTCATGCCATCGCTCATAGCTATGCTACCCTTGAGTCCCAAATCAAACACTGATAAAACTTCAAATAGCCCTAACGGTGCGTCATATACCTATCAAAGTTTGCAACAATCAAGTGCTTGTAACTTTTTACTGGAGCGTCATAAAATCTGGAAATTTTGTGACAATAAAGTATTGGAGCCTCTTATCAATTTAAGTTATCGCTCATAGCTATGCTACCCTTGAGTCCCAAATCAAACACTGATAAAACTTCAAATGTCCCTACCTTATATACGGTGCGTCCTACACCTATCAAAGTTTGCAACAATCAAATGCTTGTAACTTTTTACTGGAGCGTCATAAAACCTTGAAATTTGGTGACAATAAAGTACTCAAGCCTCTTATCAATTCATGCCATCGCTCATAGCTATGCTACCCTTGAGTCCCAAATCAACCACTAATAAAACTTCAAATGACCCTAACTTCTAAACGGTGCGGTTTACACCTATCAAAGTTTGCAACAATCAACTGCTTGTAACTTCTTACTGGAGAGTCATAAAATCTTGAAACTTTGTGACAATAAAGTACTCGAGCCTCTTGTAAAGTTAAGCAATCGCTCATAGCTATGCCACCCTTGAGTCCCAAATCAACCACTGCTAAAACTTCAAATAGCTCTAACGGTGCGTCATATACCTATCAAAGTTTGCAACAATCAAGTGCATGTAACTTTTTACTGAAGCGTCATAAAATCTGTAAATTTTGTGATAATAAAGTACTCGAGCCTCTTATCAATTTAAACTATCGCTCATAGCTATGCTACCCTTGAGTCCCAAATCAAACACTGATAAAACTTCAAATGGCCCTAACTTCTATACGGTGCGTCCTATACCTATCAAAGTTTTCAACATTCAAATGCTTGTAACTTCTCACTGGAGAGTCTTAAAATCTTGAAATTTTGTGACTATAAAGTGCTTGTGCCTCTTGTAAAGTTAAGCAACCGCTCATAGCTATGCTACCCTTGAGTCCCAAATCAACCACTACTAAAACTTCAAATGGCCTTAGCGGTGCGTCATATACCTATCAAAGTTTGCAACAATCAAGTGCTCCTAACTTTTTACTGGAGCGTCATAAAATCTGGAAATTTTGTGACACTAAAGTACTCGACCCTCTTATCAATTTAAGCTATCGCTCATAGCTATGCTACCCTTGAGTCCCAAATCAACCACTGCTAAAACTTCAAATGGCCCTAACGGTGCGTCATATACCTATCAAAGTTTGCAACAATCAAGTGCTTGTAACTTTTTACTGGAGCGTCATAAAATCTGGAAATTTTGTGACAATAAAGTACTGGAGCCTCTTATCAATTTAAGTTATCGCTCATAGCTATGCTACCCTTGAGTCCCAAATCAAACACTGATAAAACTTCAAATGGCCCTACCTTCTATACGGTGCGTCCTTCACCTATCAAAGTTTGCAACAATCAAATGCTTGTAACTTTTTACTGGAGCGTCATAAAACCTTGAAATTTGGTGACAATAAAGTACTCGAGCCTCTTATCAATTCATGCCATCGCTCATAGCTATGCTACCCTTGAGTCCCAAAATAAACACGTATAAAACTTCAAATGGCCCTAACTTCTATACGGTGCGTCCTACACCTATCAAAGTTTTCAACATTCAAATGCTTGTAACTTCTTACTGGAGAGTCATAAAATCTTGAAACTTTGTGACAATAAAGTACTCGAGCCTCTTGTAAAGTTAAGCAATCGCTCATAGCTATGCCACCCTTGAGTCCCAAATCAAACACGTTTAAAACTTCAAATGGCCCTAACTTCTATACGGTGCGTCCCACACCTATCAAAGTTTGCAACAATCAATTGCTTGCAATTTTTTACTGGAGCGTCATAAAACCTTGAAATTTTGTGACAATAAAGTACTCGAGCCTCTTATCAATAGAAGCTATCGATCATAGCTATGCTACCCTTGAGTCCCAAATCAAACACTGATAAAACTTCAAATGGCCCTACCTTCTATACGGTGCGTCCTTCACCTATCAAAGTTTGCAACAATCAAATGCTTGTAACTTTTTACTGGAGCGTCATAAAACCTTGAAATTTGGTGACAATAAAGTACTCGAGCCTCTTATCAATTCATGCCATCGCTCATAGCTATGCTACCCTTGAGTCCCAAAATAAACACGTATAAAACTTCAAATGGCCCTAACTTCTATACGGTGCGTCCTATACCTATCAAAGTTTTCAACATTCAAATGCTTGTAACTTCTCACTGGAGAGTCTTAAAATCTTGAAATTTTGTGACAATAAAGTGCTTGAGCCTCTTGTAAAGTTAAGCAATCGCTCATAGCTATGCTATCCTTGAGTCCCAAATCAACCACTGCTAAAACTTCAAATGGCCCTAACGGTGCGTCATAGACCTATCAAAGTTTGCAACAATCAAGTGCTTGTAACTTTTTACTGGAGCGTCATAAAATCTGGAAATTTTGTGACAATAAAGTATTGGAGCCTCTTATCAATTTAAGTTATCGCTCATAGCTATGCTACCCTTGAGTCCCAAATCAAACACTGATAAAACTTCAAATGGCCCTACCTTATATACGGTGCGTCCTACACCTATCAAAGTTTGCAACAATCAAATGCTTGTAACTTTTTACTGGAGCGTCATAAAACCTTGAAATTTGGTGACAATAAAGTACTCGAGCCTCTTATCAATTCATGCCATCGCTCATAGCTATGCTACCCTTGAGTCCCAAATCAAACACTAACAAAACTTCAAATGACCCTAACTTCTATACGGTGCGTCCTACACCTATCAAAGTTTGCAACAATCAACTGCTTGTAACTTCTTACTGGAGAGTCATAAAATCTTGAAACTTTGTGACAATAAAGTACTCGAGCCTCTTGTAAAGTTAAGCAATCGCTCATAGCTATGCCACATTTGAGTCCCAAATCAACCACTGCTAAAACTTCAAATAGCCCTAACGGTGCGTCATATACCTATCAAAGTTTGCAACAATCAAGTGCATGTAACTTTTTACTGAAGCGTCATAAAATCTGTAAATTTTGTGATAATAAAGTACTCGAGCCTCTTATCAATTTAAGCTATTGCTCATAGCTATGCTACCCTTCAGTCCCAAATCAAACACGTATAAAACTTCAAATGGCCCTAACTTATATAGGGTGCGTCCCACACCTATCAAAGTTTGCAACAATCAATTGCTTGCAACTTTTTACTGGAGCGTCATAAAACCTTGAAATTTTGTGACAATAAAGTACTCGAGCCTCTTATCAATTTAAACTATCGCTCATAGCTATGCTACCCTTGAGTCCCAAATCAAACACTGATAAAACTTCAAATGGGCCTAACGGTGCGTCATAGACCTATCAAAGTTTGCAACAATCAAGTGCTTGTAACTTTTTACTGGAGCGTCATAAAACCTTGAAATTTTGTGACAATAAAGTACTCGAGCCTCTTATCAATTTAAACTATCGCTCACAGCTATGCTACCCTTGAGTCCCAAATCAAACACTGATAAAACTTCAAATGGCCCTAACTTCTATACGGTGCGTCCTATACCTATCAAAGTTTTCAACATTCAAATGCTTGTAACTTCTCACTGGAGAGTCTTAAAATCTTGAAATTTTGTGACTATAAAGTGCTTGAGCCTCTTGTAAAGTTAAGCAATCGCTCATAGCTATGCTACCCTTGAGTCCCAAATCAACCACTGCTAAAACTTCAAATGGCCCTAGCGGTGCGTCATATACCTATCAAAGTTTTCAACAATCAAGTGCTCCTAACTTTTTACTGGAGAGGCATAAAATCTTAAAATTTTGTGACAATAAAGTCCTCGAGCCTCTTGTAAAGTTAAGCAATCGCTCATAGCTATGCTACCCTTGAGTCCCAAATCAACCACTGCTAAATCTTCAAATGGCTCTAACGGTGCGTCATATACCTATCAAAGTTTGCAACAATCAAGTGCTTGGAACTTTTTACTGGAGCGTCATAAAATCTGGAAATTTTGTGACAATAAAGTACTCGACCCTCTTATCAATTTAAGCTATCGCTCATAACTATGCTACCCTTGAGTCCCAAATCAAACACGTATAAAACTTCAAATGGCCCTAACTTCTATACGGTGCGTCCTACACCTATCAAAGTTTGCAACAATCAAATGCTTGTAACTTCTTACTGGAGAGTCATAAAATCTTGAAACTTTGTGACAATAAAGTACTCGAGCCTCTTGTAAAGTTAAGCAATCGCTCATAGCTATGCCACCCTTGAGTCCCAAATCAACCACTGCTTAAACTTCAAATGGCCCTAACGGTGCGTCATATACCTATCAAAGTTTGCAACAATCAAGTGCTTGTAACTTTTTACTGGAGCGTCATAAAATCTGGAAATTTTGTGACAATAAAGTACTCGAGCCTCTTATCAATTTAAGTTATCGCTCATAGCTATGCTACCCTTGAGTCCCAAATCAAACACTGATAAAACTTCAAATGGCCCTACCTTCTATACGGTGCGTCCTACACCTATCAAAGTTTGCAACAATCAAATGCTTGTAACATTTTACTGGAGCGTCATAAAACCTTGAAATTTGGTGACAATAAAGTACTCGAGCCTCTTATCAATTTATACCATCGCTCATAGCTATGCTACCCTTAAGTCCCATATCAAACACTGATAAAACTTCAAATGGCCCTACCTTCTATACGGTGCGTCCTACACCTATCAAAGTTTGCAACAATCAAGTGCATGTAACTTTTTACTGAAGCGTCATAAAATCTGGAAATTTTGTGATAATAAAGTACTCGAGCCTCTTATCAATTTAAGCTATCGCTCATAGCTATGCTACCCTTGAGTCCCAAATCAAACACGTATAAAACTTCAAATGATTCTAACTTATATACGGTGCATCCTACACCTATCAAAGTTTTCAACATTCAAATGCTTGTAACTTCTTACTGGAGAGGCATAAAATCTTAAAATTTTGTGACAATAAAGTCCTCGAGCCTCTTGTAAAGTGAAGCAATCGCTCATAGCTATGCTACCCTTGAGTCCCAAATCAACCACTGATAAAACATCAAATTGTCCTAACGGTGCGTTATATACCTATCAAAGTTTGCAACAATCAAGTGCTTGTAACTTTTTACTGGAGCGTCATAAAATCTGGAAATTTTGTGACAATAAGGTACTGAAGCCTCTTATCAATTTAAGCTATCGCTCATAGCTATGCTACCCTTGAGGCCCAAATCAAACACTGATAAAACTTCAAATGGCCCTAACTTCTATACAGTGCGTCCTACACCTATCAAAGTTTGGAACAATCAAATCCTTGTAACTTCTTACTGGAGAGTCATAAAATCTTGAAACTTTGTGACAATAAAGTACTCGAGCCTCTTGTAAAGTTAAGCAATCGCTCATAGCTTTGCCACCCTTGAGTCCCAAATCAACCACTGCTAAAACTTTAAATAGCCCTAACGGTGCGTCATATACCTATCAAAGTTTGCAACAAACAGGTGCATGTAACTTTTTACTGGAGCGTCATAAAATCTGGAAATTTTGTGACAATAAAGTACTCGAGCCTCTTATCAATTTAAGCTATCGCTCATAGATATGCTACCCTTGAGTCCCAAATCAAATACGTATAAAACTTCAAATGGCCCTAACTTCTATACGGTGCGTCTTACACCTATCAAAGTTTTCAACATTCAAATGCTTGTAACTTCTTACTGGAGAGGCATAAAATCTTAAAATTTTCTGACAATAAAGTCCTCGAGCCTCTTGTAAAGTTAAGCAATCGCTCATAGCTATGCTACCCTTGAGTCTCAAATCAACCACTGCTAAAACTTCAAATGGCCCTAACGGTGCGTCATATACCTATCAAAGTTTGCAACAATCAAGTGCTTGTAACTTTTTACTGGAGCGTCATAAAATCTGGAAATTTTGTGACAATAAAGTACTCGACCCTCTTATCAATTTAAGCTATCGCTCATAGCTATGCTACCCTTGAGTCCCAAATCAAACACGTATAAAATTTCAAATGGCCCTAACTTCTAAACGGTGCGTCCCACACCTATCAAAGTTTGCAACAATTAATTGCTTGCAACTTTTTACTGGAGCGTCATAAAATCTTGAAATTTTGTGACAATAAAGTACTCGAGCCTCTTATCAATTTAAGCTATCGCTCATAGCTATGCTACCCTTGAGTCCCAAATCAAACACTGATAAAACTTCAAATGGCCCTAACTTCTATACGGTGCGTCCTATACCTATCAAAGTTTTCAACATTCAAATGCTTGTAACTTCTCACTGGAGAGTCTTAAAATCTTGAAATTTTGTGACAATAAAGTGCTTGAGCCTCTTGTAAAGTTAAGCAATCGCTCATAGCTATGCTACCCTTGAGTCCCAAATCAACCACTGCTAAAACTTCAAATGGCCCTAACGGTGCGTCATATACCTATCAATGTTTGCAACAATCAAGTGCTTGTAACTTTTTACTGGAGCGTCATAAAATCTGGTTATTTTGTGACAATAAAGTACTGGAGCCTCTTATCAATTTAAGTTATCGCTCATAGCTATGCTACCCTTGAGTCCCAAATCAAACACTGATAAAATTTCAAATGGCCCTACCTTCTATACGGTGCGTCCTACACCTATCAAAGTTTGCAACAATCAAATGCTTGTAACTTTTTATTGGAGCGTCATAAAACCTTGAAATTTGGTGACAATAAAGTACTCGAGCCTCTTATCAATTCATGCCATCGCTCATAGCTATGCTACCCTTGAGTCCCAAATCAAACACTGATTAAACTTCAAATAGCCCTAACGGTGCGTCATATACCTATCAAAGTTTGCAACAATCAAGTGCATGTAACTTTTTACTGAAGCGTCATAAAATCTGGAAATTTTGTGATAATAAAGTACTCGAGCCTCTTATCAATTTAAGCTATCGCTCATAGCTATGCTACCCTTGAGTCCCAAATCAAACACGTATAAAACTTCAAATGGCCCTAACTTATATAGGGTGCGTGCCACACCTATCAAAGTTTGCAACAATCAATTGCTTGCAACTTTTTACTGGAGCGTCAAAAAACCTTGAAATTTTGTGACAATAAAGTAATCGAGCCTCTTATCAATTTAAACTATCGCTCATAGCTATGCTACCCTTTAGTCCCAAATCAAACACTGATAAAACTTCAAATGGCCCTAACTTTTATACGGTGCGTCCTACACCTATCAAAGTTTGCAACAATCAAATGCTTGTAACTTCTTACTGGAGAGTCATAAAATCTTGAAACTTTGTGACAATAAAGTACTCGACCCTCTTGTAGAGTTAAGCAATCGCTCATAGCTATGCCACCCTTGAGTCCCAAATCAACCACTGCTAAAGCTTCAGATAGCCCTAACGGTGCGTCATATACCTATCAAAGTTTGCAACAAAGAGGTGCATGTAACTTTTTACTAGAGCGTCATAAAATCTGGAAATTTTGTGACAATAAAATACTCGAGCCTCTTATCAATTTAAGCTATCGCTCATAGCTATACTACCCTTGAGTCCCAAATCAAACTTCAAATGGCCCTAACTTCTATACGGTGCGTCCTACACCTATAAAAGCTTTCAACATTCAAATGCTTGTAACTTCTTACTGGAGAGGCATAAAATCTTAAAACTTTGAGAAAATAAAGTCCTCGAGCCAGTTGTAAAGTTAAGCAATCGCTCATAGCTATGCTACCCTTGAGTCCCAAATCAAACACTGATAAAACTTCAAATGGCCCTAACGGTGCGGTATATACCTATCAAAGTCTGCAACAATCAAGTGCTTGTAACTTTTTACTGGAGCGTCATAAAATCTGGAAATTTTGTGACAATAAAGTACTCGACCCTCTTATCAATTTAAGCTATCGCTCATAGCTATGCTACCCTTGAGTCCCGAATCAAACACTGATAAAACTTCAAATGGCCCTAACTTCTATACGGTGCGTCCTATACCTATCAAAGTTTTCAACATTCAAATGCTTGTAAGTTCTCACTGGAGAGTCTTAAAATCTTGAAATTTTGTGACAATAAAGTGCTTGAGCCTCTTGTAAAGTTAAGCAATCGCTCATAGCTATGCTCCCCATGAGTCCCAAATCAACCACTGCTAAAACTTCAAATGGCCCTAACGGTGCGTCATATACCTATCAAAGTTTGCAACAATCAAGTGCTTGTAACTTTTTACTGGAGCGTCATAAAATCTGGAAATTTTGTGACAATAAAGTACTGGAGCTTCTTATCAATTTAAGCTATCGCTCATAGCTATGCTACCCTTGAGTCCTAAATCAAACACTGATAAAACTTCAAATGGCCCTAACTTCTATACGGTGCGTCCTACACCTATCAAAGTTTGCAACAATCAAATGCTTGTAACTTCTTACTGGAGAGTCATAAAATCTTGAAACTTTGTGACAATAAAGTACTCGAGCCTCTTATCAATAGAAGCTATCGCTCATAGCTATGCTACCCTTGAGTCCCAAATCAAACACTGATAAAATTTCAAATGGCCCTAACTTCTATACGGTGCGTCCTATACCTATCAAAGTTTTCAACATTCAAATGCTTGTAACTTCTCACTGGAGAGTCTTAAAATCTTGAAATTTTGTGACAATAAAGTGCTTGAGCCTCTTGTAAAGTTAAGCAATCGCTCATAGCTATGCTACCCTTGAGTCCCAAATCAACCACTGCTAAAACTTCAAATGGCCCTAACGGTGCTTCATTAACCTATCAATGTTTGCAACAATCAAGTGCTTGTAACTTTTTACTGGAGCGTCATAAAATCTGGAAATTTTGTGACAATAAAGTACTGGAGCCTCTTATCAATTTAAGTTATCGCTCATAGCTATGCTACCCTTGAGTCCCAAATCAAACACTGATAAAACTTCAAATGGCCCTACCTTCTATACGGTGCGTCCTACACCTATCAAAGTTTGCAACAATCAAATGCTTGTAACTTTTTACTGGAGCGTCATAAAACCTTGAAATTAGGTGACAATAAAGTACTCGAGCCTCTTATCAATTCATGCCATCGCTCATAGCTATGCTACCCTTGAGTCCCAAATCAAACACTGATAAAACTTCAAATGGCCCTAACTTCTATACGGTGCGTCCTACACCTCTCAAAGTTTGCAACAATCAAATGCTTGTAACTTCTTACTGGAGAGTCATAAAATCTTGAAATTTTGTGACAATAAAGTACTCGAGCCTCTTGTAAAGTTAAGCAATCGCTGATAGCTATGCCACCCTTGAGTCCCAAATCAACCACTGCTAAAACTTCAAATAGCCCTAACGGTGCGTCATATACCTATCAAAGTTTGCAACAATCAAGTGCATGTAACTTTCTACTGAAGCGTCATAAAATCTGGAAATTTTGTGATAATAAAGTACTCGAGCCTCTTATCAATTTAAGCTATCGCTCATAGCTATGCTACCCTTGAGTCCCAAATCAAACACGTATAAAACTTCAAATGGCCCTAACTTATATAGGGTGCGTCCCACACCTATCAAAGTTTGCAACAATCAATTGCTTGCAACTTTTTACTGGAGCGTCATAAAACCTTGAAATTTTGTGACAATAAAGTAATCGAGCCTTTTATCAATTTAAACTATCGCTCATAGCTATGCTACCCTTGAGTCCCAAATCAAACACTGATAAAACTTCAAATGGCCCTAACTTCTATACGGTGCGTCCTATACCTATCAAAGTTTTCAACATTCAAATGCTTGTAACTTCTCACTGGAGAGTCTTAAAATCTTGAAATTTTGTGACAATAAAGTGCTTGAGCCTCTTGTAAAGTTAAGCAATCGCTCATAGCTATGCTACCCTTGAGTCCCAAATCAACCACTGATAAAACTCCAAATGGCCCTAACGGTGCGTTATATACCTATCAAAGTTTGCAACAATCAAGTGCTTGTAACTTTTTACTGGAGCGTCATAAAATCTTTAAATTTTGTAACAATTAGGTCCTGGAGCCTCTTATCAATTTAAGCTATCGCTCATAGCTATGCTACCCTTTAGTCCCAAATCAAACACTGATAAAACTTCAAATGGCCCTAACTTTTATACGGTGCGTCCTACACCTATCAAAGTTTGCAACAATCAAATGCTTGTAACTTCTTACTGGAGAGTCATAAAATCTTGAAACTTTGTGACAATAAAGTACTCGACCCTCTTGTAGAGTTGAGCAATCGCTCATAGCTATGCCACCCTTGAGTCCCAAATCAACCACTGCTAAAGCTTCAGATAGCCCTAACGATGCGTCATATACCTATCAAAGTTTGCAACAAACAGGTGCATGTAACTTTTTACTGGAGCGTCATAAAATCTGGAAATTTTGTGACAATAAAATACTCGAGCCTCTTATCAATTTAAGCTATCGCTCATAGCTATACTACCCTTGAGTCCCAAATCAAACTTCAAATGGCCCTAACTTCTATACGGTGCGTCCTACACCTATAAAAGCTTTCAACATTCAAATGCTTGTAACTTCTTACTGGAGAGGCATAAAATCTTAAAACTTTGAGACAATAAAGTCCTCGAGCCACTTGTAAAGTTAAGCAATCGCTCATAGCTATGCTACCCTTGAGTCCCAAATCAACCACTGCTAAAACTTCAAATGGCCCTAACAGTGCGTTATATACCTATCAAAGTTTGCAACAATCAAGTGCTTGTAACTTTTTACTGGAGCGTCATAAAACCTTGAAATTTGGTGACAATAAAGTACTCGAGCCTCTTATCAATTCATGCCATCGCTCATAGCTATGCTATCCTTGAGTCCCAAATCAAACACTGATAAAACTTCAAATGGCCCTAACTTCTATACGGTGCGTCCTACACCAATCAAAGTTTGCAACAATCAAATGCTTGTAACTTCTTACTGGAGAGTCATAAAATCTTGAAATTTTGTGACAATAAAGTACTCGAGCCTCTTGTAAAGTTAAGCAATCGCTCATAGCTATGCCACCCTTGAGTCCCAAATCAACCACTGCTAAAACTTCAAATAGCCCTAACGGTGCGCCATATACCTATCAAAGTTTGCAACACTCAAGTGCATGTAACTTTTTACTGAAGCGTCATAAAATCTGGAAATTTTGTGATAATAAAGTACTCGAGCCTCTTATCAATTTAAGCTATCGCTCATAGCTATGCTACCGTTGAGTCCCAAATCAAACACGTATAAAACTTCAAATGGCCCTAGCTTATATAGGGTGCGTCCCACACCTATCAAAGTTTGCAACAATCAATTGCTTGCAACTTTTTACTGGAGCGTCATAAAACCTTGAAATTTTGTGACAATAAAGTAATCGAGCCTCTTATCAATTTAAACTATCGCTCATAGCTATGCTACCCTTGAGTCCCAAATCAAACACTGATAAAACTTCAAATGGCAATAACTGCTATACGGTGCGTCCTATACTTATCAAAGTTTTCAACATTCAAATGCTTGTAACTTCTCACTGGAGAGTCTTAAAATCTTGAAATTTTGTGACAATAAAGTGCTTGAGCCTCTTGTAAAGTTAAGCAATCGCTCATAGCTATGCTACCCTTGAGTCCCAAATCAACCACTGATAAAACTCCAAATGGCCCTAACGGTGCGTTATATACCTATCAAAGTTTGCAACAATCAAGTGCTTGTAACTTTTTACTGGAGCGTCATAAAATCTGGAAATTTTGTGACAATAAGGTACTGGAGCCTCTTATCAATTTACGCTATCGCTCATAGCTATGCTACCCTTGAGTCCCAAATCAAACACTGATAAAACTTCAAATGGCCCTAACTTTTATACGGTGCGTCCTACACCTATCAAAGTTTGCAACAATCAAATGCTTGTAACTTCTTACTGGAGAGTCATAAAATCTTGAAACTTTGTGACAATAAAGTACTCGACCCTCTTGTAGAGTTAAGCAATCGCTCATAGCTATGCCACCCTTGAGTCCCAAATCAACCACTGCTAAAGCTTCAGATAGCCCTAACGGTGCGTCATATACCTATCAAAGTTTGCAACAAAGAGGTGCATGTAACTTTTTACTAGAGCGTCATAAAATCTGGAAATTTTGTGACAATAAAATACTCGAGCCTCTTATCAATTTAAGCTATCGCTCATAGCTATAATACCCTTGAGTCCCAAATCAACCTTCAAATGGCCCTAACTTCTATACGGTGCGTCCTACACCTATAAAAGCTTTCAACATTCAAATGCTTGTAACTTCTTACTGGAGAGGCATAAAAAGCTTAAAACTTTGAGACAATAAAGACCTCGAGCCAGTTGCAAAGTTAAGCAATCGCTCATAGCTATGCTACCCTTGAGTCCCAAGTCAACCACTGCTAAAACTTCAAATGGCCCTAACGGTACGTTATATACCTATCAAAGTTTGCAACAATCAAGTGCTTGTAACTTTTTACTGGAGCGTCATAAAACCTTGAAATTTGGTGACAATAAAGTACTCGAGCCTCTTATCAATTCATGCCATCGCTCATAGCTATGCTATCCTTGAGTCCCAAATCAAACACTGATAAAACTTCAAATGGCCCTAACTTCTATACGGTGCGTCCTACACCTATCAAAGTTTGCAACAATCAAATGCTTGTAACTTCTTACTGGAGAGTCATAAAATCTTGAAACTTTGTGACAATAAAGTACTCGACCCTCTTGTAGAGTTGAGCAATCGCTCATAGCTATGCCACCCTTGAGTCCCAAATCAACCACTGCTAAAGCTTCAGATAGCCCTAACGGTGCGTCATATACCTATCAAAGTTTGCAACAATCAAGTGCATGTAACTTTCTACTGAAGCGTCATAAAATCTGGAAATTTTGTGATAATAAAGTACTCGAGCCTCTTATCAATTTAAGCTATCGCTCATAGCTATGCTACCCTTGAGTCCCAAATCAAACACGTATAAAACTTCAAATGGCCCTAACTTATATAGGGTGCGTCCCACACCTATCAAAGTTTGCAACAATCAATTGCTTGCAACTTTTTACTGGAGCGTCATAAAACCTTGAAATTTTGTGACAATAAAGTAATCGAGCCTTTTATCAATTTAAACTATCGCTCATAGCTATGCTACCCTTGAGTCCCAAATCAAACACTGATAAAACTTCAAATGGCCCTAACTTCTATACGGTGCGTCCTATACCTATCAAAGTTTTCAACATTCAAATGCTTGTAACTTCTCACTGGAGAGTCTTAAAATCTTGAAATTTTGTGACAATAAAGTGCTTGAGCCTCTTGTAAAGTTAAGCAATCGCTCATAGCTATGCTACCCTTGAGTCCCAAATCAACCACTGATAAAACTCCAAATGGCCCTAACGGTGCGTTATATACCTATCAAAGTTTGCAACAATCAAGTGCTTGTAACTTTTGACTGGAGCGTCTTAAAATCTTTAAATTTTGTAACAATTAGGTCCTGGAGCCTCTTATCAATCTAAGCTATCGCTCATAGCTATACTACCATTGAGTCCAAAAATAAAACACTGATAAAACTTCAAATGGCCCTAACTTTTATACGGTGCGTCCTACACCTATCAAAGTTTGCAACAATCAAATGCTTGTAACTTCTTACTGGAGAGTCATAAAATCTTGAAACTTTGTGACAATAAAGTACTCGACCCTCTTGTAGAGTTGAGCAATCGCTCATAGCTATGCCACCCTTGAGTCCCAAATCAACCACTGCTAAAGCTTCAGATAGCCCTAACGGTGCGTCATATACCTATCAAAGTTTGCAACAAACAGGTGCATGTAACTTTTTACTGGAGCGTCATAAAATCTGGAAATTTTGTGACAATAAAATACTCGAGCCTCTTATCAATTTAAGCTATCGCTCATAGCTATACTACCCTTGAGTCCCAAATCAAACTTCAAATGGCCCTAACTTCTATACGGTGCGTCCTACACCTATAAAAGCTTTCAACATTCAAATGCTTGTAACTTCTTACTGGAGAGGCATAAAATCTTAAAACTTTGAGACAATAAAGTCCTCGAGCCACTTGTAAAGTTAAGCAATCGCTCATAGCTATGCTACCCTTGAGTCCCAAATCAACCACTGCTAAAACTTCAAATGGCCCTAACAGTGCGTTATATACCTATCAAAGTTTGCAACAATCAAGTGCTTGTAACTTTTTACTGGAGCGTCATAAAACCTTGAAATTTGGTGACAATAAAGTACTCGAGCCTCTTATCAATTCATGCCATCGCTCATAGCTATGCTATCCTTGAGTCCCAAATCAAACACTGATAAAACTTCAAATGGCCCTAACTTCTATACGGTGCGTCCTACACCAATCAAAGTTTGCAACAATCAAATGCTTGTAACTTTTTACTGGAGCGTCATAAAATCTTGAAATTTTGTGACAATAAAGTACTCGAGCCTCTTGTAAAGTTAAGCAATCGCTCATAGCTATGCCACCCTTGAGTCCCAAATCAACCACTGCTAAAACTTCAAATAGCCCTAACGGTGCGCCATATACCTATCAAAGTTTGCAACACTCAAGTGCATGTAACTTTTTACTGAAGCGTCATAAAATCTGGAAATTTTGTGATAATAAAGTACTCGAGCCTCTTATCAATTTAAGCTATCGCTCATAGCTATGCTACCGTTGAGTCCCAAATCAAACACGTATAAAACTTCAAATGGCCCTAGCTTATATAGGGTGCGTCCCACACCTATCAAAGTTTGCAACAATCAATTGCTTGCAACTTTTTACTGGAGCGTCATAAAACCTTGAAATTTTGTGACAATAAAGTAATCGAGCCTCTTATCAATTTAAACTATCGCTCATAGCTATGCTACCCTTGAGTCCCAAATCAAACACTGATAAACCTTCAAATGGCAATAACTGCTATACGGTGCGTCCTATACTTATCAAAGTTTTCAACATTCAAATGCTTGTAACTTCTCACTGGAGAGTCTTAAAATCTTGAAATTTTGTGACAATAAAGTGCTTGAGCCTCTTGTAAAGTTAAGCAATCGCTCATAGCTATGCTACACTTGAGTCCCAAATCAACCACTGATAAAACTCCAAATGGCCCTAACGGTGCGTTATATACCTATCAAAGTTTGCAACAATCAAGTGCTTGTAACTTTTTACTGGAGCGTCATAAAATCTGGAAATTTTGTGACAATAAGGTACTGGAGCCTCTTATCAATTTACGCTATCGCTCATAGCTATGCTACCCTTGAGTCCCAAATCAAACACTGATAAAACTTCAAATGGCCCTAACTTTTATACGGTGCGTCCTACACCTATCAAAGTTTGCAACAATCAAATGCTTGTAACTTCTTACTGGAGAGTCATAAAATCTTGAAACTTTGTGACAATAAAGTACTCGACCCTCTTGTAGAGTTAAGCAATCGCTCATAGCTATGCCACCCTTGAGTCCCAAATCAACCACTGCTAAAGCTTCAGATAGCCCTAACGGTGCGTCATATACCTATCAAAGTTTGCAACAAACAGGTGCATGTAACTTTTTACTGGAGCGTCATAAAATCTGGAAATTTTGTGACAATAAAATACTCGAGCCTCTTATCAATTTAAGCTATCGCTCATAGCTATACTACCCTTGAGTCCCAAATCAACCTTCAAATGGCCCTAACTTCTATACGGTGCGTCCTACACCTATAAAAGCTTTCAACATTCAAATGCTTGTAACTTCTTACTGGAGAGGCATAAAATCTTAAAACTTTGAGACAATAAAGTCCTCGAGCCACTTGTAAAGTTAAGCAATCGCTCATAGCTATGCTACCCTTGAGTCCCAAATCAACCACTGCTAAAACTTCAAATGGCCCCAACAGTGCGTTATATACCTATCAAAGTTTGCAACAATCAAGTGCTTGTAACTTTTTACTGGAGCGTCATAAAACCTTGAAATTTGGTGACAATAAAGTACTCGAGCCTCTTATCAATTCATGCCATCGCTCATAGCTATGCTATCCTTGAGTCCCAAATCAAACACTGATAAAACTTCAAATGGCCCTAACTTCTATACGGTGCGTCCTACACCTATCAAAGTTTGCAACAATCAAATGCTTGTAACTTCTTACTGGAGAGTCATAAAATCTTGAAATTTTGTGACAATAAAGTACTCGAGCCTCTTGTAAAGTTAAGCAATCGCTCATAGCTATGCCACCCTTGAGTCCCAAATCAACCACTGCTAAAACTTCAAATAGCCCTAACGGTGCGTCATATACCTATCAAAGTTTGCAACACTCAAGTGCATGTAACTTTTTACTGAAGCGTCATAAAATCTGGAAATTTTGTGATAATAAAGTACTCGAGCCTCTTATCAATTTAAGCTATCGCTCATAGCTATGCTACCGTTGAGTCCCAAATCAAACACGTATAAAACTTCAAATGGCCCTAACTTCTATACGGTGCGTCCTATACCTATCAAAGTTTTCAACATTCAAATGCTTGTAACTTCTCACTGGAGAGTCTTAAAATCTTGAAATTTTGTGACAATAAAGTGCTTGAGCCTCTTGTAAAGTTAAGCAATCGCTCATAGCTATGCTACCCTTGAGTCCCAAATCAACCACTGATAAAACTCCAAATGGCCCTAACGGTGCGTTATATACCTATCAAAGTTTGCAACAATCAAGTGCTTGTAACTTTTTACTGGAGCGTCATAAAATCTGGAAATTTTGTGACAATAAGGTCCTGGAGCCTCTTATCAATTTAAGCTATCGCTCATAGCTATGCTACCCTTGAGTCCCAAATCAAACACTGATAAAACTTCAAATGGCCCTAACTTCTATACGGTGCGTCCTACACCTATCAAAGTTTGCAACAATCAAATGCTTGTAACTTCTTACTGGAGAGTCATAAAATCTTGAAACTTTGTGACAATAAAGTACTCGACCCTCTTGTAGAGTTGAGCAATCGCTCATAGCTATGCCACCCTTGAGTCCCAAATCAACCACTGCTAAAGCTTCAGATAGCCCTAACGGTGCGTCATATACCTATCAAAGTTTGCAACAAACAGGTGCATGTAACTTTTTACTGGAGCGTCATAAAATCTGGAAATTTTGTGACAATAAAATACTCGAGCCTCTTATCAATTTAAGCTATCGCTCATAGCTATACTACCCTTGAGTCCCAAATCAAACTTCAAATGGCCCTAACTTCTATACGGTGCGTCCTACACCTATAAAAGCTTTCAACATTCAAATGCTTGTAACTTCTTACTGGAGAGGCATAAAATCTTAAAACTTTGAGACAATAAAGTCCTCGAGCCACTTGTAAAGTTAAGCAATCGCTCATAGCTATGCTACCCTTGAGTCCCAAATCAACCACTGCTAAAACTTCAAATGGCCCTAACAGTGCGTTATATACCTATCAAAGTTTGCAACAATCAAGTGCTTGTAACTTTTTACTGGAGCGTCATAAAACCTTGAAATTTGGTGACAATAAAGTACTCGAGCCTCTTATCAATTCATGCCATCGCTCATAGCTATGCTATCCTTGAGTCCCAAATCAAACACTGATAAAACTTCAAATGGCCCTAACTTCTATACGGTGCGTCCTACACCTATCAAAGTTTGCAACAATCAAATGCTTGTAACTTCTTACTGGAGAGTCATAAAATCTTGAAATTTTGTGACAATAAAGTACTCGAGCCTCTTGTAAAGTTAAGCAATCGCTCATAGCTATGCCACCCTTGAGTCCCAAATCAACCACTGCTAAAACTTCAAATAGCCCTAACGGTGCGTCATATACCTATCAAAGTTTGCAACACTCAAGTGCATGTAACTTTTTACTGAAGCGTCATAAAATCTGGAAATTTTGTGATAATAAAGTACTCGAGCCTCTTATCAATTTAAGCTATCGCTCATAGCTATGCTACCGTTGAGTCCCAAATCAAACACGTATAAAACTTCAAATGGCCCTAACTTATATAGGGTGCGTCCCACACCTATCAAAGTTTGCAACAATCAATTGCTTGCAACTTTTTACTGGAGCGTCATAAAACCTTGAAATTTTGTGACAATAAAGTAATCGAGCCTCTTATCAATTTAAACTATCGCTCATAGCTATGCTACCCTTGAGTCCCAAATCAAACACTGATAAAACTTCAAATGGCAATAACTGCTATACGGTGCGTCCTATACTTATCAAAGTTTTCAACATTCAAATGCTTGTAACTTCTCACTGGAGAGTCTTAAAATCTTGAAATTTTGTGACAATAAAGTGCTTGAGCCTCTTGTAAAGTTAAGCAATCGCTCATAGCTATGCTACCCTTGAGTCCCAAATCAACCACTGATAAAACTCCAAATGGCCCTAACGGTGCGTTATATACCTATCAAAGTTTGCAACAATCAAGTGCTTGTAACTTTTTACTGGAGCGTCATAAAATCTGGAAATTTTGTGACAATAAAGTACTCGACCCTCTTATCAATTTAAGCTATCGCTTATAGCTATGCTACCCTTGAGTCCCGAATCAAACACTGATAAAACTTCAAATGGCCCTAACTTCTATACGGTGCGTCCTATACCTATCAAAGTTTTCAACATTCAAATGCTTGTAAGTTCTCACTGGAGAGTCTTAAAATCTTGAAATTTTGTGACAATAAAGTGCTTGAGCCTCTTGTAAAGTTAAGCAATCGCTCATAGCTATGCTACCCTTGAGTCCCAAATCAACCACTGCTAAAACTTCAAATGGCCCTAACGGTGCGTCATATACCTATCAAAGTTTGCAAGTGCTTGTAACTTTTTACTGGAGCGTCATAAAATCTGGAAATTTTGTGACAATAAAGTACTGGAGCCTCTTATCAATTTAAGCTATCGCTCATAGCTATGCTACCCTTGAGTCCCAAATCAAACACTGATAAAACTTCAAATGGCCCTAACTTCTATACGGTGCATCCTACACCTGTCAAATTGTGCAACATTCAAATGCTTGTAACTTTTTACTGGAGTGGCATAAAATCTTGAAATTTTGTGACAATAAAGTACTCGAGCCTTTTATCAATTTAAGTTATCGCTCATAGCTATGCTACAATTGAGTCCCAAATCAAACACTGATAAAACTTTAAATGGCCCTAACTTCTTTACACTGCGTCCTACATCTATCAAAGTTTGCAACAATCAAATGCTTGTAACTTTTTACTGGAGCGTCATAAAATCTTGAAATTTTGTGACAATAAAGTACTCGAGACTCTTGTCAATTTAAGCGACCCATGAGTCCCAAATCAAACACTTATAAAACTTCAAAAGGCCCTAACTTCTTTACACTGCGTCCTACATCTATCAAAGTTTGCAACGATCAAATGCTTGTAACTTCTTACTGGAGAGTCATAAAATCTTGAAACTTTGTGACAATAAAGTACTCGAGCCTCTTATAAAGTTAAGCAATCGCTCATAGCTATGCCACCCTTGAGTCCCAAATCAACCACTGCTAAAACTTCAAATAGCCCTAACGGTGCGTCATATACATATCAAAGTTTGCAACAAACAAGTGCATGTAACTTTTTACTGGAGCGTCATAAAATCTGGAAATTTTGTGACAATAAAGTACTCGAGCCTCTTATCAATTTAAGCTATCGCTCATAGCTATGCTACCCTTGAGTCCCAAATCAAATACGTATAAAACATCAAATGGCCCAAACTTCTATACGGTGCGTCCTACACCTATCAAAGTTTTCAACATTCAAATGATTGTAACTTCTTACTGGAGAGGCATAAAATCTTAAAATTTTGTGACAATAAAGTCCTCGAGCCACTTGCAAAGTTAAGCAATCGCTCATAGCTATGCCACCCTTGAGTCCCAAATCAACCACTGCTAAAACTTCAAATGCCCTAACGGTGCGTCATATACCTATCAAAGTTTGCAACAATCAAGTGCTTGTAACTTTTTACTGAAGCGTCATAAAATCTGGAAATTTTGTGACAATAAAGTACTCGACCCTCTTATCAATTTAAGCTATCGCTCATAGCTATGCTACCCTTGAGTCCCGAATCAAACACTGATAAAACTTCAAATGGCCCTAACTTCTATACGGTGCGTCCTATACCTATCAAAGTTTTCAACATTCAAATGCTTGTAAGTTCTCACTGGAGAGTCTTAAAATCTTGAAATTTTGTGACAATAAAGTGCTTGAGCCTCTTGTAAAGTTAAGCAATCGCTCATAGCTATGCTACCTTTGAGTCCCAAATCAACCACTGCTAAAACTTCAAATGGCCCTAACGGTGCGTCATATACCTATCAAAGTTTGCAACAATCAAGTGCTTGTAACTTTTTACTGGAGCGTCATAAAATCTGGAAATTTTGTGACAATAAAGTACTGGAGCCTCTTATCAATTTAAGCTATCGCTCATAGCTATGCTACCCTTGAGTCCCAAATCAAACACTGATAAAACTTCAAATGGCCCTAACTTCTATACGGTGCGTCCTACACCTATCAAAGTTTGCAACGATCAAATGCTTGTAACTTCTTACTGGAGAGTCATAAAATCTTGAAACTTTGTGACAATAAAGTACTCGAGCCTCTTATAAAGTTAAGCAATCGCTCATAGCTATGCCACCCTTGAGTCCCAAATCAACCACTGCTAAAACTTCAAATAGCCCTAACGGTGCGTCATATACATATCAAAGTTTGCAACAAACAAGTGCATGTAACTTTTTACTGGAGCGTCATAAAATCTGGAAATTTTGTGACAATAAAGTACTCGAGCCTCTTATCAATTTAAGCTATCGCTCATAGCTATGCTACCCTTGAGTCCCAAATCAAATACGTATAAAACATCAAATGGCCCAAACTTCTATACGGTGCGTCCTACACCTATCAAAGTTTTCAACATTCAAATGATTGTAACTTCTTACTGGAGAGGCATAAAATCTTAAAATTTTGTGACAATAAAGTCCTCGAGCCACTTGCAAAGTTAAGCAATCGCTCATAGCTATGCCACCCTTGAGTCCCAAATCAACCACTGCTAAAACTTCAAATGCCCTAACGGTGCGTCATATACCTATCAAAGTTTGCAACAATCAAGTGCTTGTAACTTTTTACTGGAGCGTCATAAAATCTGGAAATTTTGTGACAATAAAGTACTCGAGCCTCTTATCAATTTAAGCTATCGCTCATAGCTATGCTACCCTTGAGTCCCGAATCAAACACTGATAAAACTTCAAATGGCCCTAACTTCTATACGGTGCGTCCTATACCTATCATAGTTTGCAACAATCAAATGCTTGTAACTTCTTACTGGGGAGTCAACAAATCTTGAAACTTTGTGACAATAAAGTACTCGAGCCTCTTGTAAAGTTAAGCAATCGCTCATAGTTATGCCACCCTTCAGTCCCAAATCAACCACTGCTAAAACTTCAAATGGCCCTAACGGTGCGTCATATACCTATCAAAGTTTGCAACAATCAAGTGCTTGTAACTTTTTATTGGAGCGTCATAAAATCTGGAAATTTTGTGACAATAAAGTACTCGAGCGTCTTATTAATTTAAGCTATCGCTCATAGCTATGCTACCCTTGAGTCCCAAATCAAACACTGATAAAACTTCAAATGACCCTAACTTCTATACGGTGCGTCCTACACCTATCAAAGTTTGCAACAATCAAATGCTTGTAACTTCTTACTGGAGAGTCAAAAAATCTTGAAACTTTGTGACAAAGTACTCGAGCCTCTTGTAAAGTTAAGCAATCGCTCATAGCTATGCCACCCTTGAGTCCCAAATCAACCACTGCTAAAGCTTCAAATGGCCCTAACGGTGCGTCATATACCTATCAGAGTTTGCAACAATCAAGTGCTTGTAACTTTTTACTGGAGCGTCATAAAATCTGGAAATTTTGTGACAATAAAGTACTCGAGCCTCTTATCAATTTAAGCTATCGCTCATAGCTATGCTACCCTTGAGTCCCAAATCAAACACTGATAAAACTTCAAATGGCCCTAACTTCTATACGGTGCTTCCTACACCTATCAAAGTTAGCAACAATCAAATGCTTGTAACTTTTTACTGGAGCGTCATAAAACCTTGAAATTTGGTGACAATAAAGTACTCGAGCCTCTTATCAATTCATGCTATCGCTCATAGCTATGCTACCCTTGAGTCCCAAATCAAACACTGATAAAACTTCAAATGGCCCTAACTTCTATACCTATCAAAGTTTTCAACATTCAAATGCCTGTAACTTCTTACTGGAGAGTCATAAAATCCAGAAATTTTGTGACAATAAAGTACTCGAGCCTCTTGTAAAGTTAAGCAATCGCTCATAGATATGCCACACTTCAGTCCCAAATCAACCACCGCTAAAACTTCAAATGGCCCTAACGGTGCGTCATATACCTATCAAAGTTTGCAACAATCAAGTGCTTGTAACTTTTTACTGGAGCGTCATAAAATCTGGAAATTTTGTGAGAATAAAGTACTCGAGCCTCTTATCAATTTAAGCTATCGCTCATAGCTATGCTACCCTTAAGTCCCAAATCAAACACGTATAAAACTTCAAATGGCCCTAACTTCTATACGGTGCGTCCCACACCTATCAAAGTTTGCAACAATCAATTGCTTGCAACTTTTTACTGGAGCGTCATAAAACCTTGAAATTTTTTGACAATAAAGTACTCGACCCTCTTATCAATTTAAGCTATCGCTCATAGCTATGCTACCCTTGAGTCCCAAATCAAACACTGATAAAACTTCAAATGGCCCTAACTTCTATACGGTGCATCCTACACCTATCAAAAATTGCAACAATCAAATGCTTGTAACTCTTTACTGGAGCGTCATAAAACCTTGAAATTTGGTGACAATAAAGTACTCGAGCCTCTTATCAATTCATGCTATCGCTCATAGCTATGCTACCCTTGAGTCCCAAATGAAACACTGATAAAACTTCAAATGGCCCTAACTTCTATACGGTGCTACACATACCTATCAAAATTTTCAACATTCAAATGCTTGTAACTTCTTAATGGAGAGTCATAAAATCTAGAAATTTTTTGACAATAAAGTACTCGAGCCTCTTGTAAAGTTAAGCAATCGCTCATAGATATGCCACCCTTGAATCCCAAATCAACCACTGCTAAAACTTGAAATGGCCCTAACGGTGCGTCATATACCTATCAAAGTTTACAACAATCAAGTGCTTGTAACTTTTTACTGGAGCGTCATAAAATCTGGAAATTTTGTGACAATACGGTAATCGAGCCTCTTATCAATTTAAGCTATCGCTCATAGCGATGCTACCCTTGAGTCCCAAATCAAACACTGATAAAACTTTAAAAGGCCCTAAAGGTGCGTCATATACCTATAAAAGTTTGCAACAATCCAGAGCTTGTAACTTTTTACTGAAGCGTCATAAAATCTGGAAATTTTGTGACAATAAAGTACTCGAGCCTCTTATCAATTTAAGCTATCGCTCATTGCTATGCTACCCTTGAGTCCCAAATCAAACACGTATAAAACTTCAAATGGCCCTAACTTCTATATGGTGCGTCCCACCCCTATCAAAGTTTGCAAAAATCAATTGCTTGCAACTTTTTACTGGAGCGTCATAAAACCTTGAAATTTTGTGACAATAAAGTCTCGAGCCTCTTGTCAATTTAAGCTATCGCTGATAGCCTTGAGTCCCAAATCAAACACTGATAAAACTTCAAATGGCCCTAACTTCTAAACGGTGCATCCTACACCTATCAAAGGTTTCAACATTCAAATGCTTGTAACGTCTTACTGGAGAGTCATAAATTCTTGAAATTTTGTGACAATAAAGTGCTCGAGCCTCTTGTAAAGTTAAGCAATCGCTCATAGCTATGCTACCCTTGAGTCCCAAATCAACCACTGCTAAAACTTCAAACGGCCCTAACGGTGCGTCATATACCTATCAAAGTTTACAACAATCAAGTGCTTGTAACTTTTTACTGGAGCGTCATAAAATCTGGAAATTTTGTTACAATAAAATACTCGAGCCTCTTATCAATTTAAGCTATCGCTCATAGCTATGCTACCCTTGAGTCCCAAATCAAACACTGATAAAACTTCAAATGGCCCTAACTTCTATACGGTGCGTCCTACTCCTATCAAAGTTTGCAACAATCAAATGCTTGTAACTTTTTACTGGAGCGTCACAAAACCTTAAAATTTGGTGACAATAAAGTACTCGAGCCTCTTATCAATTCATGCTATCGCTCATAGCTATGCTACCCTTGATTCCCAAATCAAACACTGATAAAACTTCAAATGGCCCTAACTTCTATACCTATTAAAGTTTTCAACATTCAAATGCTTGTAACTTCTTACTGGAGAGTCATAAAATCCAGGAATTTTGTGACAATAAAGTACTCGAGCCTCTTGCAAATTTAAGCAATCGCTCATAGATATGCCACCCTTCAGTCCCAAATCAACCACCGCTAAAACTTCAAATGGCCCTAACGGTGCGTCATATACATATCAAAGTTTGCAACAATCAAGTGCTTGTAACTTTTTACTGGAGCGTCATAAAATCTGGAAATTTTGTGAGAATAAAGTACTCGAGCCTCTTATCAATTTAAGCTATCGCTCATAGCTATGCTAGCCTTGAGTCCCAAATCAAACACGTATAAAACTTCAAATGGCGCTAACTTCTACACGGTGCGTCCCACACCTATCAAAGTTTGCAACAATCAATTGCTTGCAACTTTTTACTGGAGCGTCATAAAACCTTGAAATTTTTTCACAATAAAGTACTCGACCCTCTTATCAATTTAAGCTATCGCTCGTAGCTATGCTAACCTTGAGTTCCAAATCAAACACTGATAAAACTTCAAATGGCCCTAACTTCTATACGGTGCATCCTACACCTATCAAAGTTTGCAACAATCAAATGCTTGTAACTCTTTACTGGAGCGTCATAAAACCATGAAATTTGGTGACAATAAAGTACTGGAGCCTCTTATCAATTCATGCTATCGCTCATAGCTATGCTACCCTTGAGTCCCAAATGAAACACTGATAAAACTTCAAATGGCCCTAACTTCTATACGGTGCATCCTATACCTATCAAAGTTTTCAACATACAAATGCTTGTAACTTCTTACTGGAGAGTCATAAAATCTAGAAATTTTGTGACAATAAAGTACTCGAGACTCTTGTAAAGTTAAACAATCGCTCATAGATATGCCACCCTTGAATCCCAAATCAACCACTGCTAAAACTTGAAATGGCCCTAACGGTGCGTCATATACCTATCAAAGTTTACAACAATCAAGTGCTTGTAACTTTTTACTGGAGCGTCATAAAATCTGGAAATTTTGTGACAATAAGGTAATCGAGCCTTTTATCAATTTAAGCTATCGCTCATAGCTATGCTACCCTTGAGTCCCAAATCAAACACTGATAAAACTTTAAATGGCCCTAAAAGTGCGTCATATACCTATAAAAGTTTGCAACAATCAAGAGCTTGTAACTTTTTACTAAAGCGTCATAAAATCTGGAAATTTTGTTACAATAAAGTACTCGAGCCTCTTATCAATTTAAGCTATCGCTCATAGCTATGCTACCCTTGAGTCCCAAATCAAACACTGATAAAACTTCAAATGGCCCTAACTTCTATACGGTGCGTCCTACTCCTATCAAAGTTTGCAACAATCAAATGCTTGTAACTTTTTACTGGAGCGTCACAAAACCTTAAAATTTTGTGACAATAAAGTACTCGAGCCTCTTATCAATTCATGCTATCGCTCATAGCTATGCTACCCTTGAGTCCCAAATCAAACTCTGATAAAACTTCAAATGGCCCTAACGGTGCGTCATATACCTATCAAAGTTTGCAACAATCAAGTGCTTGTAACTTTTTACTAAAGCGTCATAAAATCTGGAAATTTTGTTACAATAAAGTACTCGAGCCTCTTGTAAAGTTAAGCAATCGCTCATAGCTATGCCAGCCTCGAGTCCCAAATCAACCACTGCTAAAACTTCAAATGGCCCTAACGGTACGTCATATACCTATCAAAGTTTGCAACAATCAAGTGCTTGGAACTTTTTACTGGAGCGTCATAAAATCTGGAAATTTTGTGACAATAAAGTACTCGAGCCTCTTATCAATTTAAGCTATCGCTCATAGCTATGCTACCCTTTAGTCCCAAATCAAACACTGAAAAAAACTTCAAATGGCCCTAACTTCTATACGGTGCGTCCTACACCTATCATAGTTTGCAACAATCAAATGCTTTTAACTTTTTACAGGAGCGTCATAAAACCTTGAAATTTTGTGACAATAAAGTACTCGAGCCTCTTATAAATTCATGCCATCGCTCATAGCTATGCTATCGTTGAGTCCCAAATCAAACACTGATAAAACTTTAAATTGCCCTAACTTCTATACGGTGCGTCCTATACCTAACAAAGTTTTCAACATTCAAATGCTTGTAACTTCTTACTGGAGAGTCATAAAATCCAGAAATTTTGTGACAATAAAGTACTCGAGCCTCTTGTAAAGTTAAGCAATCGCTCATAGCTATGCCAGCCTTGAGTCCCAAATCAACCACTGCTTAAACTTCAAATGGCCCTAACGGTGCGTCATATACCTATCAAAGTTTACAACAATCAAGTGCTTGTAACTTTTTACTGGAGCGTCATAAAATCTGGAAATTTTGTGACAATAAGGTAATCGAGCCTTTTATCAATTTAAGCTATCGCTCATAGCTATGCTACCCTTGAGTCCCAAATCAAACACTGATAAAACTTTAAATGGCCCTAAAAGTGCGTCATATACCTATAAAAGTTTGCAACAATCAAGAGCTTGTAACTTTTTACTAAAGCGTCATAAAATCTGGAAATTTTGTTACAATAAAGTACTCGAGCCTCTTATCAATTTAAGCTATCGCTCATAGCTATGCTACCCTTGAGTCCCAAATCAAACACTGATAAAACTTCAAATGGCCCTAACTTCTATACGGTGCGTCCTACTCCTATCAAAGTTTGCAACAATCAAATGCTTGTAACTTTTTACTGGAGCGTCACAAAACCTTAAAATTTGGTGACAATAAAGTACTCGAGCCTCTTATCAATTCATGCTATCGCTCATAGCTATGCTACCCTTGAGTCCCAAATCAAACTCTGATAAAACTTCAAATGGCCCTAACGGTGCGTCATATACCTATCAAAGTTTGCAACAATCAAGTGCTTGTAACTTTTTACTAAAGCGTCATAAAATCTGGAAATTTTGTTACAATAAAGTACTCGAGCCTCTTGTAAAGTTAAGCAATCGCTCATAGCTATGCCAGCCTTGAGTCCCAAATCAACCACTGCTAAAACTTCAAATGGCCCTAACGGTACGTCATATACCTATCAAAGTTTGCAACAATCAAGTGCTTGGAACTTTTTACTGGAGCGTCATAAAATCTGGAAATTTTGTGACAATAAAGTACTCGAGCCTCTTATCAATTTAAGCTATCGCTCATAGCTATGCTACCCTTTAGTCCCAAATCAAACACTGAAAAAAACTTCAAATGGCCCTAACTTCTATACGGTGCGTCCTACACCTATCATAGTTTGCAACAATCAAATGCTTTTAACTTTTTACAGGAGCGTCATAAAACCTTGAAATTTGGTGACAATAAAGTACTCGAGCCTCTTATAAATTCATGCCATCGCTCATAGCTATGCTATCGTTGAGTCCCAAATCAAACACTGATAAAACTTTAAATTGCCCTAACTTCTATACGGTGCGTCCTATACCTAACAAAGTTTTCAACATTCAAATGCTTGTAACTTCTTACTGGAGAGTCATAAAATCCAGAAATTTTGTGACAATAAAGTACTCGAGCCTCTTGTAAAGTTAAGCAATCGCTCATAGCTATGCCAGCCTTGAGTCCCAAATCAACCACTGCTTAAACTTCAAATGGCCCTAACGGTGCGCCATATACCTATCAAAGTTTGCAACAATCAAGTGCTTGTAACTTTTTACTGGAGCGTCATAAAATCTGGAAATTTTGTGACAATAAAGTACTCGAGCCTCTTATCAATTTAAGCTATCGCTCATAGCTATGCTACCCTTGAGTCCCAAATCAAACACTGATAAAACTTCAAATGGCCCTAACTTCTATACGGTGCGTCTTACACCTATCAAAGTTTGCAACAATCAAATGCTTTTAACTTTTACTGGAGCGTCATAAAACCTTGAAATTTGGTGACAATAAAGTACTCGAGCCTCTTATCAATTCATGACATCGCTCATAGCTATGCTACCCTTGAGTCCCAAATCAAACACTGATAAAACTTCAAATGGCCCTAACTTCTATACGGTGCGTCCTATACCTATCAAAGTTTTCAACATTCAAATGCTTGTAGCTTCTTACTGGAGAGTCATAAAATCCAGAAAGTTTGTGACAATAAAGTACTCGAGCCTCTTGTAAAGTTAAGCAATCGCTCATAGCTATGCCAGCCTTGAGTCACAAATCAACCACTGCTAAAACTTCAAATGGCCCTAACGGTGCGTCATATACCTATCAAAGTTTGCAACAATCAAGTGCTTGTAACTTTTTACTGGAGCGTCATAAAATCTGGAAATTTTGTGACAATAAAGTACTCGAGCCTCTTATCAATTTAAGCTATCGCTCATAGCTATGCTACCCTTGAGTCCCAA
Organism: Clusia tigrina; assembly: GCA_920105625.2. NCBI lineage: Eukaryota > Metazoa > Arthropoda > Insecta > Diptera > Clusiidae > Clusia > Clusia tigrina. The sequence continues at coordinate 213,045,601 of OV050030.1, forward strand.
ATCAAACACTGATAAAACTTCAAATGGCCCTAACTTCTATACGGTGCGTCCTACTCCTATCAAAGTTTGCAACAATCAAATGCTTGTAACTTTTTACTGGAGCGTCACAAAACCTTGAAATTTGGTGACAATAAAGTACTCGAGCCTCTTATCAATTCATGACATCGCTCATAGCTATGCTACCCTTGAGTCCCAAATCAAACACTGATAAAACTTCAAATGGCCCTAACTTCTATACGGTGCGTCCTATACCTATCAAAGTTTTCAACATTCAAATGCTTGTAACTTCTTACTGGAGAGTCATAAAATCCAGAAATTTTGTGACAATAAAGTACTCGAGCCTCTTGTAAAGTTAAGCAATCGCTCATAGCTATGCCAGCCTTGAGTCCCAAATCAACCACTGCTTAAACTTCAAATGGCCCTAACGGTGCGCCATATACCTATCAAAGTTTGCAACAATCAAGTGCTTGTAACTTTTTACTGGAGCGTCATAAAATCTGGAAATTTTGTGACAATAAAGTACTCGAGCCTCTTATCAATTTAAGCTATCGCTCATAGCTATGCTACCCTTGAGTCCCAAATCAAAAACTTATAAAACTTCAAATGGCCCTAACGGTGCGTCATATACCTATCAAAGTTTGCAAAAATCAAGTGCTTGTAACTTTTTACTGGAGCGTCATAAAATCTGGAAATTTTGTGACAATAAAGTACTCGAGCCTTTTATCAATTTAAGCTATCGCTCATAGCTATGCTACCCTTGAGTCAAAAATCAAACACTGATAAAACTTCACATGGCCCTAACTTCTATACGGTGCATCCTACACCTATCAAAGTTTTCAACATTCAAATGCTTGTAACTTATTACTGGAGAGTCATAAAATCTTGAAATTTTGTGACAATAAAGTGCTCGAGCCTCTTGTAAAGTGAAGCAATCGCTCATAGCTATGCTACCCTTGAGTCCCAAATCAACCACTGCTAAAACTTCAAATGGCCCTAACGGTGCTTCATATACATATCAAAGTTTGCAACAATCAAGTGCTTGTAACTTTTTACTGGAGCGTCATAAAATCTGGAAATTTTGTGACAATAAAGTACTCGAGCCTCTTATTAATTTAAGCTATCGCTCATAGCTATGCTACCCTTGAGTCCCAAATCAAACACTGATAAAACTTCAAATGGCCCTAACTTCTATACGGTGCGTCCTACTCCTATCAAAGTTTGCAACAATCAAATGCTTGTAACTTTTTACTGGAGCGTCACAAAACCTTGAAATTTGGTGACAATAAAGTACTCGAGCCTCTTATCAATTCATGACATCGCTCATAGCTATGCTACCCTTGAGTCCCAAATCAAACACTGATAAAACTTCAAATGGCCCTAACTTCTATACGGTGCGTCCTATACCTATCAAAGTTTTCAACATTCAAATGCTTGTAACTTCTTACTGGTGAGTCATAAAATCCAGAAATTTTGTGACAATAAAGTACTCGAGCCTCTTGTAAAGTTAAGCAATCGCTCATAGCTATGCCAGCCTTGAGTCCCAAATCAACCACTGCTAAAACTTCAAATGGCCCTAACGGTGCGTCATATACCTATCAAAGTTTGCAACAATCAAGTGCTTGTAACTTTTTACTGGAGCGTCATAAAATCTGGATATTTTGTGACAATAAAGTACTCGAGCCTCTTATCAATTCATGCTATCACTCATAGCTATGCTAACCTCGAGTCCCAAATCAAACACTGATAAAACTTCAAATGGCCCTAACGGTGCGTCATATACCTATCAAAGTTTGCAACAATCAAGTGCTTGGAACTTTTTACTGGAGCGTCATAAAATCTGGAAATTTTGTGACAATAAAGTACTCGAGCCTCTTATCAATTTAAGCTATCGCTCATAGCTATGCTACCCTTTAGTCCCAAATCAAACACTGAAAAAAACTTCAAATGGCCCTAACTTCTATACGGTGCGTCCTACACCTATCATAGTTTGCAACAATCAAATGCTTTTAACTTTTTACTGGAGCGTCATAAAACCTTGAAATTTGGTGACAATAAAGTACTCGAGCCTCTTATAAATTCATGCCATCGCTCATAGCTATGCTACCCTTGAGTCACAAATCAAACACTGATAAAACTTTAAATGGCCCTAACTTCTATACGGTGCGTCCTATACCTATCAAAGTTTTCAACATTCAAATGCTTGTAGCTTCTTACTGGAGAGTCATAAAATCCAGAAAGTTTGTGACAATAAAGTACTCGAGCCTCTTGTAAAGTTAAGCAATCGCTCATAGCTATGCCAGCCTTGAGTCCCAAATCAACCACTGCTAAAACTTCAAATGGCCCTAACGGTGCGTCATATACCTATCAAAGTTTGCAACAATCAAGTGCTTGTAACTTTTTACTGGAGCGTCATAAAATCTGGAAATTTTGTGACAATAAAGTACTCGAGCCTCTTATCAATTTAAGCTATCGCTCATAGCTATGCTACCCTTGAGTCCCAAATCAAACACTGATAAAACTTCAAATGGCCCTAACTTCTATACGGTGCGTCCTACTCCTATCAAAGTTTGCAACAATCAAATGCTTGTAACTTTTTACTGGAGCGTCACAAAACCTTGAAATTTGGTGACAATAAAGTACTCGAGCCTCTTATCAATTCATGACATCGCTCATAGCTATGCTACCCTTGAGTCCCAAATCAAACACTGATAAAACTTCAAATGGCCCTAACTTCTATACGGTGCGTCCTATACCTATCAAAGTTTTCAACATTCAAATGCTTGTAACTTCTTACTGGAGAGTCATAAAATCCAGAAATTTTGTGACAATAAAGTACTCGAGCCTCTTGTAAAGTTAAGCAATCGCTCATAGCTATGCCAGCCTTGAGTCCCAAATCAACCACTGCTTAAACTTCAAATGGCCCTAACGGTGCGCCATATACCTATCAAAGTTTGCAACAATCAAGTGCTTGTAACTTTTTACTGGAGCGTCATAAAATCTGGAAATTTTGTGACAATAAAGTACTCGAGCCTCTTATCAATTTAAGCTATCGCTCATAGCTATGCTACCCTTGAGTCCCAAATCAAAAACTTATAAAACTTCAAATGGCCCTAACGGTGCGTCATATACCTATCAAAGTTTGCAAAAATCAAGTGCTTGTAACTTTTTACTGGAGCATCATAAAATCTGGAAATTTTGTGACAATAAAGTACTCGAGCCTTTTATCAATTTAAGCTATCGCTCATAGCTATGCTACCCTTGAGTCAAAAATCAAACACTGATAAAACTTCAAATGGCCCTAACTTCTATACGGTGCATCCTACACCTATCAAAGTTTTCAACATTCAAATGCTTGTAACTTATTACTGGAGAGTCATAAAATCTTGAAATTTTGTGACAATAAAGTGCTCGAGCCTCTTGTAAAGTGAAGCAATCGCTCATAGCTATGCTACCCTTGAGTCCCAAATCAACCACTGCTAAAACTTCAAATGGCCCTAACGGTGCTTCATATACATATCAAAGTTTGCAACAATCAAGTGCTTGTAACTTTTTACTGGAGCGTCATAAAATCTGGAAATTTTGTGACAATAAAGTACTCGAGCCTCTTATCAATTTAAGCTATCGCTCATAGCTATGCTACCCTTGAGTCCCAAATCAAACACTGATAAAACTTCAAATGGCCCTAACTTCTATACGGTGCGTCCTACTATTATCAAAGTTTGCAACAATCAAATGCTTGTAACTTTTTACTGGAGCGTCACAAAACCTTGAAATTTGGTGACAATAAAGTACTCGAGCCTCTTATCAATTCATGACATCGCTCATAGCTATGCTACCCTTGAGTCCCAAATCAAACACTGATAAAACTTCAAATGGCCCTAACTTCTATACGGTGCGTCCTATACCTATCAAAGTTTTCAACATTCAAATGCTTGTAACTTCTTACTGGTGAGTCATAAAATCCAGAAATTTTGTGACAATAAAGTACTCGAGCCTCTTGTAAAGTTAAGCAATCGCTCATAGCTATGCCAGCCTTGAGTCCCAAATCAACCACTGCTAAAACTTCAAATGGCCCTAACGGTGCGTCATATACCTATCAAAGTTTGCAACAATCAAGTGCTTGTAACTTTTTACTGGAGCGTCATAAAATCTGGAAATTTTGTGACAATAAAGTACTCGAGCCTCTTATCAATTTAAGCTATCGCTCATAGCTATGCTACCCTTGAGTCCCAAATCAAACACTGATAAAACTTCAAATGGCCCTAACTTCTATACGGTGCGTCCTACTCCTATCAAAGTTTGCAACAATCAAATGCTTGTAACTTTTTACTGGAGCGTCACAAAACCTTGAAATTTGGTGACAATAAAGTACTCGAGCCTCTTATCAATTCATGACATCGCTCATAGCTATGCTACCCTTGAGTCCCAAATCAAACACTGATAAAACTTCAAATGGCCCTAACTTCTATACGGTGCGTCCTATACCTATCAAAGTTTTCAACATTCAAATGCTTGTAACTTCTTACTGGAGAGTCATAAAATCCAGAAATTTTGTGACAATAAAGTACTCGAGCCTCTTGTAAAGTTAAGCAATCGCTCATAGCTATGCCAGCCTTGAGTCCCAAATCAACCACTGCTTAAACTTCAAATGGCCCTAACGGTGCGCCATATACCTATCAAAGTTTGCAACAATCAAGTGCTTGTAACTTTTTACTGGAGCGTCATAAAATCTGGAAATTTTGTGACAATAAAGTACTCGAGCCTCTTATCAATTTAAGCTATCGCTCATAGCTATGCTACCCTTGAGTCCCAAATCAAAAACTTATAAAACTTCAAATGGCCCTAACGGTGCGTCATATACCTATCAAAGTTTGCAAAAATCAAGTGCTTGTAACTTTTTACTGGAGCGTCATAAAATCTGGAAATTTTGTGACAATAAAGTACTCGAGCCTTTTATCAATTTAAGCTATCGCTCATAGCTATGCTACCCTTGAGTCAAAAATCAAACACTGATAAAACTTCAAATGGCCCTAACTTCTATACGGTGCATCCTACACCTATCAAAGTTTTCAACATTCAAATGCTTGTAACTTATTACTGGAGAGTCATAAAATCTTGAAATTTTGTGACAATAAAGTGCGCGAACCTCTTGTAAAGTGAAGCAATCGCTCATAGCTATGCTACCCTTGAGTCCCAAATCAACCACTGCTAAAACTTCAAATGGCCCTAACGGTGCTTCATATACATATCAAAGTTTGCAACAATCAAGTGCTTGTAACTTTTTACTGGAGCGTCATAAAATCTGGAAATTTTGTGACAATAAATTACTCGAGCCTCTTATCAATTTAAGCTATCGCTCATAGCTATGCTACCCTTGAGTCCCAAATCAAACACTGATAAAACTTCAAATGGCCCTAACGGTGCGTCATATACCTATCAAAGCTTGCAACAATCAAGTGCTTGTAACTTTTTACTGGAGCGTCATAAAATCTGGAAATTTTGTGACAATAAAGTACTCGAGCCTCTAATCAATTTAAGCTATCGCTCATAGCTATGCTACCCTTGAGTCCCAAATCAAACACTGATAAAACTTCAAATGGCCCTAACTTCTATACGGTACGTCCTACTCCTATCAAAGTTTGCAACAATCAAATGCTTGTAACTTTTTACTGGAGCGTCACAAAACCTTGAAATTTGGTGACAATAAAGTACTCGAGCCTCTTATCAATTCATGACATCGCTCATAGCTATGCTACCCTTGAGTCCCAAATCAAACACTGATAAAACTTCAAAATGGCCCTAACTTCTATACGGTGCGTCCTATACCTATCAAAGTTTTCAACATTCAAATGCTTGTAACTTCTTACTGGTGAGTCATAAAATCCAGAAATTTTGTGACAATAAAGTACTCGAGCCTCTTGTAAAGTTAAGCAATCGCTCATAGCTATGCCAGCCTTGAGTCCCAAATCAACCACTGCTAAAACTTCAAATGGCCCTAACGGTGCGTCATATACCTATCAAAGTTTGCAACAATCAAGTGCTTGTAACTTTTTACTGGAGCGTCATAAAATCTGGATATTTTGTGACAATAAAGTACTCGAGCCTCTTATCAATTCATGCTATCGCTCATAGCTATGCTAACCTCGAGTCCCAAATCAAACACTGATAAAACTTCAAATGGCCCTAACGGTGCGTCATATACCTATCAAAGTTTGCAACAATCAAGTGCTTGGAACTTTTTACTGGAGCGTCATAAAATCTGGAAATTTTATGACAATAAAGTACTCGAGCCTCTTATCAATTTAAGCTATCGCTCATAGCTATGCTACCCTTTAGTCCCAAATCAAACACTGAAAAAAACTTCAAATGGCCCTAACTTCTATACGGTGCGTCCTACACCTATCATAGTTTGCAACAATCAAATGCTTTTAACTTTTTACTGGAGCGTCATAAAACCTTGAAATTTGGTGACAATAAAGTACTCGAGCCTCTTATAAATTCATGCCATCGCTCATAGCTATGCTACCCTTGAGTCCCAAATCAAACACTGATAAAACTTTAAATGGCCCTAACTTCTATACGGTGCGTCCTATACCTAACAAAGTTTTCAACATTCAAATGCTTGTAACTTCTTACTGGAGAGTCATAAAATCCAGAAATTTTGTGACAATAAAGTACTCGAGCCTCTTGTAAAGTTAAGCAATCGCTCATAGATATGCCAGCCTTGAGTCCCAAATCAACCACTGCTTAAACTTCAAATGGCCCTAACGGTGCGCCATATACCTATCAAAGTTTGCAACAATCAAGTGCTTGTAACTTTTTACTGGAGCGTCATAAAATCTGGAAATTTTGTGACAATAAAGTACTCGAGCCTCTTATCAATTTAAGCTATCGCTCATAGCTATGCTACCCTTGAGTCCCAAATCAAAAACTTATAAAACTTCAAATGGCCCTAACGGTGCGTCATATACCTATCAAAGTTTGCAAAAATCAAGTGCTTGTAACTTTTTACTGGAGCGTCGTAAAATCTGGAAATTTTGTGACAATAAAGTACTCGAGCCTTTTATCAATTTAAGCTATCGCTCACAGCTATGCTACCCTTGAGTCAAAAATCAAACACTGATAAAACTTCAAATGGCCCTAACTTCTATACGGTGCATCCTACACCTATCAAAGTTTTCAACATTCAAATGCTTGTAACTTATTACTGGAGAGTCATAAAATCTTGAAATTTTGTGACAATAAAGTGCTCGAGCCTCTTGTAAAGTGAAGCAATCGCTCATAGCTATGCTACCCTTGAGTCCCAAATCAACCACTGCTAAAACTTCAAATGGCCCTAACGGTGCTTCATATACATATCAAAGTTTGCAACAATCAAGTGCTTGTAAGTTTTTACTGGAGCGTCATAAAATCTGGAAATTTTGTGACAATAAATTACTCGAGCCTCTTATCAATTTAAGCTATCGCTCATAGCTATGCTACCCTTGAAATCTTGAAATTTTGTGACAATAAAGTGCTCGAGCCTCTTGTAAAGTTAAGCAATCGCTCATAGCTATGCTACCCTTGAGTCCCAAATCAACCACTGCTAAAACTTCAAATGGCCCTAACGGTGCATCATCTACCTATCAAAGTTTGCAACAAGCAAGTGCTTTTAACTTTTTACTGGAGCGTCATAGAATCTGGAAATTTTGTGACAATTAATTACTCGAGCCTCTTATCAATTTAAGCTATCGCTCATAGCTATGCTACCCTTGAGTCCCAAATCAACCACTGCGAAAACTTCAAATGGCCCTAACGGTGCGTCATATACCTATCAAAGTTTGCAACAGTCAAGTGCTTGTAACTTTTTACTGGAGCGTCATAAAACCTTGAAATTTTGTGACAATAAATTACTCGAGCCTCTTATCAATTTAAGCTATCGCTCATAGCTATGCTACCCTTGAGTCCCAAATCAAACACTGATAAAACTTCAAATGGCCCTAACGGTGCGTCATATACCTATCAAAGTTTGCAACAATCAAGTGCTTGTAACTTTTTACTGGAGCGTCAGAAAATCTGGAAATTTTGTGACAATAATGTACTCGAGCCTCTTATCAATTTAACCTATCGCTCATAGCTATGCTACCCTTGAGTCCCAAATCACACACTGATAAAACTTCAAATGGCCCTAACTTCTATACGGTGCGTCCTACACATATCAAAGTTTGCAACAATCAAATGCTTGTAACTTTTTACTGGAGCGTCATAAAACCTTGAAATTTTGTGACAATAAATTACTCGAGCCTCTTATCAATTTAAGCTATCGCTCATAGCTATGCTACCCTTGAGTCCCAAATCAAACACTGATAAAACTTCAAATGGCCCTAACGGGGCGTCATATACCTATCAAAGTTTGCAACAATCAAATGCTTGTAACTTTTTACTGGAGCGTCCTAAAATCTGGAAATTTTGTGACAATAAATTACTCGAGCCTCCTATCAATTTAAGCTATCGCTCATAGCTATGCTACCCTTGAGTCCCAAATCAAACACTGATAAAACTTCAAATGGCCCTAACTTCTATACGGTGCGTCCTACACCTATCAAAGTTTGCAACAATCAAATGCTTGTAACTTCTTACAGGAGAGTCCTAAAATCTTGAAATTTTGTGACAATAAAGTACTCGAGCCTCTTGTAAAGTTAAGCAATCGCTCATAGCTATGCCACCCTTGAGTCCCAAATCAACCACTGCTAACACTTCAAATAGCCCTAACGGTGCGTCATATACCTATCAAAGTTTGCAACAATCAAGTGCATGTAACTTTTTACTGGAGCGTCATGAAATCTGGACATTTTGTGACAATAAAGTACTCGAGCCTCTTATCAATTTAAGCTATCGCTCATAGCTATGCTACCCTTGAGTCCCAAATCAAACACCTAGAAAACTTCAAATGGCCCTAACTTCTATACGGTGCGTCCCACTACTATCAAAGTTTGCAACAATCAATTGCTTGCAACTTTTTACTGGAGCGTCTTAAAACCTTGAAATTTTGTGACAATAAAGTACTCGAGCCTCTTATCAATTTAAGCTATCGCTCATAGCCTTGAGTCCCAAATCAAACACTGATAAAACTTCCCTAACTTATATACGGTGCGTCCTACACCTATCAAAGTTTGCAACAATCAAATGCTTGTAACGTCTTACTGGAGAGTCATAAAATATTGAAATTTTGTGACAATAAAGTACTCGAGCCTCTTGTAAAGTTAAGCAATCGCTCATAGCTATGCTACCCTTGAGTCCCAAATCAACTACTGCTAAAACTTCAAATGGCCCTAACGGTGCGTCATCTACCTATCAAAGTTTGCAACAATCAAGTGCTTGTAACTTTTTACTGGAGCGTCATAAAATCTGGAAATTTTGTGACAATAAAGTACTCGAGCCTCTTATCAATTTAAGCTATCGCTCATACCTAAGCTACCCTTGAGTCCCAAATAAAACACGTATAAATCTTCAAATGGCCCTAACTTCTATACGGTGCGTCCCACACCTATCAAAGCTTACAACAATCAATTGCTTGCAACATTTTACTGGAGCGTCATAAAACCTTAAAATTTTGTGACAATAAAGTACTCGAGCCTCTTATCAATTCATGCTATCGCTCATAGCTATGCTACTCTTGAGTCCCAAATCAAACACTGATAAAACTTCAAATGGCCCTAACTTCTATACGGTGCATCCTGCACCTATCAAAGTTTGCAACTACCAAGTGCTTGTAACTTTTTACTGGAGCGTCATAGAATCTGGAAATTTTGTGACAATTAAGTACTCGAGCCTCTTATCGATTTAAGCTATCGCTCATAGCTATGCTACCCTTGAGTCCCAAATCAACCACTGCGAAAACTTCAAATGGCCCTAACGGTGCGTCATATACCTATCAAAGTTTGCAACAATCAAGTGCTTGTAACTTTTTACTGGAGCGTCCTAAAATCTGGAAATTTTGTGACAATAATGTACTCGAGCCTCTTATCAATTTAACCTATCGCTCATAGCTATGCTACCCTTGAGTCCCAAATCAAACACGTATAAAACTTCAAATGAGCCTAACTTCTGTACGGTGCGTGCCACATCTATCAAAGTTTGCAACAATCAATTGCTTGCAACTTTTTACTGGAAAGGCATAAAATCTTGAAATTTTGTGACAATAAAGTGCTCGAGCCTTTTGTAAAGTTAAGCAATCGCTCATAGCTATGCTACCCTTGAGTCCCAAATCAACCACTGCTAAAACTTCAAATGGCCCTAACGGTGCATCATCTACCTATCAAAGTTTGCAACAAGCAAGTGCTTTTAACTTTTTACTGGAGCGTCATAGAATCTGGAAATTTTGTGACAATTAAGTACTCGAGCCTCTTATCAATTTAAGCTATCGCTCATAGCTATGCTACCCTTGAGTCCCAAATCAACCACTGCGAAAACTTCAAATGGCCCTAACGGTGCGTCATATACCTATCAAAGTTTGCAACAGTCAAGTGCTTGTAACTTTTTACTGGAGCGTCATAAAACCTTGAAATTTGGTGACAATAAAGTACTCGAGCCTCTTATCAATTCATGCTATCGCTCATAGCTATGCTACCTTGAGTCCCAAATCAACCACTGCTAAAACTTCAAATGGCCCTAACGGTGCGTCATCTACCTATCAAAGTATGCAACAAGCAAGTGCTTGTAACTTTTTACTGGAGCGTCAGAAAATCTGGAAATTTTGTGACAATAATGTACTCGAGCCTCTTATCAATTTAACCTATCGCTCATAGCTATGCTACCCTTGAGTCCCAAATCACACACTGATAAAACTTCAAATGGCCCTAACTTCTATACGGTGCGTCCTACACCTATCAAAGTTTGCAACAATCAAATGCTTGTAACTTTTTACTGGAGCGTCATAAAACCTTGAAATTTTGTGACAATAAATTACTCGAGCCTCTTATCAATTTAAGCTATCGCTCATAGCTATGCTACCCTTGAGTCCCAAATCAAACACTGATAAAACTTCAAATGGCCCTAACGGTGCGTCATATACCTATCAAAGTTTGCAACAATCAAGTGCTTGTAACTTTTTACTGGAGCGTCAGAAAATCTGGAAATTTTGTGACAATAATGTACTCGAGCCTCTTATCAATTTAACCTATCGCTCATAGCTATGCTACCCTTGAGTCCCAAATCACACACTGATAAAACTTCAAATGGCCCTAACTTCTATACGGTGCGTCCTACACATATCAAAGTTTGCAACAATCAAATGCTTGTAACTTTTTACTGGAGCGTCATAAAACCTTGAAATTTTGTGACAATAAATTACTCGAGCCTCTTATCAATTTAAGCTATCGCTCATAGCTATGCTACCCTTGAGTCCCAAATCAAACACTGATAAAACTTCAAATGGCCCTAACGGGGCGTCATATACCTATCAAAGTTTGCAACAATCAAATGCTTGTAACTTTTTACTGGAGCGTCCTAAAATCTGGAAATTTTGTGACAATAAATTACTCGAGCCTCCTATCAATTTAAGCTATCGCTCATAGCTATGCTACCCTTGAGTCCCAAATCAAACACTGATAAAACTTCAAATGGCCCTAACGGTGCGTCATATACCTATCAAAGTTTGCAACAATCAAATGCTTGTAACTTTTTACTGGAGCGTCCTAAAATCTGGAAATTTTGTGACAATAAATTACTCGAGCCTCTTATCAATTTAAGCTATCGCTCATAGATATGCTACCCTTGAGTCCCAAATCAAACACTGATAAAACTTCAAATGGCCCTAACTTCTATACGGTGCGTCCTACACCTATCAAAGTTTGCAACAATCAAATGCTTGTAACTTCTTACAGGAGAGTCCTAAAATCTTGAAATTTTGTGACAATAAAGTACTCGAGCCTCTTGTAAAGTTAAGCAATCGCTCATAGCTATGCCACCCTTGAGTCCCAAATCAACCACTGCGAAAACTTCAAATGGCACTAACGGTGCGTCATATACCTATCAAAGTTTGCAACAATGAAGTGCTTGTAACTTTTTACTGGAGCGTCCTAAAATCTGGAAATTTTGTGACAATAAAGTACTCGAGCCTCTTATCAATTTAAGCTATCGCTCATAGCTATGCTACCCTTGAGTCCCAAATCAAACACCTAGAAAACTTCAAATGGCCCTAACTTCTATACGGTGCGTCCCACTACTATCAAAGTTTGCAACAATCAATTGCTTGCAACTTTTTACTGGATCGTCATAAAACCTTGAAATTTTGTGACAATAAAGTACTCGAGCCTCTTATCAATTTAAGATATCGCTCATAGCCTTGAGTCCCAAATCAAACACTGATAAAACTTCCCTAACTTCTATACGGTGCGTCCTACACCTATCAAAGTTTGCAACAATCAAATGCTTGTAACGTCTTACTGGAGAGTCATAAAATATTGAAATTTTGTGACAATAAAGTACTCGAGCCTCTTGTAAAGTTAAGCAATCGCTCATAGCTATGCTACCCTTGAGTCCCAAATCAACTACTGCTAAAACTTCAAATGGCCCTAACGGTGCGTCATCTACCTATCAAAGTTTGCAACAATCAAGTGCTTGTAACTTTTTACTGGAGCGTCATAAAATCTGGAAATTTTGTGACAATAAAGTACTCGAGCCTCTTATCAATTTAAGCTATCGCTCATACCTAAGCTACCCTTGAGTCCCAAATCAAAAACTTATAAAACTTCAAATGGCCCTAACGGTGCGTCATATACCTATCAAAGTTTGCAAAAATCAAGTGCTTGTAACTTTTTACTGGAGCGTCATAAAATCTGGATATTTTGTGACAATAAAGTACTCGAGCCTTTTATCAATTTAAGCTATCGCTCATAGCTATGCTACCCTTGAGTCAAAAATCAAACACTGATAAAACTTCAAATGGCCCTAACTTCTATACGGTGCATCCTACACCTATCAAAGTTTTCAACATTCAAATGCTTGTAACTTATTACTGGAGAGTCATAAAATCTTGAAATTTTGTGACAATAAAGTGCTCGAGCCTCTTGTAAAGTGAAGCAATCGCTCATAGCTATGCTACCCTTGAGTCCCAAATCAACCACTGCTAAAACTTCAAATGGCCCTAACGGTGCTTCATATACATATCAAAGTTTGCAACAATCAAGTGCTTGTAACTTTTTACTGGAGCGTCATAAAATCTGGAAATTTTGTGACAATAAATTACTCGAGCCTCTTATCAATTTAAGCTATCGCTCATAGCTATGCTACCCTTGAGTCCCAAATCAAACACTGATAAAACTTCAAATGGCCCTAACGGTGCGTCATATACCTATCAAAGTTTGCAACAATCAAATGCTTGTAACTTTTTACTGAAGCGTCCTAAAATCTGGAAATTTTGTGACAATAAATTAATCGAGCCTCCTATCAATTTAAGCTATCGCTCATAGCTATGCTATCCTTGAGTCCCAAATCAAACACTGATAAAACTTCAAATGGCCCTAACTTCTATACGGTGTGTCTTACACCTATCAAAGTTTGCAACAATCAAATGCTTTTAACTTTTACTGGAGCGTCATAAAACCTTGAAATTTGGTGACAATAAAGTACTCGAGCCTCTTATCAATTTAAGCTATCGCTCATAGCTATGCTACCCTTGAGTCCCAAATCAAACACTGATAAAACTTCAAATGGCCCTAACTTCTATACGGTGCGTCCTACACCTATCAAAGTTTGCAACAATCAAATGCTTGTAACTTCTTACAGGAGAATCCTAAAATCTTGAAATTTTGTGACAATAAAGTACTCGAGCCTCTTGTAAAGTTAAGCAATCGCTCATAGCTATGCCACCCTTGAGTCCCAAATCAACCACTGCTAAAACTTCAAATAGCCCTAACGGTGCGTCATATACCTATCAAAGTTTGCAACAATCAAGTGCATGTAACTTTTTACTGGAGCGTCATGAAATCTGGACATTTTGTGACAATAAAGTACTCGAGCCTCTTATCAATTTAAGCTATCGCTCATAGCTATGCTACCCTTGAGTCCCAAATCAAACACTGATAAAACTTCAAATGGCCCTAACGGTGCGTCATATACCTATCAAAGTTTGCAACAATCAAATGCTTGTAACTTTTTACTGGAGCGTCCTAAAATCTGGAAATTTTGTGACAATAAATTACTCGAGCCTCCTATCAATTTAAGCTATCGCTCATAGCTATGCTACCCTTGAGTCCCAAATCAAACACTGATAAAACTTCAAATGGCCCTAACTTCTATACGGTGCGTCTTACCCCTATCAAAGTTTGCAACAATCAAATGCTTTTAACTTTTACTGGAGCGTCATAAAACCTTGAAATTTGGTGACAATAAAGTACTCGAGCGTCTTATCAATTTAAGCTATCGCTCATAGCTATGCTACCCTTGAGTCCCAAATCAAACACTGATAAAACTTCAAATGGCCCTAACTTCTATACGGTGCGTCTTACACCTATCAAAGTTTGCAACAATCAAATGCTTTTAACTTTTACTGGAGCGTCATAAAACCTTGAAATTTGGTGACAATAAAGTACTCGAGCCTCTTATCAATTCATGCTATCGCTCATAGCTATGCTACTCTTGAGTTCCAAATCAAACACTGATAAAACTTCAAATGGCCCTAACTTCTATACGGTGCATCCTGCACCTATCAAAGTTTGCAACTACCAAGTGCTTGTAACTTTTTACTGGAGCGTCATAGAATCTGGAAATTTTGTGACAATTAAGTACTCGAGCCTCTTATCGATTTAAGCTATCGCTCATAGCTATGCTACCCTTGAGTCCCAAATCAACCACTGCGAAAACTTCAAATGGCCCTAACGGTGCGTCATATACCTATCAAAGTTTGCAAGAATCAAGTGCTTGTAACTTTTTACTGGAGCGTCCTAAAATCTGGAAATTTTGTGACAATAATGTACTCGAGCCTCTTATCAATTTAACCTATCGCTCATAGCTATGCTACCCTTGAGTCCCAAATCAAACACGTATAAAACTTCAAATGGCCCTAACTTCTATACGGTGCGTGCCACACCTATCAAAGTTTGCAACAATCAATTGCTTGCAACTTTTTACTGGAGAGGCATAAAGTCTTGAAATTTTGTGACAATAAAGTGCTCGAGCCTCTTGTAAAGTTAAGCAATCGCTCATAGCTATGCTACCCTTGAGTCCCAAATCAACCACTGCTAAAACTTCAGTGGCCCTAACGGCGCATCATCTACCTATCAAAGTTTGCAACAAGCAAGTGCTTTTAACTTTTTACTGGAGCGTCATAGAATCTGGAAATTTTGTGACAATTAAGTACTCGAGCCTCTTATCAATTTAAGCTATCGCTCATAGCTATGCTACCCTTGAGTCCAAAATCAACCACTGCGAAAACTTCAAATGGCCCTAACGGTGCGTCATATACCTATCAAAGTTTGCAACAGTCAAGTGCTTGTAACTTTTTACTGGAGCGTCATAAAACCTTGAAATTTGGTGACAATAAAGTACTCGAGCCTCTTATCAATTCATGCTATCGCTCATAGCTATGCTACCCTTGAGTCCCAAATCAACCACTGCTAAAACTTCAAATGGCCCTAACGGTGCGTCATCTACCTATCAAAGTTTGCAACAAGCAAGTGCTTGTAACATTTTACTGGAGCGTCAGAAAATCTGGAAATTTTGTGACAATAATGTACTCGAGCCTCTTATCAATTTAACCTATTGCTCATAGCTATGCTACCCTTGAGTCCCAAATCAAACACTGATAAAACTTCAAATGGCCCTAACTTCTATACGGTGCGTCCTACACCTATCAAAGTTTGCAACAATCAAATGCTTGTAACTTTTTACTGGAGCGTCATAAAACCTTGAAATTTGGTGACAATAAAGTACTCGAGCCTCTTATCAATTCATGCTATCGCTCATAGCTATGCTACCCTTGAGTCCCAAATCAAACACTGATAAAACTAAAAATGGCCCTAACTTCTATACGGTGCGTCCTCTACCTATCAAAGTTTTCAACATTCAAATGCTTGTAACTTCTTACTGGAGAGTCATAAAATCCAGAAATTTTGTGACAATAAAGTACTCGAGCCTCTTGTAAAGTTAAGCTATCGCTCATAGCTATGCTACCCTTGAGTCCCAAATCAAACACCGACAAAACTTCTAATGGCCCTAACTTCTACACGGTGCGTCCTACACCTATCAAAGTTTGCAACAATCAAATGCTTGTAACGTCTTACTGGAGAGTCATAAAATCTTGAAATTTTGTGACAATAAAGTACTTGAGCCTCTTGTAAAGTTAAGCAATCGGTCATAGCTATGCCACCCTTGAGTCCCAAATCAACCCCTGCTAAAGCTTCAAATAGCCCTGACGGTGCGTCATATACCTATCAAAGTTTGCAACAATCAAGTGCTTGTAACTTTTTACTGGAGCGTCATAAAATATGGAAATTTTGTGACAATAAAGTACTCGAGCCTCTTATCAATTTAAGCTATCGCTCATAGCTATGCTACCCTTGAGTCCCAAATCAAACACCGACAAAACTTCAAATGGCCCTAACTTCTATACGGTGCGTCCTACACCTATCAAAGTTTGCAACAATCAAATGCTTGTAACGTCTTACTGGAGAGTCATAAAATCTTGAAATTTTGTGACAATAAAGTACTCGAGCCTCTTGTAAAGTTAAGCAATCGCTCATAGCTATGCCACCCTTGAGTCCCAAATCAACCACTGCTAAAACTTCAAATAGCCCTAACGGTGCGTTATATACCTATCAAAGTTTGCAACAATCAAGTGCATGTAACTTTTTACTGGAGCGTCATGAAATCTGGACATTTTGTGACAATAAAGTACTCGAGCCTCTTATCAATTTAAGCTATCGCTCATAGCTATGCTACCCTTGAGTCCCAAATCAAACACCTAGAAAACTTCAAATGGCCCTAACTTCTATACGGTGCGTCCCACTACTATCAAAGTTTGCAACAATCAATTCCTTGCAACTTTTTACTGGAGCGTCATAAAACCTTGAAATTTTGTGACAATAAAGTACTCGAGCCTCTTATCAATTTAAGCTATCGCTCATAGCCTTGAGTCCCAAATCAAACACTGATAAAACTTCCCTAACTTCTATACGGTGCGTCCTACACCTATCAAAGTTTGCAGCAATCAAATGCTTGTAACGTCTTACTGGAGAGTCATAAAATATTGAAATTTTGTGACAATAAAGTACTCGACCCTCTTGTAAAGTTAAGCAATCGCTCATAGCTATGCTACCCTTGAGTCCCAAATCAACTACTGCTAAAACTTCAAATGGCCCTAACGGTGCGTCATCTACCTATCAAAGTTTGCAACAATCAAGTGCTTGTAACTTTTTACTGGAGCGTCATAAAATCTGGAAATTTTGTGACAATAAAGTACTCGAGCCTCTTATCAATTTAAGCTATCGCTCATACCTAAGCTACCCTTGAGTCCCAAATCAAACACGTATAAAACTTCAAATGGCCCTAACTTCTATACGGTGCGTCCCACACCTATCAAAGCTTACAACAATCAATTGCTTGCAACTTTTTACTGGAGCGTCATAAAACCTTAAAATTTTGTGACAATAAAGTACTCGAGCCTCTTATCAATTCATGCTATCGCTCATAGCTATGCTACTCTTGAGTCCCAAATCAAACACTGATAAAACTTCAAATGGCCCTAACTTCTATACGGTGCATCCTGCACCTATCAAAGTTTGCAACTACCAAGTGCTTGTAACTTTTTACTGGAGCGTCATAGAATCTGGAAATTTTGTGACAATTAAGTACTCGAGCCTCTTATCGATTTAAGCTATCGCTCGTAGCTATGCTACCCTTGAGTCCCAAATCAACCACTGCGAAAACTTCAAATGGCCCTAACGGTGCGTCATATACCTATCAAAGTTTGCAACAATCAAGTGCTTGTAACTTTTTACTGGAGCGTCCTAAAATCTGGAAATTTTGTGACAATAATGTACTCGAGCCTCTTATCAATTTAACCTATCGCTCATAGCTATGCTACCCTTGAGTCCCAAATCAAACACGTATAAAACTTCAAATGGGCCTAACTTCTATACGGTGCGTGCCACACCTATCAAAGTTTGCAACAATCAATTGCTTGCAACTTTTTACTGGAGAGGCATAAAATCTTGAAATTTTGTGACAATAAAGTGCTCGAGCCTCTTGTAAAGTTAAGCAATCGCTCATAGCTATGCTACCCTTGAGTCCCAAATCAACCACTGCTAAAACTTCAAATGGCCCTAACGGTGCATCATCTACCTATCAAAGTTTGCAACAAGCAAGTGCTTTTAACTTTTTACTGGAGCGTCATAGAATCTGGAAATTTTGTGACAATTAAGTACTCGAGCCTCTTATCAATTTAAGCTATCGCTCATAGCTATGCTACCCTTGAGTCCCAAATCAACCACTGCGAAAACTTCAAATGGCCCTAACGGTGCGTCATATACCTATCAAAGTTTGCAACAGTCAAGTGCTTGTAACTTTTTACTGGAGCGTCATAAAACCTTGAAATTTGGTGACAATAAAGTACTCGAGCCTCTTATCAATTCATGCTATCGCTCATAGCTATGCTACCCTTGAGTCCCAAATCAACCACTGCTAAAACTTCAAATGGCCCTAACGGTGCGTCATCTACCTATCAAAGTTTGCAACAAGCAAGTGCTTGTAACATTTTACTGGAGCGTCAGAAAATCTGGAAATTTTGTGACAATAATGTACTCGAGCCTCTTATCAATTTAACCTATCGCTCATAGCTATGCTACCCTTGAGTCCCAAATCAAACACTGATAAAACTTCAAATGGCCCTAACTTCTATACGGTGCGTCCTACACCTATCAAAGTTTGCAACAATCAAATGCTTGTAACTTTTTACTGGAGCGTCATAAAACCTTGAAATTTGGTGACAATAAAGTACTCGAGCCTCTTATCAATTCATGCTATCGCTCATAGCTATGCTACCCTTGAGTCCCAAATCAAACACTGATAAAACTAAAAATGGCCCTAACTTCTATACGGTGCGTCCTCTACCTATCAAAGTTTTCAACATTCAAATGCTTGTAACTTCTTACTGGAGAGTCATAAAATCCAGAAATTTTGTGACAATAAAGTACTCGAGCCTCTTGTAAAGTTAAGCTATCGCTCATAGCTATGCTACCCTTGAGTCCCAAATCAAACACCGACAAAACTTCAAATGGCCCTAACTTCTATAAGGTGCGTCCTACACCTATCAAAGTTTGCAACAATCAAATGCTTGTAACGTCTTACTGGAGAGTCATAAAATCTTGAAATTTTGTGACAATAAAGTACTCGAGCCTCTTGTAAAGTTAAGCAATCGCTCATAGCTATGCCACCCTTGAGTCCCAAATCAACCCCTGCTAAAGCTTCAAAAAGCCCTGACGGTGCGTCATATACCTATCAAAGTTTGCAACAATCAAGTGCTTGTAACTTTTTACTGGAGCGTCATAAAATATGGAAATTTTGTGACAATAAAGTACTCGAGCCTCTTATCAATTTAAGCTATCGCTCATAGCTATGCTACCCTTGAGTCCCAAATCAAACACCGACAAAACTTCAAATGGCCCTAACTTCTATACGGTGCGTCCTACACCTATCAAAGTTTGCAACAATCAAATGCTTGTAACGTCTTACTGGAGAGTCATAAAATCTTGAAATTTTGTGACAATAAAGTACTCGAGCCTCTTGTAAAGTTAAGCAATCGCTCATAGCTATGCCACCCTTGAGTCCCAAATCAACCACTGCTAAAACTTCAAATAGCCCTAACGGTGCGTCATATACCTATCAAAGTTTGCAACAATCAAGTGAATGTAACTTTTTACTGGAGCGTCATGAAATCTGGACATTTTGTGACAATAAAGTACTCGAGCCTCTTATCAATTTAAGCTATCGCTCATAGCTATGCTACCCTTGAGTCCCAAATCAAACACCTAGAAAACTTCAAATGGCCCTAACTTCTATACGGTGCGTCCCACTACTATCAAAGTTTGCAACAATCAATTGCTTGCAACTTTTTACTGGAGCGTCATAAAACCTTGAAATTTTGTGACAATAAAGTACTCGAGCCTCTTATCAATTTAAGCTATCGCTCATAGCCTTGAGTCCCAAATCAAACACTGATAAAACTTCCCTAACTTCTATACGGTGCGTCCTACACCTATCAAAGTTTGCAACAATCAAATGCTTGTAACTTTTTACTGGAGCGTCATAAAACCTTGAAGTTTGGTGACAATAAAGTACTCGAGCCTCTTATCAATTCATGCTATCGCTCATAGCTATGCTACCCTTGAGTCCCAAATCAAACACTGATAAAACTAAAAATGGCCCTAACTTCTATACGGTGCGTCCTCTACCTATCAAAGTTTTCAACATTCAAATGCTTGTAACTTCTTACTGGAGAGTCATAAAATCCAGAAATTTTGTGACAATAAAGTACTCGAGCCTCTTGTAAAGTTAAGCAATCGCTCATAGCTATGCCACCCTTCAGTCCCAAATCAACCACTGCTAAAACTTCAAATGGCCCTAACGGTGCGTCATATACCTATCAAAGTTTGCAACAATCAAGTGCTTGTAACTTTTTACTGGAGCGTCATAAAATATGGAAATTTTGTGACAATAAAGTACTCGAGCCTCTTATCAATTTAAGCTATCGCTCATAGCTATGCTACCCTTGAGTCCCAAATCAAACACCGACAAAACTTCAAATGGCCCTAACTTCTATACGGTGCGTCCTACACCTATAAAAGTTTGCAACAATCAAATGCTTGTAACGTCTTACTGGAGAGTCATAAAATATTGAAATTTTGTGACAATAAAGTACTCGAGCCTCTTGTAAAGTTAAGCAATCGCTCATGGCTATGCCACCCTTGAGTCCCAAATCAACCACTGCTAAAGCTTCAAATAGCCCTGACGGTGCGTCATATACCTATCAAAGTTTGCAACAATCAAGTGCATGTAACTTTTTACTGGAGCGTCCTAAAATCTGGAAAATTTGTGACAATAAAGTACTCGAGCCTCTTATCAATTTAAGCTATCGCTCATAGCTATGCTACCCTTGAGTCCCAAATCAAACACTGATAAAACTTCAAATGGCCCTAACTTCTATACGGTGCATCCTACACCTATCAAAGTTTTCAGCATTCAAATGCTTGTAACTTCTTACTGGAGAGGCATAAAATCTTGAAATTTTGTGACAATAAAGTGCTCGAGCCTCTTGTAAAGTTAAGCAATCGCTCATAGCTATGCTACCCTTGAGTCCCAAATCAACCACTGCTAAAACTTCAAATGGCCCTAACGGTGCGTCATCTACCTATCAAAGTTTGCAACAATCAAGTGCTTGTAACTTCTTACTGGAGAGGCATAAAATCTTGAAATTTTGTGACAATAAAGTGCTCGAGCCTCTTGTAAAGTTAAGCAATCGCTCATAGCTATGCTACCCTTGAGTCCCAAATCAACCACTGCTAAAACTTCAAATGGCCCTAACGGTGCGTCATCTACCTATCAAAGTTTGCAACAATCAAGTGCTTGTAACTTTTTACTGGAGCGTCATAAAATCTGGAAATTTTGTGACAATAAAGTACTCGAGCCTCTTATCAATTTAAGCTATCGCTCATACCTAAGCTACCCTTGAGTCCCAAATCAAACACGTATAAAACTTCAAATGGCCCTAACTTCTATACGGTGCGTCCCACACCTATCAAAGTTTGCAACAATCAATTGCTTGCAACTTTTTACTGGAGCGTCATAAAACCTTAAAATTTTGTGACAATAAAGTACTCGAGTATCTTAGCAATTCATGCTATCGCTCATAGCTATGCTACCCTTGAGTCCCAAATCAAACACTGATAAAACTTCAAATGGCCCTAACTTCTATACGGTGCATCCTGCACCTATCAAAGTTTGCAACAACCAAGTGCTTGTAACTTTTTACTGGAGCGTCATAGAATCTGGAAATTTTGTGACAATTAAGTACTCGAGCCTCTTATCGATTTAAGCTATCGCTCATAGCTATGCTACCCTTGAGTCCCAAATGAACCACTGCGAAAACTTCAAATGTCCCTAACGGTGCGTCATATACCTATCAAAGTTTGCAACAGTCAAGTGCTTGTAACTTTTTACTGGAGCGTCATAAAACCTTGAAATTTGGTGACAATAAAGTACTCGAGCCTCTTATCAATTCATGCTATCGCTCATAGCTATGCTACCTTTGAGTCCCAAATCAACCACTGCTAAAACTTCAAATGGCCCTAACGGTGCGTCATCTACCTATCAAAGTTTGCAACAAGCAAGTGCTTGTAACTTTTTACTGGAGCGTCAGAAAATCTGGAAATTTTTGACAATAATGTACTCGAGCCTCTTATCAATTTAACCTATCGCTCATAGCTATGCTACCCTTGAGTCCCAAATCAAACACTGATAAAACTTCAAATGGCCCCAACTTCTATACGGTGCGTCCTACACCTATCAAAGTTTGCAACAATCAAATGCTTGTAACTTTTTACTGGAGCGTCATAAAACCTTGAAATTTGGTGACAATAAAGTACTCGAGCCTCTTATCATTTCATGCTATCGCTCATAGCTATGCTACCCTTGAGTCCCAAATCAAACACTGATAAAACTAAAAATGGCCCTAACTTCTATACGGTGCGTCCTCTTCCTATCAAAGTTTTCAACAGTCAAATGCTTGTAACTTCTTACTGGAGAGTCATAAAATCCAGAAATTTTGTGACAATAAAGTACTCGAGCCTCTTGTAAAGTTAAGCAATCGCTCATAGCTATGCCACCCTTCAGTCCCAAATCAACCACTGCTAAAACTTCAAATGGCCCTAACGGTGCGTCATATACCTATCAAAGTTTGCAACAATCAAGTGCTTGTAACTTTTTACTGGAGCGTCATAAAACCTTGAAATTTGGTGACAATAAAGTACTCGAGCCTCTTATCAATTTAAGCTATCGCTCATAGCTATGCTACCCTTGAGTCCCAAATCAAACACCGACAAAACTTCAAATGGCCCTAACTTCTATACGGTGCGTCCTACACATATCAAAGTTTGCAACAATCAAATGCTTGTAACGTCTTACTGGAGAGTCATAAAATATTGAAATTTTGTGACAATAAAGTACTCGAGCCTCTTGTAAAGTTAAGCAATCGCTCATAGCTATGCCACCCTTGAGTCCCAAATCAACCACTGCTAAAGCTTCAAATAGCCCTGACGGTGCGTCATATACCTATCAAAGTTTGGAACAATCAAGTGCATGTAACTTTTTACTGGAGCGTCCTAAAATCTGGAAATTTTGTGACAATAAAGTACTCGAGCCTCTTATCAATTTAAGCTATCGCTCATAGCTATGCTACCCTTGAGTCCTAAATCAAACACGTATAAAACTTCAAATGGCCCTAACTTCTATACGGTGCGTGCCACACTTATCAAAGTTTGCAACAATCAATTGCTTGCAACTTTTTACTGGAGCGTCCTAAAACCTTGAAATTTTGTGACAATAAAGTACTCGAGCCTCTTATCAATTTAAGCTATCGCTCATAGCTATGCTACCATTGAGTCCCAAATCAAACACTGATAAAACTTCAAATGGCCCTAACTTCTATACGGTGCATCCTAGACCTATCAAAGTTTTCAGCATTCAAATGCTTGTAACTTCTTACTGGAGAGGCATAAAATCTTGAAATTTTGTGACAATAAAGTGCTCGAGCCTCTTGTAAAGTTAAGCAATCGCTCATAGCTATGCTACCCTTGAGTCCCAAATCAACCACTGCTAAAACTTCAAATGGCCCTAACTTCTATACGGTGCGTCATCTACCTATCAAAGTTTGCAACAATCAAGTGCTTTTAACTTTTTACTGGAGCGTCATAAAATCTGGAAATTTTGTGACAATAAAGTACTCGAGCCTCTTATCAATTTAAGCTATCGCTCATACCTAAGCTACCCTTGAGTCCCAAATCAAACACGTATAAAACTTCAAATGGCCCTAACTTCTATACGGTGCGTCCCACACCTATCAAAGTTTTCAACAATCAATTGCTTGCAACTTTTTACTGGAGCGTCATAAAACCTTAAAATTTTGTGACAATAAAGTACTCGAGCCTCTTAGCAATTCATGCTATCGCTCATAGCTATGCTACCCTTGAGTCCCAAATCAACCACTGCGAAAACTTCAAATGGCCCTAACGGTGCGTCATATACCTATCAAAGTTTGCAACAGTCAAGTGCTTGTAACTTTTTACTGGAGCGTCAGAAAATCTGGAAATTTTGTGACAATAATGTACTCGAGCCTCTTATCAATTTAACTTATCGCTCATAGCTATGCTAGCCTTGAGTCCCAAATCAAACACTGATAAAACTTCAAATGGCCCTAACTTCTATACGGTGCGTCCTACACCTATCAAAGTTTGCAACAATCAAATGCTTGTAACTTTTTATTGGAGCGTCCTAAAACCTTGAAATTTGGTGACAATAAAGTTCTCGAGCCTCTTATCGATTCATGCTATCGCTCATAGCTATGCTAGCCTTGAGTCGCAAATCAAACACTGATAAAACTTCAAATGGCCCTAACTTCTATACGGTGCGTCCTACACCTATCAAAGTTTTCAACATTCAAATGCTTGTAACTTCTTACTGGAGAGTCATAAAATCCAGAAATTTTGTGACAATAAAGTACTCGAGCCTCTTGTAAAGTTAAGCAATCGCTCATAGCTATGCCACCCTTCAGTCCCAAATCAACCACTGCTAAAACTTCAAATGGCCCTAACGGTGCGTCATATACCTATCAAAGTTTGCAACAATCAAGTGCTTGTAACTTTTTACTGGAGCATCATAAAATATGGAAATTTTGTGACAATAAAGTACTCGAGCCTCTTATAATTTTAAGCTATCGCTCATAGCTATGCTACACTTGAGTCCCAAATCAAACACTGACAAAACTTCAAATGGCCCTAACTTCTATACGGTGCGTCCTACACCTATCAAAGTTTGCAACTTTCAAATGCTTGTAACTTCTTACTGGAGAGTCCTAAAATCTTGAAATTTTGTGACAATAAAGTACTCGAGCCTCTTGTAAAGTTAAGCAATCGCTCATAGCTATGCTACCCTTGAGTCCCAAATCAACCACTGCTAAAACTTCAAATGGCCCTAACGGTGCGTCATATACCTATCAAAGTTTGCAACAATCAATTACTTGCAACTTTTTACTGGAGCGTCATAAATCCTTGAAATTTTGTGACAATAAAGTACTCGACCCTCTTATCAATTTAAGCTATCGCTCATAGCTATGCTACCCTTGAGTCCCAAATCATACACTGATAAAACTTCAAATGGCCCTAACTTCTATACGGTGCATCCTACACCTATCAAAGTTTTCAACCTTCAAATGCTTGTAACTTTTTATTGGAGTGCCATAAAAACTTGAAATTTTGTGACAATAAAGTACTCAAGCCTCTTATCAATTTAAGCTATCGCTCATAGCTATGCTACCCTTGAGTCCCAAATCAAACACTGATAAAACTTCAAATAGGCCTAACTTCTATACGGTGCGTCCTATACCTATCAAAGTTTTCAACATTCAAATGCTTGTAACTTCTTACTGGAGAGTCATAAAATCTTGAAATTTTGTGACAATAAAGTGCTCAAGCCTCTTGTAAAGTTAAGCAATCGCTCATAGCTATGCTACCCTTGAGTCAACCACTGCAAAAACTTGAAATTGCCCTAACGGTGCGTCATATACCTATCAAAGTTTGCAACAATCAAGTGCTTGTAACTTTTTATTGGAGCTTCATAAAATCTGGAAATTTTCTGACAATAAAGTACTAGAGCCTCTTATCAATTTAGCTATCGCTCATAGCTATGCTACCCTTGAGTCCCAAATCAAACACTGATAAAACTTTAAACGGCCCTAAATTCTATACGGTGGAAATTTTTGTGACAATAAAGTACTCGAGCCTCTTATCAATTTAAGTTATCTCTCATAGCTATGCTACCCTTGAGTCCCAAATCAAACACGTATAAAACTTCAAATGGCCCTAACTTCTTTACGGTGCGTCCCACTACTATCAAAGTTTGCAGCAATCAATTACTTGCAACTTTTTACTGGAGCGTCATAAAACCTTGAAATTTTGTGACAATAAAGTACTCGACCCTCTTATCAATTTAAGCTATCGCTCATAGCTATGCTAACCTTGAGTCCCAAATCAAACATTGATAAAACTTCAAATGGCCCTAACTTCTATACGGTGCATCCTACACCTATCAAAGTTTTCAACCTTCAAATGCTTGTAACTTTTTACTGGAGTGTCATAACACCTTGAAGTTTTGTGACAATAAAGTACTCAAGCCTCTTATCAATTTAAGCTATCGCTCATAGCTATGCTACCCTTGAGTCCCAAATCAAACACTGACAAAACTTCAAATGGCCCTAACTTCTATACGGTGCGTCCTACACCTATCAAAGTTTGCAATTATCAAATGCTTGTAACTTCTTACTGGAGAGTCCTAAAATCTTGAAATTTGGTGACAATAAAGTACTCGAGCCTCTTGTAAAGTTAAGCAATCGCTCATAGCTATGCTACCCTTGAGTCAACCACTGCAAAAACTTCAAATTGCCCTAACGGTGCGTCATATACCTATCAAAGTTTGCAACAATCAAGTGCTTGTAACTTTTTACTGGAGCTTCATAAAATCTGGAAATTTTGTGACAATAAAGTACTCGAGCCTCTTATCAATTTAGCTATCGCTCATAGCTATGCTACCCTTGAGTCCCAAATCAAACACTGATAAAACTTTAAACGGCCCTAACTTCTATACGGTGTGACCTACACCTATCAAAGTTTGCAACAATCAAATGCTTGTAACTTTTTACTGGAGCGTCATAAAACCTTGAAATTTGGTGACAATAAAGTCCTCGAGCCTCTTATCAATTCATGCTATCGCTCATAGCTATGCTACCCTTGAGTCCCAAATCAAACACTGATAAAACTTTAGACTTCCCTAACTTCTATACGGTGCGTCCCACACCTATCAAAGTTTGCAACAATCAATTGCTTGCAACTTTTTACTGGAGCGTCATAAAACCTTGAAATTTTGTGACAATAAAGTACTCAAGCCTCTTATCAATTTAAGCTACCGCTCATACCTATGCTACCATTGAGTCCAAAATCATACACTGATAAAACTTCAAATGGCCCTAACTTATATACGGTGCGTCCTGTACCTATCAAAGTTTGTAACAATCAAATGCTTGCAACTTTTTACTGGAGCGTCATAAAACCTTGAAATTTTGTGACAATAAAGTACTCAAGCCTCTTATCAATTTAAGCTATCGCTCATAGCTATGCTACCCTTGAGTCCCAAATCAAACACTGATAAAACTTCAAATGGCCCTAACTTCTATACGGTGCGTCCTACACCTATCAAAGTTTGCAACAATCAAATGCTTGTAACTTCTTACTGGAGAGTCATAAAATCTTGAAATTTGGTGACAATAAAGTACTCGAGCCTCTTGTAAAGTTAAGCAATCGCTCATGGCTATGCCACCCTTGAGCCCCAAATCAACCACTGCTAAAACTTCAAATGGCCCTAACGGTGCGTCATATACCTATCAAAGTTTGCAACAAACAAGTGCTTGTAACTTTTTACTGGAGCGTCATAAAATCTGGACATTTTTGTGACAATAAAGTACTCGAGCCTCTTATCAATTTAAGTTATCGCTCATAGCTATGCTACCCTTGAGTCCCAAATCAAACACGTATAAAACTTCAAATGGCCCTAACTTCTTTACGGTGCGTCCCACTACTATCAAAGTTTGCAGCAATCAATTACTTGCAACTTTTTACTGGAGCGTCATAAAACCTTGAAATTTTGTGACAATAAAGTACTCGACCCTCTTATCAATTTAAGCTATCGCTCATAGCTATGCTACCCTTGAGTCCCAAATCAAACACTGATAAAACTTCAAATGGCCCTAACTTCTATACGGTGCATCCTACACCTATCAAAGTTTTCAACCTTCAAATGCTTGTAACTTTTTACTGGAGTGTCATAAAACCTTGAAATTTTGTGACAATAAAGTACTCAAGCCTCTTATCAATTTAAGCTATCGCTCATAGCTATGCTACCCTTGAGCCCCAAATCAAACACTGATAAAACTTCAAATGAGCCTAACTTCTATACGGTGCGTCCTATACCTATCAAAGTTTTCAACATTCAAATGCTTGTAACTTCTTACTGGAGAGTCATAAAATCTTGAAATTTTGTGACAATAAAGTGCTCAAGCCTCTTGTAAAGTTAAGCAATCGCTCATAGCTATGCTACCCTTGAGTCCCAAATCAACCACCGCTAAAACTTCAAATATCCCTAACGGTGCGTCATATACCTATCAAAGTTTGCAACAATCAAGTGCTTGTAACTTTTTACTGGAGCGTCATAAAATCTTAAAATTTTGTGACAATAAAGTACTCGAGCCTCTTATCAATTTAAGCTATCGCTCATAGCTATGCTACCCTTGAGTCCCAAATCAAATACTGATAAAACTTCAAATGGCCCTAACTTAAATACGGTGCGTTGTATACCTATCAAAGTTTGTAACAATCAAATGCTTGTAACTTTTTACTGGAGCGTCATAAAATCTTGAAATTTTGTGTCAATAAATTACTCGAGCCTCTTGTCAATTTAAGCTATCGCTCATAGCTATGCTACCCTTGAGTCCCAAATCAAACACGTATAAAACTTCAAATGGCCCTAACTTCTATACGGTGCGTCCTATACCCATCAAAGTTTGTAACAATCAAATGCTTGTAACTTTTTACTGGAGCGTCATAAAGTCTTGAAATTTTGTGACAATAAAGTACTCGAGCCTCTGGTCAATTTAAGCTATCACTCATAGCTATGCTACCCTTGAGTCCCAAATCAAACACTGATAAAACTTCAAATTACCCTAACTTCTATACGGTGCATCCTACACCTATCAAAGTTTTCAACATTCAAATGCTTGTAACTTCTTACTGGAGAGTCATAAAATCTTAAAATTTTGTGACAATAAAGTACTCGAGCCTCTTGTAAAGTTAATCAATCGCTCATAGTTATGCCACCCTTGAGTCCCAAATCAACCACTGCTAAAACTTCAAATGACCCTAACGATGCGTCATATACCTATCAAAGTTTGCAACAATCAAGTGCTTGTAACTTTTTACTGGAGCGTCATAAAATCTGGAAATTTTGTGACAGTAAAGTACTCGAGCCTCTTATGAATTTAAGCTATTGCTCATAGCTATGCTACCCTTGAGTCCCAAATCACACACTGATAAAACTTCAAATGGCCCTAACTTCTATACGGTGCATCCTACACCTATCAAAGTTTTGCAACAATCAAATGCTTGTAACTTTTTACTGGAGCGTCATAAAATCCTGAAATTTGGTGACAATTAAGTACTAGAGACTCTTATCAATTCAAAATCTTTAAATTTTGTGACAATAAAGTACTCGAGCCTCTTGTCAATTTAAGCTATCTCTCATAGCTATGCTACCCTTGAGTCCCAAATCAAACACGTATGAAACTTCAAATGGTCCTAACTTTTATATGGTGTATCCTACACCTGTGAAAGTTTTCAACATTCAGCTGCTTGAAACTTCTTACTGGAGAGTCATAAAATCTTGAAATTTTGTGACAATAAAGTACTCGAGCCTCTTGTAAAGTTAAGCAATCGCTCAAAGCTATGCTATCCCTGAGTCCCAAATCAACCACTGCTAAGACTTCAAATGGCCCTAACGGTGCGTCATATACCTATCAAAGTTTGCAACAATCAAGTGCTTGTAACTTTTTACTGGAGCGTCATAAAATCTGGAAATTTTGTGACAATAAAGTACTCGAGCCTCTTATCAATTTAAGCTATCGCTCATAGCAATGCTACCCTTGAGTCCCAAATCAAACACGTATAACACTTCAAATGGTCCTAACTTCTATTCGGTGCGTCCCACACCTATCAAAGTTTGTTACAATCAAATGTTTGTAACTTTTTACTGGAGCGTCATAAAATCTTGAAATTTTGTGACAATAAAGTGCTCGAGTCTCTTGCCAATTTAAGTTATCACTCATAGCTATGCTACCCTTGAGTACCAAATCAAACACTGATAAAACTTCAAATGGCCCTAACTTCTATACGGTGCGTACTATACCTATCAAAGTTTTCAGCATTCAAATGCTTGTAACTTCTTACTGGAGAGTCATAAAATCTTGAAATTTTGTGACAATAAAGTACTCGAGCCTATTGTCAATTTAAGCTATCGCTCATAGCTATGCTACATTTGAGTCCCAAATCAAACACTGATAAAAATTCAAATGGCCCTAACTTCTATACGGTGCGTCCTATACCCATCAAAGTTTGTAACAATCAAATGCTTGTAACTTTTTACTGGAGCGTCATAAAATCTTGAAATTTTGTGACAATAAAGTACTCGAGCCTCTTGTCAATTTAAGCTATCACTCATAGCTATGCTACGCTTGAATCCCAAATCAAACACTGATAAAACTTCAAATGGAACTAATTTCTTTACGGTGCATCCTACACCTATCAAAGTTTTCAACATTCAAATGCTTGTAACTTCTTACTGGAGCGTCATAAAATCTTGAAATTTGGTGACAATTAAGTACTCGAGCCGCTTATCAATTCATGCTATCGCTCATAGCTATGCTACCCTTGAGTCCCCAATCAGACACTGATAAAACTTCAAATGGCCCTAACTTCTGTACGGTGCGTCCTTTACCCTTCAAAGTTTGTAACAATCAAATGCTTGTAACTTTTTACTGGAGCGTCATAAAATCTTGAAATTTTGTGACAATAAAGTACTCGAGCCTCTAGTCAATTTAAGCTATCGCTCATAGCTATGCTACATTTGAGTCCCAAATCAAACACTGATAAAAATTCAAATGGCCCTAACTTCTATATGGTGTATCCTACACCTGCCAAAGTTTTCAACATTCAAATGCTTGTAACTTCTTACTGGAGAGTAATTTTTAATTTTTTTTTTTTAAATCAACATGGATTTATTTATTGCATCTTTTCAATCGAAACCAACAATAATTTTACAAAGCTTACAACTAATAAATAATTGATGCTCCGCGCCAGTGCATAGAGCAATTTTAGTTCAAGTACTTATTATATAAATTATGTTATGTAGAAAAAAAAAATAAATATAAAAATATTAATATAAAGAAACTCTATTTTTTTAAAAAAGTGTCCTTTTAAGTCGAGATGTATTCATCCTATGAAGCAGATTCCTTGCTGGTTCGTTAGGATGACACTGAAGTTTGAATTGGTATTTTGTTTTTAAAACTGCTAGTTCTTCTTCAACGGGTGCTATATTAAGGTCGCGATGAATATTTTCGTTTCTGACGAACCATGGAGCGCCGCTGATCGTTCTCAGAATTTTCGATTGTGCCCTTTGAATTATTTGCAAGTTTGATGCACTAGTAGTGTCCCATATCTGAATACCATAAGTCCAAATCGGTTTAATTACAGCCTTGTAGATAAGTACTTTATACTCTAAACGCAGTTTTGATTTTCGGTTGGTAAGCCAATACAAGGAACTTGCCTTGAGTTTCATTTGCATTTTCTTGGCTTCTATATGTTTTTTCCAGGTGAGCCGTCGGTCAAAATGCACTCCTAAGTATTTAACCTCTGTTGCTTGTGGGATTACAATGCCATTTAAGGATACTGCCGGACAAGAACTGGGCTTACGAGTAAATGTCACATGTACACTTTTTTGCTGGAGAGTCATAAAATCTTGAAATTTTGTGACAATAAAGTACTCGAGCCTCTTATCAATTTAAGCTATCGCTCATAGCTATGCTACCCTTGAGTCCCAAATCAAACACGTATAAAACTTCAAATGGCCCTAACTTCTATACGGTGCGTCCCACACCTATCAATGTTTGTAACAATCAAATGTTTGTAACTTTTTACTGGAGCGTCATAAAATCTTGAAATTTTGTGACAATAAAGTACTCGAGCCTCTTGTCTATTTAAGCTATCACTCATAGCTATGCTACCCTTGAGTCCCAAATCAAACACTGATAAAACTTCAAATGGCCCTAACCACTATACGGTGCATCCTACACCTATCAAAGTTTCAATATTCAAATGCTTGTAATTTCTTACTGGAGAGTGCTACCCTTGATTCCCAAATCAAACACTGATAAAACTTCAAATGGCCCTAACTTCTATACGGTGCGTCCTATACCTATCAAAGTTTGCAACAATCAAGTGCTTGTAAATTTTTACTGGAGCGTCATAAAATCTGGAAATTTTGTGACAATAAAGTACTCGAACCTCTTATCGATTTAAGCTATCGCTCATAGCTATGCTACCCTTGAGTCCCAAATCAAACACTGATAAAACTTCAAATGGCCCTAACTTCTATACGGTGCATCCCACACCTATCAAAGTTTGCAACAATCAATTGCTTGCAAGTGTTTACGGGAGCGTCATAAAATCTTGAAATTTTGTAACAATAAAGTACAAGAGCCTCTTATCAATTTAAGCTATCGCTCATAGCTATGCTACCGTTGAGTCCCAAATCAAACACTGATAAAACTTCAAATGGCCCTAACTTCTCTACGGTGCGTGCTATACCCATCAAAGTTTGTAACAATCAAATGTTTGTAACTTTTTACTGGAGCGTCATAAAATCTTGAAATTTTGTGACAATGAAGTAGTCGAGCCTCTTGTCAATTTAAGCTATCACTCCTAGCTATGCTACCCTTGATTCCCAAATCAAACACTGATAAAACTTCAAATGGCCCTAACTTCTATACGGTGCGTCCTACACCTATCAACGTTTGCAACAATCAAATGCTTGTAACTTTTTCTGGAGCGTCATAAAACCTTGAAATTTGGTGACAATAAAGTACTCGAGCCTCTTATCAATTCATGCTATCGCTCATAGCTATGCTACCCTTGAGTCCCAAATTAAACACTGATTAAACTTCAAATTGCCCTAACTTCTATACGGTGCGTCCTATACCTATAAAAGTTTTCAACATTCAAATGCTTGCAACTTCTTACTGGAGAGTCATAAAATCTTGAAATTTTGTGACAATAAAGTACTCGAGCCTCTTGTAAAGTTAAGCAATCGCTCATAGCTATGCCACCCTTGAGTCCCAAATCAACCACTGCTAAAACTTCAAATGGCCCTAACGGTGCGTCATATATCTATCAAAGTTTGCAGGAAGCAAGTGCTTGTAACTTTTTACTGGAGCGTCATAAAATCTGGAAATTTTGTGACAATAAAGTACTCGAGCCTCTTATCAATTTAAGCTATCGCTCATAGCTATGCTACCCTTGAGTCCCCAATCAGACACTGATAAAACT
Source organism: Clusia tigrina (assembly GCA_920105625.2). NCBI lineage: Eukaryota > Metazoa > Arthropoda > Insecta > Diptera > Clusiidae > Clusia > Clusia tigrina. The sequence goes on from OV050030.1 coordinate 213,079,050, forward strand.
TCAAATGGCCCTAACTTCTGTACGGTTCGTCCTTTACCCTTCAAAGTTTGTAACAATCAAATGCTTGTAACTTTTTACTGGAGTGTCATAAAATCTTGAAATTTTGTGACAATAAAGTACTCGAGCCTCTAGTCAATTTAAGCTATCGCTCATAGCTATGCTACATTTGAGTCCCAAATCAAACACTGATAAAAATTCAAATGGCCCTAACTTCTATATGGTGTATCCTACACCTGCCAAAGTTTTCAACATTCAAATGCTTGTAACTTCTTACTGGAGAGTAATTTTTAATTTTTTTTTTTTAAATCAACATGGATTTATTTATTGCATCTTTTCAATCGAAACCAACAATAATTTTACAAAGCTTACAACTAATAAATAATTGATGCTCCGCGCCAGTGCTTAGAGCAATTTTAGTTCAAGTACTTATTATATAAATTATGTTATGTAGAAAAAAAAAATAAATATAAAAATATTAATATAAAGAAACTCTATTTTTTTAAAAAAGTGTCCTTTTAAGTCGAGATGTATTCATCCTATGAAGCAGATTCCTTGCTGGTTCGTTAGGATGACACTGAAGTTTGAATTGGTATTTTGTTTTTAAAACTGCTAGTTCTTCTTCAACGGGTGCTATATTAAGGTCGCGATGAATATTTTCGTTTCTGACGAACCATGGAGCGCCGCTGATCGTTCTCAGAATTTTCGATTGTGCCCTTTGAATTATTTGCAAGTTTGATGCACTAGTAGTGTCCCATATCTGAATACCATAAGTCCAAATCGGTTTAATTACAGCCTTGTAGATAAGTACTTTATACTCTAAACGCAGTTTTGATTTTCGGTTGGTAAGCCAATACAAGGAACTTGCCTTGAGTTTCATTTGCATTTTCTTGGCTTCTATATGTTTTTTCCAGGTGAGCCGTCGGTCAAAATGCACTCCTAAGTATTTAACCTCTGTTGATTGCGGGATTACAATGCCATTTAAGGATACTGCCGGACAAGAACTGGGCTTACGAGTAAATGTCACATGTACACTTTTTTGCTGGAGAGTCATAAAATCTTGAAATTTTGTGACAATAAAGTACTCGAGCCTCTTATCAATTTAAGCTATCGCTCATAGCTATGCTACCCTTGAGTCCCAAATCAAACACGTATAAAACTTCAAATGGCCCTAACTTCTATACGGTGCGTCCCACACCTATCAATGTTTGTAACAATCAAATGTTTGTAACTTTTTACTGGAGCGTCATAAAATCTTGAAATTTTGTGACAATAAAGTACTCGAGCCTCTTGTCTATTTAAGCTATCACTCATAGCTATGCTACCCTTGAGTCCCAAATCAAACACTGATAAAACTTCAAATGGCCCTAACCACTATACGGTGCATCCTACACCTATCAAAGTTTCAATATTCAAATGCTTGTAATTTCTTACTGGAGAGTGCTACCCTTGATTCCCAAATCAAACACTGATAAAACTTCAAATGGCCCTAACTTCTATACGGTGCGTCCTATACCTATCAAAGTTTGCAACAATCAAGTGCTTGTAAATTTTTACTGGAGCGTCATAAAATCTGGAAATTTTGTGACAATAAAGTACTCGAACCTCTTATCGATTTAAGCTATCGCTCATAGCTATGCTACCCTTGAGTCCCAAATCAAACACTGATAAAACTTCAAATGGCCCTAACTTCTATACGGTGCGTCCCACACCTATCAAAGTTTGCAACAATCAATTGCTTGCAAGTGTTTACGGGAGCGTCATAAAATCTTGAAATTTTGTAACAATAAAGTACAAGAGCCTCTTATCAATTTAAGCTATCGCTCATAGCTATGCTACCGTTGAGTCCCAAATCAAACACTGATAAAACTTCAAATGGCCCTAACTTCTCTACGGTGCGTGCTATACCCATCAAAGTTTGTAACAATCAAATGTTTGTAACTTTTTACTGGAGCGTCATAAAATCTTGAAATTTTGTGACAATGAAGTAGTCGAGCCTCTTGTCAATTTGAGCTATCACTCCTAGCTATGCTACCCTTGATTCCCAAATCAAACACTGATAAAACTTCAAATGGCCCTAACTTCTATACGGTGCGTCCTACACCTATCAACGTTTGCAACAATCAAATGCTTGTAACTTTTTACTGGAGCGTCATAAAACCTTGAAATTTGGTGACAATAAAGTACTCGAGCCTCTTATCAATTCATGCTATCGCTCATAGCTATGCTACCCTTGAGTCCCAAATTAAACACTGATTAAACTTCAAATTGCCCTAACTTCTATACGGTGCGTCCTATACCTATAAAAGTTTTCAACATTCAAATGCTTGCAACTTCTTACTGGAGAGTCATAAAATCTTGAAATTTTGTGACAATAAAGTACTCGAGCCTCTTGTAAAGTTAAGCAATCGCTCATAGCTATGCCACCCTTGAGTCCCAAATCAACCACTGCTAAAACTTCAAATGGCCCTAACGGTGCGTCATATATCTATCAAAGTTTGCAGGAAGCAAGTGCTTGTAACTTTTTACTGGAGCGTCATAAAATCTGGAAATTTTGTGACAATAAAGTACTCAAGCCTCTTATCAATTTAAGCTATCGCTCATAGCTATGCTACCCTTGAGTCCCAAATCAAACACGTATAAAACTTCAAATGGCCCTAACTTCTATACGGTGCGTCCCACGCCTATCAATGTTTGTAACAATCAAATGTTTGTAACTTTTTACTGGAGCGTCATAAAATCTTGAAATTTTGTGACAATAAAGTACTCGAGCCTCTTGTCTATTTAAGCTATCACTCATAGCTATGCTACCCTTGAGTCCCAAATCAAACACTGATAAAACTTCAAATGGCCCTAACCACTATACGGTGCATCCTACACCTATCAAAGTTTCAATATTCAAATGCTTGTAACTTCTTACTGGAGAGTGCTACCCTTGATTCCCAAAGCAAACACTGATAAAACTTAAATGGCTCTAACTCCTATACGGTGCGTCCTACACCTATCAAAGTTTGCAACAATCAAATGCTTGGAACTTTTTACTGGAGCGTCATAAAATCTTGAAATTTGGTGACAATTAAGTACTCGAGCCTCTTATCAATTCAAGCTATCGCTCTTAGCTATGCTACCCTTGAGTCCCCAATCAAATACTGATAAAACTTCAAATGGCCCTAACTTCTATACGGTGCGTCCTATACCTATCAAAGTTTGTAACAATCAAATGCTTGTAACTTTTTACTGGAGCGTTATAAAATCTTGAAATTTTGTGTCAATAAAGTACTCGAGCCTCTTGTCAATTTAAGCTATCGCTCATAGCTATGCTACATTGGAGTCCCAAATCAAACACTGATAAAAATTCAAATGGCCCTAAATTCTATACGGTGCGTCCTATACCCATCAAAGTTTGTAACAATCAAATGCTTGTAACTTTTTACTGGAGCGTCATAAAATCTTGAAATTTTGTGACAATGAAGTAGTCGAGCCTCTTGTCAATTTAAGCTATCACTCCTAGCTATGCTACCCTTGATTCCCAAATCAAACACTGATAAAACTTCAAATGGCCCTAACTTCTATACGGTGCATCCTACACCTATCAAAGTTTTCAACATTCAAATGCTTGTAACTTCTTACTGGAGAGTCATAAAATATTGAAATTTTGTGACAATAAAGTCCTCGAGCTTCTTGTAAATTTAAGCAATCGCTCATAGCTATGCCACCCTTGAGTCCCAAATAAACCACTTCTAAAACTTCAAATGGCCCTAACGGTGCGTCATATACCTATCAAAGTTTGCAACAATCAAGTGCTTGTAAATTTTTACTGGAGCGTCATAAAATCTGGAAATTTTGTGACAATAAAGTACTCGAACCTCTTATCGATTTAAGCTATCGTTCATAGCTATGCTACCCTTGAGTCCCAAATCAAACACTGATAAAACTTCAAATGGCCCTAACTTCTATACGGTGCGTCCCACACCTATCAAAGTTTGCAACAATCAATTGCTTGCAAGTGTTTACGGGAGCGGCATAAAATCTTGAAATTTTGTAACAATAAAGTACTCGAGCCTCTTATCAATTTAAGCTATCGCTCATAGCTATGCTACCGTTGAGTCCCAAATCAAACACTGATAAAACTTCAAATGGCCCTAACTTCTCTACGGTGCGTGCTATACCCATCAAAGTTTGTAACAATCAAATGTTTGTAACTTTTTACTGGAGCGTCATAAAATCTTGAAATTTTGTGACAATGAAGTAGTCGAGCCTCTTATCAATTCATGCTATCGCTCATAGCTATGCTACCCTTGAGTCCCAAATTAAACACTGATGAAATTTCAAATTGCCCTAACTTCAGTACGGTGCGTCCTATACCTATAAAAGTTTTCAACATTCAAATGCTTGCAACTTCTTACTGGAGAGTCATAAAATCTTGAAATTTTGTGACAATAAAGTACTCGAGCCTCTTGTAAAGTTAAGCAATCGCTCATAGCTATGCCACCCTTGAGTCCCAAATCAACCACTGCTAAAACTTCAAATGGCCCTAACGGTGCGTCATATATCTATCAAAGTTTGCAGCAAGCAAGTGCTTGTAACTTTTTACTGGAGCGTCATAAAATCTTGAAATTTTGTAACAATAAAGTACTCGAGCCTCTTATCAATTTAAGCTATCACTCCTAGCTATGCTACCCTTGATTCCCAAATCAAACACTGATAAAACTTCAAATGGCCCTAACTTCTATACGGTGCGTCCTACACCTATCAACGTTTGCAACAATCAAATGCTTGTAACTTTTTACTGGAGCGTCATAAAGCCTTGAAATTTGGTGACAATAAAGTACTCGAGCCTCTTATCAATTCATGCTATCGCTCATAGCTATGCTACTCTTGAGTCCCAAATTAAACACTGATGAAATTTCAAATTGCTCTAACTTCTATACGGTGCGTCCTATACCTATAAAAGTTTTCAACATTCAAATGCTTGCAACTTCTTACTGGAGAGTCATAAAATCTTGAAATTTTGTGACAATAAAGTACTCGAGCCTCTTGTAAAGTTAAGCAATCGCTCATAGCTATGCCACCCTTGAGTCCCAAATCAACCACTGCTAAAACTTCAAATGGCCCTAACGGTGCGTCATATATCTATCAAAGTTTGCAGCAAGCAAGTGCTTGTAACTTTTTACTGGAGCGTCATAAAATCTGGAAATTTTGTGACAATAAAGTACTCGAGCCTCTTATCAATTTAAGCTATCGCTCATAGCTATGCTACCCTTGAGTCCCAAATGAAACACGTAGAAAACTTCAAATGGCCCTAACTTCTATACGGTGCGTCCCACACCTATCAAAGTTTGCAACAATCAATTGCTTGGAACTTTTTACGGGAGCGTCATAAAACCTTGAAATTTTGTGACAATAAAGTTCTCGAGCCTCTTATCAATTTAAGCTATCGCTCATAGCTATGCTACCCTTGATTCCCAAAGCAAACACTGATAAAACTTAAATGGCTCTAACTCCTATACGGTGCGTCCTACACCTATCAAAGTTTGCAACAATCAAATGCTTGTAACTTTTTACTGGAGCGTCACAAAATCTTGAAATTTGGTGGCAATTAAGTACCCGAGCCTCTTATCAATTCATGCTATCGCTCATATCTATGCTTCACTTGAGTCCCCAATCAAATACTGATAAAACTTCAAATGGCCCTAACTTCTATACGGTGCGTCCTATACCTATCAAAGTTTGTAACAATCAAATGCTTGTAACTTTTTACTGGAGAGTTATAAAATCTTGAAATTTTGTGTCAATAAAGTACTCGAGCCTCTTGTCAATTTAAGCTATCGCTCATAGCTATGCTACATTGGAGTCCCAAATCAAACACTGATAAAACTTCAAATGGCCCTAAATTCTATACGGTGCGTCCTATACCCATCAAAGTTTGTAACAATCAAATGCTTGTAAGTTTTTACTGGAGCGTCATAAAATCTGGAAATTTTGTGTCAATAAAGTACTCGAGCCTCTTGTCAATTTATGCTATCGCTCATAGCTATGCTACCTTTGAGTCCCAAATCAAACACGTATAAAACTTCAAATGGCCCTAACTTGTATACGATGCGTCCCACACCTATCAAAGTTTGCAACAATCAATTGCTTGCAACTTTTTACGGGAGCGTCATAAAACCTTGAAATTTTGTGGCAATAAAGTACTCGAGCCTCTTATCAATTTAAGCTATCGCTCATAGCTATGCTACCGTTGAGTCCCAAATCAAACACTGATAAAACTTCAAATGGCCCTAACTTCTCTACGGTGCGTCCTATACCCATCAAAGTTTGCAACAATCAAATGTTTGTAACTTTTTACGGGAGCGTCATAAAACCTTGAAATTTTGTGACAATAAAGTACTCGAGCCTCTTATCAATTTAAGCTATCGCTCATAGCTATGCTACCGTTGAGTCCCAAATCAAACACTGATGAAACTTCAAATTGCTCTAACTTCTATACGGTGCGTCCTATACCTATAAAAGTTTTCAACATTCAAATGCTTGCAACTTCTTACTGGAGAGTCATAAAATCTTGAAATTTTGTGACAATAAAGTTCTCGAGCCTCTTGTAAAGTTAAGCAATCGCTCATAGCTATGCCACCCTTGAGTCCCAAATCAACCATTGCTAAAACTTCAAATGGCCCTAACGGTGCGTCATATACCTATCAAAGTTTGCAGCAAGCAAGTGCTTGTAACTTTTTGCTGGAGCGTCATAAAATCTGGAAATTTTGTGACAATAAAGTACTCGAGCCTCTTATCAATTTAAGCTATCGCTCATAGCTATGCTACCCTTGAGTCCCAAATGAAACACGTATAAAACTTCAAATGGCCCTAACTTCTATAATGTGCGTCCCACACTTATCAAAGTTTGCAACAATCAATTGCTTGCAACTTTTTACGGGAGAGTCATAAAACCTTGAAATTTTGTGACAATAAAGTACTCGAGCCTCTTATCAATTCATGCTATCGCTCATAGCTATGCTACCCTTGAGTCCCAAATCAAACACTGATAAAACTTCAAATGGCCCTAACTTCTCTACGGTGCGTGCTATACCCATCAAAGTTTGTAACAATCAAATGTTTGTAACTTTTTACTGGAGCGTCATAAAATCTTGAAATTTTGTGACAATAAAGTTCTCGAGCCTCTTATCAATTTAAGCTATCGCTCATAGCTATGCTACCGTTGAGTCCCAAATCAAACACTGATGAAACTTCAAATTGCCCTAACTTCTATACGGTGCGTCCTATACCTATCAAAGTTTTCAACATTCAAATGCTTGTAACTTCTTACTGGAGAGTCATAAAATCCAGAAATTTTGTGACAATAAAGTACTCGAGCCTCTTGTAAAGTTAAGCAATCGCTCATAGCTATGCCACCCTTCAGTCCCAAATCAACCACTGCTAAAACTTCAAATGGCCCTAACGGTGCGTCATATACCTATCAAAGTTTGCAGCAATCAAGTGCTTGTAACTTTTTACTGGAGCATCATAAAATATGGAAATTTTGTGACAATAAAGTACTCGAGCCTCTTATAATTTTAAGCTATCGCTCATAGCTATGCTACACTTGAGTCCCAAATCAAACACTGACAAAACTTCAAATGGCCCTAACTTCTATACGGTGCGTCCTACACCTATCAAAGTTTGCAACTATCAAATGCTTGTAACTTCTTACTGGAGAGTCCTAAAATCTTGAAATTTTGTGACAATAAAGTACTCGAGCCTCTTGTAAAGTTAAGCAATCGCTCATAGCTATGCTACCCTTGAGTCCCAAATCAACCACTGCTAAAACTTCAAATGGCCCTAACGGTGCGTCATATACCTATCAAAGTTTGCAACAAACAAGTGCTTGTAACTTTTTACTGGAGCGTCATAAAATCTGGAAATTTTTGTGACAATAAAGTACTCGAGCCTCTTATCAATTTAACTTATCGCTCATAGCTATGCTACCCTTGAGTCCCAAATCAAACACGTATAAAACTTCAAATGGCCCTAACGTCTATACGGTGCGTCCTACACCTATCAAAGTTTGCAACAATCAAATGCTTGTAACGTCTTACTGGAGAGTCATAAAATATTGAAATTTTGTGACAATAAAGTACTCGAGCCGCTTATCAATTTAAGCTATCGCTCATAGCTATGCTACCCTTGAGTCCCAAATCAAACACGTATAAAACTTCAAATGGCCCTAACGTCTATACGGTGCGTCCCACACCTATCAAAGTTTGCAACAATCAATTGCTTGCAACTTTTTACTGGAGCGTCATAAAACCTTAAAATTTTGTGACAATAAAGTACTCGAGCCTCTTAGCAATTCATGCTATCGGTCATAGCTATGCTACCCTTGAGTCCCAAATCAAACACTGATAAAACTTCAAATGGCCCTAACTTCTATACGGTGCATCCTGCACCTATCAAAGTTTGCAACAACCAAGTGCTTGTAACTTTTTACTGGAGCGTCATAGAATCTGGAAATTTTGTGACAATTAAGAACTCGAGCCTCTTATCGATTTAAGCTATCGCTCATAGCTATGCTACCCTTGAGTCCCAAATCAACCACTGCGAAAACTTCAAATGGCCCTAACAGTGCGTCACATACCTATCAAAGTTTGCAACAATCAAGTGCTTGTAACTTTTTACTGGAGCGTCCTAAAATCTGGAAATTTTGTGACAATAATGTACTCGAGCCTCTTATCAATTTAACCTATCGCTCTAAGCTATGCTACCCTTGAGTCCCAAATCAAACACGTATAAAACTTCAAATGGACCTAACTTCTATGCGGTGCGTGCCACACCTATCAAAGTTTGCAACAATCAATTGCTTGCAACTTTTTACTGGAGCGTCCTAAAACCTTGAAATTTTGTGACAATAAAGTACTCGAGCCTCTTATCAATTTCAGCTATCGCTCATAGCTATGCTACCATTGAGTCCCAAATCAAACACTGATAAAACTTCAAATGGCCCTAACTTCTATACGGTGCATCCTACACCTATCAAAGTTTTCAGCATTCAAATGCTTGTAACTTCTTACTGGAGAGGCATAAAATCTTGAAATTTTGTGACAATAAAGTGCTCGAGCCTCTTGTAAAGTTAAGCAATCGCTCATAGCTATGCTACCCTTGAGTCCCAAATCAACCACTGCTAAAACTTCAAATGGCCCTAACGGTGCGTCATCTACCTATCAAAGTTTGCAACAAGCAAGTGCTTGTAACTTTTTACTGGAGCGTCATAGAATCTGGAAATTTTGTGACAATTAAGTACTCGAGCCTCTTATCAATTTAAGCTATCGCTCATAGCTATGCTACCCTTGAGTCCCAAATCAACCACTGCGAAAACTTCAAATGGCCCTAACGGTGCGTGATATACCTATCAAAGTTTGCAACAGTCAAGTGCTTGTAACTTTTTACTGGAGCGTCAGAAAATCTGGAAATTTTGTGACAATAATGTACTCGAGCCTCTTATCAATTTAACCTATCGCTCATAGCTATGCTACCCTTGAGTCCCAAATCAAACACTGATAAAACTTCAAATGGCCCTAACTTCTATACGGTGCGTCCTACACCTATCAAAGTTTGCAACAATCAAATGCTTGTAACTTTTTATTGGAGCGTCATAAAACCTTGAAATTTGGTGACAATAAAGTACTCGAGCCTCTTATCGATTCATGCTATCGCTCATAGCTATGCTACCCTTGAGTCCCAAATCAAACACTGATAAAACTAAAAATGGCCCTTACTTCTATACGGTGCGTCCTCTACCTATCAAAGTTTTCAACATTCAAATGCTTGTAACTTCTTCCTGGAGAGTCATTAAATCCAGAAATTTTGTGACAATAAAGTACTCGAGCCTCTTGTAAAGTTAAGCAATCGCTCATAGCTATGCCACCCTTCAGTCCCAAATCAACCACTGCTAAAACTTCAAATGGCCCTAACGGTGCGTCATATACCTATCAAAGTTTGCAGCAATCAAGTGCTTGTAACTTTTTACTGGAGCATCATAAAATATGGAAATTTTGTGACAATAAAGTACTCGAGCCTCTTATAATTTTAAGCTATCGCTCATAGCTATGCTACACTTGAGTCCCAAATCAAACACTGACAAAACTTCAAATGGCCCTAACTTCTATACGGTGCGTCCTACACCTATCAAAGTTTGCAACTATCAAATGCTTGTAACTTCTTACTGGAGAGTCCTAAAATCTTGAAATTTTGTGACAATAAAGTACTCGAGCCTCTTGTAAAGTTAAGCAATCGCTCATAGCTATGCTACCCTTGAGTCCCAAATCAACCACTGCTAAAACTTCAAATGGCCCTAACGGTGCGTCATATACCTATCAAAGTTTGCAACAAACAAGTGCTTGTAACTTTTTACTGGAGCGTCATAAAATCTGGAAATTTTTGTGACAATAAAGTACTCGAGCCTCTTATCAATTTAACTTATCGCTCATAGCTATGCTACCCTTGAGTCCCAAATCTAACACGTATAAAACTTCAAATGGCCCTAATTTCTTTACGGTGCGTCCCACTACTATCAAAGTTTGCAGCAATCAATTACTTGCAACTTTTTACTGGAGCGTCATAAAACCTTGAAATTTGGTGACAATAAAGTACTCGAGCCTCTTGTAAAGTTAAGCAATCGCTCATGGCTATGCCACCCTTGAGCCCCAAATCAACCACTGCTAAAACTTCAAATGGCCCTAACTTCTATACGGTGCGTCCTGTACCTATCAAAGTTTGTAACAATCAAATGCTTGTAACTTTTTACTGGAGCGTCATAAAATCTTGAAATTTTGTGTCAATAAAGTACTCGAGCCTCTTATCAGTTTAAGCTATCGCTCATAGCTATGCTACCCTTGAGTCCCAAATCAAACACTGATAAAACTTCAAATGGCCCTAACTTCTATACGGTGCGTCCTACACCTATCAAAGTTTGCAACAATCAAATGCTTGTAACTTTTTACTGGAGCGTCATAAAACCTTGAAATTTGGTGACAATAAAGTACTCGAGCCTCTTATCAATTCATGCTATCGCTCATAGCTATGCTACCCTTGAGTCCCAAATCAAACACTGATAAAACTTTAAACGGCCCTAACTTCTATACGGTGCGTCCCACACCTATCAAAGTTTGCAACAATCAATTGCTTGCAACTTTTTACTGGAGCGTCATAAAACCTTGAAATTTTGTGACAATAAAGTACTCAAGCCTCTTATCAATTTAAGCTATCGCTCATACCTATGCTACCATTGAGTCCCAAATCATACACTGATAAAACTTCAAATGGCCCTAACTTCTATACGGTGCGTCCTGTACCTATCAAAGTTTGTAACAATCAAATGCTTGTAACTTTTTACTGGAGCGTCATAAAATCTTGAAATTTTGTGTCAATAAAGTACTCGAGCCTCTTATCAATTTAAGCTATCGCTCATAGCTATGCTACCCTTGAGTCCCAAATCAAACACTGATAAAACTTCAAATGGCCCTAACTTCTATACGGTGCGTCCTACACCTATCAAAGTTTGCAACAATCAAATGCTTGTAACTTCTTACTGGAGAGTCATAAAATCTTGAAATTTGGTGACAATAAAGTACTCGAGCCTCTTGTAAAGTTAAGCAATCGCTCATGGCTATGCCACCCTTGAGCCCCAAATCAACCACTGCTAAAACTTCAAATGGCCCTAATGGTGCGTCATATACCTATCAGAGTTTGCAACAATCAAGCTATGCTACCCTTGAGTCCCAAATCAAACACTGACAAAACTTCAAATGGCCCTAACTTCTATACGGTGCGTCCTACACCTATCAAAGTTTGCAACTATCAAATGTTTGTAACTTCTTACTGGAGAGTCCTAAAATCTTGAAATTTTGTGACAAAGTACTCGAGCCTCTTGTAAAGTTAAGCAATCGCTCATAGCTATGCTACCCTTGAGTCCTAAATCAACCACTGCTAAAACTTCAAATGGCCCTAACGGTGCGTCATATACCTATCAAAGTTTGCAACAAACAAGTGCTTGTAACTTTTTACTGGAGCGTCATAAAATCTGGACATTTTTGTGACAATAAAGTACTCGAGCCTCTTATCAATTTACGCTATCGCTCATAGCTATGCTACCCTTGAGTCCCAAATCAAACACTGACAAAACTTCAAATGGCCCTAACTTCTATACGGTGCATCCTACACCTATCAAAGTTTTCAACCTTCAAATGCTTGTAACTTTTTACTGGAGAGTCATAAAATCTTGAAATTTTGTGACAATAAAGTACTCAAGCCTATTATCAATTTAAGCTATCGCTCATAGCTATGCTACCCTTGAGTCCCAAATCAAACACTGATAAAACTTCAAATGGGCCCAACTTCTATACGGTGCGTCCTATACCTATCAAAGTTTTCAACATTCAAATGCTTGTAACTTCTTACTGGAGAGTCATAAAATCTTGAAATTTTATGACAATTATGTGCTCAAGCCTCTTGTAAAGTTAAGCAATCGCTCATAGCTATGCTACCCTTGAGTCCTAAATCAACCACTGCTAAAACTTCAAATGGCCCTAACGGTGCGTCATATACCTATCAAAGTTTGCAACAATCAAGTGCTTGTAACTTTTTACTGGAGCTTCATAAAATCTGGAAATTTTGTGACAATAAAGTACTCGAGCCTCTTATCAATTTAGCTATCGCTCATAGCTATACTACCCTTGAGTCCCCAATCAGACACTGATAAAACTTCAAATGGCCCTAACTTCTGTACGGTGCGTCGTATACCCTTCAAAGTTTGTAGCAATCAAATGCTTGTAACTTTTTACTGGAGCGTCATAAAATCTTGAATTTTTGTGACAATAAAGTACTCGAGCCTCTAGTCAATTTAAGCTATCGCTCATAGCTATGCTACATTTGAGTCCCAAATCAAACACTGATAAAAATTCAAATGGCCCTAACTTCTATATGGTGTATCCTACACCTGCCAAAGTTTTCAACATTCAAATGCTTGTAACTTCTTACTGGAGAGTAATTTTTTTTTTTTTTTTTTAAATCAACATGGATTTATTTATTGCATCTTTTCAATCGAAACCAACAATAATTGTACAAAGCTTACAACTAATAAATAATTGATGCTCCGCGCCAGTGCTTAGAGCAAGTTTAGTTCAAGTACATATTATATAAATTATGTTATGTAGAAAAAAAAAATAAATATAAAAATATTAATATAAAGAAACTCTATTTTTTTAAAAAAGTGTCCTTTTAAGTCGAGATGTATTCATCCTATGAAGCAGATTCCTTGCTAGTTTGTTAGGATGACACTGAAGTTTGAATTGGTATTTTGTTTTTAAAACTGCTAGTTCTTCTTCAACGGGTGCTATATTAAGGTCGCGATGAATATTTTCGTTTCTGACGAACCAGGGAGCGCCGCTGATCGTTCTCAGAATTTTCGATTGAGCCCTTTGAATTATTTGCAAGTTTGATGCACAAGTAGTGTCCCATATCTGAATACCATATGTCCAAATCGGTTTAATTACAGCCTTGTAGATAAGTACTTTATACTCTAAACGCAGTTTTGATTTTCGGTTGGTAAGCCAATACAAGGAACTTGCCTTGAGTTTCATTTGCATTTTCTTGGCTTCTATATGTTTTTTCCAGGTGAGCCGTCGGTCAAAATGCACTCCTAAGTATTTAACCTGTGTTGCTTGCGGGATTACAATGCCATTTAAGGATACTGCCGGACAAGAACTGGGCTTACGAGTAAATGTCACATGTACACTTTTTTGCTGGAGAGTCATAAAATCTTGAAATTTTGTCACAATAAAGTACTCGAGCCTCTTTTCAATTTAAGCTGTCGCTCATAGCTATGCTACCCTTGAGTCCCAAATCAAACACGTATAAAACTTCAAATGGCCCTAACTTCTATACGGTGCGTCCCACACCTATCAATGTTTGTAACAATCAAATGTTTGTAACTTTTTACTGGAGCGTCATAAAATCTTGAAATTTTGTGACAATAAAGTACTCGAGCCTCTTGTCTATTTAAGCTATCACTCATAGCTATGCTACCCTTGAGTCCCAAATCAAACACTGATAAAACTTCAAATGGCCCTAACCACTATACAGTGCATCCTACACCTATAAAAGTTTCAATATTCAAATGCTTGTAACTTCTTACTGGAGAGTGCTACCCTTGATTCCCATAGCAAACACTGATAAAACATAAATGGCTCTAACTCCTATACGGTGCGTCCTACACCTATCAAAGTTTGCAACAATCAAGTGCTTGGAACTTTTTACTGGAGCGTCATAAAATCTTGAAATTTGGTGACAATTAAGTACTCGAGCCTCTTATCAATTCAAGCTATCGCTCATAGCTATGCTACCCTTGAGTCCCCAATCAAATACTGATAAAACTTCAAATGGCCCTAACTTCTATACGGTGCGTCCTATACCTATCAAAGTTTGTAACAATCAAATGCTTGTAACTTTTTACTGGAGCGTTATAAAATCTTGAAATTTTGTGTCAATAAAGTACTCGAGCCTCTTGTCAATTTAAGCTATCGCTCATAGCTACGCTACATTGGAATCCCAAATCAAACACTGATAAAAATTCAAATGGCCCTAAATTCTATACGGTGCGTCCTATACCCATCAAAGTTTGTAACAATCAAATGCTTGTAACTTTTTACTGGAGCGTCATAAAATCTTGAAATTTTGTGACAATGAAGTAGTCGAGCCTCTTGTCAATTTGAGCTATCACTCCTAGCTATGCTACCCTTGATTCCCAAATCAAACACTGATAAAACTTCAAATGGCCCTAACTTCTATACGGTGCATCTTACACCTATCAAAGTTTTCAACATTCAAATGCTTGTAACTTCTTACTGGAGAGTCATAAAATATTGAAATTTTGTGACAATAAAGTACTCGAGCCTCTTGTAAATTTAAGCAATCGCTCATAGCTATGCCACCCTTGAGTCCCAAATAAACCACTTCTAAAACTTCAAATGGCCCTAACGGTGCGTCATATACCTATCAAAGTTTACAACAATCAAGTGCTTGTAAATTTTTACTGGAGCGTCATAAAATCTGGAAATTTTGTGACAATAAAGTACTCGAACCTCTTATCAATTTAAGCTATCGCTCATAGCTGTGCTACCCTTGAGTCCCAAATCAAACACTGATAAAACTTCAAATGGCCCTAACTTCTATACGGTGCGTCCCACACCTATCAAAGTTTGCAACAATCAATTGCTTGCAAGTGTTTACGGGAGCGTCATAAAATCTTAAAATTTTGTAACAATAAAGTACTCGAGCCTCTTATCAATTTAAGCTATCGCTCATAGCTATGCTACCGTTGAGTCCCAAATCAAACACTGATAAAACTTCAAATGGCCCTAACTTCTCTACGGTGCGTGCTTTACCCATCAAAGTTTGTAACAATCAAATGTTTGTAACTTTTTACTGGAGCGTCATAAAATCTTGAAATTTTGTGACAATGAAGTAGTCGAGCCTCTTGTCAATTTAAGCTATCACTCCTAGCTACGCTACCCTTGATTCCCAAATCAAACACTGATAAAACTTCAAATGGCCCTAACTTCTATACGGTGCGTCCTACACCTATCAACGTTTGCAACAATCAAATGCTTGTAACTTTTTACTGGAGCGTCATAAAACCTTGAAATTTGGTGACAATAAAGTACTCGAGCCTCTTATCAGTTCATGCTATCGCTCATAGCTATGCTACCCTTGAGTCCCAAATTAAACACTGATGAAACTTCAAATTGCCCTAACTTATATACGGTGCGTCCTATACCTATAAAAGTTTTTAACATTCAAATGCTTGCAACTTCTTACTGGAGAGTCATAAAATCTTGAAATTTTGTGACAATAAAGTACTCGAGCCTCTTGTAAAGTTAAGCAATCGCTCATAGCTATGCCACCCTTGAGTCCCAAATCAACCACTGCTAAAACTTCAAATGGCCCTAACGGTGCGTCATATATCTATCAAAGTTTGCAGCAAGCAAGTGCTTGTAACTTTTTACTGGAGCGTCATAAAATCTGGAAATTTTGTGACAATAAAGTACTCGAGCCTCTTATCAATTTAAGCTATCGCTCATAGCTGTGCTACCCTTGAGTCCCAAATCAAACACTGATAAAACTTCAAATGGCCCTAACTTCTATACGGTGCGTCCCACACCTATCAAAGTTTGCAACAATCAATTGCTTGCAAGTGTTTACGGGAGCGTCATAAAATCTTAAAATTTTGTAACAATAAAGTACTCGAGCCTCTTATCAATTTAAGCTATCGCTCATAGCTATGCTACCGTTGAGTCCCAAATCAAACACTGATAAAACTTCAAATGGCCCTAACTTCTCTACGGTGCGTGCTTTACCCATCAAAGTTTGTAACAATCAAATGTTTGTAACTTTTTACTGGAGCGTCATAAAATCTTGAAATTTTGTGACAATGAAGTAGTCGAGCCTCTTGTCAATTTAAGCTATCACTCCTAGCTACGCTACCCTTGATTCCCAAATCAAACACTGATAAAACTTCAAATGGCCCTAACTTCTATACGGTGCGTCCTACACCTATCAACGTTTGCAACAATCAAATGCTTGTAACTTTTTACTGGAGCGTCATAAAACCTTGAAATTTGGTGACAATAAAGTACTCGAGCCTCTTATCAGTTCATGCTATCGCTCATAGCTATGCTACCCTTGAGTCCCAAATGAAACACGTATAAAACTTCAAATGGCCCTAACTTCTATACGGTGCGTCCCACACCTATCAAAGTTTGCAACAATCAATTGCTTGGAACTTTTTACGGGAGCGTCATAAAACCTTGAAATTTTGTGACAATAAAGTTCTCGAGCCTCTTATCAATTTAAGCTATCGCTCATAGCTATGCTACCCTTGATTCCCAAAGCAAACACTGATAAAACTTAAATGGCTCTAACTCCTATACGGTGCGTCCTACACCTATTAAAGTTTGCAACAATCAAATGCTTGTAACTTTTTACTGGAGCGTCATAAAATCTTGAAATTTGGTGGCAATTAAGTACTCGAGCCTCTTATCAATTCATGCTATCGCTCATAGCTATGCTTCCCTTGAGGCCCCAATCAAATACTGATAAAACTTCAAATGGCCCTAACTTTTATACGGTGCGTCCTATACCTATCAAAGTTTGTAACAATCAAATGCTTGTAACTTTTTACTGGAGAGTTATAAAATCTTGAAATTTTGTGTCAATAAAGTACTCGAGCCTCTTGTTAATTTAAGCTATCGCTCATAGCTATGCTACATTGGAGTCCCAAATCAAACACTGATAAAAATTCTAATGGCCCTAAATTCTATACGGTGCGTCCTATACCCATCAAAGTTTGTAACAATCAGATGCTTGTAACTTTTTACTGGAGCGTCATAAAATCTTGAAATTTTGTGTCAATAAAGTACTCGAGCCTCTTGTCAATTTATGCTATCGCTCATAGCTATGCTACCTTTGAGTCCCAAATCAAACACGTATAAAACTTCAAATGGCCCTAACTTGTATACGATGCGTCCCACACCTATCAAAGTTTGCAACAATCAATTGCTTGCAACTTTTTACGGGAGCGTCATAAAACCTTGAAATTTTGTGGCAATAAAGTACTCGAGCCTCTTATCAATTTAAGCTATCGCTCATATCTATGCTACCGTTGAGTCCCAAATCAAACACTGATAAAACTTCAAATGGCCCTAACTTCTCTACGGTGCGTCCTATACCCATCAAAGTTTGTAACAATCAAATGTTTGTAACTTTTTACGGGAGCGTCATAAAACCTTGAAATTTTGTGACAATAAAGTACTCGAGCCTCTTATCAATTTAAGCTATCGCTCATAGCTATGCTACCGTTAAGTCCCAAATCAAACACTGATGAAACTTCAAATTGCCCTAACTTCTATACGGTGCGTCCTATACCTATAAAAGTTTTCAACATTCAAATGCTTGCAACTTCTTACTGGAGAGTCATAAAATCTTGAAATTTTGTGACAATAAAGTTCTCGAGCCTCTTGTAAAGTTAAGCAATCGCTCATATCTATGCCACCCTTGAGTCCCAAATCAACCACTGCTAAAACTTCAAATGGCCCTAACGGTGCGTCATGTACCTATCAAAGTTTGCAGCAAGCAAGTGCTTGTAACTTTTTACTGGTGCGTCATAAAATCTGGAAATTTTGTGACAATAAAGTACTCGAGCCTCTTATCAATTTAAGCTATCGCTCATAGCTATGCTACCCTTGAGTCCCAAATGAAACACGTATAAAACTTCAAATGGCCCTAACTTCTATAATGTGCGTCCCACACCTATCAAAGTTTGCAACAATCAATTGCTTGCAACTTTTTACGGGAGAGTCATAAAACCTTGAAATTTTGTGACAATAAAGTACTCGAGCCTCTTATCAATTCATGCTATCGCTCATAGCTATGCTACCCTTGAGTCCCAAATCAAACACTGATAAAACTTCAAATGGCCCTAACTTCTATACGGTGCGTCCCACACCTATCAAAGTTTGCAACAATCAATTGCTTGGAACTTTTTACGGGAGCGTCATAAAACCTTGAAATTTTGTGACAATAAAGTTCTCGAGCCTCTTATCAATTTAAGCTATCGCTCATAGCTATGCTACCGTTGAGTCCCAAATCAAACACTGATGAAACTTCAAATTGCCCTAACTTCTATACGCTGCGTCCTATACCTATCAAAGTTTTCAACATTCAAATGCTTGTAACTTCTTACTGGAGAGTCATAAAATCCAGAAATTTTGTGACAATAAAGTACTCGAGCCTCTTGTAAAGTTAAGCAATCGCTCATAGCTATGCCACCCATCAGTCCCAAATAAACCACTGCTAAAACTTCAAATGGCCCTAACGGTGCGTCATATACCTATCAAAGTTTGCAACAATCAAGTGCTTGTAACTTTTTACTGGAGCGTGATAAAATATGGAAATTTTGTGACAATAAAGTACTCGAGCCTCTTATCAATTTAAGCTATCGCTCATAGCTATGCTACCCTTGACTCCCAAATCAAACACCGACAAAACTTCAAATGGCCCTAACTTCTATACGGTGCGTCCTACACCTATCAAAGTTTGCAACAATCAAATGCTTGTAACGTCTTACTGGAGAGTCATAAAATATTGAAATTTTGTGACAATAAAGTACTCGAGCCTCTTGTAAAGTTAAGCAATCGCTCATAGCTATGCTACCCTTGAGTCCCAAATCAACCACTGCTAAAACTTCAAATGGCCCTAACGGTGCGTCATCTACCTATCAAAGTTTGCAACAATCAAGTGCTTGTAACTTTTTACTGGAGCGTCATAAAATCTGGAAATTTTGTGACAATAAAGTACTCGAGCCTCTTATCAATTTAAGCTATCGCTCATACCTAAGCTACCCTTGAGTCCCAAATCAAACACGTATAAAACTTCAAATGGCCCTAACTTCTATACGGTGCGTCCCACACCTATCAAAGTTTGCAACAATCAATTGCTTGCAACTTTTTACTGGAGCGTCATAAAACGTTAAAATTTTGTGACAATAAAGTACTCGAGCCTCTTAGCAATTCATGCTATCGCTCATAGCTATGCTACCCTTGAGTCCCAAATCAAACACTGATAAAACTTCAAATGGCCCTAACTTCTATACAGTGCATCCTGCACCTATCAAAGTTTGCAACAACCAAGTGCTTGTAACTTTTTACTGGAGCGTCATAGAATCTTGAAATTTTGTGACAATTAAGAACTCGAGCCTCTTATCGATTTAAGCTATCGCTCATAGCTATGCTACCCTTGAGTCCCAAATCAACCACTGCGAAAACTTCAAATGGCCCTAACGGTGCGTCATATACCTATCAAAGTTTGCAACAATCAAGTGCTTGTAACTTTTTACTGGAGTGTCCTAAAATCTGGAAATTTTGTGACAATAATATACTCGAGCCTCTTATCAATTTAACCTATCGCTCATAGCTATGCTACCCTTGAGTCCCAAATCAAACACGTATAAAACTTCAAATGGCCCTAACTTCTATACGGTGCGTGCCACACCTATCAAAGTTTGCAACAATCAATTGCTTGCAACTTTTTACTGGAGCGTCCTAAAACCTTGAAATTTTGTGACAATAAAGTACTCGAGCCTCTTATCAATTTAAGCTATCGCTCATAGCTATGCTACCATTGAGTCCCAAATCAAACACTGATAAAACTTCAAATGGCCCTAACTTCTATACGGTGCATCCTACACCTATCAAAGTTTTCAGCATTCAAATGCTTGTAACTTCTTACTGGAGAGGCATAAAATCTTGAAATTTTGTGTCAATAAAGTACTCGAGCCTCTTGTTAATTTAAGCTATCGCTCATAGCTATGCTACATTGGAGTCCCAAATCAAACACTGATAAAAATTCTAATGGCCCTAAATTCTATACGGTGCGTCCTATACCCATCAAAGTTTGTAACAATCAGATGCTTGTAACTTTTTACTGGAGCGTCATAAAATCTTGAAATTTTGTGTCAATAAAGTACTCGAGCCTCTTGTCAATTTATGCTATCGCTCATAGCTATGCTACCTTTGAGTCCCAAATCAAACACGTATAAAACTTCAAATGGCCCTAACTTGTATACGATGCGTCCCACACCTATCAAAGTTTGCAACAATCAATTGCTTGCAACTTTTTACGGGAGCGTCATAAAACCTTGAAATTTTGTGACAATAAAGTACTCGAGCCTCTTATCAATTTAAGCTATCGCTCATATCTATGCTACCGTTGAGTCCCAAATCAAACACTGATAAAACTTCAAATGGCCCTAACTTCTCTACGGTGCGTCCTATACCCATCAAAGTTTGTAACAATCAAATGTTTGTAACTTTTTACGGGAGCGTCATAAAACCTTGAAATTTTGTGACAATAAAGTACTCGTGCGTCTTATCAATTTAAGCTATCGCTCATATCTATGCTACCTTGAGTCCCAAAGCAAACACTGATCTAACTTCAAATGACCCTAACTTCTATACGGTGAGTCCTATACCTATAAAAGTTTTCAACATTCAATTGCTTGCAACTTCTTACTGGAGAGTCATAAAATCTTGAAATTTTGTGACAATAAAGTTCTCGAGCCTCTTGTAAAGTTAAGCAATCGCTCATATCTATGCCACCCTTGAGTCCCAAATCAACCACTGCTAAAACTTCAAATGGCCCTAACGGTGCGTCATGTACCTATCAAAGTTTGCAGCAAGCAAGTGCTTGTAACTTTTTACTGGTGCGTCATAAAATCTGGAAATTTTGTGACAATAAAGTACTCGAGCCTCTTATCAATTTAAGCTATCGCTCATAGCTATGCTACCCTTGAGTCCCAAATGAAACACGTATAAAACTTCAAATGGCCCTAACTTCTATAATGTGCGTCCCACACCTATCAAAGTTTGCAACAATCAATTGCTTGCAACTTTTTACGGGAGAGTCATAAAACCTTGAAATTTTGTGACAATAAAGTACTCGAGCCTCTTATCAATTCATGCTATCGCTCATAGCTATGCTACCCTTGAGTCCCAAATCAAACACTGATAAAACTTCAAATGGCCCTAACTTCTATACGGTGCGTCCCACACCTATCAAAGTTTGCAACAATCAATTGCTTGGAACTTTTTACGGGAGCGTCATAAAACCTTGAAATTTTGTGACAATAAAGTTCTCGAGCCTCTTATCAATTTAAGCTATCGCTCATAGCTATGCTACCGTTGAGTCCCAAATCAAACACTGATGAAACTTCAAATTGCCCTAACTTCTATACGCTGCGTCCTATACCTATCAAAGTTTTCAACATTCAAATGCTTGTAACTTCTTACTGGAGAGTCATAAAATCCAGAAATTTTGTGACAATAAAGTACTCGAGCCTCTTGTAAAGTTAAGCAATCGCTCATAGCTATGCCACCCATCAGTCCCAAATAAACCACTGCTAAAACTTCAAATGGCCCTAACGGTGCGTCATATACCTATCAAAGTTTGCAACAATCAAGTGCTTGTAACTTTTTACTGGAGCGTGATAAAATATGGAAATTTTGTGACAATAAAGTACTCGAGCCTCTTATCAATTTAAGCTATCGCTCATAGCTATGCTACCCTTGACTCCCAAATCAAACACCGACAAAACTTCAAATGGCCCTAACTTCTATACGGTGCGTCCTATACCTATCAAAGTTTGCAACAATCAAATGCTTGTAACGTCTTACTGGAGAGTCATAAAATATTGAAATTTTGTGACAATAAAGTACTCGAGCCTCTTGTAAAGTTAAGCAATCGCTCATAGCTATGCTACCCTTGAGTCCCAAATCAACCACTGCTAAAACTTCAAATGGCCCTAACGGTGCGTCATCTACCTATCAAAGTTTGCAACAATCAAGTGCTTGTAACTTTTTACTGGAGCGTCATAAAATCTGGAAATTTTGTGACAATAAAGTACTCGAGCCTCTTATCAATTTAAGCTATCGCTCATACCTAAGCTACCCTTGAGTCCCAAATCAAACACGTATAAAACTTCAAATGGCCCTAACTTCTATACGGTGCGTCCCACACCTATCAAAGTTTGCAACAATCAATTGCTTGCAACTTTTTACTGGAGCGTCATAAAACGTTAAAATTTTGTGACAATAAAGTACTCGAGCCTCTTAGCAATTCATGCTATCGCTCATAGCTATGCTACCCTTGAGTCCCAAATCAAACACTGATAAAACTTCAAATGGCCCTAACTTCTATACAGTGCATCCTGCACCTATCAAAGTTTGCAACAACCAAGTGCTTGTAACTTTTTACTGGAGCGTCATAGAATCTTGAAATTTTGTGACAATTAAGAACTCGAGCCTCTTATCGATTTAAGCTATCGCTCATAGCTATGCTACCCTTGAGTCCCAAATCAACCACTGCGAAAACTTCAAATGGCCCTAACGGTGCGTCATATACCTATCAAAGTTTGCAACAATCAAGTGCTTGTAACTTTTTACTGGAGTGTCCTAAAATCTGGAAATTTTGTGACAATAATATACTCGAGCCTCTTATCAATTTAACCTATCGCTCATAGCTATGCTACCCTTGAGTCCCAAATCAAACACGTATAAAACTTCAAATGGCCCTAACTTCTATACGGTGCGTGCCACACCTATCAAAGTTTGCAACAATCAATTGCTTGCAACTTTTTACTGGAGCGTCCTAAAACCTTGAAATTTTGTGACAATAAAGTACTCGAGCCTCTTATCAATTTAAGCTATCGCTCATAGCTATGCTACCATTGAGTCCCAAATCAAACACTGATAAAACTTCAAATGGCCCTAACTTCTATACGGTGCATCCTACACCTATCAAAGTTTTCAGCATTCAAATGCTTGTAACTTCTTACTGGAGAGGCATAAAATCTTGAAATTTTGTGACAATAAAGTGCTCGAGCCTCTTGTAAAGTTAAGCAATCGCTTATAGCTATGCTACCCTTGAGTCCCAAATCAACCACTTCTAAAACTTCAAATGGCCCTAACGGTGCGTCATCTACCTATCAAAGTTTGCAACAAGCAAGTGCTTGTAACTTTTTACTGGAGCGTCATAGAATCTGGAAATTTTGTGACAATTAAGTACTCGAGCCTCTTATCAATTTAAGCTATCGCTGATAGCTATGCTACCCTTGAGTCCCAAATCAACCACTGCGAAAACTTCAAATGGCCCTAACGGTGCGTCATATACCTATCAAAGTTTGCAACAGTCAAGTGCTTGTAACTTTTTACTGGAGCGTCAGAAAATCTGGAAATTTTGTGACAATAATGTACTCGAGCCTCTTATCAATTTAACCTATCGCTCATAGCTATGCTACCCTTGAGTCCCAAATCAAACACTGATAAAACTTCAAATGGCCCTAACTTCTATACGGTGCGTCCTACACCTATCAAAGTTTGCAACAATCAAATGCTTGTAACTTTTTATTGGAGCGTCATAAAACCTTGAAATTTGGTGACAATAAAGTACTCGAGCCTCTTATCGATTCATGCTATCGCTCATAGCTATGCTACCCTTGAGTCCCAAATCAAACACTGATAAAACTAAAAATGGCCCTAACTTCTATACGGTGCGTCATATACCTATCAAAGTTTGCAACAATCAAGTGCTTGTAACTTTTTACTGGAGCATCATAAAATATGGAAATTTTGTGACAATAAAATACTCGAGCCTCTTATAATTTTAAGCTATCGCTCATAGCTATGCTACACTTGAGTCCCAAATCAAACACTGACAAAACTTCAAATGGCCCTAACTTCTATACGGTGCGTCCTACACCTATCAAAGTTTGCAACTATCAAATGCTTGTAACTTCTTACTGGAGAGTCCTAAAATCTTGAAATTTTGTGACAATAAAGTACTCGAGCCTCTTGTAAAGTTAAGCAATCGCTCATAGCTATGCTACCCTTGAGTCCCAAATCAACCACTGCTAAAACTTCAAATGGCCCTAACGGTGCGTCATATACCTATCAAAGTTCGCAACAAACAAGTGCTTGTAACTTTTTACTGGAGCGCCATAAAATCTGGAAATTTTTGTGACAATAAAGTACTCGAGCCTCTTATCAATTTAAGTTATCGCTCATAGCTATGCTACCCTTGAGTCCCAAATCAAACACGTATAAAACTTCAAATGGCCCTAACTTCTTTACGGTGCGTCCCACTACTATCAAAGTTTGCAGCAATCAATTACTTGCAACTTTTTACTGGAGCGTCATAAAACCTTGAAATTTTGTGACAATAAAGTACTCGACCCTCTTATCAATTTAAGCTATCGCTCATAGCTATGCTACCCTTGAGTCCCAAATCAAACACTGATAAAACTTCAAATGGCCCTAACGGTGCATCCTACACCTATCAAAGTTTTCAACCTTCAAATGCTTGTAACTTTTTATTGGAGTGTCATAAAACCTTGAAATTTTGTGACAATAAAGTACTCGAGCCTCTTATCAATTTAAGCTATCGCTCATAGCTATGCTACCCTTGAGTCCCAAATCAAACACTGACAAAACTTCAAATGGCCCTAACTTCTATACGGTGCGTCCTACACCTATCAAAGTTTGCAACTATCAAATGTTTGTAACTTCTTACTGGAGAGTCCTAAAATCTTGAAATTTTGTGACAATAAAGTACTCGAGCCTCTTGTAAAGTTAAGCAATCGCTCATAGCTATGCTACCCTTGAGTCCTAAATCAACCACTGCTAAAACTTCAAATGGGCCTATCTTCTATACGGTGCGTCCTATACCTATCAAAGTTTTCAACATTCAAATGCTTGTAACTTCTTACTGGAGAGTCATAAAATCTTGAAATTTTATGACAATAAAGTGCTCAAGCCTCTTGTAAAGTTAAGCAATCGCTCATAGCTATGCTACCCTTGAGTCAACCACTGCAAAAACTTCAAATTGCCCTAACGGTGCGTCATATACCTATCAAAGTTTGCAACAATCAAGTGCTTGTAACTTTTTACTGGAGCTTCATAAAATCTGGAAATTTTGTGACAATAAAGTACTCGAGCCTCTTATCCATTTAGCTATCGCTCATAGCTTTGCTACCCTTGAGTCCCAAATCAAACACTGATAAAACTTTAAACGGCCCTAACTTCTATACGGTGCGACCTACACCTATCAAAGTTTGCAACAATCAAATGCTTGTAACTTTTTACTGGAGCGTCATAAAACCTTGAAATTTGGTGACAATAAAGTACTCGAGCCTCTTATCAATTCATGCTATCGCGCATAGCTATGCTACCCTTGAGTCCCAAATCAAACACTGATAAAACTTTAAACGGCCCTAACTTCTATACGGTGCGTCCCACACCTATCAAAGTTTGCAACATTCAATTGCTTGCAACTTTTTACTGGAGCGTCATAAAACCTTGAAATTTTGCGACAATAAAGTACTCAAGCCTCTTATTAATTTAAGCTACCGCTCATAGCAATGCTACCATTGAGTCCCAAATCAAACACTGATAAAACTTCAAATGGCCCTAACTTCTATACGGTGCGTCCTACACCTATCAAAGTTTGCAACAATCAATTGCTTGCAACTTCTTACTGGAGAGTCATAAAATCTTGAAATTTTGTGACAATAAAGTACTCGAGCCTCTTGTAAAGTTAAGCAATCGCTCATAGCTATGCTACCCTTGAGTCCCAAATCAACCACTGCTAAAACTTCAAATATCCCTAACGGTGCGTCATATACCTATCAAAGTTTGCAACAA
Source organism: Clusia tigrina (assembly GCA_920105625.2). Taxonomy (NCBI): domain Eukaryota; kingdom Metazoa; phylum Arthropoda; class Insecta; order Diptera; family Clusiidae; genus Clusia; species Clusia tigrina. The sequence continues at coordinate 213,105,344 of OV050030.1, forward strand.
TCAAGTGCTTGTAACTTTTTACTGGAGCGTCATAAAATCTTGAAATTTTGTGACAATAAAATACTCGAGCCTCTTATCAATTTAAGCTATCGCTCATAGCTATGCTACCCTTGAGTCCCAAATCAAATACTGATAAAACTTCAAATGGCCCTAACTTAAATACGGTGCGTTGTATACCTATCAAAGTTTGTAACAATCAAATGCTTGTAACTTTTTACTGGAGCGTCATAAAATCTTGAAATTTTGTGTCAATAAATTACTCGAGCCTCTTGTCAATTTAAGCTATCGCTCATAGCTATGCTACCCTTGAGTCCCAAATCAAACACGTATAGAACTTCAAATGGCCCTAACTTCTATACGGTGCGTCCTATACCCATCAAAGTTTGTAACAATCAAATGCTTGTAACTTTTTACTGGAGCGTCATAAAATCTTGAAAATTTGTGACAATAAAGTACTCGAGCCTCTGGTCAATTTAAGCTATCACTCATAGCTATGCTACCCTTGAGTCCCAAATCAAACACTGATAAAACTTCAAATTACCCTAACTTCTATACGGTGCATCCTACACCTATCAAAGTTTTCAACATTCAAATGCTTGTAACTTCTTACTGGAGAGTCATAAAATCTTAAAATTTTGTGACAATAAAGTACTCGAGCCTCTTGTAAAGTTAAGCAATCGCTCATAGTTATGCCACCCTTGAGTCCCAAATCAACCACTGCTAAAACTTCAAATGGCCCTAACGATGCGTCATATACCTATCAAAGTTTGCAACAATCAAGTGCTTGTAACTTTTTACTGGAGCGTCATAAAATCTGGAAATTTTGTGACAGTAAAGTACTCGAGCCTCTTATGAATTTAAGCTATTGCTCATAGCTATGCTACCCTTGAGTCCCAAATCACACACTGATATAACTTCAAATGGCCCTAACTTCTATACGGTGCATCCTACACCTATCAAAGTTTGTTACAATCAAATGTTTGTAACTTTTTACTGGAGCGTCATAAAATCTTGAAATTTTGTGACAATAAAGTGCTCGAGTCTCTTGCCAAATTAAGTTATCACTCATAGCTATGCTACCCTTGAGTACCAAATCAAACACTGATAAAACTTCAAATGGCCCTAACTTCTATACGGTGCGTACTATACCTATCAAAGTTTTCAGCATTCAAATGCTTGTAACTTCTTACTGGAGAGTCATAAAATCTTGAAATTTTGTGACAATAAAGTACTCGAGCCTATTGTCAATTTAAGCTATCGCTCATAGCTATGCTACATTTGAGTCCCAAATCAAACACTGATAAAAATTCAAATGGCCCTAACTTCTATACGGTGCGTCCTATACCCATCAAAGTTTGTAACAATCAAATGCTTGTAACTTTTTACTGGAGCGTCATAAAATCTTGAAATTTTGTGACAATAAAGTACTCGAGCCTCTTGTCAATTTAAGCTATCACTCATAGCTATGCTACGCTTGAATCCGAAATCAAACACTGATAAAACTTCAAATGGAACTAATTTCTTTACGGTGCATCCTACACCTATCAAAGTTTTCAACATTCAAATGCTTGTAACTTCTTACTGGAGCGTCATAAAATCTTGAAATTTGGTGACAATTAAGTACTCGAGCCGCTTATCAATTCATGCTATCGCTCATAGCTACCCTTGAGTCCCCAATCAGACACTGATAAAACTTCAAATGGCCCTAACTTCTGTACGGTGCGTCCTATACCCATCAAAGTTTGTAACAATCAAATGCTTGTAACTTTTTACTGGAGCGTCATAAAATCTTGAAATTTTGTGACAATAAAGTACTCGAGCCTCTAGTCAATTTAAGCTATCGCTCATAGCTATGCTACATTTGAGTCCCAAATCAAACACTGATAAAAATTCAAATGGCCCTAATTTCTATATGGTGTATCCTACACCTGCCAAAGTTTTCAACATTCAAATGCTTGTAACTTCTTACTGGAGAGTAATTTTTTTTTTTTTTTTTTAAATCAACATGGATTTATTTATTGCATCTTTTCAATCGAAACCAACAATAATTTTACAAAGCTTACAACTAATAAATAATTGATGCTCCGCGCTAGTGCTTAGAGCAATTTTAGTTCAAGTACATATTATATAAATTATGTTATGTAGAAAAAAAAAATAAATATAAAAATATTAATATAAAGAAACTCTATTTTTTTAAAAAAGTGGCCTTTTAAGTCGAGATGTATTCATCCTATGAAGCAGATTCCTTGCTAGTTCGTTAGGATGACACTGAAGTTTGAATTGGTATTTAGTTTTTAAAACTGCTAGTTCTTCTTCAACGGGTGCTATATTAAGGTCGCGATGAATATTTTCGTTTCTGACGAACCATGGAGCGCCGCTGATCGTTCTCAGAATTTTCGATTGAGCCCTTTGAATTATTTGCAAGTTTGATGCACAAGTAGTGTCCCATATCTGAATACCATAAGTCCAAATCGGTTTAATTACAGCCTTGTAGATAAGTACTTTATACTCTAAACGCAGTTTTGATTTTCGGTTGGTAAGCCAATACAAGGAACTTGCCTTGAGTTTCATTTGCATTTTCTTGGCTTCTATATGTTTTTTCCAGGTGAGCCGTCGGTCAAAATGCACTCCTAAGTATTTAACCTCTGTTGCTTGCGGGATTACAATGCCATTTAAGGATACTGCCGGACAAGAACTGGGCTTACGAGTAAATGTCACATGTACACTTTTTTGCTGGAGTGTCATAAAATCTTGAAATTTTGTGACAATAAAGTACTCGAGCTTCTTATCAATTTAAGCTATCGCTCATAGCTATGCTACCCTTGAGTCCCAAATCAAACACGTATAAAACTTCAAATGGCCCTAACTTCTATACGGTGCGTCCCACACCTATCAATGTTTGTAACAATCAAATGTTTGTAACTTTTTACTGGAGCGTCATAAAATCTTGAAATTTTGTGACAATAAAGTAGTCGAGCCTCTTGTCAATTTAAGCTATCACTCCTAGCTATGCTACCCGTGATTCCCAAATCAAACACTGATAAAACTTCAAATGGCCCTAACTTCTATACGGTGCATCCTACACCTATCAAAGTTTTCAACATTCAAATGCTTGTAACTTCTTACTGGATAGTCATAAAATATTGAAATTTTGTGACAATAAAGTACTCGAGCCTCTTATCAATTCATGCTATCGCTCATAGCTATGCTACCCTTGAGTCCCAAATTAAACACTGATGAAACTTCAAATTGCCCTAACTTCTATACGGTGCGTCCTATACCTATAAAAGTTTTCAACATTCAAATGCTTGCAACTTCTTACTGGAGAGTCATAAAATCTTGAAATTTTGTGACAATAAAGTACTCGAGCCTCTTGTAAAGTTAAGCCATCGCTCATAGCTATGCCACCCTTGAGTCCCAAATCAACCACTGCTAAAACTTCAAATGGCCCTAACGGTGCGTCATATATCTATCAAAGTTTGCAGCAAGCAAGTGCTTGTAACTTTTTACTGGAGCGTCATAAAATCTGGAAATTTTGTGACAATAAAGTACTCGAGCCTCTTGTCAATTTAAGGTATCGCTCATAGCTATGCTACCCTTGAGTCCCAAATGAAACACGTATAAAACTTCAAATGGCCCTAACTTCTATACGGTGCGTCCCACACCTATCAAAGTTTGCAACAATCAATTGCTTGGAACTTTTTACGGGAGCGTCATAAAACCTTGAAATTTTGTGACAATAAAGTTCTCGAGCCTCTTATCAATTTAAGCTATCGCTCATAGCTATGCTACCCTTGATTCCCAAAGCAAACACTGATAAAACTTAAATGGCTCTAACTCCTATACGGTGCGTCCTACACCTATCAAAGTTTGCAACAATCAAATGCTTGTAACTTTTTACTGGAGCGTCATAAAATCTTGAAATTTGGTGGCAATTAAGTACTCGAGCCTCTTATCAATTCATGCTATCGCTCATAGCTATGCTTCCCTTGAGTCCCCAATCAAATACTGATAAAACTTCAAATGGCCCTAACTTCTATACGGTGCGTCCTATACCTATCAAAGTTTGTAACAATCAAATGCTTGTAACTTTTTACTGGAGAGTTATAAAATCTTGAAATTTTGTGTCAATAAAGTACTCGAGCCTCTTGTCAATTTAAGCTATCGCTCATAGCTACGCTAGATTGGAGTCCCAAATCAAACACTGATAAAAATTCAAATGGCCCTATATTCTATACGGTGCGTCCTATACCCATCAAAGTTTGTAACAATCAAATGCTTGTAACTTTTTACTGGAGCGTCATAAAATTTTGAAATTTTGTGTCAATAAAGTACTCGAGCCTCTTGTCAATTTATGCTATCGCTAATAGCTATGCTACCTTTGAGTCCCAAATCAAACACGTATAAAACTTCAAATGGCCCTAACTTGTATACGATGCGTCCCACACCTATCAAATTTTGCAACAATCAATTGCTTGCAACTTTTTACGGGAGCGTCATAAAACCTTGAAATTTTGTGGCAATAAAGTACTCGAGCCTCTTATCAATTTAAGCTATCGCTCATAGCTATGCTACCGTTGCGTCCCAAATCAAACACTGATAAAACTTCAAAGGGCCCTAACTTCTCTACGGTGCGTCCTATACCTATCAAAGTTTGCAAGAATCAAATGCTTGTAACTTTTTACTGGAGCTTAATAAAATCTTGAAATTTTGTGACAATAAAGTACTCGAGCCTCTTATCAATTTAAGCTATCGCTCATAGCTATGCTACCGTTGAGTCCCAAATCAAACACTGATAAAACTTCAAATGGCCCTAACTTCTCTACGGTGCGTCCTATACCCATCAAAGTTTGTAACAATCAAATGTTTGTAACTTTTTACTGGAGCGTCATAAAATTTTTAAATTTTGTGACAATGAAGTAGTCGAGCCTCTTGTCAATTTAAGCTATCACTCCTAGCTATGCTACCCTTGATTCCCAAATCAAACACTGATAAAACTTCAAATGGCCCTAACTTATATACGGTGCGTTCTACACCTATCAAAGTTTGCAATAATCAAATGCTTGTAACTTTTTACTGGAGCGTCATAAAACCTTGAAATTTGGTGACAATAAAGTACTCGAGCCTCTTATCAATTCATGCTATCGCTCATAGCTGTGCTACCCTTGAGTCCCAAATCAAACACTGATGAAACTTCAAATTGCCCTAACTTCTATACGGTGCGTCCTATACCTATAAAAGTTTTCAACATTCAAATGCTTGCAACTTCTTACTGGAGAGTCATAAAATCTTGAAAATTTGTGACAATAAAGTACTCGAGCCTCTTGTAATGTTAAGCAATCGCTCATAGCTATGCCACTCTTGAGTCCCAAATCAACCACTGCTAAAACTTCAAATGGCCCTAACGGAGCGTCATATACCTATCAAAGTTTGCAGCAAGCAAGTGCTTGTAACTTTTTACTGGAGCGTCATAAAATCTGGAAATTTTGTGACAATAAAGTACTCGAGCCTCTTATCAATTTAAGCTATCGCTCATAGCTATGCTACCCTTGAGTCCCAAATGAAACACGTATAAAACTTCAAATGGCCCTAACTTCTATAATGTGCGTCCCACACCTATCAAAGTTTGCAACAATCAATTGCTTGCAACTTTTTACGGCAGAGTCATAAAACCTTGAAATTTTGTGACAATAAAGTACTCGAGCCTCTTATCAATTCATGCTATCGCTCATAGCTATGCTACCCTTGAGTCCCAAATCAAACACTGATAAAACATCAAATGGCCCTAACTTCTATACGGTGCGTCCTATACCTATCAAAGTTTCCAACAATCAAATGCTTGTAACTTTTTACTGGAGCTTAATAAAATCTTGAAATTTTGTGACAATAAAGTACTCGAGCCTCTAATCAATTTAAGCTATCGCTCATAGCTATGCTACCTTTGAGTCCCAAATGAAACACGTATAAAACTTCAAATGGCCCTGACTTCTATACGGTGCGTCCCACACCTATCAAAGTTTGCAACAATCAATTGCTTGCAACTTTTTACGGGAGAGTCATAAAACCTTGAAATTTTGTGACAATAAAGTACTCGAGCCTCTTATCAATTTAAGCTATCGCTCATAGCTATGCTACCCTTGAGTCCCAAATCAAACACTGATAAAACTTCAAATGGCTCTAACTTCTATACGGTGCGTCCTATACCCATCAAAGTTTGTAACAATCAAATGTTTGTAACGTTTTACTGGAGCGTCATAAAATCTTAAAATTTTGTGACAATAAAGTACTCGAGCCTCTTATCAATTTAAGCTATCGCTCATTGCTATGCTACCCTTGAGTCCCAAATCAAACACTGATAAAACTTCAAATGGCCCTAACTTCTATACGGTGTGTCCCACACCTATCAAGGTTTGCAACAATCAATTGCTTGCAACTTTTTACGGGAGCGTCATAAAATCTTGAAATTTTGTAACAATAAAGTACTCGAGCCTCTTATCAATTTAAGCTATCGCTCATAGCTATGCTACACTTGAGTCCCAAATAAAACACGTATAAAACTTCAAATGGCCCTAACTTCTATACGGTGCGTCCTATACCCATCAAAGTTTGTAACAATCAAATGTTTGTAACTTTTATCTGGAGCGTCATTAAATCTTGAAATTTTGTGACAATAAAGTACGCGAGCTTCTTGTCAATTTAAGCTCATAGCTATGCTACCCTTGAGTTCCAAGTCAAACACTGATAAAACTTCAAATGGCCCTAACTTCTATACTGTGCATCCTACACCTATCAAAGTTTTCAACATTCAAATGCATGTAACTTCTTACTGGAGAGTCATAAAATCTTGAAATTTTGTGACAATAAAGTACTCGAGCCTCTTATCAATTTAAGCTATCGCTCATAGCTATGCTACCCTTGAGTCCCAAATCAAACACTGATTGAACTTCAAATGGCCCTAACTTCTATACGGTGCGTCCTACACCTATCAAAGTTTGCAACAATCAAATGTTTGTAACGTTTTACTGGAGCGTCATAAAACCTTGAAATTTGGTGACAATAAAGTACTCGAGCCTCTTATCAATTCATGCTATCGCTCATAGCTATGCTACCCTTGAGTCCCAATTCAAACACTGATAAAACTTCAAATGGCCCTAACTTCTATATGGTGCGTCCTATACCTATCAAAGTTTGTAACAATCAAATGCTTGTAACTTTTTACTTTAGCGTCACAAAATCTTGAAATTTTGTTGTCAATAAAGTACTCGAGCCTCTTGTCAATTTAAGCTATCGCTCATAGCTATGCTCAATTCGAGTCCCAAATCAAACATTGATAAAAATTCAAATGGCCCTAACTTTTATACGGTGCGTCCTATACCCATCAAAGTTTGTAGCAATCAAATGCTTGTAACTTTTTATTGGAGCTTAATAAAATCTTGAAATTTTGTGACAATAAAGTACTCGAGCCTCTTATCAATTTAAGCTATCGCTCATAGCTATGCTACCCTTGAGTCCCAAATCAAACACTGATAAAACTTCAAATGGCCCTAACTTCTATACGGTGCGTCCTATACCTATCAAAGTTTGTAACAATCAAATGCTTGTAACTTTTTACTGGAGCGTCATAAAATCTTGAAATTTTGTGTCAATAAAGTACTCGGGCCTCTTGTCAATTTAAGCTATCGCTCATAGCTATGCCACATTTGAGTCCCAAATCAAACACTGATAAAAATTCAAATGGCACTAACTTCTATACGGTGCGTCCTATACCTATCAAAGTTTGTAACAATCAAATGGTTGTAACTCTTTACTGGAGCGTCATAAAATCTTGAAATTTTGTGTCAATAAAGTACTCGAGCCTCTTGTCAATTTAAGCTATCGCTCATAGCTATGCTACATTTGAGTCCCAAATCAAACACTGATAAAATTGCAAATGGCCCTAACTTCTATACCGTGCGTCCTATACCCATCAAAGTTTGTAACAATTAAATGCTTGTAACTTATTACTGGAGCATCATAAAATTGTGAAATTTTGTGACAATAAAGTACTCGAGCCTCTTGTCAATTTAAGCTATCAGTCATAGCTATGCTACCCTTGATTCCCAAATCAAACACTGATAAAACTTCAAATGGCCCTAACTTCTATACGGTGCATCCTACACCTATCAAAGTTTTCAACATTCAAATGCTTGTAACTTCTTACTGGAGAGTCATAAAATATTGACATTTTGTGACAATAAAGTACTCGAGCCTCTTGTAAATTTAAGCAATCGCTCATATCTATGCCACCCTTGAGTCCCAAATAAACCACTTCTAAAACTTCAAATGGCCCTAACGGTGCGTCATATACCTATCAAAGTTTGCAACAATCAAGTGCTTGTAACTTTTTACTGGAGCGTCATAAAATCTGGAAATTTTGTGACAATAAAGTACTCGAGCCTCTTATCAATTTAAGCTATCGCTCATAGCTATGCTACCCTTGAGTCTCAAATCAAACACTGATAAAACTTCAAATGGCCCTAACTTCTATACGGTGCGTCCTATCCCTATCAAAGTTTTCAACATTCAAATGCATGTAACTTCTTACTGGAGAGTCATAAAATCTTGAAATTTTGTGACAATAAAGTACTCGAGCCTCTTATCAATTTAAGCTATCGCTCATAGCTATGCTACCCTTGAGTCCCAAATCAAACACTGATTGAACTTCAAATGGCCCTAACTTCTATACGGTGCGTCCTACACCTATTAAAGTTTGCAACAATCAAATGTTTGTAACGTTTTACTGGAGCGTCATAAAACCTTGAAATTTGGTGACAATAAAGTACTCGAGCCTCTTATCAATTCATGCTATCGCTCATAGCTATGCTACCCTTGAGTCCCAATTCAAACACTGATAAAACTTCAAATGGCCCTAACTTCTATATGGTGCGTCCTATACCTATCAAAGTTTGTAACAATCAAATGCTTGTAACTTTTTACTTTAGCGTCATAAAATCTTGAAATTTTGTTGTCAATAAAGTACTCGAGCCTCTTGTCAATTTAAGCTATCGCTCATAGCTATGCTACATTCGAGTCCCAAATCAAACATTGATAAAAATTCAAATGGCCCTAACTTTTATACGGTGCGTCCTATACCCATCAAAGTTTGTAGCAATCAAATGCTTGTAACTTTTTATTGGAGCTTAATAAAATCTTGAAATTTTGTGACAATAAAGTACTCGAGCCTCTTATCAATTTAAGCTATCGCTCATAGCTATGCTACCCTTGAGTCCCAAATCAAACACTGATAAAACTTCAAATGGCCCTAACTTCTATACGGTGCGTCCTATACCTATCAAAGTTTGTAACAATCAAATGCTTGTAACTTTTTACTGGAGCGTCATAAAATCTTGACATTTTGTGTCAATAAAGTACTCGGGCCTCTTGTCAATTTAAGCTATCGCTCATAGCTATGCCACATTTGAGTCCCAAATCAAACACTGATAAAAATTCAAATGGCACTAACTTCTATACGGTGCGTCCTATACCTATCATAGTTTGTAACAATCAAATGGTTGTAACTCTTTACTGGAGCGTCATAAAATCTTGAAATTTTGTGTCAATAAAGTACTCGAGCCTCTTGTCAATTTAAGCTATCGCTCATAGCTATGCTACATTTGAGTCCCAAATCAAACACTGATAAAAATGCAAATGGCCCTAACTTCTATACCGTGCGTCCTATACCCATCAAAGTTTGTAACAATCAAATGCTTGTAACTTATTACTGGAGCATCATAAAATCTTGAAATTTTGTGACAATAAAGTACTCGAGCCTCTTGTCAATTTAAGCTATCAGTCATAGCTATGCTACCCTTGATTCCCAAATCAAACACTGATAAAACTTCAAATGGCCCTAACTTCTATACGGTGCATCCTACACCTATCAAAGTTTTCAACATTCAAATGCTTGTAACTTCTTACTGGAGAGTCATAAAATATTGAAATTTTGTGACAATAAAGTACTCGAGCCTCTTGTAAATTTAAGCAATCGCTCATATCTATGCCACCCTTGAGTCCCAAATAAACCACTTCTAAAACTTCAAATGGCCCTAACGGTGCGTCAGATACCTATCAAAGTTTGCAACAATCAAGTGCTTGTAACTTTTTACTGGAGCGTCATAAAATCTGGAAATTTTGTGACAATAAAGTACTCGAGCCTCTTATCAATTTAAGCTATCGCTCATAGCTATGCTACCTTTGAGTCTCAAATCAAACACTGATAAAACTTCAAATGGCCCTAACTTCTATACGGTGCGTCCTATACCTATCAAAGTTTCCAACAATCAAATGCTTGTAACTTTTTACTGGAGCTTAAGAAAATCTTGAAATTTTGTGACAATAAAGTACTCGAGCCTCTTATCAATTAAACTATCGTTGATAGCTATGCTACCTTTGAGTCCCAAATGAAACACGTATAAAACTTCAAATGGCCCTAACGGTGCGTCATATACCTATCAAAGTTTGCAACAATCAAGTGCTTGTAACTTTTTACTGGAGCGTCATAAAATCTGGAAATTTTGTGACAATAAAGTACTCGAGCCTCTTATCAATTTAAGCTATCGCTCGCAGCTATGCTACCCTTGAGTCTCAAATCAAACACGGATAAAACTTCAAATGGCCCTAACTTCTATACGGTGGCTCCTACACCTATCAAAGTTTGCAACAATCAAATGCTTGTAACTTTTTACTGGAGCGTCATAAAACCTGGCCCTAACGGTGCGTCATATACCTATCAAAGTTTGCAACAATCAAGTGCTTGTAACTTTTTACTGGAGCGTCATAAAATCTGGAAATTTTGTGACAATAAAGTACTCGAGCCTCTTATCAATTTAAGCTATCGCTCACAGCTATGCTACCCTTGAGTCTCAAATCAAACACGGATAAAACTTCAAATGGCCCTAACTTCTATACGGTGGCTCCTACACCTATCAAAGTTTGCAACAATTAAATGCTTGTAACTTTTTACTGGAGCGTCATAAAACCTTGAAATTTGGTGACAATAAATTACTCGAGCCTCTTATCAATTCATGCTATCGCTCATAGCTATGCTACCCTTGAGTCCCAAATCAAACACTGATAAAACTTCAAATGGCCCTAACTTCTATACGGTGCGTCCTATACCTATCAAAGTTTCCAACAATCAAATGCTTGTAACTTTTTACTGGAGCTTAATAAAATCTTGAAATTTTGTGACAATAAAGTACTCGAGCCTCTTATCAATTTAAGCTATCGTTCATAGCTATGCTACCTTTGAGTCCCAAATGAAACACGTATAAAACTTCAAATGGCCCTAACTTCTATACGGTGCGTCCCACACCTATCAAAGTTTGCAACAATCAATTGCTTGCAACTTTTTACGGGAGAGTCATAAAACCTTGAAATTTTGTGACAATAAAGTACTCGAGCCTCTTTTCAATTTAAGCTATCGCTCATAGCTATGCTACCCTTGAGTCCCAAATCAAACACTGATAAAACTTCAAATGGCTCTAACTTCTATACGGTGCGTCCTATACCCATCAAAGTTTGTAACAATCAAATGTTTGTAACTTTTTACTGGAGCGTCATAAAATCTTAAACTTTTGTGACAATAAAGTCCGCGAGCCTCTTATCAATTTAAGCTATCGCTCATAGCTATGCTACCCTTGAGTACCAAATCAAACACTGATAAAACTTCAAATGGCCCTAACTTCTATACGGTGTGTCCCACACCTATCAAGGTTTGCAACAATCAATTGCTTGCAACTTTTTACGGGAGCGTCATAAAATCTTGAAATTTTGTAACAATAAAGTACTCGAGCCTCTTATCAATTTAAGCTATCGCTCATAGCTATGCTACACTTGAGTCCCAAATAAAACACGTATAAAACTTCAAATGGCCCTAACTTCTATACGGTGCGTCCTATACCCATCAAAGTTTGTAACAATCAAATGTTTGTAACTTTTTACTGGAGCGTCATAAAATCTTGACATTTTGTGTCAATAAAGTACTCGAGCCTCTTGTCAATTTAAGCTATCGCTCATAGCTATGCTACATTCGAGTCCCAAATCAAACATTGATAAAAATTCAAATGGCCCTAACTTTTATACGGTGCGTCCTATACCCATCAAAGTTTGTAGCAATCAAATGCTTGTAACTTTTTATTGGAGCTTAATAAAATCTTGAAATTTTGTGACAATAAAGTACTCGAGCCTCTTATCAATTTAAGCTATCGCTCATAGCTATGCTACCCTTGAGTCCCAAATCAAACACTGATAAAACTTCAAATGGCCCTAACTTCTATACGGTGCGTCCTACACCTATCAAAGTTTGCAACAATCAAATGTTTGTAACGTTTTACTGGAGCGTCATAAAACCTTGAAATTTGGTGACAATAAAGTACTCGAGCCTCTTATCAATTCATGCTATCGCTCATAGCTATGCTACCCTTGAGTCCCAATTCAAACACTGATAAAACTTCAAATGGCCCTAACTTCTATATGGTGCGTCCTATACCTATCAAAGTTTGTAACAATCAAATGCTTGTAACTTTTTACTTTAGCGTCATAAAATCTTGAAATTTTGTTGTCAATAAAGTACTCGAGCCTCTTGTCAATTTAAGCTATCGCTCATAGCTATGCTACATTCGAGTCCCAAATCAAACATTGATAAAAATTCAAATGGCCCTAACTTTTATACGGTGCGTCCTATACCCATCAAAGTTTGTAGCAATCAAATGCTTGTAACTTTTTATTGGAGCTTAATAAAATCTTGAAATTTTGTGACAATAAAGTACTCGAGCCTCTTATCAATTTAAGCTATCGCTCATAGCTATGCTACCCTTGAGTCCCAAATCAAACACTGATAAAACTTCAAATGGCCCTAACTTCTATACGGTGCGTCCTATACCTATCATAGTTTGTAACAATCAAATGGTTGTAACTCTTTACTGGAGCGTCATAAAATCTTGAAATTTTGTGTCAATAAAGTACTCGAGCCTCTTGTCAATTTAAGCTATCGCTCATAGCTATGCTACATTTGAGTCCCAAATCAAACACTGATAAAAATGCAAATGGCCCTAACTTCTATACCGTGCGTCCTATACCCATCAAAGTTTGTAACAATCAAATGCTTGTAACTTATTACTGGAGCATCATAAAATCTTGAAATTTTGTGACAATAAAGTACTCGAGCCTCTTGTCAATTTAAGCTATCAGTCATAGCTATGCTACCCTTGATTCCCAAATCAAACACTGATAAAACTTCAAATGGCCCTAACTTCTATACGGTGCATCCTACACCTATCAAAGTTTTCAACATTCAAATGCTTGTAACTTCTTACTGGAGAGTCATAAAATCTTGAAATTTTGTGTCAATAAAGTACTCGGGCCTCTTGTCAATTTAAGCTATCGCTCATAGCTATGCCACATTTGAGTCCCAAATCAAACACTGATAAAAATTCAAATGGCACTAACTTCTATACGGTGCGTCCTATACCTATCAAAGTTTGTAACAATCAAATGGTTGTAACTCTTTACTGGAGCGTCATAAAATCTTGAAATTTTGTGTCAATAAAGTACTCGAGCCTCTTGTCAATTTAAGCTATCGCTCATAGCTATGCTACATTTGAGTCCCAAATCAAACACTGATAAAATTGCAAATGGCCCTAACTTCTATACCGTGCGTCCTATACCCATCAAAGTTTGTAACAATTAAATGCTTGTAACTTATTACTGGAGCATCATAAAATTGTGAAATTTTGTGACAATAAAGTACTCGAGCCTCTTGTCAATTTAAGCTATCAGTCATAGCTATGCTACCCTTGATTCCCAAATCAAACACTGATAAAACTTCAAATGGCCCTAACTTCTATACGGTGCATCCTACACCTATCAAAGTTTTCAACATTCAAATGCTTGTAACTTCTTACTGGAGAGTCATAAAATATTGACATTTTGTGACAATAAAGTACTCGAGCCTCTTGTAAATTTAAGCAATCGCTCATATCTATGCCACCCTTGAGTCCCAAATAAACCACTTCTAAAACTTCAAATGGCCCTAACGGTGCGTCATATACCTATCAAAGTTTGCAACAATCAAGTGCTTGTAACTTTTTACTGGAGCGTCATAAAATCTGGAAATTTTGTGACAATAAAGTACTCGAGCCTCTTATCAATTTAAGCTATCGCTCATAGCTATGCTACCCTTGAGTCTCAAATCAAACACTGATAAAACTTCAAATGGCCCTAACTTCTATACGGTGCGTCCTATCCCTATCAAAGTTTTCAACATTCAAATGCATGTAACTTCTTACTGGAGAGTCATAAAATCTTGAAATTTTGTGACAATAAAGTACTCGAGCCTCTTATCAATTTAAGCTATCGCTCATAGCTATGCTACCCTTGAGTCCCAAATCAAACACTGATTGAACTTCAAATGGCCCTAACTTCTATACGGTGCGTCCTACACCTATCAAAGTTTGCAACAATCAAATGTTTGTAACGTTTTACTGGAGCGTCATAAAACCTTGAAATTTGGTGACAATAAAGTACTCGAGCCTCTTATCAATTTATGCTATCGCTCATAGCTATGCTACCCTTGAGTCCCAATTCAAACACTGATAAAACTTCAAATGGCCCTAACTTCTATATGGTGCGTCCTATACCTATCAAAGTTTGCAATAATCAAATGCTTGTAACTTTTTACTTTAGCGTCATAAAATCTTGAAATTTTGTTGTCAATAAAGTACTCGAGCCTCTTGTCAATTTAAGCTATCGCTCATAGCTATGCTACATTCGAGTCCCAAATCAAACATTGATAAAAATTCAAATGGCCCTAACTTTTATACGGTGCGTCCTATACCCATCAAAGTTTGTAGCAATCAAATGCTTGTAACTTTTTATTGGAGCTTAATAAAATCTTGAAATTTTGTGACAATAAAGTACTCGAGCCTCTTATCAATTTAAGCTATCGCTCATAGCTATGCTACCCTTGAGTCCCAAATCAAACACTGATAAAACTTCAAATGGCCCTAACTTCTATACGGTGCGTCCTATACCTATCAAAGTTTGTAACAATCAAATGCTTGTAACTTTTTACTGGAGCGTCATAAAATCTTGACATTTTGTGTCAATAAAGTACTCGGGCCTCTTGTCAATTTAAGCTATCGCTCATAGCTATGCCACATTTGAGTCCCAAATCAAACACTGATAAAAATTCAAATGGCACTAACTTCTATACGGTGCGTCCTATACCTATCATAGTTTGTAACAATCAAATGGTTGTAACTCTTTACTGGAGCGTCATAAAATCTTGAAATTTTGTGTCAATAAAGTACTCGAGCCTCTTGTCAATTTAAGCTATCGCTCATAGCTATGCTACATTTGAGTCCCAAATCAAACACTGATAAAAATTCAAATGGCCCTAACTTCTATACCGTGCGTCCTATACCCATCAAAGTTTGTAACAATCAAATGCTTGTAACTTATTACTGGAGCATCATAAAATCTTGAAATTTTGTGACAATAAAGTACTCGAGCCTCTTGTCAATTTAAGCTATCAGTCATAGCTATGCTACCCTTGATTCCCAAATCAAACACTGATAAAACTTCAAATGGCCCTAACTTCTATACGGTGCATCCTACACCTATCAAAGTTTTCAACATTCAAATGCTTGTAACTTCTTACTGGAGAGTCATAAAATATTGAAATTTTGTGACAATAAAGTACTCGAGCCTCTTGTAAATTTAAGCAATCGCTCATATCTATGCCACCCTTGAGTCCCAAATAAACCACTTCTAAAACTTCAAATGGCCCTAACGGTGCGTCATATACCTATCAAAGTTTGCAACAATCAAGTGCTTGTAACTTTTTACTGGAGCGTCATAAAATCTGGAAATTTTGTGACAATAAAGTACTCGAGCCTCTTATCAATTTAAGCTATCGCTCATAGCTATGCTACCTTTGAGTCTCAAATCAAACACTGATAAAACTTCAAATGGCCCTAACTTCTATACGGTGCGTCCTATACCTATCAAAGTTTCCAACAATCAAATGCTTGTAACTTTTTACTGGAGCTTAAGAAAATCTTGAAATTTTGTGACAATAAAGTACTCGAGCCTCTTATCAATTAAACTATCGTTGATAGCTATGCTACCTTTGAGTCCCAAATGAAACACGTATAAAACTTCAAATGGCCCTAACGGTGCGTCATATACCTATCAAAGTTTGCAACAATCAAGTGCTTGTAACTTTTTACTGGAGCGTCATAAAATCTGGAAATTTTGTGACAATAAAGTACTCGAGCCTCTTATCAATTTAAGCTATCGCTCGCAGCTATGCTACCCTTGAGTCTCAAATCAAACACGGATAAAACTTCAAATGGCCCTAACTTCTATACGGTGGCTCCTACACCTATCAAAGTTTGCAACAATCAAATGCTTGTAACTTTTTACTGGAGCGTCATAAAACCTGGCCCTAACGGTGCGTCATATACCTATCAAAGTTTGCAACAATCAAGTGCTTGTAACTTTTTACTGGAGCGTCATAAAATCTGGAAATTTTGTGACAATAAAGTACTCGAGCCTCTTATCAATTTAAGCTATCGCTCACAGCTATGCTACCCTTGAGTCTCAAATCAAACACGGATAAAACTTCAAATGGCCCTAACTTCTATACGGTGGCTCCTACACCTATCAAAGTTTGCAACAATCAAATGCTTGTAACTTTTTACTGGAGCGTCATAAAACCTTGAAATTTGGTGACAATAAATTACTCGAGCCTCTTATCAATTCATGCTATCGCTCATAGCTATGCTACCCTTGAGTCCCAAATCAAACACTGATAAAACTTCAAATGGCCCTAACTTCTATACGGTGCGTCCTATACCTATCAAAGTTTCCAACAATCAAATGCTTGTAACTTTTTACTGGAGCTTAATAAAATCTTGAAATTTTGTGACAATAAAGTACTCGAGCCTCTTATCAATTTAAGCTATCGTTCATAGCTATGCTACCTTTGAGTCCCAAATGAAACACGTATAAAACTTCAAATGGCCCTAACTTCTATACGGTGCGTCCCACACCTATCAAAGTTTGCAACAATCAATTGCTTGCAACTTTTTACGGGAGAGTCATAAAACCTTGAAATTTTGTGACAATAAAGTACTCGAGCCTCTTTTCAATTTAAGCTATCGCTCATAGCTATGCTACCCTTGAGTCCCAAATCAAACACTGATAAAACTTCAAATGGCTCTAACTTCTATACGGTGCGTCCTATACCCATCAAAGTTTGTAACAATCAAATGTTTGTAACTTTTTACTGGAGCGTCATAAAATCTTAAACTTTTGTGACAATAAAGTCCGCGAGCCTCTTATCAATTTAAGCTATCGCTCATAGCTATGCTACCCTTGAGTACCAAATCAAACACTGATAAAACTTCAAATGGCCCTAACTTCTATACGGTGTGTCCCACACCTATCAAGGTTTGCAACAATCAATTGCTTGCAACTTTTTACGGGAGCGTCATAAAATCTTGAAATTTTGTAACAATAAAGTACTCGAGCCTCTTATCAATTTAAGCTATCGCTCATAGCTATGCTACACTTGAGTCCCAAATAAAACACGTATAAAACTTCAAATGGCCCTAACTTCTATACGGTGCGTCCTATACCCATCAAAGTTTGTAACAATCAAATGTTTGTAACTTTTATCTGGAGCGTCATTAAATCTTGAAATTTCGTGACAATAAAGTATGCGAGCTTCTTGTCAATTTAAGCTATCGCTCATAGCTATGCTACCGTTGAGTCCCAAATCAAACGCTGATAAAACTTCAAATGGCCCTAACTTCTCTACGGTGCGTCCTATACCCATCAAAGTTTGTAACAATCAAATGTTTGTAACTTTTTACTGGAGCGTCATAAAATTTTTAAATTTTGTGACAATGAAGTAGTCGAGCCTCTTGTCAATTTAAGCTATCACTCCTAGCTATGCTACCCTTGATTCCCAAATCAAACACTGATAAAACTTCAAATGGCCCTAACTTATATACGGTGCGTTCTACACCTATCAAAGTTTGCAATAATCAAATGCTTGTAACTTTTTACTGGAGCGTCATAAAACCTTGAAATTTGGTGACAATAAAGTACTCGAGCCTCTTATCAATTCATGCTATCGCTCATAGCTGTGCTACCCTTGAGTCCCAAATCAAACACTGATGAAACTTCAAATTGCCCTAACTTCTATACGGTGCGTCCTATACCTATAAAAGTTTTCAACATTCAAATGCTTGCAACTTCTTACTGGAGAGTCATAAAATCTTGAAATTTTGTGACAATAAAGTACTCGAGCCTCTTGTAAAGTTAAGCAATCGCTCATAGCTATGCCACCCTTGAGTCCCAAATCAACCACTGCTAAAACTTCAAATGGCCCTAACGGAGCGTCATATACCTATCAAAGTTTGCAGCAAGCAAGTGCTTGTAACTTTTTACTGGAGCGTCATAAAATCTGGAAATTTTGTGACAATAAAGTACTCGAGCCTCTTATCAATTTAAGCTATCGCTCATAGCTATGCTACCCTTGAGTCCCAAATGAAACACGTATAAAACTTCAAATGGCCCTAACTTCTATAATGTGCGTCCCACACCTATCAAAGTTTGCAACAATCAATTGCTTGCAACTTTTTACGGCAGAGTCATAAAACCTTGAAATTTTGTGACAATAAAGTGCTCGAGCCTCTTATCAATTTAAGCTATCGCTCATAGCTATGCTACACTTGAGTCCCAAATAAAACACGTATAAAACTTCAAATGGCTCTAACTTCTATACGGTGCATCCTACACCTATCAAAGTTTTCAACATTCAAATGCATGTAACTTCTTACTGGAGAGTCATAAAATCTTGAAATTTTGTGACAATAAAGTACTCGAGCCTCTTATCAATTTAAGCTATCGCTCATAGCTATGCTACACTTGAGTCCCAAATAAAACACGTATAAAACTTCAAATGGCCCTAACTTCTATACGGTGCGTCCTATACCCATCAAAGTTTGTAACAATCAAATGTTTGTAACTTTTATCTGGAGCGTCATTAAATCTTGAAATTTTGTGACAAGAAAGTACGCGAGCTTCTTGTCAATTTAAGCTATCACTCATAGCTATGCTACCCTTGAGATCCAAGTCAAACACTGATAAAACTTCAAATGGCCCTAACTTCTATACTGTGCATCCTACACCTATCAAAGTTTTCAACATTCAAATGCATGTAACTTCTTACTGGAGAGTCATAAAATCTTGAAATTTTGTGACAATAAAGTACTCGAGCCTCTTATCAATTTAAGCTATCGCTCATAGCTATGATACCCTTGAGTCCCAAATCAAACACTGATTGAACTTCAAATGGCCCTAACTTCTATACTGTGCATCCTACACCTATCAAAGTTTTCAACATTCAAATGCATGTAAATTCTTACTGGAGAGTCATAAAATCTTGAAATTTTGTGACAATAAAGTACTCGAGCCTCTTATCAATTTAAGCTATCGCTCATAGCTATGCTACCCTTGAGTCCCAAATCAAACACTGATTGAACTTCAAATGGCCCTAACTTCTATACGGTGCGTCCTACACCTATCAAAGTTTGCAACAATCAAATGTTTGTAACGTTTTACTGGAGCGTCATAAAACCTTGAAATTTGGTGACAATAAAGTACTCGAGCCTCTTATCAATTCATGCTATCGCTCATAGCTATGCTACCCTTGAGTCCCAATTCAAACACTGATAAAACTTCAAATGGCCCTAACTTCTATATGGTGCGTCCTATACCTATCAAAGTTTGTAACAATCAAATGCTTGTAACTTTCTACTTTAGCGTCATAAAATCTTGAAATTTTGTTGTCAATAAAGTACTCGAGCCTCTTGTCAATTTAAGCTATCGCTCATAGCTATGCTACATTCGAGTCCCAAATCAAACATTGATAAAAATTCAAATGGCCCTAACTTCTATACGGTGCGTCCTATACCCATCAAAGTTTGTAGCAATCAAATGCTTGTAACTTTTTATTGGAGCTTAATAAAATCTTGAAATTTTGTGACAATAAAGTACTCGAGCCTCTTATCAATTTAAGCTATCGCTCATAGCTATGCTACCCTTGAGTCCCAAATCAAACACTGATAAAACTTCAAATGGCCCTAACTTCTATACGGTGCGTCCTATACCTATCAAAGTTTGTAACAATCAAATGCTTGTAACTTTTTACTGGAGCGTCATAAAATCTTGAAATTTTGTGTCAATAAAGTACTCGGGCCTCTTGTCAATTTAAGCTATCGCTCATAGCTATGCCACATTTGAGTCCCAAATCAAACACTGATAAAAATTCAAATGGCACTAACTTCTATACGGTGCGTCCTATACCTAT
Organism: Clusia tigrina; assembly: GCA_920105625.2. Lineage (NCBI taxonomy): Eukaryota > Metazoa > Arthropoda > Insecta > Diptera > Clusiidae > Clusia > Clusia tigrina. The sequence goes on from OV050030.1 coordinate 213,125,769, forward strand.
CAAAGTTTGTAACAATCAAATGGTTGTAACTCATTACTGGAGCGTCATAAAATCTTGAAATTTTGTGTCAATAAAGTACTCGAGCCTCTTGTCAATTTAAGCTATCGCTCATAGCTATGCTACATTTGAGTCCCAAATCAAACACTGATAAAAATATAAATGGCCCTAACTTCTATACCGTGCGTCCTATACCCATCAAAGTTTGTAACAATCAAATGCTTGTAACTTATTACTGGAGCATCATAGAATCTTGAAATTTTGTGACAATAAAGTACTCGAGCCTCTTGTCAATTTAAGCTATCGCTCATAGCTATGCTACCCTTGAGTCTCAAATCAAACACTGATAAAACTTCAAATGGCCCTAACTTCTATACGGTGGCTCCTACACCTATCAAAGTTTTCAACATTCGAATGCTTGTAACTTCTTACTGGAGAGTCATAAAATATTGAAATTTTGTGACAATAAAGTACTCGAGCCTCTTGTAAATTTAAGCAATCGCTCATATCCATGCCACCCTTGAGTCCCAAATAAACCACTTCTAAAACTTCAAATGGCCCTAACGGTGCGTCATATACCTATCAAAGTTTGCAACAATCAAGTGCTTGTAACTTTTTACTGGAGCGTCATAAAATCTGGAAATTTTGTGACAATAAAGTACTCGAGCCTCTTATCAATTTAAGCTATCGCTCATAGCTATGCTACCCTTGAGTCTCAAATCAAACACTGATAAAACTTCAAATGGCCCTAACTTCTATACGGTGCGTCCTATACCTATCAAAGTTTCCAACAATCAAATGCTTGTAACTTTTTACTGGAGCTTAATAAAATCTTGAAATTTTGTGACAATAAAGTACTCGAGCCTCTTATCAATTTAAGCTATCGCTCATAGCTATGCTACCCTTGAGTCCCAAATGAAACACGTATAAAACTTCAAATGGCCCTAACGGTGCGTCATATACCTATCAAAGTTTGCAACAATCAAGTGCTTGTAACTTTTTACTGGAGCGTCATAAAATCTGGAAATTTTGTGACAATAAAGTACTCGAGCCTCTTATCAATTTAAGCTGTCGCTCACAGCTATGCTACCCTTGAGTCTCAAATCAAACACGGATAAAACTTCAAATGGCCCTAACTTCTATACGGTGGCTCCTACACCTATCAAAGTTTGCAACAATCAAATGCTTGTAACTTTTTACTGGAGCGTCATAAAACCTTGAAATTTGGTGACAATAAAGTACTCGAGCCTCTTATCAATTCATGCTATCGCTCATAGCTATGCTACCCTTGAGTCCCAAATCAAACACTGATAAAACTTCAAATGGCCCTAACTTCTATACGGTGCGTCCTATACCTATCAAAGTTTCCAACAATCAAATGCTTGTAACTTTTTACTGGAGCTTAATAAAATCTTGAAATTTTGTGACAATAAAGTACTCGAGCCTCTTATCAATTTAAGCTATCGTTCATAGCTATGCTACCTTTGAGTCCCAAATGAAACACGTATAAAACTTCAAATGGCCCTAACTTCTATACGGTGCGTCCCACACCTATCAAAGTTTGCAACAATCAATTGCTTGCAACTTTTTAAGGAAGAGTCATAAAACCTTGAAAATTTGTGACAATAAAGTACTCGAGCCTCTTATCAATTTAAGCTATCGCTCATAGCTATGCTACCCTTGAGTCCCAAATCAAACACTGATAAAACTTCAAATGGCTCTAACTTCTATACGGTGCGTCCTATACCCATCAAAGTTTGTAACAATCAAATGTTTGTAACTTTTTACAGGAGCGTCATAAAATCTTAAAATTTTGTGACAATAAAGTACTCGAGCCTCTTATCAATTTAAGCTATCGCTCATAGCTATGCTACACTTGAGTCCCAAATAAAACACGTATAAAACTTCAAATGGCCCTAACTTCTATACGGTGCGTCCTATACCCATCAAAGTTTGTAACAATCAAATGTTTGTAACTTTTATCTGGAGCGTCATTAAATCCTGAAATTTCGTGACAATAAAGTATGCGAGCTTCTTGTCAATTTAAGCTATCACTCATAGCTATGCTACCCTTGAGTCCCAAGTCAAACACTGATAAAACTTCAAATGGCCCTAACTTCTATACTGTGCATCCTACACCCATCAAAGTTTGTAACAATCAAATGTGTGTTACGTTTTTCTGGAGCGTCATAAAACCTTGAAATTTGGTGACAATAAAGTACTCGAGCCTCTTATCAATTTAAGCTATCGTTCATAGCTATGCTACCTTTGAGTCCCAAATGAAACACGTATAAAACTTCAAATGGCCCTAACTTCTATACGGTGCGTCCCACACCTATCAAAGTTTGCAACAATCAATTGCTTGCAACTTTTTAAGGAAGAGTCATAAAACCTTGAAAATTTGTGACAATAAAGTACTCGAGCCTCTTATCAATTTAAGCTATCGCTCATAGCTATGCTACCCTTGAGTCCCAAATCAAACACTGATAAAACTTCAAATGGCTCTAACTTCTATACGGTGCGTCCTATACCCATCAAAGTTTGTAACAATCAAATGTTTGTAACTTTTTACAGGAGCGTCATAAAATCTTAAAATTTTGTGACAATAAAGTACTCGAGCCTCTTATCAATTTAAGCTATCGCTCATAGCTATGCTACACTTGAGTCCCAAATAAAACACGTATAAAACTTCAAATGGCCCTAACTTCTATACGGTGCGTCCTATACCCATCAAAGTTTGTAACAATCAAATGTTTGTAACTTTTATCTGGAGCGTCATTAAATCCTGAAATTTCGTGACAATAAAGTATGCGAGCTTCTTGTCAATTTAAGCTATCACTCATAGCTATGCTACCCTTGAGTCCCAAGTCAAACACTGATAAAACTTCAAATGGCCCTAACTTCTATACTGTGCATCCTACACCCATCAAAGTTTGTAACAATCAAATGTGTGTTACGTTTTTCTGGAGCGTCATAAAACCTTGAAATTTGGTGACAATAAAGTACTCGAGCCTCTTATCAATTCATGCTATCGCTCATAGCTATTCTACCCTTGAGTCCCAAATCAAACACTGGTAAAACTTCAAATGGCTCTAACTTCTATACGGTGCGTCCTATACCCATCAAAGTTTGTAACAATCAAATGTTTGTAACTTTTTACAGGAGCGTCATAAAATCTTAAAATTTTGTGACAATAAAGTACTCGAGCCTCTTATCAATTTAAGCTATCGCTCATAGCTATGCTACCCTTGAGTCCCAAATCAAACACTGATAAAACTTCAAATGGCCCTAACTTCTATACGGTGTGTCCCACACCTATCAAGGTTTGCAACAATCAAATGCTTGTAACTTTTTACTGGAGCGTCATAAAATCTTGAAATTTTGTGTCAATAAAGTACTCGGGCCTCTTGTCAATTTAAGCTATCGCTCATAGCTATGCCACATTTGAGTCCCAAATCAAACACTGATAAAAATTCAAATGGCACTAACTTCTATACGGTGCGTCCTATACCTATCAAAGTTTGTAACAATCAAATGGTTGTAACTCATTACTGGAGCGTCATAAAATCTTGAAATTTTGTGTCAATAAAGTACTCGAGCCTCTTGTCAATTTAAGCTATCGCTCATAGCTATGCTACATTTGAGTCCCAAATCAAACACTGATAAAAATATAAATGGCCCTAACTTCTATACCGTGCGTCCTATACCCATCAAAGTTTGTAACAATCAAATGCTTGTAACTTATTACTGGAGCATCATAGAATCTTGAAATTTTGTGACAATAAAGTACTCGAGCCTCTTGTCAATTTAAGCTATCGCTCATAGCTATGCTACCCTTGAGTCTGAAATCAAACACTGATAAAACTTCAAATGGCCCTAACTTCTATACGGTGGCTCCTACACCTATCAAAGTTTTCAACATTCGAATGCTTGTAACTTCTTACTGGAGAGTCATAAAATATTGAAATTTTGTGACAATAAAGTACTCGAGCCTCTTGTAAATTTAAGCAATCGCTCATATCCATGCCACCCTTGAGTCCCAAATAAACCACTTCTAAAACTTCAAATGGCCCTAACGGTGCGTCATATACCTATCAAAGTTTGCAACAATCAAATGCTTGTAACTTTTTACTGGAGCGTCATAAAATCTGGAAATTTTGTGACAATAAAGTACTCGAGCCTCTTATCAATTTAAGCTATCGCTCATAGCTATGCTACCCTTGAGTCTCAAATCAAACACTGATAAAACTTCAAATGGCCCTAACTTCTATACGGTGCGTCCTATACCTATCAAAGTTTCCAACAATCAAATGCTTGTAACTTTTTACTGGAGCTTAATAAAATCTTGAAATTTTGTGACAATAAAGTACTCGAGCCTCTTATCAATTTAAGCTATCGCTCATAGCTATGCTACCCTTGAGTCCCAAATGAAACACGTATAAAACTTCAAATGGCCCTAACGGTGCGTCATATACCTATCAAAGTTTGCAACAATCAAGTGCTTGTAACTTTTTACTGGAGCGTCATAAAATCTGGAAATTTTGTGACAATAAAGTACTCGAGCCTCTTATCAATTTAAGCTATCGCTCACAGCTATGCTACCCTTGAGTCTCAAATCAAACACGGATAAAACTTCAAATGGCCCTAACTTCTATACGGTGGCTCCTACACCTATCAAAGTTTGCAACAATCAAATGCTTGTAACTTTTTACTGGAGCGTCATAAAACCTTGAAATTTGGTGACAATAAAGTACTCGAGCCTCTTATCAATTCATGCTATCGCTCATAGCTATGCTACCCTTGAGTCCCAAATCAAACACTGATAAAACTTCAAATGGCCCTAACTTCTATACGGTGCGTCCTATACCTATCAAAGTTTCCAACAATCAAATGCTTGTAACTTTTTACTGGAGCTGAATAAAATCTTGAAATTTTGTGACAATAAAGTACTCGAGCCTCTTATCAATTTAAGCTATCGTTCATAGCTATGCTACCTTTGAGTCCCAAATGAAACACGTATAAAACTTCAAATGGCCCTAACTTCTATACGGTGCGTCCCACACCTATCAAAGTTTGCAACAATCAATTGCTTGCAACTTTTTAAGGAAGAGTCATAAAACCTTGAAAATTTGTGACAATAAAGTACTCGAGCCTCTTATCAATTTAAGCTATCGCTCATAGCTATGCTACCCTTGAGTCCCAAATCAAACACTGATAAAACTTCAAATGGCTCTAACTTCTATACGGTGCGTCCTATACCCATCAAAGTTTGTAACAATCAAATGTTTGTAACTTTTTACAGGAGCGTCATAAAATCTTAAAATTTTGTGACAATAAAGTACTCGAGCCTCTATCAATTTAAGCTATCGCTCATAGCTATGCTACCCTTGAGTCCCAAATCAAACACTGATAAAACTTCAAATGGCCCTAACTTCTATACGGTGTGTCCCACACCTATCAAGGTTTGCAACAATCAATTGCTTGCAACTTTTTACGGGAGCGTCATATAATCTTGAAATTTTGTAACAATAAAGTACTCGAGCCTCTTATCAATTTAAGCTATCGCTCATAGCTATGCTACACTTGAGTCCCAAACAAAACACGTATAAAACTTCAAATGGCCCTAACTTCTATACGGTGCGTCCTATACCCATCAAAGTTTGTAACAATCAAATGTTTGTAACTTTTATCTGGAGCGTCATTAAATCCTGAAATTTTGTGACAATAAAGTATGCGAGCTTCTTGTCAATTTAAGCTATCACTCATAGCTATGCTACCCTTGAGTCCCAAGTCAAACACTGATAAAACTTCAAATGGCCCTAACTTCTATACTGTGCATCCTACACCCATCAAAGTTTGTAACAATCAAATGTGTGTTACGTTTTTCTGGAGCGTCATAAAACCTTGAAATTTGGTGACAATAAAGTACTCGAGCCTCTTATCAATTCATGCTATCGCTCATAGCTATTCTACCCTTGAGTCCCAAATCAAACACTGGTAAAACTTCAAATGGCTCTAACTTCTATACGGTGCGTCCTATACCCATCAAAGTTTGTAACAATCAAATGTTTGTAACTTTTTACAGGAGCGTCATAAAATCTTAAAATTTTGTGACAATAAAGTACTCGAGCCTCTTATCAATTTAAGCTATCGCTCATAGCTATGCTACCCTTGAGTCCCAAATCAAACACTGATAAAACTTCAAATGGCCCTAACTTCTATACGGTGTGTCCCACACCTATCAAGGTTTGCAACAATCAATTGCTTGCAACTTTTTACGGGAGAGTCATAAAACCTTGAAATTTTGTGACAATAAAGTACTCGAGCCTCTTATCAATTTAAGCTATCGGTCATAGCTATGCTACCCTTGAGTCCCAAATCAAACACTGATAAAACTTCAAATGGCTCTAACTTCTATACGGTGCGTCCTATACCCATCAAAGTTTGTAACAATCAAATGTTTGTAACTTTTTACAGGAGCGTCATAAAATCTTAAAATTTTGTGACAATAAAGTACTCGAGCCTCTTATCAATTTAAGCTATCGCTCATAGCTATGCCACCCTTGAGTCCCAAATAAACCACTTCTAAAACTTCAAATGGCCACAACTTCTATACGGTGCGTCCTATAAATATAAAAGTTTGTAACAATCAAATGCTTGCAACTTTTTACGGGAGCGTCATAAAACCTTGAAATTTTGTGGCAATAAAGTACCAGAGCCTCTTATCAATTCATGCTATCGCTCATAGCTATGTTACCCTTGAGTCCCAAATCAAACACTGATAAAACTTCAAATGGCCCTAACTTCTATACGGTGCGTCCTATACCTATCAAACTTTGTAACAATAAAATGCTTGTAACTTTTTACTGGAGCGTCATAAATTCTTGAAATTTTGTGTCAATAAAGTACTCGAGCCTCTTGCCAATTTAAGCTATCGCTCATAGCTATGCTACCCTTGAGTCCCAAATCAAACACTGATAAAACTTCAAATGGCTCTAACTTCTATACGGTGCGTCCTATACCCATCAAAGTTTGTAACAATCAAATGTTTGTAACTTTTTACAGGAGCGTCATAAAATCTTAAAATTTTGTGACAATAAAGTACTCGAGCCTCTTATCAATTTAAGCTATCGCTCATAGCTATGCTACCCTTGAGTCCCAAATCAAACACTGATAAAACTTCAAATGGCCCTAACTTCTATACGGTGTGTCCCACACCTATCAAGGTTTGCAACAATCAATTGCTTGCAACTTTTTACGGGAGCGTCATAAAATCTTGAAATTTTGTAACAATAAAGTACTCGAGCCTCTTATCAATTTAAGCTATCGCTCATAGCTATGCTACACTTGAGTCCCAAATAAAACACGTATAAAACTTCAAATGGCCCTAACTTCTATACGGTGCGTCCTATACCCATCAAAGTTTGTAACAATCAAATGTTTGTAACTTTTATCTGGAGCGTCATTAAATCCTGAAATTTCGTGACAATAAAGTATGCGAGCTTCTTGTCAATTTAAGCTATCACTCATAGCTATGCTACCCTTGAGTCCCAAGTCAAACACTGATAAAACTTCAAATGGCCCTAACTTCTATACTGTGCATCCTACACCCATCAAAGTTTGTAACAATCAAATGTGTGTTACGTTTTTCTGGAGCGTCATAAAACCTTGAAATTTGGTGACAATAAAGTACTCGAGCCTCTTATCAATTCATGCTATCGCTCATAGCTATTCTACCCTTGAGTCCCAAATCAAACACTGGTAAAACTTCAAATGGCTCTAACTTCTATACGGTGCGTCCTATACCCATCAAAGTTTGTAACAATCAAATGTTTGTAACTTTTTACAGGAGCGTCATAAAATCTTAAAATTTTGTGACAATAAAGTACTCGAGCCTCTTATCAATTTAAGCTATCGCTCATAGCTATGCTACCCTTGAGTCCCAAATCAAACACTGATAAAACTTCAAATGGCCCTAACTTCTATACGGTGTGTCCCACACCTATCAAGGTTTGCAACAATCAATTGCTTGCAACTTTTTACGGGAGAGTCATAAAACCTTGAAATTTTGTGACAATAAAGTACTCGAGCCTCTTATCAATTTAAGCTTTCGCTCATAGCTATGCTACCCTTGAGTCCCAAATCAAACACTGATAAAACTTCAAATGGCTCTAACTTCTATACGGTGCGTCCTATACCCATCAAAGTTTGTAACAATCAAATGTTTGTAACTTTTTACAGGAGCGTCATAAAATCTTAAAATTTTGTGACAATAAAGTACTCGAGCCTCTTATCAATTTAAGCTATCGCTCATAGCTATGCCACCCTTGAGTCCCAAATAAACCACTTCTAAAACTTCAAATGGCCACAACTTCTATACAGTGCGTCCTATAAATATAAAAGTTTGTAACAATCAAATGCTTGCAACTTTTTACGGGAGCGTCATAAAACCTTGAAATTTTGTGGCAATAAAGTACCAGAGCCTCTTATCAATTCATGCTATCGCTCATAGCTATGTTACCCTTGAGTCCCAAATCAAACACTGATAAAACTTCAAATGGCCCTAACTTCTATACGGTGCGTCCTATACCTATCAAACTTTGTAACAATAAAATGCTTGTAACTTTTTACTGGAGCGTCATAAATTCTTGAAATTTTGTGTCAATAAAGTACTCGAGCCTCTTGCCAATTTAAGCTATCGCTCATAGCTATGCTACATTTGTGTCCCAAATCAAACACTGATAAAAATTCAAATGGCAATAGCTTCTATACGGTGCGTCGTATACTTATCAAAGTTTGTAACAATCAAATGGTTGTAACTTTTTACTGGAGCGTCAAAAATCTTGAAATTTTGTGTCAATAAAGTACTCGAGCCTCTTGCCAATTTAAGCTATCACTCATAGCTATGCTACCCTTGAGTCCCAAATCAAACACTGAAAAAACTTCAAATGGCTCTAACTTCTATACGGTGCGTCCTATACCCATCAAAGTTTGTAACAATCAAATGTTTGTAACTTTTTACAGGAGCGTCATAAAATCTTAAAATTTTGTGACAATAAAGTACTCGAGCCTCTTATCAATTTAAGCTATCGCTCATAGCTATGCTACACTTGAGTCCCAAATAAAACACGTATAAAACTTCAAATGGCCCTAACTTCTATACGGTGCGTCCTATACCCATCAAAGTTTGTAACAATCAAATGTTTGTAACTTTTATCTGGAGCGTCATTAAATCCTGAAATTTCGTGACAATAAAGTATGCGAGCTTCTTGTCAATTTAAGCTATCACTCATAGCTATGCTACCCTTGAGTCCCAAGTCAAACACTGATAAAACTTCAAATGGCCCTAACTTCTATACTGTGCATCCTACACCCATCAAAGTTTGTAACAATCAAATGTGTGTTACGTTTTTCTGGAGCGTCATAAAACCTTGAAATTTGGTGACAATAAAGTACTCGAGCCTCTTATCAATTCATGCTATCGCTCATAGCTATTCTACCCTTGAGTCCCAAATCAAACACTGGTAAAACTTCAAATGGCTCTAACTTCTATACGGTGCGTCCTATACCCATCAAAGTTTGTAACAATCAAATGTTTGTAACTTTTTACAGGAGCGTCATAAAATCTTAAAATTTTGTGACAATAAAGTACTCGAGCCTCTTATCAATTTAAGCTATCGCTCATAGCTATGTTACCCTTGAGTCCCAAATCAAACACTGATAAAACTTCAAGTGGCCTTAATTTCTATACGGTGCGTCCTATACCCATCAAAGTTTGTAACAATCAAATGTTTGTAACTTTTAACTGGAGCGTCATAAAATCTTGAAATTTTGTGACAATAAAGTACTCGAGCCTCTTGTCAATTTAAGCTATCAGTCATAGCTATGCTACCCTTGGGTCCCAAATCAAACACTGAAAAAACTTCAAATGGCCCTAACTTCTATACGGTGCGTCTTATACCCATCAAAGTTTGTAACAATCAAATGCTTGTAACTTTTTACTGGAGCGTCATAAAATCTCGAAATTTTGTGTCAATAAAGTACTCGAGCCTCTTGTCAATTTAAGCTATCACTCATAGCTATGCTACCCTTGAGTCCCAAATCAAACACTGATAAAACTTCAAAAGGCCCTAACTTCTATACGGTGCATCCTACACCTATCAAAGTTTTAAACATTCAAATGCTTGTAACTTCTTACTGGAGAGTCATAAAATCTTGAAATTTTGTGACAATAAAGTACTCGAGCCTCTTGTAAAGTTAAGCAATTGCTCATAGCTATGCCACCGTTGAGTCCCAAATCTACCACTACTAAAACTTCAAATGGCCCTAACGGTGCGTCATATACCTATCAAAGTTTGCAACAATCAAGTGCTTGTAACTTTTTACTGGAGCGTCATAAAACCTTGAAATTTGGTGACAATAAAGTACTCGATCCTCTTACCAATTCATGCTATCGCTCATAGCTATGCCACCCTTGAGTCCCAAATTAAACACTGATAAAACTTCAAATGGCCCTAACTTCTATACGGTGGGTCCTATACCTATCAAAGTTTTCAACATTCAAATGCTTGTAACTTCTTACTGGAGAGTCATAAAATCTTGAAATTTTGTGTCAATAAAGTACTCGAGCCTCTTGTAAATTTAAGCTATCGCTCATAGCTATGCTACCCTTGAGTCCCAAATCAAACACTGATAAAACTTCAAATGGCCCTAACTTCTATACGGTGCGTCCTATACCTATCAAAGTTTGTAACAATCAAATGCTTGTAACTTTTTACTGGAGCGTCATAAAATCTTCAAATTTTGTGTCAATAAAGTACTCGAGCCTCTTGTGAATTTAAGCTATCGCGCATAGATATGCTACATTTGAGTCCCAAATCAAACACTGATAAAAATTGAAATGGCCCTAACTTCTATACGGTGCGTCCTATACCTATCAAAGTTTGTAACAATTAAATGCTTGTAACTTTTTACTGGAGCGTCATAAAATCTTGAAATTTTGTGTCAATAAAGTACTCGAGCCTCTTGTCTATTTAAGCTATCGCTCATAGCTATGCTACATTTGAGTTCCAAATCAAACACTGATAAAAATTCAAATGGCCCTAACTTCTATACGGTGCGTCCTATACCCATCAAAGTTTGTAACAATCAATTGCTTGTAACTTTTTACTGGAGCGTCATAAAATCTTGAAATTTTGTGACAATAAAGTACTCGAGCCTCTTGTCAATTTAAGCTATCCCAAAGTAAACACTGATAAAACTTCAAATGGCCCTAACTTCTATACAGTGCATCCTATACCTCTCAACGTTTTCAACATTCACATGCTTGTAACTTCTTACTGGAGAGTCATAAATTCTTGAAATTTTGTGACAATAAAGTACTCGAGCCTCTTGTAAAGTTCAGCAATCGCTCGTAGCTATGCCACCCTTGAGTCCCAAATCAACCACTGCTAAAACCTCAAATGGCCCTAACGGTGCGTCATATACCTATCAAAGTTTGCAACAATCAAGTGCTTGTAACTTTTTACTGGAGCGTCATAAAATCTGGAAATGTTGTGACAATAAAGTACTCGAGCCTCTTATCAATTTAAGCTATCGCTCATAGCTATGCTACCCTTGAGTCCCAAATGAAACACTGATAAAACTTCAAATGGCCCTAACTTCTGTACGGTGCGTCCTATACCCATCAAAGTTTGCAACAATCAATTGCTTGCAACTTTTTACGGGAGCGTCATAAAATCTTGAAATTTTGTAGCAATAAAGTACCCGAGCCTCTTATCAATTTAAGTTATCGCTCATAGCTATGCTACCCTTGAGTCCCAAATCAAACACTGATAAAACTTCAAGTGGCCTTAATTTCTATACGGTGCGTCCTATACCCATCAAAGTTTGTAACAATCAAATGTTTGTAACTTTTAACTGGAGCGTCATAAAATCTTGAAATTTTGTGACAATAAAGTACTCGAGCCTCTTGTCAATTTAAGCTATCAGTCATAGCTATGCTACCCTTGGGTCCCAAATCAAACACTGATAAAACTTCAAATGGCCCTAACTTCTATACGGTGCATCCTACACCTATCAAAGTTTTCAACATTCAAATGCTTGTAACTTCTTACTGGAGAGTCATAAAATCTTGAAATTTTGTGACAATAAAGTACTCGAGCCTCTTGTAAAGTTAAGCAATCGCTCATAGCTATGCCACCCTTGAGTCCCAAATAAACCACTTCAAAACTTCAAATGGCCCTAACGGTGCGTCATATACCTATCCAAGTTTGCAACAATCAAGTGCTTGTAACTTTTTACTGGAGCGTCATAAAGTCTGGAAATTTTGTGACAATAAAATACTCGAGCCTCTTATCAATTTAAGCTATCGCTCATAGCTATGCTACCCTTGAGTCCCAAATCAAACACTGATAAAATTTCAAATGGCCCAACTTCTATACGGTGGCTCCTACACCTATCAAAGTTTGCAACAATCAAATGCTTGTAACTTTTTACTGGAGCGTCATAAAACCTTGAAATTTGGTGACAATAAAGTACTCGAGCCTCTTATCAATTCATGCTATCGCTCATAGCTGTGGTACCCTTGAGTCCCAAATTAAACACTGATAAAATTTCAAATGGCCCTAACTTCTAACGGTGCGTCCTATACCTATCAAAGTTTCCAACAATCAAATGCTTATAACTTTTTACTGGAGCTTAATAAAATCTTGAAATTTTTTGACAATAAAGTACTAGAGCCTCTTATCAATTTAAGCTATCACTAATAGCTATGATACCCTTGAGTCCCAAATCAAACACTGATAAAACTTCAAATGGCCCTAACTTCTATACGGTGCGTCCTATATATATAAGTTTGTAACAATCAAATGCTTGCAACTTTTTACGGGAGCGTCATAAAACCTTGAAATTTTGTGACAATAAAGTACCCGAGCCTCTTATCAATTCATGCTATCGCTCATAGCTATGCTACCCTTGAGTCCCAAATCAAACACTGATAAAACTTCAAATGGCCCTAACTTCTATACGGTGCGTCTTATACCCACCAAAGTTTGTAACAATCAAATGCTTGTAACTTTTTACTGGAGCGTCATAAAATCTCGAAATTTTGTGTCAATAAAGTACTCGAGCCTCTTGTCAATTTAAGCTATCACTCATAGCTATGCTACCCTTGAGTCCCAAATCAAACACTGATAAAACTTCAAACGGCCCTAACTTCTATACGGTGCATCCTACACCTATCAAAGTTTTAAACATTCAAATGCTTGTAACTTCTTACTGGAGAGTCATAAAATCTTGAAATTTTGTGACAATAAAGTACTCGAGCCTCTTGTAAAGTTAAGCAATTGCTCATAGCTATGCCACCGTTGAGTCCCAAATCTACCACTACTAAAACTTCAAATGGCCCTAACGGTGCGTCATATACCTATCAAAGTTTGCAACAATCAAGTGCTTGTAACTTTTTACTGGAGCGTCATAAAACCTTGAAATTTGGTGACAATAAAGTACTCGATCCTCTTATCAATTCATGCTATCGCTCATAGCTATGCCACCCTTGAGTCCCAAATTAAACACTGATAAAACTTCAAATGGCCCTAACTTCTATACGGTGCGTCCTACACCTATCAAAGTTTTCAACATTCAAATGCTGTTAACTTCTTACTGGAGAGTCATAAAATCTTGAAATTTTGTGTCAATAAAGTACTCGAGCCTCTTGTAAATTTAAGCTATCGCACATAGCTATGCTACCCTTGAGTCCCAAATCAACACTGATAAAACTTCAAATGGCCCTAACTTCTATACGGTGCGTCCTATACCTATCAAAGTTTGTAACAATCAAATGCTTGTAACTTTTTACTGGAGCGTCATAAAATCTTGAAATTTTGTGACAATAAAGTAATCGAGCCTCTTGTCAATTTAAGCTATCGCTCATAGATATGCTACATTTGAGTCCCAAATCAAACACTGATAAAAATTCAAATGGCCCTAACTTCTATACGGTGCGTCCTATACCTATCAAAGTTTGTAACAATTAAATGCTTGTAACTTTTTACTGGAGCGTCATAAAATCTTGAAATTTTGTGTCAATAAAGTACTCGAGCCTCTTGTCTATTTAAGCTATCGCTCATAGCTATGCTACATTTGAGTTCCAAATCAAACACTGATTAAAATTCAAATGGCCCTAACTTCTATACGGTGCGTCCTATACCCATCAAAGTTTGTAACAATCAATTGCTTGTAACTTTTTACTGGAGCGTCATAAAATCTTGAAATTTTGTGACAATAAAGTACTCGAGCCTCTTGTCAATTTAAGCTATCCCAAAGTAAACACTGATAAAACTTCAAATGGCCCTAACTTCTATACAGTGCATCCTATACCTCTCAACGTTTTCAACATTCACATGCTTGTAACTTCTTACTGGAGAGTCATAAATTCTTGAAATTTTGTGACAATAAAGTACTCGAGCCTCTTGTAAAGTTCAGCAATCGCTCGTAGCTATGCCACCCTTGAGTCCCAAATCAACCACTGCTAAAACCTCAAATGGCCCTAACGGTGCGTCATATACCTATCAAAGTTTGCAACAATCAAGTGCTTGTAACTTTTTACTGGAGCGTCATAAAATCTGGAAATGTTGTGACAATAAAGTACTCGAGCCTCTTATCAATTTAAGCTATCGCTCATAGCTATGCTACCCTTGAGTCCCAAATGAAACACTGATAAAACTTCAAATGGCCCTAACTTCTGTACGGTGCGTCCTATACCCATCAAAGTTTGTAACAATCAAATGTTTGTAACTTTTTACTGGAGCGTCGTAAAATCTTGTGACAATAAAGTACTCGAGCCTCTTATCAATTTAAGCTATCACTCATAGCTATGATACCCTTGAGTCCCAAATCAAACACTGATAAAACTTCAAATGGCCCTAACTTCTATACGGTGCGTCCTATATATATATATATAAGTTTGTAACAATCAAATGCTTGCAACTTCTTACGGGAGCGTCATAAAACCTTGAAATTTTGTGACAAAAAAGTACCCGAGCCTCTTATCAATTCATGCTATCGCTCATAGCTATGCTACCCTTGAGTCCCAAATCAAACACTGATAAAACTTCAAATGGCCCTAACTTCTATACGGTGCGTCTTATACCCATCAAAGTTTGTAACAATCAAATGCTTCTAACTTTTTACTGGAGCGTCATAAAATCTCGAAATTTTGTGTCAATAAAGTACTCGAGCCTCTTGTCAATTTAAGCTATCACTCATAGCTATGCTACCCTTGAGTCCCAAATCAAACACTGATAAAACTTCAAAAGGCCCTAAATTCTATACGGTGCATCCTACACCTATCAAAGTTTTAAACATTCAAATGCTTGTAACTTCTTACTGGAGAGTCATAAAATCTTGAAATTTTGTGACAATAAAGTACTCGAGCCTCTTGTAAAGTTAAGCAATTGCTCATAGCTATGCCACCGTTGAGTCCCAAATCTACCACTACTAAAACTTCAAATGGCCCTAACGGTGCGTCATATACCTATCAAAGTTTGCAACAATCAAGAGCTTGTAACTTTTTACTGGAGCGTCATAAAACCTTGAAATTTGGTGACAATAAAGTACTCGAGCCTCTTATCAATTCATGCTATCGCTCATAGCTATGTCACCCTTGAGTCCCAAATTAAACACTGATAAAACTTCAAATGGCCCTAACTTCTATACGGTGCGTCCTATACCTATCAAAGTTTTCAACATTCAAATGCTTGTAACTTCTTACTGGAGAGTCATAAAATCTTGAAATTTTGTGACAATAAAGTACTCGAGCCTCTTGTAAATTTAAGCTATCGCTCATAGCTATGCTACCCTTGAGTCCCAAATCAAACACTGATAAAACTTCAAATGGCCCTAACTTCTATACGGTACGTCCTATACCTATCAAAGTTTGTAACAATCAAATGCTTGTAACTTTTTACTGGAGCGTCATAAAATCTTGAAATTTTGTGTCAATAAAGTACTCGAGCCTCTTGTCAATTTAAGCTATCGCTCATAGATATGCTACATTTGAGTCCCAAATCAAACACTGATAAAAATTCAAATGGCCCTATCTTCTATACGGTGCGTCCTATACCTATCAAAGTTTGTAACAATTAAATGCTTGTAACTTTTTACTGGAGCGTCATAAAATCTTGAAATTTTGTGTCAATAAAGTACTCGAGCCTCTTGTCTATTTAAGCTATCGCTCATAGCTATGCTACATTTGAGTCCCAAATTAAACACTGATAAAACTTCAAATGGCCCTAACTTCTATACAGTGCATCCTATACCTCTCAACGTTTTCAACATTCACATGCTTGTAACTTCTTACTGGAGAGTCATAAATTCTTGAAATTTTGTGACAATAAAGTACTCGAGCCTCTTGTAAAGTTCTGCAATCGCTCATAGCTATGCCACCCTTGAGTCCCAAATCAACCACTGCTAAAACCTCAAATGGCCCTAACGGTGCGTCATATACCTATCAAAGTTTGCAACAATCAAGTGCTTGTAACTTTTTACTGGGGCGTCATAAAATCTGGAAATGTTGTGACAATAAAGTACTCGAGCCTCTTATCAATTTAAGCTATCGCTCATAGCTATGCTACCCTTGAGTCCCAAATGAAACACTGATAAATCTTCAAATGGCCCTAACTTCTGTACGGTGCGTCCTATACCCATCAAAGTTTGTAACAATCAAATGTTTGTAACTTTTTACTGGAGCGTCGTAAAATCTTGAAATTTTGTGACAATAAAGTACTCGAGCCTCTTGTCTATTTAAGCTATCACTCATAGCTATGCTACTCTTGAGTCCCAAATCAAACACTGATAAAACTTCAAATGGCCCTAACTTCTATACGGTGCATCCTACACCTATCAAAGTTTTCAACATTCAAATGCTTGTAACTTCTTACTGGAGAGTCATAAAATTTTGAAATTTTGTGACAATAAAGTACTCGAGCCTCTTATCAATTTAAGCTATCGCTCATAGCTACCCTTGAGTCGCAAATCAAACACTGATAAAACTTCAAATGGCCCTAACTTCTATACGGTGCCACCTATACCCATCCAAGTTTGCAACAATCAAGTGCTTGCAACTTTTTACGGGAGCGTCATAAAACCTTGAAATTTTGTGACAATAAAGTACTCGAGCGTCTTATCAATTTAAGCTATCGCTCATAGCTATGCTACTCTTGAGTCCCAAATCAAACACTGATAAAACTTCAAATGGCCCTAACTTCTATACGGTGCATCCTACACCTATCAAAGTTTTCAACATTCAAATGCTTGTAACTTCTTACTGGAGAGTCATAAAATCTTGAAATTTTGTGACAATAAAGTACTCGAGCCCTCTTGTAAAGTTAAGCTATCGCTCATAGCTATGCTACCCTTGAGTCCCAAATCAACCACTGCTAAAACTTCAAATGGCCCTAACTTCTATACGGTGCGTCCCATACCTATCAAAGGTTGCAACAATCAAATGTTTGTAACTTTTTACTGGAGCGTCATAAAAACTTGAAATTTTTTGACAATTAAGTACACGTGCCTCTTGTCTATTTAAGCTATCACTCATAGCTATGCTACCCTTGAGTCCCAAATCAAACACTGATAAAACTTCAAATGGCCCTAACTTCTATGCGGTGCATCCTACACCTATCAAAGTTTTCAACATTCAAATGCTTGTAACTTCTTACTGGAGAGTCATAAAATCTTGAAATTTTGTGACAATAAAGTACTCGATCCCTCTTGTAATATTAAGCAATTGCTCATAGCTATGCCACCCTTGAGTCCCAAATCAACCACTGCTAAAACTTCAAATGGCCCTAACTTCTATACGGTGCGTCCTACACCTATCAAAGTTTGCAACAATCAAATGCTTGTAAATTTTTACTGGAGCGTCATAAAACCTTGAAATTTGGTGTCAATAAAGTATTAGAGCCTCTTATCAATTCAAGCTATCGCTCATAGTTATGCTACCCTTGAATCCCAAATCAAACACTGATAAAACTTCAAATGGCCCTAACTTCTATACGGTGCGTCCTATACCCATCAAAGTTTGTAACAATCAAATGTTTGTAACTTTTTACTGGAGCGTCATAAAATCTTGAAATTTTATGACAATAAAGTACTCGAGCCTCTTGTCTATTTAAGCTATCACTCATAGCTATGCTACCCTTGAGTCTCAAATCAAACACTGATAAAACTTCAAATGGCCCTAACTTCTATACGGTGCGACCTATACCCATCAAAGTTTGCAACAATCAAGTGCTTGCAGCTTTTTACGGGAGCGTCATAAAACCTGGAAATTTTGTGACAATAAAGTACTCGAGCGTCTTATCAATTTAAGCTATCGCTCAAAGCTATGATACTCTTGAGTCCCAAATCAAACACTAATAAAACTTCAAATGGACCTAACTTCTATACGGTGCGTCCTATACCCATCAAAGTTTGTAACAATCAAATGCTTCTAACTTTTTACTGGAGCGTCATAAAATCTCGAAATTTTGTGTCAATAAAGTACTCGAGCCTCTTGTCAATTTAAGCTATCACTCATAGCTATGCTACCCTTGAGTCCCAAATCAAACACTGATAAAACTTCAAAAGGCCCTAAATTCTATACGGTGCATCCTACACCTATCAAAGTTTTAAACATTCAAATGCTTGTAACTTCTTACTGGAGAGTCATAAAATCTTGATATTTTGTGACAATAAAGTACTCGAGCCTCTTGTAAAGTTAAGCAATTGCTCATAGCTATGCCACCGTTGAGTCCCAAATCTACCACTACTAAAACTTCAAATGGCCCTAACGGTGCGTCATATACCTATCAAAGTTTGCAACAATCAATTGCTTGTAACTTTTTACTGGAGCGTCATAAAACTTTGAAATTTGGTGACAATAAAGTACTCGAGCCTCTTATCAATTCATGCTATCGCTCATAGCTATGTCACCCTTGAGTCCCAAATTAAACACTGATAAAACTTCAAATGGCCCTAACTTCTATACGGTGCGTCCTATACCTATCAAAGTTTTCAACATTCAAATGCTTGTAACTTCTTACTGGAGAGTCATAAAATCTTGAAATTTTGTGACAATAAAGTACTCGAGCCTCTTGTAAATTTAAGCTATCGCTCATAGCTATGCTACCCTTGAGTCCCAAATCAAACACTGATAAAACTTCAAATGGCCCTAACTTCTATACGGTACGTCCTATACCTATCAAAGTTTGTAACAATCAAATGCTTGTAACTTTTTACTGGAGCGTCATAAAATCTTGAAATTTTGTGTCAATAAAGTACTCGAGCCTCTTGTCAATTTAAGCTATCGCTCATAGAAATGCTACATTTGAGTCCCAAATCAAACACTGATAAAAATTCAAATGGCCCTAACTTCTATACGGTGCGTCCTATACCTATCAAAGTTTGTAACAATTAAATGCTTGTAACTTTTTACTGGAGCGTCATAAAATCTTGAAATTTTGTGTCAATAAAGTACTCGATCCTCTTGTCTATTTAAGCTATCGCTCATAGCTATGCTACATTTGAGTCCCAAATTAAACACTGATAAAACTTCAAAAGGCCCTAACTTCTATACAGTGCATCCTATACCTCTCAACGTTTTCAACATTCACATGCTTGTAACTTCTTACTGGAGAGTCATAAATTCTTGAAATTTTGTGACAATAAAGTACTCGAGCCTCTTGTAAAGTTCAGCAATCGCTCATAGCTATGCCACCCTTGAGTCCCAAATCAACCACTGCTAAAACCTCAAATGGCCCTAACGGTGCGTCATATACCTATCAAAGTTTGCAACAATCAAGTGCTTGTAACTTTTTACTGGGGCGTCATAAAATCTGGAAATGTTGTGACAATAAAGTACTCGAGCCTCTTATCAATTTAAGCTATCGCTCATAGCTATGCTACCCTTGAGTCCCAAATGAAACACTGATAAAACTTCAAATGGCCCTAACTTCTGTACGGTGCGTCCTATACCCATCAAAGTTTGTAACAATCAAATGTTTGTAACTTTTTACTGGAGCGTCGTAAAATCTTGAAATTTTGTGACAATAAAGTACTCGAGCCTCTTGTCTATTTAAGCTATCACTCATAGCTATGCTACTCTTGAGTCCCAAATCAAACACTGATAAAACTTCAAATGGCCCTAACTTCTATACGGTGCATCCTACACCTATCAAAGTTTTCAACATTCAAATGCTTGTAACTTCTTACTGGAGAGTCATAAAATGTTGAAATTTTGTGACAATAAAGTACTCGAGCCCTCTTGTAATATTAAGCAATTGCTCATAGCTATGCCACCCTTGAGTCCCAAATCAACCACTGCTAAAACTTCAAATGGCCCTAACTTCTATACGGTGCGTCCTACACCTATCAAAGTTTGCAACAATCAAATGCTTGTAAATTTTTACGGGAGCGTCATAAAACCTGGAAATATTGTGACAATAAAGTACTCGAGCGTCTTATCAATTTAAGCTATCGCTCAAAGCTATGATACTCTTGAGTCCCAAATCAAACACTAATAAAACTTCAAATGGACCTAACTTCTATACGGTGCGTCCTATACCCATCAAAGTTTGTAACAATCAAATGTTTGTAACTTTTTACTGGCGTGTCATAAAATCTTGAAATTCTGTGACAATAAAGTACTCGAGCTTCTTATCAATTTAAGCTATCGCTCATAGCTATGCTACCCTTCAGTCCCAAACCAAACACGTATAAAACTTCAAATGGCCCTAACTTCGATACGGTACGTTCCACATCTATCAAAGCTTGCAACAATCAATTGCTTGCAACTTTTTACGGGAGCGTCATATAATCTTGAAATTTTGTAACAATAAAGTACTCGAGCTTCTTATCAATTTAAGCTATCGCTCATAGCTATGCTACCCTTGAGTCCCAAATCAAACACTGATAAAACTTCAAATGGCCCTAACTTCTATACGGTGCGTCCTATACCCATCAAAGATTGTAACAATCAAATGTTTGTAACTTTTTACTGGAGCGTCATAAAATCTTGAAATTTTATGACAATAAAGTACTCGAGCCCTCTTGTAAAGTCAAGCAATCGCTCATAGCTATGTCACCCTTGTGTCCCAAATCAACCACTGCTAAAACTTCAAATGGCCCTAACGGTGCGTCCTACACCTATCAAAGTTTGCAACAATCAAATGCTTGTAACTTTTTACTGGAGCGTCATAAAACCTTGAAATTTGGTGTCAATAAAGTGCTCGAGCCTCTTATCAATTCAAGCTATCGCTCATAGCTATGCTACCCTTGATTCCCAAATCAAACACTGATAAAACTTCAAATGGCCCTAACTTCTGTACTGTGCATCCTATACCCATCAAAGTTTGTAACAATCAAATTTTTGTAACTTTTTACTGGAGCGTCATAAAATCTTGAAATTTTGTGACAATAAAGTACTTGAGCCTCTTGTCTATTTAAGCTATCACTCATAGCTATGCTACATTTGAGTCCCACATCAAACACTGATAAAAATTCAAATGGCCCTAACTTCTATACGGTGCGTCCTATACCCATCAAAGTTTGTAAAAATCAATTGCTTGTAACTTTTTACTGGAGCGTCATAAAATCTTGAAATTTTGTGACAATAAAGTACTCGAGCCTCTTGTAAAGTTCAGCAATCGCTCATAGCTATGCCACCCTTGAGTCCCAAATCAACCACTGCTAAAACCTCAAATGGCCCTAACGGTGCGTCATATACCTATCAAAGTTTGCAACAATCAAGTGCTTGTAACTTTTTACTGGAGCGTCATAAAATCTGGAAATGTGGTGACAATAAAGTACTCGAGCCTCTTATCAATTTAAGCTATCGCTCATAGCTATGCTACCCTTGAGTCCCAAATCAAACACTGATAAAACTTCAAATGGCCTGACTTCTGTACGGTGCGTCCTATACCCATCAAAGTTTGTAACAATCAAATGTTTGTAACTTTTTACTGGAGCGTCGTAAAATCTGGAAATTTTGTGACAATAAAGTACTCGAGCCTCTTGTCTATTTAAGCTATCACCCATAGCTATGCTACTCTTGAGCCCCAAATCAAACACTGATAAAACTTCAAATGGCCCTAAATTCTATACGGTGCATCCTACACCTATCAAAGTTTTCAACATTCAAATGCTTGTAACTTCTTACTTTAGAGTCATAAAATCTTGAAATTTTGTGACAATAAAGTACTCGAGCCCTCTTGTAAAGTTAAGCAATCGCTCATAGCTATGCCACCCTTGAGTCCCAAATCAACCACTGCTAAAACTTCAAATGGCCCTAACGGTGCGTCCTACACCTATCAAAGTTTGCAACAATCAAGTGCTTGTAACTTTTTACTGGAGCGTCATAAAATCTGGAAATGTGGTGACAATAAAGTACTCGAGCCTCTTATCAATTTAAGCTATCGCTCACAGCTATGCTACCCTTGAGTCCCAAATCAAACACTGATAAAACTTCAAATGGCCCTAACTTCTATACGGTGCGTCCTATACCTATCAAAGTTTGCAACAATCAAATGCTTGTAACTTTTTACTGGAGCTTAATAAAATCTTGAAATTTTGTGACAATAAAGTACTCGAGCCTCTTATCAATTTAAGCTACCGCTCATAGCTATGCTACCCTTGAGTCCCAAATCAAACACGTATAAAACTTCAAATGGCCCTAACTTCTATACGGTTTGTCCTATACCCATCAAAGTTTGTAACAATCAAATGTTTGTAACTTTTTACTGGAGCGTCATAAAATCTTGAAATTTTATGACAATAAAGTACTCGAGCCTCTTGTCTATTTAAGCTATCACGCATAGCTATGCTACCCTTGATTCCCAAATCAAACACTGATAAAACTTCAAATGGCCCTAACTTCTATACGGTGCATCCTATACCTATCAAAGTTTTCAACATTCAAATGCTTGTAACTTCTTACTGGAGAGTCATAAAATCTTTAAATTTTGTGACAATAAAGTACTCGAGCCCTCTTGTAAAGTTAAGCAACCGCTC
The DNA here is from genome assembly GCA_920105625.2 of Clusia tigrina. Taxonomy (NCBI): domain Eukaryota; kingdom Metazoa; phylum Arthropoda; class Insecta; order Diptera; family Clusiidae; genus Clusia; species Clusia tigrina. The sequence goes on from OV050030.1 coordinate 213,148,815, forward strand.
ATAGCTATGCCACCCTTGAGTCCCAAATCAACCACTGCTAAAACTTCAAATGGCCCTAACGGTGCGTCCTACACCTATCAAAGTTTGCAACAATCAAATGCTTGTAACTTTTTACTGGAGCGTCATAAAACCTTGAAATTTGGTGTCAATAAAGTGCTCGAGCCTCTTATCAATTCAAGCTATCGCTCATAGCTATGCTACCATTGATTCCTAAATCAAACACTGATAAAACTTCAAATGGCCCTAATTTCTATACGGTGCGTCCTATACCTACCAAAGTTTGCAACAATCAAATGCTTGTTACTTTTTACTGGAGCTTAATAAAATCTTGAAATTTTGTGACAAGAAAGTACTCGAGCCTCTTATCAATTTAAGCTATCGCTCATAGCTATGCTACCCTTGAGTCCCAAATCAAACACTGATAAAACTTCAAATGGCCCTAACTTCTATACGGTGCGTCCTATACCCATCAAAGTTTGTAACAATCAAATGTTTGTAACAATCAAATGTTTGTAACTTTTTACTGGAGCGTCATAAAATCTGGAAATTTTGTGTCAATGAAGTACTCGAGCCTCTTGTCTATTTAAGCTATCACTCATAGCTATGCTACCCTTGAGTCCCAAATCAAACACTGATAAAACTTCAAATGGCCCTAACTTCTGTACGGTGCATCCTACACCTATCAAAGTTTTCAACATTCAAATGCTTTTTAACTTCTTACTGGAGAGTCATAAAATCTTGAAATTTTGTGACAATAAGTACTCGAGCCTCTTGTAAAGTTAAGCAATCGCTCATAGCTATGCTACCCTTGAGTCCCAAATCAACCACTGCTAAAATTTCAAATGGCTCTAACGGTGCATCATATACCTATCAAAATTTGCAACAATCAAGTGCTTGTAACTTTTTACTGGAGCGTCATAAAATCTTGAATTTTTGTGACAATAAAGTACTCGACCCTCTTATCAATTTAAGCTATCGCTCATAGCTATGCTACCCTTGAGTCCCAAGTCAAATACTGATAAAACTGCAAATGGCCCTAACTTCTATGCGGTGCGTCCTATACCCATCAAAGTTTGTAACAATCAAATGTTTGGAACTTTTTACTGGACCGTCATAAAATCTTGAAATTTTGTCACAATAAAGTACTCGAGCCTCTTGTCTATTTAAGCTATCACTCATAGCTATGCTACCCTTGAGTCCCAAATCAAACACTGATAAAACTTCAAATGGCCCTAACTTCTATACGGTGCATCCTACACCTATCAAAGTTTTCAACATTCAAATGCTTGTAACTTTTTACTGGATCGTCATAAAACGTTGAAATTTTGTGTCAATAAAGTACTCGAGCCTCTTATCAATTTAAGCTATCGCTCATAGCTATTCTACCCTTGAGTCCCAAATCAAACACGTATAAAACTAGCTATGCCACCCTTGAGTCCCAAATCAACCACTGCTAAAACTTCAAATGGCCCTAACGGTGCGTCATATACCTATCAAAGTTTGTAACAATCAAGTGCTTGTAACTTTTTACTGGAGCGTCATAAAATCTGGAAATGTTGTGACAATAAAGTACTCGAGCCCTCTTGTAAAGTTAAGCAATTGCTCATAGCTATGCCACCCTTGAGTCCCAAATCAACCACTGCTAAAACTTCAAATGGCCCTAAATTCTATACGGTGCGTCCTATACCTATCAAAGTTTGCAACAATCAAATGCTTGTAACTTTTTACTGGAGCGTCATAAAACCTTGAAATTTGGTGTCAATAAAGTATTCGAGCCTCTTATCAATTCAAGCTATCGCTCATAGCTATGCTACCCTTGAATCCCAAATCAAACACTGATAAAACTTCAAATGGCCCTAACTTCTATACGGTGCGTCCTATACCTATCAAAGTTTGCAACAATCAAATGCTTGTAACTTTTTACTGGAGCTTAATAAAATCTTGAAATTTTGTTACAATAAAGTGCTCGAGCCTCTTATCAATTTAAGCTATCGCTTATAGCTATGCTACCCATGAGTCCCAAATCAAACACGTATAAAACTTCAAATGGCCCTAACTTCTATAAGGTGCGTCCCACACCTATCAAAGTTTGCAACAATCAATTGCTTGCAACTTTTTACGGCAGCGTCATAAAATCTTGAAATTTTGTAACAATAAAGTATTCGAGCCTCTTATCAATTTAAGCTATCGCTCATAGCTATGCTTCCCTTGAGTCCCAAATCAAACACTGATAAAACTTCAAATGGCCCTAGCTTCTATACGGTGCGTCCTATACCCATCAAAGTTTGTAACAATCAAATGTTTGTAAGTTTTTACTGGAGCGTCATAAAATCTTGAAATTTTATGACAATAAAGTACTCGAGCCTCTTATCAATTTAAGCTATCGCTCATAGCTATGCTACCCTTGAGTCCCAAATCAAACACTGATAAAACTTCAAATGGCCCTAACTTCTATAAGGTGCATCCTACACCTATCAAAGTTTTCAGCATTCAAATGCTTGTAACTTCTTATTGGAGAGTCATAAAATCTTGAAATTTTGTGACAATAAAGTACTCGAGCCTCTTATCAATTTAAGCTATCGCTCATAGCTATGCTACCCTTGAGTCCCAAATCAAACACTGATAAAACTTCAAATGGCCCTAACTTCTATACAGTGCCACCTATACCCATCAAAGTTTGCAACAATCAAGTGCTTGCAACTTTTTACTGGAGCGTCATAAAACCTAGAAATTTGGTGACAATAAAGTACTCGAGCGTCTTATCAATTTAAGTTATCGCTCATAGCTATGCTACCCTTGAGTCCCAAATCAAACACTGATAAAACTTCAAATGGACCTAACTTCTATACGGTGCGTCCTACACCTATCAAAGTTTGCAACAATCAAATGCTTGTAAATTTTTACTGGAGCGTCATAAAACCTTGATATTTGGTGTCAGTAAAGTATTCGAGCCTCTTATCAATTCAAGCTATCGCTCATAGCTATGCTACCCTTCAATCCCAAATCAAACACGTATAAAACTTCAAATGGCCCTAACTTCTTTACGGTGCGTCCCACACCTATCAAAGCTTGCAACAATCAATTGCTTGCAACTTTTTACGGGAGCGTCATATAATCTTGAAATTTTGTAGCAATAAAGTACTCGAGCCTCTTATCAATTTAAGTTATCGCTCACAGCTATGCTACCCTTGAGTCCCAAATCAAACACTGATAAAACTTCAAATGGCCCTAACTTCTATACGGTGCATCCTACACCTATCAAAGATTTCAACATTCAAATGCTTGTAACTTCTTACTGGAGAGTCATAAAATCTTAAAATTTTCTGACAATAAAGTACTCGAGCCCTCTTGTAAAGTTAAGCAATCGCTCATAGCTATGTCACCCTTGAGTCCCAAATCAACCACTGCTAAAACTTCAAATGGCCCTAACGGTGCGTCCTACACCTATCAAAGTTTGCAACAATCAAATGCTTGTAACTTTTTACTGGAGCGTCATAAAACCTTGAAATTTGGTGTCAATAAAGTGCTCGAGCCTCTTATCAATTCAAGCTATCGCTCATAGCTATGCTACCCTTGATTCCCAAATCAAACACTAATAAAACTTCAAATGGCCCTAACTTCTGTACGGTGCGTCCTATACCCATCAAAGTTTGTAACAATCAAATGTTTGTAACTTTTTACCGGAGCGTCATAAAATCTTGAAATTTTGTGACAATAAAGTACTCGAGCCTCTTATCAATTTAAGCTATCGCTCATAGCTATGCTACCCTTGAGTCCCAAATCAAACACGTATAAAACTTCAAATGGCCCTAACTTCTATAAGGTGCGTCCCACACCTATCAAAGTTTGCAACAATCAATTGCTTGCAACTTTTTACGGCCGCGTCATAAAATCTTTAAATTTTGTAACAATAAAGTATTCGAGCCTCTTATCAATTTAAGCTATCGCTCATAGCTATGCTACCCTTGAGTCCCAAATCAAACACTGATAAAACTTCAAATGGCCCTAACTTCTATACGGTGCGACCTATTCCCATCAAAGTTTGCAACCATCAAGTGCTTGCAGCTTTTTACGGGAGCGTCATAAAACCTTGAAATTTTGTGACAATAAAGTACTCGAGAGTCTTATCAATTTAAGCTATCGCTCATAGCTATGCTACTCTTGAGTCCCAAATCAAACACTGATAAAACTTCAAATGGACCTAACTTCTATACGGTGCGTCCCACACCTATCAAAGCTTGCAACAATCAATTGCTTGCAACTTTTTACGGGAGCGTCATAAAACCTTGAAATTTTGTGACAATAAAGTACTCGAGAGTCTTATCAATTTAAGCTATCGCTCATAGCTATGCTACCCTTGATTCCCAAATCAAACACTGATAAAACTTCAAATGGCCCTAACTTCTGTACGGTGCGTCCTATACCCATCAAAGTTTGTAACAATCAAATGTTTATAACTTTTTACTGGCGCGTCATAAAATCTTGAAATTCTGTGACAATAAAGTACTCGAGCCTCTTATCAATTTAAGCTATCGCTCATAGCTATGCTACCCTTGAGTCCCAAATCAAACACTGATAAAACTTCAAATGGCCCTAACTTCTATACAGTGCCACCTATACCCATCAAAGTTTGCAACAATCAAGTGCTTGCAACTTTTTACTGGAGCGTCATAAAACCTAGAAATTTGGTGACAATAAAGTACTCGAGCGTCTTATCAATTTAAGTTATCGCTCATAGCTATGCTACCCTTGAGTCCCAAATCAAACACTGATAAAACTTCAAATGGACCTAACTTCTATACGGTGCGTCCTACACCTATCAAAGTTTGCAACAATCAAATGCTTGTAAATTTTTACTGGAGCGTCATAAAACCTTGATATTTGGTGTCAGTAAAGTATTCGAGCCTCTTATCAATTCAAGCTATCGCTCATAGCTATGCTACCCTTCAATCCCAAATCAAACACGTATAAAACTTCAAATGGCCCTAACTTCTTTACGGTGCGTCCCACACCTATCAAAGCTTGCAACAATCAATTGCTTGCAACTTTTTACGGGAGCGTCATATAATCTTGAAATTTTGTAGCAATAAAGTACTCGAGCCTCTTATCAATTTAAGTTATCGCTCACAGCTATGCTACCCTTGAGTCCCAAATCAAACACTGATAAAACTTCAAATGGCCCTAACTTCTATACGGTGCATCCTACACCTATCAAAGATTTCAACATTCAAATGCTTGTAACTTCTTACTGGAGAGTCATAAAATCTTAAAATTTTCTGACAATAAAGTACTCGAGCCCTCTTGTAAAGTTAAGCAATCGCTCATAGCTATGTCACCCTTGAGTCCCAAATCAACCACTGCTAAAACTTCAAATGGCCCTAACGGTGCGTCCTACACCTATCAAAGTTTGCAACAATCAAATGCTTGTAACTTTTTACTGGAGCGTCATAAAACCTTGAAATTTGGTGTCAATAAAGTGCTCGAGCCTCTTATCAATTCAAGCTATCGCTCATAGCTATGCTACCCTTGATTCCCAAATCAAACACTGATAAAACTTCAAATGGCCCTAACTTCTGTACGGTGCGTCCTATACCCATCAAAGTTTGTAACAATCAAATGTTTGTAACTTTTTACCGGAGCGTCATAAAATCTTGAAATTTTGTGACAATAAAGTACTGGAGCCTCTTATCAATTTAAGCTATCGCTCATAGCTATGCTACCCTTGAGTCCCAAATCAAACACGTATAAAACTTCAAATGGCCCTAACTTCTATAAGGTGCGTCCCACACCTATCAAAGTTTGCAACAATCAATTGCTTGCAACTTTTTACGGCCGCGTCATAAAATCTTTAAATTTTGTAACAATAAAGTATTCGAGCCTCTTATCAATTTAAGCTATCGCTCATAGCTATGCTACCCTTGAGTCCCAAATCAAACACTGATAAAACTTCAAATGGCCCTAACTTCTATACGGTGCGACCTATTCCCATCAAAGTTTGCAACCATCAAGTGCTTGCAGCTTTTTACGGGAGCGTCATAAAACCTTGAAATTTTGTGACAATAAAGTACTCGAGAGTCTTATCAATTTAAGCTATCGCTCATAGCTATGCTACTCTTGAGTCCCAAATCAAACACTGATAAAACTTCAAATGGACCTAACTTCTATACGGTGCGTCCCACACCTATCAAAGCTTGCAACAATCAATTGCTTGCAACTTTTTACGGGAGCGTCATAAAACCTTGAAATTTTGTGACAATAAAGTACTCGAGAGTCTTATCAATTTAAGCTATCGCTCATAGCTATGCTACCCTTGATTCCCAAATCAAACACTGATAAAACTTCAAATGGCCCTAACTTCTGTACGGTGCGTCCTATACCCATCAAAGTTTGTAACAATCAAATGTTTATAACTTTTTACTGGCGCGTCATAAAATCTTGAAATTCTGTGACAATAAAGTACTCGAGCCTCTTATCAATTTAAGCTATCGCTCATAGCTATGCTACCCTTGAGTCCCAAATCAAACACGTATAAAACTTCAATTGGCCCTAACGGTGCGTCCTACACCTATCAAAGTTTGTAACAATCAAATGTTTGTAACTTTTTACTGGAGCGTCATAAAATCTTGAAATTTTGTGACAATAAAGTACTCGAGCCTCTTATCAATTTAAGCTATCGCTCATAGCTATGCTACTCTTGAGTCCCAAATCAAACACTGATAAAACTTCAAATGGACCTAACTTCCATACGGTGCGTCCCACACCTATCAAAGCTTGCAACAATCAATTGCTTCCAACTTTTTACGGAGCGTCATATAATGTTGAAATTTTGTAACAATAAAGTACTCGAGCCTCTTATCAATTTAAGTTATCGCTCACAGCTATGCTACCCTTGAGTCCCAAATCAAACACTAATAAAACTTCAAATGGCCCTAACTTCTATACGGTGCATCCTACACCTATCAAAGATTTCAACATTCAAATGCTTGTAACTTCTTACTGGAGAGTCATAAAATCTTTAAATTTTCTGACAATAAAGTACTCGAGCCCTCTTGTAAAGTTAAGCAATCGCTCATAGCTATGTCACCCTTGAGTCCCAAATCAACCACTGCTAAAACTTCAAATGGCCCTAACGGTGCGTCCTACACCTATCAAAGTTTGCAACAATCAAATGCTTGTAACTTTTTACTGGAGCGTCATAAAACCTTGAAATTTGGTGTCAATAAAGTGCTCGAGCCTCTTATCAATTCAAGCTATGGCTCATAGCTATGCTACCCTTGATTCCCAAATCAAACACTGATAAAACTTCAAATGGCCCTAACTTCTGTACGGTGCGTCCTATACCCATCAAAGTTTGTAACAATCAAATTTTTGTAACTTTTTACTGGAGCGTCATAAAATCTTGAAATTTTGTGACAATAAAGTACTCGAGCCTCTTGTCTATTTAAGCTATCATTCATAGCTATGCTACCCTTGCGTCCCAAATCAAACACTGATAAAACTTCAAATGGCCCTAACTTTTATACGGTGCATCCTACACCTATCAAAGTTTTCAACATTCAAATGCTTGTAACTTCTTACTGGAGAGTCATAAAATCTTGAAATTTTGTGACAATAAAGTACTCGAGCCCTCTTGTAAAGTTAAGCAATTGCTCATAGTTATGCCACCCTTGAGTCCCAAATCAACCACTGCTAAAACTTCAAATGGCCCTAACGGTGCGTCCTACACCTATCAAAGTTTGCAACAATCAAATGCTTGTAAATTTTTACTGGAGCGTCATAAAACCTTGAAATTTGGTGTCAATAAAGTATTCGAGCCTCTTATCAATTCAAGCTATCGATCATAGCTATGCTACCCTTGACTCCCAAATCAAACACTGATAAAACTTCAAATGGCCCTAACTTCTATACGGTGCGTCCTATACCTATCAAAGTTTGCAACAATCAAATGCTTGTAACTTTTTACTGGAGCTTAATAAAATCTTGAAATTTTGTAACAATAAAGTATTCGAGCCTCTTATCAATTTAAGCTATCGCTCATAGCTATGCTACCCTTGAGTCCCAAATCAAACACTGATAAAACTTCAAATGGCCCTAACTTCTATACGGTGCGTCCTATACCCATCAAAGTTTGTAACAATCAAATGTTTGTAACTTTTTACTGCAGCGTCATAAAATCTTGAAATTTTATGACAATAAAGTACTCGAGCCTCTTGTCTATTTAAGCTATCACTCATAGCTATGCTACCCTTGAGTCCCAAATCACACACTGATAAAACTACAAATGGCCCTAACTTTTATACGGTGCATCCTACACCTATCAAAGTTTTCAACATTCAAATGCTTGTAACTTCTTACTGGAGAGTCATAAAATCTTGAAATTTTGTGACAATAAAGTACTCGAGCCCTCTTGTAAAGTTAAGCAATTGCTCATAGTTATGCCACCCTTGAGTCCCAAATCAACCACTGCTAAAACTTCAAATGGCCCTAACGGTGCGTCCTACACCTATCAAAGTTTGTAACAATCAAATGTTTGTAACTTTTTACTGGAGCGTCATAAAATCTTGAAATTTTGTGACAATAAAGTACTCGAGCCTCTTATCAATTTAAGCTATCGCTCATAGCTATGCTACTCTTGAGTCCCAAATCAAACACTGATAAAACTTCAAATGGACCTAACTTCCATACGGTGCGTCCCACACCTATCAAAGCTTGCAACAATCAATTGCTTGCAACTTTTTACGGAGCGTCATATAATCTTGAAATTTTGTAACAATAAAGTACTCGAGCCTCTTATCAATTTAAGTTATCGCTCACAGCTATGCTACCCTTGAGTCCCAAATCAAACACTAATAAAACTTCAAATGGCCCTAACTTCTATACGGTGCATCCTACACCTATCAAAGATTTCAACATTCAAATGCTTGTAACTTCTTACTGGAGAGTCATAAAATCTTTAAATTTTCTGACAATAAAGTACTCGAGCCCTCTTGTAAAGTTAAGCAATCGCTCATAGCTATGTCACCCTTGAGTCCCAAATCAACCACTGCTAAAACTTCAAATGGCCCTAACGGTGCGTCCTACACCTATCAAAGTTTGCAACAATCAAATGCTTGTAACTTTTTACTGGAGCGTCATAAAACCTTGAAATTTGGTGTCAATAAAGTGCTCGAGCCTCTTATCAATTCAAGCTATGGCTCATAGCTATGCTACCCTTGATTCCCAAATCAAACACTGATAAAACTTCAAATGGCCCTAACTTCTGTACGGTGCGTCCTATACCCATCAAAGTTTGTAACAATCAAATTTTTGTAACTTTTTACTGGAGCGTCATAAAATCTTGAAATTTTGTGACAATAAAGTACTCGAGCCTCTTGTCTATTTAAGCTATCATTCATAGCTATGCTACCCTTGAGTCCCAAATCAAACAATAATAAAACTTCAAATGGCCCTAACTTCTATACGGTGCATCCTACACCTATCAAAGATTTCAACATTCAAATGCTTGTAACTTCTTACTGGAGAGTCATAAAATCTTTAAATTTTCTGACAATAAAGTTCTCGAGCCCTCTTGTAAAGTTAAGCAATCGCTCATAGCTATGTCACCCTTGAGTCCCAAATCAACCACTGCTAAAACTTCAAATGGCCCTAACGGTGCGTCCTACACCTATCAAAGTTTGCAACAATCAAATGCTTGTAACTTTTTACTGGAGCGTCATAAAACCTTGAAATTTGGTGTCAATAAAGTGCTCGAGCCTCTTATCAATTCAAGCTATGGCTCAGAGCTATGCTACCCTTGATTCCCAAATCAAACACTGATAAAACTTCAAATGGCCCTAACTTCTGTACGGTGCGTCCTATACCCATCAAAGTTTGTAACAATCAAATTTTTGTAACCTTTTACTGGAGCGTCATAAAATCTTGAAATTTTGTGACAATAAAGTACTCGAGCCTTTTGTCTATTTAAGCTATCATTCATAGCTATGCTACCCTTGCGTCCCAAATCAAACACTGATAAAACTTCAAATGGCCCTAACTTTTATACGGTGCATCCTACACCTATCAAAGTTTTCAACATTCAAATGCTTGTAACTTCTTACTGGAGAGTCATAAAATCTTGAAATTTTGTGACAATAAAGTACTCGAGCCCTCTTGTAAAGTTAAGCAATTGCTCATAGTTATGCCACCCTTGAGTCCCAAATCAACCACTGCTAAAACTTCAAATGGCCCTAACGGTGCGTCCTACACCTATCAAAGTTTGCAACAATCAAATGCTTGTAAATTTTTACTAGAGCGTCATAAAACCTTGAAATTTGGTGTCAATAAAGTATTCGAGCCTCTTATCAATTCAAGCTATCGATCATAGCTATGCTACCCTTGACTCCCAAATCAAACACTGATAAAACTTCAAATGGCCCTAACTTCTATACGGTGCGTCCTATACCTATCAAAGTTTGCAACAATCAAATGCTTGTAACTTTTTACTGGAACTTAATAAAATCTTGAAATTTTGTAACAATAAAGTATTCGAGCCTCTTATCAATTTAAGCTATCGTTCATAGCTATGCTACCCTTGAGTCCCAAATCAAACACTGATAAAACTTCAAATGGCCCTAACTTCTATACGGTGCGTCCTATACCCATCAAAGTTTGCAACCATCAAGTGCTTGCAGCTTTTTACGGGAGCGTCATAAAACCTTGAAATTTTGTGACAATAAAGTACTCGAGCGTCTTATCAATTTAAGCTATCGCTCATAGCTATGCTACTCTTGAGTCCCAAATCAAACACTGATAAAACTGCAAATGGACCTAACTTCTATACGGTGCGTCCTATACCCATCAAAGTTTGTAACAATCAAATTTTTATAACTTTTTACTGGCGCGTCATAAAATCTTAAAATTCTGTGACAATAAAGTACTCGAGCCTCTTATCAATTTAAGCTATCGCTCATAACTATGCTACCCTTGAGTCCCAAATCAAACACGTATAAAACTTCAAATGGCCCTAACTTCTATACGGTGCGTCCCACACCTATCAAAGCTTGCAACAATCAATTGCTTGCAACTTTTTACGGGAGGGTCATATAATCTTGAAATTTTGTAACAATAAAGTACTCGAGCCTCTTATCAATTTAAGCTATCGCTCATAGCTATGCTACCCTTGAGTCACAAATCAAACACTGATAAAACTTCAAATGGCCCTAACTTCTATACAGTGTGACCTATACCCATCAAAGTTTGCAACAATCAAGTGCTTGCAACTTTTTACGGGAGCGTCATAAAACCTTGAAATTTTGTGACAATAAAGTACTCGAGCGTCTTATCAATTTAAGCTATCACTCATAGCTATGCTACCCTTGAGTCCCAAATCACACACTGATAAAACTTCAAATGGCCCTAACTTCTATACGGTGCATCTTACACCTATCAAATATTTCAACATTCAAATGCTTGTAACTTCTTACTGGAGAGTCATAAAATCGTTAAATTTTTTGACAATAAAGTACTCGAGCCCTCTTGCAAAGTTAAGCAATCGCTCATAGCTATGCCACCCTTGAGTCCCAAATCAACCACTGCTAAAACTTCAAATGGCCCTAACGGTGCGTCCTACACCTATCAAAGTTTGCAACAATCAAATGCTTGTAACTTTTTACTGGAGCGTCATAAAACCTTGAAATTTGGAGTCAATAAAGTGCTCGAGCCTCTTATCAATTTAAGCTATCGCTCATATCTATGCTACCCTTGAGTCCCAAATCAAACACTGATAAAACTTCAAATGGCCCTAACTTCTATACGGTGCGTCCTATACCAATCAAAGTTTGTAACAATCAAATGTTTGTAACTTTTTACTGGAGCGTCATAAAATCTTGAAATTTTATGACAATAAAGTACTCAAGCCTCTAGTCTATTTAAGCTATCACTCACAGCTATGCTACCCTTGAGTTCCAAATCAAACACTGATAAAACTTCAAATGACCCTAACTTCTATACGGTGCATCCTACACCTATCAAAGTTTTCAACATTCAAATGCTTGTAACTTCTTACTGGAGAGTCATAAAATCTTGAAATTTTGTGACAATAAAGTACTCGAGCCTCTTATCAATTTAATCTATCGCTCATAGCTATGCTATCCTTGATTCCCAAATCAAACACTGATAAAAATTCAAATGGCCCTAACTTCTATACAGTGCGACCTATACCCATCAAAGTTTGCAACAATCAAGTGCTTGCAACTTTTTACGGGAGCGGCATAAAACCATGAAATTTTGTGACAATAAAGTACTCGAGCGTCTTATCAATTTAAGCTATCGCTCATAGCTATGCTACTCTTGAGTCCCAACTGAAACAGTGATAAAACTTCAAATGGCCCTAACTTCTATACGGTGCGTCCCACACCTATCAAAGCTTGCAACAATCAATTGCTTGCAACTTTTTACGGGAGCGTCATATAATCTTGAAATTTTGTAGCAATAAAGTACTCGAGCCTCTTATCAAGTTAAGCTATCGCTCATAGCTATGCTACCCTTGAGTCCCAAATCAAACACTGATAAAACTTCAAATGGCCCTAACTTCTATACGGTGCATCTTACACCTATCAAAGATTTCAACATTCAAATGCTTGTAACCTCTTACTGGAGAGTCATATAATCGTTAAATTTTTTGACAATAAAGTACTCGAGCCCTCTTATAAAGTTAAGCAATCGCTCATAGCTATGCCACCCTTGAGTCCCAAATCAACCACTGCTAAAACTTCAAATGGCCCTAACGGTGCGTCCTACACCTATCAAAGTTTGCAACAATCAAATGCTTGTAACTTTTTACTGGAGCGTCATAAAACCTTGAAATTTGGAGTCAATAAAGTGCTCGAGCCTCTTATCAATTTAAGCTATCGCTCATATCTATGCTACCCTTGAGTCCCAAATCAAACACTGATAAAACTTCAAATGGCCCTAACTTCTATACGGTGCGTCCTATACCCATCAAAGTTTGTAACAATCAAATGTTTGTAACTTTTTACTGGAGCGTCATAAAATCTTGAAATTTTATGACAATAAAGTACTCAAGCCTCTTGTCTATTTAAGCTATCACTCACAGCTATGCTACCCTTGAGTCCCAAATCAAACACTGATAAAACTTCAAATGACCCTAACTTCTATACCGTGCATCCTACACCTATCAAAGTTTTCAACATTCAAATGCTTGTAACTTCTTACTGGAGAGTCATAAAATCTTGAAATTTTGTGACAATAAAGTACTCGAGCCTCTTATCAATTTAATCTATCGCTCATAGCTATGCTACCCTTGATTCCCAAATCAAACACTGATAAAACTTCAAATGGCCCTAACTTCTATACAGTGCGACCTATACCCATCAAAGTTTGCAACAATCAAATGCTTGTAACTTTTCACTGGAGCTTAAAAAAATCTTGAAATTTTGTGACAATAAAGTACTCGAGCCTCTTATCAATTTAAGCTATCGCTCATAGCTATGCTACCCTTGAGTCCCAAATCAAACACGTATAAAACTTCAAATACTTCTCTATACGGTGCCTCCCACACCTATCAAAGCTTGCAACAACCAATTGCTTGCAACTTTTTACGGGAGCGTCATATAATCTCGAAAGTTTGTAACAATAAAGTACTCGAGCCTCTTATCAATTTAAGCTATCGCTCACAGCTATGCTACCCTTGAGTCCCAAATCAAACACTGATAAAACTTCAATTGGCCCTAACTTCTATACGGTGCATCCTACACCTATCAAAGATTGCAACATTCAAATGCTTGTAACTTCTTACTGGATAGTAGCGTCATATAATCTTGAAATTTTGTAACAATAAAGTACTCGAGCCTCTTATCAATTTAAGTTATCGCTCACAGCTATGCCACCCTTGAGTCCCAAATCAACCACTGCTAAAACTTCAAATGGCCCTAACGGTGCATCCTACACCTATCAAAGTTTGCAACAATCAAATACTTGTAAATTTTTACTGGAGCGTCATAAAACCTTGAAATTTGGTGTCAATAAAGTATTCGAGCCTCTTATCAATTCAAGCTATCGATCATAGCTATGCTACCCTTGACTCCCAAATCAAACACTGATAAAACTTCAAATGGCCCTAACTTCTATACGGTGCGTCCTATACCTATCAAAGTTTGCTACAATCAAATGCTTGTAACTTTTTACTGGAGCTTAATAAAATCTTGAAATTTTGTTACAATAAAGTACTCGAGCCTCTTATCAATTTAAGCTATCTCTCATAGCTATGCTAGCCTTGAGTCCCAAATCAAACACGTATAAAACTTCAAATGGCCCTAAATTCTATGAGGTGCGTCCCACACCTATCAAAGTTTGCAACAATCAATTGCTTGCAACTTTTTACGGCAGCGTCATAAAATCTTGAAATTTTGTAAGAATAAAGTATTCGAGCCTCTTATCAATTTAAGATATCGCTCATAGCTATGCTACCCTTGAGTCCCAAATCAAACACTGATAAAACTTCAAATGGCCCTAACTTCTATACGGTGCGTCCTATACCCATCAAAGTTTGTAACAATCAAATGTTTGTAACTTTTTACTGGAGCGTCATAAAATCTTGAAATTTTATGACAATAAAGTACTCGAGCCTCTTGTCTATTTAAGCTATCACTCATAGCTATGCTACCCTTGAGTCCCAAATCAAACACTGATAAAACTTCAAATGGCCCTAACTTCTATACGGTGCATCCTACACCTATCAAAGTTTTCAACATTCAAATGCTTGTAACTTCTTACTGAAGCTTAATAAAATCTTCAAATTTTGTTACAATAAAGTACTCGAGCCTCTTATCAATTTAAGCTATCGCTCATGGCTATGCTACCCTTGAGTCCCAAATCAAACACGTATAAAACTTCAAATGGCCCTAAATTCTATAAGGTGCGTCCCACACCTATCAAAGTTTGCAACAATCAATTGCTTGCAACTTTTTACGGCAGCGTCATAAAATCTTGAAATTTTGTAACAATAAAGTATTCGAGCCTCTTATCAATTTAAGCTATCGCTCATAGCTATGCTACCCTTGAGTCCCAAATCAAACACTGATAAAACTTCAAATGGCCCTAACTTCTATACGGTGCGTCCTATACCCATCAAAGTTTGTAACAATCAAATGTTTGTAACTTTTTACTGGAGCGTCATAAAATCTTGAAATTTTATGACAATAAAGTACTCGAGCCTCTTGTCTATTTAAGCTATCACTCATAGCTATGCTACCCTTGAGTCCCAAATCAAACACTGATAAAACTTCAAATGGCCCTAACTTCTATACGGTGCATCCTACACCTATCAAAGTTTTCAACATTCAAATGCTTGTAACTTCTTACTGGAGAGTCATAAAATCTTGAAATTTTATGACAATAAAGTACTCAAGCTTCTTGTCTACAGCTATGCTACCCTTGAGTCCCAAATCAAACACTGATAAAACTTCAAACGACCCTAACTTCTATACGGTGCATCCTACACCTATCAAAGTTTTCAACATTCAAATGCTTGTAACTTTTTACTGGAGAGTCATAAAATCTTGAAATTTTGTGACAATAAAGTACTCGAGCCTCTTATCAATTTAATCTATCGCTCATAGCTATGCTACCCTTGATTCCCAAATCAAACACTGATAAAACTTCAAATGGCCCTAACTTCTATACAGTGCGACCTATACCCATCAAAGTTTGCAACAATCAAGTGCTTGCAACTTTTTACGGGAGCGTCATAAAACCTTGAAATTTTGTGACAATAAAGTACTCGAGCGTCTTATCAATTTAAGCTATCGCTCATAGCTATGCTACTCTTGAGTCCCAAATCAAACACTGATAAAACTTCAAATGGACCTAACTTCTATACGGTGCGTCCTATACCTACTAAAGTTTGCAACAATCAAATGCTTGTAACTTTTCACTGGAGCTTAAAAATTCTTGAAATTTTGTGACAATAAAGTACTCGAGCCTCTTATCAATTTAAGCTATCGCTCATAGCTATGCTACCCTTGAGTCCCAAATCAAACACGTATAAAACTTCAAATGGCCCTAACTTCTATACGGTGCCTCCCACACCTATCAAAGCTTGCAACAATCAATTGCTTGCAACTTTTTACGGGAGCATCATATAATCTTGAAAGTTTGTAACAATAAAGTACTCGAGCCTCTTATCAATTTAAGCTATCGCTCACAGCTATGCTACCCTTGAGTCCCAAATCAAACACTGATAAAACTTCAAATGTCCCTAACTTCTATACGGTGCATCCTACACCTATCAAAGATTTCAACATTCAAATGCTTGTAACTTCTTACTGGAGAGTCATAAAATCTTTAAATTTTGTGACAATAAAGTACTCGAGCCCTCTTGTAAAGTTAAGTAATCGCTCATAGCTATGTCACCCTTGAGTCCCAAATCAACCACTGCTAAAACTTCAAATGGCCCTAACGGTGCGTCCTACACCTATCAAAGTTTGCAACAATCAAATGCTTGTAACTTTTTACTGGAGCGTCATAAAACCTTGAAATTTGGAGTCAATAAAGTGCTCGAGCCTCTTATCAATTTAAGCTATCGCTCATATCTATGCTACCCTTGAGCCCCAAATCAAACACTGATAAAACTTCAAATGGCCCTAACTTCTATACGGTGCGTCCTATACCCATCAAAGTTTGTAACAATCAAATGTTTGTAACTTTTTACTGGAGCGTCATAAAATCTTGAAATTTTATGACAATAAAGTACTCGAGCCTCTTGTCTATTTAAGCTATCACTCATAGCTATGCTACCCTTGAGTCCCAAATCAAACACTGATAAAACTTCAAATGGCCCTAACTTCTATACGGTGCATACTACACCTATCAAAGTTCTCAACATTCAAATGCTTGTAACTTCTTACTGGAGAGTCATAAAATCTTGAAATTTTGTGACAATAAAGTACTCGAGCCTCTTATCCATTTAAGCTATCGCTCATAGCTATGCTACCCTTGAGTCCCAAATCAAACACTGATAAAACTTCAAATGGCCCTAACTTCTATACGGTGCGACTTATACCCATCAAATTTGCAACCATCAAGTGCTTGCAGCTTTTTACGGGAGCGTCATAAAACCTTGAAATTTTGTGACAATAAAGTACTCGAGCGTCTTATCAATTTAAGCTATCGCTCATAGCTATGCTACTCTTGAGTCCCAAATCAAACACTGATAAAACTTCAAATGGACCTAACTTCTATACCCATCAAAGTTTGTAACAATCAAATGTTTATAACTTTTTACTGGTGCGTCATAAAATCTTGAAATTCTGTGACAATAAAGTACACGAGCCTCTTATCAATTTAAGCTATCGCTCATAGCTATGCTACCCTTGAGTCCCAAATCAAACACGTATAAAACTTCAAATGGCCCTAACTTCTATACGGTGCGTCCCACACCTATCAAAGCTTGCAACAATCAATTGCTTGCAACTTTTTACGGGAGCGTCATATAATCTTGAAATTTTGTAACAATAAAGTACTCGAGCCTCTTATCAATTTAAGCTATCGCTCATAGC
Source organism: Clusia tigrina (assembly GCA_920105625.2). NCBI lineage: Eukaryota > Metazoa > Arthropoda > Insecta > Diptera > Clusiidae > Clusia > Clusia tigrina. The sequence goes on from OV050030.1 coordinate 213,166,370, forward strand.
TATGCTACCCTTGAGTCCCAAATCAAACACTGATAAAACTTCAAATGGCCCTAACTTCTATACGGTGCATCTTACACCTATCAAAGATTTCAACATTCAAATGCTTGTAACTTCTTACTGGAGAGTCATAAAATCTTTAAATTTTGTGACAATAAAGTACTCGAGCCCTCTTGTAAAGTTAAGCAATCGCTCATAGCTATGCCACCCTTGAGTCCCAAATCAACCACTGTTAAAACTTCAAATGGCCCTAACGGTGCGTCCTACACCTATCAAAGTTTACAAAAATCAAATGCTTGTAACTTTTTACTGGAGCGTCATAAAACCTTGAAATTTGGAGTCAATAAAGTGCTCGAGCCTCTTATCAATTTAAGCTATCGCTCATATCTATGCTACCCTTGAGTCCCAAATCAAACACTGATAAAACTTCAAATGGCCCTAACTTCTATACGGTGCGTCCTATACCCATCAAAGTTTGTACCAATCAAATGTTTGTAACTTTTTACTGGAGCGTCATAAAATCTTGAAATTTTATGACAATAAAGTACTCAAGCCTCTTGTCTATTTAAGCTATCACTCACAGCTATGCTACCCTTGAGTCCCAAATCAAACACTGATAAAACTTCAAATGGCCCTAATTTCTATACAGTGCGACCTATACCCATCAAAGTTTGCAACAATCAAGTGCTTGCAACATTTTACGGGAGCGTCATAAAACCTTGAAATTTTGTGACAATAAAGTACTCGAGCCTCTTATCAATTTAATCTATCGCTCATAGCTATGCTACTCTTGAGTCCCAAATCAAACACTGATAAAACTTCAAATGGACCTAACTTCTATATGGTGCGTCCTATACCTACTAAAGTTTGCAACAATCAAATGCTTGTAACTTTTCACTGGAGCTTAAAAAAATCTTGAAATTTTGTGACAATAAAGTACTCGAGCCTCTTATCAATTTAAGCTATTGCTCATAGCTATGCTACCCTTGAGTCCCAAATCAAACACGTATAAAACTTCAAATGGCCCTAACTTCTATACGGTGCCTCCCACACCTATCAAAGCTTGCAACAATCAATTATTTGCAACTTTTTACGGGAGCGTCATATAATCTTGAAATTTTGTAACAATAAAGTTCTCGAGCCTCTTATCAATTTAAGCTATCACTCATAGCTATGCTACCCTTGAGTCCCAAATCAAACACTGATAAAACTTCAAATGGCCCTAACGTCTATACGGTGCATCCTACACCTATCAAAGATTTCAACATTTAAATGCTTGTAACTTCTTACTGGAGAGTCATAAAATCTTTAAATTTTGTGACAATAAAGTACTCGAGCTCTCTTGTAAAGTTAAGCAATCGCTCATAGCTATGTCACCCTTGAGTCCCAAATCAGTCACTGCTAAAACTTCAAATGGCCCTAACGATGCGTCCTACACCTATCAAAGTTTGCAACAATCAAATGGTTGTAACTTTTTACTGGAGCGTCATAAAACCTTGAAATTTGGTGTCAATAAAGTGCTCGAGCCTCTTATCAATTCAAGCTATCGCTCATAGCTATGCTACCCTTGATTCCCAAATCAAACACTGATAAAACTTCAAATGGCCCTAACTTCTATACGGTGCGACCTATACCCATCAAAGTTTGCAACAATCAAGTGCTTGCAACTTTTTACGGGAGCGTCATAAAACCTTGAAATTTTGTGACAATAAAGTACTCGAGCGTCTTATCAATTTAAGCTATCGCTCATAGCTATGCTACTCTTGAGTCCCAAATCAAACACTGATAAAACTTCAAATGGACCTAACTTCTATACGGTGCGTCCTATACCCATCAAAGTTTGTAACAATCAAATGTTTGTAACTTTTTACTGGCGCGTCATAAAATCTTGAACTTCTGTGACAATAAAGTACTCGAGCCTCTTATCAATTTAAGCTATCGCTCATAGCTATGCTACTCTTCAGTCCCAAATCAAACACGTATAAAATTTCAAATGGCCCTAACTTCAATACGGTGCGTCCCACACCTATCAAAGCATGCAACAATCAATTTCTTGCAACTTTTTACTGGAGCGTCATATAATCTTGAAATTTTGTAACAATAAAGTTCTCGAGCCTCTTATCAATTTAAGCTATCGCTCATAGCTATGCTACCCTTGAGTCCCAAATCAAACACTGATAAAACATCAAATGGCCCTAACTTCTATACGGTGCATCCTACACCTATCAAAGATTTCAACATTTAAATGCTTGTAACTTCATACTGGAGAGTCATAAAATCTTTAAATTTTGTGACAATAAAGTACTCGAGCCTCTTATCAATTTAAGCTATCGCTCATAGCTATGCTACCCTTGAGTCCCAAATAAAACACTGATAAAACTTCGAATGGCCCTAACTTCTATACGGTGCGTCCTATACCCATCAAAGTTTGTAACAATCAAATGTTTGTAACTTTTTACTTGAGCGTCATAAAATCTTGAAATTTTGTAACAATAAAGTACTCGAGCCTCTTGTCTATTTAAGCTATCACTCATAGCTATGCTACCCTTGACTCCCAAATCAAACACTGATAAAACTTCAAATGGCCCTAACTTCTATACGGTGCATCCTACACCTATCAAAGTTTTCAACATTCAAATGCTTGTAACATCTTACTGGAGAGTCATAAAATCTTGAAATTTTGTGACAATAAAGTACTCGAGCCTCTTCTAAAGTTAAGCAATCGCTCATAGCTATGCTACCCTTGAGTCCCAAATCAACCACTGCTACAACTTCAAATGGCCCTAACGGTGCATCATATACCTATCAAAGTTTGCAACAATCAAGTGCTTGTAACTTTTTACTGGAGCGTCATAAAATCTTGAATTTTTGTGACAATAAAGTACTCGACCCTCTTATCAATTTAAGCTATCGCTCATAGCTATGGTACCCTTGAGTCCCAAATCAAATACTGATAAAACTGCAAATGGCCCTAACTTCTATACGGTGCATCCTACACCTATCACAGTTTTCAACATTCAAATGCTTGTAACTTCTTACTGGAGAGTCATAAAATATTGAAATTTTGTGACAATAAAGTACTCGAGTCCTCTTGTAAAGTTAAGCAATCGCTCATAGCTATGCCACCCTTGAGTCCCAAATCAACCACTGCTAAAACTTCAAATGGCCCTAACGGTGCGTCCTACACCTATCAAAGTTTGCAACAATCAAATGCTTGTAACTTTTTACTGGAGCGTCATAAAACCTTGAAATTTGGTGTCAATAAAGTACTCGAGCCTCTTATCAATTTAAGCTATCGCTCATAGCTATTCTACCCTTGAGTCCCAAATCAAACACGTATAAAACTTCAAATAGCCCTAACTTCTATAAGGTGCGTCCCACACCTATCAAAGTTTGCAACAATCAATTGCTTGCAACTTTTTACGGCAGCGTCATAAAATCTTGAAATTTTGTAACAATAAAGTACTCGAGCCTCTTGTCTATTTAAGCTATCACTCATAGCTATGCTACCCTTGAGTCCCAAATCCAACACTGATAAAACTTCAAATGGCCCTAACTTCTATACGGTGCGACCTATACCCATCAAAGTTTGCAACAATCAAGTGCTTGTAACTTTTTACTGGAGCGTCATAAAATCTGGAAATTTTGTGACAATAAAGCACACGAGCCTCTTATCAATTTAATCTATCGCTCATAGCTATGCTACCTTTGAGTCCCAAATCAAACAAGTATAAAACTTCAAATGGCCCTAACTTCTATACGGTGCGTCCTAAACCTATCAAACTTTTCAACATTCAAATGCTTGTAACTTCTTACTGGAGAGTCATAAAATCTTGAAATTTTGTGACAATTAAGTACTCGAGCCTCTTGTAAAGTTAAGCAATCGCCCAGAGCTATACTACCCTTGAGTCCCAAATCAACCACTGCTAAAACTTCAAATGGCCCTAACGGTGCGTCATATACCTATCAAACTTTGCAACAATCATGTGCTTGTAACTTTTTACGGGAGCGTCATAAAACCTTGAAATTTTGCGACAATAAAGTACTCGAGCGTCTTATCAATTTAAGTTATCGCTCATAGCTATGCTATTTTTGAGTCCCAAATAAAACACTGATAAAACTTCAAATGGACCTAACTTATATACGGTGCGTCCTATAACCATCAAAGTTTGTAACAATCAAGTGTTTGTAACTTTTTACTGGAGCGTCATAAAATCTGGAAATTTTGTGACAATAAAGTACACGAGCCTCTTATCAATTTAATCTATCGCTCATAGCTATGCTACCCTTGAGTCCCAAATCAAACACGTATAAAACTTCAAATGGCCCTAACTTCTATACGGTGCCTCCCACACCTATCAAAGCTTGCAACAATCAATTGCTTGCAACTTTTTACGGGAGCGTCATATAATCTTGAAAGTTTGTAACAATAAAGTACTCGAGCCTCTTATCAATTTAAACTATCGCTCACAGCTATGCTACCCTTGAGTCCCAAATCAAACACTGATAAAACTTCAAATGGCCCTAACTTCTATACGGTGCATCCTACACCTATCAAAGATTTCAACATTCAAATGCTTGTAACTTCTTACTGGAGAGTCATAAAATCTTTAAATTTTGTGACAATAAAGTACTCGAGCCCTCTTGTAAAGTTAAGCAATCGCTCATAGCTATGCCACCCTTGAGTCCCAAATCAACCACTGCTAAAACTTCAAATGGCCCTAACGGTGCGTCCTACACCTATCAAAGTATGTAACAATCAAATGTTTGTAACTTTTTACTTGAGCGTCATAAAATCTTGAAATTTTGTAACAATAAAGTACTCGAGCCTCTTGTCTATTTAAGCTATCACTCATAGCTATGCTACCCTTGACTCCCAAATCAAACACTGATAAAACTTCAAATGGCCCTAACTTCTATACGGTGCATCCTACACCTATCAAAGTTTTCAACATTCAAATGCTTGTAACATCTTACTGGAGAGTCATAAAATCTTGAAATTTTGTGACAATAAAGTACTCGAGCCTCTTGTAAAGTTAAGCAATCGCTCATAGCTATGCTACCCTTGAGTCCCAAATCAACCACTGCTACAACTTCAAATGGCCCTAACGGTGCATCATATACCTATCAAAGTTTGCAACAATCAAGTGATTGTAACTTTTTACTGGAGCGTCATAAAATATTGAATTTTTGTGACAATAAAGTACTCGACCCTCTTATCAATTTAAGCTATCGCTCATAGCTATGGTACCCTTGAGTCCCAAATCAAATACTGATAAAACTGCAAATGGCCCTAACTTCTATACGGTGCATCCTACACCTATCACAGTTTTCAACATTCAAATGCTTGTAACTTCTTACTGGAGAGTCATAAAATCTTGAAATTTTGTGACAATAAAGTACTCGAGTCCTCTTGTAAAGTTAAGCAATCGCTCATAGCTATGCCACCCTTGAGTCCCAAATCAACCACTGCTAAAACTTCAAATGGCCCTAACGGTGCGTCCTACACCTATCAAAGTTTGCAACAATCAAATGCTTGTAACTTTTTACTGGAGCGTCATAAAACCTTGAAGTTTGGTGTCAATAAAGTACTCGAGCCTCTTATCAATTTAAGCTATCGCTCATAGCTATTCTACCCTTGAGTCCCAAATCAAACACGTATAAAACTTCAAATAGCCCTAACTTCTATAAGGTGCGTCCCACACCTATCAAAGTTTGCAACAATCAATTGCTTGCAACTTTTTACAGCAGCGTCATAAAATCTTGAAATTTTGTAACAATAAAGTACTCGAGCCTCTTATCAATTTAAGCTATCGCTCATAGCTATGCTACCCTTGAGTCCCAATCAAACACTGATAAAACTTCAAATGGCCCTAACTTCTATACGGTGCATCCTATACCCATTAAAAGCTTGTAACAATCAACTGTTTGTAACTTTTTACTGGAGCGTCATAAAATCTTGAAATTTTGTGACAATAAAGTACTCGAGCCTCTTGTCTATTTAAGCTATCACTCATAGCTATGCTACCCTTGAGTCCCAAATCCAACACTGATAAAACTTCAAATGGCCCTAACTTCTATACGGTGCGACCTATACCCATCAAAGTTTGCAACAATCAAGTGCTTGTAACTTTTTACTGGAGCGTCATAAAATCTGGAAATTTTGTGACAATAAAGTACACGAGCCTCTTATCAATTTAATCTATCGCTCATAGCTATGCTACCTTTGAGTCCCAAATCAAACAAGTATAAAACTTCAAATGGCCCTAACTTCTATACGGTGCGTCCTACACCTATCAAACTTTTCAACATTCAAATGCTTGTAACTTCTTACTGGAGAGTCATAAAATCTTGAAATTTTGTGACAATTAAGTACTCGAGCCTCTTGTAAAGTTAAGCAATCGCCCAGAGCTATACTACCCTTGAGTCCCAAATCAACCACTGCTAAAACTTCAAATGGCCCTAACGGTGCGTCATATACCTATCAAACTTTGCAACAATCATGTGCTTGTAACTTTTTACGGGAGCGTCATAAAACCTTGAAATTTTGCGACAATAAAGTACTCGAGCGTCTTATCAATTTAAGCTATCGCTCATAGCTATGCTATTTTTGAGTCCCAAATAAAACACTGATAAAACTTCAAATGGACCTAACTTATATACGGTGCGTCCTATACCCATCAAAGTTTGTAACAATCAAGTGTTTGTAACTTTTTACTGGAGCGTCATATAATCTTGAAATTTTGTGACAATAAAGTACTCGAGCCCTCTTGTAAAGTTAAGCAATCGCTCATAGCTATGCCACCCTTGAGTCCCAAATCAACCACTGCTAAAACTTCAAATGGCTCTAACGGTGCGTCTTATAAATACCAAAGTTTGCAACAATCAAATGCTTGTAATTTTTTACTGGAACTTAATAAAATCTTGAAATTTTGTGACAATAAAGTACTCGAGCCTCTTATCAATTTAAGCTATCACTCATAGCTATGCTACCCTTGAGTCCCAAATCAAACACGTATAAAACTTCAAATGGCCCTAACTTCTATACGGTGCGTCCCACAACTATCAAAGTTTGCAACAATCAATTGCTTGCAACTTTTTACGGCAGCGTCATATAATCTTGAAATTTTGTAACAATAAAGTACTCGAGCCTCTTATCAATTTAAGCTATCGCTCATAGCTATGCTACCCTTGAGTCCCTAATCAAACACTGATAAAACTTCAAATGGCCCTAACTTCTATACGGTGCGTCCTATACCCATCAAAGTTTGTAACAATCAAATGTTTGTAACTTTTTACTGGAGCGTCATAAAATCTTGAAATTTTGTGACAATAAAGTACTCGAGCCGCTTGTCTATTTAAGCTATCACTCATAGCTATGCTACCCTTGAGTCCCAAATCAAACACTGATAAAACTTCAAATGGCCCTAACTTCTATACGGTGCGTCCTATACCCATCAAAGTTTGTAACAATCAAATGTTTGTAACTTTTTACTGGAGCGTCATAAAATCTTGAAAATTTGTGACAATAAAGTACTCGAGCCTCTTGTCTATTTAAGCTATCACTCATAGCTATGCTACCCTTGAGTCCCAAATCAAACACTGATAAAACTTCAAATGGCCCTAACTTCTATACGGTGCATCCTACACCTATCAAAGTTTTCAACATTCAAATGCTTGTAACTTCTTACTGGAGAGTCATAAAATCTTGAAATTTTGTGGCAATAAAGTACTCGAGCCCTCTTGTAAAGTTAAGCAATCGCTCATAGCTATGCTACCCTTGAGTCCCAAATCAAACACGTATAAAACTTCAAATGGTCCTAACTTCTATACGGTGCGTCCTATACCCATCAAAGTTTGTAACTTTTTACTGGAGCGTCATAAAATCTTGAAATTTTGTGACAATAAAGTACTCGAGCCTCTTGTCTATTTAAGCTATCACTCATAGCTATGCTACCCTTGAGTCCCAAATCAAACACTGATAAAACTTCAAATGGCCCTAACGTCTATACGGTGCATCCTACACCTATCAAAGTTTTCAACATTCAAATGCTTGTAACTTCTTACTGGAGAGTCATAAAACCTTGAAATTTTGTGACAATAAAGTAATCGTGCCTCTTATCAATTTAAGCTATCGCTCATAGCTATGCCACCCTTGAGTCCCAAATCAACCACTGCTAAAACTTCAAATGGCCCTAACGGTGCGTCCTACACCTATCAAAGTTTGTAACAATCAAATGTTTGTAACTTTTTACTTGAGCGTCATAAAATCTTGAAATTTTGTAACAATAAAGTACTCGAGCCTCTTGTCTATTTAAGCTATCACTCATAGCTATGCTACCCTTGACTCCCAAATCAAACACTGATAAAACTTCAAATGGCCCTAACTTCTATACGGTGCATCCTACACCTATCAAAGTTTTCAACATTCAAATGCTTGTAACATCTTACTGGAGAGTCATAAAATCTTGAAATTTTGTGACAATAAAGTACTCGAGCCTCTTGTAAAGTTAAGCAATCGCTCATAGCTATGCTACCCTTGAGTCCCAAATCAACCACTGCTACAACTTCAAATGGCCCTAATGGTGCATCATATACCTATCAAAGTTTGCAACAATCAAATGCTTGTAACTTTTTACTGGAGCGTCATAAAATCTTGAATTTTTGTGACAATAAAGTACTCGACCCTCTTATCAATTTAAGCTATCGCTCATAGCTATGGTACCCTTGAGTCCCAAATCAAATACTGATAAAACTGCAAATGGCCCTAACTTCTATACGGTGCATCCTACACCTATCACAGTTTTCAACATTCAAATGCTTGTAACTTCTTACTGGAGAGTCATAAAATCTTGAAATTTTGTGACAATTAAGTACTCGAGCCTCTTGTAAAGTTAAGCAATCGCCCAGAGCTATACTACCCTTGAGTCCCAAATCAACCACTGCTAAAACTTCAAATGGCCCTAACGGTGCGTCATATACCTATCAAACTTTGCAACAATCATGTGCTTGTAACTTTTTACGGGAGCGTCATAAAACCTTGAAATTTTGCGACAATAAAGTACTCGAGCGTCTTATCAATTTAAGCTATCGCTCATAGCTATGCTATTTTTGAGTCCCAAATAAAACACTGATAAAACTTCAAATGGACCTAACTTATATACGGTGCGTCCTATACCCATCAAAGTTTGTAACAATCAAGTGTTTGTAACTTTTTACTGGAGCGTCATAAAATCTGGAAATTTTGTGACAATAAAGTACACGAGCCTCTTATCAATTTAATCTATCGCTCATAGCTATGCTACCCTTGAGTCCCAAATCAAACACGTATAAAACTTCAAATGGCCCTAACTTCTATACGGTGCCTCCCACACCTATCAAAGCTTGCAACAATCAATTGCTTGCAACTTTTTACGGGAGCGTCATATAATCTTGAAAGTTTGTAACAATAAAGTACTCGAGCCTCTTATCAATTTAAGCTATCGCTCACAGCTATGCTACCCTTGAGTCCCAAATCAAACACTGATAAAACTTCAAATGGCCCTAACTTCTATACGGTGCATCCTACACCTATCAAAGATTTCAACATTCAAATGCTTGTAACTTCTTACTGGAGAGTCATAAAATCTTTAAATTTTGTGACAATAAAGTACTCGAGCCCTCTTGTAAAGTTAAGCAATCGCTCATAGCTATGCCACCCTTGAATCCCAAATCAACCACTGCTAAAACTTCAAATGGCCCTAACGGTGCGTCCTACACCTATCAAAGTTTGCAACAATCAAATGCTTGTAACTGTTTACAGGAGCGTCATAAAACCTTGAAATTTTGTGTCAATAAAGTGCTCGAGCCTCTTATCAATTCAAGCTATCGCTCATAGCTATGCTACCCTTGATTCCCAAATCAAACACTGAGCAAACTTCAAATGGCCCTAACTTCTATACGGTGCGTCCTATACCTACCAAAGTTTGCAACTATCAAATGCTTGTAACTTTTTACTGGAGCTTAATAAAATCTCGAAATTTTGTGACAATAAAGTACTCGAGCCTCTTGTCTATTTAAGCTATCACTCATAGCTATGCTACCCTTGACTCCCAAATCAAACACTGATAAAACTTCAAATGGCCCTAACTTCTATACGGTGCATCCTACACCTATCAAAGTTTTCAACATTCAAATGCTTGTAACTTCTTACTGGAGAGTCATAAAATCTTTAAATTTTGTGACAATAAAGTACTCGAGCCTCTTGTAAAGTTAAGCAATCGCTCATAGCTATGCTACCCTTGAGTCCCAAATCAACCACTGCTACAACTTCAAATGGCCCTAACGGTGCATCATATACCTATCAAAGTTTGCAACAATCAAGTGATTGTAACTTTTTACTGGAGCGTCATAAAATATTGAATTTTTGTGACAATAAAGTACTCGACCCTCTTATCAATTTAAGCTATCGCTCATAGCTATGGTACCCTTGAGTCCCAAATCAAATACTGATAAAACTGCAAATGGCCCTAACTTCTATACGGTGCATCCTACACCTATCACAGTTTTCAACATTCAAATGCTTGTAACTTCTTACTGGAGAGTCATAAAATCTTGAAATTTTGTGACAATAAAGTACTCGAGTCCTCTTGTAAAGTTAAGCAATCGCTCATAGCTATGCCACCCTTGAGTCCCAAATCAACCACTGCTAAAACTTCAAATGGCCCTAACGGTGCGTCCTACACCTATCAAAGTTTGCAACAATCAAATGCTTGTAACTTTTTACTGGAGCGTCATAAAACCTTGAAGTTTGGTGTCAATAAAGTACTCGAGCCTCTTATCAATTTAAGCTATCGCTCATAGCTATGCTACCCTTGAGTCCCAAATCAAACACTGATAAAACTTCAAATGGCCCTAACTTCTATACGGTGCATCCTATACCCATTAAAAGCTTGTAACAATCAACTGTTTGTAACTTTTTACTGGAGCGTCATAAAATCTTGAAATTTTGTGACAATAAAGTACTCGAGCCTCTTGTCTATTTAAGCTATCACTCATAGCTATGCTACCCTTGAGTCCCAAAACCAACACTGATAAAACTTCAAATGGCCCTAACTTCTATACGGTGCGACCTATACCCATCAAAGTTTGCAACAATCAAGTGCTTGTACCTTTTTACTGGAGCGTCATAAAATCTGGAAATTTTGTGACAATAAAGTACACGAGCCTCTTATCAATTTAATCTATCGCTCATAGCTATGCTACCTTTGAGTCCCAAATCAAACAAGTATAAAACTTCAAATGGCCCTAACTTCTATACGGTGCGTCCTACACCTATCAAACTTTTCAACATTCAAATGCTTGTAACTTCTTACTGGAGAGTCATAAAATCTTGAAATTTTGTGACAATTAAGTACTCGAGCCTCTTGTAAAGTTAAGCAATCGCCCAGAGCTATACTACCCTTGAGTCCCAAATCAACCACTGCTAAAACTTCAAATGGCCCTAACGGTGCGTCATATACCTATCAAACTTTGCAACAATCATGTGCTTGTAACTTTTTACGGGAGCGTCATAAAACCTTGAAATTTTGCGACAATAAAGTACTCGAGCGTCTTATCAATTTAAGCTATCGCTCATAGCTATGCTATTTTTGAGTCCCAAATAAAACACTGATAAAACTTCAAATGGACCTAACTTATATACGGTGCGTCCTATACCCATCAAAGTTTGTAACAATCAAGTGTTTGTAACTTTTTACTGGAGCGTCATATAATCTTGAAATTTTGTGACAATAAAGTACTCGAGCCCTCTTGTAAAATTAAGCAATCGCTCATAGCTATGCCACCCTTGAGTCCCAAATCAACCACTGCTAAAACTTCAAATGGCTCTAACGGTGCGTCTTATAAATACCAAAGTTTGCAACAATCAAATGCTTGTAATTTTTTACTGGAACTTAATAAAATCTTGAAATTTTGTGACAATAAAGTACTCGAGCCTCTTATCAATTTAAGCTATCACTCATAGCTATGCTACCCTTGAGTCCCAAATCAAACACGTATAAAACTTCAAATGGCCCTAACTTCTATACGGTGCGTCCCACAACTATCAAAGTTTGCAACAATCAATTGCTTGCAACTTTTTACGGCAGCGTCATATAATCTTGAAATTTTGTAACAATAAAGTACTCGAGCCTCTTATCAATTTAAGCTATCGCTCATAGCTATGCTACCCTTGAGTCCCTAATCAAACACTGATAAAACTTCAAATGGCCCTAACTTCTATACGGTGCGTCCTATACCCATCAAAGTTTGTAACAATCAAATGTTTGTAACTTTTTACTGGAGCGTCATAAAATCTTGAAATTTTGTGACAATAAAGTACTCGAGCCGCTTGTCTATTTAAGCTATCACTCATAGCTATGCTACCCTTGAGTCCCAAATCAAACACTGATAAAACTTCAAATGGCCCTAACTTCTATACGGTGCGTCCTATACCTATCACAGTTTTCAACATTCAAATGCTTGTAACTTCTTACTGGAGAGTCATAAAATCTTGAAATTTTGTGACAATTAAGTACTCGAGCCTCTTGTAAAGTTAAGCAATCGCTCATAGCTATGCTACCCTTGAGTCCCAAATCAACCACTGCTACAACTTCAAATGGCCCTAACGGTGCATCATATACCTATCAAAGTTTGCAACAATCAAATGCTTGTAACTTTTTACTGGAGCGTCATAAAATCTTGAATTTTTGTGACAATAAAGTACTCGACCCTCTTATCAATTTAAGCTATCGCTCATAGCTATGGTACCCTTGAGTCCCAAATCAAATACTGATAAAACTGCAAATGGCCCTAACTTCTATACGGTGCATCCTACACCTATCACAGTTTTCAACATTCAAATGCTTGTAACTTCTTACTGGAGAGTCATAAAATCTTTAAATTTTGTGACAATAAAGTACTCGAGCCCTCTTGTAAAGTTAAGCAATCGCTCATAGCTATGCCACCCTTGAATCCCAAATCAACCACTGCTAAAACTTCAAATGGCCCTAACGGTGCGTCCTACACCTATCAAAGTTTGCAACAATCAAATGCTTGTAACTGTTTACAGGAGCGTCATAAAACCTTGAAATTTTGTGTCAATAAAGTGCTCGAGCCTCTTATCAATTCAAGCTATCGCTCATAGCTATGCTACCCTTGATTCCCAAATCAAACACTGAGCAAACTTCAAATGGCCCTAACTTCTATACGGTGCGTCCTATACCTACCAAAGTTTGCAACTATCAAATGCTTGTAACTTTTTACTGGAGCTTAATAAAATCTCGAAATTTTGTGACAATAAAGTACTCGAGCCTCTTGTCTATTTAAGCTATCACTCATAGCTATGCTACCCTTGACTCCCAAATCAAACACTGATAAAACTTCAAATGGCCCTAACTTCTATACGGTGCATCCTACACCTATCAAAGTTTTCAACATTCAAATGCTTGTAACTTCTTACTGGAGAGTCATAAAATCTTTAAATTTTGTGACAATAAAGTACTCGAGCCTCTTGTAAAGTTAAGCAATCGCTCATAGCTATGCTACCCTTGAGTCCCAAATCAACCACTGCTACAACTTCAAATGGCCCTAACGGTGCATCATATACCTATCAAAGTTTGCAACAATCAAGTGATTGTAACTTTTTACTGGAGCGTCATAAAATATTGAATTTTTGTGACAATAAAGTACTCGACCCTCTTATCAATTTAAGCTATCGCTCATAGCTATGGTACCCTTGAGTCCCAAATCAAATACTGATAAAACTGCAAATGGCCCTAACTTCTATACGGTGCATCCTACACCTATCACAGTTTTCAACATTCAAATGCTTGTAACTTCTTACTGGAGAGTCATAAAATCTTGAAATTTTGTGACAATAAAGTACTCGAGTCCTCTTGTAAAGTTAAGCAATCGCTCATAGCTATGCCACCCTTGAGTCCCAAATCAACCACTGCTAAAACTTCAAATGGCCCTAACGGTGCGTCCTACACCTATCAAAGTTTGCAACAATCAAATGCTTGTAACTTTTTACTGGAGCGTCATAAAACCTTGAAGTTTGGTGTCAATAAAGTACTCGAGCCTCTTATCAATTTAAGCTATCGCTCATAGCTATGCTACCCTTGAGTCCCAAATCAAACACTGATAAAACTTCAAATGGCCCTAACTTCTATACGGTGCATCCTATACCCATTAAAAGCTTGTAACAATCAACTGTTTGTAACTTTTTACTGGAGCGTCATAAAATCTTGAAATTTTGTGACAATAAAGTACTCGAGCCTCTTGTCTATTTAAGCTATCACTCATAGCTATGCTACCCTTGAGTCCCAAAACCAACACTGATAAAACTTCAAATGGCCCTAACTTCTATACGGTGCGACCTATACCCATCAAAGTTTGCAACAATCAAGTGCTTGTACCTTTTTACTGGAGCGTCATAAAATCTGGAAATTTTGTGACAATAAAGTACACGAGCCTCTTATCAATTTAATCTATCGCTCATAGCTATGCTACCTTTGAGTCCCAAATCAAACAAGTATAAAACTTCAAATGGCCCTAACTTCTATACGGTGCGTCCTACACCTATCAAACTTTTCAACATTCAAATGCTTGTAACTTCTTACTGGAGAGTCATAAAATCTTGAAATTTTGTGACAATTAAGTACTCGAGCCTCTTGTAAAGTTAAGCAATCGCCCAGAGCTATACTACCCTTGAGTCCCAAATCAACCACTGCTAAAACTTCAAATGGCCCTAACGGTGCGTCATATACCTATCAAACTTTGCAACAATCATGTGCTTGTAACTTTTTACGGGAGCGTCATAAAACCTTGAAATTTTGCGACAATAAAGTACTCGAGCGTCTTATCAATTTAAGCTATCGCTCATAGCTATGCTATTTTTGAGTCCCAAATCAAACACTGATAAAACTTCAAATGGACCTAACTTATATACGGTGCGTCCTATACCCATCAAAGTTTGTAACAATCAAGTGTTTGTAACTTTTTACTGGAGCGTCATATAATCTTGAAATTTTGTGACAATAAAGTACTCGAGCCCTCTTGTAAAATTAAGCAATCGCTCATAGCTATGCCACCCTTGAGTCCCAAATCAACCACTGCTAAAACTTCAAATGGCTCTAACGGTGCGTCTTATAAATACCAAAGTTTGCAACAATCAAATGCTTGTAATTTTTTACTGGAACTTAATAAAATCTTGAAATTTTGTGACAATAAAGTACTCGAGCCTCTTATCAATTTAAGCTATCACTCATAGCTATGCTACCCTTGAGTCCCAAATCAAACACGTATAAAACTTCAAATGGCCCTAACTTCTATACGGTGCGTCCCACAACTATCAAAGTTTGCAACAATCAATTGCTTGCAACTTTTTACGGCAGCGTCATATAATCTTGAAATTTTGTAACAATAAAGTACTCGAGCCTCTTATCAATTTAAGCTATCGCTCATAGCTATGCTACCCTTGAGTCCCTAATCAAACACTGATAAAACTTCAAATGGCCCTAACTTCTATACGGTGCGTCCTATACCCATCAAAGTTTGTAACAATCAAATGTTTGTAACTTTTTACTGGAGCGTCATAAAATCTTGAAATTTTGTGACAATAAAGTACTCGAGCCGCTTGTCTATTTAAGCTATCACTCATAGCTATGCTACCCTTGAGTCCCAAATCAAACACTGATAAAACTTCAAATGGCCCTAACTTCTATACGGTGCGTCCTATACCTATCACAGTTTTCAACATTCAAATGCTTGTAACTTCTTACTGGAGAGTCATAAAATCTTGAAATTTTGTGACAATTAAGTACTCGAGCCTCTTGTAAAGTTAAGCAATCGCTCATAGCTATGCTACCCTTGAGTCCCAAATCAACCACTGCTACAACTTCAAATGGCCCTAACGGTGCATCATATACCTATCAAAGTTTGCAACAATCAAATGCTTGTAACTTTTTACTGGAGCGTCATAAAATCTTGAATTTTTGTGACAATAAAGTACTCGACCCTCTTATCAATTTAAGCTATCGCTCATAGCTATGGTACCCTTGAGTCCCAAATCAAATACTGATAAAACTGCAAATGGCCCTAACTTCTATACGGTGCATCCTACACCTATCACAGTTTTCAACATTCAAATGCTTGTAACTTCTTACTGGAGAGTCATAAAATCTTGAAATTTTGTGACAATTAAGTACTCGAGCCTCTTGTAAAGTTAAGCAATCGCCCAGAGCTATACTACCCTTGAGTCCCAAATCAACCACTGCTAAAACTTCAAATGGCCCTAACGGTGCGTCATATACCTATCAAACTTTGCAACAATCATGTGCTTGTAACTTTTTACGGGAGCGTCATAAAACCTTGAAATTTGGTGTCAATAAAGTACTCGAGCCTCTTATCAATTTAAGCTATCGCTCATAGCTATTCTACCCTTGAGTCCCAAATCAAACACGCATAAAACTTCAAATAGCCCTAACTTCTATAAGGTGCGTCCCACACCTATCAAAGTTTGCAACAATCAATTGCTTGCAACTTTTTACGGCAGCGTCATAAAATCTTGAAATTTTGTAACAATAAAGTACTCGAGCCTCTTATCAATTTAAGCTATCGCTCATAGCTATGCTACCCTTGAGTCCCAAATCAAACACTGATAAAACTTCAAATGGCCCTAACTTCTATACGGTACATCCTATACCCATTAAAAGCTTGTAACAATCAACTGTTTGTAACTTTTTACTGGAGCGTCATAAAATCTTGAAATTTTGTGACAATAAAGTACTCGAGCCTCTTGTCTATTTAAGCTATCACTCATAGCTATGCTACCCTTGAGTCCCAAATCCAACACTGATAAAACTTCAAGTGGCCCTAAATTCTATACGGTGCGACATATACCCATCAAAGTTTGCAACAATCAAGTGCTTGTAACTTTTTACTGGAGCGTCATAAAATCTGGAAATTTTGTGACAATAAAGTACACGAGCCTCTTATCAATTTAATCTATCGCTCATAGCTATGCTACCTTTGAGTCCCAAATCAAACAAGTATAAAACTTCAAATGGCCCTAACTTCTATACGGTGCGTCCTACACCTATCAAACTTTTCAACATTCAAATGCTTGTAACTTCTTACTGGAGAGTCATAAAATCTTGAAATTTTGTGACAATTAAGTACTCGAGCCTCTTGTAAAGTTAAGCAATCGCCCAGAGCTATACTACCCTTGAGTCTCAAATCAACCACTGCTAAAACTTCAAATGGCCCTAACGGTGCATCATATACCTATCAAAGTTTGCAACAATCAAATGCTTGTAACTTTTTACTGGAGCGTCATAAAATCTTGAATTTTTGTGACAATAAAGTACTCGACCCTCTTATCAATTTAAGCTATCGCTCATAGCTATGGTACCCTTGAGTCCCAAATCAAATACTGATAAAACTGCAAATGGCCCTAACTTCTATACGGTGCATCCTACACCTATCACAGTTTTCAACTTTCAAATGCTTGTAACTTCTTACTGGAGAGTCATAAAATCTTGAAATTTTGTGACAATTAAGTACTCGAGCCTCTTGTAAAGTTAAGCAATCGCCCAGAGCTATACTACCCTTGAGTCCCAAATCAACCACTGCTAAAACTTCAAATGGCCCTAACGGTGCGTCATATACCTATCAAACTTTGCAACAATCATGTGCTTGTAACTTTTTACGGGAGCGTCATAAAACCTTGAAATTTTGCGACAATAAAGTACTCGAGCGTCTTATCAATTTAAGCTATCGCTCATAGCTATGCTATTTTTGAGTCCCAAATAAAACACTGATAAAACTTCAAATGGACCTAACTTATATACGGTGCGTCCTATACCCATCAAAGTTTGTAACAATCAAGTGTTTGTAACTTTTTACTGGAGCGTCATAAAATCTGGAAATTTTGTGACAATAAAGTACACGAGCCTCTTATCAATTTAATCTATCGCTCATAGCTATGCTACCCTTGAGTCCCAAATCAAACACGTATAAAACTTCAAATGGCCCTAACTTCTATACGGTGCCTCCCACACCTATCAAAGCTTGCAACAATCAATTGCTTGCAACTTTTTACGGGAGCGTCATATAATCTTGAAAGTTTGTAACAATAAAGTACTCGAGCCTCTTATCAATTTAAGCTATCGCTCACAGCTATGCTACCCTTGAGTCCCAAATCAAACACTGATAAAACTTCAAATGGCCCTAACTTCTATACGGTGCATCCTACACCTATCAAAGATTTCAACATTCAAATGCTTGTAACTTCTTACTGGAGAGTCATAAAATCTTTAAATTTTGTGACAATAAAGTACTCGAGCCCTCTTGTAAAGTTAAGCAATCGCTCATAGCTATGCCACCCTTGAATCCCAAATCAGCCACTGCTAAAACTTCAAATGGCCCTAACGGTGCGTCCTACACCTATCAAAGTTTGCAACAATCAAATGCTTGTAACTGTTTACAGGAGCGTCATAAAACCTTGAAATTTTGTGTCAATAAAGTGCTCGAGCCTCTTATCAATTCAAGCTATCGCTCATAGCTATGCTACCCTTGATTCCCAAATCAAACACTGAGCAAACTTCAAATGGCCCTAACTTCTATACGGTGCGTCCTATACCTACCAAAGTTTGCAACTATCAAATGCTTGTAACTTTTTACTGGAGCTTAATAAAATCTTGAAATTTTGTGACAATAAAGTACTCGAGCCTCTTATCAATTTAAGCTATCGCTCATAGCTATGCTACCCTTGAGTCCCAAATCAAACACTGATAAAACTTCAAATGGCCCTAACTTCTATACGGTGCGTCCTATACCCATCAAAGTTTGTAACAATCAAATGTTTGTAACTTTTTACTTGAGCGTCATAAAATCTTGAAATTTTGTAACAATAAAGTACTCGAGCATCTTGTCTATTTAAGCTATCACTCATAGCTATTCTACCCTTGAGTCCCAAATCAAACACTGATAAAACTTCAAATGGCCCTAACTTCTATACGGTGCATCCTACACCTATCAAAGTTTTCAACATTCAAATGCTTGTAACATCTTACTGGAGAGTCATAAAATCTTGAAATTTTGTGACAATAAAGTACTCGAGCCTCTTGTAAAGTTAAGCAATCGCTCATAGCTATGCTACCCTTGAGTCCCAAATCAACCACTGCTACAACTTCAAATGGCCCTAACGGTGCATCATATACCTATCAAAGTTTGCAACAATCAAGTGCTTGTAACTTTTTACTGGAGCGTCATAAAATCTTGAATTTTTGTGACAATAAAGTACTCGACCCTCTTATCAATTTAAGCTATCGCTCATAGCTATGGTACCCTTGAGTCCAAAATCCAATACTGATAAAACTGCAAATGGCCCTAACTTCTATACGGTGCGTCCTATACCCATCAAAGTTTGTAACAATCAATTGTTTGTAACTTTTTACTGGACCGTCATAAAATCTTGAAATTTTGTGACAATAAAGTACTCGAACCTCTTGTCTATTTAAGCTATCACTCATAGCTATGCTACCCTTGAGTCCCAAATCAAACACTGATAAAACTTGAAATGGCCCTAACTTCTATACGGTGCATCCTACACCTATCACAGTGTTCAACATTCAAATGCTTGTAACTTCTTACTGGAGACTCATAAAATCTTCAAATTTTGTGACAATAAAGTACTCGAGCCCTCTTGTAAAGTTAAGCAATCGCTCATAGCTATGCCACCCTTGAGTCCCAAATCAACCACTGCTAAAACTTCAAATGGCCCTAACGGTGCGTCCTACACCTATCAAAGTTTGCAACAATCAAATGCTTGTAACTTTTTACTGGAGGGTCATAAAACCTTGAAATTTGGTGTCAATAAAGTACTCGAGCCTCTTATCAATTTAAGCTATTGCTCATAGCTATTCTACCCTTGAGTCCCAAATCAAACACGCATAAAACTTCAAATAGCCCTAACTTCTATAAGGTGCGTCCCACACCTATCAAAGTTTGCAACAATCAATTGCTTGCAACTTTTTACGGCAGCGTCATAAAATCTTGAAATTTTGTAACAATAAAGTACTCGAGCCTCTTATCAATTTAAGCTATCGCTCATAGCTATGCTACCCTTGAGTCCCAAATCAAACACTGATAAAACTTCAAATGGCCCTAACTTCTATACGGTACATCCTATACCCATTAAAAGCTTGTAACAATCAACTGTTTGTAACTTTTTACTGGAGCGTCATAAAATCTTGAAATTTTGTGACAATAAAGTACTCGAGCCTCTTGTCTATTTAAGCTATCACTCATAGCTATGCTACCCTTGAGTCCCAAATCCAACACTGATAAAACTTCAAATGGCCCTAACTTCTATACGGTGCGACATATACCCATCAAAGTTTGCAACAATCAAGTGCTTGTAACTTTTTACTGGAGCGTCATAAAATCTGGAAATTTTGTGACAATAAAGTACACGAGCCTCTTATCAATTTAATCTATCGCTCATAGCTATGCTACCTTTGAGTCCCAAATCAAACAAGTATAAAACTTCAAATGGCCCTAACTTCTATACGGTGCGTCCTACACCTATCAAACTTTTCAACATTCAAATGCTTGTAACTTCTTACTGGAGAGTCATAAAATCTTGAAATTTTGTGACAATTAAGTACTCGAGCCTCTTGTAAAGTTAAGCAATCGCCCAGAGCTATACTACCCTTGAGTCTCAAATCAACCACTGCTAAAACTTCAAATGGCCCTAACGGTGCGTCATATACCTATCAAACTTTGCAACAATCATGTGCTTGTAACTTTTTACGGGAGCGTCATAAAACCTTGAAATTTTGCGACAATAAAGTACTCGAGCGTCTTATCAATTTAAGCTATCGCTCATAGCTAAGCTATATTTGAGTCCCAAATAAAACACTGATAAAACTTCAAATGGACCTAACTTATATACGGTGCGTCCTATACCCATCAAAGTTTGTAACAATCAAGTGTTTGTAACTTTTTACTGGAGCGTCATAAAATCTGGAAATTTTGTGACAATAAAGTACACGAGCCTCTTATCAATTTAATCTATCGCTCATAGCTATGCTACCCTTGAGTCCCAAATCAAACACGTATAAAACTTCAAATGGCCCTAACTTCTATACGGTGCGTCCCACACCTATCAAAGCTTGCAACAATCAATTGCTTGCAACTTTTTACGGGAGCGTCATATAATCTTGAAATTTTGTAACAATAAAGTACTCGAGCCTCTTATCAATTTAAGCTATCGCTCATAGCTATGCTACCCTTGAGTCCCAAATCAAACACTGATAAAACTTCAAATGGCCCTAACTTCTATACGGTGCATCCTATACCTATCAAAGATTTCAACATTCAATTGCTTGTAACTTCTTACTTGAGAGTCATAAAATCTTGAAATTTTGTGACAATTAAGTACTCGAGCCTCTTGTAAAGTTAAGCAATCGCCCAGAGCTATACTACCCTTGAGTCTCAAATCAACCACTGCTAAAACTTCAAATGGCCCTAACGGTGCATCATATACCTATCAAAGTTTGCAACAATCAAATGCTTGTAACTTTTTACTGGAGCGTCATAAAATCTTGAATTTTTGTGACAATAAAGTACTCGACCCTCTTATCAATTTAAGCTATCGCTCATAGCTATGGTACCCTTGAGTCCCAAATCAAATACTGATAAAACTGCAAATGGCCCTAACTTCTATACGGTGCATCCTACACCTATCACAGTTTTCAACTTTCAAATGCTTGTAACTTCTTACTGGAGAGTCATAAAATCTTGAAATTTTGTGACAATTAAGTACTCGAGCCTCTTGTAAAGTTAAGCAATCGCCCAGAGCTATACTACCCTTGAGTCTCAAATCAACCACTGCTAAAACTTCAAATGGCCCTAACGGTGCGTCATATACCTATCAAACTTTGCAACAATCATGTGCTTGTAACTTTTTACGGGAGCGTCATAAAACCTTGAAATTTTGCGACAATAAAGTACTCGAGCGTCTTATCAATTTAAGCTATCGCTCATAGCTATGCTATTTTTGAGTCCCAAATAAAACACTGATAAAACTTCAAATGGACCTAACTTATATACGGTGCGTCCTATACCCATCAAAGTTTGTAACAATCAAGTGTTTGTAACTTTTTACTGGAGCGTCATAAAATCTGGAAATTTTGTGACAATAAAGTACACGAGCCTCTTATCAATTTAATCTATCGCTCATAGCTATGCTACCCTTGAGTCCCAAATCAAACACGTATAAAACTTCAAATGGCCCTAACTTCTATACGGTGCCTCCCACACCTATCAAAGCTTGCAACAATCAATTGCTTGCAACTTTTTACGGGAGCGTCATATAATCTTGAAAGTTTGTAACAATAAAGTACTCGAGCCTCTTATCAATTTAAGCTATCGCTCACAGCTATGCTACCCTTGAGTCCCAAATCAAACACTGATAAAACTTCAAATGGCCCTAACTTCTATACGGTGCATCCTACACCTATCAAAGATTTCAACATTCAAATGCTTGTAACTTCTTACTGGAGAGTCATAAAATCTTTAAATTTTGTGACAATAAAGTACTCGAGCCCTCTTGTAAAGTTAAGCAATCGCTCATAGCTATGCCACCCTTGAATCCCAAATCAGCCACTGCTAAAACTTCAAATGGCCCTAACGGTGCGTCCTACACCTATCAAAGTTTGCAACAATCAAATGCTTGTAACTGTTTACAGGAGCGTCATAAAACCTTGAAATTTTGTGTCAATAAAGTGCTCGAGCCTCTTATCAATTCAAGCTATCGCTCATAGCTATGCTACCCTTGATTCCCAAATCAAACACTGAGCAAACTTCAAATGGCCCTAACTTCTATACGGTGCGTCCTATACCTACCAAAGTTTGCAACTATCAAATGCTTGTAACTTTTTACTGGAGCTTAATAAAATCTTGAAATTTTGTGACAATAAAGTACTCGAGCCTCTTATCAATTTAAGCTATCGCTCATAGCTATGCTACCCTTGAGTCCCAAATCAAACACTGATAAAACTTCAAATGGCCCTAACTTCTATACGGTGCGTCCTATACCCATCAAAGTTTGTAACAATCAAATGTTTGTAACTTTTTACTTGAGCGTCATAAAATCTTGAAATTTTGTAACAATAAAGTACTCGAGCATCTTGTCTATTTAAGCTATCACTCATAGCTATTCTACCCTTGAGTCCCAAATCAAACACTGATAAAACTTCAAATGGCCCTAACTTCTATACGGTGCATCCTACACCTATCAAAGTTTTCAACATTCAAATGCTTGTAACATCTTACTGGAGAGTCATAAAATCTTGAAATTTTGTGACAATAAAGTACTCGAGCCTCTTGTAAAGTTAAGCAATCGCTCATAGCTATGCTACCCTTGAGTCCCAAATCAACCACTGCTACAACTTCAAATGGCCCTAACGGTGCATCATATACCTATCAAAGTTTGCAACAATCAAGTGCTTGTAACTTTTTACTGGAGCGTCATAAAATCTTGAATTTTTGTGACAATAAAGTACTCGACCCTCTTATCAATTTAAGCTATCGCTCATAGCTATGGTACCCTTGAGTCCAAAATCCAATACTGATAAAACTGCAAATGGCCCTAACTTCTATACGGTGCGTCCTATACCCATCAAAGTTTGTAACAATCAATTGTTTGTAACTTTTTACTGGACCGTCATAAAATCTTGAAATTTTGTGACAATAAAGTACTCGAACCTCTTGTCTATTTAAGCTATCACTCATAGCTATGCTACCCTTGAGTCCCAAATCAAACACTGATAAAACTTGAAATGGCCCTAACTTCTATACGGTGCATCCTACACCTATCACAGTGTTCAACATTCAAATGCTTGTAACTTCTTACTGGAGACTCATAAAATCTTCAAATTTTGTGACAATAAAGTACTCGAGCCCTCTTGTAAAGTTAAGCAATCGCTCATAGCTATGCCACCCTTGAGTCCCAAATCAACCACTGCTAAAACTTCAAATGGCCCTAACGGTGCGTCCTACACCTATCAAAGTTTGCAACAATCAAATGCTTGTAACTTTTTACTGGAGGGTCATAAAACCTTGAAATTTGGTGTCAATAAAGTACTCGAGCCTCTTATCAATTTAAGCTATTGCTCATAGCTATTCTACCCTTGAGTCCCAAATCAAACACGCATAAAACTTCAAATAGCCCTAACTTCTATAAGGTGCGTCCCACACCTATCAAAGTTTGCAACAATCAATTGCTTGCAACTTTTTACGGCAGCGTCATAAAATCTTGAAATTTTGTAACAATAAAGTACTCGAGCCTCTTATCAATTTAAGCTATCGCTCATAGCTATGCTACCCTTGAGTCCCAAATCAAACACTGATAAAACTTCAAATGGCCCTAACTTCTATACGGTACATCCTATACCCATTAAAAGCTTGTAACAATCAACTGTTTGTAACTTTTTACTGGAGCGTCATAAAATCTTGAAATTTTGTGACAATAAAGTACTCGAGCCTCTTGTCTATTTAAGCTATCACTCATAGCTATGCTACCCTTGAGTCCCAAATCCAACACTGATAAAACTTCAAATGGCCCTAACTTCTATACGGTGCGACATATACCCATCAAAGTTTGCAACAATCAAGTGCTTGTAACTTTTTACTGGAGCGTCATAAAATCTGGAAATTTTGTGACAATAAAGTACACGAGCCTCTTATCAATTTAATCTATCGCTCATAGCTATGCTACCTTTGAGTCCCAAATCAAACAAGTATAAAACTTCAAATGGCCCTAACTTCTATACGGTGCGTCCTACACCTATCAAACTTTTCAACATTCAAATGCTTGTAACTTCTTACTGGAGAGTCATAAAATCTTGAAATTTTGTGACAATTAAGTACTCGAGCCTCTTGTAAAGTTAAGCAATCGCCCAGAGCTATACTACCCTTGAGTCTCAAATCAACCACTGCTAAAACTTCAAATGGCCCTAACGGTGCGTCATATACCTATCAAACTTTGCAACAATCATGTGCTTGTAACTTTTTACGGGAGCGTCATAAAACCTTGAAATTTTGCGACAATAAAGTACTCGAGCGTCTTATCAATTTAAGCTATCGCTCATAGCTAAGCTATATTTGAGTCCCAAATAAAACACTGATAAAACTTCAAATGGACCTAACTTATATACGGTGCGTCCTATACCCATCAAAGTTTGTAACAATCAAGTGTTTGTAACTTTTTACTGGAGCGTCATAAAATCTGGAAATTTTGTGACAATAAAGTACACGAGCCTCTTATCAATTTAATCTATCGCTCATAGCTATGCTACCCTTGAGTCCCAAATCAAACACGTATAAAACTTCAAATGGCCCTAACTTCTATACGGTGCGTCCCACACCTATCAAAGCTTGCAACAATCAATTGCTTGCAACTTTTTACGGGAGCGTCATATAATCTTGAAATTTTGTAACAATAAAGTACTCGAGCCTCTTATCAATTTAAGCTATCGCTCATAGCTATGCTACCCTTGAGTCCCAAATCAAACACTGATAAAACTTCAAATGGCCCTAACTTCTATACGGTGCATCCTATACCTATCAAAGATTTCAACATTCAATTGCTTGTAACTTCTTACTTGAGAGTCATAAAATCTTGAAATTTTGTGACAATAAAGTACTCGAGCCCTCTTGTAAAGTTAAGCAATCGCTCATAGCTATGCCACCCTTGAGTCCCAAATCAACCACTGCTAAAACTTCAAATGGCTCTAACGGTGCGTCTTATAAATACCAAAGTTTGCAACAATCAAATGCTTGTAATTTTTTACTGGAACTTAATAAAATCTTGAAATTTTGTGACAATAAAGTACTCGAGCCTCTTATCAATTTAAGCTATCACTCATAGCTATGCTACCCTTGAGTCCCAAATCAAACACGTATAAAACTTCAAATGGCCCTAACTTCTATACGGTGCGTCCCACAACTATCAAAGTTTGCAACAATCAATTGCTTGCAACTTTTTACGGCAGCGTCATATAATCTTGAAATTTTGTAACAATAAAGTACTCGAGCCTCTTATCAATTTAAGCTATCGCTCATAGCTATGCTACCCTTGAGTCCCTAATCAAACACTGATAAAACTTCAAATGGCCCTAACTTCTATACGGTGCGTCCTATACCCATCAAAGTTTGTAACAATCAAATGTTTGTAACTTTTTACTGGAGCGTCATAAAATCTTGAAATTTTGTGACAATAAAGTACTCGAGCCCTCTTGTAAAGTTAAGCAATCGCTCATAGCTATGCTACCCTTGAGTCCCAAATCAAACACGTATAAAACTTCAAATGGTCCTAACTTCTATACGGTGCGTCCTATACCCATCAAAGTTTGTAACTTTTTACTGGAGCGTCATAAAATCTTGAAATTTTGTGACAATAAAGTACTCGAGCCTCTTGTCTATTTAAGCTATCACTCATAGCTATGCTACCCTTGAGTCCCAAATCAAACACTGATAAAACTTCAAATGGCCCTAACGTCTATACGGTGCGGCTTACACCTATAAAAGTTGGCAACTATCAAATGCTTGTAACTTTTTACAGGAGCGTCATAAAACCTTGAAATTTTTTGACAATAAAGTACACGAGCCTCTTATCAATTTAATCTATCGCTCATAGCTATGCTACCTTTGAGTCCCAAATCAAACACGTATAAAACTTCAAATGGCCCTAACTTCTATACGGTGCGTCCTATACCCATCAAAGTTTGTAACAATCAAATGTTTGTAACTTTTTACTGGAGCGTCATAAAATCTTGAAATTTTGTGACAATAAAGTACTCGAGCCTCTTATCAATTTAAGCTTTCGCTCATAGCTATGCTACCCTTGGGTTCCAAATCAAACACTGATAAATTTTCAAATGGCCCTAACTTCTGTGCGGTGCATCCTATACCTATCAAAATTTTGCAACAATCAAATGCTTGTAACTTTTTACTGGAGCGTTATAAAACCTTGAAATTTTGTGCCAATAAAGTACTCGAGCCTCTTGTCAATCAAATTTATCGCTCTTAGCTATGCTACCCTTGAGTCCCAAATCAAACACTGATAAAGCTTCAAATGGTCCTAACATCTATACGGTGCGGCTTACACCTATAAAAGTTGGCAACTATCAAATGCTTGTAACTTTTTACAGGAGCGTCATAAAACCTTGAAATTTTGTGACAATAAAGTACACGAGCCTCTTATCAATTTAATCTATCGCTCATAGCTATGCTACCTTTGAGTCCCAAATCAAACACGTATAAAACTTCAAATGGCCCTAACTTCTATACGGTGCGTCCTATACCCATCAAAGTTTGTAACAATCAAATGTTTGTAACTTTTTACTGGAGCGTCATAAAATCTTGAAATTTTGTGACAATAAAGTACTCGAGCCTCTTATCAATTTAAGCTATCGCTCATAGCTATGCTATTTTTGAGTCCCAAATCAAACACTGATAAAACTTCAAATGGACCTAACTTCTATACGGTGCGTCCTATACCCATCAAAGTTTGTAACAATCAAGTGATTGTAACTTTTTACTGGCGCGTCATAAAATCTTGAAATTTTGTGACAATAAAGTACTCGAGCCTCTTATCAATTTAAGCTATCACTCATAGCTATGCTACCCTTGAGTCCCAAATCAAACACGTAGAAAACTTCAAATGGCCCTAACTTCTATACGGTGCGTCCCACACCTATCAAAGTTTGCAACAATCAATTGCTTGCAACTTTTTACGGCAGCGTCATATAATCTTGAAATTTTGTAACAATAAAGTACTCGAGCCTCTTATCAATTTAAGCTATCGCTCATAGCTATGCTACCCTTGAGTCCCAAATCAAACACTGATAAAACTTCAAATGGCCCTAACTTCTATACGGTGCGTCCTATACCCATCAAAGTTTATAACAATCAAATGTTTGTAACTTTTTACTGGAGCGTCATAAAATCTTGAAATTTTGTGACAATAAAGTACCCGAGCCTCTTGTCTATTTAAGCTATTACTCATAGCTATGCTACCCTTGAGTCCCAAATCAAACACTGATAAAACTTCAAATGGCCCTAACTTCTATAGGATGCGTCCTATACCCATCAAAGTTTGTAACAATCAAATGTTTGTAACTTTTTACTGGAGCGTCATAAAATCTTGAAAATTTGTGACAATAAAGTACTCGAGCCTCTTGTCTATTTAAGCTATCACTCATAGCTATGCTACCCTTGAGTCCCAAATCAAACACTGATAAAACTTCAAATGGCCCTAACTTCTATACGGTGCATCCTACACCTATCAAAGTTTTCAACATTCAAATGCGTGTAACTTCTTACTGGAGAGTCATAAAATCTTGAAATTTTGTGACAATAAAGTAATCGTGCCTCTTATCAATTTAAGCTATCGTTCATAGCTATGCCACCCTTGACTCCAAAATAAAACACTGATAAAGCCTCAAATGGCCCTAATTTCTGTACGGTGCGTCCTATACCTATCAAAGTTTGCAACATTCAATTGCTTACTGGAGCGTCATAAAACTTTGAAATGTTGTGACAATAAAGTACTCGTGCCACTTATCAATTTAAGCTTTCGCTCATAGCTATGCTACCCTTGGGTTCCAAATCAAACACTGATAAAACTTCAAATGGCCCTAACTTCTGTGCGGAGCGTCCTATACCTATCAAAATTTGCAACAATCAAATGCTTGTAACTTTTTACTGGAGCGTTATAAAACCTTGAAATTTTGTGACAATAAACTACTCGAGCCTCTTGTCAATCAAATTTATCGCTCTTAGCTATGCTACCCTTGAGTCCCAAATCAAACACTGGTAAAGCTTCAAATGGTCCTAACATCTATACGGTGCGCCTTACACCTATCAAAGTTGGCAACTATCAAATGCTTGTAACTTTTTACAGGAGCGTCATAAAACCTTGAAATTTTGTGACAATAAAGTACACGAGCCTCTTATCAATTTAATCTATCGCTTATAGCTATGCTACCTTTGAGTCTCAAATCAAACATGTATAAAACTTCAAATGGCCCTAACTTCTATACGGTGCGTCCTATACCCATCAAAGTTTGTAACAATCAAATGTTTGTAACTTTTTACTGGCGCGTCATAAAATCTTGAAAATTTGTGAAAATAAAGTACTCGAGCCTCTTGTCTATTTAAGCTATCACTCATAGCTATGCTACCCTTGAGTCCCAAATCAAACACTGATAAAACTTCAAATGGCCCTAACTTCTATACGGTGCATCCTACACCTATCAAAGTTTTCAACATTCAAATGCTTGTAACTTCTTACTGGAGAGTCATAAAATCTTGAAATTTTGTGACAATAAAGTACTCGAGCCCTCTTGTAAAGTTAAGCAATCGCTCATAGCTATGCCACCCTTGAGTCCCAAATCAACCACTGCTAGAACTTCAAATCGCCCTAACGGTGCGTCCTACACCTATCAAAGTTTGCAACAATCAAATGCTTGTAACTTTTTACTGGAGCGTCATAAAACCTTGAAATTTGGTGTCAATAAAGTACTCGAGCCTCTTATCAATTTAAGCTATCGCTCATAGCTATGCTACCCTTGAGTCCCAAATCAAACACGTATAAAACTTCAAATGGTCCTAATTTCTATACGGAGCGTCCTATACCCATCCAAGTTTGTAACTTTTTACTGGAGCGTCATAAAATCTTGAAATTTTGTGACAATAAAGTACTCGAGCCTCTTGTCTATTTAAGCTATCACTCATAGTTATGCTACCCTTGAGTCCCAAATCAAACACTGATAAAACTTCAAATGGCCCTAACGTCTATATGTGCATCCTACACCTATCAAAGTTTTCAACATTCAAATGCTTGTAACTTCTTACTGGAGAGTCATAAAACCTTGAAATTTTGTGACAATAAAGTAATCGTGCCTCTTATCAATTTAAGCTATCGCTCATAGCTATGCCACCCTTGACTCCAAAATAAAACACTGATAAAACCTCAAATGGCCCTAACTTCTGTACGGTGCGTCCTATACCTATCAAAGTTTGCAACATTCAATTTCTTACAGGAGCGTCATAAAACTTTGAAATGTTGTGACAATAAAGTACTCGTGCCACTTATCAATTTAAGCTTTCGCTCATAGCTATGCTACCCTTGGGTTCCAAATCAAACACTGATAAAACTTCAAATGGCCCTAACTTCTGTGCGGTGCGTCCTATACCTATCAAAATTTGCAACAATCAAATGCTTGTAACTTTTTACTGGAGCGTTATAAAACCTTGAAATTTTGTGACAATAAAGTACTCGAGCCTCTTGTCTATTTAAGCTTTCGCTCATAGCTATGCTACCCTTGAGTCCCAAATCAAACACTGCTAAAACTTCAAATGGCCCTTGCTTCTGTACGATGCGTCCTACACCTATCAAAGTTTGCAACATTCAAATGCTTGTAACTTTTTACTGGAGCGTCACAAAACCTTAAAATTTTGTAACAATAAAGTACTTGTGCCTCTTGTCAATCAAATCTATCGCTCTTAGCTATGCTACCCTTGAGTCCCAAATCAAATACTGATAAAGCTTCAAATGGTCCTAACATCTATACGGTGCGCCTTACACCTATCAAAGTTGGCAACTATCAAATGCTTGTAACTTTTTACAGGAGCGTCATAAAACCTTGAAATTTTGTGACAATAAAGTACTCGAGCCTCTTATCAATTTAAGCTATCGCTCATAGCTATGCTACCCTTGAGTCCCAAATCAAACACTGATAAAACTTCAAATGGGCCTAACTTCTATACGGTGCGACCGATACCCATCAAAGTTTGCAACAATCAAGTGCTTGTAACTTTTTACTGGAGCGTCATAAAATCTGGAAATTTTGTGACAATAAAGTACACGAGCCTCTTATCAATTTAATCTATCGCTCATAGCTATGCTACCTTTGAGTCCCAAATCAAACACGTATAAAAGTTCAAATGGCCCTAACTTCTATACGGTGCGTCCTATACCCATCAAAGTTTGTAACAATCAAATGTTTGTAACTTTTTACTGGAGCGTCATAAAATCTTGAAATTTTGTGACAATAAAGTACTCGAGCCTCTTATTAATTTAAGCTATCGCTCATAGCTATGCTACCCTTGAGTCCCAAATCAAACACGTATAAAACTTAAAATGGTCCTAACTTCTATACGGTGTGTCCTACACCCATCAAAGTTTGTAACTTTTTACTGGAGCGTCATAAAATCTTGAAATTTTGTGACAATAAAGTACTCGAGCCTCTTGTCTATTTAAGCTATCACTCATAGCTATGCTACCCTTGAGTCCCAAATCAAACACTGATAAAACTTCAAATGGCCCTAACGTCTATACGGTGCATCCTACACCTATCCAAGTTTTCAACATTCAAATGCTTGTAACTTCTTACTGGAGAGTCATAAAACCTTGAAATTTTGTGACAATAAAGTAATCGTGCCTCTTATCAATTTAAGCTATCGCTCATAGCTATGCCACCCTTGACTCCAAAATAAAACACTGATAAAACCTCAAATGGACCTAACTTCTGTACGGTGCGTCCTATACCTATCAAAGTTTGCAACATTCAATTGCTTACTGGAGCGTCATAAAACTTTGAAATGTTGTGGCAATAAAGTACTCGTGCCACTTATCAATTTAAGCTTTCGCTCATAGCTATGCTACCCTTGGGTTCCAAATCAAACACTGATAAAACTTCAAATGGCCCTAACTTCTGTGCGGTGCGTCCTATACCTATCAAAATTTGCAACAATCAAATGCTTGTAACTTTTTACTGGAGCGTTATAAAACCTTGAAATTTTGTGACAATAAAGTACTCGAGCCTCTTGTCAATCAAATTTATCGCTCTTAGCTATGCTACCCTTGAGTCCCAAATCAAACACTGATAAACCTTCAAATGGTCCTAACATCTATACGGTGCGGCTTACACCTATCAAAGTTGGCAACTATCAAATGCTTGTAACTTTTTACAGGAGCGTCATAAAACCTTGAAATTTTGTGACAATAAAGTACACGAGCCTCTTATCAATTTAATCTATCGCTCATAGCTATGCTACCTTTGAGTCCCAAATCAAACACGTATAAAACTTCAAATGGCCCTAACTTCTATACGGTGCGTCCTATACCCATCAAAGTTTGTAACAATCAAATGCTTGTAACTTTTTACTGGAGCGTCATAAAATCTTGAAATTTTGTGACAATAAAGTACTCGAGCCTCTTATCAATTTAAGCTATCGCTCATAGCTATGCTATTTTTGAGTCCCAAATCAAACACTGATAAAACTTCAAATGGACCTAACTTCTATACGGTGCGTCCTATACCCATCAAAGTTTGTAACAATCAAGTGTTTGTAACTTTTTACTGGCGCGTCATAAAATCTTGAAATTTTGTGACAATAAATTACTCGAGCCTCTTATCAATTTAAGCTATCACTCATAGCTATGCTACCCTTGAGTCCCAAATCAAACACGTAGAAAACTTCAAATGGCCCTAACTTCTATACGGTGCGTCCCACACCTATCAAAGTTTGCAACAATCAATTGCTTGCAACTTTTTACGGCAGCGTCATATAATTTTGAAATTTTGTAACAATAAAGTACTCGAGCCTCTTATCAATTTAAGCTATCGCTCATAGCTATGCTACCCTTGAGTCCCAAATCAAACACTGATAAAACTTCAAATGGACCTAACTTCTATACGGTGCGTCCTATACCCATCAAAGTTTGCAACAATCAAGTGCTTGTAACTTTTTACTGGAGCGTCATAAAATCTGGAAATTTTGTGACAATAAAGTACACGAGCCTCTTATCAATTTAATCTATCGCTCATAGCTATGCTACCTTTGAGTCCCAAATCAAACACGTATAAAAGTTCAAATGGCCCTAACTTCTATACGGTGCGTCCTATACCCATCAAAGTTTGTAACAATCAAATGTTTGTAACTTTTTACTGGAGCGTCATAAAATCTTGAAATTTTGTGACAATAAAGTACTCGAGCCTCTTATTAATTTAAGCTATCGCTCATAGCTATGCTACCCTTGAGTCCCAAATCAAACACGTATAAAACTTAAAATGGTCCTAACTTCTATACGGTGTGTCCTACACCCATCAAAGTTTGTAACTTTTTACTGGAGCGTCATAAAATCTTGAAATTTTGTGACAATAAAGTACTCGAGCCTCTTGTCTATTTAAGCTATCACTCAAAGCTATGCTACCCTTGAGTCCCAAATCAAACACTGATAAAACTTCAAATGGCCCTAACGTCTATACGGTGCATCCTACACCTATCCAAGTTTTCAACATTCAAATGCTTGTAACTTCTTACTGGAGAGTCATAAAACCTTGAAATTTTGTGACAATAAAGTAATCGTGCCTCTTATCAATTTAAGCTATCGCTCATAGCTATGCCACCCTTGACTCCAAAATAAAACACTGATAAAACCTCAAATGGACCTAACTTCTGTACGGTGCGTCCTATACCTATCAAAGTTTGCAACATTCAATTGCTTACTGGAGCGTCATAAAACTTTGAAATGTTGTGGCAATAAAGTACTCGTGCCACTTATCAATTTAAGCTTTCGCTCATAGCTATGCTACCCTTGGGTTCCAAATCAAACACTGATAAAACTTCAAATGGCCCTAACTTCTGTGCGGTGCGTCCTATACCTATCAAAATTTGCAACAATCAAATGCTTGTAACTTTTTACTGGAGCGTTATAAAACCTTGAAATTTTGTGACAATAAAGTACTCGAGCCTCTTGTCAATCAAATTTATCGCTCTTAGCTATGCTACCCTTGAGTCCCAAATCAAACACTGATAAACCTTCAAATGGTCCTAACATCTATACGGTGCGGCTTACACCTATCAAAGTTGGCAACTATCAAATGCTTGTAACTTTTTACAGGAGCGTCATAAAACCTTGAAATTTTGTGACAATAAAGTACACGAGCCTCTTATCAATTTAATCTATCGCTCATAGCTATGCTACCTTTGAGTCCCAAATCAAACACGTATAAAACTTCAAATGGCCCTAACTTCTATACGGTGCGTCCTATACCCATCAAAGTTTGTAACAATCAAATGCTTGTAACTTTTTACTGGAGCGTCATAAAATCTTGAAATTTTGTGACAATAAAGTACTCGAGCCTCTTATCAATTTAAGCTATCGCTCATAGCTATGCTATTTTTGAGTCCCAAATCAAACACTGATAAAACTTCAAATGGACCTAACTTCTATACGGTGCGTCCTATACCCATCAAAGTTTGTAACAATCAAGTGTTTGTAACTTTTTACTGGCGCGTCATAAAATCTTGAAATTTTGTGACAATAAATTACTCGAGCCTCTTATCAATTTAAGCTATCACTCATAGCTATGCTACCCTTGAGTCCCAAATCAAACACGTAGAAAACTTCAAATGGCCCTAACTTCTATACGGTGCGTCCCACACCTATCAAAGTTTGCAACAATCAATTGCTTGCAACTTTTTACGGCAGCGTCATATAATTTTGAAATTTTGTAACAATAAAGTACTCGAGCCTCTTATCAATTTAAGCTATCGCTCATAGCTATGCTACCATTGAGTCCCAAATCAAACACTGATAAAACTTCAAATGGACCTAACTTCTATACGGTGCGTCCTATACCCATCAAAGTTTGTAACAATCAAGTGTTTGTAACTTTTTACTGGCGCGTCATAAAATCTTGAAATTTTGTGACAATAAAGTACTCGAGCCTCTTGTCTATTTAAACTATTACTCATAGCTATGCTACCCTTGAGTCCCAAATCAAACACTGATAAAACTTCAAATGGCCCTAACTTCTATACGGTGCATCCTACACCTATCAAAGTTTTCAACATTCAAATGCTTGTAACTTCTTACTGGAGAGTCATAAAATCTTGAAATTTTGTGACAATAAAGTACTCGAGCCCTCTTGTAAAGTTAAGCAATTGCTCATAGCTATGCCACCCTTGAGTCCCAAATCAACCACTGCTAGAACTTCAAATGGCCCTAACGGTGCGTCCTACACCTATCAAAGTTTGCAACAATCAAATGCTTGTAACTTTTTACTGGAGCGTCATAAAACCTTGAAATTTGGTGTCAATAAAGTACTCGAGCCTCTTATCAATTTAAGCTATCGCTCATAGCTATGCTACCCTTGAGTCCCAAATCAAACACGTATAAAACTTCAAATGGTCCTAACTTCTATACGGTGCGTCCTATACCCATCAAAGTTTGTAACTTTTTACTAGAGAGTCATAAAATCTTGAAATTTTGTGACAATAAAGGACTCGAGCCTCTTGTCTATTTAAGCTATCACTCATAGCTATGCTACCCTTGAGTCCCAAATCAAACACTGATAAAACTTCAAATGGCCCTAACGTCTATACGGTGCATCCTACACCTATCAAAGTTTTCAACATTCAAATGCTTGTAACTTCTTACTGGAGAGTAATAAAACCTAGAAATTTTGTGACAATAAAGTAATCGTGCCTCTTATCAATTTAAGCTATCGCTCATAGCTATGCCACCCTTGACTCCAAAATAAAACACTGATAAAACCTCAAATGGCCCTAACTTCTGTACGGTGCGTCCTATACCTATCAAAGTTTGCAACATTCAATTGCTTACTGGAGCGTCATAAAACTTTGAAATGTTGTGACAATAAAGTACTCGTGCCACTTATCAATTTAAGCTTTCGCTCATAGCTATGCTACCTTTGAGTCCCAAATCAAACACGTATAAAACTTCAAATGGCCCTAACTTCTATACGGTGCGTCCTATACCCATCAAAGTTTGTAACAATCAAATGTTTGTAACTTTTTACTGGAGCGTCATAAAATCTTGAAATTTTGTGACAATAAAGTACTCGAGCCTCTTATCAATTTAAGCTATCGCTCATAGCTATGCTACCCTTGAGTCCCAAATCAAACACTGAAAAAACTTCAAATGGCCCTAACGTCTATACGGTGCATCCTACACCTCTCAAAGTTTTCAACATTCAAATGCTTGTAACTTCTTACTGGAGAGCCATAAAATCTTGAAATTTTGTGACAATAAAGTACTCGAGCCCTCTTGTAAAGTTAAGCAATTGCTCATAGCTATGCCACCCTTGAGTCCCAAATCAACCACTGCTAAAACTTCAAATGGCTCTAACGGTGCGTCTTATAAATACCAAAGTTTGCAACAATCAAATGCTTGTAATTTTTTACTGGAGCTTAATAAAATCTTGAATTTTTGTGACAATAAAGTACTCGAGCCTCTTATCAATTTAAGCTATCACTCATAGCTATGCTACCCTTGAGTCCCAAATCAAACACGTATAAAACTTCAAATGGCCCTAACTTCTATGCGGTGCGTCCCACTCCTATCAAAGCTTGCAACAATCAATTGCTTGCAACTTTTTACGGCAGCGTCATATAATCTTGAAATTTTGTAACAATAAAGTACTCGAGCCTCTTATCAATTTAAGCTATCGCTCATAGCTATGCTACCCTTGAGTCCCAAATCAAACACTGATAAAACTTCAAATGGCCCTAACTTCTATACGGTGCGTCCTATACCCATCAAAGTTTGTAACAATCAAATGTTTGTAACTTTTTACTGGTGCGTCATAAAATCTTGAAAATTTGTGATAATAAAGTATTCGAGCCTCTTGTCTATTTAAGCTATCACTCATAGCTATGCTACCCTTGAGTCCCAAATCAAACACTGATAAAACTTCAAATGGTCCTAACTTCTATACGGTGCATCCTACACCTATCAAAGTTTTCAATATTCAAATTCTTGTAACTTCCTGCTGGAGAGTCATAAAATCTTGAAATTTTGTGACAATAAAGTACCCGAGCCCTCTTGTAAAGTTAAGCAATCGCTCATAGCTATGCCACCCTTGAGTCCCAAATTAACCACTGCTAGAACTTCAAATGGCCCTAACGGTGCGTCCTACACCTATCAAAGTTTGCAACAATCAAATGCTTGTAACTTTTTACTGGAGCGTCATAAAACCTTGAAATTTGGTGTCAATAAAGTACTCGAGCCTCTTATCAATTTAAGCTATCGCTCATAGCTATGCTACCCTTGAGTCCCAAATCAAACACGTATAAAACTTCAAATGGTCCTAACTTCTATACGGTGCGTCCTATACCCATCAAAGTTTGTAACTTTTTACTGGTGCGTCATAAAATCTTGAAATTTTGTGACAATGAAGTACTCGAGCCTCTTGTCTATTTAGGCTATCACTCATAGCTATGCTACCCTTGAGTCCCAAATCAAACACTGATAAAACTTCAAATGGCCCTAACGTCTATACGGTGCATCCTACACCTATCAAAGTTTTCAACATTCAAAGGCTTGTAACTTCTTACTGGAGAGTCATAAAACCTTGAAATTTTGTGACAATAAAGTAATCGTGCCTCTTATCAATTTAAGCTATCGCTCATAGCTATGCCACCCTTGACTCCAAAATAAAACACTGATAAAATCTCAAATGGCCCTAACTTCTGTACGGTGCGTCCTATACCTATCAAAGTTTGCAACATTCAATTGCTTTCTGGAGCGTCATAAAACTTTGAAATGTTGCGACAATAAAGTACTCGTGCCACTTATCAATTTAAGCTTTCGCTCATAGCTATGCCACCCTTGACTCCAAAATAAAACACTGATAAAATCTCAAATGGCCCTTACTTCTGTACGATGCGTCCTACACCTATCAAAGTTTGCAACATTTAAATGCTTGTAACTGTTTACTGGAGCGTCACAAAACCTTAAAATTTTGTGCCAATAAAGTACTTGTGCCTCTTGTCAATCAAATTTATCGCTCTTAGCTATGCTACCCTTGAGTCCCAAATCAAACACTGATAAAGCTTCAAATGGTCCTAACATCTATACGGTGCGCCTTACACCTATCAAAGTTGGCAACTATCAAATGCTTGTAACTTTTTACAGGAGCGTCATAAAAACTTGAAATTTTGTGACAATAAAGTACTCGAGCCTCTTATCAATTTAAGCTATCGCTCATAGCTATGCTACCCTTGAGTCCCAAATCAAACACTGATAAAACTTCAAATGGCCCTAACTTCTATACGGTGCGTCCTATACCCATCAAAGTTTGTAACAATCAAATGTTTGTAACTTTTTACTGGAGCGTCATAAAATCTTGAAATTTTGTGACAATAAAGTACTCGAACCTCTTGTCTATTTAAGCTATCACTCATAGCTATGCTACCCTTGAGACCCAAATCAAACACTGATAAAACTTCAAATGGCCCTAACGTCTATACGGTGCATCCTACACCTATTAAAGTTTTCAACATTCAAATGCTTGTAACTTCTTACTGGAGAGTCATAAAATCTTGAAATTTTGTGACAATTAAGTACTCGAGCCTCTTATCAATTTAAGCTATCGCTCATAGCTATGCTACCCTTGAGTCCCAAATCAAACACTGATAAAACTTCAAATGGATCTAACTTCTATACGGTACGTCCTATTCCCATCAAAGTTTGTAACAATCAAATGATTGTAACTTTTTACTGGAGCGTCATAAAATCTTGAAATTTTGTGACAATAAAGTACTCGAGCCTCTTGTCTATTTAAGCTATCACTCATGGCTATGCTACCCTTGAGTCCCAAATCAAACACTGATAGAACTTCAAATGGCCCTAACTTCTATACGGTGCGTCCTATACCCATCAAAGTTTGTAACAATCAAATGTTTGTAACTTTTTACTGGAGCGTCATAAAATCTTGAAATTTTTTGACAAAAAAGTACTCGAGCCTCTTGTCTATTTAAGCTATCACTCATAGCTATGCTACCCTTGAGTCCCAAATCAAACACTGATAAAACTTCAAATGGCCCTAACTTCTATACGGTGCATCCTACACCTATCAAAGTTTTCAACATTCAAATGCTTGTAACTTCTTACTGGAGAGTCATAAAATCTTGAAATTTTGTGACAATAAAGTACTCGAGCCCTCTTGTAAAGTTAAGCAATCGCTCATAGCTATGCCACCCTTGAGTCGCAAATCAACCATTGCTAGAACTTCAAATGGCCCTAACGGTGCGTCCTACACCTATCAAAGTTTGCAACAATCAAATGCTTGTAACTTTTTACTGGAGCGTCATAAAACCTTGAAATTTGGTGTCAATAAAGTACTCGAGCCTCTTATCAATTTAAGCTATCGCTCATAGCTATGCTAGCCTTGAGTCCCAAATCAAACACGTATAAAACTTCAAATGGTCCCAGCTTCTATACGGTGCGTCCTATACCCATCAAAGTTTGTAACTTTTTACTGGAGCGTCATAAAATCTTGAAATTTTGTGACAATAAAGTACTCGAGACTCTTGTCTATTTAAGCTAGCACTCATAGCTATGCTACCCTTGAGTCCAAAATCAAACACTGATAAAACTTCAAATGGCCCTAGCGTCTATACGGTGCATCCTACACCTATCAAAGTTTTCAACATTCAAATGCTTGTAACTTCTTACTGGAGAGTCATAAAATCTTGAAATTTTGTGACAATAAAGTACTCGAGCCTCTTATCAATTTAAGCTATCGCTCATAGCTATGCTACCCTTGAGCACCAAATCAAACACTGATACAACTTCAAATGGCCGTAACTTCTATACGGTGCGACCTATTCCCAGCAAAGTTTGCAACAATCAAGTGCTTGTAACTTTTTACTGGAGCGTCATAAAATCTGGAAATTTTGTGACAATAAAGTACACGAGCCTCTTATCAATTTAATCTATCGCTCATAGCTATGCTACCTTTGAGTCCCAAATCAAACACGTATAAAACTTCAAATGGCCCTACCTTTTATACGGTGCGTCCTAAAAATATCAAACTTTTCAACATATAAATGCTTGTAACTTCTTACTTTAGAGTCATAAAATCTTGAAATTTTGTGATAATAAAGTACTCGAGCCTCTTGTAAAGTTAAGCAATCGCTCATATCTATACTACCCTTGAGTCCCAAATCAACCACTGCTAAAACTTCAAATGGCCCTAGCGGTGCGTCATATATCTATCAAACTTTGCAACAATCAAGTGCTTGTAACTTTTTACGGGAGCGTCATAAAACCTTGAAATTTTGCGACAATAAAGTACTCGAGCGTCTTATCAATTTAAGCTGTCGCTCATAGCTATGCTACTTTTGACTCCCAAATCAAACACTGATAAAACTTCAAATGGACCTAACTTCTATACGGTGCGTCC
This sequence comes from Clusia tigrina, assembly GCA_920105625.2. NCBI lineage: Eukaryota > Metazoa > Arthropoda > Insecta > Diptera > Clusiidae > Clusia > Clusia tigrina. The sequence continues at coordinate 213,206,683 of OV050030.1, forward strand.
TATACCCTTCAAATTTGTAACAATCAAGTGTTTGTATCTTTTTACTGGCGCGTCATAAAATCTTGAAATTTTGTGACAATAAAGTACTCGAGCCTCTTATCAATTTAAGCTATCGCTCATAGCTATGCTACCCTTGAGTCCCAAATCAAACACGTATAAAACTTCAAATGGCCATAACTTCTATACGGTGCGTCCCACACCTATCAAAGCTTGCAACAATCAATTGCTTGCAACTTTTTACGGGAGCGTCATATAAACTTGAAATTTTGTGACAATAAAGTACTCGAACCTCTTGTCTATTTAAGCTATCACTCATAGCTATGCTACCTTTGAGACCCAAATCAAACACTGATAAAACTTCAAATGGCCCTAACGTCTATACGGTGCATCCTACACCTATTAAAGTTTTCAACATTCAAATGCTTGTAACTTCTTACTGGAGAGTCATAAAATCTTGAAATTTTGTGACAATAAAGTACTCGAGCCTCTTATCAATTTAAGCTATCGCTCATAGCTATGCTACCCTTGCGTCCCAAATCAAACACTGATAAAACTTCAAATGGATCTAACTTCTATACGGTACGTCCTATTCCCATCAAAGTTTGTAACAATCAAATGATTGTAACTTTTTACTGGAGCGTCATAAAATCTTGAAATTTTGTGACAATAAAGTACTCGAGCCTCTTGTATATTTAAGCTATCACTCATAGCTATGCTACCCTTGAGTCCCAAATCAAACACTGATAAAACTTCAAATGGCCCTAACTTCTATACGGTGCGTCCTATACCCATCAAAGTTTGTAACAATCAAATGTTTGTAACTTTTTACTGGAGCGTCATAAAATCTTGAAATTTTGTGACAAAAAAGTACTCGAGCCTTTTGTCTATTTAAGCTATCACTCATAGCTATGCTACCCTTGAGTCCCAAATCAAACACTGATAAAACTTCAAATGGCCCTGACTTCTATACGGTGCATCCTACACCTATCAAAGTTTTCAACATTCAAATGCTTGTAACTTCTTACTGGAGAGTCATAAAATCTTGAAATTTTGTGACAATAAAGTACTCGAGCCCTCTTGTAAAGTTAAGCAATCGCTCATAGCTATGCCACCCTTGAGTCCCAAATCAACCATTGCTGGAACTTCAAATGGCCCTAACGGTGCGTCCTACACCTATCAAAGTTTGCAACAATCAAATGCTTGTAACTTTTTACTGGAGCATCATAAAACCTTGAAATTTGGTGTCAATAAAGTACTCGAGCCTCTTATCAATTTAAGCTATCGCTCATAGCTATGCTAGCCTTGAGTCCCAAATCAATCACGTATAAAACTTCAAATGGTCCTAGCTTCTATACGGTGCGTCCTATACCCATCAAAGTTTGTAACTTTTTACTGGAGCGTCATAAAATCTTGAAATTTTGTGACAATAAAGTACTCGAGACTCTTGTCTATTTAAGCTAGCACTCATAGCTATGCTACCCTTGAGTCCAAAATCAAACACTGATAAAACTTCAAATGGCACTAACGTCTATACGGTGCATCCTACACCTATCAAAGTTTTCAACATTCAAATGCTTGTAACTTCTTACTGGAGAGTCATAAAATCTTGAAATTTTGTGACAATAAAGTACTCGAGCCTCTTATCAATTTAAGCTATCGCTCATAGCTATGCTACCCTTGAGCACCAAATCAAACACTGATACAACTTCAAATGGCCGTAACTTCTATACGGTGCGACCTATACCCAGCAAAGTTTGCAACAATCAAGTGCTTGTAACTTTTTACTGGAGCGTCATAAAATCTGGAAATTTTGTGACAATAAAGTACACGAGCCTCTTATCAATTTAATCTATCGCTCATAGCTATGCTACCTTTGAGTCCCAAATCAAACACGTATAAAACTTCAAATGGCCCTACCTTTTATACGGTGCGTCCTAAAAATATCAAACTTTTCAACATATAAATGCTTGTAACTTCTTACTTTAGAGTCATAAAATCTTGAAATTTTGTGATAATAAAGTACTCGAGCCTCTTGTAAAGTTAAGCAATCGCTCATATCTATACTACCCTTGAGTCCCAAATCAACCACTGCTAAAGCTTCAAATGGCCCTAGCGGTGCGTCATATATCTATCAAACTTTGCAACAATCAAGTGCTTGTAACTTTTTACGGGAGCGTCATAAAACCTTGAAATTTTGCGACAATAAAGTACTCGAGCGTCTTATCAATTTAAGCTGTCGCTCATAGCTATGCTACTTTTGACTCCCAAATCAAACACGGATAAAACTTCAAATGGACCTAACTTCTATACGGTGCGTCCTATACCCATCAAATTTGTAACAATCAAGTGTTTGTATCTTTTTACTGGCGCGTCATAAAATCTTGAAATTTTGTGACAATAAAGTACTCGAGCCTCTTATCAATTTAAGCTATCGCTCATAGCTATGCTACCCTTGAGTCCCAAATCAAACACGTATAAAACTTCAAATGGCCATAACTTCTATACGGTGCGTCCCACACCTATCAAAGCTTGCAACAATCAATTGCTTGCAACTTTTTACGGGAGCGTCATATAATCTTGAAATTTTGTAACAATAAAGTACTCGAGCCTCTTATCAATTTAAGCTATCGCTCATAGCTATGCTACCCTTGACTCCCAAATCAAACACTGATAAAACTTCAAATGGCCCTAACTTCTATATGGTGAATCCTATACCTATAAAAGTTTGTAACAATCAAATGCTTGTAACTTTTTACTGGAGCGTCATAAAATCTTGAAATTTTGAGTCAATAAAGTACTCGAGCCACTTGTCAATTTAAGCTATCGCTCATAGCTATGCTACCCTTGAGTCCCAAATCAAACGCTGATAAAACTTCAAATGGCCCTAACTTCTAGACGGTGCATCTTACACCTATCAAAGTTTTCACCATTCAAATGCTTGTAACTTCTTACTGGAGAGTCATAAAATCTTGAAATTTTGTGACAATAAAGTACTCGAGCCTCTTGTAAAGTTAAGCAATCGCTCATAGCTATGCCACCCTTGAGTCCCAAATCAAACACTGATAAAAGTTCAAATGGCCCTAACGGTGCGTCATATTCCTATCAAAGTTTGCAACAATCAAGTGCTTGTAACTTTTTACTGGAGCGTCATAGAACCTTGAAATTTGGTGTCAATAAAGTACTCGAGCCTCTTATCAATTCATGCTATCGCTCATAGCTATGCTACCCTTGAATCCCAAATCAAACACTGATAAAACTTCAAATGGCCCTAACTTCTATACGGTGCGTCCTATACCTATCAAAGTTTGCTATAATCAAATGCCTGTAACTTTTTACTGGAGCTTAATAAAATCTTGAAATTTTGTGACAATAAAGTACTCGAGCCTCTTATCAATTTAAGCTATCGCTCATAGCTATGCTACCCTTGACTCCCAAATCAAACACTGATAAAACTTCAAATGGCCCTAACTTCTATACGGTGCATCCTACACCTATCAAAGATTTCAACATTCAAATGCTTGTAACTTCTTACTGGAGAGTCATAAAATCTTTAAATTTTGTGACAATAAAGAACTCGAGCCCTCTTGTAAAGTTAAGCAATCGCTCATAGCTATGCCACCCTTGAGTCCCAAACCAACCACTGCTAAAACTTCAAATAGCCCTAACGGTGCGTCCTACACCTATCAAAGTTTGCAACAATCAAATGCTTGTAACTTTTTACTGGAGCGTCATAAAACCTTGAAATTTGGTGTCAATAAAGTGCTCGAGCCTCTTATCAAACCAAGCTATCGCTCATACCTCTGCTACCCTTGATTCCCAAATCAAACATTGATAAAACTTCAAATGGCCCTAACTTCTATACTGTGCGTCCTATACCTACCAAAGTTTGCAACAATCAAATGCTTGTAACTTTTTACTGGAGCTTAATAAAATCTTGAAATTTTGTGACAATAAAGTACTCGAGCCTCTTATTAATTGAGGCTATCGCTCATAGCTATGCTACCCTTGAGTCCCAAATCAAACACGTATAAAACTTCAAATGGCCCTAACTTCTATACGGTGCGTCCCACACCTATCAAAGTTTGCAACAATCAATTGCTTGCAACTTTTTACGGCAGCGTCATAAAATCTTGAAATTTTGTAACAATAAAGTACTCGAGCCTCTTATCAATTTAAGCTATCGCTCATAGCTATGTTATCCTTGAGTCCCAAATCAAACACTGATAAAACTTCAAATGGCCCTAACTTCTATACGGTGCGTCCTATACCCATCAAAGTTTGTAACAATCAAATTTTTGTAACTTTTTACTGGAGCGTCATAAAATCTTGAAATTTTGTGACAATAAAGTACTCGAGCCTCTTGTCTATTTAAGCTATCACTCATAGATATGCTACCCTTGAGTCCCAAATCAAACACTGATAAAACTTCAAATGGCCCTAACTTCTATACGGCGCATCCTGCACCTATCAAAGTTTTCAACATTCAAATGCTTGTAACTTCGTACTGGAGAGTCATAAAATCTTGAAATTTTTTGACAATAAAGTACTCGAACTCTCTTGTAAAGTTAAGCAATCGCTCATAGCTATGCCACCCTTGAGTCCCAAATCAACCACTGTTAAAACTTCAAATGGCCCTAACGGTGCGTCCTACACCTATCAAAGTTTGCAACAATCAAGTGCTTGTAACTTTTTACGGGAGCGTCATAAAATCTTGAAATTTTGCGACAATAAAGTAATCGAGCGTCTTATCAATTTAAGCTATCGCTCATAGCTATGTTACTTTTGAGTCCCAAATCAAACACTGATAAAACTTCAAATGGACCTAACTTCTATACGGTGCGTCCTATACCCATCAAAGTTTGTAACAATCAAGTGTTTGAAACTTTTTACAGGCGCGTCATAAAATCTTGAAATTTTGTGACAATAAAGTACTCGAGCCTCTTGTCTATTTAAGCTATCACTCATAGCTATGCTACCCTTGAGTCCCAAATCAAACACTGATAAAACTTCAAATGGCCCTAACTTCTATATGGTGCATCCTACACCTATCAAAGTTTTCAACATTCAAATGCTTGTAACTTCTTACTGGAGAGTCATAAAATCTTGAAATTTTGTGACAATAGAGTACTCGAGCCTCTTGTAAAGTTAAGCAATCGCTCATAGCTATGCTACCCTTGAGTCCCAAATCAACCACTGCTAAAACTTCAAATGGCCCTAAAGGTGCATCATATACCCATCAAAGTTTGTAACAATCAAATATTTGTAACTTTTTACGGGAGCGTCATAAAATCTTGAAATTTTGTGACAATAAAGAACTCGAGCCTCTTATCAATTTAAGCTATCGCTCATAGCTATGCTACCCTTGAGTCCCAAATCAAACACTGATAAAACTTCAAATGGCCCTAACTTCTATACGGTGCGTCCTATACCCATCAAAGTTTGTAACAATCAAATGTTTGTAACTTTTTACTGGAGCGTCATAATATCTTGAAATTTTGTGCCAATAAAGTACTCGAGCCTCTTGTCTATTTAAGCTATCACTCATAGCTATGCTACCCTTGAGTCCCAAATCAAACACTGATAAAACTTCAAATGGCCCTAACGTCTATACGGTGCATCCTACACCTATCAAAGTTTTCAACATTCAAATGCTTGTAACTTCTTACAGGAGAGTCAGAAAATCTTGAAATTTTGTGACAATTAAGTACTCGAGCCTCTTGTAAAGTTAAGCAATCGCTCATAGCTATACTACCCTTGAGTCCCAAATCAACCACTGCTAAAACTTCAAATGGCCCTAGCGGTGCGTCATATACCTATCAAACTTTGCAACAATCAAGTGCTTGTAAATTTTTACGGGAGCGTCATAAAACCTTGAAATTTTGTGACAATAAAGTACTCGAGCGTCTTATCAATTTAAACTATCGCTTATAGCTATGCTACCCTTGAGTCCCAAATCAAACACTGATAAAACTTCAAATGGCCCTAACTTCTATACGGTGCGTCCTATACCCATCAAAGTTTGTAACAATCAAATGTTTGTTACTTTTTACTGGAGCGTCATAAAATCTTGAAATTTTGTGACAATAAAGTACTCGAGCCTCTTGTCTATTTAAGCTATCACTCATAGCTATGCTACCCTTGAGTCCCAAATCAAACACTGATAAAACTTCAAATGGCCCTAACTTCTATATGGTGCATCCTACACCTATCATAGTTTTCAACATTCAAATGCTTGTAACTTCTTACTGGAGAGTCATAAAATCTTGAAATTTTGTGACAATAGAGTACTCGAGCCACTTGTAAAGTTAAGCAATCGCTCATAGCTATGCTACCCTTGAGTCCCAAATCAACCACTGCTAAAACTTCAAATGGCCCTAACGGTGCATCATATACCTATCAAAGTTTGCAACAATCAAATGCTTGTAACTTTTTACTGGAGCGTCATAAAATCTTGAATTTTTGTGACAATAAAGTACTCGACCCTCTTATCAATTTAAGCTATCGCTCATAGCTATGCTACCCTTGAGTCCCAAATCAAATACTGATAAAACTGCAAATGGCCCTAACTTCTATACGGTGCGTCCTATACCCATCAAAATTGATAACAATCAAATGTTTGTAACTTTTTACTGGACCATCATAAAATCTTGAAATTTTGTGACAATAAAGTACTCGAGCCTCTTGTCTATTTAAGCTATCACTCATAGCTATGCTTCCCTTGAGTCCCAAATCAAACACTGATAAAACTTCAAATGGCCCTAACTTCTATACGGTGCATCCTACACCTATCAAAGTTTTCAACATAAAATGCTTGTAACTTCTTACTGGAGAGGCATAAAATCTTGAAATTTTGTGAAAATAAAGTACTCGAGCCCCCTTGTAAAGTTAAGCAATCGCTCATAGCTATGCCACCCTTGAGTCCCAAATCAACCACTGCTAGAACGTCAAATGGCCCTAACGGTGCGTCCTACACCTATCAAAGTTTGTAACAATCAAATGCTTGTAACTTTTTACTGGAGCGTCATAAAACCTTGAAATTTGGTGTCAATAAAGTACTCGAGCCTCTTATCAATTTAAGCTATCGCTCATAGCTATGCTACCCTTGAGTCCCAAATCAAACACGTATAAAACTTCAAATGGCCCTAACTTCTATAACGTGCGTCCCACACATATCAAAGTTTGCAACAATCAATTGCTTGCAACTTTTTACGGCAGCGTCATAAAATCTTGAAATTTTGTAACAATAAAGTACTCGAGCCTCTTATCAATTTAAGCTATCGCTCATAGCTATGCTACCCTTGAGTCCCAAACCAAACACTGATAAAACTTCAAATGGCCCTAACTTCTATACGGTGCGTCCTATACCCATCAAATTTTGTAGCAATCAAATGTTTGTAACTTTTTACTGGAGCGTCATAAAATCTTGAAATTGTTTGACAATAAAGTACTCGAGCCTCTTATCAATTTAAGCTATCGCTCATAGCTATGCTACCCTTGAGTCCCAAATCAAACACTGATAAAACTACAAATGGCCTTAACGTCTATACGGTGGATCCTACACCTATCAATGTTTTCAACATTCAAATGCTTGTAACTTCTTACTGGAGAGTCATAAAATCTTGAAATTTTGTGACAATAAAATACTCGAGCCTCTTATCAATTTAAGCTATCGCTCATAGCTATGCTACCCTTGAGTCCCAAAGCAAACACTGATTAAACTTCAAATGGCCCTAAGTTCTATACGGTGCGACCTATAGCCATCAAAGTTTGCAACAATCAAGTGCTTGTAACTTTTTACTGGAGTCATAAAATCTGGATATTTTGTGACAATAAAGTACACTCTTATCAATTTAATCTATCGCTCATAGCTATGCTACCTTTGAGTCCCAAATCAAACACGTATAAAACTTCAAATGGCCCTAACTTCTATACGGTGCGTCCTATACCCATCAAAGTTTGTAACAATCAAATGTTTGTAACTTTTTACTGGCGCGTCATAAAATCTTGAAATTTTGTGACAATAAAGTGCTCGAGCCTCTTATCAATTTAAGCTATCGCTCATAGCTATGCTACCCTTGAGTCCCAAATCAAACACTGATAAAACTACAAATTGCCCTAACATCTATACGGTGCATCCTACACCTCTTAAAGTTTTCAACATTCAAATGCTTGTAACTTCTTACTGGAGAGTCATAAAATCTTGAAATTTTGTGACAATTAAGTACTCGAGCCTCTTGTAAAGTTAAGCAATCGCTCATAGCTATACTACCCTTGAGTCCCAAATCAACCACTGCTAAAACTTCAAATGGCCCTAGCGGTGCGTCATATACCTATCAAACTTTGCAACAATCAAGTGCTTGTAACTTTTTACGGGAGCGTCATAAAATCTTGAAATTTTGTGACAATAAAGTGCTCGAGCCTCTTATCAATTTAAGCTATCGCTTATAGCTATGCTGCCCTTGAGTCCCAAATCAAACACGTATAAAACTTCAAATGGCCCTAACTTCTATACGGTGCGTCCCACACCTATCATAGCTTGCAACATTCAATTGCTTGCAACTTTTTACGGGAGCGTCATATAATCTTGAAATTTTGTAACAATAAAGTACTCGAGCCTCTTATCAAATTAAGCTATCGCTCATAGCTATGCTACCCTTGAGTCCCAAATGAAACACTGATAAAACTTCAAATGGCCCTAACTTCTATACGGTGCATCCTACACCTATCAAAGATTTCAACATTCAAATGCTTTTAACTTCTTACTGGAGAGTCATAAAATTTTGAAATTTTGTGACAATAAAGTACTCGAGCCCTCTTGTAAAGTTAAGCCATCGCTCATAGCTATGCCACCCTTGAGTCCCAAATCAACCACTGCTAAAACTTCAAATGGCTCTAACGGTGCGTCCTACACCTATCAAAGTTTGCAACAATCAAATGCTTGTAACTTTTTACGGGAGCGTCATAAAACCTTGAAATTTTGCGACAATAAAGTACTCGAGCGTCATCAATTTAAGCTATCGCTCATAGCTATGCTACTTTTGAGTCCCAAATCAAACACGTATAAAACTTCAAATGGCCCTAACTTCTATACGGTGCGTCCTATACCCATCAAAGTTTGTAACAATCAAATGTTTGTAACTTTTTACTGGAGCGTCATAATATCTTGAAATTTTGTGCCAATAAAGTTCTCGAGCCTCTTGTCTATTTAAGCTATCACTCATTGCTATGCTACCCTTGAGTCCCAAATCAAACACTGATAAAACTTCAAATCGCCCTAACATCTATACGGTGCATCCTACACCTATTAAAGTTTTCAACATTCAAATGCTTGTAACTTCTTACTGGAGAGTCATAAAACCTTGAAATTTTGCGACAATAAAGTACTCGAGCGTCATCAATTTAAGCTATCGCTCATAGCTATGCTACCCTTGAGTCCCAAATGAAACACTGATAAAACTTCAAATGGCCCTAACTTCTATACGGTGCATCCTACACCTATCAAAGATTTCAACATTCAAATGCTTTCAACTTCTTACTGGAGAGTCATAAAATTTTGAAATTTTGTGACAATAAAGTACTCGAGCCCTCTTGTAAAGTTAAGCCATCGCTCATAGCTAAGCCACCCTTGAGTCCCAAATCAACCACTGCTAAAACTTCAAATGGCTCTAACTTTGTTGCAAACTTTGATAGGTGCGTCCTACACCTATCAAAGTTTGCAACAATCAAATGCTTGTAACTTTTTACTGGAGCGTCATAAAACCTTGAAATTTTGCGACAATAAAGTACTCGAGCGTCATCAATTTAAGCTATCGCTCATAGCTATGCTACTTTTGAGTCCCAAATCAAACACGTATAAAACTTCAAATGGCCCTAACTGCTATACGGTGCGTCCTATACCCATCAAAGTTTGTAACAATCAAATGTTTGTAACTTTTTACTGGAGCGTCATAAAATCTGGAAATTTTGTGACAATAAAGTACACGAGCCTCTTATCAATTTAATCTATCGCTCATAGCTATGCTACCTTTGAGTCCCAAATCAAACACGTATAAAACTTCAAATGGCCCTAACTTCTATACGGTGCGTCCTATACCCATCAAAGTTTGTAACAATCAAATGTTTGTAACTTTTTACTGGAGCGTCATAAAATCTTGAAATTTTGTCACAATAAAGAACTCGAGCCTCTTATCAATTTAAGCTATCGCTCATAGCTATGCTACCCTTGAGTCCCAAATCAAACACTGATAAAACTTCAAATGGCCCTAGCGTCTATACGGTGCATCCTACACCTGTCAAAGTTTTCAACATTCAAATGCTTGTAACTTCTTACTGGAGAGTCATAAAATCTTGAAATTTTGTGACAATTAAGTACTCGAGCCTCTTGTAAAGTTAAGCAATCGCTCATAGCTATACTACCCTTGAGTCCCAAATCAACCACTGCTAAAACTTCAAATGGCCCTAGCGGTGCGTCATATACCTATCAAACTTTGCAACAATCAAGTGCTTGTAACTTTTTACGGGAGCGTCATAAAACCTTGAAATTTTGTGACAATAAAGTACTCGAGCGTCTTATCAATTTAAGCTATCGCTCATAGCTATGCTACCCTTGAGTCCCAAATCAAACACTGATTAAACTTCAAATGGCCCTAACTTCTATACGGTGCGTCCTATACCCATCAAAGTTTGTAACAATCAAATGTTTGCAACTTTTTACTGGAGAGTCATAAAATCTTGAAATTTTGTGACAATAAAGTACTCGAGCCTCTTGTCTATTTAAGCTATCACTCATAGCTATGCCACCCTTGAGTCCCAAATCAACCACTGCTAAAACTTCAAATGGCTCTAACGGTGCGTCCTACACCTATCAAAGTTTGCAACAATCAAATGCTTGTAACTTTTTACGGGAGCGTCATAAAACCTTGAAATTTTGCGACAATAAAGTACTCGAGCGTCATCAATTTAAGCTATCGCTCATAGCTATGCTACTTTTGAGTCCCAAATCAAACACGTATAAAACTTCAAATGGCCCTAACTTCTATACGGTGCGTCCTATACCCATCAAAGTTTGTAACAATCAAATGTTTGTAACTTTTTACTGGAGCGTCATAATATCTTGAAATTTTGTGCCAATAAAGTACTCGAGCCTCTTGTCTATTTAAGCTATCACTCATTGCTATGCTACCCTTGAGTCCCAAATCAAACACTGATAAAACTTCAAATCGCCCTAACATCTATACGGTGCATCCTACACCTATTAAAGTTTTCAACATTCAAATGCTTGTAACTTCTTACTGGAGAGTCATAAAACCTTGAAATTTTGCGACAATAAAGTACTCGAGCGTCATCAATTTAAGCTATCGCTCATAGCTATGCTACCCTTGAGTCCCAAATGAAACACTGATAAAACTTCAAATGGCCCTAACTTCTATACGGTGCATCCTACACCTATCAAAGATTTCAACATTCAAATGCTTTCAACTTCTTACTGGAGAGTCATAAAATTTTGAAATTTTGTGACAATAAAGTACTCGAGCCCTCTTGTAAAGTTAAGCCATCGCTCATAGCTAAGCCACCCTTGAGTCCCAAATCAACCACTGCTAAAACTTCAAATGGCTCTAACTTTGTTGCAAACTTTGATAGGTGCGTCCTACACCTATCAAAGTTTGCAACAATCAAATGCTTGTAACTTTTTACGGGAGCGTCATAAAACCTTGAAATTTTGCGACAATAAAGTACTCGAGCGTCATCAATTTAAGCTATCGCTCATAGCTATGCTACTTTTGAGTCCCAAATCAAACACGTATAAAACTTCAAATGGCCCTAACTTCTATACGGTGCGTCCTATACCCATCAAAGTTTGTAACAATCAAATGTTTGTAACTTTTTACTGGAGCGTCATAAAATCTGGAAATTTTGTGACAATAAAGTACACGAGCCTCTTATCAATTTAATCTATCGCTCATAGCTATGCTACCTTTGAGTCCCAAATCAAACACGTATAAAACTTCAAATGGCCCTAACTTCTATACGGTGCGTCCTATACCCATCAAAGTTTGTAACAATCAAATGTTTGTAACTTTTTACTGGAGCGTCATAAAATCTTGAAATTTTGTCACAATAAAGAACTCGAGCCTCTTATCAATTTAAGCTATCGCTCATAGCTATGCTACCCTTGAGTCCCAAATCAAACACTGATAAAACTTCAAATGGCCCTAGCGTCTATACGGTGCATCCTACACCTGTCAAAGTTTTCAACATTCAAATGCTTGTAACTTCTTACTGGAGAGTCATAAAATCTTGAAATTTTGTGACAATTAAGTACTCGAGCCTCTTGTAAAGTTAAGCAATCGCTCATAGCTATACTACCCTTGAGTCCCAAATCAACCACTGCTAAAACTTCAAATGGCCCTAGCGGTGCGTCATATACCTATCAAACTTTGCAACAATCAAGTGCTTGTAACTTTTTACGGGAGCGTCATAAAACCTTGAAATTTTGTGACAATAAAGTACTCGAGCGTCTTATCAATTTAAGCTATCACTCATAGCTATGCTACCCTTGAGTCCCAAATCAAACACTGATTAAACTTCAAATGGCCCTAACTTCTATACGGTGCGTCCTATACCCATCAAAGTTTGTAACAATCAAATGTTTGCAACTTTTTACTGGAGCGTCATAAAATCTTGAAATTTTGTGACAATAAAGTACTCGAGCCTCTTGTCTATTTAAGCTATCACTCATAGCTATACCACCCTTGAGTCCCAAATCAAACACTGATAAAACTTCAAATGGCCCTAACTTCTATATGGTGCATCCTACACCTATCAAAGTTTTCAACATTCAAATGCTTGTAACTTCTTACTGGAGAGTCATAAAATCTTGAAATTTTGTGACAATAGAGTTCTCGAGCCTCTTGTAAAGTTAAGCAATCGCTCATAGCTATGCTACCCTTGAGTCCCAAATCAACCACTGCTAAAACTTCAAATGGCCCTAACGGTGCATCATATACCTATCAAAGTTTGCAACAATCAAATGCTTGTAACTTTTTACGGAAGCGTCATAAAATCTTGAATTTTTGTGACAATAAAGTACTCGACCCTCCTATCAATTTAGGCTATCGCTCATAGCTATGCTACCTTTGAGTCCCAAATCAAATACTGATAAAACTGCAAATGGCCCTAACTTCTATACGGTGCGTCCTATACCCATCAAAGTTGATAACAATCAAATGTTTGTAACTTTTTACTGGACCATCCTAAAATCTTGAAATTTTGTGACAATAAAGTACTCGAGCCTCTTGTCTATTAAAGCTATCACTCATAGCTATGCTACCCTTGAGTCCCAAATCAACCACTGCTAGAACTTCACATGGCCCTAACGGTGCGTCCTACACCTATCAAAGTTTGTAACTTTTTACTGGAGCGTCATAAAACCTTGAAATTTGGTGTCAATAAAGTACTCGAGCCTCTTATCAATTTAAGCTATCGCTCATAACTATGCTACCCTTGAGTCCCAAATCAAACACGTATAAAACTTCAAATGGCCCTAACTTCTATAACGTGCGTCCCACACATATCAAAGTCTGCAACAATCAATTGCTTGCAACTTTTTACGGCAGCGTCATAAAATCTTGAAATTATGTAACTATAAAGTACTCGAGCCTCTTATCAATTTAAGCTATCGCTCATAGCTATGCTACCCTTGAGTCCCAAACCATAACACTGATAAAACTTCAAATGGCCCTAACTTCTATACGGTGCGTCCTATACCCATCAAAGTTTGTAGCAATCAAATGTTTGTAACTTTTTACTGGAGCGTCATAAAATCTTGAAATTTTGTGACAATTAAGTACTCGAGCCTCTTGTAAAGTTAAGCAATCGCTCATAGCTATACTACCCTTGAGTCCCAAATCAACCACTGCTAAAACTTCAAATGGCCCTAGCGGTGCGTCATATACCTATTAAACTTTGCAACAATCAATTGCTTGTAACTTTTTACGGGAGCGTCATAAAACCTTGAAATTTTGCGGCAATAAAGTACTTGAGCGTCTTATCAATTTAAGCTATCGCTCATAGCTATGCTACTTTTGAGTCCCAAATCAAACACTGATAAAACTTCAAATGGACCTAACTTTTATACGGTGCGTCCTATACCCATCAAAGTTTGTAACAATCAAGTGTTTGTAACTATTTACTGGCGCGTCATAAAATCTTGAAATTTTGTGACAATAAAGTGCTCGAGCCTCTTATCAATTTAAGCTATCGCTCATAGCTATGCTACCCTTGAGTCCCAAATCAAACAAGTATAAAACTTCAAATGGCCCTAACTTCTATACGGTGCATCCCACACCTATCATAGCCTGCAACATTCAATTGCTTGCAACTTTTTACGGGAGAGTCATAAAATCTTGAAATTTTGTGACAATAAAGTACTCGAGCCCTCTTGTAAAGTTAAGCAATCGCTCATAGCTATGCCACCCTTGAGTCCCAAATCAACCACTGCTAAAACTTCAAATGGCTCTAACGGTGCGTCCTACACCTATCAAAATTTGCAACAATCAAATGCTTGTAACTTTTTACTGGAGCGTCATAAAACCTTGAAATTTGGTGTCAATAAAGTACTCGAGCCTCTTGTAAAGTTAAGCAATCGCTCATAGCTATGCCACCCTTGAGTCCCAAATCAAACACTGATAAAACTTCAAATGGCCCTAACGGTGCGTCATATTCCTATCAAAGTCTGCAAAAATCAAGTGCTTGTAACTTTTTACAGGAGCGTCATAAAATCTGGAAATTTTGTGAGAATAAAGTACTCGAGCCTGTTATCAATTTAAGCTATCGCTCATAGCTATGCCACCCTTGAGTCCCAAATCAACCACTGCTAAAGCTTCAAATGGCTCTAACGGTGCGTCCTACACCTATCAAAGTTTGCAACAATCAAATGCTTGTAACTTTTTACTGGAGCTTCATAAAACCTTGAAATTTGGTGTCAATAAAGTTCTCGAGCCTCTTATAAATTCAAGCTATCGCTCATAGCTATGCTACCCTTGATCCCCAAATCAAACACTGATAAAACTTCAAATGGCCCTAACTTCTATACGGTGCGTCCTATACCCACCAAAGTTTGCAACAATCAAATGCTTGTAACTTTTTACTGGAGCTTAATAAAATCTTGAAATTTTGTGACAATAAAGTACTCGAGCCTCTTATCAATTTAAGCTATCGCTCATAGGTATGCTACCCTTGAGTCCGAAATCAAACACGTATAAAACTTCAAAGGGCCCTAACTTCTATACGGTGCGTCCTATACCCATCAAAGTTTGTAACAATAAAATGTTTGTAACTTTTTACTGGAGCGTCATAAAATCTTGAAATTTTGTGACAATAAAGTACTCGAGCCTCTTGTAAAGTTAAGCAATCGCTCATAGCTATGCCACCCTTGAGTCCCAAATCAAACACTGATGAAACTTCAAATGGCCCTAACTTCTATACGGTGCGTCCTATACCTATCAAAGTTTCCAACAATCAAATGCTTGTAACTTTTTACTGGAGCTTAATAAAATCTTGAAATTTTGTGACAATAAAGTACTCGAGCCTCTTATCAATTTAAGCTATCGCTCATAGCTATGCTACCCTTGAGGCCCAAATCAAACACTGATAAATCCTCAAGTGGCCCTAACTTCTATACGGTGCGTCCTATACCCATCAAAGTTTGTAACAATCAAATGTTTGTAACGTTTTACTGGAGCGTCATAAAATCTTGAAATTTTGTGACAATAAAGTACTCGAGCCTCTTGTCAATTTAAGCTAAAACTCATAGCTATGCCACCCTTGAGTCCCAAATCAAACACTGATAAAACTTCAAATGGCCCTAACGGTGCGACATATTCCTATCAAAGTTTGCAACAATCAAGTGCTTGTAACTTTTTACTGGAGCGTCATAAAATCTGGAAATTTTGTGAGAATAAAGTACTCGAGCCTCTTATCAATCAAACACTGATAAAACTTCAAATGGCCCTAACTTCTATACGGTGCGTCCTATACCTATCAAAGTTTCCAACAATCAAATGCTTGTAACTTTTTACTGGAGCTTAATAAAATCTTGAAATTTTGTGACAATAAAGTACTCGAGCCTCTTATCAATTTAAGCTATCGCTCATAGCTATGCTACCCTTGAGGCCCAAATCAAACACTGATAAATCCTCAAGTGGCCCTAACTTCTATACGGTGCGTCCTATACCCATCAAAGTTTGTAACAATCAAATGTTTGTAACTTTTTACTGGAGCGTCATAAAATCTTGAAATTTTGTGACAATAAAGTTCTCGAGCCTCTTGTCAATTTAAGCTAAAACTCATAGCTATGCTACCCTTGAGTCCCAAATCAAACACTGATAAAACTTCAAATGGCCCTAACGGTGCGTCATATACCTATCAAAGTTTGCAACAATCAGGTACTTGTAACTTTTTACTGGAGCGTCATAAAATCTGGAAATTTTGTGAGAATAAAGTACTCGAGCCTCTTATCAATTTAAGCTATCGCTCATAGCTATGCTACCCTTGAGCCCCAAATCAAACACGTAAAACACTTCAAATGGCCCTAACTTCTATACGGTGCGTCCCACACCTATCAAAGTTTGCAACAATCAATTGCTTGCAACTTTTTACGAGAGCGTCATAAAACCTTGAAATTTTGTGACAAGAAAGTACTCGAGCCTCTTATCAAGTTAAGCTATCGCTCATAGCTATACTACCCTTGAGTCCCAAATCACACACTGATAAAACTTCAAATGGCCCTAATTTATATACGGTGCGTTCTATACACATCAAAGTTTTCAACATTCAAATGCTTGTAACTTCTTACTGGAGAGTCATAAAATCTTGAAATTTTGTGACAATTAAGTACTCGAGCCTCTTGTAAAGTTAAGCAATCGCTCATAGCTATACTACCCTTGAGTCCCAAATCAACCACTGCTAAAACTTCAAATGGCCCTAGCGGTGCGTCATATACCTATCAAACTCTGCAACAATCAAGTGCTTGTAACTTTTTACGGGAGCGTCATAAAACCTTGAAATTTTGCGACAATAAAGTACTCGAGCGTCTTATCAATTTAAGCTATCGCTCATAGCTATGCTACTTTTGAGTCCCAAATCAAACACTGATAAAACTTCAAATGGACCTAACTTCTATACGGTGCGTCCTATACCCATCAAAGTTTGTAACAATCAAGTGTTTGTAACTTTTTACTGGCGCGTCATAAAATCTTGAAATTTTGTGACAATAAAGTACTCGAGCCTCTTATCAATTTAAGCTATCGCTCAAAGCTATGCTACCCTTGAGTCCCAAATCGAACACTGATAAAACATCAAATGACCCTAATTTCTATACGGTGCGTCCTATTTCCATCAAAGTTTGTAACAATCAAATGTTTGTAACTTTTTACTGGAGCGTCATAAAATTTTGAAATTTTGTGACAATAAAGTACTCGAGCCTCTTGTCTATTTAAGCTATCACTCATAGCTATGCTACCCTTGAGTCCCAAATCAAACACTGAGAAAACTTCAAATGGCCCTAACTTCTATACGGTGCATCCTAAACCTATCAAAGTTTTCAACATTCAAATGCTTGTAACTTCTTACTGGAGAGGCATAAAATCTTGAAATTTTGAGTCAATAAAGTACTCGAGCCTCTTGTCAATTTAAGCTATCCTCATAGCTATGCTACCCTTGAGTCCCAAATCAAACACTGATAAAACTTCAAATGGCCCTAATTTATATACGGTGCGTCCTATACCCATCAAAGTTTGTAACAATCAAATGTTTGTAACTTTTTGCTGGAGCGTCATAAAATCTTGAAATTTTGAGTCAATAAAGTACTCGAGCCTCTGGTCAATTTAAGCTATCGCTCATAGCTATGCTACCCTTGAGTCCCAAATCAAACACTGATAAAAATTCAAATGGCCCTAATTTCTATACGGTGCGTCCTATACCTATAAAAGTTTGTAACAATCAAATGCTTGTAACTTTTTCCTGGAGCGTCATAAAATCTTGAAATTTTGAGTCAATAAAGTACTCGAGCCTCTTGTCAATTTAAGCTATCCTCATAGCTATGCTACCCTTGAGTCCCAAATCAAACACTGATAAAACTTCAAAGGGCCCGAACTTCTATACGGTGCGTCCTATACCTATCAAAGTTTCCAACAATCAAATGCTTGTAACTTTTTACTGGAGCTTAATAGATTCTTGAAATTTTGTGACAATAAAGTACTCGAGCCTCTTATCAATTTAAGCTATCGCTCATAGTTATGCTACCCTTGAGTCCCAAATCAAACACAGATAAAATTTCAAATGGCCCTAACTTCTATACGTTGCGTCCTATACCTATCAAGGTTTGTAACAATCAAATGCTTGTAAATTTTTACTGGAGCGTCATAAAATCTTGAAATTTTGTGACAATAAAGTACTCGAGCCTCTTGTAAAGTTCAGCAATCGCTCATAGCTATGCCACCCTTGAGTCCCAAATCAAACACTGATAAAACTTCAAATGGCCCTAACTTCTATACGGTGCGTCCTATACCAGTCAAAGTGTGTAACTATCAAATGTTTGTGACTTTTTACTGGAGCGTCATAAAATCTTGAAATTTTGTGTTAATAAAGTACTCGAGCCTCTTGTCAATTTAAGCTATCACTCATAGCTATGCTACCCTTGAGTCCCAAATCAAACACGCATAAAACTTCAAATGGCCCTAACTTCTATGCGGTGCGTCCCACACCTATAAAAGTTTGCAACAATCAATTGCTTGCAACTTTTTACGGGAGCGTCATAAAATCTTGAAATTTTGTAACAATAAAGTAGTCGAGCCTCTTATCAATTTAAGCTATCGCTCATAGCTATGCTACCCTTGAGTCCCAAATCAAACACTGATAAAGCTTCAAATGGCCCTAACATCTATACGGTGCGTTCTATACCCATCAAAGTTTGTAACAATCAAATGTTTGTAACTTTTTACTGGAGCGTCATAAAATCTTGAAATTTTGTG
Organism: Clusia tigrina; assembly: GCA_920105625.2. NCBI lineage: Eukaryota > Metazoa > Arthropoda > Insecta > Diptera > Clusiidae > Clusia > Clusia tigrina. The sequence goes on from OV050030.1 coordinate 213,225,714, forward strand.
ATAATAAAGTACTCGAGCCTCTTATCAATTTAAGCTATGGCTCATAGCTATGCTATCCTTGAGTCCCAAATCAAACACGTATAAAACTTCAAATGGCCCTAACTTCTATACGGTGCGTCCCACACCTATCAAAGTTTGCAACAATCAATTGCTTGCAACTTTTTACGGGAGCGTCATAAAATCTTGAAATTTTGTAACAATAAAGTACTCGAGCTTCTTATCAATTTAAGCTATCGCTCATAGCTTTGCTACCCTTGAGTCCCAAATCAAACACTGATAAAACTTCAAATGGCCCTAACTTCTATACGGTGCGTCCTATACCCATCAAAGTTTGTAACAATCAAATGTTTGTAACTTTTTACTGGAGCGTCATAAAATCTTGAAATTTTGTGACAATAAAGTACTCGAGCCTCTTGTCAATTTAAGCTATCACTCATAGCTATGCTACCCTTGAGTCCCAAATCAAACACTGATAAAACTTCAAATGGCCCTAACTTCTATACGGTGCATCCTACACCTATCAAAGTTTTCAACGTTCAAATGCTTGTAACTTCTTACTGGAGAGTCATAAAATCTTGAAATTTTGTGACAATAAAGTACTCGAGCCTCTTGTAAAGTTAAGCAATCGCTCATAGCTATGCTACCCTTGATTCACAAATCAACCACTGCTAAAACTTCAAACGGCCCTAACGGTGCGTCATATACCTATCAAAGTTTGCAACAATCAAGTGCTTGTAACTTTTTACTGGAGCGTCATAAAATCTTAAAATTTTGTGACAATAAAGTACTCGAGCCTCTTGTCAATTTAAGCTATCACTCATAGCTATGCTACCCTTGAGTCCCAAATCAAACACTGATAAAACTTCAAATGGCCCTAACGGTGCGTCATATACCTATCAAAGTTTGCAACAATCAAGTGCTTGTAACTTTTTACTGGAGCGTCATAAAATCTGGAAATTTTGAGACAATAAAGTACTCGAGCCTCTTATCAATTTAAGCTATCGCTCATAGCTATGCTACCCTTGAGTCCCAAATCAAACACTGATAAAACTTCAAATGGCCCTAACTTCTATATGGTGCAACCTACACCTATCAAAGTTTTCAACGTTCAAATGCTTGTAACTTCTTACTGGAGAGTCATAAAATCTTGAAATTTTGTGACAATAAAGTACTCGAGCCTCTTGTAAAGTTAAGCAATCGCTCATAGCTATGCCACCCTTGAGTCCCAAATCAAACACTGATAAAACTTCAAATGGTCCTAGCTTCGTTACGGTGCGTCCTATACCTATCAAAGTTTCCAACAATCAAATGCTTGTAACTTTTTACTGGAGCTTAATGAAATCTTGAAATTTTGTGACAATAAAGTACTCGAGCCTCTTATCAATTTAAGCTGTCGCTCATAGCTATGCTACCCTTGAGTCCCAAATCAAACACTGATAAAACTTCAAGTGGCCCTAACTTCTATACGGTGCGTCCTATACCCATCAAATTTTGTAACAATCAAATGTTTGTAACTTTTTACTGGAGCGTCATAAAATCTTGAAACTTTGTGACAATAAAGTACTTGAGCCTCTTGTCAATTTAAGCTATCACTCATATCTATGCTACCCTTGAGTCCCAAATCAAACACTGATAAATCTTCAAATGGCCCTAACGGTGCGTCATATACCTATCAAAGTTTGCAACAATCAAGTGCTTGTAACTTTTTACTGGAGCGTCATAAAATCTGGAAATTTTGTGAGAATAAAGTATTCGAGCCTCTGATCAATTTAAGCTATCGCTCATAGCTATGCTACCCTTGAGTCCCAAATCAAACACGTATAAAACATCAAATGGCCCTAACTTCTATACGGTGCGTCTCACACCTATCAAAGTTTGTAACAATCAATTGCTTGCAACTTTTTACGGGAGCGTCATAAAACCTTGAAATTTTGTGACAATAAAGTAGTCGAGACTCTTATCAATTTAAGCTATCGCTCATAGCTATGCTACCCTTGAGTCCCAAATCAAACACTGCTAAAACTTCATATGGCCCTTACTTCTATACGGTGCATCCTACACCTATCAAAGTTTTCAACATTCAAATGCTTGTAACTTCTTACTGGAGAGTCATAAAATCTTGAAATTTGGTCACAATAAAGTACTCGAGCCTCTTATGAATTCAAGCTATCGCTCATAGCTATGCTACCCTTCAATCCCAAATCAAACACTGATAAAACTTCAAATGGCCCTAACATCTATACGCTGCGTTCTATACCCATCAAAGTTTCTAACAATCAAATGTTTGTAACTTTTTACTGGAGCGTCATAAAATCTTTAAATTTTGTGATAATAAAGTACTCGAGCCGCTTATCAATTTAAGCTATGGCTCATAGCTATGCTACCCTTGAGTCCCAAATCAAACACGTATAAAACTTCAAATGGCCCTAACTTCTATATGGTGCATCCCACACCTATCAAAGTTTTCAACAATCAATTGCTTGCAACTTTTTACGGGAGCGTCATAAAATCTTGAAATTTTGTAACAATAAAGTACTTGAGCCTCTTATCAATTTAAGCTATCGCTCATAACTTTGCTACCCTTGAGTCCCAAATCAAACACTAATAAAACTCCAAATAGACCTAACTTCTATACGGTGCGCCCTATACCCATCAAAGTTTGTAACAATAAAATGTTTGTAACTTTTTACTGGAGCGTCATAAAATCTTGAAATTTTGTGACAATAAAGTACTCGAGCCTCTTGTCAATTTAAGCTATCACTCATAGCTATGCTACCCTTGAGTCCCAAATCAAACACTGATAAAACTTCAAATGGCCCTAACGGTGCGTCATATACCTATCAAAGTTTGCAACAATCAAGTGCTTGTAACTTTTTACTGGAGCGTCATAAAATCTGGAAATTTTGTGAGAATAAAGTACTCGAGCCTCTTATCAATTTAAGTTATCGCTCATAGCTATGCTACCCTTGAGTCCCAAATCAAACACGTATAAAACTTCAAATGGCCCTAACTTCTATCAAAGTTTGCAACAATCAATTGCTTGCAACTTTTTACGGGAGCGTCATAAAACCTTGAAATTTTGTGACAATAAAGTAGTCGAGCCTCTTATCAATTTAAGCTATCGGTCATAGCTATGCTACCCTTGAGTCCCAAATCAAACACTGATAAAACTTCAAATGGCCCTAACTTCTATACGGTGCGTCCTATACCCATCAAAGTTTGTAACATTCAAATGTTTGTAACTTTTTACTGCAGCGTCATAAAATCTAGAAATTTTGTGACAATAAAGTACTCGAGCCTCTTGTCAATTTAAGCTATCACTCATAGCTATGCTACCCTTGAGTCCCAAATCAAACACTGCTAAAACTTCAAATGGCCCTTACATCTATACGGTGCATCCTACACCTATCAAAGTTTTCAACATTCAAATGCTTGTAACTTCTTACTGGAGAGTCATAAAATCTTGAAATTTGGTCACAATAAAGTACTCGAGCCTCTTATGAATTCAAGCTATCGCTCATAGCTATGCTACCCTTCAATCCCAAATCAAACACTGATAAAACTTCAAATGGCCCTAACATCTATACGCTGCGTTCTATACCCATCAAAGTTTGTAACAATCAAATGTTTGTAACTTTTTACTGGAGCGTCATAAAATCTTGAAATTTTGTGACAATAAAGTACTCGAGCCTCTTGTCAATTTACGCTATCACTCATAGCTATGCTACCCTTGAGTCCCAAATCAAACACTGATAAAACTTCAAGTGGCCCTAACTTCTATACGGTGCGTCCTATACCTATCAAATTTTGTAACAATCAAATGTTTGTAACTTTTTACTGGAGCGTCATAAAATCTTGAAACTTTGTGACAATAAAGTACTCGAGCCTCTTGTCAATTTAAGCTATCACTCATAGCTATGGTACCCTTGAGTCCCAAATCAAACACTGATAAAACTTCAAATGGCCCTAACGGTGCGTCATATACCTAACAAAGTTTGCAACAATCAAGTGCTTGTAACTTTTTACTGGAGCGTCATAAAATCTGGAAATTTTGTGAGAATAAAGTATTCGAGCCTCTTATCAATTTAAGCTATCGCTCATAGCTATGCTACCCTTGAGTCCCAAATCAAACACGTATAAACCATCAAATGGCCCTAACTTCTATACGGTGCGTCCCATACCTATCAAAGTTTGCAACATTCAATTGCTTGCAACTTTTTATGAGAGCGTCATAAAACCTTGAAATTTTGTGACAATAAAGTATTCGAGCCTCTTATCAATTTAAGCTATCGCTCATAGCTATGCTACCCTTGAGTCCCAAATCAAACACTGCTAAAACTTCAAATGGCCCTTACTTCTATATGGTGCATCCTACACCTATCAAAGTTTTCAACATTCAAATGCTTGTAACTTCTTACTGGAGAGTCATAAAATCTTGAAATTTGGTGCTCGAGCCTCTTATGAATTCAAGCTATCGCTCATAGCTATGCTACCCTTCAATCCCAAATCAAACACTGATAAAATTTCAAATGGCCCTAACATCTATACGCTGCATTCTATACCCATCAAAGTTTGTAACAATCAAATGTTTGTAACTTTTTACTGGAGCGTCATAAAATCTTTAAATTTTGTGATAATAAAGTACTCGAGCCGCTTATCAATTTAAGCTATGGCTCATAGCTATGCTACCCTTGAGTCCCAAATCAAACACGTATAAAACTTCAAATGGCCCTAACTTCTATACGGTACGTCCCACACCTATCAAAGTTTTCAACAATCAATTGCTTGCAACTTTTTACGGGAGCGTCATAAAATCTTGAAATTTTGTGACAATAAAGTACTCGAGCCTCTTGTCAATTTAAGCTATCACTCATAGCTATGCTACCCTTGAGTCCCAAATCAAACACTGATAAAACTTAAAATGGCCCTAATTTCTATACGGTGCATCCTATCAAAGTTTTCAACGTTCAAATGCTTGTAACTTCTTACAGGAGAGTCATAAAATCTTGAAATTTTGTGACAATAAAGTACTCGAGCCTCTTGTAAAGTTAAGCAATCGCTCATAGCTATGCTACCCTTGAGTCCCAAATCAACTACTGCTAAAACTTCAAATGGCCCTAACGGTGCGTCATATACCTATCAAACTTTGCAACAATCAATTGCTTGCAACTTCTTACGGTAGCGTCATAAAATCTTGAAATTTTGTATCAATAAAGTACTAGAGCCTCTTATAAATTTAAGCTATCGCTCATAGCTATGCTACCCTTGAGTCCCAAATCAAACACTGATAAAACTTCAATTGGCCCTAACCTCTATACGGTGCGTCCTATACCCATCAAAGTTTGTAACAATCAAATGTTTGTAACTTTTTACTTGAGCGTCATAAAATCTTGAATTTTTGTGTCAATAAAGTACTCGAGCCTCTTGTCAATTTAAGCTATCACTCATAGCTATGCTACCCTTGAGTCCCAAATCAAACACGTATAAAACTTCAAATGGCCCTAACTTCTATACGGTGCGTCCCACACCTATCAAAGTTTGCAACAATCAATTGCTTGCAACTTTTTACTGGAGCGTCATAAAACCTTGAAATTTTGTGACAATAAAGTAGTCGAGCCTCTTATCAATTTAAGCTATCGCTCATAGCTATGCTACCCTTGAGTCCCAAACCAAACACTGCTACACCTTCAAATGGCCCTAACTTCTATACGGTGCATCCTACACCTATCAAAGTTTTCAACATTCAAATGCTTGTAACTTCTTACTTGAGAGTCATAAAATCTTTAAATTTGGTGACAATAAAATACTCGAGCCTCTTATGAATTCAAGCTATCGCTTATAGCTATGCTACCCTTGAATCCCAAATCAAACACTGATAAAACTTCAAATGGCCCTAACATCTATACGGTGCGTTCTATACCCATCAAAGTTTGTAACAATTAAATGTTTGTAACTTTTTACTGGAGCGTCATAATATCTTGAAATTTTGTGATAATAAAGTACTAGAGCCTCTTATCAATTTAAGCTATGGCTCATAGCTATGCTAACCTTGAGTCCCAAATCAAACACGTATAAAACTTCAAACGGCCCTAACTTCTATACGGTGCGTCCCACACCTATCAAAGTTTGCAACAGTCAATTGCTTGCAACTTTTTACGGGAGCGTCATAAAATCTTGAAATTTTGTAACAATAAAGTACCTCTTATCAAATTTAGCTATCGCTCATAGCTTTGCTACCCTTGAGTCCCAAATCAAACACTGATAAAACTTCAAATAGCCCTAACTTCTATACGGTGCGTCCTATACCCATCAAAGTTTGTAACAATTAAATGTTTGTAACTTTTTACTGGAGCGTCATAATATCTTGAAATTTTGTGATAATAAAGTACTAGAGCCTCTTATCAATTTAAGCTATGGCTCATAGCTATGCTACCCTTGAGTCCCAAATCAAACACTGATAAAACTTCAAATGGCCCTGACTTCTATACGGTGCATCCTGCAACTATCAAAGTTTTCAACGTTCAAATGCTTGTAACTTCTTACTGGAGAGTCATAAAATCTTGAAATTTTGTGACAATAAAGTATTCGAGCCTCTTGTAAAGTTAAGCAATCGCTCATAGCTATGCTACACTTGAGTCCCAAATCAACCACTGCTAAAACTTCAAATGGCCTTAACGGTGCGTCATATGCCTATCAAAGTTTGCAACAATCAATTGCTTGCAACTTTTTACGGTAGCGTCATAAAATCTTGAAATTTTGTAACAATAAAGTACTAGAGCCTCTTATCAATTTAAGCTATCGCTCATAGCTATGCTACCTTTGTAATGTATTTCGCATAAACTAAAATAACTAATATTTACTCTCGAGTGTAAACTCATAAATTACTATAATGCCTTGCGTTGATGATGACATTCTTGTGTATCGATTGCTCGCTAGTTTAGTTTTATGAAAACCACTGAACTGTACTCATCTATTTCTCTCTGAATAAATATACTCAATAGTAAAGACCAAAAACCAGTTGTTAATAATTTAATGATGGACCAGAGGATATAATAATTTTGGCGACGAGGAAAACTGGAAAACGTGTAATAGTAAAAGAAAAAAAAAGAAAAAAAATCAAACAACAAAAGTAAAAGTAAAAAGTAAAAATAAATGACAGATTCTCAAACCATAAAAACTGAACATAGTGAACATTTAGAACAGCCAGTACAAAAAGTTACAAAGATGATTGGTCACATTGATCCTTATATAATGGGAAATGATTTTGCTGAGTACGAGATGAGACTCCAGCAATTTTTTATTGTTAATGATGTGGCAGAAGAAAAAAAAGTTGCCTTCTTCATAACATATATTGGTGCCAATGCATACTCCGTGTTAAGGAAATTGGTTTCACCTGATGATCCAAGCTCGAAGAAGTACAAATATCTGGAGGACGCCCTAAAACCGTATTTTGCACCTTCTGTAAACGAAATTGCAGAATCTTTTAAATTTTATAATGCCCAGCAAGGTGAAAAATCAATAAGAGAATTTATCATAGAATTAAAAGCGTTTGCAGAAAAGTGCAATTTTGGTCATTTTCTTGATCGTGCACTACGTGAAAAATTCGTTTGTGGAGTTCGAGACAATCAACTAAGGTCCAAATTTCTAAAAGAATCCAGTTTGAGTTTCAAAAAAGCGTGTGAATTGGCTTTAAGTTGGGAAATGGCTGAGGATGAAACACGTGAGATGTGCAAAAAAGAATTTCATAACACGTGTTCGATTGCAAGGTCACAATAAATCGGTTCATCGAAACCCAACTCCTTACCGAGAATAGACAACATTTTTGCAAATTTGGCAAATTGTAAAATTTTTTGTGTGATTGATTTATCAGGAGCATATCAGCAATTAAAAATTTCCGACACCTCAAAACAGTATGTGACAATAAATACACATAAAGGTTTATTCCAATATGCTCGCTTGCCATTCGGAGTGGCGAGCGCACCTTCTATTTTCCAGTCAGTTATCAGGTTCTGTTAGGAATTCCCGGAACTTCATGCTGTTTGGATGATATTTTAATTGGTAGTTCGACGCCGGATGACTGTAAACGTATTCTTTTTCAAGTATTGAAAAAGCTGAATGATTTCAATATAAAAATTAATATTGATAAATGTTTTTTTTTCAAAAAAGAAATAAATTATTTAGGACACACTATTTCACAAGATGGTTTGAAACCAAATAGAGAGAAAGTTGAGAGTATTGAAAAAGCTCCAACTCCAAGAAATTTAGCAGAACTTCAGTCTTATTTGGGGCTACTAAATTATTATAATAACTTCATACCAAATTTATCTTCAAAACTGAAGAATTTATACAGCTTGTTACAAAAAAATGCAAACTTTGTATGGACTGAAGCGATTAATAAATGTTTTGAAAAATCAAAAAAATGAATATTAGAAAACAATATTCTTGAATTATATGACCCAAACAAACCTATTGTAATAACTTGTGATGCCAGCCCATACGGGGTAGGGGCAGTTTTGGCTCACGTGGTAAATGGTATTGAAAAACCTGTTATTTTTGCTTCTAGCACCTTATCACCTTCAGAGCGAAACTATTCTCAAATCTACAGAGAAGCTCTCGCTGTAATATTTGCATTGAAGAAATTCCATAAATATGTCTATGGACACCGCTTTACATTATGCAGTGACAATGAAGCTTTAAAAGAGATTTTTAATCCCAACCGTGATACTTCTAACATAACAGCATCAAGATTGCAGAGATGGGCAGTAATGCTCTCAATTTATGAATATGATTTTAAATACAGGTCTGCAAAATTAAACGCTCCAGCAGACGCCATGTCACGTTTGCCAATCGAAGGAGAAACAAGAATTGAAACAATAAACAATTTAGCTCAGGCAACGGAATTGCCTATTAGTATGAGCATAGTAATAGAGAGTACGGCGAATGATTCTGAGTTAACTGAGATAATGAAATACACCAAAAACAAATAGCCTATTCAAGTACCACTAAATTTGAAAAAATGGTATAACGTGCGTAAAAGTCTTTCCACTGATAATAATTGTTTGTATTACAGAGATAGATTAGTTATTCCGGAAAAATATCGTAATAGGGTACTTAATCTTTTGCATGAGAATCATGACGGAATTGTAAGATCAAAAATGATAGCACGTAGTTCAGTTTGGTGGCCGAAAATTGATCAGAATATAGAAGAATTTGTTTCAAAATGCTTTAGTTGCCAAACTACACAAAAAGTTCCAAGAGAACACGTGAAAACTAAGTGGCCATTCTGTGAGAAACCTTTTCAAAGGGTACACATAGATTTTTTTCATTTTGATTCCAAAACATATTATCTTTACATAGATTCATTCAGCAAATATATTATTGTTAAGTACTTGCCAAAGACAGATGCAATTAATTTGGAAAACAGTTTACTATAAATTTTTAGAATATTTGGCTATCCTATCGAAATAGTTACCGATAATGGGCCACCATTTTCATCAATCCACTTTGAACAGTTTGCACGAAAATCTATATATATAAAAATGAATTGCTGTTCGTTAGTCTCGCTAAAACTCGAGAACGGATGGACCGATTTGGCTAATTTTGGTCTTGAATTATTTGTGGAAGTCCAGAGAAGGTTTAAAAGGTGAATAAGATCCGATTGGTGGCGCTGTTGTCTATATATATAAAAATGAATTGCTGTTCGTTAGTCTCGCTAAAACTCGAGAACGGATGGACCGATTTGGCTAATTTTGGTACTGAATTATTTGTAGGAGTCCAGAGAAGGTTTAAAAGGTGAATAAAATCCGATAGGTGGCGCTGTTGTCGAAATTTAAATTTTTAGCGTCGGTGCCTCCTAGAGGTGTCAAATGTATGACCAACCCTCAACATTTTTGCAATCCCAACACTTTCTCAGAACATATCTACCCTCTATCTTCAACCCTTAGGGTGGTCCCCATATAAAAGTAATTTTTTTAGAGCTATTCCAATGAATTGCATATTCAAGGGTGCCTCCTAGAGGTGTCAAATGTATGACCGACCCTCAATATTTTTGCAATCCCAACAGTTCCCCAGAACATATCTACCCTCTATCTTCAACCCTAGATTAAAGCATTTATGAAATTATGTTCAGCTAAGTACTGCTATCAAACTGATTACACCTATTGACATCACTGAAACACTTACACAAATAACTAAGATGTAGACATCACTGAATGTAAGCTGGATGGAAAATAACTAAGGTGTAGACATCACTGGATGAAGAAAACAACAACTTGGGCAGCGGAAGGCGACAACGTATACTAAGTGTTTTTGCTCGATTCATTATCAAGAAATCAAGATACGCATACCCATTATCATCAACTGTAATCTTCTATATATATAAAAATGATTGTTTGTGTGTATGTCCTTTATAGAATCGTAAACTATGCATTTGATCATGTGATCATCTTCAGCAAAGTTTTTGTGCATGAGCCCACGAAGGTTTCTCAGTTTGTACCGGTCCAATTGGACAAAGGGGCGTGGTACCTCCCATACAAATCACAAATTAAAAATCCATTATTTCTGCTCCGGTTAACAGTATGTGAACAAAATTTGGTACGTCGATTAACTGTACATATTCTAAGTGCTGTTGCAAATATGGACGGGATTGGACAAAGGGGCGTAGTACCTCCCATACAAATCACAAATTAAAAAGCCATTATTTCTGCTCCGGTTAACAGTATTTGAACAATCTTTGGTATATAGGTTTAGTGTACATATTCTAAGTGCTGCTGCAAATATGGGCGGGATTGGACGAAGGGGAGTGGTACCTCCCATACAAATCACAAATTAAAAATCGTTTATACCTGCTCTATGTGGCTTGCTCACGCGTCGGAAAACTTTCTATCTAATCGTTTACGCACCAGCTGGAAAAACAAGAAATATTGTGTATCCCACAGCACTTCAATAAATATAAAATTGTAACGAAACGCTGCTCCGGTTAACAGTATTTGAACAATATTTGGTATATAGGTTTAGTGTACATATTCTAAGTGCTGCTGCAAATATGGGCGGGATTGGACGAAGGGGAGTGGTACCTCCCATACAAATCACAAATTAAATATCGTTTATACCTGCTCTATGTGGCTTGCTCACGCGTCGGAAAACCTTCTATTTAATCGTTTACGCACCAGCTGGAAAAACAAGAAATATTGTGTATCCCACAGCACTTCAATAAATATAAAATTGTAACGAAACGCTGCAATGTCACAATTTTTTCGAAATGAACAAAATCAATAAAATGTATCAAAATGAATTGAATATTTTTATAATGTCTTTTCTTCAAATTTATTTATTTACACTATTCATCCGATTTCAAAAATTCTTTGACCAGCTGAATGCTACACCCCCCCTACAATTCAGGGGTAGCGAAGCGCACCGGGTACAGCTAGTTAAATATAAAATTAACAAAATCACCAGCTTATCATCCCCAAAGCAATGGTTTGGCTGAACGTGGAGTTCAAACAATTAAAAATTGTTTAAAAAAATATTTATCAGATGAAAAGTTGAAATATTTACCTATTCAAGTAAAATTATATAAAATTTTAATGTGCTACAATAATACACCATGTACAACAACCAATAAAACCCCTAATAATATAATATTTTCATATCAACCTATAACATTGCTGAATTCTTTATCTAAGAAAACTGTAACATTTAAGAAAAATAATAATAACAACACTTTAGCATATCCTAAACATTATAATGAAAAATGTAAAACTAAAATTTTACAAGAGCCAATTTTTAAAAAAGGGCAAAAAGTATTATATAGGAATCATTTTAAAGATTATGTTAACTGGATTCCAGCTATAATACATGAAGTTATAAGCCCACATACCTATAAAATAAATGTTTATAATTCAGTGAGATTTGCTCAAAAAAATCAGATTAGACATTCTACATTGGAAGATAGGTATCACCCATTGATTCCAAATGAAGAACCTAGAACAAACACGGAAACTGAAACTATTGATCAGCCTCAAAAGAAAAAGAAACGATATAATAAAGTATTACATGAATCTATACCTTTAAGAAGATCTAAACGCAAAATTGTTAAACCTAGTTACATTCAAAATAAATAATATTAAATTAAAAATAGTGATGTATTATAATACAATAATTTTAAATATTAAAACATATTCATGAATTATTAATTTTTATTGTAAATTTATTTAAAAATGAAATACATTTATTTTTAGTAGATAAGACAAGTTTTATAAAAAAGGGGAAAATGTAATGTATTTCGCATATACTAAAATAACTAATATTTACTCTCGAGTGTAACCTCATAAATTACTATAATGCATTGCGTTGATGATGACATTCTTGAGTATCGATTGCACGCTAGTTTAGTTTTATGAAAACCACTGAACTGTACTCATCTATTTCTCTCTGAATAAATATACCCAATAGTAAAGACCAAAAACCAGTTGTTAATAATTTAATGATGGACCAGAGGATATAATACCCTTGAGTCCCAAATCAAACACTGATAAAACTTCAAATGGCCCTAACCTCTACACGGTGCGTCCTATACCCATCAAAGTTTGTAACAATCAAATGTTTGTAACTTTTTACTGGAGCGTCATAAAATCTTGAAATTTTGTGACAATAAAGTACTCGAGCCTCTTGTAAAGTTAAGCAATCGCTCATACCTATGCCACCCTTGAGTCCCAAATCAAACACTGATAAAATTTCAAATGGCCCTAACTTCTATACGGTGCGTCCTATACCCATCAAATTTTGTAAAAATCAAATGTTTGTAACTTTTTACTGGAGCGTCATAAAATCTTGAAATTTTGTGACAATAAAGTACTCGAGCCTCTTGTCGATTTAAGCTACCACTCATAGCTATGCTACCCTTGAGTCCCAAATCAAACACTGATAAAACTTCAAATGGCCCTAACTTCTATAGGGTGTATCCTACACCTATTAAAGTTTTCTACGTTCAAATGCTTGTAACTTCTTACTGGAGAGTCATAAAATCTTGAAATTTTGTGACAATAAAGTACTCGAGCCTCTTGTAAAGTTAAGCAATCGCTCATAGGTATGCTACCCTTGAGTCCCAAATCAACCACTGCTAAACTTCAAATGGCCCTAACGGTGCGTCATATACCTATCAAAGTTTGCAACAATCAATTGCTTGCAACTTTTTACGGTACCGTCATAAAATCTTGAAATTTTGTGACAATAAAGTACTCGAGCCTCTTGTAAAGTTAAGCAATCGCTCATAGCTATGCCACCCTTGAGTCCCAAATCAAACACTGATAAAACTTCAAATGGCCCTAACTTCTATACGGTGCGTCCTATACCCATCAAATTTTGTAACAATCAAATGTTTGTAACTTTTTACTGGAGCGTCATAAAATCTTGAAATTTTGTGACAATAAAGTACTCGAGCCTCTTGTCAATTTAAGCTATCACTCAGAGCTATGATACCCTTGAGTCCCAAATCAAACACTGATAAAATTTCAAATGGCCCTAACGGTGCGTCATATACCTATCAAAGTTTGCAACAATCAAGTGCTTGTAACTTTTTACTGGAGCGTCATAAAATCTGGAAATTTTGTGAGAATAAAGTACTCGAGCCTCTTATCAATTTAAGCTATCGCTCATAGCTATGCTACCCTTGAGTCCCAAATCAAACACTGATAAAACTTGAAATGGCCCTAACGGTGCGTCATATACCTATCAAAGTTTGCAAAAATCAAGTGCTTGTAAGTTTTTACTGGAGCGTCATAAAATCTGGAAATTTTGTGAGAATAAAGTACTCGAGCCTCTTGTAAAGTTAAGCAATCGCTCATAGCTATGCTACCCTTGAGTCCCAAATCAACCACTGCTAAAACTTCAAATGGCCCTAACGGTGCGTCATATACCTATCAAAGTTTGCAACAACCAATTGCTTGCAACTTTTTAGGGTAGCGTCATAAAATCTTGAAATTTTGTAACAATAAAGTACTAGAGCCTCTTATCAATTTAAGCTATCGCTCATAGGTATGCTACCCTTGAGTCCCAAATCAAACACTGATAAAACTTCGAATGGCCCTAACCTCTATACGGTGCGTCCTATACCCATCAAAGTTTGTAACAATCAAATATTTGTAACTTTTTACTGGAGCGTCATAAAATCTTCAAATTTTGTGACAATAAAGTATTCGAGCCTCTTGTAAATTTAAGCTTTCACTCATAGCTATGCTACCCTTGAGTCCCAAATCAAACACTGATAAAACTTCAAATGGCCCTAATTTCTATACGGTGCGTCCTGTACTCACCAAAGTTTGTAACAATCAAATGTTTGAAACTTCTTACTGGAGCGTCATAAAATCTTGAAATTTTGTGACAATAAAGTACTCGAGCCTCTTGTCAATTTAAGCTATCACTCATAGCTATGCTACCCTTGAGTCCCACATCAAACACTGATAAACCTTCAAATGGCCCTAACTTCTATACGGTGCGTCCTGTACTCATCAAAGTTTGTAACAATCAAATGTTTGAAACTTTTTACTGGAGCGTCATAAAATCTTGAAATTTTGTGACAATAAAGTACTCGAGCCTCTTGTCAATTTAAGCTATCACTCATAGCTATGCTACCCTTGAGTCCCAAATCAAACACCGATAAACATTCAAATGGCCCTAACGGTGCGTGATATACCTATCAAAGTTTGTAACAATCAAATGTTTGTAACTTTTTACTGGAGCGTCATAAAATCTGGAAATTTTGTGTCAATAAAGTACTCGAGCCTCTTGTCAATTTAAGCTATCGCTCATAGCTATGCTACCCTTGAGTCCCAAATCAAACACTGATAAAACTTCAAATGGCCCTAACTTCTATACGGTGCGTCCTATACCTATCAAAGTTTCCAACAATCATATGCTTGTAACTTTTTTCTGGAGCTTAATAAAATCTTGAAATTTTGTGACAATAAAGTACTCGAGCCGCTTATCAATTTAAGCTATCGCTCATAGATATGCTACCCTTGAGTCCCAAATCAAACACTGATAAAACTTCAAGTGGCCCTAAATTCTATACGGTGCGTCCTATACCCATCAAATTTTGTAACAATCAAATGTTTGTAACTTTTTACTGGAGCGTCATAAAATCTTGAAATTTTGTGACAATAAAGTACTCGAGCCTCTTGTCAATTTAAGCTATCACTTATAGCTATGCTACCCTTGAGTCCCAAATCAAGCACTGATAAAACTTCAAATGGCCCTAACGGTGCGTCATATACCTATCAAAGTTTGCAACAATCAAGTGCTTGTAACTTTTTACTGGAGCGTCATAAAATCTGGAAATTTTGAGAGAATAAAGTACTCGAGCCTCTTATCTATTTAAGCTATCGCTCATAGATATGCTACCCTTGAGTCCCAAATCAAACACTGATAAAACTTCAAATAGCCCTAACGGTGCGTCATATACCTATCAAAGTTTGCAACAATCAAGTGCTTGTAACTTTTTACATGAGCGTCATAAAATCTGGAAATTTTGTGAGAATAAGGTACTCGAGCCTCTTATCAATTTAAGCTATCGCTCATAGCTATGCTACCCTTGAGTCCCAAATCAAACACGTATAAAAATTTAAATGTCCCTAACTTCTATACGATGCGTCCCACACCTATCAAAGTTTGCAATAATCAATTGCTTGCAACTTTTTACGGGAGCGTCGTAATATCTTGAAATTTCGCAACAATAAAGTACTCGAGCCTCTTATCAATTTAAGCTATCGCTCATAGCTTTGCTACCCATGAGTCCTAGATCAAACACTGATAAAACTTCAAATAGCCCTAACTTCTATACGGTGCGTCCTACACCCATCAAAGTTTGTAACAATCAAATGTTTGTAACTTTTTACTGGAGCGACATAAAATCTTGAAATTTTGTGACAATAAAGTACTCGAGCCTCTTGTCAATTTAAGCTATCACTCATAGCTATGCTACCCTTGAGTCCTAAATCAAACACTGATAGAACTTCAAATGGCCCTAACTTCTATAGGGTGCATCCTACACCTATCAAAGTTTTCAACGTTCAAATCTAGAAATTTTGTGACAATAAAGTACTCGAGCCTCTTGTAAAGTTAAGCAATCGCTCATAGCTATGCTACCCTTGAGTTCCAAATCAACCACTGCTAAACTTCAAATGGCCCTAACGGTGCGTCATATACCTATCAAAGTTTGCAACAATCAATTGCTTGCAACTTTTTACGGAAGCGTCATAAAATCTGGAAATTTTGTGACAATAAAGTATTCGAGCCTCTTGTCAATTTAAGCTATCACTCAGAGCCCTTGAGTCCCAAATCAAAGACTGATAAAACTTCAAATGGCCCTAACGGTGCGTCATATACCTATCAAAGTTTGCAACAATCAAGTGCTTGTAACTTTTTACTGGAGCGTCATAAAATCTGGAAATTTTGTGAGAATAAAGTACTCGAGCCTCTTATCAATTTAAGCTATCGCTCATAGCTATGCTACCCTTGAGTCCCAAATCAAACACTGATAAAACTTCAAATGGCCCTAACGGTGCGTCATATACCTATCAAAGTTTGCAACAATCAAGTGCTTGTAACTTTTTACTGGAGCGTCATAAAATCTGGAAATTTTGTGAGAATAAAGTACTCGAGCCTCTTATCAATTTAAGCTATCGCTCATAGCTATGCTACCCTTGAGTCCCAAATCAAACACGTATAAAACTTCAAATGGCCCTAACTTCTATACGGTGCGTCCCACACCTATCAAAGTTTGCAACAATCAATTGCTTGCAACTTTTTGCGGGAGCGTCGTAATATCTTGTAATTTTGCAACAATAAAGTACTCGAGCCTCTTATCAATTTAAGCTATCGCTCATAGCTTTGCTACCCTTGAGTCCTAGATCAAACACTGATAAAACTTCAAATAGCCCTGACTTCTATACGGTGCGTCCTATACCCATCAAAGTTTGTAACAATCAAATGTTTGTAACTTTTTACTGGAGCGACATAAAATCTTGAAATTTTGTGACAATAAAGTACTCGAGCCTCTTGTCAATTTAAGCTATCACTCATAGCTATGCTACCCTTGAGTCCCAAATCAAACACTGATAAAGCTTCAAATGGCCCTAACTTCTAAAGGGTGCTTCCTACACCTATCAAAGTTTTCAACGTTCAAATGCTTGTAACTTCTTACTGGAGAGTCATAAAATCTTGAAATTTTGTAACAATAAAGTACTTGAGCCTCTTGTAAAGTTAAGCAATCGCTCATAGCTATGCTACCCTTGAGTCCCAAATCAACCACTGCTAAAACTTCAAATGGCCCTAACGGTGCGTCATATACCTATCAAAGTTTGCAACAATCAATTGCTTGCAACTTTTTATGGTAGCGTCATAAAATCTTGAAATTTTGTAACAATAAAGTACTAGAGCCTCTTATCAATTTAAGCTATCGCTCATAGCTATGCTACCCTTGAGTCTCAAATCAAACACTGATAAAACTTCGAATGGCCCTAACCTTTATACGGTGCGTCCTATACCCATCAAAGTTTGTAACAATCAAATATTTGTAACTTTTTACTGGAGCGTCATAAAATCTTGAAATTTTGTGACAATAAAGTATTCGAGCCTCTTGTAAATTTAAGCTTTCACTCATAACTATGCTACCCTTGAGTCCCAAATCAAACACTGATAAAACTTCAAATGGCCCTAATTTCTATACGGTGCGTCCTGTACTCACCAAAGTTTGTAACAATCAAATGTTTGAAACTTTTTACTGGAGCGTCATAAAATCTTGAAATTTTGTGACAATAAAGTACTCGAGCCTCTTGTCAATTTAAGCTATCACTCATAGCTATGCTACCCTTGAGTCCCAAATCAAACACTGATAAAACTTCAAATGGCCCTAATTTCTATACGGTGCGTCCTGTCCTCACCAAAGTTTGTAACAATCAAATGTTTGAAACTTTTTACTGGAGCGTCATAAAATCTTGAAATTTTGTGACAATAAAGTACTCGGGCCTCTTGTCAATTTAAGCTATCACTCATAGCTATGCTACCCTTGAGTCCCACATCAAACACTGAAAAACATTCAAATGGCCCTAACTTCTATACGGTGCGTCCTGTACTCATCAAAGTTTGTAACAATCAAATGTTTGAAACTTTTTACTGGAGCGTCATAAAATCTTGAAATTTTGTGACAATAAAGTACTCGAGCTTCTTGTCAATTTAAGCTATCACTCATAGCTATGCTACCCTTGAGTCCCAAATCAAACACTGATAAACCTTCAAATGGCCCTAACGGTGCGTGATATACCTATCAAAGTTTGCAACAATCAAATGTTTGAAACTTCTTACTGGAGAGTCATAAAATCTTGAAATTTTGTGACAATAAAGTACGCGAGCCTCTTGTAAACTTAAGCAACCGCTCATAGCTATGCCACCCTTGAGTCCCAAATCAAACACTGATAAAACTTCAAATGGCCCTAACTTCTATACGGTGCGTCCTATTCCCGTCAAAGTTTGTAACTATCAAATGTTTGTAACTTTTTACTGGAGCCTCATAAAATCTGGAAATTTTGTGTCAATAAAGTACTCGAGCCTCTTGTCAATTTAAGCTATCGCTCATAGCTATGCTACCCTTGAGTCCCAAATCAAACACTGATAAAACTTCAAATGGCCCTAACTTCTATACGGTGCGTCCTATACCTATCAAAGTTTCCAACAATCAAATGGTTGTAACTTTTTTCTGGAGCTTAATAAAATCTTGAAATTTTGTGACAATAAAGTACTCGAGCCGCTTATCAATTTAAGCTATCGCTCATAGCTATGCTACCCTTGAGTCCCAAATCAAACACTGATAAAACTTCAAGTGGCCCTAAATTCTATACGGTGCGTCCTATACCCATCAAATTTTGTAACAATCAAATGTTTGTAACTTTTTACTGGAGCGTCATAAAATCTTGAAATTTTGTGACAATAAAGTACTCGCGCCTTTTGTCAATTTAAGCTATCACTTTTAGCTATGCTACCCTTGAGTCCCAAATCAAGCACTGATAAAACTTCAAATGGCCCTAACGGTGCGTCATATACCTATCAAAGTTTGCAACAATCAAG
This sequence comes from Clusia tigrina, assembly GCA_920105625.2. Lineage (NCBI taxonomy): Eukaryota > Metazoa > Arthropoda > Insecta > Diptera > Clusiidae > Clusia > Clusia tigrina. The sequence continues at coordinate 213,244,833 of OV050030.1, forward strand.
TGCTTGTAACTTTTTACTGGAGCGTCATAAAATCTGGAAATTTTGAGAGAATAAAGTACTCGAGCCTCTTATCTATTTAAGCTATCGCTCATAGATATGCTACCCTTGAGTCCCAAATCCAACACTGATAAAACTTCAAATGGCCCTAACGGTGCGTCATATACCTATCAAAGTTTGCAACAATCAAGTGCTTGTAACTATTTACAAGAGCGTCATAAAATCTGGAAATTTTGTGAGAATAAGGTACTCGAGCCTCTTATCAATTTAAGCTATCGCTCATAGCTATGCTACCCTTGAGTCCCAAATCAAACACGTATAAAAATTTAAATGGCCCTAACTTCTATACGATGCGTCCCACACCTATCAAAGTTTGCAATAATCAATTGCTTGCACCTTTTTACTGTAGCGTCATAAAATCTTGAAATTTTGTAACAATAAAGTACTAGAGCCTCTTATCAATTTAAGCTATCACTCATAGATATGCTACCCTTGAGTCCCAAATCAAACACTGATAAAACTTCAAATGGCCCTAACTTCTATACGGTGTGTCCTATACCTATCAAAGTTTCCAACAATCAAATGCTTGTAACTTTTTTCTGGAGTTTAATAAAATCTTGAAATTTTGTGACAATAAAGTACTCGAGCCGCTTATCAATTTAAGCTATCGCTCATAGCTATGCTACCCTTGAGTCCCAAATCAAACACTAATAAAACTTCAAGTGGCCCTAAATTCTATACGGTGCGTCCTATACCCATCAAATTTTGTAACAATCAAATGTTTGTAACTTTTTACTGGAGCGTCATAAAATCTTGAAATTTTGTGACAATAAAGTACTCGAGCCTTTTGTCAATTTAAGCTATCACTTATAGCTATGCTACCCTTGAGTCCCAAATCAAGCACTGATAAAACTTCAAATGGCGCTAACGGTGCGTCATATATCTATCAAGGTTTGCAACAATCAATTGCTTGCACCTTTTTACTGTAGCGTCATAAAATCTTGAAATTTTGTAACAATAAAGTACTAGAGCCTCTTATCAATTTAAGCTATCGCTCATAGCTATGCTACCCTTGAGTCCGAAATCAAACACTAATAAAACTTCAAATGGCCCTAACCTCTATACGGTGCGTCCTATACCCATCAAAGTTTGTAACAATCAAATATTTGTAACTTTTTACTGGAGCGTCATAAAATCTTGAAATTTTGTGACAATAAAGTACTCGAGCCTCTTGTCAATTTAAGCTATCACTCATAGCTATGGTACCCTTGAGTCCCAAATCAAACACTGATAAAACTTCAAATGGCCCTAACTTCTATTCGGTGCGTCCTATAGTCATCAAAGTTTGTAACAATCTAATGTTTGAAACTTTTTACTGGAGCGTCATAAAATCTTGAAATTTTGTGACAATAAAGTATTCGAGCCTCTTGTCAATTTAAGCTATCACTCATAGCTATGCTACCCTTGAGTCCCAAATCAAACACTGATAAACCTTCAAATGGCCCTAACGGTGCGTGATATACCTATCAAAGTTTGCAACAATCAAATGTTTGAAACTTCTTACTGGAGAGTCATAAAATCTTGAAATTTTGTGACAATAAAGTACTCGAGCCTCTTGTCAATTTAAGCTATCACTCATAGCTATGCTACCCTTGAGTCCCAAATCAAACACTGATAAAGCTTCAAATGGCCCTAACTTCTAAAGGGTGCTTCCTACACCTATCAAAGTTTTCAACGTTCAAATGCTTGTAACTTCTTACTGGAGAGTCATAAAATCTTGAAATTTTGTAACAATAAAGTACTTGAGCCTCTTGTAAAGTTAAGCAATCGCTCATAGCTATGCTACCCTTGAGTCCCAAATCAACCACTGCTAAAACTTCAAATGGCCCTAACGGTGCGTCATATAATTATCAAAGTTTGCAACAATCAATTGCTTGCAACTTTTTACGGTAGCGTCATAAAATCTTGAAATTTTGTAACAATAAAGTAGCCTCTTATCAATTTAAGCTATCGCTCATAGCTATGCTACCCTTGAGTCCCAAATCAAACACTGATAAAACTTCGAATGGCCCTAACCTTTATACGGTGCGTCCTATACCCATCAAAGTTTGTAACAATCAAATATTTGTAACTTTTTACTGGAGCGTCATAAAATCTTGAAATTTTGTGACAATAAAGTATTCGAGCCTCTTGAAAATTTAAGCTTTCACTCATAGCTATGCTACCCTTGAGTCCCAAATCAAACACTGATAAAACTTCAAATGGCCCTAATTTCTATACGGTGCGTCCTGTACTCACCAAAGTTTGTAACAATCAAATGTTTGAAACTTTTTACTGGAGCGTCATAAAATCTTGAAATTTTGTGACAATAAAGTACTCGAGCCTCTTGTCAATTTAAGCTATCACTCATAGCTATGCTACCCTTGAGTCCCAAATCAAACACTGATAAACCTTCAAATGGCCCTAACGGTGCGTGATATACCTATCAAAGTTTGCAACAATCAAATGTTTGAAACTTCTTACTGGAGAGTCATAAAATCTTGAAATTTTGTGACAATAAAGTACGCGAGCCTCTTGTAAACTTAAGCAACCGCTCATAGCTATGCCACCCTTGAGTCCCAAATCAAACACTGATAAAACTTCAAATGGCCCTAACTTCTATACGGTGCGTCCTATTCCCGTCAAAGTTTGTAACTATCAAATGTTTGTAACTTTTTACTGGAGCCTCATAAAATCTGGAAATTTTGTGTCAATAAAGTACTCGAGCCTCTTGTCAATTTAAGCTATCGCTCATAGCTATGCTACCCTTGAGTCCCAAATCAAATACTGATAAAACTTCAAATGGCCCTAACTTCTATACGGTGCGTCCTATACCTATCAAAGTTTCCAACAATCAAATGGTTGTAACTTTTTTCTGGAGCTTAATAAAATCTTGAAATTTTGTGACAATAAAGTACTCGAGCCGCTTATCAATTTAAGCTATCGCTCATAGCTATGCTACCCTTGAGTCCCAAATCAAACACTGATAAAACTTCAAGTGGCCCTAAATTCTATACGGTGCGTCCTATACCCATCAAATTTTGTAACAATCAAATGTTTGTAACTTTTTACTGGAGCGTCATAAAATCTTGAAGTTTTGTGACAATAAAGTAATCGCGCCTTTTCTCAATTTAAGCTATCACTTATAGCTATGCTACCCTTGAGTCCCAAATCAAGCACTGATAAAACTTCAAATGGCCCTAACGGTGCGTCATATACCTATCAAAGTTTGCAACAATCAAGTGCTTGTAACTTTTTACAAGAGCGTCATAAAATCTGGAAATTTTGTGAGAATAAGGTACTCGAGCCTCTTATCAATTTAAGCTATCGCTCATAGCTATGCTACCCTTGAGTCCCAAATCAAACACGTATAAAAATTTAAATGTCCCTAACTTCTATACGATGCGTCCCACACCTATCAAAGTTTGCAATAATCAATTGCTTGCACCTTTTTACTGTAGCGTCATAAAATCTTGAAATTTTGTAACAATAAAGTACTAGAGCCTCTTATCAATTTAAGCTATCACTCATAGCTATGCTACCCTTGAGTCCCAAATCAAACACTGATAAAACTTCAAATGGCCCTAACTTCTATACGGTGCGTCCTATACCTATCAAAGTTTCCAACAATCAAATGCTTGTAACTTTTTTCTGGAGCTTAATAAAATCTTGAAATTTTGTGACAATAAAGTACTCGAGCCGCTTATCAATTTAAGCTATCGCTCATAGCTATGCTACCCTTGAGTCCCAAATCAAACACTGATAAAACTTCAAGTGGCCCTAAATTCTATACGGTGCGTCCTATACCCATCAAATTTTGTAACAATCAAATGTTTGTAACTTTTTACTGGAGCGTCATAAAATCTTGAAATTTTGTGACAATAAAGTACTCGAGCCTTTTGTCAATTTAAGCTATCACTTATAGCTATGCTACCCTTGAGTCCCAAATCAAGCACTGATAAAACTTCAAATGGCGCTAACGGTGCGTCATATACCTATCAAGGTTTGCAACAATCAATTGCTTGCACCTTTTTACTGTAGCGTCATAAAATCTTGAAATTTTGTAACAATAAAGTACTAGAGCCTCTTATCAATTTAAGCTATCGCTCATAGCTATGCTACCCTTGAGTCAGAAATCAAACACTAATTAAACTTCAAATGGCCCTAACCTCTATACGGTGCGTCCTATACCCATCAAAGTTTGTAACAATCAAATATTTGTAACTTTTTACTGGAGCGTCATAAAATCTTGAAATTTTGTGACAATAAAGTACTCGAGCCTCTTGTCAATTTAAGCTATCATTCATAGCTATGGTACCCTTGAGTCCCAAATCAAACACAGATAAAACTTCAAATGGCCCTAACTTCTATTCGGTGCGTCCTATAGTCATCAAAGTTTGTAACAATCAAATGTTTGAAACTTTTTACTGGAGCGTCATAAAATCTGGAAATTTTGAGAGAATAAAGTACTCGAGCCTCTTATCTATTTAAGCTATCGCTCATAGATATGCTACCCTTGAGTCCCAAATCAAACACTGATAAAACTTCAAATGGCCCTAACGGTGCGTCATATACCTATCAAAGTTTGCAACAATCAAGTGCTTGTAACTTTTTACAAGAGCGTCATAAAATCTGGAAATTTTGTGAGAATAAGGTACTCGAGCCTCTTATCAATTTAAGCTATCGCTCATAGCTATGCTACCCTTGAGTCCCAAATCAAACACGTATAAAAATTTAAATGGCCCTAACTTCTATACGATGCGTCCCACACCTATCAAAGTTTGCAATAATCAATTGCTTGCACCTTTTTACTGTAGCGTCATAAAATCTTGAAATTTTGTAACAATAAAGTACTAGAGCCTCTTATCAATTTAAGCTATCACTCATAGCTATGCTACCCTTGAGTCCCAAATCAAACACTGATAAAACTTCAAATGGCCCTAACTTCTATACGGTGCGTCCTATACCTATCAAAGTTTCCAACAATCAAATGCTTGTAACTTTTTTCTGGAGCTTAATAAAATCTTGAAATTTTGTGACAATAAAGTACTCGAGCCGCTTATCAATTTAAGCTATAGCTCATAGCTATGCTACCCTTGAGTCCCAAATCAAACACTGATAAAACTTCAAGTGGCCCTAAATTCTATACGGTGCGTCCTATACCCATCAAATTTTGTAACAATCAAATGTTTGTAACTTTTTACTGGAGCGTCATAAAATCTTGAAATTTTGTGACAATAAAGTACTCGAGAATTTTGTCAATTTAAGCTATCACTTATAGCTATGCTACCCTTGAGTCCCAAATCAAGCACTGATAAAACTTCAAATGGCGCTAACGGTGCGTCATATACCTATCAAGGTTTGCAACAATCAATTGCTTGCACCTTTTTACTGTAGCGTCATAAAATCTTGAAATTTTGTAACAATAAAGTACTAGAGCCTCTTATCAATTTAAGCTATCGCTCATAGCTATGCTACCCTTGAGTCAGAAATCAAACACTAATTAAACTTCAAATGGCCCTAACCTCTATACGGTGCGTCCTATACCCATCAAAGTTTGTAACAATCAAATATTTGTAACTTTTTACTGGAGCGTCATAAAATCTTGAAATTTTGTGACAATAAAGTACTCGAGCCTCTTGTCAATTTAAGCTATCACTCATAGCTATGGTACCCTTGAGTCCCAAATCAAACACAGATAAAACTTCAAATGGCCCTAACTTCTATTCGGTGCGTCCTATAGTCATCAAAGTTTGTAACAATCAAATGTTTGAAACTTTTTACTGGAGCGTCATAAAATCTTGAAATTTTGTGACAATAAAGTATTCGAGCCTCTTGTCAATTTAAGCTATCACTCATAGCTATGCTACCCTTGAGTCCCAAATCAAACACTGATAAACCTTCAAATGGCCCTAACGGTGCGTGATATACCTATCAAAGTTTGCAACAATCAAATGTTTGAAACTTCTTACTGGAGAGTCATAAAATCTTGAAATTTTGTGACAATAAAGTACGCGAGCCTCTTGTAAACTTAAGCAACCGCTCATAGCTATGCCACCCTTGAGTCCCAAATCAAACACTGATAAAACTTCAAATGGCCCTAACTTCTATACGGTGCGTCCTATTCCCGTCAAAGTTTGTAACTATCAAATGTTTGTAACTTTTTACTGGAGCCTCATAAAATCTGGAAATTTTGTGTCAATAAAGTACTCGAGCCTCTTGTCAATTTAAGCTATCGCTCATAGCTATGCTACCCTTGAGTCCCAAATCAAATACTGATAAAACTTCAAATGGCCCTAACTTCTATACGGTGCGTCCTATACCTATCAAAGTTTCCAACAATCAAATGGTTGTAACTTTTTTCTGGAGCTTAATAAAATCTTGAAATTTTGTGACAATAAAGTACTCTAGCCGCTTATCAATTTAAGCTATCGCTCATAGCTATGCTACCCTTGAGTCCCAAATCAAACACTGATAAAACTTCAAGTGGCCCTAAATTCTATACGGTGCGTCCTATACCCATCAAATTTTGTAACAATCAAATGTTTGTAACTTTTTACTAGAGCGTCATAAAATCTTGAAATTTTGTGACAATAAAGTAATCGCGCCTTTTGTCAATTTAAGCTATCACTTATAGCTATGCTACCCTTGAGTCCCAAATCAAGCACTGATAAAACTTCAAATGGCCCTAACGGTGCGTCATATACCTATCAAAGTTTGCAACAATCAAGTGCTTGTAACTTTTTACTGGAGCGTCATAAAATCTGGAAATTTTGAGAGTATAAAGTACTCGAGCCTCTTATCTATTTAAGCTATCGCTCATAGATAGCTATGCTACCCTTGAGTCCCAAATCAAACACGTATAAAAATTTAAATGGCCCTAACTTCTATACGATGCGTCCCACACCTATCAAAGTTTGCAATAATCAATTGCTTGCACCTTTTTACTGTAGCGTCATAAAATCTTGAAATTTTGTAACAATAAAGTACTAGAGCCTCTTATCAATTTAAGCTATCACTCATAGCTATGCTACCCTTGAGTCCCAAATCAAACACTGATAAAACTTCAAATGGCCCTAACTTCTATACGGTGCGTCCTATACCTATCAAAGTTTCCAACAATCAAATGCTTGTAACTTTTTTCTGGAGCTTAATAAAATCTTGAAATTTTGTGACAATAAAGTACTCGAGCCGCTTATCAATTTAAGCTATCGCTCATAGCTATGCTACCCTTGAGTCCCAAATCAAACACTAATTAAACTTCAAATGGCCCTAACCTCTATACGGTGCGTCCTAAACCCATCAAAGTTTGTAACAATCAAATATTTGTAACTTTTTACTGGAGCGTCATAAAATCTTGAAATTTTGTGACAATAAAGTACTCGAGCCTCTTGTCAATTTAAGCTATCACTCATAGCTATGGTACCCTTGAGTCCCAAATCAAACACAGATAAAACTTCAAATGGCACTAACTTCTATTCGGTGCGTCCTATAGTCATCAAAGTTTGTAACAATCAAATGTTTGAAACTTTTTACTGGAGCGTCATAAAATCTTGAAATTTTGTGACAATAAAGTATTCGAGCCTCTTGTCAATTTAAGCTATCACTCATAGCTATGCTACCCTTGAGTCCCAAATAAAACACTGATAAACCTTCAAATGGCCCTAACGGTGTGTGATATACCTATCAAAGTTTGCAACAATCAAATGTTTGAAACTTCTTACTGGAGAGTCATAAAATCTTGAAATTTTGTGACAATAAAGTACGCGAGCCTCTTGTAAACTTAAGCAACCGCTCATAGCTATGCCACCCTTGAGTCCCAAATCAAACACTGATAAAACTTCAAATGGCCCTAACTTCTATACGGTGCGTCCTATTCCCGTCAAAGTTTGTAACTATCAAATGTTTGTAACTTTTTACTGGAGCCTCATAAAATCTGGAAATTTTGTGTCAATAAAGTACTCGAGCCTCTTGTCAATTTAAGCTATCGCTCATAGCTATGCTACCCTTGAGTCCCAAATCAAATACTGATAAAACTTCAAATGGCCCTAACTTCTATACGGTGCGTCCTATACCTATCAAAGTTTCCAACAATCAAATGGTTGTAACTTTTTTCTGGAGCTTAATAAAATCTTGAAATTTTGTGACAATAAAGTACTCGAGCCGCTTATCAATTTAAGCTATCGCTCATAGCTATGCTACCCTTGAGTCCCAAATCAAACACTGATAAAACTTCAAGTGGCCCTAAATTCTATACGGTGCGTCCTATACCCATCAAATTTTGTAACAATCAAATGTTTGTAACTTTTTACTAGAGCGTCATAAAATCTTGAAATTTTGTGACAATAAAGTAATCGCGCCTTTTGTCAATTTAAGCTATCACTTATAGCTATGCTACCCTTGAGTCCCAAATCAAGCACTGATAAAACTTCAAATGGCCCTAACGGTGCGTCATATACCTATCAAAGTTTGCAACAATCAAGTGCTTGTAACTTTTTACTGGAGCGTCATAAAATCTGGAAATTTTGAGAGTATAAAGTACTCGAGCCTCTTATCTATTTAAGCTATCGCTCATAGATATGCTACCCTTGAGTCCCAAATCAAACACTGATAAAACTTCAAATGGCCCTAACGGTGCGTCATATACCTATCAAAGTTTGCAACAATCAAGTGCTTGTAACTTTTTACAAGAGCGTCATAAAATCTGGAAATTTTGTGAGAATAAGGTACTCGAGCCTCTTATCAATTTAAGCTATCGCTCATAGCTATGCTACCCTTGAGTCCCAAATCAAACACGTATAAAAATTTAAATGGCCCTAACTTCTATACGATGCGTCCCACACTTATCAAAGTTTGCAATAATCAATTGCTTGCACCTTTTTACTGTAGCGTCATAAAATCTTGAAATTTTGTAACAATAAAGTACTAGAGCCTCTTATCAATTTAAGCTATCACTCATAGCTATGCTACCCTTGAGTCCCAAATCAAACACTGATAAAACTTCAAATGGCCCTAACTTCTATACGGTGCGTCCTATACCTATCAAAGTTTCCAACAATCAAATGCTTGTAACTTTTTTCTGGAGCTTAATAAAATCTTGAAATTTTGTGACAATAAAGTACTCGAGCCGCTTATCAATTTAAGCTATCGCTCATAGCTATGCTACCCTTGAGTCCCAAATCAAACACTGATAAAACTTCAAGTGGCCCTAAATTCTATACGGTGCGTCCTATACCCATCAAATTTTGTAACAATCAAATGTTTGTAACTTTTTACTGGAGCGTCATAAAATCTTGAAATTTTGTGACACTAAAGTACTCGAGCCTCTTGTCAATTTAAGCTATCACTCATAGCTATGGTACCCTTGAGTCCCAAATCAAACACTGATAAAACTTCAAATGGCCCTAACTTCTATTCGGTGCGTCCTATAGTCATCAAAGTTTGTAACAATCAAATGTTTGAAACTTTTTACTGGAGCGTCATAAAATCTTGAAATTTTGTGACAATAAAGTATTCGAGCCTCTTGTCAATTTAAGCTATCACTCATAGCTATGCTACCCTTGAGTCCCAAATCAAACACTGATAAAACTTCAAATGGCCCTAACTTCTATACGGTGCGTCCTATACTCATCAAAGTTTAAGCTATCACTCATAGCTATGCTACCCTTGAGTCCCTAATCAAACATTGATAAAACTTCAAATGTCCCTAACGGTGCGTCATATACCTATCAAAGTTTGCAACAATCAAATGCTTGTAACTTCTTACTGGAGAGTCATAAAATCTTGAAATTTTGTGACAATAAAGTACTCGAGCCTCTTGTAAAGTTAAGCAATCGCTCATAGCTATACCACCTTTATACGGTGTGTCCTATACCCATCAAAGTTTGTAACAATCAAATATTTGTAACTTTTTACTGGAGCGTCAGAAAATCTTGAAATTTTGTGACAATAAAGTATTCGAGCCTCTTGGAAATTTAAGCTTTCACTCATAGCTATGCTACCCTTGAGTCCCAAATCAAACACTGATAAAACTTCAAATGGCCCTAACTTCTATACCGTGCGTCCTATACCCATCAAATTTTGTAACAATCAAATGTTTGTAACTTTTTACTGGAGCGTCATAAAATCTTGAAATTTTGTGACAATAAAGTACTCGAGCCTCTTGTCAATTTAAGCTATCACTCATAGCTATGCTACCCTTGAGTCCCAAATCAAACACTGATAAAACTTCAAATGGTCCTAACTTCTATAGGGTGCATCCTACACCTATCAAAGTTTTCAACGTTCAAATGCTTGTAACTTCTTACTGGAGAGTCATAAAATCTTGAAATTTTGTGACAATAAAGTACTTGAGCCTCTTGTAAAGTTAAGCAATCGCTCATAGCTATGCTACCCTTGAGTCCCAAATCAACCACTGCTAAAACTTCAAATGGCCCGGTGCGTCATATACCTATCAAAGTTTGCAACAATCAATTGCTTGCAACTTTTTACGGTAGCGTCATAAAATCTTGAAATTTTGTAACAATAAAGTACTAGAGCCTCTTATCAATTTAAGCTATCGCTCATAGCTATGCTACCCTTGAGTCCCAAATCAAACACTGATAAAACTTCGAATGGCCCTAACCTTTATACGGTGCGTCCTATACCCATCAAAGTTTGTAACAATCAAATATTTGTAACTTTTTACTGGAGCGTCAGAAAATCTTGAAATTTTGTGACAATAAAGTATTCGAGCCTCTTGTAAATTTAAGCTTTCACTCATAACTATGCTACCCTTGAGTCCCAAATCAAACACTGATAAAACTTCAAATGGCCCTAATTTCTATACGGTGCGTCCTGTACTCACCAAAGTTTGTAACAATCAAATGTTTGAAACTTTTTACTGGAGCGTCATAAAATCTTGAAATTTTGTGACAATAAAGTACTCGAGCCTCTTGTCAATTTAAGCTATCACTCATAGCTATGCTACCCTTGAGTCCGAAATCAAACACTAATAAAACTTCAAATGGCCCTAACCTCTATACGGTGCGTCCTATACCCATCAAAGTTTGTAACAATCAAATATTTGTAACTTTTTACTGGAGAGTCATAAAATCTTGAAATTTTGTGACAATAAAGTACTCGAGCCTCTTGTAAAGTTAAGCAATCGCTCATAGCTATGCCACCCTTGAGTCCCAAATCAAACACTGATAAAACTTCAAATGGCCCTAATTTCTATACGGTGCGTCCTGTACTCATCAAAGTTTGTAACAATCAAATGTTTGAAACTTTTTACTGGAGCGTCATAAAATCTTGAAATTTTGTAACAATAAAGTACTAGAGCCTCTTATCAATTTAAGCTATCGCTCATAGCTATGCTACCCTTGAGTCCGAAATCAAACACTAATAAAACTTCAAATGGCCCTAACCTCTATACGGTGCGTCCTATACCCATCAAAGTTTGTAACAATCAAATATTTGTGACTTTTTACTGGAGAGTCATAAAATCTTGAAATTTTGTGACAATAAAGTACTCGAGCCTCTTGTAAAGTTAAGCAATCGCTCATAGCTATGCCACCCTTGAGTCCCAAATCAAACACTGATAAAACTTCAAATGGCCCTAACTTCTATAGGGTGCATCCTACACCTATCAAAGTTTTCAACGTTCAAATGCTTGTAACTTCTTACTGGAGAGTCATAAAATCTTGAAATTTTGTGACAATAAAGTACTTGAGCCTCTTGTAAAGTTAAGCAATCGCTCATAGCTATGCTACCCTTGAGTCCCAAATCAACCACTGCTAAAACTTCAAATGGCCCTAACGGTGCGTCATATACCTATCAAAGTTTGCAACAATCAATTGCTTGCAACTTTTTACGGTAGCGTCATAAAATCTTGAAATTTTGTAACAATAAAGTACTAGAGCCTCTTATCAATTTAAGCTATCGCTCATAGCTATGCTACCCTTGAGTCCCAAATCAAACACTGATAAAACTTCGAATGGCCCTAACCTTTATACGGTGCGTCCTATACCCATCAAAGTTTGTAACAATCAAATATTTGTAACTTTTTACTGGAGCGTCATAAAATCTTGAAATTTTGTGACAATAAAGTATTCGAGCCTCTTGTAAATTTAAGCTTTCACTCATAGCTATGCTACCCTTGAGTCCCAAATCAAACACTGATAAAACTTCAAATGGCCCTAATTTCTATACGGTGCGTCCTGTACTCACCAAAGTTTGTAACAATCAAATGTTTGAAACTTTTTACTGGAGCGTCATAAAATCTTGAAATTTTGTGACAATAAAGTACTCGAGCCTCTTGTCAATTTAAGCTATCACTCATAGCTATGCTACCCTTGAGTCCCACATAGAACACTACAAAACCTTCAAATGGCCCTAACTTCTATACGGTGCGTCCTGTACTCATCAAAGTTTGTAACAATCAAATGTTTGAAACTTTTTACTGGAGCGTCATAAAATCTTGAAATTTTGTAACAATAAAGTACTAGAGCCTCTTATCAATTTAAGCTATCGCTCATAGCTATGCTACCCTTGAGTCCGAAATCAAACACTAATAAAACTTCAAATGGCCCTAACCTCTATACGGTGCGTCCTATACCCATCAAAGTTTGTAACAATCAAATATTTGTAACTTTTTACTGGAGCGTCATAAAATCTTGAAATTTTGTGACAATAAAGTACTCGAGCCTCTTGTCAATTTAAGCTATCACTCATAGCGATGCTACCCTTGAGTCCCAAATCAAACACTGATAAAACTTCAAACGGCCCTAACTTCTATTCGGTGCGTCCTATAGTTATCAAAGTTTGTAACAATCAAATGTTTGAAACTTTTTACTGGAGCGTCATAAAATCTTGAAATTTTGTGACAATAAAGTATTCGAGCCTCTTGTCAATTTAAGCTATCACTCATAGCTATGCTACCCTTGAGTCCCAAATCAAACACTGATAAAACTTCAAATGGCCCTAACTTCTATACGGTGCGTCCTATACTCATCAAAGTTTAAGCTATCACTCATAGCTATGCTACCCTTGAGTCCCTAATCAAACATTGATAAAACTTCAAATGTCCCTAACGGTGCGTCATATACCTATCAAAGTTTGCAACAATCAAATGTTTGTAACTTTTTACTGGAGCGACATAAAATCTTGAAATTTGGTGACTATAAAGTACTCGAGCCTCTTGTCAATTTAAGCTATCACTCATAGCTATGCTACCCTTGAGTCCCAAATCAAACACTGATAAAACTTCAAATGGCCCTAACGGTGCGTCATATACCTATCAAAGTTTGCAACAATCAAGTGCTTGTAACTTTTTACTGGAGCGTCATAAAATCTGGAATTTTTGTGAGAATAAAGTACTCGAGCCTCTTATCAATTTAAGCTATCGCTCATAGCTATGCTACCCTTGAGTCCCAAATCAAACACGTATAAAGCTTCAAATGGCCCTAACGGTGCGTCATATACCTATCAAAGTTTGCAACAATCAATTGCTTGCAACTTTTTACGGTAGCGTCATAAAATCTTGAAATTTTGTTACAATAAAGTACTCGAGCCTCTTGTAAAGTTAAGCAATCGCTCATAGCTATGCCACCCTTGAGTCCCAAATCAAACACTGATAAAACTTCAAATGGCCCTAACTTCTATACGGTGCGTCCTATACCCATCAAATTTTGTAACAATCAAATGTTTGTAACTTTTTACAGGAGCGTCATAAAATCTTGAAATTTTGTGACAATAAAGTACTCGAGTCTCTTGTCAATTTAAGCTATCACTCAGAGCTATGCTACCCTTGAGTCCCAAATCAAACACTGATAAAACTTCAAATAGCCCTAACTTCTATACGGTGCGTCCTATACCCATCAAAGTTTGTAACAATGAAATGTTTGTAACTTTTTACTGGGGCGACATAAAATCTTGAAATTTTGTGACAATAAAGTACTCGAGCCTCTTGTCAATTTAAGCTATCACTCATAGCTATGTTACCCTTGAGTCCCAAATCAAACACTGATAAAACTTCAAATGGCCCTAACTTCTATAGGGTGCTTCCTACACCTATCAAAGTTTTCAACGTTCAAATACTTGTAACTTCTTACTGGAGAGTCATAAAATCTTGAAATTTTGTGACAATAAAGTACTCGAGCGTCTTGTAAAGTTAAGCAATCGCTCATAGCTATGCTACCCTTGAGTCCCAAATCAACCACTGCTAAAACTTCAAATGGAATTAACGGTGCGTCATATACCTATCAAAGTTTGCAACAATCAATTGCTTGCAACTTTTTACGGTAGCGTCATAAAATCTTGAAATTTTGTAACAATAAAGTACTAGAGCCTCTTATCAATATAAGCTATCGCTCATAGCTATGCTACCCTTGAGTCCCAAATCAAACACTGATAAAACTTCGAATGGCCCTAACCTCTATACGGTGCGTCCTATACCCATCAAAGTATGTAACAATCAAATATTTGTAACTTTTTACTGGAGCGTCATAAAATCTTGAAATTTTGTGACAATAAAGTACTCGAGCCTTGTCAATTTAAGCTATCACTCATAGCTATGCTACCCTTGAGTCCCAAATCAAACACTGATAAACCTTCAAATGGCCCTAACTTCTATACGGTGCGTCCTGTACTCATCAAAGTTTGTAACAATCAAATGTTTGAAACTTTTTACTGGAGCGTCATAAAATCTTGAAATTTTGTGACAATAAAGTACTCGAGCCTCTTGTCAATTTAAGCTATCACTCATAGCTATGCTACCCTTGAGTCCCAAATCAAACACTGATAAACCTTCAAATCGCCCTAATGGTGCGTCATATACCTATCAAAGTTTGCAACAATCAAGTGCTTGTAACTTCTAACTGGAGAGTCATAAAATCTTGAAATTTTGTGACAATAAAGTACTCGAGCCTCTTGTAAACTTAAGCAAACGCTCATAGTTATGCCACCCTTGAGTCCCAAATCAAACACTGATAAAACTTCAAATGGCCCTAACTTCTGTACGGTGCGTCCTATTCCCGTCAAAGTTTGTAACTATCAAATGTTTGTAACTTTTTACTGGAGCGTCATAAAATCTTGAAATTATGTGACAATAAAGTACTCGAGCCTCTTGTCAATTTAAGCTATCACTCATAGCTTTGCTACCCTTGAGTCCCAAATCAAACACTGATAAAACTTCAAATAGCACTAACTTCTATACGGTGCGTCCTATACCCATCAAAGTTTGTAACAATCAAATGTTTGTAACTTTTTACTGGAGCGTCATGAAATCTTGAAATTTTGTGACAATAAAGTACTCGGGCCTTTTGTCAATTTAAGCTATCACTCATAGCTATGCTACCCTTGAGTCCCAAATCAAACACTGATAAAACTTCAAATGGCCCTAACTTCTATACGGTGCGTCCTATACTCATCAAAGTTTAAGCTATCACTCATAGCTATGCTACCCTTGAGTCCCTAATCAAACACTGATAAAACTTCAAATGTCCCTAACGGTGCGTCATATACCTATCAAAGTTTGCAACAATCAAATGCTTGTAACTTCTTACTGGAGAGTCATAAAATCTTGAAATTTTGTGACAATAAAGTACTCGAGCCTCTTGTAAAGTTAAGCAATCGCTCACAGCTATGCCACCCTTGAGTCCCAAATCAAACACTGATAAAACTTCAAATGGCCCTAACTTCTATACGGTGCAACCTACACCTATCAAAGTTTTCAACGTTCAAATGCTTGTAACTTCTTACTGGAGAGTCATAAAATCTTGAAATTTTGTGACAATAAAGTACTCGAGCCTCTTGTAAAGTTTAGCAATCGCTCATAGCTATGCTACCCTTGAGTCCCAAATCAACCACTGCTAAACTTCAAATGGCCCTAACGGTGCGTCATATACCTATCAAAGTTTGCAACAATCAATTGCTTGCAACTTTTTACGGTAGCGTCATAAAATCTTGAAATTTTGTTACAATAAAGTACTCGAGCCTCTTGTAAAGTTAAGCAATCGCTCATAGCTATGCCACCCTTGAGTCCCAAATCAAACACTGATAAAACTTCAAATGGCCCTAACTTCTATACGGTGCGTCCTATACCCATCAAATTTTGTAACAATCAAATGTTTGTAACTTTTTACAGGAGCGTCATAAAATCTTGAAATTTTGTGACAATAAAGTACTCGAGCCTCTTGTCAATTTAAGCTATCACTCAGAGCTATGCTACCCTTGAGTCCCAAATCAAACACTGATAAAACTTCAAATAGCCCTAACTTCTATACGGTGCGTCCTATACCCATCAAAGTTTGTAACAATGAAATGTTTGTAACTTTTTACTGGGGCGACATAAAATCTTGAAATTTTGTGACAATAAAGTACTCGAGCCTCTTGTCAATTTAAGCTATCACTCATAGCTATGCTACCCTTGAGTCCCAAATCAAACACTGATAAAACTTCAAATGGCCCTAACTTCTATAGGGTGCATCCTACACCTATCAAAGTTTTCAACGTTCAAATGCTTGTAACTTCTTACTGGAGAGTCATAAAATCTTGAAATTTTGTGACAATAAAGTACTCGAGCCTCTTGTAAAGTTAAGCAATCGCTCATAGCTATGCTACCCTTGAGCAACAAATCAACCACTGCTAAAACTGCAAATGGCCCTAACGGTGCGTCATATACCTATCAAAGTTTGCAACAATCAATTGCTTGCAACTTTTTACGGTAGCGTCATAAAATCTTGAAATTTTGTAACAATAAAGCACTAGAGCCTCTTATCAATTTACGCTATCGCTCATAGCTATGCTACCCTTGAGTCCCAAATCAACCATGTATAAAAATTTAAATGGCCCTAACTTCTATACGGTGCGTCCCACACCTATCAAAGTTTGCAACAATCAATTGCTTGCAACTTTTTACGGGAGCGTCATAAAATCTTGAAATTTTGTAACAATAAAGTACTCGAGCCTGTTATCAATTTAAGCTATCACTCATAGCTATGCTACCCTTGAGTCCCAAATCAAACACTGATAAAACTTCAAAGAGCCCTAACTTCTATACGGTGAGTCCTATACCCATCAAAGTTTGTAACAATCAAATGTTTGTAACTTTTTACTGGAGCGACATAAAATCTTGAAATTCTGTGACAATAAAGTACTCGAGCCTCTTGTCAATTTAAGCTATCACTCACAGCTATGCTACCCTTGAGTCCCAAATTAAACACTGATAAAACTTAAAATGGCCCTAACGGTGCCTCATATACCTATCAAAGTTTCCTACAATCAAGTGCTTGTAACTTCTTACTGGAGAGTCATAAAATCTTGAAATTTTGTGACAATAAAGTACTCGAGCCTCTTGTAAAGTTATGCAATCGCTCATAGCTATGCCACCCTTGAGTCCCAAATCAAACACTGATAAAACTTCAAATGGCCCTAAACTCTATACGGTGCGTCCTATACCCATCAAAGTTTGTAACAATCAAATATTTGTAACTTTTTACTGGACCGTCATAAAATCTGGAAATTTTGTGACAATAAAGTAGTCGAGCCTCTTGTCAATTTAAGCTATCACTCGTAGCTATGCTACCCTTGAGTCCCAAATTAAACACTGATAAAACTTCAAATGGCCCTAACGGTGCCTCATATACCTATCAAAGTTTCCTACAATCAAGTGCTTGTAACTTCTTACTGGAGAGTCATAAAATCTTGAAATTTTGTGACAATAAAGTACTCGAGCCTCTTGTAAAGTTATGCAATCGCTCATAGCTATGCCACCCTTGAGTCCCAAATCAAACACTGATAAAACTTCAAATGGCCCTAACCTCTATACGGTGCGTCCTATACCCATCAAAGTTTGTAACAATCAAATATTTGTAACTTTTTACTGGACCGTCATAAAATCTGGAAATTTTGTGACAATAAAGTAGTCGAGCCTCTTGTCAATTTAAGCTATCACTCATAGCTATGCTACCCTTGAGTCCCAAATCAAACACTGATAAAACTTCAAATGGCCCTAACTTCTATACGGTGCGTCATATACCTATCAAAGTTTCCAACAATCAAATGCTTGTAACTTTTCACGGGAGCGTCATAAAATCTTGAAATTTTGTAACAATAAAGTAGTCGAGCCTCTTTTCAATTTAAGCTATCACTCATAGCTATGCTACCCTTGAGTCCCAAATCAAACACTGATAAAACTTCAAATGGCCCTAACTTCTATACGGTGCGTCCTATACCTATCAAAGTTTCCAACAATCAAATGCTTGTAACTTTTTACGGTAGCGTCATAAAATCTTGAAATTTTGTAACAATAAAGCACTAGAGCCTCTTATCAATTTACGCTATCGCTCATAGCTATGCTACCCTTGAGTCCCAAATCAAACACTGATAAAACTTCAAATGGCCCTAACGGTGCGTCATATACCTACCAAAGTTTGCAACAATCAAGTGCTTGTAACTTTTTACTGGAGCGTCATAAAATCTGGAAATTTTGTGAGAATAAAGTACTCGAGCCTCTTATCAATTTAAGCTATCGCTCATAGCTATGCTACCCTTGAGTCCCAAATCAAACACTGATAAAACTTCAAATGGCCCTAACGGAGCGTCATATACCTATCAAAGTTTGCAACAATCAAGTGCTTGTAACTTTTTACTGGAGCGTCATAAAATCTGGAAATTTTGAGAGAATAAAGTACTCGAGCCTCTTATCTATTTAAGCTATCGCTCATAGCTATGCTACCCTTGAGTCCCAAATCAAACACTGATAAAACTTCAAATGGCCCTAACGGTGCGTCATATACCTATCAAAGTTTGCAACAATCAAGTGCTTGTAACTTTTTACATGAGTTACATAAAATCTGGAAATTTTGTGAGAATAAGGTACTCGAGCCTCTTATCAATTTAAGCTATCGCTCATAGCTATGCTACCCTTGAGTCCCAAATCAAACACGTATAAAAATTTAAATGGCCCTAACTTCTATACGGTGCGTCCCACACCTATCAAAGTTTGCAACAATCAATTGCTTGCAACTTTTTACGGGAGCGTCATAAAATCTTGAAATTTTGTAACAATAAAGTACTCGAGCCTGTTATCAATTTAAGCTATCGCTCATAGCTATGCTACCCTTGAGTCCCAAATCAAACACTGATAAAACTTCAAATAGCCCTAACTTCTATACGGTGAGTCCTATACCCATCAAAGTTTGTAACAATCAAATGTTTGTAACTTTTTACTGGAGCGACATAAAATCTTGAAATTCTGTGACAATAAAGTACTCGAGCCTCTTGTCAATTTAAGCTATCAGTCACAGCTATGCTACCCTTGAGTCCCAAATCAAACACGTATAAAAATTTAAATGGCCCTAACTTCTATACGGTGCGTCCCACACCTATCAAAGTTTGCAACAATCAATTGCTTGCAACTTTTTACGGGATCGTCATAAAATCTTGAAATTTTGTAACAATAAAGTACTCGAGCCTGTTATCAATTTAAGCTATCACTCATAGCTATGCTACCCTTGAGTCCCAAATCAAACACTGATAAAACTTCAAAGAGCCCTAACTTCTATACGGTGAGTCCTATACCCATCAAAGTTTGTAACAATCAAATGTTTGTAACTTTTTACTGGAGCGACATAAAATCTTGAAATTCTGTGACAATAAAGTACTCGAGCCTCTTGTCAATTTAAGCTATCACTCACAGCTATGCTACCTTGAGTCCCAAATTAAACACTGATAAAACTTCAAATGGCCCTAACGGTGCCTCATATACCTATCAAAGTTTCCTACAATCAAGTGCTTGTAACTTCTTACTGGAGAGTCATAAAATCTTGAAATTTTGTGACAATAAAGTACTCGAGCCTCTTGTAAAGTTATGCAATCGCTCGTAGCTATGCCACCCTTGAGTCCCAAATCAAACACTGATAAAACTTCAAATGGCCCTAACCTCTATACGGTGCGTCCTATACCCATCAAAGTTTGTAACAATCAAATATTTGTAACTTTTTACTGGACCGTCATAAAATCTGGAAATTTTGTGACAATAAAGTAGTCGAGCCTCTTGTCAATTTAAGCTATCACTCATAGCTATGCTACCCTTGAGTCCCAAATTAAACACTGATAAAACTTCAAATGGCCCTAACGGTGCCTCATATACCTATCAAAGTTTCCTACAATCAAGTGCTTGTAACTTCTTACTGGAGAGTCATAAAATCTTGAAATTTTGTGACAATAAAGTACTCGAGCCTCTTGTAAAGTTATGCAATCGCTCATAGCTATGCCACCCTTGAGTCCCAAATCAAACACTGATAAAACTTCAAATGGCCCTAACCTCTATACGGTGCGTCCTATACCCATCAAAGTGTGTAACAATCAAATATTTGTAACTTTTTACTGGACCGTCATAAAATCTGGAAATTTTGTGACAATAAAGTAGTCGAGCCTCTTGTCAATTTAAGCTATCACTCATAGCTATGCTACCCTTGAGTCCCAAATCAAACACTGATAAAACTTCAAATGGCCCTAACTTCTATACGGTGCGTCATATACCTATCAAAGTTTCCAACAATCAAATGCTTGTAACTTTTCACGGGAGCGTCATAAAATCTTGAAATTTTGTAACAATAGAGTAGTCGAGCCTCTTGTCAATTTAAGCTATCACTCATAGCTATGCTACCCTTGAGTCCCAAATCAAACACTGATAAAACTTCAAATGGCCCTAACTTCTATACGGTGCGTCCTATACCTATCAAAGTTTCCAACAATCAAATGCTTGTAACTTTTTACGGTAGCGTCATAAAATCTTGAAATTTTGTAACAATAAAGCACTAGAGCCTCTTATCAATTTACGCTATCGCTCATAGCTATGCTACCCTTGAGTCCCAAATCAAACACTGATAAAACTTCAAATGGCCCTAACGGTGCGTCATATACCTACCAAAGTTTGCAACAATCAAGTGCTTGTAACTTTTTACTGGAGCGTCATAAAATCTGGAAATTTTGTGAGAATAAAGTACTCGAGCCTCTTATCAATTTAAGCTATCGCTCATAGCTATGCTACCCTTGAGTCCCAAATCAAACACTGATAAAACTTCAAATGGCCCTAACGGTGCGTCATATACCTATCAAAGTTTGCAACAATCAAGTGCTTGTAACTTTTTACTGGAGCGTCATAAAATCTGGAAATTTTGAGAGAATAAAGTACTCGAGCCTCTTATCTATTTAAGCTATCGCTCATAGCTATGCTACCCTTGAGTCCCAAATCAAACACTGATAAAACTTCAAATGGCCCTAACGGTGCGTCATATACCTATCAAAGTTTGCAACAATCAAGTGCTTGTAACTTTTTACATGAGTTACATAAAATCTGGAAATTTTGTGAGAATAAGGTACTCGAGCCTCTTATCAATTTAAGCTATCGCTCATAGCTATGCTACCCTTGAGTCCCAAATCAAACACGTATAAAAATTTAAATGGCCCTAACTTCTATACGGTGCGTCCCACACCTATCAAAGTTTGCAACAATCAATTGCTTGCAACTTTTTACGGGAGCGTCATAAAATCTTGAAATTTTGTAACAATAAAGTACTCGAGCCTGTTATCAATTTAAGCTATCGCTCATAGCTATGCCACCCTTGAGTCCCAAATCAAACACTGATAAAACTTCAAATAGCCCTAACTTCTATACGGTGAGTCAAATACCCATCAAAGTTTGTAACAATCAAATGTTTGTAACTTTTTACTGGAGCGACATAAAATCTTGAAATTCTGTGACAATAAAGTACTCGAGCCTCTTGTCAATTTAAGCTATCAGTCACAGCTATGCTACCCTTGAGTCCCAAATTAAACACTGATAAAACTTCAAATGGCCCTAACGGTGCCTCATATACCTATCAAAGTTTCCTACAATCAAGTGCTTGTAACTTCTTACTGGAGAGTCATAAAATCTTGAAATTTTGTGACAATAAAGTACTCGAGCCTCTTGTAAAGTTATGCAATCGCTCATAGCTATGCCACCCTTGAGTCCCAAATCAAACACTGATAAAACTTCAAATGGCCCTAACCTCTATACGGTGCGTCCTATACCCATCAAAGTTTGTAACAATCAAATATTTGTAACTTTTTACTGGACCGTCATAAAATCTGGAAATTTTGTGACAATAAAGTAGTCGAGCCTCTTGTCAATTTAAGCTATCACTCATAGCTATGCTACCCTTGAGTCCCAAATCAAACACTGATAAAACTTCAAATGGCCCTAACTTCTATACGGTGCGTCCTATACCTATCAAAGTTTCCAACAATCAAATGCTTGTAACTTTTCACGGGAGCGTCATAAAATCTTGAAATTTTGTGACAATAAAGTACTCGAGCCTCTTGTCAATTTAAGCTATCACTCATAGCTATGCTACCCTTGAGTCCCAAATCAAACACTGAGAAAACTTCAAAAGGCCCTAACTTCTATACGGTGCATCCTACACCTATCAAAGTTTTCAACGTTCAAATGCTTGTAACTTCTTACTGGAGAGTCATAAAATCTTGAAATTTTGTGACAATAAAGTACTCGAGCCTCTTGTCAATTTAAGCTATCACTCATAGCTATGCTACCCTTGAGTCCCAAATCAAACACTGATAAAACTTCAAATGGCCCTAACTTCTATAGGGTGCATCCTACACCTATCAAAGTTTTCAACTTTCAAATGCTTGTAACTTCTTACTGGAGAGTCATAAAATCTTGAAATTTTGTGACAATAAAGTACTCGAGCCTCTTGTAAAGTTAAGCAATCGCTCATAGCTATGCTACCCTTGAGCAACAAATCAACCACTGCTAAAACTGCAAATGGCCCTAACGGTGCGTCATATACCTATCAAAGTTTGCAACAATCAATTGCTTCCAACTTTTTACGGTAGCGTCATAAAATCTTGAAATTTTGTAACAATAAAGCACTAGAGCCTCTTATCAATTTACGCTATCGCTCATAGCTATGCTACCCTTGAGTCCCAAATCAAAAACTGATAAAACTTCAAATGGCCCTAACGGTGCGTCATATACCTACCAAAGTTTGCAACAATCAAGTGCTTGTAACTTTTTACTGGAGCGTCATAAAATCTGGAAATTTTGTGAGAATAAAATACTCGAGCCTCTTATCAATTTAAGCTATCGCTCATAGCTATGCTACCCTTGAGTCCCAAATCAAACACTGATAAAACTTCAAATGGCCCTAACGGTGCGTCATATACATATCAAAGTTTGCAACAATCAAGTGCTTGTAACTTTTTACTGGAGCGTCATAAAATCTGGAAATTTTGAGAGAATAAAGTACTCGAGCCTCTTATCTATTTAAGCTATCGCTCATAGCTATGCTACCCTTGAGTCCCAAATCAAACACTGGTAAAACTTCAAATGGCCCTAACGGTGCGTCATATACCTATCAAAGTTTGCAACAATCAAGTGCTTGTAACTTTTTACATGAGTTACATAAAATCAAGAAATTTTGTGAGAATATGGTACTCGAGCCTCTTATCAATTTAAGCTATCGCTCATAGCTATGCTACCCTTGAGTCCCAAATCAAACACGTATAAAAATTTAAATGGCCTTAACTTCTATACGGTGCGTCCCACACCTATCAAAGTTTGCAACAATCAATTGCTTGCAACTTTTTACGGGAGCGTCATAAAATCTTGAAATTTTGTAACAATAAAGTACTCGAGCCTGTTATGAATTTAATCTATCGCTCATAGCTATGCCACCCTTGAGTCCCAAATCAAACACTGATAAAACTTCAAATAGCCCTAACTTCTATACGGTCAGTCCTATACCCATCAAAGTTTGTAACAATCAAATGTTTGTAACTTTTTACTGGAGCGACATAAAATCTTGAAATTCTGTGACAATAAACTACTCGAGCCTCTTGTCAATTTAAGCTATCACTCACAGCTATGCTACCCTTGAGTCCCAAATCAAACACTGATAAAACTTCAAATGGCCCTAACTTCTATACGGTGCGTCCTATACTTATCAAAGTTTAAGCTATCACTCATAGCTATGCTACCCTTGAGTCCCTAATCAAACACTGATAAAACTTCAAATGTCCCTGACGGTGCGTCATATACCTATCAAAGTTTGCAACAATCAAATGCTTGTAACTTCTTACTGGAGAGTCATAAAATCTTGAAATTTTGTGACAATAAAGTACTCGAGCCTCTTGTAAAGTTAAGCAATCGCTCATAGCTATGCCACCCTTGAGTCCCAAATCAAACACTGATAAAACTTCAAATGGCCCTAACTTCTATACGGTGCGTCCTATACCCATCAAATTTTGTAACAATCAAATGTTTGTAACTTTTTACTGGAGCGTCATAAAATCTTGAAATTTTGTGACAATAAAGTACTCGAGCCTCTTGTCAATTTAAGCTATCACTCATAGCTATGCTACCCTTGAGTCCCAAATCAAACACTGAAAAAACTTCAAATGGCCCTAACTTCTATAGGGTGCAACCTACACCTATCAAAGTTTTCAACGTTCAAATGCTTGTAACTTCTTACTGGAGAGTCATAAAATCTTGAAATTTTGTGACAATAAAGTACTCGAGCCTCTTGTAAAGTTTAGCAATCGCTCATAGCTATGCTACCCTTGAGTCCCAAATCAACCACTGCTAAACTTCAAATGGCCCTAACGGTGCGTCATATACCTATCAAAGTTTGCAACAATCAATTGCTTGCAATTTTTTACGGTAGCGTCATAAAATCTTGAAATTTTGTGACAATAAAGTACTCGAGCCTCTTGTAAAGTTAAGCAATCGCTCATAGCCATGCCACCCTTGAGTGCCAAATCAAACACTGATAAAACTTCAAATGGCCCTAACGGTGCGTCATATACCTATCAAAGTTTGCAACAATCAATTGCTTGCAACTTTTTACGGTAGCGTCATAAAATCTTGAAATTTTGTAACAATAAAGCACTAGAGCCTCTTATCAATTTACGCTATCGCTCATAGCTATGCTACCCTTGAGTCCCAAATCAAACACTGATAAAACTTCAAATGGCCCTAACGGTGCGTCATATACCTACCAAAGTTTGCAACAATCAAGTGCTTGTAACTTTTTACTGGAGCGTCATAAAATCTGGAAATTTTGTGAGAATAAAGTACTCGAGCCTCTTATCAATTTAAGCTATCGCTCATAGCTATGCTACCCTTGAGTCCCAAATCAAACACTGATAAAACTTCAAATGGCCCTAACGGTGCATCATATACCTATCAAAGTTTGCAACAATCAAGTGCTTGTAACTTTTTACTGGAGCGTCATAAAATCTGGAAATTTTGAGAGAATAAAGTACTCGAGCCTCTTATCTATTTAAGCTATCGCTCATAGCTAAGCTACCCTTGAGTCCCAAATCAAACACTGATAAAACTTCAAATGGCCCTAACGGTGCGTCATATACCTATCAAAGTTTGCAACAATCAAGTGCTTGTAACTTTTTACATGAGTTACATAAAATCTGGAAATTTTGTGAGAATAAGGTACTCGAGCCTCTTATCAATTTAAGCTATCGCTCATAGCTATGCTACCCTTGAGTCCCAAATCAAACACGTATAAAAATTTAAATGGCCCTAACTTCTATACGGTGCGTCCCACACCTATCAAAGTTTGCAACAATCAATTGCTTGCAACTTTTTACGGGAGCGTCATAAAATCTTGAAATTTTGTAACAATAAAGTACTCGAGCCTGTTATCAATTTAAGCTATCGCTCATAGCTATGCTACCCTTGAGTCCCAAATCAAACACTGATAAAACTTCAAATAGCCCTAACTTCTATACGGTGAGTCCTATACCCATCAAAGTTTGTAACAATCAAATGTTTGTAACTTTTTACTGGAGCGACATAAAATCTTGAAATTCTGTGACAATAAAGTACTCGAGCCTCTTGTCAATTTAAGCTATCACTCACAGCTATGCTACCCTTGAGTCCCAAATTAAACACTGATAAAACTTCAAATGGCCCTAACGGTGCCTCATATACCTATCAAAGTTTCCTACAATCAAGTGCTTGTAACTTCTTACTGGAGAGTCATAAAATCTTGAAATTTTGTGACAATAAAGTACTCGAGCCTCTTGTAAAGTTATGCAATCGCTCATAGCTATGCCACCCTTGAGTCCCAAATCAAACACTGATAAAACTTCAAATGGCCCTAACCTCTATACGGTGCGTCCTATACCCATCAAAGTTTGTAACAATCAAATATTTGTAACTTTTTACTGGACCGTCATAAAATCTGGAAATTTTGTGACAATAAAGTAGTCGAGCCTCTTGTCAATTTAAGCTATCACTCATAGCTATGCTACCCTTGAGTCCCAAATCAAACACTGATAAAACTTCAAATGGCCCTAACTTCTATACGGTGCGTCCTATACCTATCAAAGTTTCCAACAATCAAATGCTTGTAACTTTTCACGGGAGCGTCATAAAATCTTGAAATTTTGTAACAATAAAGTACTCGAGCCTCTTATCAATTTTAGCTATCGCTCATAGCTTTGCTACCCTTGTGTCCCAAATCAAACACTGAAAAAACTTCAAATCGCCCTAACTTCTATACGGTGCGTCCTATACCCATCAAAGTTTGTAACAATCAAATGTTTGTAACTTTTTACTGGAGCGTCATAAAATCTTGAAATTTTGTGACAATAAAGTACTCGAGCCTCTTGTCAATTTAAGCTATCACTCATAGCTATGCTACCCTTGAGTCCCAAATCAAACACTGAGAAAACTTCAAAAGGCCCTAACTTCTATACGGTGCATCCTACACCTATCCAAGTTTTCAACGTTCAAATGCTTGTAACTTCTTACTGGAGAGTCATAAAATCTTGAAATTTTGTGACAATAAAGTACTCGAGCCTCTTGTCAATTTAAGCTATCACTCATAGCTATGCTACCCTTGAGTCCCAAATCAAACACTGATAAAACTTCAAATGGCCCTAACTTCTATAGGGTGCATCCTACACCTATCAAAGTTTTCAACGTTCAAATGCTTGTAACTTCTTACTGGAGAGTCATAAAATCTTGAAATTTTGTGACAATAAAGTACTCGAGCCTCTTGTAAAGTTAAGCAATCGCTCATAGCTATGCTACCCTTGAGCAACAAATCAACCACTGCTAAAACTGCAAATGGCCCTAACGGTGCGTCATATACCTATCAAAGTTTGCAACAATCAATTGCTTGCAACTTTTTACGGTAGCGTCATAAAATCTTGAAATTTTGTAACAATAAAGCACTAGAGCCTCTTATTAATTTACGCTATCGCTCATAGCTATGCTACTCTTGAGTCCCAAATCAAACACTGATAAAACTTCAAATGGCCCTAACGGTGCGTCATATACCTACCAAAGTTTGCAACAATCAAGTGCTTGTAACTTTTTACTGGAGCGTCATAAAATCTGGAAATTTTGTGAGAATAAAGTACTCGAGCCTCTTATCAATTTAAGCTATCGCTCATAGCTATGCTACCCTTGAGTCCCAAATCAAACACTGATAAAACTTCAAATGGCAATAACGGTGCGTCATATACCTATCAAAGTTTGCAACAATCAAGTGCTTGTAACTTTTTACTGGAGCGTCATAAAATCTGGAAATTTTGAGAGAATAAAGTACTCGAGCCTCTTATCTATTTAAGCTATCGCTCATAGCTATGCTACCCTTGAGTCCCAAATCAAACACTGGTAAAACTTCAAATGGCCCTAACGGTGCGTCATATACCTATCAAAGTTTGCAACAATCAAGTGCTTGTAACTTTTTACATGAGTTACATAAAATCAGGAAATTTTGTGAGAATAAGGTACTCGAGCCTCTTATCAATTTAAGCTATCGCTCATAGCTATGCTACCCTTGAGTCCCAAATCAAACACGTATAAAAATTTAAATGGCCCTAACTTCTATACGGTGCGTCCCACACCTATCAAAGTTTGCAACAATCAATTGCTTGCAACTTTTTACGGGAGCGTCATAAAATCTTGAAATTTTGTAACAATAAAGTACTCGAGCCTGTTATCAATTTAAGCTATCGCTCATAGCTATGCTACCCTTGAGTCCCAAATCAAACACTGATAAAACTTCAAATAGCCCTAACTTCTATACGGTGAGTCCTATACCCATCAAAGTTTGTAACAATCAAATGTTTGTAACTTTTTACTGGAGCGACATAAAATCTTGAAATTCTGTGACAATAAAGTACTCGAGCCTCTTGTCAATTTAAGCTATCACTCACAGCTATGCTACCCTTGAGTCCCAAATTAAACACTGATAAAACTTCAAATGGCCCTAACGGTGCCTCATATACCTATCAAAGTTTCCTACAATCAAGTGCTTGTAACTTCTTACTGGAGAGTCATAAAATCTTGAAATTTTGTGACAATAAAGTACTCGAGCCTCTTGTAAAGTTATGCAATCGCTCTAGCTATGCCACCCTTGAGTCCCAAATCAAACACTGAGAAAACTTCAAATGGCCCTAACCTCTATACGGTGCGTCCTATACCCATCAAAGTTTGTAACAATCAAATATTTGTAACTTTTTACTGGAGTGTCATAAAATCTTGAAATTTTGTGACAATAAAGTAGTCGAGCCTCTTGTCAATTTAAGCTATCACTCATAGCTATGCTACCCTTGAGTCCCAAATCAAACACTGATAAAACTTCAAATGGCCCTAACTTCTATACGGTGCGTCCTATACCTATCAAAGTTTCCAACAATCAAATGCTTGTAACTTTTCACGGGAGCGTCATAAAATCTTGAAATTTTGTAACAATAAAGTACTCGAGCCTCTTATCAATTTTAGCTATCGCTCATAGCTTTGCTACCCTTGTGTCCCAAATCAAACACTGAAAAAACTTCAAATGGCCCTAACTTCTATACGGTGCGTCCTATACCCATCAAAGTTTGTAACAATCAAATGTTTGTAACTTTTTACTGGAGCGTCATAAAATCTTGAAATTTTGTGACAATAAAGTACTCGAGCCTCTTGTCAATTTAAGCTATCACTCATAGCTATGCTACCCTTGAGTCCCAAATCAAACACTGAGAAAACTTCAAAAGGCCCTAACTTCTATACGGTGCATCCTACACCTATCAAAGTTTTCAACGTTCAAATGCTTGTAACTTCTTACTGGAGAGTCATAAAATCTTGAAATTTTGTGACAATAAAGTACTCGAGCCTCTTGTCAATTTAAGCTATCACTCATAGCTATGCTACCCTTGAGTCCCAAATCAAACACTGATAAAACTTCAAATGGCCCTAACTTCTATAGGGTGCATCCTACACCTATCAAAGTTTTCAACGTTCAAATGCTTGTAACTTCTTACTGGAGAGTCATAAAATCTTGAAATTTTGTGACAATAAAGTACTCGAGCCTCTTGTAAAGTTAAGCAATCGCTCATAGCTATGCTACCCTTGAGCAACAAATCAACCACTGCTAAAACTGCAAATGGCCCTAACGGTGCGTCATATACCTATCAAAGTTTGCAACAATCAATTGCTTGCAACTTTTTACGGTAGCGTCATAAAATCTTGAAATTTTG
Organism: Clusia tigrina; assembly: GCA_920105625.2. Classification (NCBI taxonomy): domain Eukaryota; kingdom Metazoa; phylum Arthropoda; class Insecta; order Diptera; family Clusiidae; genus Clusia; species Clusia tigrina. The sequence continues at coordinate 213,274,416 of OV050030.1, forward strand.
TAACAATAAAGCACTAGAGCCTCTTATTAATTTACGCTATCGCTCATAGCTATGCTACTCTTGAGTCCCAAATCAAACACTGATAAAACTTCAAATGGCCCTAACGGTGCGTCATATACCTACCAAAGTTTGCAACAATCAAGTGCTTGTAACTTTTTACTGGAGCGTCATAAAATCTGGAAATTTTGTGAGAATAAAGTACTCGAGCCTCTTATCAATTTAAGCTATCGCTCATAGCTATGCTACCCTTGAGTCCCAAATCAAACACTGATAAAACTTCAAATGGCAATAACGGTGCGTCATATACCTATCAAAGTTTGCAACAATCAAGTGCTTGTAACTTTTTACTGGAGCGTCATAAAATCTGGAAATTTTGAGAGAATAAAGTACTCGAGCCTCTTATCTATTTAAGCTATCGCTCATAGCTATGCTACCCTTGAGTCCCAAATCAAACACTGGTAAAACTTCAAATGGCCCTAACGGTGCGTCATATACCTATCAAAGTTTGCAACAATCAAGTGCTTGTAACTTTTTACATGAGTTACATAAAATCAGGAAATTTTGTGAGAATAAGGTACTCGAGCCTCTTATCAATTTAAGCTATCGCTCATAGCTATGCTACCCTTGAGTCCCAAATCAAACACGTATAAAAATTTAAATGGCCCTAACTTCTATACGGTGCGTCCCACACCTATCAAAGTTTGCAACAATCAATTGCTTGCAACTTTTTACGGGAGCGTCATAAAATCTTGAAATTTTGTAACAATAAAGTACTCGAGCCTGTTATCAATTTAAGCTATCGCTCATAGCTATGCTACCCTTGAGTCCCAAATCAAACACTGATAAAACTTCAAATAGCCCTAACTTCTATACGGTGAGTCCTATACCCATCAAAGTTTGTAACAATCAAATATTTGTAACTTTTTACTGGAGTGTCATAAAATCTTGAAATTTTGTGACAATAAAGTAGTCGAGCCTCTTGTCAATTTAAGCTATCACTCACAGCTATGCTACCCTTGAGTCCCAAATTAAACACTGATAAAACTTCAAATGGCCCTAACGGTGCCTCATATACCTATCAAAGTTTCCTACAATCAAGTGCTTGTAACTTCTTACTGGAGAGTCATAAAATCTTGAAATTTTGTGACAATAAAGTACTCGAGCCTCTTGTAAAGTTATGCAATCGCTCATAGCTATGCCACCCTTGAGTCCCAAATCAAACACTGAGAAAACTTCAAATGGCCCTAACCTCTATACGGTGCGTCCTATACCCATCAAAGTTTGTAACAATCAAATATTTGTAACTTTTTACTGGAGTGTCATAAAATCTTGAAATTTTGTGACAATAAAGTAGTCGAGCCTCTTGTCAATTTAAGCTATCACTCATAGCTATGCTACCCTTGAGTCCCAAATCAAACACTGATAAAACTTCAAATGGCCCTAACTTCTATACGGTGCGTCCTATACCTATCAAAGTTTCCAACAATCAAATGCTTGTAACTTTTCACGGGAGCGTCATAAAATCTTGAAATTTTGTAACAATAAAGTACTCGAGCCTCTTATCAATTTTAGCTATCGCTCATAGCTTTGCTACCCTTGTGTCCCAAATCAAACACTGAAAAAACTTCAAATTGCCCTAACTTCTATACGGTGCGTCCTATACCCATCAAAGTTTGTAACAATCAAATGTTTGTAACTTTTTACTGGAGCGTCATAAAATCTTGAAATTTTGTGACAATAAAGTACTCGAGCCTCTTGTCAATTTACGCTATCACTCATAGCTATGCTACCCTTGAGTCCCAAATCAAACACTGAGAAAACTTCAAATGGCCCTAACTTCTATACGGTGCATCCTACACCTAGCAAAGTTTTCAACGTTCAAATGCTTGTAACTTCTTACTGGAGAGTCATAAAATCTTGAAATTTTGTGACAATAAAGTACTCGAGCCTCTTGTAAAGTTAAGCAATCGCTCATAGCTATGCTACACTTGAGTCCCAAATCAACCACTGCTAAAACTTCAAAGAGCCCTAACGGTGCGTCATATACCTATCAAAGTTTGCAACAATCAATTGCTTGCAACTTTTTACGGTAGCGTCATAAAATCTTGAAATTTTGTAACAATAAAGTACTAGAGCCTCTTATCAATTTAAGCTATCGCTCATAGCTATGCTACCCTTGAGTCCCAAATCAAACACTTATAAAACTTCAAATGGCCCTAACCTCTATACGGTGCGTCCTATACCCATGAAAGTTTGTAACAATCAAATGTTTGTAACTTGTTACTGGAGTGTCATAAAATCTTGAAATTTTGTGACAATAAAGTACTCGAGCCTCTTGTCAATTTAAGCTATCACTCATAGCTATGCTACCCTTGAGTCCCAAATCAAACACTAATAAAACTTCAAATGGCCCTTACTTCTATACGGTGCGTCCTATACCCATCAAAGTTTGTAACAATCAAATGTTTGTAACTTTTTACTGGAGCGTCATAAAATCTTGAAATTTTGTGACAAAAAAGTACTCGAGCCTCTTGTCAATTTAAGGTATCACTCATAGCTATGCTACCCTTGAGTCCCAAATCTAACACGGATAAAACTTCAAATGGCCCTAACGGTGCGTCATACACCTATCAAAGTTTGCAACAATCAAGTGCTTGTAACTTTTTACTGGAGCGTCATAAAATCTGGAAATTTTGTGAGAATAAAGTACTCGAGCCTCTTATCAATTTAAGCTATCGCTCATAGCTTTGCTACCCTTGAGTCCCAAATCAATTACGTATAAAATTTCAAAAGGCCCTAACTTCTATACGGTTCCTCCCACACCTATCAAAGTTTGCAACAATCAATTGCTTGCAACTTTTTACGGGAGCGTCATAAACCTTGAAATTTTGTGACAATAAAGTACTCGAGAATCTTGTCAATTTAAGCTATCACTCATAGCTATGCTACCCTTGAGTCCCAAATCAAACACTGATAATACTTCAAATGGCCCTAACTTCTATACGGTGCATCCTGCACATATCAAAGTTTTCAACATTCAAATGCTTGTAACTTCTTACTGGAGAGTCATAAAATCTTGAAATTTTGTGACAATAAAATACTCGAGCCTCTTGTAAAGTTAAGCAATCGCTCATAGCTATGCTACCCTTGAGTCCCAAATCAAACACTGATAAAACTTCAAATGGCCCTAACGGTGCGTCATATACTTATCAAAGTTTGCAACAATCAAGTGCTTGTAACTTTTTACTGGAGCGTCATAAAATCTGGAAATTTTGTGAGAATAAAGTACTCGAGCCTCTTATCAATTTAAGCTATCGCTCATAGCTATGCTACCCTTGAGTCCCAAATCAAACACTGATAAAACTTCAAATGGCCCTAACTTCTATAGGGTGCATCCTACACCTATCTGAGTTTTCAACGTTCAAATGCTTGTAACTTCTTACTGGAGAGTCATAAAATCTTGAAATTTTGTGACAATAAAGTACTCGAGCCTCTTGTAAAGTTAAGCAATCGCTCATAGCTATGCTACCCTTGAGTAACAAATCAACCACTGCTAAAACTGCAAATGGCCCTAACGCTGCGTCATATACCTATCAAAGTTTGCAACAATCAATTGCTTGCAACTTTTTACGGTAGCGTCATAAAATCTTGATATTTTGTAACAATAAAGTACTAGAGCCTCTTATCAATTTATGCTATCGCTCATAGCTATGCTACCCTTGAGTCCCAAACCAACACTGATAAAACTTCAAATGGTCCTAACGGTGTGTCATATACCTATCAAAGTTTGCAACAATCAAGTGCTTGTAACTTCTTACTGGAGAGTCATAAAATCTTGAAATTTTGTGACAATAAAATACTCGAGCCTCTTGTAAAGTTATGCAATCGCTCATAGCTATGCCACCCTTGAGTCCCAAATCAAACACTGATAAAACTGCAAATGGCCCTAACTTCTATACGGTGCGCCCTATACCCGTCAAAGTTTGTAACTATCAAATGTTTGTAACTTTTTACTGGAGCGTCATAAAATCTTGAAATTTTGTGACAATAAAGTACTAGAGCCTCTTATCAATTTAAGCTATCGCTCATAGCTATGCTACCCTTGAGTCCCAAATCAAACACTGATAAAACTTCAAATGGCCCTAACCTCTATACGGTGCGTCCTATACCCATCAAAGTTTGTAACAATCAAATGTTTGTAACTTGTTACTGGAGTGTCATAAAATCTTGAAATTTTGTGACAATAAAGTACTCGAGCCTCTTGTCAATTTAAGCTATCACTCATAGCTATGCTACCCTTGAGTCCCAAATCAAACACTAATAAAACTTCAAATGGCCCTTACTTCTATACGGTGCGTCCTATACCCATCAAAGTCTGTAACAATCAAATGTTTGTAACTTTTTACTGGAGCGTCATAAAATCTTGAAATTTTGTGACAAAAAAGTACTCGAGCCTCTTGTCAATTTAAGGTATCACTCATAGCTATGCTACCCTTGAGTCCCAAATCTAACACGGATAAAACTTCAAATGGCCCTAACGGTGCGTCATACACCTATCAAAGTTTGCAACAATCAAGTGCTTGTAACATTTTACTGGAGCGTCATAAAATCTGGAAATTTTGTGAGAATAAAGTACTCGAGCCTCTTATCAATTTAAGCTATCGCTCATAGCTTTGCTACCCTTGAGTCTCAAATCAATTACGTATAAAACTTCAAAAGGCCCTAACTTCTATACGGTTCCTCCCACACCTATCAAAGTTTGCAACAATCAATTGCTTGCAACTTTTTACGGGAGCGTCATAAACCTTGAAATTTTGTGACAATAAAGTACTCGAGAATCTTGTCAATTTAAGCTATCACTCATAGCTATGCTACCCTTGAGTCCCAAATCAAACACTGATAATACTTCAAATGGCCCTAACTTCTATACGGTGCATCCTGCACATATCAAAGTTTTCAACATTCAAATGCTTGTAACTTCTTTCTGGAGATGCATAAAATCTTGAAATTTTGTGACAATATAGTACTCGAGCCTCTTGTAAAGTTAAGCAATCGCTCATAGCTATGCTACCCTTGAGTCCCAAATCAAACACTGATAAAACTTCAAATGGCCCTAACGGTGCGTCATATACTTATCAAAGTTTGCAACAATCAAGTGCTTGTAACTTTTTACTGGAGCGTCATAAAATCTGGAAATTTTGTGAGAATAAAGTACTCGAGCCTCTTATCAATTTAAGCTATCGCTCATAGCTATGCTACCCTTGAGTCCCAAATCAAACACTGATAAAACTTCAAATGGCCCTAACTTCTATAGGGTGCATCCTACACCTATCTAAGTTTTCAACGTTCAAATGCTTGTAACTTCTTACTGGAGAGTCATAAAATCTTGAAATTTTGTGACAATAAAGTACTCGAGCCTCTTGTAAAGTTAAGCAATCGCTCATAGCTATGCTACCCTTGAGTAACAAATCAACCACTGCTAAAACTGCAAATGGCCCTAACGCTGCGTCATATACCTATCAAAGTTTGCAACAATCAATTGCTTGCAACTTTTTACGGTAGCGTCATAAAATCTTGATATTTTGTAACAATAAAGTACTAGAGCCTCTTATCAATTTATGCTATCGCTCATAGCTATGCTACCCTTGAGTCCCAAATCAAACACTGATAAAACTTCAAATGGTCCTAACGGTGCGTTATATACCTATCAAAGTTTGCAACAATCAAGTGCTTGTAACTTCTTACTGGAGAGTCATAAATTCTTGAAATTTTGTGACAATAAAATACTCGAGCCTCTTGTAAAGTTATGCAATCGCTCATAGCTATGCCACCCTTGAGTCCCAAATCAAACACTGATAAAACTGCAAATGGCCCTAACTTCTATACGGTGCGCCCTATACCCGTCAAAGTTTGTAACTATCAAATGTTTGTAACTTTTTACTGGAGCGTCATAAAATCTTGAAATTTTGTAACAATAAAGTACTCGAGCCTCTTATCAATTTTAGCTATCGCTCATAGCTATGCTACCCTTGAGTCCCAAATCAAATACTGATAAAACTTCAAATGGCCCTAACCTCTATACGGTGCGTCCTATACCCATCAAAGTTTGTAACAATCAAATGTTTGTAACTTTTTACTGGAGTGTCATAAAATCTGGAAATTTTGTGACAATAAAGTACTCGAGCCTCTTGTCAATTTAAGCTATCACTCATAGCTATGCTACCCTTGAGTCCCAAATAAAACACTGATAAAACTTCAAATGGTCCTAACTTCTATACGGTGCGTCCTATACCCATCAAAGTTTGTAACAATCAAATGTTTGTAACTTTTTACTGGAGCGTCATAAAATCTTGAAACTTTGTGACAAAAAAGTACAAGAGCCTCTTGTCAATTTATGGTATCACTCATAGCTATGCTACCCTTGAGTCCCAAATCTAACACTGATAAAACTTCAAATGGCCCTAACGGTGCGTCATATACCTATCAAAGTTTGCAACAATCAAGTGCTTCTAACTTTTTACTGGAGCGTCATAAAATCTGGAAATTTTGTGACAATAAAGTACTCGAGAATCTTGTCAATTTAAGCTATCACTCATAGCTATGCTACCCTTGAGTCCCAAATCAAACACTGATAATACTTCAAATGGCCCTAACTTCTATACGGTGCATCCTACACATATCAAAGTTTTCAACATTCAAATGCTTGTAACTTTTTACTGGAGAGTCATAAAATCTTGAAATTTTGTGACAATAAAGTACTCGAGCCTCTTGTAAAGTTAAGCAATCGCTCATAGCTATGCTACCCTTGAGTCCCAAATCAAACACTGATAAAACTTCAAATGGCCCTAACGGTGCGTCATATACCTATCAAAGTTTGCAACAATCAAGTGCTTGTAACTTTTTACTGGAGCGTCATAAAATCTGGAAATTTTGTGAGAATAAAGAACTCGAGCCTCTTATCAATTTAAGCTATCGCTCATAGCTATGCTACCCTTGAGTCCCAAATCAAACACTGATAAAACTTCAAATGGCCCTAACTTCTATAAGGTGCCTCCCACTCCTATCAAAGTTTGCAACAATCAATTGCTTGCAACTTTTTATGGGAGCGTCAAAAAACTTTGAAATTTTGTGACAATAAAGTACTCGAGCCTCTTACCAATTTAAGCTATCGCTCATAGCTATGTTACCCTTGAGTCCCAAATCAAACACTGATAAAACTTCAAATGGCCCTAACATCTATACGGTGCGTCCTATATCCATCAAAGTTTGTAACTTTTTACTGGAGCGTCATAAAATCTTGAAATTTTGTGACAATACATTACTCGAGTCACTTATCAATTTAAGCTATCGCTCATAGCTATGCTACCCGTGAGTCCCAAATCAAACACGTATAAAACTTCAAATGGCCCTAACTTCTATACGGTGCGTCCAACACCTATCAAAGTTTGCAACAATCAATTGCTTGCAACTTTTTACGGGAGCGTCATAAAATCTTCAAATTTTGTAACAATAAAGTACTCGAGCCTCTTATCAATTTAAGCTATCGCTCATAGCTTTGCTACCCTTGAGTCCCAAATCAAACACTGATAAAACTTCAAATGGCCCTAACTTCTATACGGTGCGTCCTATACCAATCAAAGTTTGTAACAATCAAATGTTTGTAACTTTTTACTGGAGCGTCATAAAATCTTGAAATTTTGTGACAATAAAGTACTCAAGAATCTTGTCAATTTCAGCTATCACTCATAGCTATGCTACCCTTGAGTCCCAAGTCAAACACTGATAATACTTCAAATGGCCCTAACTTCTATACGGTGCATCCTACACTTATCAAAGTTTTCAACATTCAAATGCTTGTAACTTCTTACTGGAGAGTCATTAAATCTTGAAATTTTGTGACAATAAAGTACTCGAGCCTCTTGTAAAGTTAAGCAATCGCTCATAGCTATGCTACCCTTGACTCCCAAATCAAACACTGATAAAACTTCAAATGGCCCTAATGGTGCGTCATATACCTATCAAAGTTTGCAACAATCAAGTGCTTGTAACTTTTTACTGGAACGTCATAAAATCTGGAAATTTTGTGAGAATAAAGTACTCGAGCCTCTTATCAATTTAAGCTATCGCTGATAGCTATGCTACCCTTGAGTCCCAAATCAAACACTGATAAAACTTCAAATGGCCCTAACTTCTATACGGTGCGTCCTATACCTATCAAAGTTTCCAACAATCAAATGCTTGTAACTTTTTACTGGAGCTTAATAAAATCTTGAAATTTTGTGACAATAAAGTACTCGAGCCTCTTATCAATTTAAGCTATCGCTCATAGCTATGCTACCCTTGAGCCCGAAATCAAACACTGATAAAACTTCAAGTGGCCCTAACTTCTATACGGTGCGTCCTATACACATCAAATTTTGTAACAATCAAATGTTTGTAACTGTTTACTGGAGCGTCATAAAATCTTGAAATTTTGTGACAATAAAGTACTCGAGCCTCTTATCTATTTAAGATATCGCTCATAGCTATGCTACCCTTGAGTCCCAAATCAAACACGTATAAAACTTCAAAAGGCCCTAAATTCTATAAGGTGCCTCCCACACCTATCAAAGTTTGCAACAATCAATTGCTTGCAACTTTTTATGGGAGCGTCAAAAAACTTTGAAATTTTGTGACAATAAAGTACTCGAGCCTCTTACCAATTTAAGCTATCGCTCATAGCTATGTTACCCTTGAGTCCCAAATCAAACACTGATAAAACTTCAAATGGCCCTAACATCTATACGGTGCGTCCTATATCCATCAAAGTTTGTAACTTTTTACTGGAGCGTCATAAAATCTTGAAATTTTGTGACAATAAATTACTCGAGCCACTTATCAATTTAAGCTATCGCTCATAGCTATGCTACCCGTGAGTCCCAAATCAAACACGTATAAAACTTCAAATGGCCCTAACTTCTATACGGTGCGTCCAACACCTATCAAAGTTTGCAACAATCAATTGCTTGCAACTTTTTACGGGAGCGTCATAAAATCTTCAAATTTTGTAACAATAAAGTACTCGAGCTTCTTATCAATTTAAACTATCGCTCATAGCTTTGCTACCCTTGAGTCCCAAATCAAACACGTATAAAACTTCAAAAGGCCCTAAATTCTATAAGGTGCCTCCCACACCTATCAAAGTTTGCAACAATCAATTACTTGCAACTTTTTATGGGAGCGTCAAAAAACTTTGAAATTTTGTGACAATAAAGTACTCGAGCCTCTTACCAATTTACGCTATCGCTCATAGCTATGTTACCCTTGTCAAATCAAACACTGATAAAACTTCAAATGGCCCTAACATATATACGGTGCGTCCTATATCCATCAAAGTTTGTTACTTTTTACTGGAGCGTCATAAAATCCTGAAATTTTGTGACAATAAATTACTCGAGCAATTTAAGCTATCGCTCATAGCTATGCTACCCGTGAGTCCCAAATCAAACACGTATAAAACTTCAAATGGCCCTAACTTCTATACGGTGCGTCCAACACCTATCAAAGTTTGCAACAATCAAGTGCTTGTAACTTTTTACATGAGCGTCATAAAATCTGGAAATTTTGTGAGAATATGGTAATATGGTACTCGAGCCTCTTATCAATTTAAGCTATCGCTCATAGCTATGCTACCCTTGAGTCCCAAATCAAACACGGATAAAAATTTAAATGGCCCTAACTTCTATACGGTGCGTCCCACACACAATCAATTGCTTGCAACTTTTTAAGGGAGTGTCGTAAAATCTTGAAATTTTGTAACAATAAAGTACTCGAGCCTCTTATCAATTTAAGCTATCGCTCATAGCTTTGCTACCCTTGAGTCCCAAATCAAACACTGATAAAACTTCAAATAGCCCTAACTTCTATACGGTGCGTCCTATACCCATCAAAGTTTGTAACAATCAAATGTTTGTAACTTTTTACTGGAGCGACATAAAATCTTGAAATTTTGTGACAATAAAGTTCTCGAGAATCTTGTCAATTTAAGCTATCACTCATAGCTATGCTACCCTTGAGTCCCAAATCAAACACTGATAATACTTCAAATGGCCCTAACTTCTATACGGTGCATCCTACACATATTAAAGTTTTCAACATTCAAATGCTTGTAACTTCTTACTGGAGAGTCATAAAATCTTAAAATTTTGTGACAATAAAGTACTCGAGCCTCTTGTAAAGTTAAGCAATCGCTCATAGCTATGCTACCCTTGAGTCCCAAATCAAACACTGATAAAACTTCAAATGGCCCTAACGGTGCGTCATATACCTATCAAAGTTTGCAACAATCAAGTGCTTGTAACTTTTTACATGAGCGTCATAAAATCTGGAAATTTTGTGAGAATATGGTAATATGGTACTCGAGCCTCTTATCAATTTAAGCTATCGCTCATAGCTATGCTACCCTTGAGTCCCAAATCAAACACGTATAAAAATTTAAATGGCCCTAACTTCTATACGGTGCGTCCCACACACAATCAATTGCTTGCAACTTTTTACGGGAGCGTCATAAAATCTTGAAATTTTGTAACAATAAAGTACTCGAGCCTCTTATCAATTTAAGCTATCGCTCATAGCTTTGCTACCCTTGAGTCCCAAATCAAACACTGATAAAACTTCAAATAGCCCTAACTTCTATACGGTGAGTCCTATACCCATCAAAGTTTGTAACAATCAAATGTTTGTAACTTTTTACTGGAGCGACATAAAATCTTGAAATTTTGTGACAATAAAGTTCTCGAGAATCTTGTCAATTTAAGCTATCACTCATAGCTATGCTACCCTTGTGTCCCAAATCAAACACTGATAATACTTCAAATGGCCCTAACTTCTATACGGTGCATCCTACACATATTAAAGTTTTCAACATTCAAATGCTTGTAACTTCTTACTGGAGAGTCATAAAATCTTAAAATTTTGTGACAATAAAGTACTCGAGCCTCTTGTAAAGTTAAGCAATCGCTCATAGCTATGCTACCCTTGAGCCCCAAATCAAACACTGATAAAACTTCAAATGGCCCTAACGGTGCGTCATATACCTATCAAAGTTTGCAACAATCAAGTGCTTGTAACTTTTTACTGGAACGTCATAATATCTTGAAATTTTGCAACAATAAAGTACTCGAGCCTCTTATCAATTTAAGCTATCGCTCATAGCTTTGCTACCCTTGAGTCCTAGATCAAACACTGATAAAACTTCAAATAGCCCTGACTTCTATACGGTGCGTCCTATACCCATCAAAGTTTGTAACATTCAAATGTTTGTAACTTTTTACTGGAGCGACATAAAATCTTGAAATTTTGTGACAATATAGTACTCGAGCCTCTTGTCAATTTAAGCTATGACTCATAGCTTTGCTACCCTTGAGTCCCAAATCAAACACTGATAAAACTTCAAATAGCCCTAACTTCTATACGGTGCGTCCTATACCCATCAAAGTTTGTAACAATCAAATGTTTGTAACTTTTTACTGGAGCGACATAAAATCTTGAAATTTTGTGACAATAAAGTACTCGAGCCTCTTGTCAATTTAAGCTATCACTCATAGATATGTTACCCTTGAGTCACAAATCAAACACTGATAAAACTTCAAATGGCCCTAACTTCTAAAGGGTGCTTCCTACACCTATCAAAGTTTTCAACGGCCAAATGCTTGTAACTTCTTACTGGAGAGTCATAAAATCTTGAAATTTTGTGACAATAAAGTACTCGAGCCTCTTGTAAAGTTAAGCAATCGCTCATAGCTATGCTACCCTTGAGTCCCAAATCAACCACTGCTAAAACTTCAAATTGCCCTAACGGTGCGTCATATGCCTATCAAAGTTTGCAACAATCAATTGCTTGCAACTTTTTACGGTAGCGTCATAAAATCTTGAAATTTTGTAACAATAAAGTACTAGAGCCTCTTATCAATTTAAGCTATCGCTCATAGCTATGCTACCCTTGAGTCTCAAACCAAACACTGATAACACTTCGAATGGCCCTAACCTCTATACGGTGCGTCCTATACCCATCAAAGTTTGTAACAATCAAATATTTGTAACTTTTTACTGGAGCGTCATAAAATCTTGAAATTTTGTGACAATAAAGTATTCGAGCCTCTTGTAAATTTAAGCTATCACTCATAGCTATGCTACCCTTGAGTCCCAAATCAAACACTGATAAAACTTCAAATGGCCCTAACTTCTATACGGTGCGTCCTGTACTCATCAAAGTTTGTAACAATCAAATGTTTGAAACTTTTTACTGGAGCGTCATAAAATCTTGAAATTTTGTGACAATAAAGTACTCGAGCCTCTTGTCAATTTAAGCTATCACTCATAGCTATGCTACCCTTGAGTCCCAAATCAAACACTGATAAACCTTCAAATGGCCCTAACTTCTATACGGTGCGTCCTATACCTATCAAAGTTTGTAACAATCAAATGTTTGTAACTTTTTACTGGAGCGTCATAAAATCTTGAAATTTTGTGACAATAAAGTACTCGAGCCTCTTGTCAATTTAAGCTATCACTCATAGCTATGCTACCCTTGAGTCCCAAATCAAACACTGATAAAACTTCAAATGGCCCAAACGGTGCGTCATATACCTATCAAAGTTTGCAACAATCAAGTGCTTGTGACGTTTTACTGGAGCGTCATAAAATCTGGAAATTTTGAGAGAATAAAGTACTCGAGCCTCTTATCTATTTAAGCTATCGCTCATAGCTATGCTACCCTTGAGTCCCAAATCAAACACTGATAAAACTTCAAATGGCCCTAACTTCTATAGGGTGCATACTACACCTATCAAAGTTTTCAACGTTCAAATGCTTGTAACTTCTTACTGGAGAGTTATAAAATCTTGAAATTTTGTGACAATAAACTCGAGCCACTTGTAAAGTTAAGCAATCGCTCATAGCTATGCTACCCCTGAGTAACAAATCAACCACTGCTAAAACTGCAAATGGCCCTAACGGTGCGTCATATACCTATCAAAGTTTGCAACAATCAATTGCTTGCAACTTTTTACGGTAGCGTCATAAAATCTTGAAATTTTGTAACAATAAAGTACTAGAGCCTCTTATCAATTTAAGCTATCGCTCATAGCTATGCTACCCTTGAGTCCCAAATCAAACACTGATAAAACTTCAAATGGCCCTAACCTCTATACGGTGCGTCCTATACCCATCAAAGTTTGTGACAATCAAATATTGGTAACTTTTTACTGGAGCGTCATAAAATCTTGAAATTTTGTGACAATAAAGTACTCGAGCCTCTTGTCAATTTAAGCTATCACTCATAGCTATGCTACCCTTGAGTCCCAAATCAAACACTGATAAAACTTCAAATGACCCTAACTTCTATTCGGTGCGTCCTATACTCATCAAAGTTTGTAACAATCAAATGTTTGAAACTTTTTACTGGAGCGTCATAAAATCTTGAAATTTTGTGACAATAAAGTACTCGAGCCTCTTGTCAATTTAAGCTATCACTCATAGCTATGCTACCTTGAGTCGCAAATCAAACACTGAAAAAACTTCAAATGGCCCTAACTTCTATACGGTGCGTCCTATACCCATCAAAGTTTGTAACAATCAAATGTTTGTAACTTTTTACTGGAGCGTCATAAAATCTTCAAATTTTGTGGCAATAAAGTACTCGAGCCTCTTGTCAATTTAAGATATCACTCATAGCTATGCTACCCTTCAGTCCCAAATCAAACACTGAGAAAACTTCAAATGGCCCTAACTTCTATACGGTGCATCCTACACCTATCAAAGTTTTCAACGTTCAAATGCTTGTAACTTCTTACTGGAGAGTCATAAAATCTTGAAATTTTGTGACAATAAAGTACTCGAGCCTCTTGTCAAGTTAAGCAATCGCTCATAGCTATACTACACTTGAGTCCCAAATCAACCACTGCTAAACTTCAAATGGCCCTAACGGTGCGTCATATACCTATCAAAGTTTGCAACAATCAATTGCTTGCAACTTTTTACGGTAGCGTCATAAAATCTTGAAATTTTGTGACAATAAAGTACTCGAGCCTCTTGTAAAGTTAAGCAATCGCTCATAGCTATGCCACCCTTGAGTCCCAAATCAAACACTGATAAAACTTCAAATGGCCCTAACTTCTATACGGTGCGTCCTATACCCATCAAATTTTGTAACAATCAAATGTTTGTAACTTTTTACTGGAGCGTGCTAAAATCTTGAAATTTTGTGACAATAAAGTACTCGAACCTCTTGTCAATTTAAGCTATCACTCATAGCTATGCTACCCTTGAGTCACAAATCAAACACTGATAAAACTTCAAATGGCCCTAACTTCTATAGGGTGCATCCTACACTTATCAAAGTTTTCAACGTTCAAATGCTTGTAACTTCTTACTGGAGAGTCATAAAATCTTGCAATTTTGTGACAATAAAGTACTCGAGCCTCTTGTAAAGTTAAGCAATCGCTCATAGCTATGCTACCCTTGAGTCCCAAATCAACCACTGCTAAACTTCAAATGGCCCTAACGGTGCGTCATATACCTTTCAAAGTTTGCAACAATCAATTGCTTGCAACTTTTTACGGTAGCGTCATAAAATCTTGAAATTTTGTGACAATAAAGTACTCGAGCCTCTTGTAAAGTTAAGCAATCGCTCATAGCTATGACACCCTTGAGTCCCAAATCAAACACTGATAAAACTTCAAATGGCCCTAACTTCTATACGGTGCGTCCTATATCCATCAAATTTTGTAACAATCAAATGTTTGTAACTTTTTACAGGAGCGTCATAAAATCTTGAAATTTTGTGACAATAAAGTACTCGAGCCTCTTTTCAATTTAAGCTATCACTCAGAGCTATGCTACCCTTGAGTCCCAATCAAAAACTGATAAAACTTCAAATGGCCCTAACGGTGCGTCATATACCTATCAAAGTTTGCAACAATCAAGTGCTTGTAACTTTTTACTGGAGCGTCATAAAATCTGGAAATTTTGTGAGAATAAAGTACTCGAGCCTCTTATCAATTTAAGCTATCGCTCATAGCTATGCTACCCTTGAGTCCCAAATCAAACACGTATACAACTTCAAATGGCCCTAACTTCTATACGGTGCGTCCCACACCTATCAAAGTTTGCAACAATCAATTGCTTGCAACTTTTTACGGGAGCGTCATAATATCTTGAAATTTTGCAACAATAAAGTACTCGAGCCTCTTATCAATTTAAGCTACCGCTCATAGCTTTGCTACCCTTGAGTCCTAGATCAAACACTGATAAAACTTCAAATAGCCCTGACTTCTATACGGTGCTTCCTATACCCATCAAAGTTTGTAACATTCAAATGTTTGTAACTTTTTACTGGAGCGACATAAAATCTTGAAATTTTGTGACAATAAAGTACTCGAGCCTCTTGTCAATTTAAGCTATCACTCATAGCTATGTTACCCTTGAGTCCCAAATCAAACACTGATAAAACTTCAAATGGCCCTAACTTCTATAGGGTGCTTCCTACACCTATCAAAGTTTTCAACGTTCAAATGCTTGTAACTTCTTACTGGAGAGTCATAAAATCTTGAAATTTTGTGACAATAAAGTACTCGAGCGTCTTGTAAAGTTAAGCAATCGCTCATAGCTATGCTACCCTTGAGTCCCAAATCAACCACTGCTAAAACTTCAAATGGCCTTAACGGTGCGTATACCTATCAAAGTTTGCAACAATCAATTGCTTGCAACTTTTTACGGTAGCGTCATAAAATCTAGAAATTTTGTAACAATAAAGTACTAGAGCCTCTTATCAATATAAGCTATCGCTCATAGCTATGCTACCCTTGAGTCCCAAATCAAACACTGATAAAACTTCGAATGGCCCTAACCTCTATACGGTGCGTCCTATACCCATCAAAGTTTGTAACAATCAAATATTTGTAACTTTTTACTGGAGCGTCATAAAATCTTGAAATTTTGTGACAATAAAGTACTCGAGCCTTGTCAATTTAAGCTATCACTCATAGCTATGCTACCCTTGAGTCCCAAATCAAACACTGATAAACCTTCAAATGGCCCTAACTTCTATACGGTGCGTCCTGTACTCATCAAAGTTTGTAACAATCAAATGTTTGAAACTTTTTACTGGAGCGTCAAAAAATCTTGAAATTTTGTGACAATAAAGTACTCGAGCCTCTTGTCAATTTAAGCTATCACTCATAGCTATGCTACCCTTGAGTCCCAAATCAAACACTGATAAACCTTCAAATCGCCTTAATGGTGCGTCATATACCTATCAAAGTTTGCAACAATCAAGTGCTTGTAACTTCTAACTGGAGAGTCATAAAATCTTGAAATTTTGTGACAATAAAGTACTCGAGCCTCTTGTAAACTTAATCAAACGCTCATAGTTATGCCACCCTTGAGTCCCAAATCAAACACTGATAAAACTTCAAATGGCCCTAACTTCTATACGGTGCGTCCTATTCCCGTCAAAGTTTGTAACAATCAAATGTTTGTAACTTTTTACTGGACCGTCATGAAATCTTGAAATTTTGTGACAATAAAGTACTCGGGCCTTTTGTCAATTTAAGCTATCACTCATAGCTATGCTACCCTTGAGTCCCAAATCAAACACTGATAAAACTTCAAATGGCCCTAACTTCTATACGGTGCGTCCTATACTCATCAAAGTTTAAGCTATCACTCATAGCTATGCTACCCTTGAGTCCCTAATCAAACACTGATAAAACTTCAAATGTCCCTAACGGTGCGTCATATACCTATCAAAGTTTGCAACAATCAAATGCTTGTAACTTCTTACTGGAGAGTCATAAAATCTTGAAATTTTGTGACAATAAAGTACTCGAGCCTCTTGTAAAGTTAAGCAATCGCTCACAGCTATGCCACCCTTGAGTCCCAAATCAAACACTGATAAAACTTCAAATGGCCCTAACTTCTATACGGTGCAACCTACACCTATCAAAGTTTTCAACGTTCAAATGCTTGTAACTTCTTACTGGAGAGTCATAAAATCTTGAAATTTTGTGACAATAAAGTACTCGAGCCTCTTGTAAAGTTAAGCAATCGCTCATAGCTATGCTACCCTTGAGGAACAAATCAACCACTGCTAAAACTGCAAATGGCCCTAACGGTGCGTCATATACCTATCAAAGTTTGCAACAATCAATTGCTTGCAACTTTTTACGGTAGCGTCATAAAATCTTGAAGTTTTGTAACAATAAAGCACTAGAGCCTCTTATCAATTTACGCTATCGCTCATAGCTATGCTACACTTGAGTCCCAAATCAAACACTGATAAAACTTCAAATGGCCCTAACGGTGCGTCATATACCTACCAAAGTTTGCAACAATCAAGTGCTTGTAACTTTTTACTGGAGCGTCATAAAATCTGGAAATTTTGTGAGAATAAAGTACTCGAGCCTCTTATCAATTTAAGCTATCGCTCATAGCTATGCTACCCTTGAGTCCCAAATCAAACACTGATAAAACTTCAAATGGCCCTAACTTCTATACGGTGCGTCCTATACCTATCAAAGTTTCCAACAATCAAATGCTTGTAACTTTTTACGGTAGCGTCATAAAATCTTGAAATTTTGTAACAATAAAGCACTAGAGCCTCTTATCAATTTACGCTATCGCTCATAGCTATGCTACCCTTGAGTCCCAAATCAAACACTGATAAAACTTCAAATGGCCCTAACGGTGCGTCATATACCTATCAAAGTTTGCAACAATCAAGTGCTTGTAACTTTTTACATGAGTTACATAAAATCTGGAAATTTTGTGAGAATAAGGTACTCGAGCCTCTTATCAATTTAAGCTATCGCTCATAGCTATGCTACCCTTGAGTCCCAAATAAAACACGTATAAAAATTTAAATGGCCCTAACTTCTATACGGTGCGTCCCACACCTATCAAAGTTTGCAACAATCAATTGCTTGCAACTTTTTACGGGAGCGTCATAAAATCTTGAAATTTTGTAACAATAAAGTACTCGAGCCTGTTATCAATTTAAGCTATCGCTCATAGCTATGCTACCCTTGAGTCCCAAATCAAACACTGATAAAACTTCAAATAGCCCTAACTTCTATACGGTGAGTCCTATACCCATCAAAGTTTGTAACAATCAAATGTTTGTAACTTTTTACTGGAGCGACATAAAATCTTGAAATTCTGTGACAATAAAGTACTCGAGCCTCTAGTCAATTTAAGCTATCACTCACAGCTATGCTACCCTTGAGTCCCAAATTAAACACTGATAAAACTTCAAATGGCCCTAACGGTGCCTCATATACCTATCAAAGTTTCCTACAATCAAGTGCTTGTAACTTCTTACTGGAGAGTCATAAAATCTTGAAATTTTGTGACAATAAAGTACTCGAGCCTCTTGTAAAGTTATGCAATCGCTCATAGCTATGCCACCCTTGAGTCCCAAATCAAACACTGATAAAACTTCAAATGGCCCTAACCTCTATACGGTGCGTCCTATACCCATCAAAGTTTGTAACAATCAAATATTTGTAACTTTTTACTGGACCGTCATAAAATCTGGAAATTTTGTGACAATAAAGTAGTCGAGCCTCTTGTCAATTTAAGCTATCACTCATAGCTATGCTACCCTTGAGTCCCAAATTAAACACTGATAAAACTTCAAATGGCCCTAACGGTGCCTCATATACCTATCAAAGTTTCCTACAATCAAGTGCTTGTAACTTCTTACTGGAGAGTCATAAAATCTTGAAATTTTGTGACAATAAAGTACTCGAGCCTCTTGTAAAGTTATGCAATCGCTCATAGCTATGCCACCCTTGAGTCCCAAATCAAACACTGATAAAACTTCAAATGGCCCTAACCTCTATACGGTGCGTCCTATACCCATCAAAGTTTGTAACAATCAAATATTTGTAACTTTTTACTGGACCGTCATAAAATCTGGAAATTTTGTGACAATAAAGTAGTCGAGCCTCTTGTCAATTTAAGCTATCACTCATAGCTATGCTACCCTTGAGTCCCAAATCAAACACTGATAAAACTTCAAATGGCCCTAACTTCTATACGGTGCGTCATATACCTATCAAAGTTTCCAACAATCAAATGCGTGTAACTTTTCACGGGAGCATCATAAAATCTTGAAATTTTGTAACAATAAAGTAGTCGAGCCTCTTGTCAATTTAAGCTATCACTCATAGCTATGCTACCCTTGAGTCCCAAATCAAACACTGATAAAACTTCAAATGGCCCTAACTTCTATACGGTGCGTCCTATACCTATCAAAGTTTCCAACAATCAAATGCTTGTAACTTTTTACGGTAGCGTCATAAAATCTTGAAATTTTGTAACAATAAAGCACTAGAGCCTCTTATCAATTTACGCTATCGCTCATAGCTATGCTACCCTTGAGTCCCAAATCAAACACTGATAAAACTTCAAATGGCCCTAAGGGTGCGTCATATACCTACCAAAGTTTGCAACAATCAAGTGCTTGTAACTTTTTACTGGAGCGTCATAAAATCTAGAAATTTTGTGAGAATAAAGTACTCGAGCCTCTTATCAATTTAAGCTATCGCTCATAGCTATGCTACCCTTGAGTCCCAAATCAAACACTGATAAAACTTCAAATGGCCCTAACGGTGCGTCATATACCTATCAAAGTTTGCAACAATCAAGTGCTTGTAACTTTTTACTGGAGCGTCATAAAATCTGGAAATTTTGAGAGAATAATGTACTCGAGCCTCTTATCTATTTAAGCTATCGCTCATAGCTATGCTACCCTTGAGTCCCAAATCAAACACTGATAAAACTTCAAATGGCCCTAACGGTGCGTCATATACCTATCAAAGTTTCCTACAATCAAGTGCTTGTAACTTCTTACTGGAGAGTCATAAAA